>CM061546.1:124927575-126268200 GCA_030864215.1 Capsicum pubescens | reverse complement strand
TCCAAAAGACATTCCTAGGAACTCATAGTGACCGTACTGGGTCCTGAAGGTAGTCTTAGGGATATCTACTACCCTAATCTTAAGCTGATGATAACTCAACCTAAGATCAATCATAATAAAATAGTTCGTACCTTGAAGCTGATCAAATAATTCGACGAGCCTAGGAAGAGGATACTTATTCTTTATGGTCACCAAATTCAATCAATGATAGTCAATGCACATCCCAACGGAACAATCCTACATATGCATAAACAACATAGGAGAACACCAAGGAGACACACTAGGACCGATAAAACCCTTATCTAAGGGATCCTTTAATTACCCCTTAAGATCCTTCAATTCATCCCGAGCCATTCTATAAGGAGGGATAGAAATTATACAAGTGTCTGGAACAAGATCAATCCCAAAATCAATTTTCCTATCGGGAGGTACACTTGGAAGATTATCAGGAAAAACCTTAGAAAACTCATTAACCATAGGGATAAATTCTAGAGAAGGGCTTTCCAAGTTATAATCTTTAACACAAACCAAATGATACAGAAACCCTTTGGAGATCTTTTGTCAGGCTCTAAGATATGAGATGAACCTCCTCTTAAGCACTATAGAACCCCCTTCCCATACAAAGACTAGCTTATTAGGGAATTTGAACATGACATTATGGGTCCGACAATATAAGGAAGCATAACACAAATGCAATCAATTCATCCCCAATATGACATCAATGTCAATCATACATAACTCTATCAAACCCATAAGAGTTTATTTAACAGATACCACACATACCCTATAGACTCATTTAACAATCACAGAGTCACCAAGCAGGGTAGATACAGAAAAAGGATCAAAAATAAACTCAGGACCCAAACCAAAATGTATAGCCATAAATGGGGTCATAAAAAAAAGAGTGGACCCTAGATCAAGTAAATAATACACATCACGATAGAAAAGTTTAAACATTCCTGTGACAACTTTGGGAGATGCCTTGGAATCCTATTAAGACACAAGAGAATATAACCGATTTCAGCCTGTGTTGGTACCAGAAGAAGAAAAAAATGCAGACGAAGCACCCTTTGGTGTAGGAGAAGATGAAGAGGCAAGTGGAACCATGTTAGCCCCAGAAGCCATTCTAGAAAAATTGTTGCACTGTATTTGACCAATATAACCAAAATAAAAACACTTGTACTTCCCTTCCTCACAAAACCCACTGTGTGATCGCCCATAAAAACTACGAAGAGAGTGGGATAGATCCCATTGAGCCCCACTAGCCTGAGATCGGGCACCCTCTGCCCGAGACCCACCATGTTACTGCGACCAATGATCACCCGCTGACATTGGGTAAGGAAAACTAGTTGTGAAGAAAGAATCAAACTCCCTCATTACTTCTTTGGCCACTTATCACCATCTCTACCACTCTACTCAGAAGGCATGAACTTCTTCCCTTGTCTTTCACTAAACTTAGACTGCTTTTTTTTCTTTATCTACTTGTTGTATATAAATAACCAACCTACAGATATCTATGTCCTTGAAAAGCAAGGCAACCTAAATTTCAAGGATCAACTCACTAGACAACCCTAAAGTGAACTTTTTTATTTGTACCCTCATATCAGATACTATCTCCAGAGCATACAAAGACTATTGGAGAAATTTCAAGGTATACTTCTTGACCAATATCCTCCTTTGTTTTTGATTAACAAACTTCTTTGCCTTCGATTCCCTTAACTCCTGAGGAAAGAAATAATGCAGAAATACATTAGAAAAATTCTCCTATAGAGATAACTTATAATTTTCATCCCTTACCTAATCCCATTCTTGTACCATTGGTATGCCACATCCTTCAGCTGGTAGGAATCAAACTCCACCCTTTCTGCAGTCATGGAAAGCATCACCATGAAAATCTTATCGATCTCATCCAAAAAACCCTGGGGATCCTCCTCCACCTTAACACCTATAAAATTAAGAGGATTCAACCTCATGAACTGTCCAACCCTTGTGGCCATACAAGATGGAGTAAAAGTTGCACCACGCTCAGCGTGAGAAGCTACCAACTGAGGAATCATATGAATCGACTGATGAAACTCTGTATTTATCATGTTATACTGAGGAGGAAAAGAGGGAACTGGTGAAACGTCGGAACAATCAGCGACTGGACCCTTAGACAATGTATGGATCCCATGAGTAGAGCCTGTTCTATCAACATTTTCCTTAGTAGGGACAGAGGAGTTTTCATAAGCTTCAGATCGTCGAGGAATGATTTGACAGACAAGCAAATGGAAATCATAATAACTGAGAACTTAGACTTTATAGCTTAAAATAAGACTACAAGAAAGTGAAACATTCCAAAATGCCTTGTAGCCCCTCTCCTATGAGTGTGGAACGCTACACATCCTTAAAAGAGATTTTACTCAACACGGCTTTATGGACTCCGAATTGACCATTAACCTAAATCTCAAATTGCAACTTGACACAACCCGAACTAGGGATTTTCGTAATTGGGATCCCAAGTCCAATAAGGACCGGACACCACCCTCGATACCAATTTTAACATCAAATCATATACCTTGTGTCAGATAAATTCGGAATATATAATAAGATAAAGTAATTATCAACTCAAATACTTTGGGATAGGTCCATAAACATGGACAACCCAAACAATTCTAACCATCCAATGCCAGTAAATAACCATAACAAAATCAGAAATAATAACCAAGTCTATATCCATAACATAATAAAATGGAACAATCACAAATCAAATAAAGTCATACGGTATAATCCCCAAAGCCAATAATAATTCCAAGGTTGACACTACTGCACACCACCCATACCAACCCATAGTAGTCTCACAATGTCTCTATCCAAAATCAAAACAATATCTGGTTGGTATATGCAAGAAACCATAGCCAAAACCAATGTCCAAGACTAAACAATGAAAACAGAAAAAAATAAAACTAGAAATAGAGCCTTCCAAAGTATGAAAGCTCTCCACTTCAAGTCAACACAAGTTGTTTTGAAAGTTTTATCACTAAGTAGGATGTGTAGTATGACCAACACCTGCATCGCATGGGGATACAACATAGAGTACGGTTAGTGGTTGGAGCGCTAGCATGTAACTCAAGGATAAGAATAAAATAGTGCCAATAGTTCAAAACCAATCAATCAATGCATATACCAATGCAACACATACATATACATATATATATATATATATATATATTTATACCATATCGAGATAGGGATAAAGATTAAAATAAACTTTAAAATCATTAATGTAGGTTGGTTAGCATGACAGTCATAGAACAGGCACCCATGGACTATTTGATCCCAACTCTCCCCTAGTTGGAAGGCCCCCAGTGCGTGTAGCTGAGCAAATTAGAGAATATCTAAATCCGTGTATACCTATATAGGAGACTCAAACCTCCCAGCATAACAAAGGTGACTTAAGCACCAATACATGTATTTTAGGGGACTCAAACCTCCCATTCATATATATTTATTTGGGGAACTCAAACCACCTAGACATAAGACACCCGCACCGGCAAGCGTGATTTCAAGTATTAGTCCTTCAACTCCACTTTCACAGTCCATCTAAACATCCCGCTTTAAATCCTAATTTAAAACCATCATTCCACATGCACAACCATTAAGTCAATTACTTACAAAAGGAACTTCGCTGGTATGCTACATGCAAGTATCTCCAATACCATTACCATTATCAATCAACCATGCATTCATTTAACTTTGGAACTCGAACCCATCGTCTAACAACGACACTTGTTCAATCCAAAATTTAAGGACTTAAATATATTGTCTAACAAAGATATAAATCAAGTTAATATTTAAGGACTCAAACCTATTTAACAATTTAAACGACTATTGTTTCTATTTAGGTCATTACATGCTCAACAAGGCCTTCACAACACTATTTACCAATTATTCGTATTCATTAGGCCAATTCCTAAGTTCAAAACATCATTAACGTGTGACTAGTTTACTCTTTTAGGCATTTTCACAAACACTTTGAGGGAATACTATTATAAAGGCCAAAAAAAGGTAAAAAGTATCAAGTTTAGGGTGACCCACGAACCATTTGTTAAATCACAATTATCAAGAACCCACATGTGCAAACCATAACCAAAAACATGTATATACACAAGTTTAACCAAGAGTAAGCAATACTCAATCATATGCAACAAAATCCTCACTTTTTTTTTCAAAACCAAAATTTAAGAATCATAATCACACTTTAAAACACATGATATTTGAGAACTAACAATGAGGGAAGAGTCGCATGCCTTATTCAAGAAGATTAACAAAAGAAACATGACCCTTAAGCCTCAAGATAAAAACTTTTGAAGAACTCTAGCCCTAATATTCAAGAGAGAGTTTAGAAAGTGTTTTTGTAGTGTTTGATCTTTCAATAGTGTGTTATGAAGGGCCACAATATGTTTTAAAACATAGAGACTTAAGAGTTTTTGTGTAGGAAATATCTGAATTACCCATAGCTTAAAAGTTTAAAACTTAGTCGTAGGAGGGTATGACCCATCCTCCTAAACCATACCCTAGGGTACGAGTGGTATTCTTATCTCGTACCTTAGAATAATCTTTAACCTCTATACTGACCAACATATGAACACAAAGGCGTAACTTGTATCCTAACATACAAGAAGAATGCTCTAACCCATTCCTTAGACCAAATGCACTAGGCTAAGTTTAGGGCATCATACGACCTCACCATGTACACCTCATACCCTAACATACGGGAGGTAATATGTCCATTTGTACCTTGGACAAAAACTAACCAAACCACTCTGATTTACATGTGAGAGGAAGGACCCTAACCTGTGCAATATCATACGACTAGTACCTCAAGTTGTATGATTTCTAGAAGCTCAATGTTCAAGAATTTTCTAAGGGTCAAAAACTAGGGTGTTTAAATTCTCCCCTATTTGGATCACTCATTCTCGATTGATAGGTATCCCAAGCACAAGCACAGGTTAACACACCATTACAGAAAAAAATAACCTTTAACTATGTTAGAAAATAAAGACGCAAGTAAATCAACCTTTCCTTTAACAAAGTTTGAAAAAATGTATGACAAAGAAAATATACCTTCCACACGAATTTTGGAAGAAGAAAATAAGAATGGATACTTGGAATTTATGTCCTCTTTTGCTTCCTAAGTAGCTTATTCAGCCTTGTGGTTCCTCCAAAGAACCTTTACCGAAACCACATCCTTTGTCCATAACCGACGAACTTAACGATCTAATATCTCAATGTCAACATTGAACTTCAAATCCCTACGCCTTACATTCGCACGGGACTTTTGGAGTCTTTGAGCGGCTTTCAATCTATCATGAATCACCTTCACCTTTTCTAAGGTTTGATGAACCAAGTCAGGACCAAACAACTTACTCTTACAACCTTCATACCACCAATAGGAGAATGACATCTCCTACCATTCAATGCCTTAAAAGATGCAATACCAATTTTAGATTTATAAGTATTATTATAAGCATATTCAATCAAAGGAAAATGATAAAACCAATTACCACCATAGTAGATCATGCAAGCACGAAGAATATTTTCCAATGTCTGAATGGTCCTCTCCCTTTTTCCTTCTGACTATGGGTGAAAAAGGGTACTAAGTCACGCCTTAGTTCCCAAACCTTTCTAAAAAAACTTCAAAAATAAGATGAGAATGGAGTACCATGATCTGAAATGATTGAAACCAGAGCACCATGCAACTTCACAATCTCTACAAGTTTTAACTTAGCATCATCTTCTGTGGAATAACTAGCTCCACCGATAAGAAGTAAGCAAACTTGGTCATTCTATCCACAATGACCCAAATCAAATCACATTGATTCTGAGACCGAGGAAGACCGATAATGAAATCCATATTAATCATTTCCCAATTCCATTCGAGGAAATTAATCTCTTGGTACAAACTACTGGGTCTCATGTGCTCAACTTTTACTTGTTGACACACGATACACTTAGCCACATAGATAGATACATCTTGATTCATATTGTTCCACCAGTAAAACTGCCAGAGATCATGATACATCTTTGTAGAACTAGGATGAATAGAATAACAAGATTCATTAACTTCATCTAGAATCCTTTCCCTCAACCCATCGACGTCGGGAACACATAACCTACCTTGGTACATCAAAATACCATCACCACCAATCACAAAGTTAACAACCTTTTGGTGACCTATATAACTCTTACTATTCATCAAATAAGGATCCAACATCTATTTTCCTTTATCTCAATAATAAAAGATTATTGCAATACCGAATTCACAAACATACTACCATCCTCAGAGTTTGTGAGATGAACTCCAAGAGTATCAAATCGGTGAATATCCTTAACCAACTCCCATTTATCCCCATCTACATAATCCAGACTCCCCATGGATAACCTGCTAAGAGCATCAACAACTATGTTAGCCTTACCTGGATTGTAGTAAAGACTCATATCATAGTCCTTTAGCAACTCAAGCCACCTCCTTTACATGAGATTTAGCTCTTTCCGAGTAAACATATATTGCAGGCTCATATGATCAGAAAAGATCTAAATATGAACCCCATAGAGATAGTGATACCAAATCTTTATCTCAAATACCACCGCTAATAACTCCAAGACTTGAGTAGGGTAGTTCTTCTCTTTACCTTTCAACTTCCTAAAGAATAAGACGCCTCCCAGCCATGTTGCATCAACACACAACCCATCCCAACACGAGAAGCATAAAAATACAATATGGAAAGCATCATTACCCTCGAACATAGTCAAAATCAAAGATAAAGTCAACTTATCCTTCAATATTTCAAAACTACCCTCACACGAATTCAACCACAAAAACTTGACCGTCTTCTGGGCCAACCTAGTCAATAGGGAAGCTATAGTAAAAAATTCACAAATCTCCTAAATTAACCAGCTAAACCCCAGAAGCTCAGATTATTGGTTGGAGTTGCAGGTCTAGGCCACTTCTTAACCACCAAAACCTTTTGTGGATCCAGAATAATCCCCTTAATAGAGGTAACATAACCAAGAAAAGTTACAACCTTCAACCAAAACTCACACTTAGAGAACTTGACATATAAATACTAATCCTTCAAGGCATGTAACACAGCACAGAGGTGATCGACAGGATTTGTCTCACTCTTAGAATAGACCAAGATGTCATTAATGAAGACAATGACAAACAAATCTAGAAACTAATTAAAAGCCCTATTCATCAAATCCATAAATATTGTTGGAGCATTGGTCAACCCAAAATACATGACTAGGAACTCATAGTGACCATATCAGGTCCTGAAGGTAGTCTAAGGGATATCTACTTCCCTAATCTTAAGCTGATGATAACCCAACCTAGGATCAAATTTTGAAGAACATTTCTCACCTTTAAGCTGATCAAACGAGTCATCTAGACTAGGAAGAGGATACTTATTCTTTATGGTCACCTTATTTAACTGACGACAATCAATGCACATTAAAAGGGAACCATTCTCCTTATGAACAAATAGCATAGGAGCAACCCAATGAGACACAATAGAAAGAATAAAACATTTATCTAAGAGATCCTTCAATTGCTCCTTAAGCTTCTTAAACTCAACTAGAGCAACTCTATAAAGAGGTATAAAAATTGGATGAGTGTCTTGAACAAGATCAATCCCACTATTAATTTCCTTAGTGGGAGTTATGCCAGGAAGATCATCAAGGAAAGCCTCAGGTAACTTATTAACCATAGGAATGAATTCTAGAGAAGGACATTCTTAGTTAGAATCTTTAACCTGAATCAAATTATACAAACACCCTTTGGAGATCAACTTTAGGGCTCTAAGATATGTGATGAACCCCCTTAGGCACTAAAGAATCCCCTTCCCATTTAATGACCGACTCATTAGGGAATTTGAAAATTACCTTATGGGTTTGACAATCTGAGGTAGCATAACACAAATGCAACCAATCCATCCTAAATATGACATCAAAGTCAACCATAGCTAACTCTATCAAATCCACAAGAATTTCTCTACTACTAATAGATAAAACACACCCCCTATAGACTCTTTTAGCATTAACAGAGTCACCAACTAAGGTAGATACCAAAAAAAGTATTAGAAATAAATTTAGGACCAAAGCCAAAAGGCATAACCATAAATGGTTTCACCTAAGAAAGAGTTGACTCGTGATCAACTAAACAATACACATCGCGGGAGAAAATTTTCAACATACTCGTGACAATATCTCCAGATGCCTCAGAATCCTGTTGAGACACAAGAGTATAAAACTAATTTTGTCCTGTGCTAGTACCAAAAGTAGAAACATATACAGAAGAAACATCCTTTGGTGAAGGAGTAGATGAAGAGGCAACTGGAACCTTGTAATCCCCAAAAGATATTCTAGCATGGTAGTGACACTATATGTGACCAATCTGACCATAATATAAAAAACTATGTTCTTTAATACACTACAAAACCCATGGTACAATTGCCCACAAAATCTAGAAGTAGGGTAGGATGAAGTCGATTGAGACCCACTAGATAGAGATTGGGCACCCTGTGCTTGGGACCCATCATCATGTTGAGATCGATGATCACTTAATAGATATAGGTAAGGAGCACTAGATATTGAGAAAGAATAAGAACTCCTTTACTTTTTCTTTGGGCACTTATCTTCATCTCTACCACTATACTCAGAAGGCCTAAACTTTTTTTGCTGCCTTTCACTAAACACGGACTGCTTTCTTTTCTCTTTCTCTACTTGTTGCATATAAACATCTAACCTAGATATATCCATGTCCTTGATTAGCAAGGAAACTTTACATTTAAGGATTAACTCATGAGATAGTCCTAAAGAAAACTTCTTCATCCCTACCCATATATTAGAAACTATCTCTGGAGCATATCGAGATAACTAATGAAATTTTAAGGCATAATTCTTGACCGACATCCTTCCTCGCTTTAGATTAACAAACTCTTTGACTTTCGATTCCCTCAACTCCTTACGAAAGAAGCTATCCAAAAATGCATTAGATAAATTCTCCCATAAAGATGACTCATCAATGTCACCCCTTTCCTGATCCTTTTCCTCGTACCATTGGTAAGCCACATCCTTCAGCTGGTAGGTAGCAAACTGCACCGCCTCCATATTCATGGCATGCATCACCCTAAAAATCTTTTCCATTTCATCCAGAAAACCTTGAGGATCCTCCTCAATCTTAACAACTATAAAAGTCAGAGGATTCAACCTCATAAACTAGGCAACCCTTGTGGCCTAAAAAGATAGAGTAGAAGATACACCACACCGAGCCTGAGAAGCTACCAATTAAGAAATAATATGAATCAACTGATGAAACTCTATATTTGTCATGTCATCTTGAGAAGGATTAGAGGGAACTGGACCCCTAGACCACATATGGATCTCATGAAAATAGCTTGTTCTATCAACATTATACTTAATAGGGATAGAGGTTTCTGTTAGCTTCAAATCATCGAGAAAACATCTGAAAGACAAGCAAACAAAAATGAGAAGAATCCAAAACCTTAGACTCTATAACTCAAAATAAGACACCACAAAAATAAAACATTTCTAAATGCCTTATAGCCCCTCCCTTATCAGTGTGGTGCGATATACACCCTTAAAAGACACTCTACTCGACACATATTTGTAGACTCCCAATTGACATGAACCTTAACCTCTAATACCAAATTGACACAACCTTAACCAGGGTCTTGTTGTAATGGTCATCCTAGGTCCAACAAGGACCAAAGACCCCCTCCCAACACCCAATCGAACCTCTACTCATATACCCTGAGTCGGATAAATTCTGAACATATAACAAGACAGAGTTATTATCTACTCAAATACTTTGGGATAGGTCCATGACCATGGCCAACCCAAAAAATTATAACCATCCAATTCCAACAAAAAACCATAACCAAAACAGAAATAATAACCAAGTCCATATCGATACCATAATAAAATGGAATAATTACAAATTAAATAAAGTCATACGGTATCATCGCCAATACAAATACCTACCAAGGATGACACCACTACCTACAACACCCACACTAACCCATAGTAGTCTCACAAAGCCTCAATAAAAAATCAAAACAATATTTGATCGGGACATGCCATCTACTATAGCCAAAACCAATGTCCAAGACTAACTAATGAAAATATAAAAAACTAAAACTAGAAATGGATCCTTCCGAAGTATGGAAGCTCACCACTACAAGTCAATACAAGTTGTTCCCAAAGTTCAATTACTAAGTAAAAAGTGTAGTATGACCAATACCTACATAGCATAGGGATACAACATTGAAGATGGTTAATGGTTGGATCACTAACATATAACTCAAGGATAATGATAAAATAGTGCCAACAGTTCAAAACCAATCAATCAATGCATATAACAATGCAATACATACATTTATATATATATTTATACCATGTCGGGATAGAAAAAATATTAACATGAACTTTGAAATCATCAAT
Source organism: Capsicum pubescens (assembly GCA_030864215.1). Taxonomy (NCBI): domain Eukaryota; kingdom Viridiplantae; phylum Streptophyta; class Magnoliopsida; order Solanales; family Solanaceae; genus Capsicum; species Capsicum pubescens. The sequence goes on along the minus strand of CM061546.1, from coordinate 126,257,694 downwards.
TTGGGTTGTGTAGCATGATCATCATATAACAAGGAACCCACAAAATATATAGGACCAGTTCTCCCCTAGCTAGAAGGTCCCAGTGTGTGGAGCCACACGAACCAGAGAATATCTAAATACGTATATGCCTATATGGGGACTTGAACCACTCTACATAATCAAGGTGACTTAAGTACCAATAAATGTGTAATGGGGGACTCTAACCTCCCATGTATATATATTCATTCGGGGGACTAAAACCACCCAGTCATAAGACACTAGCACCGGCTAGTGCGGTTTTTAGTGTTAGTCCTTCGAACTCTACTTTCATGGACCGGCTACACATCTAACTTTAGAGTCCAATTTAAAACCATCATTCCACATACACAACCATTAAGTAAATTACTTACCAAAGGAACTTTGTTGGAATTTTTATATCAATACTACTTGCAAGTATATCTCATGCCATTACAATTATCAATCAACCATGCATTCATTTGACTTTGGGACTCAAACCAATTATTTAATAAAGAAACTTGTTCAATCTAAATTTTAGGGACTCGAACCCATTATCTAACAGAGACATAAAACAAGTTATTATTTTGGGACTCAAACCAATTTAACAATTTAAACCACCAAGGTTACAATTTAGATCATTACATTGCAAAAAAGGCCTTCACAAATCCATTTATCAACCATTCATATTCAATTGGACATTGACTTAGTTCATAACATCATTAACATATGATGTTTACTATTTTAAGAATTTTCACAAACACTTTGAGGGCATACTATTATCGTGGCCAAAATCAGGGTAAAAACCATCAATTTTAGGGTGACTCATGACCATTTGTTAAACCACAATAAACAAGCATCCATATGTGTAAACTATCACCAAAATCATGTAAAACACAATTTGAACCATGAGTAAATAATACTCAGTCATATGCAACAAAACCCTGAATTTTGGTTTTCAAAACCACCATTTAAGAATCATAATCAAACTTTAAAACACCTAATATTTGAGAACTAAGAATTATGGAAGAGTCGCATACCTTATTCAAGAATATTCATAGAAGAAACTTGCCACTTAAGCCTCAAGATGTACACCTTTGAAGAACCCTAGACCCAATCTTAAAGAGAGAGTTTTGAGAGTGTTTTTGGAGTGTTCAATATTTCAATAGTGAGTTATGAGGGTACAAAACATGTTTAAGATGTGGGGACTTAAGGGTTTTGGTTTGGTAAATGTTCAGAATACCCTCAACTTAAAATTTAAAAACTTGGTCAAAAGAAGGTACGACCCATCCTCCTAAATCGTATCCTAGGATACAAGTGGTACCCTTTGTTTGTACCCTATCATCATCTTGGACCTCCATACTGGCCAACATATGACCAAAAGGTCTAACTCGTATCCTAAAATATGAAAAGTACCCTCTAACCCGTACCTTAGAAAAAATGCACTAGGCTAAGTTTAGGGCATCATATGACCTAACCATGTATACCTTATACCCTAACATATGAGAGGTAAGATGTCCATTCATACCTTGGAGATAAACCAACAAAATAAGACTTATTTATATACGAGAGGAGGGACCCTAACCCATACAATATCATACTACTAGTACCTTAAGTAGTATGATGTCCAGAAGCTCAATGTTTATGAATTTTCTAAGGTTCAAAAACCAGGGTGTTTCTAGTAATAAAACTTAAATTAGTTTGTTTGATTTTAAATAGTTTGGAATGGCCTTGGTGTTAATGGAATTGGTTAAATTGGAAAATTTTGAGTCAAATTAGTTTAATGGATTTGGTATGGAATAAATGGGTAGGCTTACAAGCTCTGATTTTTGTATGACGATATCAACGGTTAATGCCCAATTAAAAAGACACCTTAGTAAATGGTTGTAATGTGTAAATAGTTTTAATATGGTCGTAAAGGGTGGTAGAAAAGCCAAGAAAGGTGGAGGTACCAAGGGACGATTACTTGAAACTCATGTTTGACGGTGTGAGGTTTGGTCAAGATGACCCTATGCATGATCTCACACTTTATATTTTGGGAGATACTAGTAATCTCAGGTTCTTTTCTCCAGTTGTGCAGCTAACACGCACTGGTTCTTTCAGTAGGGGGATCTAAACCCATATATCCCATGGTGTACATATAGGATGGAAGAGCTACACAACCTAGGTTAAGGTTTTAAATGCATGCTAAACTCGATTCATATTCCCGATAAGATTTATATATGTATACATGTGATTTAATTTGGTTCTTTGACTTAGTTTTAAATAAAAGCATTATTTTATCTTTATTCTTAAGTTACATGGTAGCATTCACTATGCTAACCATCTTTGGGGGTTGTATCCCCACATAATGCAGGAACTGGCCATACTATCTACCTCTTACTTTGTGACTTGGTGATTTGGGGACAACTTGAGTCATATTGAAATGGTTAGCTTCCAATCTTTGGAAGTCTCATTTCATGTTATGGTTTATCTTATATCTTTACTATTCCTTTGACATTTGTTTTTGGTTATGGTGAAGAAAATATCCCATTTAAATATTCTTTGACATTGTTTAGAGGCTTTTTATGGATAAACTATGAAGTTAGGTATATTATGGTCTATTTACTTTGGTTTGGACCATAAGACTTAGTTCGATTGGTCTCGATTTTAAGCTTACCCCAAAGTCATTGAATTTTAAATACGATATCTTTTTATATGTTCGGAATTCACCTAGAACAAGTTGTTTATTGGTTGGTTGGATTTGGGTGTAGGGGTGGTCTCCGGTCGTTATTTCAGTGGAGATTCCCGACATGACTAGGACCTTGTTTGGGTCATTTTAGATTAATATTAGATCCTAGGTTTTAGAGTCATGAGGTTCTCCACAAAGTTATGTCTTGTTGAGTCTCTTTTATGGGTTTGTAATGTCCCACACTTATAAGGGAGAGACTATGAGGTATTTAAGAATATTTCCATTTCTTGTTGACTTAGTTCAAGCTATAAAGTCTAAGCTCTTGGATTCCTCTATATCTTAGCTATTCGCCTTTCAGATCATGTCTCCCAGATGATCTAAAGCTCATGGAAAATCCTTTGTTCCACTTGGGGACCCTACTGATTAGATACATCCTACTTTTAAGGTCCAGATTCAGTCTAGGGGTCCAGTTCATGATTACTCTTTTGTAATTCCATTGTTCCTTCTAGTCCTACACGAGCTCCTCAGGAAAATATGATGAACACTGAGCTTCGTTAATCTATTCATATATTGGATCATTGGGTAACTTTTCAGTATGAGTGTAGTGGTCTATCTTTTGCGGCCACAAGGGTTGGCAAGTCTATGAGGTTCAATCCTCCAACTTTCACTAGTGTTAAGGTCGGGAAGAATCCTCAAGGTTTAGTGATAGAGAGGAGAGAGTGGCCTATGACAAGTTGGGGGAGCTTTGGTTCCTTCTCTATGGCTTATTATCCTTACCCAAAGTGGTTGGGTGATTGATGCCCTCGGCATAATAGGGTATGTAGGGCACGGGTTCCCAATCGTAGACTGGTGAAGCTTAGTCGGCTCCATCCTACTCTCCCTACAGATTTTATGATAGGTTGCACCTTGTCTAGTGTGAGAAAGGGAGACATTGATGTTTTTTTAGGGTCAGATTAGTCATATGAAGCAGTCCTTCTAGAGTTGTATTTGGGGCTAACAAGGTTCCTATTTCCTTTTAAGCAGTCCCTACACTAGAGGGTGCTGCTTCTGCATCTATTTCTGCTCCTGGTACCGACACTGGCCGAAAATATGTTATTGTTTCTCGCTAGGACTCTGAGACATCGCCTGATGTCGTGACTGGTATATTGAAACTCTTTTCCTATGATTTGTACTATTTACTTAATTTTGGGTCCACTCTCTCTTATGTAACCTTATTTGTGGTGGTGCATTTTGGTTTCATCCCTAGTATGTTTCAGAACCTTTTTCTATTTCTATCACGGTGGGTGACTCTATTGTTCCTAGAAAAGTCACAGGGGTTGTGTGGTGTTTGTGGGTGGTCGGGATATTGACAGTGCCCAAGTGCACATGAAAGTGTATGTGGTCTACCAAGTATTAAAGTGGCCTTCAAGAAAACCGAGTTATCGATCCCACAAGGACTTGTGTTAAACAACTACCCAATTCTTGTTTATCAAATTGAGAAGGGTAACCAATGAAGTTTTAGAATTATAAACTAAAAGTAAACTAAACTGAGCGGAAAAGTAATGACTTTAAACAATTAAAGGAGAGAGAAACAGGGTTAAATCACTTAGAACAATCATATTATTCCATTAAACTTCATTCGTTAGATTGCTTATCTTGGTTGTTGATTCGTAGGGTTAATCGCATGATCATGGTCTTTCAACCTCTAACTATTTACCTAACTTGGACATTACAACTAAATCATTGAGTGGGTATGTAATAATCCAACTAAGTTATTTAAAGCTATCATCCTACATGGAAATCAAGTAAGGCTTCTAAGTACATCCCTGTCTTAGACGCTAATTCGAAATCCTTTTTTTTTATGAAATACTACGAACCTTACTTAGCTTATCCCCACGTTCTATCGTCCTATTACCTCTCCCGAGATCACAAGGTTGAAGATGAATATATTCTAAGGGTATATAATCCTTAAAATAGTTATAACAAGAATAAAAAAGCAACCATAATGATAAGCAACTCAAACAAACTTAATTCAAAAAGAAAGTATTCATGATCTTGGTCTTAACCCCGGAAAGGGAGTTTAGACTTTAATGGAAATATTCATCATCCAATTCCTTGGATTAATGATAAAAACCATAAATAAACTTAATTAAAGAATGATAAAACCTAAAAATTTGTTGTGGTATCCTCCAATGATATCCAAGCCAATCTAGGGAGTTCCAAGATGTCCCAAGATGTTTAAAACAAAATTTAAGAAGTTATATTTATAGTAGGCAAGTCATAAACTGACTTGGATAATTTTTCCACGCTATACTTATTTAGAAAGGAAAAAAATCCCAATTTATATGGTCACCACATCTCGGTGAAGTGTCCATCACCATAGGACCGCGAAGAGGCGTAATCGCCCCAAGATTCTAGAATTTGACAACTGCAGATTTACTTTTCACCGCGATGTGGTTCTTCCTTCACCGCTATTACCACCTAGACTCTATGGGTCACCATTTTGGTACCCTTATGAATTCATTTGTGTCCCACACATGATATGATGTCTTTCCATGATCCCTCACTTGCCTTGGATATTCTAGGAGTCCAAATTGAGTCCAAGTTGTGTATTGTGCTTCTGTGATACATTCCAAGTATTTTTTATTGTTTTCACTTGATTTAAAGCATATAAATCCTTCATATATCATCATAGTCCATTAAAAAGAATCATATAGCATTAAAAACAACAATTTAGAGCCAAAAATAACACAATATCCTCAATGGTGAACTAGAAACACGAGCTAAGCATAGGCTTCATTCACTTTGATCTCTAACTTATTGTTTCAACCCTTGGATTTATCCAATTGACCATGGAACATTATCAAAAAGTTTTTACACATATAAAGCCACAATAAAAACCTTAGGAACTCATTAAACATGTTATAACCCAATAAGATAGACTAGACAAACACCTAGCTAAAGCTAGTAACACTAGTTTTTTCGGTTGAACTCTAAATGATCAATTTGAATCAAAACTCGTGTGAAAACACCAATAAGCATTGTAAACACATACTTGGACACTTGAATGCATATTTATATCTTTATGAACACATTAATCACATGAATCATCTTTAAAAAAAGACTAAATAGGCTAAACTAGTGACGTTAGAATGCATAAATACATACAACATCACCACCCCACACTTAAAGCCTTGTCCGTCCTCGAACAACTCTTAACTATTCATACCATGAGATAAATATAAACCACACTTATACTACAAGAAATAAATTCATTCTAGTACGACAATGACTACACAAAATGCAAGTTTACCACACTCAGCATGTTATGCACAATTAAAATCTCAAAAATCCTACTTCAAAACATCCTAGCCTCAAGAATTGACTCAACACATAGAAAACTCATTCATATTGCTCAATATAAGATATCATACAAATCACCCACATTTATCAAACATGTTCCCCTCACAACAATAGAGTTACCCATAATCACTCACAATAATGCAAATTTATAACACAATGGATACAAGAATCAATTTACACTCACTCTCACAAAGAATTCACAAGTTACACTAGATGAACCATAGGCTTTCCCTTAGTGTCATACTCCACTAATATCAAAATATTTATTATAGGATCAATTAGGTCTTTCTAGGTTGTAATGGAGGCTAAGGGACGGGTAGGGACTATTTTGGAATAGTGACTATCTTCCCTAAGATCTTTAATTCAACACATTATCAATTAAAACCAATCTCCAACAACCAATTCACACCATTTATACTACCCCATATGTTTTTTTTTCACCCAATTTGATTTAAGCTTATTCACAAAAACTATGGTAGGAGCATGAAACTCTTTCAATTTTTCCTTTTTACACCCATCTTACGCTATGGACCGCTATGATAGCCACCCTCAACTTAAGCAATTTGCCTTAATTGAGATGTACAATTTACAAAAAGGACCAGAGCCAAAACAGGTTAATTGTAACATATTCAGGCTAAATTTTGGAACTTTTTCAACCAATTTAACTAACTCCAAACCACACCAAGTGTACATGCCAATAACTAGACTTTGGGGCCTCTAATTTCACCTTTCTCCCTCTTATTTCTCTAACTTCTTTCTTACTCAATTTTTACATTAAAGCTCCAAATAGTTTATTAGATCAAATTCATGTCTAATAAAGAAGGGATTAGGTTACATATGAGGCTAACAAAGAATAAGATAAATGCTCAATGGGTCTAACTAATATTATGCACAAAGGGTAGGTCAAAAGAAGGTATAAAATATGGCTATCAAGGATACACCTAAATCATCTCCTAAACTCACTTTTTTTAATTCACTTTGCACATACACCCGGAAAGTTCTATACATCACATCCAGCAAGGAATATAAAAAAACTCACATTACACATGGCACATGCTCAACTCAAAGAGGATCATCATAGACTCCTAACCAACAATATCATGAATTCAAATTTAAGACACAAGTACTAGAGTCATAATCATGAGCCTAAGAGTCTCAAAAGTAGTAATTCTCAAAATCAACATGCTTTTACAACTAAAACACTTTCACCATGTAATAAAAAAATAGAACCAATAAGAATATCTTAAAAAAAATTGAGCACAAAATTGGGAATATCCCCATCCCACACTTAAAAATCTACTTTGTCCCAAAGTGAACTTAAAAGTAAGAGATAGAAATACTCCCTGAGGCCTCTAAGCCTAGCTAGTAGTATCTTTTAAATAAGAAGAGGATCCGGGGACCCCACACTTGATCTTTGCCATGCTCCTTATCTTAGGTTTTCTAGTACTCAGACTTCCCATCATCCTGCGACTCAACAAAAACAAAAAAAAAACTATATGAAATAAAAACTAAAAACTAAAAAGAAAACATACCTACGTAGCTTGAGTTGCCTCCCAAGAAGTGCCTAATTTAGTGTCGCGGCACGAACCATATCAACTTTTTCCTCCACCTTGAGGATATGAATTTCACCCCCAACTTTGCATTCATCTTATTGCCCTGCTCATTGGGTGGTGGTACAACATTTAAGGAATCGAGTAATGGAATATGCATGGTAAACCACTCGGATTGAGGTGAGGTGTGTTTTTATGTCACTTATCTGGTCTAAAATTAAGAATATAGGTTTATTGTTCCTCATCTTCATACTTTTCCACAACTTTAGATGATTCCACAAAAAATACATCATCTAAAAATAATCTAGAAAAGTTGTTTGACTAAGGCCCAACCAATCCCACTTCTGAATTTATACTATCAATAACACAATCACTCTCATTCACCTTCTTAAGTTCAGTTTCAACATAAAGATAAAAACAAGGTGGCTTCAATTCTTGTGTTGTTCTTTGTCTTTATGGAGATGGTGGTGATGGTATTTCCTGAACCTGTTAAATTACCTCATGTTTTGAGTACTCAGACTTCCTTGAATTATCAGTAACTTTGTCTGCAATTGGTTGGGAAGTCAACTCTGCATTTACCACCTTAGTTATCTATTGAGCATTTCCCATAAACATGACTGAATCAGGATTAAAATAATACATATCTACAGAGTGATACATATTTCCACAAGCCACACACCAACTCGTGGTCAGCTACATAGGTCGCAAACAAGTAGGTCCCCTCCAATGCTTGGATAAAAATTTACAAACAAAAATCATGGTAGGGTCCACCATAAAATGACAAGAATCATCATCCCTTGAAAACCATATATCTATGACTAACATCTCAAGAAGAGTGAGAAAAATATAAATAAAGGAAAATAAATAGAAACTAATAAAAAGAAAAACTATTTACAACAAAATATAGAAAAACTAAAAATAAGATAGTTAACAATTCAAGTTCCCAATAACGGTGCCAAGAACTTAACAGCGCACACGTAAGTGTAAGTGGCCTTCTAAGTAGTAAAGTGGCCTTCAAGAAAGCCAAGTTATCGATCCCACAGGGACTAGTGTTAAACAACTACCCAATTTTAGTTCAACAAGTTGAGAAGGGTAACCAATGAAGTTTTAGAATTTTAAACTAGAAGTAAACTCAACTAATGCAGAAAAGTAATGACTTTGGATAATCAAAGGATAGAGACCCAGGGTTAATGAACTTAGAACAGTCATACTATGCCATTAAACTTTATTTGTTAGATTGCTCATCTTGGTTGTTGTAATACCTCATACTTTTCTTAGCTTAGTTTAACTCTCAGTATATGTGTATTCCTATTTAAAATTTTAATAATACTCAGAATTTTTTAGTTTAGAGATTATCAATACGTAGGAAATTCAGTCAGCTTTCCAATGATATAAAATTCACCCAAATCCGATACCCGGGTGAAGAGTTATACATTATTAGTAGAGCAGTGTACCACCTGGTACTTCATCGCATTGCGGAGAGGGTGAAAATGGCAATTGTCAAAATACAGTGAGCCATCATGATCCTACTACATTGCTCCACCAACTATATTTCCTAATTTTTACTTTCCAGTATGGATCTGCGATCATGGTGCATTATACCAAGGGTTAAATTTGTATACAGTGGGATACCGCGATCGTACCGTGTCACGCCAAGCTTCTATTTCCCAGTTGTCAAGTTTCCAGTGACCTAGCACGATTTCACCACTTCGCGCCAGCATACAAAATTGGGATTTTTAGTTAGCTCCGAGTTTTAAATTTTGAGGGCATTAAAGTCTTTTTCCCTCACCCTAGTTAGCCTAAACACATAATTAATCCCTAAAAGAGCACTAATTTCTTATTATTTCATTACTTACTCAAGAAATAAATCACTTTCTCTAAAAAAGGAATAAACCCTAGCTTCAACAAACAAGAACAAAGCTTAAGAATTCCTCCAAGAACCTTTAATAATTAATCTTCCCAGGTATGTTAGGTGTTCATCTATGGGTTCCTTTCACCCATAGAGTCCAAGAATCCATTTTTTAAAAACTACAAGATTATTGATTTATGATTTATATACTTGAAATTAGATTGTATTCATGTTTATGACATTAATTGAGTTTCAATCCATGATTTATTGTAGATTCCATGAAATTGAAATAGCATGTATACTGAATTGTGTAATTCCCATGTTATAATCCTTGAATTAGCAAGTTTGGGTTTTGTATTTACAATGTTTAAACATTGTCCATGATTATATGCATTAAGTTGTGCTCCCCATGTGTTTGATGGAATATCAATGTGAATTAAAAGGTGAAATCATGACATGATAGCATATGTACCTGCTTATGCCCTACAAGTGTTTGATAAAATATCTCTATGAATGAATTATGAACAAGTGGACATTGTTGTGCTTTTCAAGATCATGGTATGCTTTACTTTTCATGCTATCGAGTACTGGGGGTATCTAATACCCGATGATCTAGATGTTTACCTAAAACTACAGTAGTTATAGAATAGTCTAACTTATGTCATGAAATAGTAGTACTCAATCAGTTATAGAACTCAGCGAAACTTAGTATCAGTCCAGTTCAGCTCAGTATAATAATCAGTGTCTTTAGTGGGAGTAGTATTTAGCACCGAGTGAAACCAAGGATAGGGACTCACCTTCTAGTAGAGGGTGTGATCCTTAGAATCAGTCCTTGCATTCTAAAACTACATAGCCATTATAGGTTGAGGCATCAACCTGCAAGTTGAGGGTTGATGAGATGTTTTATCCTGCTAGTTGGGGGCACCACCGTTCTTCTTAGAGTACCTACCAAATGAGGGTAACTCTTCAGCTTGTCGTTACCTGTGGCATGGTACTGACACCCTTCTAACTAGGGCTACATGTTAGATGCCAGTTATCTTATTTGAGGCATATCGGTTAGATGATTACTTCCCACAGTTTTAATTTTAGTCTTTAGTATAGAACTCAGTTTAGTTCTACAAAATCAGGAATGTCAGACACAGTCAATCAGTATCAGTAATTCAATTATCAATAATCTCAAATATCAGTTACTCAGTATCAAAAATTAGTTCTCACCTTCAGTAAAAATTCAGATATAGTTTTCATGTATATGCAAAGTATTGCATACTCAGTATTTTTACAGCAGTTTCAGTTATCTTTGTACTCTTACTCAGTTATTCCATATCATTCAGTAATTTATTATCGTGCATATGAACCCTTGCATTTAGATTTACCTCTTCTAGCATACCACTACATTCCATGTACTGATGCATACTTTCTCTTTTCACTATGATGTCTTATATCATAGGTTCGGATGCTTAGGTTCTTGACCGCGCATAGATAGATTCAGATAGCAGCCGCAGATTTAGTAGTGAGTCCTTATCTATCAAGCATGTTCTTTTATTTTAGTATTTTCTATAGCTTCAATGTTTCAATAGTCAGAGTTAGTTGGGGGTTTGTCCCATCAACTCCATATTCAGATAGCTCAGTTAGAGTCTTTTCACACTAGACTAGTTCAGACAGTATTTTAGATTTTAGATATTTTATCAGATATTGTTACAGTTGTTATTCTTTATCAGTATTGTAATTATGAACCTTATGGCATTTCAACCTATTTTTCTGCATTATTATAGTATTATTATTCAGTGCTCACTCAAGATATCAGTCATAGGTTAGCTTGTGGTCCCTCGAGATCATAAACACTGTGTAGCGTTTACGGTACAGACTCAAAGATTTACAAACTTTGTATCAAAACCTAAGGTTTAACAGAGTCCTAGGGAGTCTAAAAGCCATGTCAAGTAGAGTCATGTGCATGGGTGGTAGCGCGCCACACTTATGGACAGGAGGCTATGAGACGTTTTTAGGAAAAGTTTCCCTTCTTTCAATATTCATGTCGTGCGACCAAGCAAGAGCTTAAGCTATACTCTCAGTCTAATTTATATATTCCTTCCATTTACAAAACATGCCTCACAAAAAGACCAACAGAACAAGAATAGGAAATGAGCCAGCACCCCAGCCCATTCAGGTAGATCCCCTGGATGAGCATCTCTCCCATGCAGAATTCAGAGATGCATTCACCACTCTAGCTAATAATGTAGTAGCTCAGAATGAATGGTCAGCTGCTGTTCAGGACAACCCAGTTGCCAATACTGATGTATTCAGAATTTGAGACTTTACCCGAATGAATCCTCCCCTATTCTCAGGATCTAAGTTAGAAGAGGATCCATAGGAGTTCCTCGACCAAGTTCAGAAAGTCACAAATATTATGGGAGTGACTTCTAGTAAGAGTGTTGAGTTAGCTACCTATCAGTTATAGGATATAGCTCACACGTGATTTAAGCAGTGGAACGTAGGCAGGGGCACAGATGCAGAGCCCATAGAATGGGAAGTGTTTGCTAATACCTTTCTAGCTAGATCCTTTCTCTTAGAGCTAAGAGAAGCTAAGGTATTAGAGTTCATCAATCTCAGGTAAGGCAACATGATTATGAAAGAGTATTCTCTCAAGTTTACTTAGTTAGCTTGATATGCTCCCCATGTAGTAGAAGACAATAGGTCCAGAATAAAGAAGTTCATGTCTGGGGTGTCAGAGAGTGTGGTTAAGGAGTGCAGAACTGCGCTTTTGATTAAGAAGATAGACATATCTAGGCTTGTGGTCCATGTTCAGTAGATATAAGAAGCAAAGAATAAAGAGAGAAAGGGGGAGAACAAAAGGGCTAGAACACCTAACTTTAATTTCACTCAACCTAAGTTAGAAGGTAGTAACTGTTCCCAGTTCCATTGAAAGACTTTAGTTCCATCTCTATCCTCAGGCAGTACTCCAGTACCTAAGTTCAGAAATAGTAACAAATATAGGGCTCCAGGCTCTAAATCTCAAGGTAGTGTCAGCAGTGCTCGAACAAATCCTCTTTGCCAGAAATATGGCAGAAACCATTAGGGTGTCTGCAGAGCTTGCAGTGATGTTTGTTTCGAGTGTGGTAAGCCAGGCCATAAAATCAAATATTATCCTTAGTCAGGTTCTCAAGGTCATTGTAATCATTCCTCAGCTCAGTCCAGTCTCCCAAATCAGTAGGGTACCACCTCCAGTGCCACCATTGGGCAATGACAAAATAGTCTTTATGAACTTCAGTCCAAACAAGATCAGGAAAGTTCTCCTGATGTGGTCACTGGTACGTTACAGATTTTCCATTTACATATTTATGCCTTAATAGATCCAGGATCTTCTTTGTCTTTTGTAACTCCTTACATAGTAGTCAACTTTAAGGTTAAACCAGAAATCTTAATAGGACCTTTCTCAGTATCTACCCAAGTAGGTCAATCTATCATAGCCCGATGGGTATACAATAACTATCTGATTATGATATCTCAGAGTCACTTTAGCAGACTTAGTAGAATTAAGGATGGTGGATTTCGATTCCATTCTCGGCATGGATTGGATCCATTCATGCTATGCCACAGATGATTGTAGAAATGGAATAGTTCATTTTCAGTTTCCAAATGAACTAATCCTTGAATGGAGGGGTAGTACCACAACGCTTAAAGGTCAGTTGATTTCATACCTTAGAGCGAGAAAAATGATATCCAAGGGATGTGTCTATCATATTGTATGAGTCAAAGACTCTAGTTTAGAGACTCCTAGACCTGAATCAGTTCCAGTAGTAAATGAATTCTCAGACGTGTTTCCCAAAGATCTTCCTGTAGTTTCTCCTGAGAGGTAAATTGACTTCGAAATAGACCTTCTTCTAGACACTCAGCCTATATCTATTCTGCCATATAGAATGACACCTACAGAACTCAAAGAATTAAAAGAGCAGTTAAAGGAACCTTTAGAAAAAGGGGTTCATTAAACCCAAAAATTCCCTGCAGGGCGCGCCAGTCTTATTTATGCACAAGAAAGATGGATCTCTCAAAATGTGTATTGACTACCGTCAGTTGAACAAACTCATAGTTAAGAATAAATAGCTACTTTCTAGAATTGATGACTTGTTTGACCAAATTTAGGGCACCAGTTACTTTTCTAAGATAAAACTCAGATCAGGCTACCATCATCTCAAAGTCAGAGAATGTTATATTCCAAAAGTATTTTTTCAAACCTGGTATGGTCACTTTGAATTACTAGTCATGTCCTTTGGTCTTATAAATGCCCCAGCAGCCTTCATGTACTTGATGAATTGCATGTTCAAGAAGTACTTGTACATGTTCATTATGGTCTTCATCGATGACATTCTTACATACTCCCGTAGCGAGAATAATCACGCAGATCATCTCAAAATTGTACTTTAAACTCTTAGAGCCCATCAGCTGTTCGTAAAATTTAGTAAGTGCAAATTTTGTCTAAAGTCAATAGCATTCCTTAGTCATATTATTTCTGGTGATAGCATTAGAGTTGATCCTCAAAAGATAGAGGAGGTGAGGAGCTGGCCTAAACCCATTTCTCTAACAGTTATCAGGAATTTCTTAGTTTTAGCTGGCTATTATCATTGGTTTGTTGAAGGGTTTTTGTCTATTTCATCCCGTATGTCCATATTAAATCAGAAGAAAGTCAAGTTTTAGTGGTCAAATTCCTGTGAGAAGAGTTTTTTGTAGTTAAAGACTCGATTTACGTCATCCCTATTTTTTACTCTACTAGATGGTTCAGATGGGTTTGTTGTGTACTTTGATACATCCAGAGTATGTTTGGGTTCTGTTCTAATGCAGAGAAGTAAGGTCATAGCCTACGTCTCTAGACAACTTAAGCCCCATGAGAAAAATTATCCTACCCATGATCTTGAGTTAGTAGCTGTAGTGTTTTCCATAAAAATTTGGAGGCACTATTTGTAAAGGGTGCATATTGATGTGTTCATAGATCATAAAATCTTGCAGTATGTGTTCTCTCAGAAAGATTCGAATTTACGTCAGATAAGGTGGTTAGAGTTGTTGAAAGATTACGACATTAGTATTCTATATCATCCGAGCAAGGCCAATGTAGTGACAGGTGCTCTTAGTAGGTTGTCTATGGGTAATATGGATCTTTTTGAGAATGATAATAAGAAGTTAGTTCATGATGTTCATCATCTTGCATGACTAGGTGTCCGCTTAGTCGATTCAGCAGAAGGTAGTGTGTGGGTGCATAATAGTTTAGAATCATCTCTGGTTTCTGAAGTAAAGGAAAAGTAGGATAGAGATCCCAGTCTAGTTAAGTTGAAAGAGTCAGTCAGATATTAGAAGGTAGATATTTTATCCCAAGGGGGAGATGGTGTGTTGCATTGCCAGGGTTGGCTATATGTGCTAGGTGTAGATGACTTAAGGAAACGAATTCTTGTAGAAGTGCATCGTGTGTGTTAATCTATTCATCTAGGGGCCACTAAGATGTACCACAATTTTGGGAGATCTATTGATGGAGTGGGATGAAGGGATATATTGCAGAGTTTGTAGCTATGTGCTCTATATATCAGCAGGTTAAGATTGAGCACCAGAATCCTAGTGGGTTTATGCAGGAGTTTAGTATTCCCACATGGAAATGGGAAGAAGTGAACATGGAATTTGTAATGGGTTTGCCTCGTACTATTCATCAGCATGATTCTACTTGGGTCATTGTAGATAGGTTGACCAAATTAGCTCATTTCTTGCCAGTCCATACCTCTTATTCAGCCGAGGACTATAGAAAACTCTATATCAAAGAGTTTTTCAGGTTGCACAGAGTCCCAGTATCCATTATCTCAGATAGAGGTACTCAGTTTACCTCTCACTTCTAGAAAGCATTCCAAAAGGGTCTAGGTACCTAAGATCACCTCAATACAACCTTACACCCTCAGACAGATGGTCTAGAAGAAAGGATAATTCACACTCTAGAAGATCTGTTAAAAGCATGCGTGATATATGATAGTTAGCTAGGAAAGGATCATAGGTCGTTCTTGAACTTAGTCCACTGTTAGCCTAAATGACCTTCCAAATGTTAATAAGTATCCATTGATCCCTATTTTAAGCCTGTATATTTTCTTGTTTTCACCTTTCAACTTCCAATTTTAATTACAATGAACCTATTTTGGCTCTGGTCCTCCTTGGACATTGTGCACCTTAACTCAGGTAAATTGTCTAAGCTGATAGTGGGTATCATAGGGGTGCATAATTAGAAGCGAGTATGAAAAGGGGCATAAATAAGAGAAAAATAAAGTAGGGTTGGGTATGGTAAGAAAAAAATGAAAAAATAAAATAAAAAAGAAAAAGAAAAAAAGAATTTATGAAATAGCACCCAATCTGAATGATCCACAAAAGAATAAAATGGGAGAACTAAGGTCGGAATAAAGGAAAAGTAGGTTGATAAGTGGACACCTAACGTAATTTTAGTGCCAGAGAGGCTTAGTCACTAAATTCCTAAATGTACTATACTATCCCCAAGACTATATTACAAGCCATGCAAAGTCCTATAGTTATCCTAACCCGACTGTACGAAAGACTGAGGTAAAGAAAATAAGGGAAAGCCTATTGTACTATGGGCACATTGTTGGAACTTTTTTGTGAGTGTGAGAGTCTTGATATTATCCCAACATTAACATGCATTATTATATTGAGTGAGTGAGACTTCTTTATTATGAGGGTTCATGGGTTGTGTTGCTAATGCTTATCTATTCGGCTAGTATAATTTGTACATATTCTTGATTATGTGTTTCTAATGTGATTCCATATCTTGATTCCATAATGTCACATTATGTCCTGTTGGGATGCATTAATTCATATAGTTGGTTTTGAGAAGATCAAAAATAGGAGAGGGTTATTTATTTGAGCTGAATTTGAGATTGACTTTCATTGGTATCTTAGGTTTCTCTTGGTTAAGCATCATTGTTGTGTTTTATTGTATTTTTTGTGTTTTAGTACATGCAAACATCCTATGTTGAGGGTGTCAATGTGCCATGGTTTCATGGTATATTTAATCCTTAAAATCGAAAAATATTCTAGTACTTAGGCTCATTTTGGTAGATATGATGTGTTTTGGTGTTGTGTTCTGTAGGAAACTAGGTTTTGAAGCTTAAAATGAAGAGAATAACTCAAGACTATAGAACGGTCCACTTACGATGCCACCTATGTAGCGTAGATATATCCTACACGACATAGGTAGGGTGGCATAGGTTGCAGAAAGTCCAAGTTCAGAGAATCTGAAAGATAAAATTTTGAATGACACTTATGATGGGTCACATACCTAGGGTAAGTGAAACCTATGATGTCCACTTACCTAGGATAGGTGGAAGAGACTGAAGTTATGGCAAAGATAAAGATTTCAGAAATTTATGTCACCTACGATGGCTACTTATCTGGGGCAAGTGTCACTACGATGGCCACTTACCTAATGTAAGTGGCAGCCAACCCAAGTTTCCTAGTTTATTTTGGTTTGGATTTTTAGGGTTTTTATGTAATATATAAATACTCCTATGATTCTTTCTTAGGTTTGGAGAGAGAATTTTGTTTAAGTTTATGCACTCATACTATTCACAAACATATGTTTGATTCTAAGATTGATTTTTATCTTGTAATTCCTTTGTTCTTGATTTTTGGTTGATTAATTAATTTTAGACTCTAGGTTCTCTTCGTCAATTATTTATGAAATCATTCATATCTTTTCTTTATTGAATTCCATTGGTTGTTTCACAACTATGAACGGCTAATTCCCTATGTTAGGGTTGTAGGAACCCATGTTGAATAACGAAGTAGCAGAAGTTTGAGGTTCTTCTTGATAATTACTTACACTTGCATTATGATATTATTCAATTTAATTGCTTTCTTAGTGGTGTCCAATTCTATGAACTTGTCTATATTCGAGATCGTCTTCACAAGAGAAATTGAGATTGGGAAAAGATGATTAAAACAGTAATTCGAGGCTATCAACCCTTGTCTAATAACTTGATACCCAAGAGCTGATAGTTAAACTGGGATCAAAGACAAGGGTTAATAAGGCGACACCTTGAGCCTCATAAGGTGAAGGGTGATATTTACTAGCACATTCACAAGATAGTTGGTAATACCTAGATTGTCAGATTTTACATATGTGGCGGTGAGATAGTTGGATGGAGCATGAGAAACCTATGGAATTAGAAACCAAGGGGGAACACAGTCTTAGTGTTCATCTCATATTGTTCACATCCAAAAGCATTCACAACTTGTTACTTATTACTATTTGCTACAAATCCCATCATTTACTTTACTGCACTTTTGGCTACTTTAGCACGTTTGAGAGATAGATTTTACCTATTACCTATCGTATCGACCATATCCTAGTTGGGTTTCTATAATTTGATAATGATTGCATTGTATCTTTTTGGAGGGTATGGTTTGGGCGACATCAGTTAGAATAATTGATCCTAATAAGAGGATTTGGTTATATAACTTTAGAACCTAAAGTAAAGTTTTAATAAGTGATAGAAAGTAAGATGTATAAGGGTGCATAACTCTAGCTAGAATTGTAAGTTGAATGGATCTTAATAGGTTAATAATTAGATAAAGGGGATACTGTCTTGAACGTAGTTATGACTTGAGTGTAAGGGTGATAATGATCCTAGTTAGAAAATTTATCTCCCATGGCCTTGTTTCTCCATGGACTCCAAGATAAAATCCATATGTGGAAGCCCCCCCCCCCCGCTAATGTAACCAAAATTTCCATGCGTGTATCATCAGTCGAAAACCCATATACCTCAACCTTTATAGTGAAAAAAACTCATACAAACATGGGTATCATCATAAGCAATGAGGTAATAAAGAAAGGTGCTAATCTCAATATTCTTACCTAGGCATGTCAAAAGATAAGGACACTAGTAGATCAGAAAAGACAATTTAAGCCCAAAAAAAAAACATCTTTATCAATCAACTTTCCAATAAAAGAAAGTGCAAAAACAAAACCATGCTACTAGATGGTCTAGGGATTTATTAGGAGTTAAATCTCTCTATATCAAATAGTATTCCTTATGAGTTGGGCTTCCTCCTATCATAGTATAAAGTATGCTTCCAAGAGTTACATTTGAAACTCAACTTGTCCAACCCTTTGAATGTGACAATGAACCTTTAGTACCTACGGCCTAACAGAAAACAAGCAAACCACTTAGCATCCCTTAGTTGTGGATTACACAAGTTAAGCACAATTGTGTGAAACAAGGATGCATATATATAGAAAACTACTAAAATAGGAAATGACATATTTACCTAGGGGTCATAAGCATGAGACTACATTTTAAAAAAGGGTCATTATATACAAACAAGTAGTAAGGAAATCTGTTACATAAATAAATATCATCAAAGGTGTTCCCAAATAAAAATCACCCTTTAATCCATAAACATTAAGGACTTCATCAAGAATGGTATCTGTAATGTCCCTTCATGACATTTTCTATGTTTCTGCTTATTTTTCCATTTAGAGATTTTTTATAGCTTCCCAAAGTAATTTATGACTTGTTGGAACTAATAGTGCAGTTATGGGGCCGTTTGTTTAATTTTTAGAGGGAATTTCCTATTTTGAAGTCCTCACTGGTTTAAATATAACTAAGCCATTTTAATGGATAGCTTGCAAAATGTCCCTTGAATGTAGAGGAATGTTGTGTTGGTTTTGAATGTGTGATTCCGTAAATAAGCTCCACATGGGATTTTTTTTCACAATTTTGGACCCAAATCATAGTAGTGCAATATGGGTATCATTATTTTTTTGGATGAATAGATTATGATTTTGATAGTGTGGCACCTTATTGAAGCTTCTCAAAATGGGAAATCAGTAGTTAGTAGATTCTTTAAGATTTTCTTTGACATCTAGGTAGGCTAGGTTTACCGTCTTCATATATTGAGATATTTCATAGTATGATTATGATAATATGCTAGATATGGGATGGAATTTAGGTATGGGATAGAATTTAGGTGTTGGAGGTATGATTGATAATAGTTGGGTTAGATTGATTGTTGAGGCTATCATGAAATCATAATTTAGGCATAATTGACTTAGTTTCTCATGGTTTAGGGAGAACTGATACCTTAGGTCTAATTATGACTAAATCAAGAAGTAGGTTTAGATACCTTAAACTAGTCTAGGATAGAATTTTCCTAAAATGGATTTTGAGGATTAAAAGTGGTCCCCTTCGGTCCACCTAAGTCCAAGACTGGTGTTAGCTTATGTAGTTTTACTTGCACATGATATACCCTTATTAATGCTTATTTTGGGACATTGATGAAATTAGATGCTTATTGAATATGCTACTTTAATAGTTGAGAGTTAGTGTTAATTTTGGTTAAGTTTCGATGGATATTATTGTGATTTAGTGATATGGCTTAAAATTATGGTATATTTGAATTGTCTATTAACACGGTCTATGAACATAGTCTAATGATATATGTGTTCCAGTTCTTGTCCAACTATGGAGGATGATAATTATATATATGAGTCCCGATTAGAGTTCAACATTTGATGATTATATTGATAATTTGAATTTCGGTTCAAGTCCGATAAATAATGGTAATTATGATAATACTATTAAGTTTTGATTCAAATCCTTCATTTTGGGATTTATTTATGATATGAAATGATTCAAATGGATTTTTGGTTATGGTATGATAATTGGTGATTTATGGTTATTTGGTTATTTACTTTCCTTGGTTGTACCCTCCAGGCTTATAAAAGCATGTGTTGGGTTACTCATTTTTCTGCTATGGGGCCAATATTGTAGTTATAACTATGTGATCTTTGTGTTACTATTTTGTATGTATTTATTTATTCATGTACAACAGTGTTGATTCATATTTCAGGTTTTGCCTCTTTTACCTTGATATACCTTATTCTATCTTGTATCTTATTGTATTTATATCAAGATTTAGCTCAGCTCGTTGAATATGCCTACTAAGTACCTATGATTTTGGTACTCATACTACACTTTTGTACCTTTTTGGTAAAGATCTGAGTACTAGTTGCCTCTGCTGATGTGATGCTCATACGGGGTTGATTTTGGAGATTGGTGAGCTCTTGGAGTTGGAGTTACCCTTTTTCCTTTTATTTTTCCATGTCTAGTCTTTCCTTTTCAAGATAGATTGTATTTGACTTTAGTACTTATAATTTTATTGTAGAAGTTGAACAGGCATTACTGCATCTTGGAATGGTTGTTTCTCTTTTGTCTATCTATTAGACTATTATGATTGCTTATTTGTTGTTTTTAACTCTTTTAATGTTGATTTTCGGCTTTTATGAAACATTCCACCAAGTTAGCCCATTACTTATAGCTCTGAGCTATTATTTGGCTTACCTACTTGAGAGATGAAGTAGGTTCCATCATGTCTCACAAATTGAGTTGTGAAAAATTAGCATTAGAGCCAACGTTTCACTGAAATTTTTGGTACAAGAGCAAGTATCTAGTAGAGTCCCACAAATTGGAATGATGATGTTCATTTCTTATCTTTGGGTAGCTATAGGACCTTCTTAGGAGTTTCTTACTTTTTTCACCCATTTCATACTAAGAGTTTGAGTTTGTTTCAAAAGCATTTTGTTAGTTTTACTCTTTCACAGATTGCTAGGATAGATGCTACCGCTATATGAGATAAGGGTCCCAAGACCAATCCTAGAGATATCATCATTTTTTATGGATAACCTAGAGGTCATGGACAGCCCAGGGATGTGTCCCCAGCTAGGTTCCAAGATAGGGGGCCT
This sequence comes from Capsicum pubescens, assembly GCA_030864215.1. NCBI lineage: Eukaryota > Viridiplantae > Streptophyta > Magnoliopsida > Solanales > Solanaceae > Capsicum > Capsicum pubescens. The sequence continues at coordinate 126,236,509 of CM061546.1, read as the reverse complement.
TCACCAAACCCTATTCCTATTCCCGAGCTAGAGATTCTTCTATCCTAGCCAGCGGTAGGCCAGGGACGAGACTAGTCTACACCGAGGCTTATTTCTTCTTCAGTGCTTAGGGATGCTTTGTTTCAGCTTTTGGGATTGGTTGTTGGTGTACCGACTGATATTGAACAGTCAATGGATTTGACTATTACTGAGGTGGGAGAATAACTTATAGCTTCGACTCCCAGAGTTGAGGTCCCTCTTACACTGACTCTTATCTAGCCAGTAGTTTCCCAACCCGTGGTTTCTCAGTCAGTGGTTGCCCAGCCTGCTATGTCTTTTAAGGATCAGAAGATGTTAGGTAGGTTCTTGAGATTGCCTCCACCTAGGTTTTCTAGTGAAGCTACGAGAAGATATGTATGGGTTCTTGATTTCTTGTGAGGGTAGGCTCCATAATTGTGTCCTATTTGAGACTCATGGTGTGGACTACAATACTTTTCAGTTGGACTTGGCAGTGATAGCGCCTAAAATACCCCTCTTTAGGAGGATAAAAAGATCAATTTCAAATATAGTAACCCAACTAGGTCGGGGTCGATCCCACAGGGAATAGGACGAAAATCCTTCTCAAACTTATTAAAATCAACAAGAAGTGCAAGAAAGTAAAAGGGGGGATTTTTTGTAAATAAAAAGTAGTAAAAAGAACTGGATGTGTTTGGTTGTAAACAATCTAAGACGAATACTAGGTTTGTGTTCCCCCAGGCTTCTCAACTCAATACACTTATTGTGCACTATCAAACTATTCCCATACCTTTTATGCAAAAACTGATATGTTATGTACCACCAATGGTCTTTTGGACTCGCTGACGGATTTCACCCTTTACCTTTTAAGTCTCAGGATATGCCCTTACTAACCTTTATCCTAGATATAGTTAACTATTAACTTTTGAGTCTATAGTTATTCGATGATAGTTAGCCATATTACTAAGAAATGAGGTATTTGAGATAAGGTTGGTGTGGTTTTGTTGAAATCCAAGATAAGGGAAGCAAGGTTGAGATGGTTTGGTCATATGATGAGGAGGAGCATAGATGCCCCAATGTGCAGGTGTGAGAGGTTAGATTGGGATGGTTTCAAGAGTGGTATAGGTAGACTAAAGAAATATTGGAGGGTGGTGATTAGACATAACATCGAGTAGCTCATCTTACCAAGGACATGACCCTAGATAAGAAGTTGTGGAGGAGGTGGATTAGGGTAGAAGGCTAGTCTGAGTTTAAGGTATGGTATATTTTGGTGTGTTACTTGGAGAATCTTTTTTATGGTATTATTGAGTTTGAAAATCCCTATTGTATCTGGTCCTTTTACTATTCTTACTATTACTGTTCCTTATCATATATTGTTCTATTTTGAGTTGGGGGTCTATTGGAAACAACATCTCTATCTCACATTTGAGGTAGTGGTATAGACTGCATAAACTTACCCTCCTTGAACCCCACATAGTGGGAATATACTAAGTATGTTGTTGTTGTAGTTATCCAACTTATTTAGCTAATACCTATTAGTGTAGACTAATAGTTAAACTTCAAATTACTATTGTGATACTTTTTTCCTAGTCGCAACTCTTCTTTTAAAGCAAGTAGCAATAATATAGGCAGGATCCGAACGTGTGGACTCATTAAGAAAACAATCAAAGAAAAGAAATTCCAATACATGCAAGAATATTTCTCTAGAACGACTTTGCACTTCCTCTACTTCATTAATCTGCCAAGGTTCCCACAACCTTAGTTATTGGTAATTATCCGCTCATAGTTATGAGATATATCATGGAATCCACAAAAAAATTATAAAATCAATCTCACAATAATGAAAGAAAAAATCCCAAAGTCTTAAATAGAAAAACAAACCAAAAACAATGAAAGTATAGGATAGCCACTAAGGGCCTGTCCCTAAATATGTGAATGTATGAATATACTAAACAAAGCCTAAAGGGTATTTATATATTATAACAAACCATATAAATCAAATCCTAACTAAAATAGGAAAACATAACTGGTTGTAAATAATAAGACATAGAAACATCATAAGGAGTGTAATTGTGATACATGGAAACCGTTGGAAACAATTTTGGGATGATCTATAAAAGTTCAGGTCGGCGCCCACTTACCTATGTCCACATGTGGTCATCTAGTGGGTGCATATACCACAAGTGGTCTGCCAGTGGGCACATGTTGACATAGGAAAATGCTAGAAAAATTTCCTGCACTGTCTGCTCTCTGGACTTTGGACTTCAGGTACTTACCCTACCCACATGTGGTATGCATATGCTATATACGGTTGGTATGTAGACATATGTAAGTACCAATATCTACACCATTAAACATATAATTGAAACAGCTTTCCAACAATACAAATTTTGCCTTAATCTGATAATAAGGTGAAAAGTTATGGCCAAATTACTGACACACTGTCAACGCTCGAGATCTTCAATTATGGCACTTACCTTAGAAACCTACGAACCACAAGTGCTACATGTGGTTGCTAGTGGACATAGGTAAGTAACAGGTCTTCAAATTCCTTGAATCAAGCTTCTACACTACATGTTCTGGTATATGCTTTGGTCACAAATGCTCGGTAAATGTAAGACAAAATGCCCAAAAATGCTTAATTAGGTAGCCAAAAACATCAATTTTCATTTTTTCTTCAGTTTAGCATCCAAAACCTAATTTCCCTGCAAAACACTGCATAAACACATCAAATCCAACAAAATAGCCTTAATTCTATGCATATTCTCATAGTTTTAAGTATCTAAAATTCTATAAATTTACAGCACATAAACACCCTCAACTTCAAATGGCGCATGTCCTCAGGCAACAAAACATAACAAAACAATATGATGATGCTTAACGAAGAGAAACCTAAGACATCTATGGTAGTGAACTCTCAAATTTAAGTTCAAGATCTTCACCCCATCCCATTTTAATACTTTGAAACCAATTGTGTGTAAACATGAAACACAATAATGTGACAAAAAGGAATCAAGCTATGGCATTACATTAGAAATAAATAAACATGTATATATACAAGTTACACTACCTAAACAAGTAAGAAACTAGCAATACCATCCATGTGCCCTCACAAAAATGAAGTCACACTCACTCATATGAAATAATGCATGCCAATGAAGGGATGGTCAAGATACACTCACACTCAAAAAGAAGTTCCAATCAATGCATGTCAAATACCATAGGCTTGCCCTTATTTTCTTTACCTTATATTCAGACAGTAAAATTAGGATCACTTATAGGACTTATTTAGATTTTAATGTAGGCTTGGGGGATGGTATGGTACATATGGATATATTAAGTGACTAAGCCTTCTTGGCACTACACTAACTTTAGGGTTCACGTTTTAACCAATTTCCATTGATTCCACCCTTTTTCTTCCTCCTATTCTTTTATGCTCATTCATGTTGGGTGTGGTGTTTATTTATTTTACTTTTTCATAATTTTGTTTTTCTTTTACTACCACACCCATACCTACTATATTTTTTTCTCTTATTTTACCCTTTTACATACCCACTTTATATCACACGCCTCTATGATAGCCACCTTAAACTTAGGTGATTTGCCTGAGCTGAGGTGCACAATGTCCAAAGAGGAATGGGCTAAAATTGTTTATTACAAAACTAATAGGAAGGTGAAAGATGTAACAAGAAATACAGGTTATAAGGCTCAAATTTAGGGATCAAGGGATACAATTCACATATGGAAGGTTATTTAGGCTAAAAGTAGACTAATCATCAAAAATGGCCAATGATCCTTTCCTAACCAACTATCCTACAACCTAGGAAAGGCTAAACCGGGTAAGTTTTGAATTCAACACACAAAGGGAACTAAGTTGTATCTCACATACCTGATATAGAGTTACATCACAAGTTAATACCTATCTAGTTCATACAATTGTTAGCAATGATTATAATGTTCCTAAATCTAATGCCATAACATGATTCGCAATAGTCATACATATATATACATATCACACAATTCAAAAATAAGCTCTTAAAGGGGTATCATCACTAAAAACTAGTGTATCTTATTTTGATGATGAGCAGCTAACTTCGAGGGACCACGTGCTTGGATGTTCAGGGCTATAGTACAGATAGCACACATTTGCATAGCTTTGTCCTATTGTATAACAAACTGTGCAAGTATTTCTTGTACTATTTAGGACACCTGGTCTAATGGAATTTCAACCTTAATTATCACTCATCTATAAAAGAAAAAATGCTTCTCGATTAAGTAGTTTTTGCAAATCCAAAAACTGAATAGTGTAAAAGGAAAAAACTCAATTTACAATATTGCTCAAGTTCTTATTTATGATTTGTGCTAAAATAGAAAATGCTCTTGGGTCCAATTTGAGTCTATAAATGAATTACTCACTCTATAAGAGTAATGAACATTTCTTCCTATTTTTAGAGTGCTTTAGGTAGAGTTGACTAGTATTAAAACTGGTTAGAGTTAAACAGTGTTGAGGAGTCTTGATAGAGTTGTCAAGGTGAAGTTGTGGTAGAGTTACTACAAGTAGGAAGAACCTAGATTTATGTTCAAGTTTGAGTCTATAATGAAGAGTTTGATTATAGTGAACTTCTTGGTGCTTATGAGGGCAAGCCATGGTTTATCCTCCCTTTAACAAGGAGGTTACCACGTTAAATCTTGTGTTCATTAAGTCTACTGCATTGTGTACTATTTCCTGGTTAAACTATTATTTTATTGCCTGTGATTGATTTTGAGGGACTAGTCCCTTACTTTATGGTGAAACCCTCATTATTTCAATAATTAGTTTCAGAGACAGAACACCTAGAGTTAAATGGTGAGCATGGATGCTCCACCTAACGTAGAGGAAGGGAAATATACCACTGAGCCACCTACATTTAATAGGTAGTACTATGGGTGGTGGAAAACCAGGACGTTTGACTTCATTATGGCTGAGGATAGTGAGTTGATGGACATAATTATTGATGGTCCTCATGTTCCTATAAGAGAAGTCAAATAAGGAAAAGTTAAAAAAAATGGTTGTTAAAAGTTGGAAGGAGTTCAATGTTGAAGATAGAAAGAAAATTGAGAAAAACTTCAAGGCTAAGAAACTATTAGTTTGTGGAATAGGACCTGATGAATATAACAGAGTTTTTGCCTATAAAAATGCCAAGGAGATCTAGGGTCACTTGAGGACTGATCATAAAGGTACTGCTAACATGAAGGATTCTAAAGTATACATGTGGCTACTCAATATGAAACTTTCACCATGAAAGAAGGAGAAACAATCCAAGAAATAAATACAAGATTCACATCTATCACAAAGATCTTCACTGCTTGGGAGAAGTGATTCCATTTTATAAGAAGGTGAGAAATATTCATGGTGTTCTTCCTATGTCATGGGAAAGAAAAAATAATTTCATAACTAAAGAAAGAAACCTGGAAACCCTTACTATGGATGAACTAATTAGAAATCTAAAGACTCGTGAGCTCAAGAAGTTGTAAGACCTAAAAAATGGTACTTAAAAGAGAAAAATCTCTAGCATCGAAGGCTTCAAAATATGATTCAAGGGAAGAATACACTGATGTTGTCTATTTTGGAAAAAAGGATTGTTAGAGTCATGAAGAAAAGTGGTCAGTCCAAAAGAATAGAAAGAAATAGTAAAAAAGGAAGCAATATTGAGGTGTATCATATATGTGGAAGTCCTGAGCATTTCATTGAGAACTGTCTAATTCATAAGATGGATTATCAGGAATACCTCAAGATTGGAGGTGACAAAGGAATTAATAGGGACCAAGTCCCTAAAAATTCTAGAAGGAAGACTGTAGCTGAGTATGTAGTAAGGCAAGATCTAGAAACATGGGGAAATTCTTCCAGTGAATCTGATGAAGATGAAAATTCTAGAGATGTTTCTGTGCTACCTGTGGAAGATAGTCCAATTATCTATATTTCCTTTTTTACCTTCATGTCCAACACAAAAGATGAAAAATCAAATTAGGTAACTTTTTCTGATATTAAGGAAATCCTAGATAACTATACTGCTAGGATAATAAAAAATCTTGCAAATGTGTTGATAAACGCTATATGTGAACTAACTGTTGAGAAGAATGCCTTAGAGAATAAAAATAAAGAATCAATAGAATGAGTTTATTTTCTTAAATCTTCATCTGAAATGAAGAAATGGTCACTAAATTGAAATCTGAAAATCTGAGAGGTTTGAATCAACTAAAGAAGAAAAATAATTTAGCTGGAAAAGCAAAGAAGGAAGCTTCAAGGATTCAAATTGATCTTGAGGAGAAACTGAGGGACTCTCAAAAAACCTTATGTATACACTTCACAAGGATGAATATTTATAAATGGACCTGGTCTTTTTGAGAGAAGAGCTAAACATGTCTCATAAATGGACTGCCTCTTTACAGATTCTTTCTAATTTTACTAGTAAGGGTGTTAACAATGGAAAAGGCCTGGGCTATCAAAGAGAATTCCAACTTATTGGGTCTTATAAAAGGACTATAAATGATGTTAGAAACAAAGGTCACAAGTTCCTATGCACTCATTGTGGAAAAGATGGGAACACTTAGTAAAATTATCAATGCTAGATGAGAGCATGAATGAATGGTTTCAGATATGTTCGCCAGCAGAAAACATAGCCTAAGGGTTTCACGTCTCTAAAAAAGTAAAAAGTAACTCTCTACCTATATGGGAAAAGAAGGTTTTAATCACGCCACTGTCTTGCTACTAGGAACTCAAGCTCAAGTGGTTCCCAAATCTAACAAGTGATCATGGTTCCAGGTATGAGAAATGGGATTGCAGTCAGGAGTGGGATATTGATAGTATGTGCTTAAAGCTTAATTTTTGAAGGTGTAATTTTATTCTCTCCCTCAAGACACTTCAAGTGGAGGTGTCTCATTTTGAAATGGTTGGTTTCAAAAACATGGTCCCTTGCAGAACATAGTTAAAATTTTTAAGTCAAGAAAAACTTATTGAAGCAAAGATAAATGGTTGGTGATGCTGAAGATCATGGGAAAATGGTTAAAAGATGCAGATAAGAAGGGGTCATGATTCTCGGGGACCTGGTCCCTAGGAAACCCATTTCAGTAGTTTGAATGAAGTAAAAACTAAGACCTAGTCCCCAAACCTGCTTTGGGAATATTTCTGAGATAAAATAGGTCTGAAGAGGCTAAATCATGAGACTGACCTGACCTAATATGTGAATCAATGTGTCTCCACAAAATTGGCTATTATAAGGAGATAGGTTTCCTTGATAAGGTGGGTGTATATTAGTCTAATTTAGTATAAAACCTTTAAAGGTATACACCTATGGGAATAGCTTTGTAAGTGGACAAATATGACAAGTATAAATTTAAAGGATCACTCAAAACAAAAGGAGTGGGACCTGGTCTCATCTCAGGTTAGTACCTATATAGGATGCTTTAATAATCACAAAATATTGTCTAAAACGGGCCATGTGTCTTTCTTTCTCTGAAAAAAATAGTTAGTCCCCTTACAAAATGAAGAGTCTCTCTTATTAAGTTTAGGCATGTCATATCAAAAAGAACCTCTCTTATATGAAAACTGTTATATCTGTAAACTGGTAAATTTGACCTTCTCGTATTGTTCTTCAACAATTTCAACTTATCTTCCTAAATCGACAATCATGTCTAAGCCTAGAGGTTACATTTCATCTCTTTTACTCTCAAAATTAAATTTTTGATAATTCTACTTCCTCAAACCCTGCTAACAGTCCTGAAATAGACAAAACTTCAAAAGAACAAGATGAACATTCCTAATACTCTGATCCTTTAACAAAAAAAGACATAGAAAACATTATCTTGAGTCTCCAACAAGAACCTAAGACAACTTTAACCACTTAGTCATCCACAGAAAATCCAAACACCTTAAACGAGTCAGTTCCCATTGAACCTTCCTCAACCCTAGAAATTAGTGTTTAATCTATCATGGTAGAGGATCAAAATCAAGGATTTGGGTCACTAATTGAATAGGAAATCTTTCAATGTGATATTCTTTCTTCCTCAGAAAGTTCAAAGGCACCTGAAGATTCTCAGACCCCTGAGTTATTTATAGAATTGGAAAAATCTAAAACTTCTAAAAACGTGCAAGAACCAGTCTTACCAACACCCTCATATTCATAACCTAATTTTTCTCAGTTATTGAGGAAGAAATTTTTCTAACAAGGGTTGATATTTCCTTCAATGAGAGCTGAGTGGCTGAAAATCTACTCTTTTTGCATTTGATACCAAAGAAAGCTCAATTAATGGAGAAGAATAGGAAGTAGGTAATAAGGATAAAGTTAATGAGGGAAAAGATATATTATTACCTCCAAATAAGAAGGATGAGGATGAATTGATTCTGAGATAGTCTGTGAAGAAACTATAGATAAGTAGAGGTAAGAAAAAAGTGGTAGACTCTGAGGTGAAAGTGACTAGATCGTATTCTATAAGAGGATCTAAAAAGAAACTATTGGAAGATACCATGATGGCTAAATAAACTTCAACCATTAAAAGAAGAAGGCTAAAGAAAACTGTTGCAGTAGAGGGGAAAGAAGATATTAAAGTTATGGAGGTTGAAGAAGGGGAGTACATAAATTTAGGAGTTATTGTTATTGCTGAAGAAAAAAGAAAGAAATTTCATGTTGTTGAGAGGACCGAGTCCTCTAATTCAAAGTTTGGTAGCCCTACTGGAATGATGCAGAAACACATAGCTGTCAAGAAATAGAAAGACTCTGAAGGACCTAGTACCAAAAAGAGAACAGTTGTGGTTAAAAAATTAATTAGTAGTCCCAAAAGAAGCAAAAATAAGGAAGAGATAAAGAATGTGTCCGGAGAATGAAGAATTAAAATTCTAATGCACAGAAATTTCTATTAGGAAAAACTTTTGATCCCAAGATATATGAGAGGCCCTAAATGATAGAACTGGTTGAGTATATCAAACACCAAGGTCGGCTGCACTTATTTGAGGAATCATCTCCCATAGTGTTTGAGAATAAAGTTAGAGAATTTTATTACACCATATATTTCTTAGAATATGGGATAAGTTTGAATGCCCAAGTGCAAGGAAAGCCTATCAAACTCGATGAAAAGGCATTAGGAAGGAACTTGAATGTACCTGTTGTATGTGTGAGAACTGTGATAAAGAAACAACCTATAACATAGTTTATGATTAATGTATCATAGGTGAGAGGGACCTCAAAAGAACCATAGCATCAGTTGTTGTCCTATTTTTTATTAATTGCTTGAGAAAATTTGAACTCTTAAGTCTGCCTGCTCTAAAGATAGAGTCTATGCATACGGTGGTTCAAGAAAAATAATGAAGACATGGTATTCCATATGGTTACTTCCTAAATTTTTTTTTTTAGAATTTTTGAGTAATTAGGATAAAGGGAACCCCAATGATTTTGGGTGTATTTATGCATTCTAGCGCTACTATTCTAGCCTTTTTAGACTTGTTTTGAGGATGATTCATGTGATTAATGTGTTGATAATAATATAAATGTGCATATAAGTATCCATGTATGTGTTTACAATGTTTAATGGTGTTCCCACATAAGTTTTGATTCAAATTGATCATTTAGATGTCAACCAAGAAAACTAGCGTGACTAGCTTGAGCTAGGTGTTTGTGTAGCCTATTGTGTTGGGTTATAATGTATTTTAATAAGTTAATAAGGTTTTTATTATGTTTTTATATGTGAAAAAACTTATTTATAATGTTCAAGGGTCAATTGGATCAAGAAAAGAGTCAAAACAATAAGTTAAAGCTCAATGTGAATTTAGCCTATGTTTAGTTCGTGTTTCTAGTTCATCATTGAGGATGTTGTGTTGTTTTGAGCTTTAAATTGTTGTGTTTAATTTTATAGGATGCTTTTTTAATGGAATATGATGATATATTAAGGATTTAAAAGCTTCAAATAAAGTGGAAATAACTCAAAAAGTCATGGAATTTATCACGAAAGCACAAAACACAGCTTGACACTAGTTTGGACACCTGAAAACTATTGGGAGAGTGTGGGTGCGTGGAAAGGATCCTTGGTGAGTACGACTCACAAATGGATTAATAAGGAACCCAAAACAGTGAACCATTTCTATTTAGACATGACTCAATGCTATCCAATGCGTTAATCACTGAGTTCATAGACGACCAGAAACTGTTTCCTTGTTCAACAAGGCATGGGATATTTTTTCTACTATAAATAGGACCTTATGCACATTTTTATTTTCTTTTGGATGTCTTTGGACAAGAGGAGTCTGATATACACATTATTTAGGTCTTATCATTCTTTATCTTAGTTTCTTTCATGGTTTGTATCATCAATCCAAGGGATTGGATGATGAATATTTCCATTAAAGGCTAAAACTCCCTTTCTGGGGTTAAGGCCAAGATCATGATTATTTCATTTTTAATTAAGTTTGTTTATTTTATTATAATTATTGGTTACGTTTTTATTTTATTTTTAACTATTTTATGGATTAGCTACCCTTAGAATACATCTATTGTCAACCTTGTGATCTCGGAAGAGGGAATTGGGAGATAGAACAAGGGAATAAGCAAAGTAGGGTTCTTGTTTATCTATAAAATAAGAGACTTGAATTATCATCTAGGACAGGGATGTACTTGTATGAATTACTTGATTCACACGTAGGAAGATAGCTTAAATAACCTCATTGGATCCTTACATCCCCGCTCAACGATATAGTTTTAAGGTTTAACTTATGTAATGGATTAGAGGTTGGGAAACCGTAATCATGCAATTAACCCTACGAATCAACAACCAAGATAAGCAAGTTAACAAATGAAGTTCAACTACATAGTATGATTGTTCATAATTCTTAACCCTAGGTTTGTATCCATTGATTGTTCTAAGTCATTAATTTTCCGTATTAGTTTAGTTTATTTTTAGTTTTCTAAAACTCTATTTATTAACTTTTCTCAATTTGTTAGACTAGAATTAGATAAGCCGCGAATGCAAGTACCTGAGAGATCGATACTTGGGATTTCTTGAAGCCACTTTACTACTTGATAAGACATGTATACTTGTGTGTGCGCTTGGGCGCTGTCACCTTGGAACAGTCAAAAAAGGTTTAGCATGACATCCTCGATGGAGAATAAATGCATTGAAGGGAAAGTGGGAATTGTATCCCAAATATCAGAAATTTTGGTTACTCACGTAAGTAGAAACAAAGAATGAAGAAGTTAAGGATCAAATTAGCTGCAAAGGACACTAAAATAATTGTCCTAAAATTACAGAATTAGAAGTTGTCCTTAGAGGGACCTGGTGATTCTGACGAACTTGCAGCAGAAAATGCTCAGCTCAAGCTCAAAGTTGCAGAACTTACTAGTGAATTTCAAGGACTAAATACAGAAGTAAAAAACCTTACCAATAAATTACTGAATTCCCATGTTGTAGAGCATTCAAGAACGAAGATGTTGCAAAAATCTTTCTCCCCGAATCCTCCCTCTACCTGAGTCCTGTTGTGTTAGTTTCCAGTTCCTATTCCTGTCGTGGTATTTTCAAATAGTTGTTTTATATTTTTTTGGTATATTGTAATGGTACTAATCCTACTAGATAGTGACTGAATTTCTATTTGTGAGCTTCCTCTGTTTCCACTTTCTTTTAAAGATTTTCTTCATGTTATTGTTGCCCCAGTGGCCATGAGTTAACAATCCGATGCTTATTTCACTCTTGGTTTACTGTTTTCACTTTTTAATGATGCCAAAAAGGGGGAAATTTACTTCATGTGGTAGGGACCTAACAACATACATGCAAGTATACGTGGTCTACTAAGTAATATAGTGGCCTTAAAGAAAGCCAACTATCGATCCCACAGAGACTTGTTCTTACAACTATCAAATTATAGTTCTCTTATTAAAATTAACTTGATGCGAAGTAAGCAAAAAGAGTTTGGAGATTTGTAAAACTAAACGTAAAGTAAACAGTGCGTAAAATAAAAGACTAAAGACAATCAATAGAGTAAATACTAGGGTCAAAGAACTTCAAACAATCATACTATGCTATTGAACTTCATTTATTAAAGATCTTATCTTGGTTGTTGATTCGTAGGGTTTATCGAATGATCTTGGTTTCCCGACCTCTAATCTTCTACCTAACTTGGACATTACAACTACATCATTGAGAAGGGATGTAATAATCCATTTAAGTGGATAAAGCTATCATCCTACATGTGAACCAAGAGAGTCTTCTAGGTACATCTCTATCCTAGATGCTAATTCGAATTCATAATTTTAGAAAGTAATAAGAACCTAACTTGGTTTATCCCCACATTATATCTTCCTATTCCCCCTCCCGAGATCAAAAGGCCGACAATATGTGTATTCTAAGGTTAGATACTCCTTAAAATAATTAAAACAAGTATTGAAAAACAACCAAAGATAATAAGAAAATAAATAAAATCAATTCATAACAATAGTAGTCATGTTCTTGGCTTTAACCCCAAAAAGGAGGCGTTTAGCCACTAATAGACATAATAATGTTCCAAATACTTGAATACATTATCAAATCTATTAAAAAGCTAAAGTTTAAGAGTAAAAACCCTATATAAAGTGTTTATAAATCACTCACAAAGCTCCAAGAGGTCAAAAGGTGATGAACAAATTTTTTAAAGCTTTATATTTACAGTAGAAGAGGTTTAGGTAGTGTAGGATTTGAAGAGGGGACCCGATCTTATGAGCACCGGACTATGGCAGGCGATGCGGGATGTTGTAAACCACTCAAATGGTGGATTCATGGGTCTTATTGAAATGGAATATAGGGGGGAACACATGCTTAATTCAACCGCTCGAGAAGGGGCGTCGGGGGCTTATTACTTGAGCTCACTCGAAATTGGTTCCAAGATTTTGGCTAAGTGTTCATCGTGGTCATTGCCTTGTGGTGTTATTTTGTCTTCAATTCCAGATTGTTCAATATCAAAATATCATCTACATCTAGTCATCAGGAATCTTACATAATCAAAAACCACACATTAGAGTTCAACACAACACAACATTAAGACTATGAGGGAGAAACTCGAGCTAAGACTAGGCTTGCCCACTTTAATCCTTGACTCTTGGCTTGTTCTAATTGCACTTTACACATTACAAACAAGTCGTTATAAATAATATTAAATATTCAAGACCTTAAGAACTCATTTGAAACCTTAAAATCCATCACGATAGACTAGAACAACACCTAGCTCAAGCTAGTAAAACTAGTTTTCTCGCCTAAACTCTAATTGAACGATTTAAGTACAAACTTGTTTGAAAACACTTCTAAAGATCATAATTACATACTTGAACACTTGAATTCTTATTTATATCATCATTCACTCATTAAGAACATGAATTATCCGCAAAACAAGGCAAAATAGGAAAGGATAATGATACTAAAGTACATAAATACACCAAACATCACTATCCCACACTTACAGCCTTGTTTGTCCTCGAACAACTCTTTACTCTAACCATCATAAGTTGAGGAGACTCGACACTTCTACAACATGCAAGACACTCAAGTTAGTACTACAATAACTATACAAAATGCAAGTTACCACACTAAGCATGTTATGTACACAATTGAAAGCTCAAGAATACTACTCCAAAACATCCTAGCCTCAAGAATAGACTCACCTAGTTGGCACACTTATGCATATTGTTCAATCAAGGATATCATACAAATCACCCACATTCATTAAACATGTGCCCTCACAACAAGAGAGTTACCCATAATCACTCATATAAATGCAATTTATCATAGAATGGGTACAAGAATAAAGTTACGCTCACTCTCACAAGGAATTCACAAGTTACAGATAATGAGCCATAGGCTTGCCCTTAGTGTAGTGCTCCACAAATATCAGAATTTTAAACTTAGGATCAAATAGGTCTTTAATGGTTGAAATGTAGGCTAACGGACGGTAGGAACTATTTTTGAAAAGAATAGTGACTATCTCCCCTAAGCGCTTTAATACATCACTTTTTACATTCAATTCAACTCTAACAACAAGATTTCCCCACTTTTTTCTACCCCATTCCTTTTTGTTTTTCACCCCATCTTATTAAGCTCATTCTCAACACTATGTTGGGAGTATTTTATGTGAAACTTATTCAATTTGAACAAATTCTTATTCTTTCCATTACTCAACTTTCCACCTCAACACATATCACGTTTTTAGAACACCAATAACTATTTATTTGGGGCTTCAATTTTAACCTTTTCATCATTAATTTCACACTCCTTAACTCACTAATTTTATACTAAAGAGCTTAGGATCTTTGGATCAAATTAAGGTCTATCAATAAGTCTGCTAAAAAAAAGCTAAAGGCTCAACAGGGTTTACTAGGATTGTGCACAAGGGCAGATATAAAAAAGGTATAAAACAAGGTTATCAACAAAATGCCTATATCATCTCCTAAACCCACACTTTTTATTTCGCTTTGCACACACACTAGGCAAGTTCTAGACATCGCATGCAACAAGGAATATAAAAATACCACACACGCGCATGGAATATGTTCAACTCAAGTAGGATCATCAAAGACTCTTAACCAAACAATCACATGAATTCAACTTTAAGCCATCAAGTACAAAAGTCATAAATATGTGCCTAGGAGTCTAAAAAGTAGTAATTCACATAGTCAATATGCTTTTGCAACCAAAACACTTGCATCATACAGTCACATAAAGAACCAACAAGAACATATCACTTATTTCTAACACAAAATGGGAATTCCCCTACGACACACTTAAAAATCTACTTTGTCCCTAAAGTATACTTTAAAAGTATAGATAGAAATACTCTCTTGGGCCTCTAGGCCTAGCTAGTAGCATTTTTATACATAAACAAGGTCCAGGGGACCCCACACTAAGTCTTCTCCATGTTTCTTAGCTTAGGTTTTTTAGTACTCAGACTTCCTATCAACCTGTGATTCAACAAAAAAAACTAGTGAAGTAAAAAATAAAACATACCTACTTAACTTGGGTTACCTCCCAAGCAACGCCTGATTTAGTGTAGTGGCATGACCCAACTATGACTTAACCATAATCCTTCATCTTTTTCCTCACACTAGGATGCCATCTTCTTATACATTTCTGACCTCTTGAGTGTGAAATCTCAAGGTCAAAAACGTTTCTCAACTATAGCCTTTTCAAGCTCATCAATCTGCATCATGTCGGACTTAGGTGGTTGTTGCTTAGGCTGATCAATAAGGAAGTACAAAGAGGTCTTTTGTTGAACTATCTCCACCATCCCACACTTATCCCTTCAATCACAGTAATCATGCACAAGTCCTTGTAATTGGATAGTGTGCTTAGAAGTTTGTACACTTTGAAAACTGCATCTTCATCTTCAACCTCATTGTGAGAGTCCCTTCTCTTACATCAATCACCGATCCTCTTGTCACTAAGAATGGATGTCCCAAGATGATATTCATATGTTTATCTATATAAAAATCTAAAATAATAAAGTCAGCAGGAATAATAAACTTACAAACTTTTATGAGAACATACACTATTCCTCTTTCAGAATGGGTTATGGTCCCATTTTCCAACTATAGTAGCCCAGAGTTTGGTATAGGCTTTCCCAAGCCCAATGTGTTGAACAAATATAGGGGCATCAAGTTGATACTTTCCCCTAAATCACTAAGTGTCTGAACCAGCTAGTTGTTGTCAATTTGAATGGAGAGAGTGAACTTCCCAGGGTCCTTAAGATTTTTGGGCATCTTTCGAGTCACCACAAAACTATACTCCTTAGTGATTTCTACCGCCTCCACATTCTGTAACATAACTTTATTAGCAATTAAATCCCTTAAGTACTTAGCGTACTTGGGCATTCCCTATAAAACATCTACAAGAGGTAGGTTAATGTGTAGCTCTCTGAACGTGTCAGAGAACTTCTTGAAGCACGCATCCTCCTTTTCCTTTATATGCTTTTGTGGGAAAGGTAGTGTTGGGATCTTCTTTACCTCTTCAGCGACTTTTGTTTTCGAGTACTCAGACTTCCTCAAATTTTTAGCAACTTAGTCATTTACCTATTTAGGACTCAAACCAGTATCAACCTCCTTAGTTTTCTTTTGAGGTTCTTCATGAAGCTATTTACCACTCCAAAAAGTGATTGCCATAACTTATTTTAGATTTTTAGTATTACTTGGCAAACTACCTTAAGGCCTGGTATTTTGTGCCTTTGCAAACTGACAAATTTGTAACTCTAAGCTCCTTGTAACTGTTTGTTGGATCTTTACATCTGCTGCCAATTGAGATTGATTAGCAATGATTTGCTTCAGCATCTCTTCCATATTGCTATTTACAACCTGATATGTTTGAGTTTGTGGTTGCTGAACTTGCTGTTGATGGGCGTTCTATTGTTAATTTAGTGGTTGATTCTACAACTTCATGTTGTAGGCATTCCCATAGTTAGTCCTCTGAACATTTCCCATAAACATTATGAACTCGAGATTAGTAGCACACATATATGCAGAATGACCACTATTTCAACTCACCACACACCAAGTGCTTGTCTGCTGAATCGCATTCACTGCGGCTACAGATAGTGTAGCACTTAATTTCATGTTGTTGAACTATGTATTCAACTGATTTTGTAATGCAGCAATCTAAGAAGATATTACGGTGAATTGATCCTCTTCACAAAACACCTACGACCTTTTTAGTATCACTCCTTGAGTTTGAATGCTAATCTTGATTTCCTTGTGCAATCTGGTTCAATAAAGTATACAACTCATCGTACGTCATCTCCAAAGCTTGACCGCCTACAGCTGAATCTAGTAAAATCTTTGTGTTATGGTCAAGTGCCTAAAAAAAAGTGTGAGCTAATACCTCATTATAAAGTTGATGGTGTGGACAGTCCTATAGAAGATCCTTGAAATATTCCTAAGAATGATATAAATTTTTGTCTGACTTTTGCTTGAAGCACATATTCTCAATGCAAAGTCTCACAGTCTTGCCAGACGGGAAAAATTAGATTCTGAATCTTCGACCTAATTCATCCCAAGTATTGATTAAATTTGTCAGATCAGCATTCAACCACTTCTTTGCTTCCCCCAACAGTGAAAATGGGAATAGTGTCAGCCTAACATAATTAGTTGACACACCCGTAGGGATGAATATGTTACTAATATCCAGAAAGTTCCGCAAGTGGACTTGTGGATATTCATGAGAAAGCTCGGTAAATTATCCACTATTGATCGAAAGTTGCACCATATTCTATTTCAGCTCAAAATTACCTCCAGGAATAAGTTTTTAAAAAGAGGAGGTCAAATTTGTCGGAAGTGGTATTGCCAATTCTCTAACTGTCCTACGGGATGGTTGTTCTTTATCCATGTAAGTAAGATTTTATTTATTGTATTTATCTTCTTATATTTGTTGAATATGTGGGAGAAGGATTTCTTCTCTCCTTCGTTAAGGGAAGAATTGCTAAGGTTCGGGGATTGGTTCAACCAATTCTCTATTCCTTGCCAGCTTACTACTTTGAAAATTTATTTCCTACAAATACAAAACCAAAACCAAATGTAAAACACCAATGTAATCATAAAAAGCAAAACTAAAAATAAAACAGTTGCCAAATTACAAGTTCACGGCAACAGCGTCAAAAACATGACAATGCCCAAGCGCACATGCAAGTGTACGTGGTCTATTAAGTAATATAGTGGCCCTAAAGAAAGCCAAGTATCGATCCAAAGAGACTTGTTCCCACAACTATCAAATTCTAGTTCACTTAATAAGATTAACTAGATGCGAAGTAACCAAAAAGATTTTGGAGATTTGTAAAACTAAACGTGAAGTAAACAATGCATAAAATAAAAGACTAAAGACAATCAATAGAGTAAAGCCCAGGGTCAAAGCACTTAGAACAATCATACTATAATATTGAACTTTATTCATTAAATATCTTATCTTGGTTGTTGATTAATAGGGTTTATCGCATGATCAAGGTCTCCCAACCTCAAATATTCTACCTAACTTGAACATTACAACTACATCATTGAGCGGGAATGTAATAATCCAATTAAGTAAATAAAGATATCATCCAGCATATGAACCAAGCAAGGATTCTAGGTACATCTTTGTCCTAGATGCTAATTCAAATTCCTTACTTCATAAAGGAACAATAACTTAACTTGGTTTATCCCTATGTTCTATTTTCCTATTCCCCCTCCTGAGATAAAAAGGTCGACAATATGTGTATTCTAAGGTTAGCTAGTCATTAAAATGATTAAAACAAAGATAAAAATAGCCAAAGATGGTAAGCAAATAAAAAAAAATCAATTCATAATGATAATACTCATATTCTTGGCTTTAACCCCGTAAAGGAGGTGTTTAGCCACTAATCGACATAATCATGATCCAAATACTTGAAGACATAATCAAATCTATTAAAAAGCTAAAATTTAAGTATAAAAACCCTAAATAAAGTGTTTATCATCCCCTCACAATGACCCAAGACATCAAAAGGTGATCAACAAATTGTTTAAAGATTTGTATTTATAGTAGAAGAGGTTTAGGCCGTGTAAGATTTGAAGAGGCGACGTGGCCTTATGAGAACTGGGCTATGGAAGGAGATGTGGGAAATTATGAACCGCTCAAAGGTATGCTGCATGGTCCTTTTGGAATTTTTATAGAGGGGGAGACACGGGCTTAATTTCGCTGCTCAAGAAGGGGCATCGCGAGCTTATCGCTTAAGCTCATTGGAAATTACTTCTAAGATTTTGGCTAAGTGTTCATCGTGGTAATTGCCTTATGGTGTTATTTTACCTTCAATTCCAGCTTGTTCAACATCAAAATATTATCTACATCAACTCATCAAGAATCTTACATGATCAAACACCACACATTAGAGTTCAACATAACAGGACATCAAGACTACGAGCTAGAAGCTCGAGCTAAGACTAGGCTTGCCCGTTTTAATTCTTGACTTATTGTATTGACTCTTCTCTTGTTCCAATTGCACTTTGAACATTACAAACAAGTTTTTACACATAATATTACACATTCAAACCCTTAGGAACTCATTTGACAGATTAGAATCCATCACGATAGATTAGAACAACACCTAGCTCAAGCTAGTAAAACTAATTTTCTCGCCTAAACTCCAATGAATGATTTAAGTCCAAACTAGTTTGAAAATACTTCTAAACATTATAATTACATACTTTAACACTTAAATTCTTATTTATATCACCATTCACTCATTAAGAACGTGAATTATCCTTCAAACAAGGCTAAATAGGCTAGGATAACAATACTAAAGTGCATAAATAAACCCAACATCAGGACCAGGTAACTAGGAACTAGGTGTGTAAATTTTGAATTGTAGATATATGTATGACATATTGATAGAGGAGAAATTATGGTATATATTGATAGAGGGAAACATTGAAACTTATAGGAATGAGTTAAGTTTTTAAATCAATCGATAACAAGGGACCTAGTCCCTAAGTTGTATGATGATAGAAGCATTTGTATGATAAGGTGAACATTCATCTTTAGTAGTGGTAATCACACTAATTAAATATGATTAATGAGCATGAGTATTGATACTCAAAATTCTGTGGTAGTTTGTCATTATCAAAAAGGGGGAAATTCTTGTATCTTATTTTGATGATGAGCAGCTGACTTCAAGGAACCAGGTCCCAAGATGTTCAAGGATACAGTACAACGGGAACGCATCTGCA
Source organism: Capsicum pubescens (assembly GCA_030864215.1). Classification (NCBI taxonomy): domain Eukaryota; kingdom Viridiplantae; phylum Streptophyta; class Magnoliopsida; order Solanales; family Solanaceae; genus Capsicum; species Capsicum pubescens. The sequence goes on along the minus strand of CM061546.1, from coordinate 126,216,809 downwards.
CAGTTTTGTCCTCTTGTGTAACAAACTGTGCAGGTGATACATTTACTATTTAGGATACCTGGTCCAATGGCATTTGAACCCTAATAATAACTAATCTATAAAATGAAAAAAATGTTTCTCTATCAAGTTGTTTTTGCAAATATGAAAAGCTGAAGAGAGTAAAAGAAAAAAACTCAATATTCAACATTGCACAAGTTGTCATTTACTATTTATGCTAAAATACCAAATATTCTTAAGTCCAGTTTTTGTCTGTAAATGAATTAATCATTTTGTACGAGTAATAATCTTTTCTTCTTATTTTTAGAGTGGTTTAGGTTGATTTGCCTAAGCTTGAAACTGGTTAGAGTTAACCAGTGTTGAGGATTCTTGACAGAGTTGTCAAGGTGGAGTTGTAGTAGAGTTACTACAAGTTAGAGGAACCTAGAGTTAGGTTCAAGTTCAAGTTTGTAATCAAAGGGTTGATTATAGTAACTTTTGGGTGCTTGTGAGGGCAATTTGTAGTTTTTGCTCCTTTGAGAAAGGAGTGTTCCACGTTAAATTTTGTGTTCTTTAAGTTTCCTGCATTGTGTTCTGTTCCTATTTAAATTACTATTTTGTTGCCTATGACATATTTTGAGGGACTTAGTCCCTCACTATGTGGTGCAACCCTTATAGTTTTAACAAAAACACGTTAACTGCCCTATATACTCATTTTTATTTTAGTTAAACACAAAATATTACAAAAAATACACAGTACGCCTAAATATGCCGGCTCTACTAGGAATAGGAATCCGAGGAAAAAAGACAAGACAAAAAAACCCCAAGAGGACATCAAGACCCACAAGAAGCCTCACCTTCAACTTAATCATGCATTGTCCCCAATGCATCAAACTACTACAAAACAAGATATTTATGAACATACCTGCGACACCATAGGTGTGAAGATCATATGGAAATCATGAATACAAATACAAACAAAAAAATACCTTGGGTTGCCTCCCAAGCAGCGCCTGATTTTATGTCGCAACCTGATCGGACTTGGTTGGGTACTCAGACTTCCCCAACAATCCTATGGGTTCCTTTATTACTCAGACTTCATCAATGTAATTAGTTAGTTGGCTTCCACTTTTCTCTTTCTACTTTGAACCTATGAACTGCCCCCATAATTGTTTTTCTGAGTTCTCATTATGCTCATAGGACAGAGGTATAAAAAAAAATAACCCAAGAAAATAATATAGAATGATATACTTCTTGGACCTTACATGAGGAATGTAGTTCTTGGATTCTAGATCAGTAAATTCAAGAATATAGACATATGTTTCCTCCTCCTTGCACTTTTTTTCAAGCTCGGATGGCTCTATCAAAATCTAACTATCCAAACAAAATATGGAAAAATTATTCAAATGAGGTTCAAAACAACCCAACTCAAGATTTGTAGTCTTATTTACATCCTCATATAGTTCTAGTATGCTCTCTTTAAGCACGACACTATCCATAAGAGTATAAGCAATGGTTGGCTCCTCTAATTTTAGCTCCTGCAGTAGGCTTTTACAAAATGTTTTAGTCATACACCACCAATAACTAGGTTTTTGGGTATTACACATTACAACTTCAGAATCCAACTCTACTTGTAAGTAGTAGGTATCCAACCCAAACCTATTAAACTTTTCAATAAGCTCGCGATTGTTATGGACAAGGCGTGTCACTTTTTCAAATAGTCTATCCTTGTGCTCACACAGTATATTTGCCAAAATTCCAGCAATAATGCACCATAACAAAAAGAAAAAGATTAATAAATAAGGAGTCATCATCATTCTATACTTTCTCTGGCTAGGTTGTCATCTCAAAAAGAGTAGGCAACAAAACAAATAAAACAAAACAAAAGAAAACCTGATAACTCTAGAAACTTCAACAATGAACTCCAAAATCATATTCCCCAAAAATGATGCCAATTTTTTATAATGCCTAAACTACCCCTCCTTAGAAGGAAAAAATAATTTCCTTCAAATATAGTAACCCCACTAGGTTGGTTCGATTCCATAGAGAATGGGACAAAAATCCTTTTTGAACTTGTTAAAATCACTAGGTGGTGTGGGAAACTAAAAAGGGCGATTTGTAATAACTAGAAAGAAGTAAAAAGAATTGGATGTGTTTGGTTGTAAAAAACCTAACACTAGGTTTATGTTCCCCCTGGATTCTCAACTCAGTAGACTTATCGTGCACTACCAAACTATTCCAATACATTGCATGATGAATCTAATATGTTATGTACCACCAACGGTCTTTTGAACTCACTGGCGGATTTCACCCTTTACCTTTAGAGTCTTAGGATGTCGCCTTACTAACCGTTATCTGATATACCAGTTAACTATTACCTTTTGAGTCTCTAGTTATTAGATGATAGTTAACTATCTTAATTAGATAGTCACTATTAGAATGGATCGATAGTTAAACATTATATTATTATTGTGATTCTCTTTTCCTAGTCACTACTCCTCTTCTACAGTAAGTAGCAATAATCTAGGTAGGAACCTAATGTGTGCACCAGTTAACGAAGAAATAAAAGTAAAGAAAACCTAATACATACAAGGATATTTATCTTGAACTACTTGGAGATTTCTCTACTTTATTAATCTAAAAGAATTCCCACAACCCTAGCTATGGGAATTAGCCACTCATAGTTATGAGATTAATTATGGGATCCACAGAAAAAAATTACATCATCAATCTTACAATAATTAAAGAAGAAATCCCAAATTCTTAATTTGAATAACAAATCAAAAACAAACCAAGAATAATAAGAGTATAGGATATCCCCTATGGTCCTATCCCTGAATATGTGAATGCATAAGTATGTATGAATAAAATAAACAAACTCTTAAGGGTATTGATAGATTACAAGAAATCCTAGAAATTAAATCCTTAATAATATAGTAAAAATTAACTAACCACACATAATAAGACTTAAAAACATCGTAGAAGTGTAATTGGGATACATGGAAACCATAGGAAATTATTTTAGAATGATCCAAAAAAAATTAAGGTAGATGTAAACTTACCTGTGTCCACATGTGGTCTGCCAGTGGGTACATATACCACATATGGTCTGCTAGTGGGCGCATGTAGGCATTGGCAAGTGCCAAAAAAAATTTGTAAACTATCTTATCTTTGGACTTCGAACTTCGGACTTCTGGAACTTACCTTACCCGCATACGGTCCGCATGTGCTATATGAAGTATGTATGTAGACATAGGTAAGTTCCAAAGTCTCCACCATCAAATATATAATTGAATAGTTTTCCAATGATACTAATTTCACCTTAATCCGATATATAATGGGGGTCAAGGTATTCACCAAAACTGATGTCTAAACTTGGAAATTTGTTTTGAATAATTGTGTTTCTCAATCCACTTGTGTAAACGGTGTTGAATTGTGAAATTATCTCTAGGTAAGACTTACTCGCCTATATTATTGCATTGAATAAATTGTTAAACAACGAAAATGGATTTTGAAGTCCTTTCTGGCTATGGTTGATTTAATGAACAAAAGGGGTTGAGGCATTTGCCAAAGTTAATGTGATTGTTATGGCATAGAGATAAGCTTGCAAATGTAAGGGTATATGACACCCATGATGTGCCTTAATGGTTTATTCTTTGGTTAATAAATGAGTTATGTGAAACTTATTTTAAATTAGGCTTAAAAGGGGTTATGTAGCTAAGCCATGAAGGTGTGGGTCTTTGATGACTTAAAGTGGAAACTCAAGTTTGCCAACATGAGGTTTGGTCTTGATGACCACGTACATAGTTTACACTATTTATATATATAATTGTACCTTAGATTGATATTGGCTCGAGGCATTCCCTAGTTTTTCTTTATACCTCCAATTCATGCAGCTAACTTGCATTGGGGCCCTTTCAGTAGGGAGAGATGAACCAATATAGACTATGGGTTCTTTTTTATTACGGTTGATCTACATAGTCCAGGATAATATTTTACTATCATGCTAAACCTTGTTCCCTACCCCAGCATCTATTATATATATACATATATATATGTATAAATATATGTGAACATGTATAGTGGTTTTGAAATAGATATGACTTGGCATTATATTTTATCCTATCCCTAAGTTTCATGCTATTCCTCAACTCACCAACCATCTCCAGACATTGTATCCTCACGCGATACAGGCACTAAAGATACTTTTACTTTTCCTGTGCAGTGTTAGGTGATTTGAATCGTGTCATTAGTTGGTTGTGGTGAAGTGGTGAGCTTCTATTCTCTAGAATACTTAATCATTCCATCATTGTCTTTCCCTTAATTAGAATAAATGATATTATCATTGTCATTGTCAGAGTCAGGGGCATGTCCCAACTTAGATTGGTTATCAATTTTGTTTAGAGACTTTACATATATTACTTTGGTTGGGTATTGGTTATTGACATTTCATAGACTTTGAGTTTCCATTTACTCTATCTTATTATATATTACCACTGCTAGGTGTTTTATGTTTTGTTTTGTTGGGCAAAAGGGTTGGTCTTCGATCCTCGGTAGACTTAAGATAGCCATCATGGTTAGGACATGGTTTGGGTTGTTACAAAGTTGGTATCATAGTTGTGTTTGGTGTCATTGGGTGTCGAAAAAGTCATGTCAAGTAGAGTCTCTTTTAAAGGTATGTAACGTGGCATACTTATAAGAGAGGGGCTATGAGTTATTTAGAATGTTTCCCTTCCATGTTGTTCTATTTTGAGCAATAGAGTCTATGGTCTTGAATATCCTCTAATCCTCATTTGTTCATATTTAATATCCTACCTCCAAGAAGATTTGATGATTGTGGAAACCCCCCTATCCCTCTTGAGGAAAATATGGATGGGGCTCGTCCTACATATGGAGTTCAGACCCGATCTAGGGTCGCTGCTTTTGATTTCCCTAGTAGAGTTCAACTAGTCCCTACCAATCCTGCTCGGGCCCTGCAGGCTAATAATGATCATGCCCCACCTCCTTATAGAGATATTTTTAATGCTAAGTTTAACCGATCTATCCATCTATTTACCCAGTAAATCACAACTCAGTCATGTTAAATGGGTCCTGCTGGTGCTGCTGTGAGTTCTTTTAAGTCCACCAGGGTTGTCTAGTTTATGAGGATTAATCCTATGACCTTTACTGGTTCTAAGGTTAAGGAATATCATTAAACATTCATAGATGAGATGGAGAAGATTTTTTTGTGATGCATGCTTCAAACTCTGAGGGTGTGGAATTCACTGCATTCTAGTTGAAGGATGTAGCTTATTAGTGGTATGAGGAGTGGGACCAATCTAGATTAGATGATGCAGAGTTGGCTCTATGGGAGGATTTTTTGGCATTTTAATTGATCGTTTCTTTCCTCAAGAGTTGAGAGAGGCGAAGGCTGAGGAGTTCATGAATTTGAAGCAGGACAAGATGACGGTGAAGGAGTATGTCTTGAAGTTTCATCAACTGTCCTATTATGCTCCTGTTCTAGTGTCTAGCATGAGGGCTAAGATGACAAAGTTTTCTTCGATCTTGTCTCGAGACTTGGTGTTGGAGTGTATAACCGTCTTGCTTAACACTGATTTGGATATCTCTAGGCTTGTGGTGTATATGTAGTAGGTAGAACATAAAAATAAGAAACAAGCCAAATTAGGAGAGTGGCATAGTAAAAGATCCCGGTATAAAGAGTAGTGTGGCAACCAACAAAATAATGGTAGAGATGGCAGGCAGTGGACTAAGAAGAAGTGGGGGAGTTTTGGTTCTTATTCTGAAACAACCCAGGACTACCCCTACTTATCAAATGGTGCTTATAACCCCGAAGGACCATAAGCTAACCTATGAATAATATCTGTTGTGAGCACTCAATAATAATACTGTAATTAATGCAGAAAATATGCTGAAATGCCATAAAGTTCAAAACATCTAAAATACTGATAAAATATAATATTTGTAAAACCGAATACTGTCTGGAAATCTTGTATGAAAAACATCTAACTAAATCTATCTGAAAGTGGAGTTGATGGGACAATCCCAACTAACTCCATATACTAAAATACTGATAAGCTAAAATAATAAAATTAAAGCATATCCTCGATAGATGAGGACTCACTGCTAAACTGTTATTGCTGGCTAAATCTGGCTAAGTGCGGTCAGGAACCTGAGCGTCCGAACCTATGATATGAAACATCATAGCGTAAAAAACGGGTATGCGATCAGTACGTGGAAATATACTGGTATGCTAAATGAGGTAAGGCTTAATGCATGGGTTTATATGCATGAACAATAACTAAATGAATGATATGAAAGAACTGGATTAGCATACATAGAGGATTTGTAACTACTAAACATATTGTGCATACTGTGATTGACTATACTGGAACTGAATCTGATAAATGATAACTGAATACACTGATAATCTGGGATCACTAATAATCTAAATTACGGTTAACTGAGTAACTGTATCTGACAGTCCTGATTCTATAGAACTTATCTGAGTTCTATTCTGAAGGCTAAGACTGAAACTAAAACTACGGGAGGTAATCATCTAATGGACATGCCCAAAATAAGATAAGATAACTGAGCTGGGGTCCAATTTGTAACCCTAATTGGAAGGTTGTAAGTATCATGCTACGGGTGAAGACAAGCTAAAAAGTAACTCTCTACTAGCAGGTTCCCTAAACTAGAACGGTGGTACCCTCTATTGGAAGGTAGAGAACCTCATTAACCCTCAACTAGTAGTTTTTATGTCTCAACCTACGCTAGCTACGTAGTTATAAAATGCAAGGATTGCTTCTAAGGATCACACCCTCTGCTGGCAGGTGAGCCCCCATCCTTGGGTTTACTCGATGCTGAATCCTACTCCTAACTAAAAGACACTGAACTATTATACTAGACTGAACTAGACTGAATTCACTGAGATTACTGAGTTTTTCTAATTTCTATAACTAATTGAATTCTACTGAGTTCTGTAATGCACTGAGAGTACTACTGATCATGACATGACTAATACTATTTTATAACTGACATTGGCTCTAAATAAACTGCTAAGTTGTTGGGTATTAAATATCCCCAGGACTCGATAGCATGCAAAGTAATGAAAAACTTAATCTTGAATAACATAACAATGTTCACTTGATCATAATTCATTCATAGAGACATTCCATCAAATACTTGTAATGCATTAACTTGTACATGAATGGGAATACAATCTAGCATGCTATAATGACATTATTTCATTCTCATAGATAATTTATCAAACACATAAGAAGAATAATTGGTTCATTAAATCATAAACACTTAGGGTTAACATGGTTACAAGTATCAATTTGCAAATTGAAGTGTTTATCATGAATATCATGTATTTCAACACATACTAAGATCAACTCTTGGAGCTTATAATGTAAATCATAGATTAAAACTCAAACAACATCATGAACATGAATTTAACCAAATTCAAACATGGAAAACATAAATCATAAATCTTGTATTGTGAAAAAAGATTGTTGGACTCAATGGAAGGTAAGGATCCATGGATAAACATCTAACCTACCTTAATTCGATGAGTTCTTGGAGAAATTCTGGGGATTGACCTTGATTCTTGAGAACTAGGGTTTGTTTTCTTGAGAGAGAATTATCTTTTAATTTTGGAGAAAAGTGAATAATGAAAGGTTTTACACGTTTTTAGGGCTTAAATCCCACATCAGGGCGGAATAAAATCATGAGAAAGACTGTTTTAACCTTGGGCGCAACCTTAATTTTTTGAGAATTTTTTCTGATCTAAACCCCTGGCATGACGCACCACTATCGCGCTGGGCCATTGGAAAATGACAACTTGGAAATGCATGGTAGCGCGACGCGGTGGTATCGTGTTGCCACTTTGTTTGAGAACTGAAAGTGCACCGTGGCGCGATGGAATCGCTTTGTTACACTGGAAATTGACAATTGTGAACTGGGTTTATGGCGCAATGTGCCAATATCGCGGAGCCACACTAGAAATTTACAATTGCTATTTTAACACACTCTGCGACACACTGTTGGCCTGAATGACTATGTTTAATGACTGAAACATAAAATCGCCATAACTTCTTATCTTGTTATCGATTTAGGCAAATTTTATATCATTTGAAAGCTAATTGTATTTCCTACACAATGGAAGGCTTTAATTTGAAAATTACTTAGTATTTCAAAAAAATTATTTAGGATAACCCATGTACTGAGGGTTAATCTAGGCTAGGGAAATATAGGGTATTACAATATCTCCCCATTGGGAGCATTCATCCTCGAATGTGGCTAATTAAGCTGAGAGAATACTGGCACACTGAATTTTACGTACTGAACTAGACATGCACAACTGAAGCATGATTACATGACTGGTCTGATAGAGTGAACTTATATTTTGAACATGTATATCTGATACATGATTACATGTCTAAATGGATTAATGAATACGTGACTAAATATGCATGAACGGGAACATAAGGATATGACTAAGTCTAAATCATAATACATGAACTGAACTAATTCCTTGGATACGTGTCATGATAGGGGGATGGTCATATGGCTGAGATTGGGACTTGAGGGTCAACTATAAGGACCCATTACTTCAACTGGATTTGTTATGTGAAGAGAAAATAGGAGGTTTAGATCATAATAGCTCAGGTATTATAGTACATCTCCCCCTTGGGATGCTATGTCCCTCAAGAATGCTGACTCAACTAAAATACTAAATAAAAGTATGAGATGATGCACGGGTAACCTACGAACTAAATCATTACTGAATATCTGGGATCCGAAACTCAGGCATAACTATGTAAATGGTAGATCTATAACATACCAGTGACCACATTAGGATAACTTTCCAGATCTTGTCTGGACTGAAGTGCGTAAAAACTATTTAGGCATTGACCACTGGTGGTACTGGAAGCGATACCTTTTTGATTCGAGCAAACTGAAGGCCGACTATACTGACCCTGAGTACCTGACTGAGGATAATCTCTAACTCTGTGGCCTGGCTTGCCATACCCAAAATAGACACCACTTTTTTCTCTACACACACCCTTATGATTCTTACCACACTCTCCACAAAATGGATTAGTACGACCATTGCTTACGCTATCCTAGGTCATTGGTACACTACCTGAGGACGGAGCTGGGACTGAGAACTTTGGATAAAACTGGGATTGGTTACTATTTTTGACTTACGCTGACTGAAATTAAAGCTACCTATTTTAGCCGTCTTATTCTCTCTCATTCTTATTAATCTTCTACTCCGCAATTTGTTGAGCATGGACCATAATCCTAGATATGTCCATCTCTTTAATCAACATAGTTGTTCTACACTCCTTAACTACACTATCTGATACCTCAGATATGAACTTTCTCATTCTAGACCTATTATCTTCTACTACATGGGGAGCATACCTGGCTAACTGAGTAAACTTGAGGGAATACTCTTTTACGCTCATACTACCTTGTCTGAGATTAATGAACTCTAATACTTTAGCTTCTCTCAGCTCTAAGGGAAAGAATCTATCTAAGAAGGTAGTAGAAAACTCTTCCCACTCTATGGGCTCTGCATCTATACCCCTATCTACCTTCTACTGATTAAACCACGATGGGCTACATCCTGTAGCTGATAGGCAGCTAATTCGGCACTCTCATTGGAAGTCACACCTATGATGTTTGTGACTTTCTAAACCTAATCAAGGAACTCCTGTGGATCCTCTTCTGACTTAGATCCCGTAAAGGAAGGAGGATTCATCCGGGTGAAGTCCTGAATTTTGGTTTCAGCAGTATTAGCCACTGGGTTGGCCGGAACAGCAGCTGGCCATTTAATTTGGGCTACTACTAAATTGGATAGAGTAGTGAATGCAGCTTTAAATTGTGCGTGAAAGACATATTCGTCCACAGGATCTTCCTGAACGGGCTGAGGGCCTGACTGATTTCCAATTCTTCTTTTGTTAGTGCTTTTGGGAGGCATGTTCTGTAAACAAAAGGAAGAAGCAGATTAAACTGAGAGATTAACTTGAGCTCATGCTCACTTACATGATATAAATACTGAAAGAAGGGAAACTTTTCCTAAAGCATCTCATAGCCTCCTGTCAATAAGTGTGGCACGTTACACACCCATGCGCAAGACTCTACGCGATGCAGCTTATTGGAATCCTTATGACTCTGTTGAACCTTAGTCTCTGATACCAAGTTTGTAATGACCTGGGACTACCCCTAGTCATCAAACGGTGCTTACGACCCTGAAGGACCAAAAGCTAGCCAATGAATGATATCTATGTGAGCACTAAATAATAATACTATAATTAATGCAAAAAATAGGCTAAAATGCCATAAGGTTCAAATTACCTAAAATACTGATAAAATATAACATCTGTAAAACTAAATACTGTCTGAAAATCTAGTATGAAAAGCCTCTAACTGAATATGTCTGAAAGTGGAGTTGATGGGACAATCCCCCAACTAACTCTATCTACTAAAACACTGCTAATCTGAAGTACTAAAATAAAAGCATATCCTCGATAGATGAGGACTTATTGCTAAATCTACTACTGCTGGTTGAATTTGTCTAAGCGCGGTCAGGAACCTGAGAGTCCGAACCTATAATATAAAACATCATAGCACAAGAAAAGAGTATGTGATAATTACGTGGGAATGTACTGGTATACTAAATAAGGTAAGGTTGAATGCATGGGTTCATATGCATGAACAATAACTAACTGAATGATATGCAAGAGATGGATTAGCATATATCGAGGATCTGTAACTACTGAACATTTTGTGCATACTGTGACTGAGTATAATGGAACTGAATCTGATAACTGATAACTGAATACACTGATAATTTGGGATCACTGATAATCTGAATTACTATTAACTGAGTGAATATATTTGATAGTCCTTATTTTATAGAATTGATCTGAGTTATATTCTGAAGACTGAGACCAAAACTAAAACTGTGGGAGATAATCATCTAATCAACATGCCCCAAATAAGCTAAGATACCTAAACTGGGGTACAATTTGTAACCCCAATTGGAAGGGTCTCAGTGTTGTTCCATAGGTAAACACATGTTGAAGAGTAACCCTCTACTGGTAAGTTCCCTAAATGAGAATGATGGTACACTCTACTTGTAGATAGAGCACCACATCAACCCTCAACTAGCAGGTTTGTTGTATCAACCTACGTTGGCTACGTAGTTCTAGAATGCAAGGACTACTTCTAAGGATCACACCCTCTGCTGGTAGGTGAGCCGCCATCCTTGGGTTCACTCGGTGCTGAATTCTACTCCCAACTGAAAGACACTGAACTGTTATACTGGGATGAACTGGACTGAATTCATTGAGATTACTGAGTTTTCCTAAGTTTTGTAGCTGACTGAATTCTACTGAGTTTTGTAACACACTGAGAGTACTACTAATCGTGACATGTTTGATACTATTCTATAACTAACACTGGCTCTAAATAAACAACTAATTTGTCAGGTATTAGATACCCCCGGGACTCGATAGCATGAAAAGTAAAGAAAATCATAATTTTGAATAACATAACAATGTTCACTTGGTCATAATTCATTCATAGAGACATTCCATCAAACACTTGTAATGCATTAACTTGTACATGAATAGGGAATACCTGTTAGCATGCTATAATGTCATTATTTCATTCTCATACATGATTTATCAAACACATAAGAAGCATACTTGGTTTAATAAATCATAAACACTTAGGGTTTACATAGTTACAATAATAAACTTGCAAATTGAAGGGTTTATCATGAATATCATGTAATTCAACACATAATAGGATCAACTCTTGGAACTTATAATCTGAATCATGGATTAAAACTCAAACAACAGCATGAATATGAATTAAATCAAATTCAAACATGAAAATCATAAAACTTGTATTGTGAATAAGGATTCTTGGGCTCCATGGAAGATAAGGATCCATGGATGAACATCTAATATACCTTAATTTGTAGAGTTCTTGGAGAAATTCTTGGGATTGACCTTGATTTTTAATAGCTAGGGTTTGTTTTCTTAATAGAAAATTATCTTTTTATTTTGGAGAAAAGTGAATAATGAAGGGTTTTACACATTTTTAGGGCTTAAATCCCATATCTGGGCTAAATAAAATCATGGAAAAGACTGTTTTAACCCTGGGCGCAATTTTATTTTTTGAGAAATTTTCCTGATCTATACCCTTGGCGCAAAGTGACACTATTGCACTAGGCCACTAGAAAATGATGACTGAGAAATTGCATGGTGGCACGACATGGTGGTATTGCGTTGCCGCTTTGTTTGTGAACTAAAAGTGCACTATGACGCGGTGGAATCGCGTTGGTACACTGTAAATTGACAATTATTAACTGGATATATAGTGCGACATGCCAATATCATAGAGAAACATTGGAAATTGATAATTTATAGTTTAACATACTTCGCGATGCGCTGCTGGCCTAAATGATGATGTTTAACGACTGAAACTTAAAATCGCCATAACTTCTTACCCAGTTGTCAGATTTAGGTGAGTTTTATATCGTTGGAAAGCTAATTTAATTTCCTATCCAATGGAAGGCTCTAATATGAAAATTAGTAAGTATTTCAAAAAATTTATTTAGGATAACGCATGTACTGAGGGTTAATCTTGGCTAGGGAAATACGGGGTATTACATATTTTATAGATAGTTCTCTATATCCTAAGTCATCCGGTGATTGGGGTATTTAGGGAAATAGTAAATTTAAGGAACAAGGTACCCAGTCTCGAGATAGTGAAGCCCAGTCAGCTCCATCGCATCCTTCATGCAGATTTTATTGACAGTTGCATCATGGCTTTTATGATGAGAGGAGGAATAAGTGTTTTATATGTGTCCATTGTGGACACATTCAGAGGAACTTTCCTTCAGGTGATGTTTCTATAGGGTCTAATAAGGTCCTTGTTGTTTTTTCTTTATCTCCCATAACAAAGGATGCTACTTTTGGCTCAAACACTGATTAGAACCGTATATATTGTATTTCCACCCATCAAGATTCTAAGGCATCTCTTGATATTGTTACTGGTATGCTAACATTTTTCTTTCATGATGTATATATTTTTCTTGATCCCGAATCTACCTTTTATATTTGATCGCTTATATGGCTATTTATTTTTCTTTTGGTGTTGAGTGTATTCCTAATCCCTTTTATGTGTCTACCCTAGTGGGTAACTCTATAGTTACTAGAAGAGTCTATAGGGGTGGTGTGGTATTGTTCTGTGGTAAGGAGACCTTGTTGGATTTGATTGAATTAGATATGTTAGACTTTGATGTGATCTTTAGGATAGATTGGTTGCATTTGTGCTATGCCTCACTTAATTGTCGAACCTAAAGGATCAGTTTCAAATTCCCAAATAAGCATGTGATGGAATGGTAAGGGAGTTCATTAGTGCCTAAGAGTAGGTTCATTTAGTATCTTAGAGCCCGAAAGTTGATTTCCAAGGGGTGTCTCTACCATTAAGTTCATGTTAAGAATTCTAGATCTAAAGGTCCTTTATTATAATATGTCCCTGTGGTCTGTGAGTTTCTTGATGATCATCTCATTGTTCCTATTGATAGGGAAATTGATTTTGGGATTGACGTTTTTCTGGACACTCATCCTTCTCTATCCTTCCCTATTGAATAGCTCTAGTTGAGTTAAAATAACTTAAGGAGTAGTTGAAAGACCTCCTTGATAAGGGTTATATTCATCCTAGTGTTTCCCAATGGGGTGCCTGTGCTCTTTGTACATAAAAAAAATAGGTCCCTCTGAATGTATATATATTACCGCTAGTTGAAAAGGGTGACCATGAAGAATAAGTATCCACTTCCTAGGATTTATGATCTCTTTAACCAGCTTCAGGGTGATAAGTACTTCTCTAAGATTGATCTTTAATTGTGTTATCATCAGCTAAAGATTAGGGAGGTGGATATCCCTAAGACTGCTTTTCATACCTGGTATGACCATTATGATTTCTTGTTCATGTCTTTTAGTTTGACTAATGCCTCGGCGGTATTTATGGGTCTTATGAATCGAGTCTTCCATCAGTTTCTGGACTTATTCATCATTGTATTTATTGATGATATTTTTATGTATTTAAAGAGTGAGGTGGATCATGTCAATCACCTATGCATAGTATTATAACCCTTTAAGGATCAGCACTTATATACAAAGTTCTCAAAGAGTGAGTTCTAGTTGAATATTGTGGCCTATCTGGATCATGTTTTTTTCTAGTGAAGGGATCATGGTCGATCCACAAAAAATTGTAGTGGTTAAGAAGTGGCCTAGATCTACAACCCCAACTGATATTAAGAGTTTTTTAGGTTTAGCCGGTTATTATAGAAGGTTTGTGGAGAGTTTCTCTTCTATTGCTAAACCATTGACTAAGTTGAATCAGAAAAAGGTAAAATTTATATGGTCTGTTAATTGTAATGGTTTTGAGAATTTGAAGGATAGGTTTATTTCAACTTTAATTTTGACTCTACTAAAGGGTACCGACAATTTTTTTTACCATTGTGATGCATCTTGGGTGGGACTTGGTTGTGTGTTGATGCAACATGACAAGTTGGTTTCATATACTTCTAGAAAGTTGAACATACATGAGAAGAACTATCCGACTCATGATTTGGAATTTTAGGTTGTGGTATTTGCCTTGAAAATTTGGTGCCACTACTTTCACGAGTTCATGTTGACATTTATTCTGATCATAAGAACTTCCAGTATGTTTTCACCCAGAAGGACTTGAATCTCCAGCAAAGGAGATAGATTGAGTTGATCAAGGATAATAACATGAGTCTGCACAACCATTCAGGTAAAGCTAATGTGGTTGTTGATGCTCATAGAAGGTTGCCCATGAGAATCTTATCTTATGTGGAGAAGGAGAAGTAAGGGTTGGTGAAGGATATTCACTATTTAGCTGTAACACCCCGAGATCCTATCCCGAGACGTCACACGGTGCTTGAAACCCCAAAGGACGACAATCTAACCCTTTTCTGATATTTGTACCTGTACACTACTTATTATCTAAAATAAATGCGGAAACTGGCCATAAGGTTCAACACATCTATACATACTCAAAACTAAAAACTAAATGCCAATACATCTGTCTGAAAAGACTATAAACTCTCTGAACTGTGGAGTTGATAGGACATGTCCCCAACTAACTACGTCTACTAAAAATATAAATAAAGTCTGACATAAAATAGTAAATTGAGATTCTTAATCAGAAGAAGAGGACTCACTACTACGACTACTGCAGCTGACTGGGACTGAACTGCGGAGGAAACTCTTGGTCCTGTGCCTCTGAACCTATGGTGCCAAATAAAACACCATAGTGCAAATGTGTCAGTACGGGAATGTACTGAGTTTATAGATGAGGTAAGGATAAATGCAAAGGCTCATGCATGCACAATATCTAAACTGAATAATCATTAAAATGTCGCACGAGAACACATACATGAATGCACATACCATATTAACAATCATCACAACAATAGATACTGAAACTCGGATACCACTTTACTGCAGACTAAACTCACGAGATATCACACGGTGCTTATGACCCCGAAGGACAGAAGCTAACCCTTTTCTGATATTTGTACCTGTACACTGCTTATTATCTGAAAAATATGCAGAAATTTGCCATAAAGTTCAACACATCTATACATACTCAAAACTAAAAACTAAATGCCAATACATCTGTCTGAAAAGCCTCTAAACTCTCTGAACTGTGGAGTTGATGGGATATGTACCCAACTAACTCCGTTTACTGAAAATATAAACAAAGTCTGATGCAAAATAGTAAACTTAGATTTGACATAGGAAGAAGAGGACTCACTGCTACGACTACTGCTGGTAACTGGGATTGAACTACTGAGGAAACTCTGGGTCATGTGCCTCTGAACCTATGGTGCCAAATAAAACACCATAGCGCAAATGCGTCAGTGCAGGAATATACTGAGTATGTAGATGGGGTAAGGCTAAATGCAAGGGATTATGCATGAACAATATCTAAACTGAATAATCATGAAAATATCCCACGAGAGCACATACATGAATGCACAGACCATAACTACAATCATCACAACTCTAGCTACTAAAACTCGAATACCACTTTACTGCAGACTGAACTAACTACTGACACTGAGATATTGAATCACTAACTCATCTTATACTGATAACTAAGGATCTGGATGCACTTACATCAAGGACTAAATTCTAAGCTTTACTTCTTTGGACTGATAGGATTAGATATCAACCTCTCTAACGGATGCTTTCAGAAACTATTATCAATGATAAGAAATATGAATATATCTGAATCTGAAAACAAGGATACTCAATAGAATATGATACTTTGAATCAAGCCTATCTGGCGGTATATCTCTGAATATGATATCAAATAACTATATATGAGACCAAGCTTATCTAACGGTATGGTCCATGAATCAATGGAACTATCTGAGTTCCTTATAAAGATAGATGATTGTATCTGGAAGTCATGATTTCTAAAGATTGATACTAAAACTTAAAATGCAACAGAAACTGTGGGAAGTAGTTACTTAATCAACATGCCCCGACTTACCACAGGTGGGTTCCAACCTGTAACCCTAGTTGAAAGGGTGTCAATACTGTACCATGGGTAAAGTAGTATCTCTGGTCATTCCTCTCTAACGGATGACCCTTACTAGGCAGTCAACCTAAGGCAATATAATAGTCAAATACTCTCTCTCTGGAGGTGATAGCCTTTTCCTGACGGTGACTCCTGTATCCTATGTTGGCTACACAGTTCTGGAGGTCAGGGATTGCTACTAACGACTCTAGCCTCTCTTTCTCGCTGACGGGAGGAGACGCCATCCCTTCCCTCGGTCGGTGCTAGTTTCTACTCCTAACTAAAAGACTCTGACTGAACTCTTAACTGAATACAACTGAACTGAATCTGATACTAATTATGTTTATCAAAAGATCTGACTGAGCTACGCTGAGATCACTTAGTTCTGTATCTGACGGAAATGGTACTGAATCACGGTATCTGACTGACGATACAGAGCTTGAATAAATTATTCGGTCACTTTCGAGATTAGAATTGAACACTTGCATACTATTAGATCTGAGCTGATTACAGGACTGAGCCTAGATTACTAGCGATAACTGAGATTACTGAGCTTTCTCTGCAATTGTCTGAAGATACAGAGTTCTATAGATCATTGAGTTATGAGAATCATGGCTCGACTGGAATTATAGTGAAACTGACATGGGCTCTAGACAATAGCTAAATTGTCTGGTATAAATACCCCCAGGACTTGATAACATAATATAAAGCATAATCATTCCTCCATCATCACAACCATTCATTCATCATCATCATCGCAATCATTCACTCATCATCATAGTCATTCATTCATCATCATTATTATTAAAGCATCTCTTCAGGTATTTACTAATCATAACATACATTCACATTTTGCAATCATTAAGGCATCGCGTCAAGCATTTAGGAAACATCACCATTTACTAGAATAGGGAAACATGCTAATAGATTATACTTTCTTCAACAAGGTTTTACCTCAAGTACTTCACACCTAAATCAGTCTTGACGTGTATTTGGACATCACATGATTTGTGGAAAACTTCATACTATCATGTCTCAACTTACTTGCTAACCACTTGGCATGTATTAAAAGCATAGCATATATTAAAAAGCACATAATTGGAGAATTTACTACTATCACATCTTCACTTGTTCACTAAAGTCCTTCAACATTCACTAGACATGCACGGGTTCACACTTATTTGGGAAGTTTCTACCATCATGGAATAATTCATCCACTTAGGCATTTTATCAAACACTAGGCATGCATAAAATAACTCACAATTTGGGTTTTCATCTTCAACATACTACAATGGCCCTTTTATGCTTCACCTATTCCTTTTTATCAAACCTATAGGGAACATGCTCCTCTTATTCAACCATTTCTACACCCAAATGCCATGAACACATCACATAAATTCCACATACTAGGGTCAAAGCTAATAAATATTTGTACACAAAAATGAATGAAAACTCAACATCACAAGGAATATCAATTTCAACTCATACAAATCATGGAATCTCGTAAGCATAAAAATCTTGAAGTTTTAAAAAGGGTTCTTGAGATTCTTGGATGAAAGGGACCCAAGAATCAACATCTACATACCTTGGGAAGACTCTTTTCTTGAAGGCCTTTGGAATGATTTCTTGATTTCTCTATATCTTTCTTGATTTTTGTTGAAGAAGAAGGAGAAAAATTTGATTTTGGAAACCCTAATTTTTTGGAAGTGGAAGAGAAAATGAGGCTAAAGACCCTTGGTCGGGTATTTATAGAGGATGGGGAAAAAGGGGAAAAGATCAAAAAGCCATTGGAATTAATCTAGAAAATCCCAATTTTACATGCTGGCGCGACGCATCATAATTGCGCCAGCTCATTGGAAAATGGACAATTAGGAAACTGCATGACGGCGCAACGCGGTGGAAATCGCATTGCCCCCTGGATTGCAAAATGGAACTATACCATGATGCGGTGGAATCGCGGAGTTTCACTGGATTTTGACAATTTCCATTTTAGCTGGCTCCGCGATGCGCTAAGGTGCCAGGTAGCACACTATTTCACTAAAATGGCTCTAACTCTTCACCCGAGTGTCCGATTTGGGCGAATTTTGTATCGATGGAAATATTATTCAATGCTCTACATGAAAAAAGTAGAAATTAGGGAAATTTCACACGATTCAAAATATTTCATACTTGAGAAGGTATTTCTGAAACTTTTAGACTTGAATTTCTGCTTTACTGAATACGCTCTAAGGCTCAGACTGGAAGAGGACTCTGTGGGCCATTACATTATCTCCCCTTGGGAACATTCGTCCTTAAATGTCACTTGATAGATTGAGAATAAAGATCAACTGAACTTACTCAAGGAATGGGAATATCTCAGAACATGACTACGTAACTGGAATAACTGACATCTAGAGTTCTCATACTGGGCATGCATATTTGATGCATAGAATACTCGACTGAATCTAATCATAGATGAATTCTCATAACACATATGCATATAAAATGCATGGACTCATAACTGGGTTGATCTCATGGATGCAAAACTGAACATACGCTGACAAACTGAACTTTTTCTACTGATTGTGCATATCTAATGCATGAATGTCTGACTGAACTGACTTTCAAAGGCACGACTGACAATATAATAGCAACTGATGCTAACCTTATAGGTAAGATCTGAACATGCATTTGGATGAATCTAATGACATGAAAAAATCAAAATACAATAGGGTATCTCCCCCTTAGGACTCTATGTCCCTCTAAATACACTTTGTTGAAATACTGGGGCGGTGCGCGGGGCACCTACAGAATGGGTCATGATTGTCCAACGGAGATCTGAAACTCATGCATGACTCATACTAAAATATGAGCTCAAATGATCTATCAATGCATATCAGAAAGATGAATGGCTCATAATATACCCAAGTCTATTTCAAGGAGTCTTTCTCGATCAAGACAAACTTGAAGCGCATAAAGTCTACCACTTTGAGTCTGCACTCTACATTCTCACATTCTATGGCCTGGCTCACCACACCCAAAGCACACATCACTACAGGCTCTACAAATACCTTAGTGTCACTTTTCACACACTTCACAACACGGATAGGCACGAACACCACTAGCACAGCTTGCGCTATCACCTGAAAAGCTTCTCAAAACTCTGCATGTGACACACTTTCATTCTCAGGATCTACTTGCTGTGGGGGATGGTCATCAACCCCATGGACAAAGTCTCTACGAGGAGGCATACTCTGTAATTAGAAGAAATAAGTGGATTAGACTATGGATCAGCTTGAGCTCATACTCACTCATACGATCTGAATACTAAAAAAAGGGAAACTGATCCTAAGAACATCATGTAGCCTCTTGTACATAAATGTGGTGCGCTACACACCCATGCATAAGACTCTACTAGATACGGATTTTCAGACTCCCTAGGACACTCTTGAACCTTAGTCTCTGATACCAAGTTTGTAATGCACCGAGATCCCATCTCGAGATATCACACGGTGCTTATGACCCCGAAGGACACAAGATAACCCTTTTATGATATCTGTACCTTTACACTGCTTATTATCCGAAATAACTACATAAATTGGCCATAAGGTTCAACACATCAATACGTACTCAAAACTGAAAACTAAATACCAATACATCTGTCTGAAAAGCCTCTAAACTCTCTGACTATGGAGTTGATGGGATATGTCCCCAACTAACTCCATCTACTGAAAATATAAACAAAGTCTAATGCAAAATAGTAAACTGAGATTCATCCTAGGAAGAAGAGGACTCACTGCTACGACTACTGCTACTGACTGGGACTGAACTACTGAGAAAACTCTGGGTTATGTGCCTCTGAACCTATGGTGCCAAATAAAACACCATAGCACAAATGCATTAGTACAAGAATATACTGAGTATGTAGATGGGGTAAGGCTAAATTTAAAGGCTCATGCATGCACAATATCTAAACTGAATAATCATGAAAATGTCGCACGAGAACACATACATGAATGCACAGACCATAATTACAATCATCCCAACTCTAGCTACTGAAACTCGGATACCACTTTACTGCAGACTGAACTAACTACTGACACTGAGATA
The DNA here is from genome assembly GCA_030864215.1 of Capsicum pubescens. Classification (NCBI taxonomy): domain Eukaryota; kingdom Viridiplantae; phylum Streptophyta; class Magnoliopsida; order Solanales; family Solanaceae; genus Capsicum; species Capsicum pubescens. The sequence continues at coordinate 126,196,100 of CM061546.1, read as the reverse complement.
CTGAATCACTGACTCATCTTCTACTGATAACTGAGGATCTGGATGCTCTTACATCAAGGAACAAATTCTGAGCTTTACTGCTTTGGACTGACTGGATTAGAGATCAACCTCTCTAACGGATGATTTTAGAAACTATTATCAATGATAAGAAATATGAATATATCTGAATCTGACAACAAGGATACTCAATAGAATCTGAGACTGTGAATCAAGCCTATCTGGTGGCATATCTCTTAATATGATATTAAATAACTGTATATGAGAGACCAAGCTTATCTGACAGGATTGTCCATGAATCAATGGAACTATCTGAGTTCCTCATAAAGATAGATGACTGTATCTAACAGTCCTGATTCTATAACTAAAATTATGGGAAGTATTCATCTAAACGACATGCCCTTAATACGCCATTATGGTTAAGTTGGGGTCCAATCTATAAACCTAATTGAAAGGGTGTCAATACCGCACCACTGGTAAGGACAATCTGTGAGTAACCCTCATATAATAGGTAACTCTAGTGAGAACGGTGGGAACCCTCATATAACAGGTTAAGCCACCTCATCTACCTTCATATAATAAGCTATGATATCTCAACCTATGTTGGCTACATAGTTCTTGAATACAAAGATTGCTTCTAAGAATCACACCCTCATATTATAGGTGAGTTCCCATCCTTGGGTTCACTCAGTACTAATTCCTTCTCCTATCTGACTAGACACTAAACATGACTAACTGAACTACACTAGACTGAATTCATGGAGTTCTATTAGTTGATGGAATACTATTGAGATTAGTAAATTACTGAGCTTTCCTGAGTCATATGACTACCTGGGTTATATGGACCATGGCTTGAATGAGGATATCGTGAAAAAATGACACTAAATCTAGACACATAACTATATTTTTTGGGTACAAGTACCCCCAGAACTCAATGGAAGGAAACTGAAAAGGCATAACATTATTGAATACATGACCAACATCAACAATCCATAATACAATAGTTGGAGATATTTCATGGGCATTTGATTATCATATCTTGGTACATGAATAATATAGCATGTATACATAGCATAATTTCATAAGGCTAACTCATGAGCAATCCCACAAGAAATTTCAATATATAAGAATAACATGGAAGTCATTTTGAACATAAGGTTAAAGCATACATTGTCATTTGGGTCACAATTTAGCTATAGTGCATAATTTCTATCCCTTTAGGTATTTTATCAAACACCATACAAGCACAACTTATGGCATAGGTCAAATCATCAAATTTCATAAATCATAAACCACCAAATTTATGGATTTCAATTTATATGCTAACGTAGTTTTCATAATCTCACATAAGGATCCCAACATAGGAATCAAACAACAACCATCATATAACTTGAGCAACCCATAACATAATAATCATGATTCATAATTTAAAATGGGGTTCTTGAGCTTTATGGATTAAAGGAATCCATCAATCAACACAATGCATACCTTAGTTCTTGATTTAGCGAAGATTGAGGGAGAGATTTTCTTGAAATTGAATCCTCAATTGAAACCCTTGTTTGTTCTTGAGAGAAACTAGTATATTTTTTTTTAAGAATGGCTAAATCATGTGTTATTAGGTTTATATAGGGGTGGGAAATTAACCCTTTTAACCTTGGATGTGTCTTTTAAAATTGGTAAAAATTTCCCAACCTGGACGTCAGGCGCGCACGGTGCTATGACGTCATGTCACTGGAATTTGACAATTGGGAAATAGGGAAATGGCGTAATGCGGAGCCATCGTGTTGCCACTTTGTTTGCAACCTGAAAGTTTGGTACAATGCAGAGAAGTCACGGTGGGACACTAGAAAAAGTAAAATTGCCATTTTATCTTGTTATGCGGCGTGTCGCTGCCTAATATGGCATTGTTTTACGATAGGGACTTAAAATAATCGTAACTTCTTACCTGGTTATCGGATTTAGGCAAATTTTATATCGATGGAAATCTTATTGAATTTCCCACATGACAAAAAGTAAATATCATAAATATTCCTCATGTAATAAAAATTATTCAATTTATAAGCTAATACTTAACATTCTTGGGATAAAATTAGTTAAGAAACTTTGGGGTATTACATTATAGGTCATAGGACCAAAGTCATAGGTGACTAGTAGAGGTTTTCCTTGGTTTTTTCCATTACTATGATTATCCCTAAGAGATTCATAAAGACTCTTTAAGATTTATGTTTACTAAGTCGTTGGGGGTCTAATGTTTTCTCAAATGGTTAATGTGTTGACTATGACTAGACCCTACGAGTTGAAGGGTTCCATTATGAGTCATAGGGTTCAAGTTTTAGGGTAAATAGTGAGTTAGCCCAAGGACATGGTCTAGTCTATGACTAGATGATATGAGTCTTTAGGTGGCCCTACGAGTCGTAGGGTCACCTGTAATGACTGGACGACAAGTTTTAATCTTTTTATTAAGGGAACTTTGGACATTTCCCATTTTCCCTAGATCATAACCCACGACTTAAAACCACTTTAGGGTGTTATTTTCACTCTAAAAATAATTGAAATAGCTTCTTAAACTCTCTCAATTCTCTAAGGTCAAAGTACTTAGGTTTCCCAAGAAGCTGAGCAATTAGGGCTTCTAAGGGAAAATTCTCTCTATAAATCTTGATATTTCAAGCATGCTACTCTTCCCCAATTCTTATTTTATGAAATGAAAGTTTTTTAAATAGTTTAAATGTATGTATTTAAATGTGTGTTTTGATATGGTTGAGGGTTTTGGAATGATTGATCCTTGAATTGTTTACCCATGGTTTTTATGAGTTACTCATGCTTTAAAATTTATGTTTTAAACTAATGGGGTGCATGGGTGTGGGATTTGGAACAAGGGTCAAGGTATTCCCTAAAATTTATGTTTAAACATTGAAATTGGTTTTGAATAATTGTGTTTCCTCAACCCGCTTGAGTAAATAGCTTTGAATTATGAAATTATCTCTTAGTTCGACTTACTCACCTATATTATTGCATTGGATAAATTATTAAATAATGATCATGGATTTTGAAGTCTTTGTTGGGTATGGTTTATTTAATGAACAAAGGGGGTCGAGGCATTCCCCTAAGTTAATATGTTTGTTATGGCATAGAGATAAACTTTTAAGTGTAAAGATATGATAATACCCATGGTGTGCCTTAATGGTTGATTCTTTGGTTAATAATTGGATAATGTGAAACTTGTTTTAAATTGGTCTTAATGGGGGTTATGTAGCTAAGTTGTGAAGGTGTGGGTCTTGGTTGACATATACTAGAAACTCATGTTTGCCTACATGAGATTTGTCTTGATGACCGAGTGCATAGTTCACACTATTGATATATATAATTGTATCTTGGATTGATGTAGGGTCAGGTCATCCCTTGGTCTTCCTATATACCTCTGTTTCATGCGCTAACATGCGCTGGAACCCTTTCAATAGGGGATATGAACCCATATAGCATGTGGGTTCCTATTTATAACGGTTGAGCTATATAGTCCAGGATAATGTTTTACTCTTAAGCTAAACCTTGTACCATACCCCAACATCTATTATATATATGTATGAATGTATGTGAACACGTACTGTAGGTTTGAAATAGATATGACTTGGCAAAATATATTCTCCTATCCCTGAGTTTCATGTTGGTGCTCAATACACTAATCGTCTTCATACATTGTATCCTCGTGTGATGCAGGTATCAGAGATACTTTGACTTTTCCTATGCAGTGTTAGGTGGATAGGCTTCGTTCATCGATCTGTTGTGGTGAAGTAGTGATCCTCTATTCTTTGGAAGACTTGATAATTCCACTAGTGTATTTCCCTTAAGTAGAACTAATAAAATTATCATCATCATTAATATTGTCATTATCATTGTAATTTTAAGAGTTGGGGGCATGTCTCGACTTAGATTAGTTATCAACTTTTTTAGAGCTTTGCGAATATTACTGTGGTTGTGTATTGGCTATTTACATTTCATAGACTTTAAGTTTCTATTTACTCTATCTTGTTATATGTTTGGAATTCAATCACTTCTAGGTGTGTTATGTTCTTTTTGGCTAGGCAAGGGGGGGGGGGTTTCAGGTCTCTGATAGTCTTGAGATACATGTCACAACCATACCCTGCTTTGGGTTGTAACAAGGTCTTTTTAGTAAGTGTATCATTAGAATAAGTGTTTCTCCTTTAGGAGCTTCTGTATTATTTGTTAAGAATAAGGATAGTTCCATGCATATGTAAACTAATTATAGGAAGCTTAATAAGGTGATTGTGAAGAAATGGTATCCTATGCCTCGTACTCATGATTTGTTTGACCAGCTTCAGGGAGCAGTGGTGTTCTAAAAGATTGATTTGAGGCCCGATTATCGTCAGTTGAGGATTCAGGTTGAGGATATCCCAAAGATAGCCTTTAGAACCCATTATGGTCATTATGAGTTCCTAGTAATGTCTTTTGAGTTGACTAATGCCCTAGCTGTGTTAATGGATTTCATGAACTATGTGTTTAGTACTTATGATTCTTTTGTGATTGTTCATTGATGACATCAATATGTATATGAGGAGTAGAGATGAGCATATGCAATATTTGAGGATTGTTCTCTTAACTTTGATAGATCATATGCTTTTTGCCAAATTTTCTAAGTGTGAGTTTTGGCTTAAGTCAGTGACATTCATTAGATATCTGGTGTCTAAGGATGGGATTATGGTAGACCCAGTAAAGATCGAGGCTATTTATGATTAAGCCAGACCTACATCTTCATCTGATGTTCGTAGCTTGATTCGTTTGATCGATTACTATAGGAAGTTCATTAAGAGTTTTCTACAATTGCAGCACCAATGACTAGTTTGACTCAGATGAAGCTTCCTTTCTGATGGTCCAAGGAGTGTGAGTTGTGCTTTTGAAAAATTAAATAATTTCTTACTTCCGCTCCTATATTGACTGTTCCTATTGAGGGTGAGGTATTCACTGTGTATTGTGATGCTTCTTGTGTTGGTTTCTATTGTATGTTGATCCAATAAGGTTACGTCATTGTTTATGCATTGAGACAACTGATGGTGCATAATCGCAACTAGCCCTTTAATGATTTGGAGTTGGCAGCGGATGTTTTTGATCTTATGATTTAGAGGCATTATCTTTATGGCGTGCATTGTGAGATCTTCAAGGATCATCACAGTCTTTAACATCTTATGACCTAGAGAAAGCTTAATTCTAGGCAACGTATATAGATGGAGTTGCTTAAGGATTATGAATATTTATCTTGTATCAGTAGGGCGAGGCAAAAGTGGTAGCGAATTCCTTGAGCCAAAAAATGGTGAGTATAGGTAGCTTGGCTTGCATTTCAGTTTCTTAGTGATCGTTAGCATGGGACATTTTGTCCCTAGCCAAATTGATGGTGCAACTTGATATTTTAGACCCTAGGAGAATTTTGTTAGTGTTAAGGTAGGTCTTCACTATTTAAGCATATTCAGAGTCGTCAGTTTTAGGATAAGGGGCTTAGCATCATTCGTGATTAGGCATTGAGGGGTTAGTCTAAGAGCGCTACCATAGATTCTAAGGGTGTCTTAAGATTTGATAGTTGCATTTGTGTTCTGATGGTTGATGACTTTATTTACTCAATTTTGTGTGAGGCTCACAGCTCTAGATATTCTATTCACCTGGGTACAGTTAAGATGTATAGAGATTTGAGACAACATTATTGGTGGAGCGGTATTAAGAGAGATATGGTGGACTTTGTAGCTCATTACCTATGTTGTCAAGAAGTGAAGGTCAAGCATCAGAGACCTAGTGTCTTGATTTGGGTCATTGTGGATCGGTTGACTAAGTAAATATATTTTATTCCTATTGAGATGTCCTTCAGTTCCTAGAAGTTAGCCCACATCTCTGTTAGTGAGATAGTCGATCTGCATGGTGTACATATAAATATAATTTCAGACTGTGGTTTTGTGTTCACTTCTAGATTTTAGAGAGTATTTCAGGAGGAGTTGGGCACTCGGGTAGATCTAACAACAGCCTCCTATCCTCAAATCAATGGGAAGTTATAGCAAACTATTCATGTTCTCTAGGACATGCTCCAAGCCTGTGTTATGGATTTTGGAGGTTAGTGGGAGCAACACTTAACTTTGGTAGATTTCTCTTATAATAATAGCAGTTATATGAGTATTGAAATGGTACCTTTTGAGGCTTTATATGGTTGGTGATGTTGTTCTCCAACTTGATGGTTTGAGATTTTTGTGATTAGAACCCGTGGTACTAACTTGCTTCAAGAGTCATTGGATATAGTTACGGTAATTTAGGAAAGGTAGAGGGCAACTCAGAGTAGGCAGAAGGGTTACACAGATCATGGACTTTGATCTTTGAGATATGGAGTGGGTGAACGATTATTCCTCCATGTATTGCCCATGAAGAGTGTGATGACGTTCAGGAGGAAAGGCATGCTCACCCTCAAATAAATTAGACCCTTTGAGATTCTACGCATAGTTGGTAAGGTGAATTATGAGTTACCTTACCCCCATATTTTTCTACCGTCCATTCGATTTTCCATGTTTATACGTTACAATAATACATCCTTAACCCGTCTCATGTGCTTAGATGGAACTCAGTTTAGTTGAATGAGTGGTTAACCTTCGTGGAAGAGCCTCTTCTCATTTTGGCTAGTAATGTCACGCGGTTGCACACTAGAGAGATTCCAATACTTAAGGTTCAGTGGAGGCACCGCCCAGTAGAGAGAGCTACTTGGGAGACTGAGAGCGAGATGGAGGCATAGTATCTTCACCTATTTAAGGGTTCAGATACATCCTAATCCTTTACTTTTGCAGACTAAAGTTCTTTTAGTAGTGGATATTGTAATGACCATCTACGTTATTTTATGTATTGCCACTTATTTTCACCGCTTAGAGATTTTTTATATTTTACCTAAGTTATTTATGACTTGCTGGAACTAATAATACGGTTACCGTGCACTTCGTTTGATTTTTAGAGCCAATTCCCTATTTTGAAGTCTTCACTAGTTCAAATTGGCTACTGGGCCTAAAATTTAGTCAAACAACTTCATAGGCCAATTCTGACTATTCCAATATCTCTAGAACGTTGCTTTTAAGATTGGAGGACCCTTGATTTGGGTCTCGAGGTTTCCAAACTCATTTCGGGCTATTAGTCGGATGTTAAGAAAAATGGTAAGCGGGTGAGGGATCCATTTTTGGTTGAAATGACCTCAGATGGAAATTTTAACTACACCATTGAGTTTGGAACGTCGAATTTGATAGGAAAGTATATATCTTGTTTATGTATACATGATTCTGAATTAGTCCCGAGGGTTTGGCGAACACTTGGAAAAATTCTACTTCACAGGTAGTGTTGGTACATCGTGTACGCGGCCAGCCGATTGCTTAAGTGACTGGTCTTGGCCGAGTAGTATCGCATTAGAGACGCATATGTTTCATTAGCAAACACCACTCAAGAGATACTAGGGTCACTTACGTGACATGTGCTAAAGCAGCAAGTATCACTTAAGTGACACTTGGTCGCTTTAGCGATGTTAACTTAAGCGACCCGGTGTCCACCTAAGCGATACCTATGGGCCTGGGAAGGGTATAAATACCCCACTTTGCCTTATTTTCATCATTTTTAATCCATTCTCTAGAGTTGTGAACCTTAAAAGTGGGAAAACTTGGGAGAATAATTTATGGGTGATTTTGTGGCTTTCGTAAAATTAATTTACGTGTTTCTTCTTCAAATTTGTGGTAATCTTCCATTGATTTCTTTATAGAATCCTTCATATTTTTCTATTAACTTAGCTTATTCTGTCTTGTATTTTATTGCATTTATATCATAATTTATCTTAGTCGGTCGATGATGCCTACTAAGTACCCGTGGTTTTGGTAGTCATACCGCACTTTTGTAACTTTTTCATACATATCTGAGTACAAGTTTACACTATTGGTGTGACACTCGTGCAGGGTTGATTTTAGAGATTGGGTGAGCTCTTTGTGTCGGAGTTACCCTTTTTTTCTTTCTATTTATCCATGTGTAGTCTTTCCTTTTTGAAACAGATTGTATTTGACTACTCAGTGTTATAGTTTAATTATAGTAGCTCTTGTTCCGACATTACTGAGTCTTGGGATGATTGTTGATATTTATCTATCTATTAGACTATTGTGACTTCTTATTTTCTATTTTTAACTCTTTAAATATTGATTTCTAGCTTTTAGGCCACTTTCTATCAAGATAGCCCATTGCTTATAACTCCAGTATATGGTTTGGGTAGCCTACTGGTGGGATAAATTAGGTGTCATCATGACTTGGAAATTGGATCGTGATAGGGTAACACAAGAATGAATGGGTCATTGGAGAAATTAAACTCCCTTTTTTCGACCACTAACCCCTCTAATAGATGTACTATCCTCTTCTAAGAAGAGAATTTTTTCTTTCTAAAGAGTGTCATCGTACCATAGCGGATTGTCAATTTCTTGGTATCCTTCACGAGGATCTACAGTTCTATCATGGCAAGACACACCACTATGTATTTCACCTTCATTAGTCATGTCAACATCAATCAAGGGATTGTCCTTAAAAATACATTCCACCTCAAGATTCATTATTTGTGCTAATGACCTCACATGACTATCTACATGACCAACTATATAAAATTCATCACTAAATTTAGGTTCCTTAATTTTGTTACAACATTAATACCACTTGATAATGAACTATCATTCAAAGAACATATATCAATACTAGGTATACATAAATTGATTTTACTAGAAGAATCAATTAGGTTATCTATAGGATCAAATAGTGTATTTACATTCTCAGCATGTACATTATCAAACATAGCAAAGAATACCAAGACATTGTAGTATCATTCAAGGCACAAGTGTCAACACTAGGTGGACACAAATTGATCTTACAAGAAAAATCAATTATGTCATCAATAGGATGAACTGTTGTATGAACATTCTTAAAAAATACATTATCACCATGTGGAAAGGAATCATTAATATCAAATGAAACAAGCAATCACTCACACTCAATTTTCTACTAGCCACACAACAATCTTTTACTTTCAACAAAGTGTAAGTTTTAGGTTTGTTACCTTATAGATCACATGAATTATTGTCTTCACCATGGATTTAAACATTGGAGTCTCACATATATAGAAAATTATGATTTTGGAAGAAAGAAACTTCTAGACGAATATTACAAGTAACCAAAATACCCACACACCACCATACCTCTTCTTGATACTCCCCAAATAAAATGAGCACCCTTACTTGGGTAAAAATCCAAAACCCTCTTACATATTGAATAGGATTTTGAATTATATGTAAAGATAATCAAAAATATTCTTCTACTTCATGATATATAACATGAATAAGACAATGTTCATCAATTACAAGGTCAAACCACACAATACCAAAAATAGTCACTTTTGTTTGATGAATCTGCCTCTTGAGTTCTTGAACATCTTGAAAAATTAAGCTTACTTTACTCCCATGCCCTATGGATCCTTCCATCCTACCTCAAACTTCATTAATAGATCAAAAACTATTCACTTTGAAATAAGGATAATAAACATAAGTTCTTGCATCATGTGATTCATCCTTACAACTTACCCTTCTATCACAATCATCCTTAAGGTATTAACAATACATATGAGTGAAAGCATCATACCTCATCATCTTCATCACATGGTGTGTAATATGAGATCCCCCATTACCGTCATCTTCACTAGTGGATTCATTATAAGATACTTCTACTCCTTCATGTTCATCATCAGAGCCATAAGCCCCGTTCACTTAACATTCATCTCTGGAGTAGTAGTTTCCACCACCATATTACTCAATATCACAATTATAGCCTTCAAAAAACTTGTCTTTAAAAGATTCTGAGGCTATGGATTACATTTTTCCTTATATTTCTTTTTATACCTACAAAACTAGCATACAAATTAGTAATAAAATCTTGACTTCACTCGTATATGACTCTCAACTCACCTTCTACAGCTTCTTTTCAAGACTGCTCGTGAACTAGCTTTTCTCAACTAATTCAAGGTATCTTATCTTTGTGGTGGAGTAGATTCTAGTGACTTTAGAATGAAGGATAACTTAAATAAATCTAAGTGGAATTAAATCAAAAAATTAACAATGAAAAAAAATAAGAATAGCACATAAAGAAAAACACCAAAAAAAATTAAGATTCAAAGAACTTGATAATATTTAGTAAGGTAAAAATTAATGAATGAACCTAAAAGAAAGTAGAATTTATAAAAATAAACTAATTTTCCAAGATCTTGACTTAAAAAAAATATTTGGGAAGATGTTTGGTTGAAACTAGTGGAAAAAATCCCCCAAAAGTGAAGAAAAACACTAAAAATGGATGAAAATTGGAATTGCCATGTGCTGATGAAGGTGCTTGCATCATCACTGATGCGGTACTATAGTTGGACACGCTGATGTGGCAGCTCTGATTGGGCCACAAAAAATGCTATTTTTTAAAAAAAAATTCAGATTTTTTTTTTTAAAATTCACTAGTGTATCCACAAACACCTTGACAAATTTTAATTGAACGCTTTGGATCGAAGTGTACTTTTTGTATCTTCTTCTTCAAGAAAAATATGAAGAAGCTCAATAACACCAAGAATACGAAAAACACACATCAATTTCCAACACTCTCCAATCAACTCAAAATTAGCTCAAAATTTAGAAGTAGCTTCCCCTCGACATAGGAAATAAACTCCAATAGTTTTTATCCCTCAACTCCCAGCCAACAATAAACTCAACACCATGAACATTCAAAAATTCAACCTCAATCGAACGAGCTCCGACTAACATTAAATTTTAACAATGAGCTCCTTTCAACCCTACGAATAATCTTCAATTAGTTTAGGCTCCTATTTCAAATCAATTGCCCCAAAAAATTAAAACCACTTACAATTATCTTCAAACCATGAAGAACATCATGAACGGCAAAATTGATCCTAGTGAAATTTAATTTTCTTTGTCTTCAAATTTTAGATTCGGCCTCCAGTTGATTAGGAAAATAAAACCCAATACAATTTAACCTTCAATTTTGCCTCAATCAACAAATCCACTTTACAATTTTCAAGCTTTTTGAAGCTCAACTATGGTGAAATTTTTAAAAAACTGCAAATCAAAGTAAATTTCAAATTCAAAATTTCAAAATACTAGAGAACACTAATTTAGTATCAAAAACTCAAACAAAAATATGAATCACACAATTTATTCTAATTTTCAAATTTTTGACACAAAAGTTTTTGAAATAATTTACAAAATTCATGAACTTAGGATTAAAAATTATTGGAAATGCTTTATCCTAAGCTATGATAACGAAATGATAAGGATCCTAGATAAATTAAAATCAAAATGCAAATAATTGAAATAAAGAAAAAAATATGTGGAATTATCAAAGCCCAATTGGATTTATGAGTTACAAAGGAGTTTATACCTTTATATCTCAATTAAATCTAATCAAACAACAATAATGCAAACTCAATCAAAGGCAAAAACCTAATTGAATACACAAAGAGAGAAACTCGATGACAGATTCAGCTTGAAGAAGTTAACACGAGCAATATCAAAAATCTATCCTAACCATTACCAACTATGAACAACACTAACAGTAAGCTTCACCTAGAAAAACTACAAGATTTAAAGTTCTCAACTTTCCAATTCATCATAAACTAGGAAATAAAATAATTAGGGCCACTATTATAGTTATTACATTTACAAAAATAGCTTAGTTAAAAAATATTCCAAAAGTGACTATTTTAGAGATAACCTTCAAGGTCCCCTCTTGATTGACCAAAAGGCACCTTAATTAATCATGGCCTTGTGCATTTATTTCTCTATGGCCTCCAAGATCTCATCCATATGTAGAAGCCCCTTCTACTATACCACAATCTACCCATGCTCTTATCAAAGTTTTACTAGTTAGTAACTGAATTTATCAATTCAATATGAATATACAAGATTTATATTGGTGAATAAAATAGGAGAATGATTTGGACTGTGGTATATCAATATTAGTGGAACGTGAAATCCTAAAATAGATGCTTGATTGATTGATTTTTAAACATGTTTGTGATCGATAATTGGGTTTGATAATGCTCAATGGATCAAGTGGTGATTTGACCTTCGAGCATACTTATGATTTCATGTATTAGTGGATATTCGTTGTTATCTGAAATAATAAACTTGTGATTATAGACTGCATTTACTTGGTTTCCATTAATTATAAGTTTTGTTTTGATCTATGTTACTTGCATATAATCTTAATTGGGTGTTTGTGGTCCGCTTTCAGACACTACTTATAATTATTGACTGCATTCTATATAGTATATTCATGCATATTGATGTTATTAAGGTGGTGATGATGATATATAAATCATGATGTTCATGATATTCTTAATGATGAAGTTGTTCTTCAGTTGATAATGATGATGTTGATACACAAATCATTATATTCATGATTTTTTTGTGATAATGAAATCATGTTTATGCTGTATCTAATGATGTTTAGAAGAAAAAGAGATGATGCGCACATCTTGCATACATACATTTGTTATATACATTTGAATGTACATTCATATTCATATGTTATTGATGGTTACTTGAGAGGACTGAGTTATGTTGATGATATATCGTGGTTCTTTGTGTGGACTGATTATTTGATGAGATAGTATAATTTCTTAAATGGATCGATTATTTTGAAGTTTGTAATTGTTCATTGCATGCAAAATGTGAATGCACGGTATGTTTTGGATTCTATATAAATCTTATTCTCCTATTTATATGTTTATATACATGATATATATTGTAGTTCCCTTTTTGTAAGGTTGTTGATATTACGATTGTCTTAGTTGCTTTAATTTCGATGGTTAATAGTAGTATATAGGTAGTGAGAGTTGTCACGAAAGAAGTTTAATGAGAAAGAGAAAGAGAAGTATATTGAGTTATTGTAATAAGATAAGTGTATAAGAATTGTGGGTTAGATTAATTAATAGAATATAGTTAGTTAGTTACGCACTAAGCATAAAGTAATATTAGTTAAATAAAATAAAGGTGGTAAGCTTAGAAGTTGAAGTAAGTATATTCAGTTATTAAACTTTTATGCTTGTCATGATTTTTTCTTGTTGCTATATGTTATTATATGTTTTTAATCCTTGACTTATGATATCTATAAATATGTATGATTTTTACTGATACTACATTTATTATATCTTCTTTTAGGGATATAGCCATATTATAGGTCAGTTGGAGTCTCTTCTGCAGTGATGGTGATGATTCTCTAACATCTACTATCCTCCTAATCTTGCATAGATGTTGTGTCATAGATTTTCTTACTCCTCATCTAGTGCTCTTATACCGGCTAGGTTGGTTTCTGGGGATTCAATTCTGATTATTTTTTGCATTTCTTTTACTTATCAATATATTAAACTGGAATTGTAGGGTGAGTCAACTAGGTAAATGTTTTTAACTAAAGATGGATATTTAGAGACTAATTTATTTATTTAATGTGAGAATTGTTTATACTTTTACATTAACTAAATGGTTGGGTATTAAGGTTCTCCTATCTAGGATAGATTTGTGAAGGTGCCTGGCGCGATCCATGATTGGGGTTGTGACAGTTTTTATTTTATGTTAAATGAAAGTTCTAATTCAAAAGTACCTGAATCTCAGCAAGATTATATGAGCATAAAGAAGATCTTTAAATAATAAATAGAATTGATACTTTTATTTAAACTAGTTTCTTCGAACATGTGTTTCACGTCAATAATAGAAAGAGGTTAAGAGGATCAATATTTTCCATTAGATAATTATGATTTTATAAGTATAACTGGGCCTAAGTGGATAATAATCAATACTAAAGTAAATAATAATCAAATAAAAATTACAGCTAAACAAAAAAATTTGTTTCTAGTATGGCTTAAAAATTATAGGAGCAATTTAATTTTATTAAAATAAATTGTCGGTAGTAATAATTTCTGACATCATCATTAATCGTCACTTAAAAATAATTAAGGGCCCTGCTAATTCTTTTATGAATTATTCTTTTCAATCTTTTGACAAAGAGTTTTAAAATAAAATTAGTATCTCATATCGCTCTTTTCCACCTATTACAAAAATTGACTTTAAATCTTTAGCCTGGCTGAAAAAGAAGTTATAGACTACTTTATTTTCAAACCTAATGATAGCTAAATTTCAGGTTCACGAATTACAAACCACAAACGAAAATGAAAACCTCAAACTATTACTTAATACCCAGTATGATTTTATCTCCATATTTATTTTTCTCTCTTACTCTCCTTTTGTTATTCTCTATTTAATTTTATTATGTATTGTAGTGTCTATGGTAATGTTTTGCAGTATGTCATATGATGCATTGCTGATTTGTTATGTGAGAGAGTAGTTTTAAGAAATTATTGTTAGGGATAAGATTGTTGTTAGGGGTAGGATTAGTATACTTTTTTCAAAAGATAATTACTTATTTCAAATACGAAAATGATCATTTACTTCAAAGATAATTACAATTATACCCATTAGTAAGTTTCTTAGATGAAGAAAATTATAACTTAAATGGACAAATAAGTCAATCAACTTTTAGTGGATAGTTTAGTCTCTAAATATTTTTATTCAGGGTTTGATAATATGTAGAAAATATTTCATAGATTATAATGATAATTCATACCATTTCATTTTGTTTTGTCTTTTCAACTTGATGAAAATATCTTTACAGGGCCATCTTGTTTGTGTAATGATCCTTACAATGATTTTAAATTTTTTTGGTATATTAACTATTTTACCATTTTTTGTATTTTCTTCATGATATTTGTGAGTTGTTGGAATGGGTGGCATGGTTCTGGAGATGTTTACATGGGTTTTATGCAAGTTTATTTATTTAGAAGATTTTGAAGTTAGTAGAGCTAACTTCAACCAATAATTGGTGTTTTAGATATTAGTTCCATCAACTCTGAAATGATACTTTACGGTTAGTAGCATAGTTGGTTTTGGTCTTGAGATATTTAGTTTGATTTTGAATGATATGATTGAAAGTTTGTCTTGGAGTTAACTTCGGTCAACATTCATTGATAGCAACTTCATGGATAATTCTAATGGCTCCGTTGAATTTGGAATGCCAAAATTAGTCTAGTAACACGTTCATTTATATCTATGGGGACTCAAATGAATTTGGAGGGTCCATTTGAGGTAATTTTGATCAATAAACTATGCTGGGTCAACTAAAATCTAGTGCAGCATGATTTCTCATCGTGATCGTGAGTCTTTTCACTATGATTGCATAGAAGGACCTTTTTGTTCATCTCAATTATGTGGATTTGGCTGTGGTCATGAAGGGTTCTTGTGTCGAGTTAAGGTTTGTGTTAGTTGGGTGATTCATCATCATGATAATGGGACCTGTTATTGAATAGATAAAAACACCTAGCTACTGTAAATATCTTTTCTATTGCAGACCTCATAACATGATTTTTAAAGCTTTGTTCCTTAATTTGAAGAGTTTCAGAAGGTTTTTCTCAATAATTATTTGTTGGGTAGGTTTCTATATCACTACTTTAACACTCCTCAATGATTATTTTATAATTTCACCTTTAAATTTTGATTTTAGCTTAAAATTTTTGGATTTTTCCCGTAAAGTTAAAGAATGACTTTTTTATGATTTCAAACTGGATTTTAAGTCTATGTTCGATGAAATTTCAGATTTGAATAAGTTACGGGTAAATTAATTTTCTAATAAAATTTCAGTTTTACCTTTAGTCTTGAAGTAAATTTTGGTTTGACTTTGGATCCAAATTAGAAACTTAGCAATATGGTTATTGTTTGACTCATGTTTACGTGTAGAACCTATTTTTTATAGATTAGAAGCATTTTAAGGCTGCTCTAAAAGGTAAGTCCAGTTAATGATTGTTAAACACTTACGATTCAGATTTGAGAAAGTGTTTTGCCATGGTTTCATGGCATTTTTAATGCTTAAGACAATGAAAATATGCAACAAATTAGATGTTTTTGGTAGATATGATGTACTTTTGTTATATTGTGCAGAATAATAGGGTTCAGAGGCAAAACAGAGAAAAAAGTCTCAAAAATGACCAAGGGAAGAATCATGGAAAGCATACACGATTCATGAACCCATCCATAAACCGTCAAATATAATTATGTCACAACCCAATTACTAAGTCATGATGGCACCTACTTTATGCCACCAGTAGGTAAGCCAAATCATATCCCGAAGCTATAAGCAATGGAATAATTTTGTGGAAATGACATAAATGCCAGAAATATGCAAGTAAAAGGGCTTACAGGCTATAAATCATGGAATAAAAATAAAAGGAAAGATAAATAAGAGAAATAACAGTATCTCATGACCTAATAGTGTTGGTAAAAGAGCCTCTAATACAAAATAATACAAGTACTATCAAGTCAATATACAATAGTCTAAAAAATGTAAAGACTAGCAAAAATAAAAGATGGAGAAAAGGTCAACTCTGGACCAAGATCTCACCATATATCTTCTCTCTTATCAACACAAATCTATGTATTAATGGCAACAACTTGTACTCAGATTTACACTAAGGATATAGAAGTGTAGTATGAGTAGCAAAGTCATGGGTACTCAGTAGGCATCATCGACTAACTTTGCTAAATCATAACATAAATATAATAAAATGCGAGATAAATAAGTTAAGTCAAGGTAAGAGGGGCAAACATGAAATAATACTCCAAATACTAGGAGTAAATAATTAGAATAATAATAAGGGAAAACATAACTATCTCTACATACTAACCCCTATAAGCCCAAAAGTTTAATTATAAAAATAACCAATGTTGGCCCCCGTAAGCCCAGAGGGTTCAATTAAGGAGAAATAATAATTGAAATTATACAATTTAA
The DNA here is from genome assembly GCA_030864215.1 of Capsicum pubescens. Taxonomy (NCBI): domain Eukaryota; kingdom Viridiplantae; phylum Streptophyta; class Magnoliopsida; order Solanales; family Solanaceae; genus Capsicum; species Capsicum pubescens. Next base: position 126,179,171 of record CM061546.1, on the reverse strand, counting down.
CCATATCTTGAAACCATAACCATGGAATCTTTCATACCGTGAACACTGGACTTGAACTAGTTCTATAACTGTCATAATTAACACCTCATTATTGGACTTGAATCAAAACTTATATCATCGTCTACTGAACTTGAATTGAAACTCATACAATGGACATTACCGAACTCAAACCAGTCTTAATATAATAAATTAGTGAACTCAAATCAAAACTAATATCATCTCCCAAGTACCAATATAGAATAAAGAATTGTAGAGCTAAACTCCATTGGGCTCAAGAATGAAATTAAAATAATTTGAAAGGCCTATAGATCCTACAAAGAATTAATAGTAGTCTTAGCCTACGATGGGTCAACAAGGCCCAGTTCTATCCTTCAAATCCATTTTAACGTAAATTATATCCTAAACTAGGATAAGGCATCTAATTCACTACTATATATTACATAAGACACATTTTGGCCCTAAGATAAATATTCTACCTAATGAATGGGTAGCTAAGTCAATTATGCCTAATTACAACCTCTAATCGGCTAAATAGTCCTATACACGCTAAATGTAACCCCAGGCCTAATTTCCAACCCAAAGTTTGCCTATTATCATAAATATACTATAATTTAGGTTTGTACATAAGAAAGGTAAACTTAGCCTACTTGGAAGCCAAAGAAAGGCTAGTGATGTGACATACCATATTTTTGGCACTTGCAAATTTTTGAAATTTTATCCTCACTGTCTAGACTATCACTCTCCTTACAAGTAGTAGGGAGTCCTAACGATTCATAAGGACCCTAATTATAGCATGACCAGTGTGAGTGACTAAATTTTTTATTCTGAGTACAAGTGGCTCCCAATGAGTGGTATAGACTTATTAAGAGTCGTGATGTCCCAACCATTGTAAAATCGGTGTGTATTCTAAGTGTTGATATCTTGGATCCGTCTTGGAACTTATGAATCATAGGATCACTATCGTATGATGTAAGTCCTAGGATCAACAGTATGGGTGACCCATGATACTGTCATGACTATGTCTCATGGTGACGAGTTGTAATGCGTTTTTACGAGTCATAGTGTCACTCGTAGTCACTAACAACAATTTTTCAGATTTGAAGTTGAAGGAAATTTAGACAACTCCCTTTTTACCCAATTAAAACACCACGTTCACAAAGCACTCAAGGGGGTTCTTTCTTATTCATAACATAATCAAAGCATTCTTTCTTCTCTCAAAACTCTCAAAGTCAAAATAGTTAGGGTTTCTAAGAAGTAGGTCATCTAAGGTCCCAAGGGTTGAATTCTCTTCATAAAACTTGGTTCTTCGGGCATGTTACTCTTCCATAATTCTCAATTTATGAAAAACAGGTATTTGAATGCCTTTAATTGGATGGTTTTGAATGTGGGTTTTCAACATGGGTTCAGTGTGTTTGAATGATTGTTGTTTATGTGATGTTTCATGTTTACATATATATTGTTTATGTTTTAAATGGTGGTTTTGAAATCAACTGAGTCATGGGTATAGTGAATAAACTAGGGGTTAGTGATTTCCCTAAATTTTCTGAATATTGACAATTGAATTGGTAATAACGCCAATCCAATTTTGTGAAAGTGGATTGAGTACGAATAAAATTGCATTGAACTATTTTTACAATAATTGCATGATTTAAAGAGGTTATTAAAACATTATGGTTTGACTTAAATAATGAAGGAAGTTGATGTTCCCCTACTTTGTATTAATAAACAAAGAGAGTTATTCTCCGAAGTTAATGGAGTTGAATAAGCATGTTGATGATACCTTGCAAGTATAGTTTGTATCACGATACTAACAAGGTATGCATTAATTTGCATTATTTTTCAATGAATAGGAATGAGTGATAAATATTTTAATGGGTCTTAAAAGATGGTTGTGTAGCTGAGTTGTAAAACTAGAGGTCCCAATAGATCAATACTAGAAACTGCAGTTGCCGACGTAGGGTCCTAAATCATAGAGAAGTTTGAGTCCCCTTTATTATATGATTGAGAGTTTCAAGTCCCCGTTATTATAATATATGATTGGGTGCTTAAGTAACCTTGGTATGCTGGGTGGTTCGAGTCCCCCATGGTGCATATGTATATCCTTTGGTTTGTGCGGCTACATGCACTAGGCCCTTCCAGTTAGGTAAGATCTGGTGAAGCATCCCAAGTTTTGATCCTTAGAAAATTTCCTTAAATATAGTTCTTCTAACCCAATACAACTCATGGTACAAGCCGTATGCTAGGGTACAAGTGGTGAAGTCCTGTCGTAAGCTGACTAGTGTTAGTTAGTGGGATGGTTTTGGTTAATAAAATGGATACGACTTAGGGGTAAGTGTCTTATGGTTGGGTATGAGTTGAGTGTAAGTGTCGTATGGTTGGGTATGAGTTTTATAAGTGACTCATAAGGTGGTCAGTATTTGATCCTCCAGGTATTACATTCTGCCAGGGATACGGATCATGGGTACGGATCGTATGTTGATGTTACGATTTGGTTGGATGAGTCATATAATGTACAGTGTCTGATACATAGTTGAGGCTTGGTTATGATTTGGTGGGTATCAATCATAAGGGAGGTTATGACTCATAAGGAGGTCAGTCGTGACCCTATGTCGAACTTTTATGGGATTCAATTGGGGGTATTTTAGACATTTCCCTACTTACCCTAATAAGGAACCACGACGTCTAATACACTTAGAAGGTTATTTATACTATTATTTTACACTTACATACTTAGAACTCTTCTTAAACATATCATAATTCTCTCAAGAGCTTTTGGGGCAAAGAGCTAGGGTTTCAACTAAGGGATTACTTTGGGGCTTGTCTTGGTGAACTCTTTCCATCAATCTTCTTGGTTTAAGGCATGATTCATTTCCCTAATCGTAATTTCAATTAAAGGAATGGCTACATGGCCTATTTTATGGTTTTTACTCTTGTATAATTATGGATTTCAACTATTGTTTTTGGGGGTTTTGATGTGAAATGCTTGGTTATAATTTCCTATGGTTTTAATTAAGTTTTCTATGCATTAATAGTAGTTTTAGACAATTGAATTGCATGGTAATGGTTTAATTATAATGGAATTTGGTCTTGGTTACATTATTCCCCCAAGGTGTTGGATAAAATGCTTATAAAGATATGTTCATTGCATTGACTTATGTTAATGGAATTCTTGCTTGTTTTCAGCTTATATATAAAACCTTAAATGTTTTTATATATTTTACAAAGGTTAGTGGATAATTGATAATGTTTGTATAAAACATGGTAGTCTCTCAAGTTTTTTAATATGGCTAATGATAGGTCACTTGAATGTCCCCTTAATCAAAATGATTTGTCTATGGATAATGCTAACAAGTATGGTGGTATGACAATACCACTGGTTTAATGAAAAGCCTTGGTTAATAAATGGATAATTGGATTGTTTATTAATCATTTTAATTGGGCATTAATGGAAGGGAGTGTAAGCTAAGTTGTGCAAGGTGGCGGTCCCCTGGGGATCAAAATCCCAAACTCATATTTGCCAATATGAGGGGTCTTCGATAGCCATGTAAAAGTGTCACGTTTATATTGGAGAGATGTACTAGTCATCCTAAGGATATTACCTAATCATGCGGTTACATACACTGGGACCTTTTCAGCAGAAGAAGCTGAACCCAATGTCGTGGGTAGTAGGATGGCTAATCTACAGAACCTAAGAAAAGATTTTAAATGCCATGCTAAACTTGGTCACTTTTCCCAGCATTTATATATATGTATATATATATATATGTATGTATGGTTGGTTGCATTGGATGGTTTTCACTTGGATTTGATAACTGGCATTACTTTATCCTTATCTCGAGTTTCATGTTAGTGTTCACCCACTAATCTGTCTACTGGAGGCTGTATACCCACGCTATGTAGGAACCGGTCGTTCGACTCCGCCTTTATAGTACTTGATTCAGTTACAGCTTATTGGACTGAAGTGGTGAGCGTTCATCCTTTTGGAAGGCATCATTTCATGTTGGACATTCTTAGAATTTTTACTTTCTTTCCATATATTGGTTTTGGCCATGGATGGGGGCATATCCCAACCGGATATTTATATTCTTTTAGATTGAGGGTTTATGGTACTTTTGGGGGTTGGTATAGGTAGGATCGGTATTGGTGTCGACCTTAGCATTGGCATTGGTGTTGGTGCTAACATTATTGGACGATATTGTTGGTTTTTCCATCGTATTACATTTTGGGCTTGATTATCATATTATGCTTGATACTTTCTAAATGGTTTGGTATGGTATGGATGGTTTTTTTGGTATGGTTAGACTCGGTATGGTGGTCATGTTTGTGACCCTATCCTAGAGTCTTCATGATATCATTGTGCAATCTTGTTATATGCTTAAAATTCAGCTCATACATGGTTGTATAAGGTAGTTGGGTTAGGTTAATTTGGTGGTCCCTTGTCCTGGTTGGACTTGGGATTCCAATTACTATAATGCCCTGTTCGGGCTGTATCAAGTTGGTCTCGGAGCCTAGGTTCATGGTCAATTTGGTGTCCACAAAGTCGTGTCGAGTAGAGTCTCTTTTAGTGGTGTATAGCACGCCACACTCATAAAGAAAATGTTGCAAGAAATTTAGGAATGTTTCACTTTCTTGGTATTATTTCTTCAAGCTTGACTTCTCGGTCCTTGAATCTCCTTTAATCCTTGTTTTTTCATCTTTTAGATCATGCCTCCTAGATCTGGAACACAAGGAAATTCTTCTGCCCTATCTAGAAGTGATACTGAGGGAGCACGTTCTACTCCCAGGGTTAATCTTCTATCTCATGGTACAATTCTTGATTGTACCAAAGTTCCTCATATTCCTTCTATTACTCCTCAGGCCCCTCATGGCAACATGATGAATGCAGGGTTTCATCAGTCTATGCATGATATTTCCCAACTAGTTGCTTCTCAGGTAGAGTGAGGTATGTCTAGCATTATGTCTGTTAAGGCTGCTAGTCTTGGACAACTTATAAAGATGGGTCCTCCAAGTTTTAGGGGAGTGAAGGTAGAGAAAGACCCACAGGGCTTTCTTGATGATATGGAGAAGATCTTTTGGGTACTACTAATGTGGATGGAGTAAACTTTGTAGCTTATTAGCTTAAAGAGGTTTCTTATCTGTGGTATGAGGAGTGGGATAAAGATAAGGGTGATGTAGAAGAGGATGGTTTGTGGGAGGTCTTTTCTAATGCTTTCATGGATCAGTTCTTTCCTCAAAAGTTGTGGGAATCTAAGATGGAGTAAAGGAGTATGCATTGAAGTTCTATCAGTTGTTAAGGTATGCTCTTCATTTGGTAGCTGATACGAGGTCGAGAATGAAGAAGTTCGCTTCTGGGATGAACAGAGATCTGATTCTAGAGAGCAAGACTGTTTTTCTTATGAAGGATATGGACATATCGAAACTGACTATTCATATGTAGCAGGTTGAGAATGAGAAGAGACGGCATGCAGAATATGGATACAGGCTGGGTAAGCGAGGCAAGTTTTCTGATCAGGGAGGCGCCCAGTCTTAGGGTGATCAAGACGATGGGAAGTGGCAGAAAAAGAAGTGGGGAGTTCTAGTTCCTTCTCTACTCACTACTAAATAAATAGAAAAATCGACCACAAAAATTGATAATATTTGGTTGTTTTTTTTGCATTTGCGACCAAAAAATCGACCAAAATGCGTGGTCGAAAAAAGCGTGGTAGATTTTTTAAAACCGACCACATGTTGTCAATTTTTTTAAATATATATATATATATATATATTATTAAATTCAATTCTATATGTATATATTATATTATTAAATCTAAATAATATTAAATTCAATATTATTTTAAAAAAAAAGATTTTTTAAACCAAAATAAAATTTCAAAAGAAACCAACCACAAATAGTCGATTTTGTATTTAAATTAATTAATTAATTTAAATACAAAATCGACCACATGTGGTAGGTTCTATTAAACTTAATTAATTAATTTAAATACAAAACCAACAACATGTGGTCGGTTTTGTGAAAATTTAATTTTAATAGAACCGACCACATGTGGTCGGTTTTGTGAAAATTAATTAATTTAAATTCAAAACCGACCACTAATGGTTGGGTTATTTATTTAATAAAATAATTTTAATTAAGTATAGTAAACCGACCATATGTGGTCGGTTTTTAAATATAATTACCAGAAAACCGACCACATGTGGTCGGTTTTTCTGATAATTTTATAAAAAAAATATAGAAAATTTTTCAAAAAACTGACCACATGTGGTTGGTTTTCCTGGTAATTTTGTAAAAAAAATAACAGCATATAGCTATGCTACATTCCATTATACAATACATCCCGCCAGTCATTTAATATACAATCAACCACCATAAGAATACAAACATTAAAAATCAAATTATTTAAAAATTTATCGAGGTTCCAAATCCAAACTACAAAACATACAAATAGTAAAAACTAAACCTCATCATCCGCATCTTCATTCTCAGCCTCACCCATTCTATTATCAATAATTCATTGATATATCCAGCTATAATCAATTTCCATCTACGTAATCAATCACATTCAAGTAATTAGTTCAAGTCACAAAAGTTCACATTTCACGTACCTACACTTAAGCATTTTCAAGTCACTAATTCACTTCACAAGTTACTAAATTAAACGTAATTTAAAATGAAAAGTTCATGTTTCAAGTACCAATACTTAAACTTTTTCAAGTCACAAATTTACTTCTCAAGTGACCACACTTCACTAAAATCAAAATGCAAGTTCACAGTTCAAGTACATAAATTCAAAACAAAAGTAACTAATTCATAATTCAAGTAACTACACTAACACATTTCAAGTCACTAAGTCACTTCACAAGTTACCTAAGTAAACTAAATTGAAAATGAAAAGTTCGCATTTCAAGTACCTACACCTAAACATTTTCAAGTCACTAATTCACTTCACAAGTTACCAAACTAAACTTAATTCAAAATAAAAGTTCACATTTCAAGTACCTACACTCAAACTTTTCAAGTGACCACACTTTACTAAAATCAAAAAACAAGTTCACATTTCAAGTACCTAAATTCAAAAGAAAAAAGTCACTAATTAATAATTCTAGTAACTACACTTAAACAATTGAAGTCACTAATTCACTTCACAAGTTACAAAACTAAACTAAATTAAAAAAAAAATTACACATTTCAAGTATCTACACTTAAACATTTCAAGTCACTAATTCACTTCACAAGTTACCAAGCTTAACAAAATTCAAAATAAAAATTTCACATTTCAAGTACCTACACTTAATCACTTACAAGTCACTAAGTCACCTCCCAAATTACCAAACTAAACCACATTCAAAAAAAAAAATTCACATTTTCAAGTCACTAAGTCACCTACCAAGTTACCAAACTAAACAACATTACCTACAAAAATTTACATTTCAAGTACCTACACTTAATCACTTTCAAGTCACTAAGTCATCTCCCAAGTTACCAAGCATAACCAAATTTTAAATTTAAAAATTCACATTTCTAGTATCTACACTTAATCACTTTTAATTCACTAAGTCACCTCCCAAGTTACCAAACTAAACTACATTCAAGATGAAAAATTCACATTTTCAAGTCACTAAGTCACCTCCCAAGTTACCAAACTAAACTTCATTCAACACAAAAATTCACATTTCAAGTACCTACATCACTTTCAAGTCACTAAGTCACCTCCCAAGTTACCAAGCTTAACAAAATAAAAAATAAAAAATTCACATTTCAAGTACCTACACTTAATCACTTGCAAGTCACTAAGTCACCTCTCAAGTTACCATACTAAACTACATTCAAAATGAAAAATTTACATTTTCAATATTTTCAAGTCACTAAGTCACCTTTCAAGTTACCAAACTAAACTACATTCAACACAAAAATTCACATTTCAAGAACCTACGCTTAATCACTTTCAAGTGACTAAGTCACCTCCCAAGTTACCAAGCTTAACAAAATTAAAAATGAAAAATTCACATTTCAAGTACCTACACTTAATCAGTTTCAAGGACACTAAGTTAACTCCCAAGTTACCAAACTAAACTACATTCAAGATGAGAAATTCAAATTTTCAATATTTTCAAGTCACTAAGTCACCTCCCAAGTTACCAAACTAAACTACATTCAATACAAAATTTCACATTTCAAGTACCTACACTTAATCACTTTCAAGTCACTAAGTCACCTCCCAAGTTACCAAGTTTAACAAAATTCAAAATAAAAAATTTACATTTCAAGTACCTACACTTAATCACTTTCATGTCACTACGTCACCTCCCAAGTTACATAACTAAACTACATTCAAGAAGAAAAATTCACATTTTCAATATATTCAAGTCACTAAGTCAACTCCCAAGTTACCATATTGTACTACATTCAATACAAAAATTCACATTTGAAGTACGGACACTTAATCACTTTCAAGTGACTAAGTCACCTCCCAAGTTACCAAGCTTAACAAAATTAAAAATGAAAAATTCACATTTCAAGTACCTACACTTAATCTCTTTCAAGTCACTAAGTCACCTCCCAAGTTACCTAATAAACTACATTCAAAATGAAAAATTCACATTTTCAACATTTTCAAGTCAATAAGTCACCTCCCAAGTTATCAAGCTTAACAAAATTTCAAATGAAAAATTCACATTTCAAGTACCTACACTTAATCACTTTCAAGTCACTAAGTCACCTCCCAAGTTACAAAACTAAACTAAATTCAAAATAAAAAATACACATTTTCAATATTTTCAAGTGACTAAGTCACCTCCAAAGTTACCAAACCAAACCGCATTCAATACAAAAATTCACATTTCAAGTACCTACATTTAATAACTTTTAAGTCACTAAGTCACCTCCTAAGTTACCAGGATTAACAAAGTGTTTTCCCATAAATTAATAGACTGAATTAAAATAGTATCACGAATTTGGCTAAAACTGCCAAAAATAGATTAATAGAAAAGTTGTCTAAATTAAAAAAAAAAAGACAATGTAATTAGTCAAGGAAATGAAAAGGTAGAAAATATTCAAAACCCTTTATCAAGGAATTACTACAACAAGCAAATCATATATCATTAAGTCAGAATCCGTCGAAAAAAATTCATTTCCTTATAATTGATTAAGAGTATTCAATTATGTAATATGAAAACCAGTAAATAAGGCATGGGATTAGTTGGGGATTATCACAGATGAAAAATCAAAAATTCAAATATAAGTAAAGAATAGTGTCACTAAGCAATGGACAAAAATCAAAATCGATCCATGTGCTAGACAGGAAACAAATCCAATGACCAATTAAGGGTCATCGAAGGCCATTCAAACTATTTCAATGAACCTAATCAAAATAATCAAGAGTAATCATGAAAAGCCAGAAATTTAACATCCCTATTAACACTCAACAGAACAGAATTTGCTCACATGCATAACTAGGGATAACCAATTAGCATATCAAAGACAATTACTACAGTAATTGAAACAAAAAGAGTAAAGATAGAACTGATAGTGATTTTGGCCAATGTTGTGCCGAAGAAGTTGCTCCAGCCAGTTCTGGAATGGAGATGAAAGCGTAAAGACAATGTAATGGCGGTGGTGCCGAATACATGTCTACTGTGTTGTGGCAGTGGCGATAGTGAGGTCCTGCTATCATTAATAGTGTTTCACCGGTCATCACCTTCGGTAAAGAAATAATGATAGGAGGAGGCACTGATCAGAGGTGCGGTGGTCGCCGGATGTATGGCAGCATGGTTCGCAGGAGTGGAGGAGGAAGAAAGAAAGAAGAGTGAAGGGCGCGGCTATAAGGTTGGAGCAGCAGGGAAAAGAAAGATACCCATCGACGGTAGCTCGATAGTGGTAAGGCGAAGCATTAGACAGGTTAGGCTTGGATGGCAGAAGCGACGGGAGTTCGCCGGTTGTTGCGGTGGACTGATGGAGTAGAGAGAGAAAATGTAAAGTAGAGGCGGTTGATTTTATTCAAAAATGGGATTAGGGTTGAGGTTTGTTGCTTAAAAGGAAATAAATGGAAATATGTAATCTCAGCCGTCAGACCAACTTTGATCAACATCTGAAATTAAAAATTACAAAATAGGGTCAAAATTTATATGAATGGCTAGAATTGACATAAAAATGTGGCCAGAAATTAAATGATTTGAGGAAAATAAAATCAAATTAGGTTGTTATTTAATACATAGAATAATAATAATAAAAACAATAGTAATAATAATAAATATGATGATGATTATAATAATAATAGTAATGGAAAATATATTTATAAAATTATGAGCATGAATATCTATGAAGATAATTTAATAAATTATATAAGAAATATGATAAAAAATAAATTGTATGTCTTAAAATCATGATGTGAAACATCAATATTTATTTGATACCAAAATAATACGTAAAAATATTAATACTTAAATTTAATAATTTTTGTAAAATAGTAGCCTAAGAGGAGCATTGGGAGGTCAAAATTGAGTGTCAACAATAAATATATACATCATAATACAGCGTGTTAATCAGATAAATTATCGATTAATTGTCTTACACTATTACAAATTCAACAATATACGCGTGTCTACATTGATACAATTAGTATATCTATTTCCTCAATAGTATGATATCAATGTATTACTCAAAATATTTTGATATATAGATTTAGTTATCTAGCTTTAGATTACTGCTTACCTCACTACACGAGATATACATATATATACATATATTCAATTGGCTATCAGCTTTCAAATACATACTATATATATCACATACACGATTTTACCACCCCATAATAATATACAACGTATTTCACATATACTTAGATGAATTATCTGTTAGTTTATCTTATGTGATTAATATACCTTCACTACATAATATGTATATATACTATATATATACCTATACATACACACAGATATACACACTATCGACTACATTAAGTTCTAAATACATAAAATATACATCACATACGTACACGAGTCTATTATCCAATAATATAATGCGACATATTTTATATATATAATTTGATGAGTTATCTATTAATTTGATTAGATTACATTAAAACAACTTCAACGTACAGTATATTATTACTTCTATCGTTTCAAATCAAGGTATTCAATATGTTGGATAGATTCTACTAGTTTTTTAGTACATCGTTTATCGATCAATCACTAAATCATATATATACATACATACATACATACATACATATATATAGATTTATGTATATATATGAACTCTCGAATACGTACTATATACATCACATCCACAAGTATATTACCTCATAATAGAACACATTCATTATATTCTGATGAATTATCGATTGTATATGTATGTTACATTATTATAACTGCAATAGTAGCATAATATCATTACCTCAACTGTATGATATAGACATATTTATTATACAAAGATAATGTTTAACATCATTTAACATATATACAAAGAAAAATATTTATTTTATATATTGAAACATAAGTAAAAGATAAAGATTATGATTAACGTAATTTATTTATTTCATTTGATATATTTATTATTATATTTTTTTACAAAATCTAAGTTTAATTGATTTTTAGTCTTATTATATCGGTTATTGATTACGTGTGATCAGCGTAATTTCAAAAAATTATATATTTAACTTTACATATAATTATTTTTTAATACAAAAGAGACAACAAATGGTCTCTTCCTTAAAATATTTTAATACAAAAGCGACCACAAGTGGTCTCTTTCTTAAAATATTTTATTTTTTTAATACAAAAGCGATCATAAGTGGTCGGTTTTTCAAAATTATTTTATTTTTTATTTTTTAATTCCAAAACCGACCACTTGTGGTCGCTTTTATAAACTATTTTAAATTTAATTTTAAAAATAAAACTGACCACAAATGGTCGCTTTTTAAAAGTACTTCTTAATTATATTTTTTAAATAAAACCAACCACAAGTGGTCGATTTTAAAATTATTTTATTTTTCTTTTTTTTAATTTCCAAACCAACCACTTGTGGTCACTTTTATAAAATATTTTAAATTTAATTTTTAAAACAAAATCGACCGCAAGTGGTCACTTTTTTAAAATACGTATTAATTATATTTTAAAAATAAAATCGACCACAAGTCGTCAGTTTTTTAAAATTATTTTCTTTTTATTTTCTTAATTCCAAACCCGACCACTTGTGGTCGCTTTTATAAAATATTTTAAATTTAATTTTTAAAATAAAACCGAGCATAAGTGGTTGCTTTTTAATAATACTTTTAATTTATATTTATTAAATAAAACTGACCACAAATGGTCGGTTTTTTAAAATTATTTTTTTATTTTTTTTAATTCCAAAATGACCACTTGTGGTCTCTTTCATAGAATATTTTAAACTTAATTTTAAAAATAAAACCGACCACAAGTGGTCACTTTTTAAAAATACTTTTTAATTATATTTTTTAAATAAAACTGAGCACAAGTGGTTGATTTTTTAAAATTATTTTATTTTTTATTTTTTTTAATTCTAAAACCGACCACTTGTGGTCACTTTTATAAAATATTTTAAATTTAATTTTTAAAATAAAACCTACCACAAGTGGTATCTTTTTAAAAATACTTTTTAATAATATTTTTTAAATAAAACCGACCACAAGTGGTCGGTTTTTTTTTAAAAAAAGTTTCTTTTTTTAATTCCAAAACCGACTACAAGTGGTTGCTTTTTTATTTATTGTTTTTAAAAATAAATAAAAATTAATATAAAAATTATTTAAATGATTATTTTGGAATTTTAAAATATAAAAGCAATCATGTGTGGTTGCTTTTTAAAAATAAATAAAAAAACGACCATATGTAGTTAGGTTTTTTGCGACCATAAGCTGTGGTCGATTTTTGGTGGTCCAAAAAACTATTTTTTTAGTAGTGACAGCCAGTGCTCCTTACCCCCAACAGTCGGGCGACAGGCGTCATCATAGTGGTGAAAATTCTTGGGCGAAGAGAGCCCAATCTCTGGAAAGTGGAGGTTAGCCTATTTTATCATGTCCTCATTGTCGGTTTTATGATCATCCTCATCGGGGATTCTGTGAGGAGAGAAGGAATAAGTGCTTCAAGTATGGCCAAGTAGGCCATCGACTTGGGGATTGTCCGTCTAACAAGGTTTCTACTAGGGAGAATAAGATTCCAGTGGTTCTATCTTTTGTTCCTACACCTGGTGGTGTGGAATCTGCTTCTGTTACTGCTCTTGGTTCCTATGCTGGTCGGAACGGTTGTATGCTTTGGTGTCCCGTTAGGAATCCAAGGCATCGCCTGATATTATTATTTGTACGTTACATCTTTTCTCTCGTGATGTATATTGTTTGCTTGATCCAGGTTCTACCTTTTTCTATGTGACTCCTTATATAGCTGTGTCTTTTGGTTTTGATCAGGAGATTATCTCGGATCTATTTTCTAATTCTACCTCAGTAGAAGATTCGATCATTGTTGAACGGGTCTATAGGGGGTGTGGTATCTGTGAGTGGTAGGCAAACTTTGGCGGATTTATTTGAGTTGGGCATGGTAGATTTTGATGTAATCTTAGGCATGGATTGGTTGTATTTTAGTTATGCAAATTTAGATTGTCGAACCCATAGGGTCATCTTTAGGTTCCCTGGTGAGCTGGAAATAGAATGGGAAGGTTGTCCCTTAGCGATATGTGGGAAGTTTATTTCTTATCTTAGATCTCAGAGATTGATCTCTAAGGGTTGTCTTTGTTACTTGGTTCAGGTTACAGATTCTAACTTGGAGGGTTCTTTGTTGCAGTTAGTTTTAGTAGTTAATGAGTTTCCAGAGGTCTTTCCAAATAATCTTCCAAGTGTTCCTCCAGATAGGGAAATAGAGTTTGGTATTGATTTGCTTCCGAACACTCTTCCAATTCCTATTCCTACGTATAGAATGGTTCCGACTGAGTTAAGGGGAAACTCAAGGAGAAAATTAAATATTTTCTAGAAAAAGGGTTTATTTATCCTAGCATTTCTCCATGGGGTGCACCGATGTTGTTCGTGCATAAGAAAAATGGTTCTCTTTGTATGTGCATCGACTACAGTCAATTAAATAAGGCAACAGTCAAGAACAAATATCCTCTTCCTCAGATAGATAATCTGTTTGACTAGTTGCAAAATGCAAAGTTCTTTTCTAATATAGATCTTCGGTCTGTATACCAGCAGTTGAAGATTAGGGATGGGGTTATCCCTAAGACGACTTTTCACACTCGGTATGGGTATTATTAGTTTTTGGTGATTTAATTTGGATTGACACATGCCCCGATAACATTTATGGATTTGATGAACTGGGTGTTTCGACAACATTTGGTCCTCTTCATCATTGTGTTTATTAATGATATTCTGGTGTATTCAAAAAGTGAGGTGGATCATACTAATTACCTCCGTGTAGTGTTGCAGACCTTAAAGGAACAATGATTGTTTTCTAAGTTCTCTAAGTGCAAGTGTTGGTTAAATGATATGACTTTCTTGGGTTATATCATTTCTACTGAAGGGTTCATGATGGATCTACAGAAGGTGGTTGTGGTGAAGAAGTGGCCTAGACCAACGAATCCATCTAATATTTGGTGATTTTTGGGTTTAGTTTGGTATTATAGGCGGTTTGTGGAGATTTTTCGGCAATAGCTATTCCTTTGACTAAGTTAACTCAGAAGAAGGTTAAGTTTTCTTGGTCGGATGCGTGTGTGGGGAGTTTTGTGAAGTTGAAGGATAAGTTGACTTCGGATCCAGTTTTGACTTTATCGGAGGGCAATGATGGGTTCGTGGTTTACTATGATGTATCTCGAGTTAGTCTTGGTTGTGTGTTGATAAAACATAGGAAGTTCATAGCCTATGCTTCTAGGCAGTTAAAGGTACATGAGAGAAACTATTCTACTTATGATTTGGAGTTGTTGGCCGTTGTGTTTTCTTTGAAGATATGGTGGAACTATTTATATGGTGTTCACGTGGATATCTTTTCTGATAACAAGAGTTTGCAGTATGTGTTCTTGTATTAAAAACTTAATCTCAGGTAGAGAAGATGGCTTGAGCTTATCAAGGACTATGATATGAGTCTTCACTACTACCCAGGTAAAGCTAACATGGTTGCGGATGCTTTTAGCAGGTTTTCCATAGGTATTTTGGCTCATATGTAAGAAGGGAAGCAAAAATTAGTGAAGGATATTCACCATTTGGTAAATCTTGGGGTTCGTCTCTTAGACTCCAAGGATGGTGGTGTAATGGTGCAAAAAGTGGTTAGATCATCTCTCGGTGCAGAGATTAAGGAGAAACAAGTGTTGGATTCTTCCTTAATGAAAATCAAGGTTGGTGTTGGTGGGTAAAAGGTGGAAGATTTTAAGATTAGCGATGATGGAACTTTGCATTACAAAGAAAGGTTGTATGTTCCTGATGTAGACGATTTGCGTCAAAGGATCTTGGCTAAGGTGCACGAGTTGTGCTATGTTGTTCATCCTAGTTCTACTAAGTTGTACCATGATCGCAAGGAAATATAATGTTGGAGTGGCATGAAGAAGGATGTGGTTGATTTTGTGTCCAAGATCTTGTTGTATCAACAAGTTAAGGTTGAGCACATGAGACGTGGTGGGTTATATCAAGAGATTGTGTTTCCTTAATGGTAGTGGGAGAAGATCAATATGGATCTCGTTATCAGTCTTCCACGGTCTCGAAACCAATTTGATTCTATTTGGGTCATCGTGGATAGGATAACAAAGTCTGCGCATTTCTTACCTGTGGGGACTAACTTTTCAGCGGAGGATTATGCGAAGCTTTATCTTCAAGATATTATGAAACTACATGGGTTACCTATTTTGATTATTTCCAATTGCAGTATGCATTTTATATCACGCTTCTGGCGGTCTTTCCAGAAAGAGTTGGGGACTATGTTGAGTCTGAGTACTACTTTACTTCCGCAGTCGGATGGGCATGCATAAAGAACTATTCAGACATTGGAAGATATGATTCAAGCCTGTGTGATTGATTATGGTGGCAGTTGGGTTGAGTATCTACCTTTGGTAGATTTTGTTTACAACAATATCTATCATAAGAGTATTGGTATGGCTACTTTTGAGGAATTGTATGGTAGGAGGTATAGATCTCATAATAGTTGGTTTGAGCTTGGCTAGGCTAATTTGTTTTGTCCGAATTTGGTTCGTCAAGCTATGAAAAAGGTAAAGGTAATTTGGGATAGTCTTAAGGCTACCCAGAGTTATCAAAATTCCTATGTGGATGTTAGGCATAGAGACTTGGAGTTTAAGGTTGAGGATAAGGTTTTCCTTAAGGTGTCTCCTATGAAAGGAGTGGTGCAGTTTGGCAAAAATGAAAAGCTCAGTCCTTAGTACATTGGTCCTTAAGAGATTTTACGGAGAGCGGAAAATATTGCGTATGAGTTGGAGTTTCCATCTAACTTGTGTTTGGTTGTCTAGTATTCTATGTTTCTATGTTGAGAAAGTGCGTTGATGATTCATCTTCGATTGTTTCTTTGGAGGGGTTACATATCTCGGATTCTCTGTAATATGAACAAGTCCCGGTTGAGATATTGGATAGGCAAGTTTATTGGTTGTGGACCAAGGATGTGGCTTTGGTTAAGGTTCTATGGTGGAACCACAAGGTGGAAGAGGGCATATGGGAAGCGGAGGAAGACATGAAGTCTAAGTATCCGCTCTTGTTTTTTTCTCTTGATATTCATACGGAAGGTATGTGTTCTTGAACACACCTTTATTTTCTAAGTTTGTTAAAGAAAAGATTAACATCTTTGCCTCTTTGTTTTAAAACTTCGTTAAAGGGATATTTGATAATGAAAATGACTCTGTGTGTGGTTACCCCTACCTTATCCATCATTCGAGGATAAATATTCCTAGTTGGGGAGACTCACGCATCCCAGGTTTGGACCCTTAGAAAATTTCCTAGAATCCCATTCGTCGGACCCAATACGACTCATGGTGTGACCCGTATACTAGGGTACAAGTGGTGAAGTCCTATCATAAGATGACCAGTGTTAGTTGGTGGGATGTTTTTTGTCATTGGAATGGATACGACTTAGGGGTGAGTGTTGTATGGTTGGGTACGAGTCATGTAGGTGACTCTTAAGGTGGTTAGTATTTGATCCTCCCGGTGTTACATTCTAACAGGGATATGGATTATGGGTACGGATCGTATGCTGATGTTACGACTTGGTTGGATGAATCATCTACTGGACAGTGTCTGATCCATGGTTGGGGTTTAGTTATGATTGGGTGGGTATCAACCATAAGGGAGGTTACGACTCGTAAGGAGGTCAGTCGTGACACTGTGCCGGGTTTCTATGGGATTTAATTGGGGTATTTTGGACATTTCCCTACTTACCCTAATAAGAACCCATGACTTCTAAATACACTTAGAAGGCTATCTACCCTATTATTTTACTCTTATACACTTAGAAACTCTTTGTAAACATATTATAATTCTCTCAAGAGATTTTGGGGCAAAGAGATAGGGTTTCAACTAAGGGATTACTTTAGGGCTTGTCTTGGTCAATTCTTTCAATCAATCTTCTTCGTTTAAGGCATGATTCTTTTCCCTAATTATAATTTCTATTAAAGGCATGGTTACATGGTTGATTTCATGGTTTTTACTCTTGTATGATTATGACTTTCAACTATTAATTTGGGGTTTTTGATGTTAAATGCTTGGTTATGATTTCATATGGTTTTAATTATGTTTCCAATGCATTAATGGTGGTTTTGGACAATTGAATTACATGGTAATATTTTAATGGTATGGAATTTGGTCTTGGTTACATTATGCCCCCAAGATGTTTGATAAAATGATTATAAAGATATCTTCATTTCTTTGACTTATGTTAGTGGAACACTTGCTTGTTTTCGGCTTATATATGAAACCTTAAATATTTTTCAATGGTTTACAAAGGTTAATGTATAATTGGTAATGCTTATGGAGAACTTGGTAGTCTCCCAAGAGGTTTAATATGGATAATGATAGGGCACTTGAATATCCCCTTAATAAAAATGGTTTGGTTATGGATAATGCTTGCAAGTATGGTGGTATGACGATACCACTAGTTTATTGAATAACCTTGGTTAATAATTGGATAATTAGATTGTTTGTTTATGGTTTTAATTGGGCATTAATGGCACTGAGTGTAAGCTAAGTCATCGAAGGGGGCGGTCCTAGGGGGGTCAAAATCGAAAACTCATCTTTGCCGATATAAGGGGTCTTCGATGGCCATGTGCGAGTGTCACATTTATATTTGAGGGATGTACTAGTCATTCTAGGGATATTTCCTTGTCATGTGGCTACACTCACTGGGACCCTTTTAGTTGGGGGAGCTGAACCCATATGATCTATGGGTGGTAGGACAACTAAGCTACACAACCCAAGTAAAGGTTTTAAATGGCATGCTAAACCTGGTCCCTTTTCCCAGAACTTATATATATATATTTATATATATATATACATGGTTGGTTGCATTGGATAGTTTCACTCAATTTTGATAATTGGCATTACTTTATCTTTATCCCGAGTTTCATGCTAGTGTTCGCCCACTAAATTATCTACTGACGGGTGTATACCCATGATTCGCAGGAACTGGCCGTTCGACTCCTTCTTCATAGTACTTGATTTGGGGAGAAATTATTGAATTGAAGTGGTGAGCTTCCATTCTTTCAGAAGGCATCATTTTATGTTGGACATTCTTAGACTTTTTACTTTCTTTTCGGATATTGGTTTTGGCATTGGTTAGGGGCATGTCCTACCCAGATATTTGTATTCTTTTGGATAGAGGCTTTGTGGTACTTCTAGAGGTTGGTATGGGCGGGATCGGTATTGATGTCAGCCTTAGCATTGGTATTGGTGTTGGGGATGATATCATTGGACGCTATTGTTGGTTGTTTCATTGTATTACATTTTAGGTTTAATTATCATATTATGTCTAATACTTTATAAATGGTTTGGTACGGTACTATTGGTTGGTTTTGTATGGTTACACTCGGTTGGGTCGGTCATAGTTGTGACCCTATCCTAGAGTCTTCATGACAGTATTGAACAATCTTGTTTATGCTTGAAATTCAGCTCATCCAAGGCTGTATAAGGTGGATGGGTTGGGTTAAGAGGGTGGTACCAGATCCTAGTTGGACTTGGGATGCCTATTATGAAAAGGACCCAGTTCGGGCTACGTCAGTTGGACCCATATAGCCCGTGGGTTCCTTTTTATGACGGTTGAGCTATGCAGTCTAGGAAAAAGTTGTAAGGTGCATGCTAAGGATTGTTCCCTTCTCCTGGCATATTATTTATGCATGTATATGATGATGTTCATATGGTTTTGAATGGGATCGTGACTTAAAATTATTTTATTCCCTATCCTTGAGTTACATGCTAGTTCTCAATCTAGTAACTATCTCTGAATGTTGTATCCCCACATAATGCAGGCACCAGAGATACATCTAGTTTTCCTACATAGTGATTAGGTGGATCGACTATGTTTGTTTATTGTGTGGTGAAGTGGCGAGCTTTTATTTTCTGGAAGACTTAGATACTTCACTAGTTTTCATTTCAAATATTAGAATTGATTTCTTTTTTTAGAAGGCTTTATGGATTACTATGGACCTGTGTGGTATTGGTTTCTTGGTTTTGGTCGGTTACTGGTTATTGGTTATGGAAATATCTTAAATTCCTTAAGCTTATATTATGATATCTAGTTATATATTCATAATTTATCCGATGTTGGGGTATGGTATTCTATTTAACAAGGAGTAAGGGGTGGTCTCTGGTCCTTGTTGAAATTGATATACCATTCACGGCTAGGTCCCAGGTCTGGTCATGACAAAGTTGGTATAAAAGACAAGGTTTGGTGTCATTAGGTGTCAACAAAGGTTTGTCAAGTAGACTCTTTTATAGGTATGTAGCTTGCCACACATATAAGTGAGAGACTACGAGGCGTTTAGGAATGTTTCCCTTTCTTGTAGTTCTATGTCAAGTTATAGAGTCTAAGATCTATAAAGCTCCTATAATTCCCATATGTTTGCTTTTCAAATCATGCCTCCACAGGGATTTGATGCATGTGGAAACTTTTCCGTCCCACCTGAGAACAATATCGATGGAGCTCGTGCCACTTATAGAGTTCATACCTAGTCTAGAGCTCCAGCTATCGATTGTACTGCCCACGTGGTGTTCAACTGGTTACCCCTACCTCTACTGGGGAACCTCAAGCTAATGTGTCTAATGCTGAGTTTTGCCAGTCGATCTATTTTCTTACCCAGTTGGTGGCCTCTCAGACTGAGTGTGATACTTCTATTACTCTATCTTATGAGGTCACTAGAGTTGTTCAATTTATAAGGTTGAGTTCTCTGACCTTAACTAGTTCTAAAGTTGAGGAAGATCCTCAAAATTTCATTGATGAGCCAAAAAAGATTTTTTTGTATGATGCATGCCATTGTCATGGAGGCTATAGTGTTTTCCACTTATAAATTGAAAAATATGGCGTGTCAGTGGTATGAGGAATGGGACCAGTCTTGGGGTGATGATGATGAGTCTGTTTTGTAGGATGACTTCTCTAGTGCTTTTCTTGATTGCTTCTTTCCTTAGAGTTGTGGGAGGCGAAGGCTAAGGAATTCATGAATTTAAAGTAAGGTAGGAAGATAGTAAAGGAATATGCCTTGAAGTTTCATCAGCTGTTGTAATATGCTCTAGAATTAATGACTAGCATGAGGGGTAGAAAGCAAAATATTGCTTCTGCGTTTTCCTGTGATTTAATTTTTGTGAGAAAGGCCGCTTTGTTGAATACGAATATGGATATCTCTAGACTTGTGGTGTATATGCAATAAGTAGAAGATGAAAAGAAAAAGAAAATGAAGGTGAGTGAAATAGAAAATAAGAAGTTTTAGTATTCAGATTAGGATGGAAGTCAGTAGTAGAGTGGTAGAGACGGTAGAAAATGGTCTATGAAAAAATGAGCTAATTATAGCTCCTACTCTTTGGCTAGTGCTCCTTATCTCAAGTTGTCAGGTGATCATTGTTTTCAGAATAGTGTTGGTCCTAGGGCATAGGGTGCCCAGCCTCAGGATAGTAGGGATCAACCAGCTCTATCATATCCCCTTGTAGATTTTGTGGTCAGGTGCATCGTGGTGTTTGCAAATAGGGGAGGAACAAGTGCTTTAAATATTTCTAGATTGATCATATGCAGAGGGATTGCCCTTATAGGGTTGCTTCTACGAAAAATTAGATCCATGGTGCTACTTCATCAGCTCCTACACCAAAGGGTGCTACTTCTACTTCTGGCTCCGACACTGGTCGAAATCGTCCGTATGCTCTTGCCACCTGCCAAGATTTTGAGTTATCTTTCGATGATCTAGTTGGTACTCTCAAACTTATCTCTTACGATATATATTATCTACTTGATCCAGGGTCTACGCTCTCTTATGTGACCCTTTATGTGGCTATTCATTTTGGTTTTGATCTTGAATATATTTTAGATCCCTTCTCTATGTCCACCCTGGTGGGTGACTCTATTATGGCTATAAGGATTTATAGGGGTTATGTGAAGTTAGTCTGTTGTATGGAAACTTGGTGGATCTGATAGAGTTGGACATGTTAGACTTTGATGTGATTTTAGGGATGGATTGGTTGCATTCATGATATGTGTCTCTTGATTTTTGGACTCGAAGGGTCAGTTTCCAATTACCTAATAAGCTGGTGTTGAGTGGGAAGGTTGTTCCCTAGTGCCTAAGAGAAGCTTTATTTCGTATCTTTGAGTCTGGAAATTGATTTCCAAGGGGTGCCTCTACCATGTAGTGCATACTAAGGATTCTATATCTGAAGGTTCTTCTTTACAGTCTGTCCCTGTGGTGTGTGAGTTTCCCGAGGTGCTCCCTGATGATCTTCCTGTTGTTCTTTCCAATAGTGAAATTTATTTTGGGTATTGATCTTGTTCCAGACACTCATCCTATTTTTATCCCTCCCTATAGAATGGCTCCAACTAAGTTGAAAGAACTCAATGAGCAGTTGAAAGATCTTCTAGATAAGGGCTTTATTTACCTTAGTGTCTCTCCTTAGGGTGCTTTAATTCTATTTGTGCATAAGGAGAATAGGTCCCCTGGGATGTGTATAGATTACCACCAGTTGAATAAAATGACTATTTAGAATAAGTATCCACTTCCTAGGATCGATGATCTCTTTGATCAGCTTCAGGATGCTAAGTATTTTTCCAAGATTGATCTTTGGTTGGGTTACTATCAATTGAAGATTGGGGAAGTGGATATCCCTAACACTTCCTTTCAAATCTGGTATGGTTATTTTGAGTTTTTGGTGATGTCCTTTGGTTTGACTAATGCCTCGGCGACATTCATGGATATTATGAATCGGGTATTCCCCTAGATCTTGAATTTGTTTGTAATTTTGTTTATTGATGATATTTTGGTATACTCCAAAGTGAGGAAGATCATGGCCATCACCTCAACCTTATGTTGCAAACCTTGAATGATTAATAGTTGTATGCAAAATTCTCAAAGTGTGAGTTCTGGTTAAATATTGTGACCTATTTGGGTTATGTTGTTTCTAGTGAAGCAATCATAGTGGATCCATGGAAAGTTGCGGTGGTTAAGAAGTAGCCTAGACCCACGACCTCAACAGACATTTAGAGTTTCTTACGTTTAGTCGGTTCTTATAGGTGGTTTGTATAAATCTTCTCTTCTGTTGCTGCCCCATTGACTAAATTGACTCAATAGAAGGTGAAGTTTTTGGGGTCGGATGCTTGTGAGGGTAGCTTTGAGAAGTTAAAAGATAAGTTAACTTCGGTTCCGATTTTTACTCTACTCAAGGGTACTTATGGTTTTATTATTTATTGTGATGCGTCCAAGGTGGGACTAGGTTATGTGTTGATGCATCATTGCAAGGGGGTCGTATATTCTTCTAAGTAGTTAAAGGTACATGAGAAGAACTATCCGACTCGTGATTTGGAGTTGTTGGCGGTGGTTTTTGCTTTAAGAATTTGGCATCACTATTTATATGGAGTGCATGTTGACATATTCTCGGACCATTAAAGTTTTTAGTATGTACAAAAGGAGTTGAAACTCAGACACAGGAGATGGCTTGAGTTGCTCAAAGACTACAACATGAGTCTCTATTATCATCCCAGTTAGTCTAACGTGGTTGTTGATTCTCTTAGCAGGTTGTCTTTGGGAAGATTTTCTCAGGTGGATGAGGATAAACAAGGATTGGTGAAGGATATTCACCTTTTGGCTAATCTTGGAGTTCATCTCGTGTACACCGAGGATGGTGGTTTGATGGTACAAGAGGTGGAGAAGTCATCTTTTATTGCTGACATGAAGGAGAAGCAAGTTTTGGACCGTATCTTAATGCAGATAGGTGATGGATTTTGAGATTGGTGGTGATGGTATTTTGAGGTACCAAGGTAGGTTATGCATTCTAGATATTGATGGGCTGAGAGAGAGGATTTTGGCTGAAGATCATGAGTCGAGGTGCACTGTTCATCCTGGTTCAATGAAGATGTATCATGGCATAAGAGAAAATAATTGGTGGAATAATTTGAAAAGAGATGTGGCCAATTTTATGGCTAAGTGTTTGGTTTATCAACAAGTGAAGGTTGAGCACTTGAGACCTGGTGGTTTGTCTCGAGAGATGAAATTGCTCATGTAGAAATAGGAATTGATTAATATGGATTTCATTACTGGTGTTCTGCAGTTCCGTCATCAGTTTGATTCCATTTAGGTCATGGTGAATTGGATGACTAAGCCCGCTCACTTCTTGCCAGCGAGGACTAATTACTCGATGGAGGATTATGCTAAGCTCTTCATTGAGGAGATCAGGAAGCATCATGGTGATCCAGTGTGCATCATATTTGATCTAGGTACTCAGTTTGCATCTCACTTTTTCCTTTCCTTTTAGTGAGGTTTAGGGACTAAGGTGAACCTTAGCACCGCTTTCCACCCTCATACAGATGTACAAGCAAAGAGGATGATACAGACCTAAGAGGATATGTTGAGGTCTTGAGTGATTATTTTGTGGTAGTTGGGTTGAACATTTGCCCCTCCTTATGTTTGCATATAATGATAGTTATCACTATAGTATTAGGATGGCTTCATTCGAGGCATCGCATGGAAGGAGGTGTAGGTCTCCTATTGGCTGGTTTGAGGTTGGCAAAAATATATTGTATGGTCTCGACTTGGTTCACCAAGATATGGAGAAGGTGAAGGTGATTTGGATAAGATTAAGACCACCCAAAGTCGCGAAAGGTCCTATGCGGATGTAAGGCGAAGGGACTTGGAGTTTGATGTGAAAGATTTAGTGTTCTTGAAGGTGTCTCACATGAAAGGAGTGTGCAATTTTGAAAGAAAGGGAAGCTCAGTCCTCGGTACGTTGGTCCCTTTCAAATTCTGAGGCGATTAGGCAAGGTTTCATATGAGATGGAATTGCCTTTGATTTTGGGTTCCATTCATTCGCTTTTCCATGTGTCGAGGTTAAAAAAGTGTGTACGCGATCCTTCCTTTGGAAAGTGTGGGTGTCTCAGATTCCTTGTCATATGAGGAAGTACCGATTGAGATCGTAGATCGTCAAGTTCACCGGTTGAGAGCAAAGGACGTGGCATTAGTAAAGGTTCTATGGAGGAATCAAAGATGTGAATAAGCTACTTGGGAAGCCGAAGAGGAGATAAAGTCCAAGTACCCATTGTTCTTTCCTTCTCCAAAAATTCATGCGAGAGGTATGTGTATTCCATATCATCTTTTTTTTCTGACTTTATTAACAGAAATTATGAATTACGAAATATCTTTGTTTCATGTCATTGTTAAATGTAAGTATGCATGTACTCTTTGTTAAATCATGCTATTAATGTCTTATCCTTTCATTCGAGGATGAATAATCCTAAGAGAGGTGAATGTAACACCCCAAATTTTTGGCCCTTGAAAATTTGTGAAATTTGATCCTCATTATCAAGACTACGACTCTCCTTATGAGTCGTAGGGAGTCCTGATGAGTCGTAAGGACCCTAATTGTATCCTGACTAGTCTTAGTGACTAAGTTTTTTGTTTTGAGTACGAGTGTATCCCAACGAGTCATATGGACTCATTACGAGTCGTGATGTCCCAACCATAGTCAAACTAGTGTGTGTTCCAAGTGTTGTTGTCTTGGATACGACTTGGACCCTACGAGTAGTAGGGTCATAATATGAGTCCTATGATGTAAGTCATAGGGTCAATAGTATGGGTGCCCCATGACACTATCCTGATTATGACACTTAGTGACTGGTCATAATGTACTGTTATGAGTCGCAGTGTGAACTGTAGTCACAGGTGATAATTTTTCAGCTTTTAAGTTGAGGGCACTTTAGACAATTCCCTTCTTACCAAATTAAAACCCCACATTCATAATGCACTCGAGGGAGTTATTTCTCATTCATAACATAGACAAAACACACTTTATTCTCTCAAAACTCTCCAAGTTAAGATACTTAGGGTTTCCAAGAAGCTGGTCATCTAAGGGCTCAAGGGTTACATTGTCTTCATAAAACTTGGTGTTTCAGGCAAGTTAATCTTCCCTAATCCTCAATTTCAGAAATTCATCTATTTGATTGCTTTAATTAGATGGTTTTGAATGTGGGTTTTTGAATGATTGTTATTTATGTGAGGTTACATGTTTACATACACATTGTTTATGTTTTAAATGGTTGTTTTGAAATCAATTGAGGCATGGGTGTAGTGAATAAGCTAGGGGATTGTGATTTCCCAAAATTTTGTGAATATTAACAATTGAATTAGTAATAACCCCAATCCTATTTTGTGAAAGTAGTTTGAGTAAGAATAAAAATGCATTGAACTATTTTGGGAACGATTGTATGATTTAAAAAGGTTATTGAAACATGATGGTTTGATTTAATGAACTAAAGGAATCAGTGTTCCTCCACCTTGTATTAATGAACAAAGGGAGTAGTTCTCCTGAGTTAATGGAATTTAATTGGCATGTTGAAGATACCTTGCAAGGGTAGTTGTTATGACAATACCAACACTGTATACCTAAATATGTATTATTGTTCAATGAATAGGAATGTGTTATAAATGTTTTAATGGGGCTTTAAAGAGGGTTGTGTAGTCGAGTAATGAAAGTGGAGATCCCGAGGGACCAGTACCAGAAACCGTGGTTACCGACGTGGGGTTATTAATGACTAAGTGGTTTGAGTCCCCTTATTTTATGATTCAATGGTTTGAGTCCCTCTTATTTTATTACATGATTGGGAGCTTAAGTCACCTTGGTACACCGGGTGGTTCGAGTCCCCCATGGTGCACATATACATACTCAGGTTTGTGCGGCTACACGTAGTGGAGCCCTTCCATCTAGGGAAGATCTTGAACCATATAGCCCATAGGTTCCTTCTTAGGACGATTGATCTACACAGTCCAGACTAAAGTTTTATAGTGCATGATAATCCTTGTTCCCTTTTCTCGGCATATTATTTATGTGTTTATATGATGATGTCCACATGGTTTTGAATAGGATCTTGACATGACATTATTTTATCCCCTATCCCTCAGTTACATGCTAGTGCTCAAGCCACTAATCATCTATGAACGTTGTATCCCCATGTGATGCAGGCATCGGTGATACTTCTACATTTCCTGCATAGTAGTTATAAGGTAGATTGGCTCGGTTCGTTAGTCGTGTAGTGAAGTAGTGAGTTTCAATTCTCCGAAAGACTTAGACATTTCATCAGTTTCCATTTCAAAGATTAGAAATAAGATTTCACGTCTAGGCCCAGTTTGGGTTATGACTGGTGAAGTCCGCTAAAAAGCCGATTTCTCTATCCGAGAAGACTCCGCATAGTACCACATAAGATTTTGATGAAGAAATGACTAATTCAAGATCCCAATCACCCCAAAATCTCTTAATAAATGTTTCCCCAATTTTTTGTACTCTTTAAGGCTCCAAGCTCTTGAACTTATGGGTAAATAGGGACAAAATTGGGTAAATAGGTATTTAATGTCCTCCTAAGTATTTCTTAAGCTGCCAAGTACAGTTAAAGCGATACCCGCTGAGGCATGGCATACCGCTAAAGCACACTGACTGGCACTAAATCGGCATCCGCTTTAGTAGTTAGACTATCGTTAAATCACACTCACTAGCAAGATAGGGCTGTGAAACTTATCGGTTGGCTGCTAAACCGACTGGCTGGCCACTAAAGCGGCCTCCACTAAAGTAGCCAATGGGCTGCTATAGCAGATGTACTAGCTAAACTTGGGACTTTTCCATGTTTCCACCGACCCCTCATTATTTATTTTGGAATACGGTGAACATAAGTGAACTATGATATCCTATAAAATTTGATATTCCGAACTCAATGGCATAGTAATAATTTCCATCTGAGGTCATTTCTGCTGAAGAGTGGGAACCACACCCAAGCATAATTTTTATCAATCTCTGGGTAATAACCCAAAATGAGTCCAGAAACCTTCGTACCCAAACTAAAGGTCCTCCTAGCCTAAAATTGTTATTCTAGAGTTGATTAAATAGTCAGAATGGGCACACAAGGTCATTAACCTATAGGTTTTTCCCAATAGCCAATTCTCACCAGTGAAGACCTTATAAATAGGTAATTGTCTCTAAAAATCAAATAAACTTCCCGATAATTGAACTGTCAGCTCTAACTAGTCATAAATAACTTGGGGAAGCTATAGGAAAGCTCTAAATAATGAAATGTGTGGGAAAGCAAAAAATAACATAGAGGGTCATTGCAATATCCACTACTAAAAGAACTTTTGTCCATTAAAGTTAAGGGTTATAATGTACATCAAGGATCGAATATGTGAGTATACTAGTCCCGCATGTCACTCTCAATCTCTCTAGTAGCAATCTATACCAGGCAAAGTCTCCACTGAACCTTAACCATTGAAATCTTCCTAGAGCGCAACCACCTAACATCTCTAGCTAATATGAACACCAACTCCTCCACAAAGTTAAATATCTCATCCAACTAAAATGAGTCCCACAAAAGCACATGGACTCATTAAGAATGTAACACCTCTTTACAGAAACATAAAAAAACTCGATGAATACCAATAAAATTTGGGAGCAAGGCTATTTGATAAGACACTTTTCCAACTTTGCGAAGGATCTCAAAAGGTCTAATACACCTGGGGCTGAGATTTCTTTTCCTCCTCAACCTCATCACACCCTTCATGGGTTATAATATGAGGAATACCCAGTCTTTAACTCCAACCCTTACGGCACGAAGTCTATTATTAGCATAAGTCTTGTTCCTACTTTAGGCTGCCTTCATCTTATCATGAATCACCCTGACTCTATCTAATGACTCCTAAAGCAAGTCAGAACCACGAGGTCTAATTTTGGAGGTGTCGAACTGTCTAATCGTAGAATGAAATCACCTACCATATAATGACTCAAATGGTGCCATCTCAATACTTGAATGGTAGATATTATTATACACAAACTCCTCCAAAGCTAAGTGCTACTCCTACTAACCAGCAAACTCCATAACAAACACTCAAAGCATATCCTCAAGAACCTAAATAGTTAACTCTGACTACCCATTGATCTGAGGGTGAAAAGTTGTGCTAAGTTCCACCTGAGTACCTAAACCCCCTTACAAGATCTCTAAAATCTAGAAGTGAAAACTGAGCCCCGGTCTGAAATAATAGATATAGAAACTCCATGCAAGTAAACTATCCAACGAACATAGATATAAGCTAACCTCTCGGCACTAAATGACATATAAATAGGAGTGAAATTTTCCAACTTTCTTAATAAATATACAATAACACAAATACCATTAGAACCACAGGAGGTGCGAGGCAACCAACCAATGAAATCCATGGTAATATGCACCCACTTTCACTTGAGAATAGGTAATCTTTAAATCATGCCACCAGGCCTCTGATGCTCGGCCTTTACTTAGTAACAACATCACTAATGAGCTACAAAGTCTACCACATCTCTCTTCATGTCGCTACAATAATAATGTTTTCTCATATTTATATATATCTTACCTCAACTAGGATGAATAGAATATCTGGAGTTGTGAGCCTCATGCAAAAATGACCGATTCAAGTCACTAACCCTAAAAACACAAATATGGTCATCATATCTCATAATATCCTTAGAAGCTAAAGTATCCCTCCCAAATATACCACTCAACACCTTATCACAAATATTATAAAGTCTCACATCCTCAAACTCGTGACTCCAAATTTTTTCGTGTAAGGTAGACCTAGACTCAACACTAGTAAGAATCCTCCTGGGGTCAGAAATATCAATTCTTACCATCAAGTTAGCTAGGACTAGATATCCTACACCAACGTCATTTGAGAGAATTAAATAAAAGCCAAACTGCCCATACTCATTGTCTTCATAAAAAGGTGTTCGCTACTATATTTTTCTTGCACGAATAGTATAAAATAGAGATGTGAATCCTTAAGCAACTCCATCCATCTACGTCTCCTTGAATTAAGCTGTCTCTGGGTCATAATATGCTGAAGACTATGATGATCAGTTTAGATCTCAATGTATGCCATAAAAATAATGCCTCTAAATCTTATGTGCAAAACCTACCATCGCCACCTCTAAATCATGAGTAGGCTAGTTGCGCTCGTTTACCTTAAGGAGACTCAATGCATAGACAATAACTTAACCCTGCTACATTAAAACACATCCCAAACCAACTCCATAAGAAGCATGATACACGATGAATCCCTCAACCTCAATAGGAAAAGACAATATAGGTGTTTTAGTGATAAATCACTTAAGCTTTCAAAAGTTAGACTCACACTCTCAGATCACTGGAAAGAAATGTCATTTTGGCTAAATTTGATCATCGGTACTGCAATATTAGAAAAACCCTCAACAAATTTCCTATAGTTATTGGCTAATCTAATTAAGTTGCGAACCTCAGACAGAGATATAGGTTTTTCCCAATGATAAGTGGTGATTTTACCACTCATTCACACTCAATATTCATGCACATTACCTTGTTTTGAAAGAATAAATGAGACATAACTATGATTAAATACACTAATATCTAATCTTTGCAGGCATAGAGTTGGGGGGATAGAAAGATGTGGATTGGAGCTTAAAATAATCAAAAAAAATGAGCAAGACAGTGCAGTTGAGACCTAGAGAAAGAACTGGCCTCAGTTACCATGATCTGGTGACCGAGGTCATGACAATCAAGAAGAAGTCAAGCAATAGTTGTCACATAATATATTCATGGTCGCATAGTCGCAGTCGCGGATAGACCCGTACGATCACAATTTATCAAAAAATGGCAGCCCAAGGGGAAATCTGGAAATGCACATGGTTGATCATAATTTTTTTTGAAAAATCACTCAAACCCTAAGTCATTCATCATATTCCATCTTCCCTAATTTTTAGGTTTAACTCTTGAGTTTATAGCCTCCATATTTGGGGAAGAACATATTGTATAAATTTTGGGTAAAGAATATAATGGAGACCTTCTAAGTGGATGAATAGCTCACTTTCATTATTGATTTTTGGGAGTGCAAAGTTTGAAGTAATAGTCACTTAATATTTAACAAGTCATTTCAATGGAGATTATGGGTATTTCTATGCTTATTTATCTTATCCGTAGCTAGATATCCCTCTTGGGGTTATGTGTGAATAGGGGTTAAAGTGTATGCAGGTTGTTATTGTTAGACTCTATTTGATAGTTCATACTTATGGGTTTTATCAATGCTATGCTAACTAGGTTGGGATTTATAGGTGAAATCCCCAAATACCCACATGGGTTTGATGAGTGAAAGCTCTAAACTCAAGAAAGCTCAAGGCCATTTTCGAAAGAAGGGTTTTGGGTGAACCTTAGGAATCCATATCATCCTTGAAAGAGGGATGTGGATACCAAAGCAATGGTAGACAATTTGGTGTGTAGTTTGCTAAATTTTCACTATCTTTAAAATAAGGTTGATTGTGAAGTTAAATATACCATTTGTATCATCCTAGAAATAGGGATGCCTAAATTGAGGTTTGCTAACCAAATGTTAAACACACCCGTTAGGAATTCAAAAGAATCAATGGGTGAAAGTTTGGTGTTTTGTTAAAAGACTAGCATCAAAATCTATAACCGAACCTACCCATATTTGATCTACTAAATTGATGTTGATTGCTAACACCCATATGTCATTCCCTTAGTAACACATAATTCCAAGATCCATGCATAATTGTTACAACTCTAATTATTCATAGCCCCAAATTTATACTAGAAAAACCCAAAAATAACATTAGGGTAGATACCTATCTCCCTCATTTTTATCTTTTTATACCATTGGTTCGAATTTAGCTAGTATATATTATTTTTAATTAACTTGATTGGCACTCACATAGTTCCTCATGGATTCGACCCCAACTCTAAAGTTGGGAAAATATATTGACGATGATCGCCTTGCACATTAATTGTTGTGTAAGTTGAGCGTTATAAAAAATAGTGTCATTGTCGGGGGAGAATTTGGCATATTAAGTTAGTTTTGAATTTTAGCTCACTTGCTTGAATTCAAGCTTGTATATATTTGTTTGTAACTTTTCTTTTGTAGGAAGATTTTATTGTATTTTACTTTTCTCTATGGCATCTTCCAACAAATGTGATGTTGGTAGTTGGGAATCCTATCATGATGACCCATGCCCAATCTATGATAGACCATACTTAAGGAGAGATTGTAACTATGCTCCTCGGAGAGAGATGGACCCACCATCTCAATCCTATGCGGAGTATAGGTGTTCTTTATGTAGTGGTCAAGGTGGACATTGGGATGATTATCCAAATGCCCCTTCCCCCTAATATGGTAACTGGGTTGCTAGTTCTTCTCATGAGCTTGATAGATCTTATGATGAATAGAAGGAAGAGCAATATACCGAGTACAATAGCTTTGACCCAAGGCTACTAGCTATTTTAGATCTATATGATACAACGGGGGATAATGTAGAATGCATGCATCAAGAGGCATTAGAATGGACAAGTGTCAAGACAATGGAAATGGGCAAAGAAGAAAAACTTGAAACTACCACTACCTTATCCATTTCCCAAGAGGAGGTTTATCATGAGGAGAAACAAAGCTTTGATGATGAGCTTGGTAGCGAAGAATCCTCAGTGACTTCCCAATCAACCGACTCATATAAGGAGAAAAAAGACAAAATAAAAGAAATGGCATTAGAGTCAAGAGAAGAATTAAAGAAAAACTCTTATGATGACTCTAGTTCATTTCGGGGTGAAGATGCTTTGGAGGAGACAATTGCGGAATTAGGGGTTGGACTTCGTTCATACCACTTTCCAACATTATGCCTAGAGGATGTGATGAGAATGCATACGCCTAGAAAAATGATGGATTGTAGGAGACGGATTATATCATTTCAAATAAAGGTATTCAATATGTTGGATAGATTCTACTAGTTTTTTACTACATCGTTCATCGATCAATCACTAAATCATATATATACATACATACATACATATATATAGATTTCTGTATATATATATATATATGAACTCTCGAATACGTATTATATACATCACATCCACAAGTATATTACCTTATAATAGAACACATTCATTATTTTCTGATGAATTATCGGTTGTATATGTATGTTACATTATTATAACTGCAATAGTAGCATAATATCATTACCTTAACTGTATGCTATAGACATATTAATTATACAAAGATTATGTTCAACGTCATTTAACATATATACAAAGGAAAATATTTATTTTATATATTGAAACATAAGTAAAAGATAAAAATTACGATTAACATAATTTATTTATTTCAACTCATTCGACTGAAAGAAGATTCCTCACTTCTTTTCGACTCTGACTCCCCCACTCCAGTTGTTGCTTTTCCTTCTGTTACTTTGAAAGTAGTTGCTCTACTCAAATTTTTGATATTACTTTTTTTTCTCATCAAAGCATCTTCTTATGGAAATCCTAGCTATTCTTAGCATGGGAATTTACTCAAAAGCATGAAACGTATGCTTGCATATTCGTCCAAAATCGGATATGTAATTATTGGAGACTGAGACTCAAATGGTGGATATGCGAGCATGCTAACTTATATGTTGTTCTATATCTCCATGAATTGCAGAAAAGCTATTTCCCATCTTTTAGAATTACACAGCGAGTCCAGACTCTTGGTCTTTAGTATTCAAATTGGACATACAGATTTTCTTTTTATGAGACTATATGCATGCAAGATGTATTGGGGGTATAAAAAAACCATTCGCCTGCTCCCTCCCCGTGTCCACTAGCACTCCTGTCCAGAGCGAAGAGAGGGCGAAAAAGCACCGCCGAAGCAGCATAAGCAGTCTTCTATTGCTATGTAACAATAAAGCAGGATAGCATTTTGCGCCCACATGTTCAGGCTCAACTCCTCGCTTTACATTAGCGGACCTACAGGTCGGGCTGGGGCTATGTGATCTTTCTTTCTGTGTGGGATGATACCGGGGAGAGAAGGGAATGCATCGAGGCGGCAAACAAGACAACTATATTTTTTCTTTTCCCTCCATAAGATGAGCCTAGTGCATTAGACCGATAGATAAGAGAACCCGGATGAAATGAAAATTGGATTCATTAACAGGAGAAAGATTTCCCATTCCTTAGTCGGAAAGAGATGTGGCCATGAAAGAGGGATTAAGTGGAACAAAATTGATTGGAGAGTCATGGAAACACTTCTTTCTTCCATATTTTGGACCTTAGCTCCATGGAAGAATATTTTAGCAATAAAGGAAGAATTTCAATCGTCAGATAAAAAAACTATGTATGGATGGTATGAACTGCCTAAACAAGAATTCTTGAACAGCAAACGACCAGTTCATATATTCATGACCAAAAGTACTAGATTCTCTTTCGGATAGGCCCTGAAAGGAGAAGGAAGGCTGGAATGCCAACAGGCATCTATTATATTTAATTTACCTGAGAGTCCCCATTTTGGGAACGTCCAGTGCCAAAGTTACTGAATGGGTAAGTCGCCAATCCCTGGACTATGTAATATACTTTATCTACTGGTTTACGGGCAGTGTTCCAATGCATCATAACGACGTGCGTTAGAGCGTTATGGTTGCGAATCAAGATATCTTTCTTCTCATGGAGAGTGTGACATTGCAAACTTCCTATGGATGACATTCTAACAAGACTTGGATATACAATTCCCTCAAGGTCTTGGTGTTGTAATCGACCAACAGTAGAAACCATGGAGTATCTTTTTCTGAAGAGTCAATGTGCTGATAAGGTATGGAGAAATCCTAATATCCCAATAGAATCTCTGATCAGAGTGGAAAGGGGATTTGATATATTTATTAGTATATTTTTTTACAAAATCTAAGTTTGATTGATTTTTAGTATTATTATATTGGTTATTGATTACTTGTGATCAATGTAATTTCAAAAAATTATACATTTGATTTTACATATAATTATTTTTTAATACAAATGAGACCACAAGTGGTCTCTTTCTTAAAATATTTTATTTTTTTAATACAAAAGCGACCACAAGTGGTCGGTTTTTTAAAACTATTTTATTTTTTATTTTTTTTATTCCTAAACCGACCACTTGTGGTCGCTTTTATAAAATATTTTAAATTTAATTTTTAAAGTAAAATCGACCACAAGTGGTTGCTTTTAAAAAATGCTTCTTAATTATATTTTTTAAATAAAACCGACTAGAAGTGGTCGATTTTAAAATTATTTTATTTTTTATTTTTTTTAATTTCAAAAACAACCACTTGTGGTCGCTTTTATAAAATATTTTAAATTTAATTTTTAAAATAAAACCGACCATAAGTCGTCGGTTTTTTAAAATACGTACGAATTATATTTTTTAAATAAAACCGACCACAAGTGTTCAGTTTCTTAAAATTGTTTTCTTTTTATTTTTTTAATTCCAAACCTGACCACTTGTGGTCTCTTTTATAAAATATTTTAAATTTAATTTTTAAAATAAAATCGACCATAAATGGTCTCTTTTAAAAATACTTTTTGATTCTATTTTTTAAATACAATCGACCACAAGTGGTCGGTTTTTTTTTAAATTATTTTTATTTTTATTTTTATTTTTTTAATTCCAAAACGACCACATATGGTCACTTTTATAGAATATTTTAAACTTAATTTTTAAAATAAAACCGACCATAAGTGGTCGCTTTTTAAAAATATTTTTTAATTATATTTTTTAAATAAAACTCACCACAAGTGGTCGGTTTTTTAAAATTATTTTTTTTTTATTTTTTTTAATTCTAAAATCGACCACTTGTGGTCACTTTTATAAGATATTTTAAATTTAATTTTAAAATAAAACGGACCTCAAGTGGTCTCTTTTTAAAAATACTTTTTAATAATATTTTTTAAATAAAACCGACCACAAATGGTCGGTTTTTTAAAACTATTTTATTCTTTTTTTAATTCCAAAATCGACCACAAGTGGTCGCTTTTTTTATTTTTTAAATAAATAATAATTAATTTAAAAATTATTGAAATAATTATTTTGGAATATTCAAATATAAAAGCGGTCACATGTGGTTGCTTTTTTAAAAAAAATTATTTTTAGAAAAAAATAAAAAACCTACCATATGTGGTCGATTTTTTTGTGACCACAAGTTGTGGTCTGAAAAATAATTTTTTTAGTTGTGACTACTAGTACTCCTTACCCTCAGCAGTTGGGCGACATGAGTCATCATAGTGGTGACAATTCTCGAGCGCAGAGAGCCTAATCTCAGGAAAGTGGAGGTCAGTCTATTTCTTCGTGTCCTCCTTGTTGGTTTTGTGATCATCCTCATTGGGGATGTTGTAAGGAGAGAAGGGATATGTGCTTTAAGTATGGCCAAGTAGGCCATCAACTCGGGGATTGTCCGTCTAACAAGGTTGCTACTGGGGCGAATAAGATTCTGGTGGTTTTATCTTATGTTCCTACACCTTGTGGTATGACATCTGCTTCTTTTACTACTCTTGGTTCCTATGCTCATCAGAACAGGTTGTATGCTTTGGCTTCCCGTCAGGAATCCAAGGCATCGCTTGATATTGTTATTGGTATGTTACAGTTTTTTTCTCGTGATGTATATTATTTGCTTGATCTGGGTTCTACCTTTTTCTATGTGACTCTTTATATAGTTGTGTCTTTTGGTTTCGATCAGGAGATTATCTCAGATCCATTTTCTATTTCCACCTTAATAGAAGATTCAATCATTGCTGAACGGGTCTATAGTGGGTGTATGGTATCTGTGAGTAGTAGGCAAACTTTCGTGGATCTTTTTGAGTTGGGCATGGTAGATTTTGATGTAATCTTGGGCATGGATTAGTTGTATTCTATTTATGCAAATGTAGATTGTCGAACCCATAGGGTCATCTTTAGGTTCCCTGGTGAGCTAGAAATAGAATAGGAAGTTTGTTCCTTAGCACCAAGTGGGAAGTTTATTTCTTATCTTAGAGCTTGGAGATTAATATCTAAGGGTTGTCTTTGTCACTAGGTTTGGGTTAAAGATTCTAACTTGGAAGGACCTTCGTTGCAGTCAATTTTGGTATTTAATGAGTTTCCAGAGGTCTTTCCAGATAATCTTCCAAGTGTTCCTCCAGATAGGGAAATAGAGTTTGGTATTCAATTGCTTTCGGACACTCATCCAATTTCTATTACTACATATAGAATGACTCCAGCTGAGTTAAGGAAAAATTCAAGGAGCAAATTAAAGATCTTCTAGACAAAGGGTTTATTTATCTTAGCATTTCTCCATGGGGAGCACCGGTGTTGTTCGTGCACAAGAAGGGTCATTCTCTTCGTATGTGCATCGACTACAGGCAGTTGAATAAGGCAATGGTCAAGAATAAATATCCTCTTCCTCAGATAGATGATCTGTTTGACTAGTTGTAAGATGCAAAGTTCTTTTCTAATATAGATCTTTGGTCTGTTTACCAGTAGTTTAAGATTAGGGAGGTGGATATCCCTAAGACGACTTTTCACACTTGGTATGGGCATTATGAGTTTTTGGTAATTTAATTTGGATTGACAAATCCCGGCAGCATTTATGGATTTGATGAACTGGGTGTTTCAGCTATATTTGGACCTCTTCATCATTGTGTTTATTGATGATATTCTAGAGTATTCAAAAAGTGAGGTGGATCATACTAATTAACTCGGTGTAATGTTGCAGACCTTAAAGGAACAGTGGTTGTTTGCTAAGTTCTCTAAGTGCAAGTTTTGGTTGAATGATATAAATTTTTTGGGTCATATAATATCCAGTGAAGGGATCATGATGGATCTGCAGAAGGTGGTTGAGGTAAGAAAGTAGCCTAGACCTATGACTCCATCTGATATTCGAAGCTTCTTGGGTTTAGTTTGGTATTATAGGTGGTTTGTGGAGATTTTTTCAGCAATAGCTATTCCTTTGACTAAGTTAACTCAGAAGAAGGTTAAGTTTTCTTGGTCGGATACGTGTGACGGGAGTTTTGAGAAGTTGAAGGATAATTTGACTTCGTCTCCAGTTTTGACTTTGTCGAAGGGCAATGATGGGTTCTTAGTTTACTTTGATGCATCTCGAGTTAGTCTTAGTTGTGTGTTAATGTAGTATGGGAAGGTCATAGCCTATGCTTCCAGGAAGTTGAAGGTTCATAAGAGGAACTATCCTACTCATGATTTTGAGTTGTTGGCCGTTGTGTTTGCTTTGAAGATATGGTGACACTATTTATATGGTATTCACGTGGATATTTTTTCTGATAACAAGAGTTTGTAGTATATGTTCTTATAGAAAAAGCTTAATCTCAGGCAGAGGAGATGGCTTGAGCTTCTCAAGGACTATGATATGAGTCTTCACTACTACCCAGGTAAAGCTAACATGGTTGCGGATTCTCTTAGTAGGTTTTCCATAGGTAGTTTGGCTCATGTGGAAGAGGGAAAGCAAGAATTAATGAAGGATATACACTATTTGGTAAATCTTGGGGTTCTTCTCTTGGACTCCAAGGATGGTAGTGAGATAGAGCAAGAAGTGGTTAGATCATCTCTCTATGTGGAGATTAAGGAGAAGCAAGTGTTGGATTCCGCCATAATAAAATTCAAGGTTGGCGTTGGTGGGCAAAATGTGGCAGATTTTGAGATTAGCGGCGATGGTACTTTGCATTACAAAGAAAAGTTTTATGTTCCTGATGTAGGCGGTTTGTGGCTAAGGATCTTAGCTAATGTACACGAGTCGTGCTATGTTGTTCATCCTGATTTTACTAAGATGTACCATGATCTCAAGGAGATCTATTAGTGGAGTGGCATGAAGCAGGACGTGGTTGATTTTTTGTCTAAGAGCATGGTGTGTCAACAAGTTAAGGTTGAGCACATGAGACGTGGTGGGTTGTATCAAGAGATTGTGTTGCCTAAATGGTAGTAGGAGGAGATCATTATGGATCTCGTTATCGGTCTTCCTCGGTTTTAGAACCAATTTGATTCTATTTGGGTCATCGTGGATAGGATAACAAAGTCTGCACATTTCTTACCTGTGCGGACTAACTTTTTAGCTGAGGATTATGCGAAGCTTTAAGATTCTGAAACTGCATGGGGTACCTATTTTGATTAATTCCGATTACGGTATGCATTTTATATCGCACTTTTGGCGGTCTTTCCAAAAAAAGTTAGAGACTATGGTGAGTCTGAGTACTGCTCTGCATCTGTAGTAGTATGGGCATGAAAAAAGAACTATTCAAACAGTGGAAGATATACTTCAAGACTGGGTGATTGATTATGGTGGCAGTCGGGTTGAGCATCTACCTTTGGTACAGTTTGTTTACAACAATAACTATCATAAAAGTATTGGTATAGATCCTTTTGATACATTGTATGGTAGGAGGTGTAGATCTCCTATTGGTTGGTTTGAGCTTGGCGAGGCTGATTTGTTTTGTTTGAATTTGGTTCGTCAAGCAATGAAAAAGGTGAAGGTGATTTGGGATAGTCTTAAGGCTACCCAGAGTCGTCAAAATTCCTATATGGATGTTAGGCGTAGAGACTTAGAGTTTAAGATTGGGGATAAGGTTTTTCTTAAGGTGTCTCCTATGAAGGGAGTGGTGTGGTTTGGCAAAAATAAAAAGCTCAGTCCTTGGTACATTGGTCCTTATGAGATTTTGCGAAGAGCGGGAAATATTGCGTATGATTTGGAGTTTCCATCTAGCTTGAGTTTGGTTGTCTAGTATTCTATATTTCTATGTTAAGGAAGTGCGTTGATGATTCATCTTCGATTGTTCCATTAGAGGGGTTACATATCTCAGATTCTCAATCTTATGTATAAGTGCGTTGAGGTTTAGTTACGATTGAGTGGGTATCAACCGTAAAGGAGGTTACGACTTGTAAGGAGGTCAATCGTGACCCTGTGTCGGGTTTCTATGGGATTTAATTGGGGGTATTCTGGACATTTCCCTACTCACCCTAATAAGAACCCACGACTTCTAAATATACTTAGAAGTCTATCTACCTTATTATTTTACTCTTAAACACTTAGAAACTCTTTCTAAACATATCATAATTCTTTCAAGAGCTTTTGGGGCAAAGAGATAGGGTTTCAACTAAGGGATTACTTTGGGGCTTGTCTTGGTGAGTTCTTTCAATCAATCTTCTTGGTTTAAGGATTGATTCTCTTCCCTAATTGTAATTTCAAATAAAGGCATGGTTATATGGTTGATTTCATGGTTTTTACTATTGCATGATTATGACTTTAAACTATTGATTTGGGGGTTTTGATGTTAAATACTTGGTTATGATTTCCTATGGTTTTAATTATGTTTCCAATGCATTAACCGTGGTTTTGGACAATTGAATTACATGGTAATGGTTTAATGGTAATGGAATTATGTCTGGGTTACACTATGCCCCCAAGGTGTTTGATAAAATGCTTATAAAAATATGTTCATTGCTTTGACTTATGTTAATGGACCTCTTGCTTGTTTTCGGATTATATATGAAACCTTAAACATTTTTCAATGGCTTACAAAGGTTAATGACTAATTGGTAATGCTTGTGGAGAACATGGTAGTCTCCCAAGAGGTTTAATATGGCTAATGATAGGGCACTTAAATGTCCCCTTAATCTAAATGGTTTGGCTATGGATAATGCTTGCAAGTATGGTGGTATGACGATACCACTACTTTATTGAATAGCCTTAGTTAATAACTGGATAATTGGATTATTTGTTAATGGTTTTTATTGGGCATTAATGGTATCGGGTGTAAGATAAGCGGTCGAAAGGGGTGGTCCTAGGGGGATTAAAACCAAAAACTTATATTTACTAATATGAGGGGTCTTCAATGGCCAAGTCCAAGTGTCACATTTATATTGGAGGGATGTACTAGCCATCCCATGGATATTTCTTGGTCATACGGCTATACTCACTAGGACCCTTTCAGTAGGGAAAGATGAACCCATATGGTTCGTGGATGGTAGGACGGCTAAGATACACAACCTAAGTAAAGGTTTTAAATGGCATGCTAAACCTGGTCTCTTTTCCCAGAACTTATATATATATATATGCATGGTTGGTTGCATTGGATGGTTTCACTCGATTTTGATAACTGGCATTACTTTATCTTTATCCCGAGTTTCATGCTAGTGTTCACCGACTAAATCATCTACGGACGGTTGTATACCCATGCTTTGCAGGAACTGGACGTTCGACTCTTTCTTCATAGTACCTGATTTGGGGAAAACTTATTGAACTGAAGTGGTGAGCATCCATCCTTTCGAAAGGCATCATTTTATGTTGGACATTCTTAGACTTTTTACTTTCTTTTTGGATATTGGTTTTGGCCTTGGTTAGGGGCATGTCCCAACCAGATATTTGTATTCTTTTAGATAGAGGCTTTGTGGTACTTTTTGGGGTTGGTATGGGCGGGATCGGTATTGATGTTAGCCTTAGAATTGACATTGGTGTTGGGGCTGACATCATTGGATGATATTGTTGGTCGTTTGTTCATATTACATTTTAGGTTTAATTATCATATTATGTCTAATACTTTCTAAATTGTTTGGTATAGTACTATTGGTTGGTTTTGTATGGTTAGACTCGGTTGGGTCGGTCATAGTTGTGATCCTATCCTAGAGTCTTCATGAGAGCATTGAACAATCTTGTTATATGCTTAAAATTCAGCTCATCCAAGGTTTTATAAGGTGGATGGGTTGAGTTAAGAGGGTGTTCCCTGATCCTGGTTGGACTTGGGATGCCTATTATGACAAGGTCCCAGTTCGGGCTACGTCAGTTGGACCCATATAGCCCGTGGGTTCCTTTTTATGACGGTTGAGCTATGCAGTCTAGGCAAAAGTTGTAAGGTGCATTCTAAGGATTGTTTCCTTTTCCCGGCATATTATTTATATATGTATATGATGATGTTTATATGGTTTTGAATGGGATCGTGACTTAAAATTATTTTATCCCCTATCCTTGAGTTACATTCTAGTTCTCAATCTAGTAACTATCTCTGTATGCTGTATCCCCACATAATACAGGCACCAGAGATACATCTAGTTTTCCTGCATAGTGATTAGGTGGATCGACTATGTTTGTCTATTGTGTGGTGAAGTGGCGAGCTTTTATTTTCTGGAAGAC
Organism: Capsicum pubescens; assembly: GCA_030864215.1. Lineage (NCBI taxonomy): Eukaryota > Viridiplantae > Streptophyta > Magnoliopsida > Solanales > Solanaceae > Capsicum > Capsicum pubescens. Next base: position 126,137,574 of record CM061546.1, on the reverse strand, counting down.
TTAGATATTTCCCTAGTTTTCATTTCAAAGATTAGAATTGATTTCTTTTTTTAGAAGGCTTTATGGATTACTACGGACATATGTGATATCGGTTTATTGTTTTTGGTTGGTTACTGGTTAAGGTTATGGACATATCTTAATATCCTTAAGCTTATCGTATGCTATCTTATTGTATATTCATAATTCATCCAACATTGGGGTATGGTGTTTTATTTTGCAAGGAGTAAGGGGTAGTCTCCGGTCCTTATTGAAATTGAGATACCATTCACGACCAGGTCCCAGGTCGAGTCGTGATAAAGTTTGTATAAAAGCCTGGGTTTGGTGTTATTAGGTGTCCACAAAGATTTGTCAAGTAGACTCTTTTATGTGTGTGTAGCGTGCCATACATATAATAGAGAGGCTTTGAGGCGTTTAGGAATGTTTCCCTTTCTTGTAGTTTTATTTCAAGTTATAGAGTCTAAGATCTTGAAATCTCCTATAATTGTCGTATGTTTGCTTTTCAAATAATGCCTCCGAAGAGATTTGATGAACGTGGAAACTTTTCCGTCCAACCTATGAACAATATCGATGGAGCTCGTGCCACTTATAGAGTTCATACCCAGTCTAGAGCTTCAGCTCCCAATTGTACTGCCTCATGTGGAGTTCCACTGGTTACCCCTACACCCCCGAGGAACCTCAAGCTAATGTGTCTAATGCTGAGTTTTGCCAGTCGATCCATTTGCTTACCCAGTGGTGGCCTTTCATACTGAGTGTGTTACTTCTATTTCTCTATCTTATGAGGTCACTAGAATTGTTCAATTTATGAGGTTGAGTCCTTTGAACTTAACTAGTTTTAAAGTTAAGGAAGATCCTCAAAATTTCATTGATAAGACAAAAAAGACTTTTTGGTATGATGCATGCTACTGTCGTAGAGGATGTAGAGTTTTGTGCGTATAAATTAAAAAATATGGCATGTCAGTGGTATGAGGAATGGGACTAGTCTTGGGGTGATATGATGAGTCTATTTTTTAGGATGACTTCTCTAGTACTTTTCTTGAACGTTTCTTTCCTCAGGAGTTGAGGGAGGTAAAGGCTAAGGAATTCATGAATATAAAGCAAGGCAGGAAGACAGTAAAGGAATATGCCTTGAATTCTCATTAGCTGTTGCAATATGCTATGGAATTAATGTCTAGCATGAGGGCTAGAAAGCAAAACATTGCTTCTAGATTGTCCTGTGATTTAATTTTTCTGAGAAAGACCGCTTTGTTGAATACGAATATGGATATCTCTAGACTTGTGGTGTATATGCAATAAGTAGAAGATGAAAATAAAAAGAAAGTGGAGGTGAGTGAATTAGGATGGAAGTCATTAGTAGAGTGGTAGAGATTGTGGAAAATGGTCTTTGAAAAAATGATGCAATTCTAGTTCCTACTCTACGACTAGTGCTCCTCATCTGAAGTTGTCGGGTGATCATTATTTTCAGTATAGTGTTGGTCCTAGGGCATAGGGTGCCCAGCCTCAGGATAGTAGGGATCAACTAGCTCTATCATATCCCCTTGTAGATTTTATGGTCAAGTGCATCATGGTTATCGTGAAGAGGGGAGGAACAAGTGCTTTAAATATTGCTAGATTGATCACATGCAGAGGGATTGTCCTTATAGGGTTTCTTCTACGAAGAACTAGGACCTTGGTGCTAATTCGTCAGCTCCTACACCAAAGGGTGCTACATCTACTTCTAGCTTCGACACTGGTCGAAAGGGGTGCGGATTAGGTGCGTAGTTTCAACTAGATAATAAATACGTACGTATTTATTTTTATAATGGATATTATTGATTGGAATAATTTTCATTTTTATCTTCTTGACTTAAGATGTTTTATTAATTCATATTCTAAATTAGATATTATCGTGATTAGATTATCTAGTGTTTTAGGATCCTCGTTAGTAATATGTAATCTTTTATATTCTTGGTATAGACTATATAGTTGAGTTTCTATTTCTTTTAATGATTTATCCTTTTCGTGAGATGTATTCATTAATTTATTTGGTTTATAATTTTATCCTGTAGTAACTGCAGAGTTACAAATTTCTGTATAATAATTTATCCTATTTGTACTGTAGTATATATCTAATTCTAGATTTTCTATGTCATTTATTATCTTGTGTTGTTCTTCTCGTAGTGATTTTTTTAAATTATTTAAACTATCACATGTACTTTTTTCTAAATTTTCTAAGGTTTTTTCTATCCATATTAACTTTTCTTTTAGATTCTCCATTATTTCTCTAATTCGATTTCTATAATTAATTTCGTCACTTAGGTTATTTTGGTTTTCCCTAGTTTTTCTTATATATTCTAACATCCACAGTCTTGATCTGAATAATATCCTTCTGGGTATATGTCTTCGTATATCTGTTCTAACGCATTTATTGTTTCAATTTCGTAGTTTATTACTTCTTCTAATATTATTTTCTTAATATCTATAATTTCTATGTCTTTAAGTATATATAAGATTAAAACTTTAAGATTATCTATCATTTAAAATTGACTAAATATTTTATTATAATATTCTGTAGTTGTTTGTTTCAGGCTTAGTAGTTCTTGTATATTTTTATTAAGAAATTCTATGCAATTTATCATGCTAAGTATTTATAAGAGTAGTTTGGTAGGCATGGTATATAATTTACTCTAGTCATGTAATATATACCAAATGCTTTTTCTAATATGATTTTTCTTATATCTACTACTTTTATATCTTTAAGTGCATACAAAATAAGTATTTTAAATTTATCTACCATCTCATCAGATAAATAATTATTCATTTGCATAAAATTGCTTTTTTCAAAATATTCCCTTCAACCATGTTCATAACAAAATATGGTCATCTTAGATTACTATATACTAGATTATTCTTAAATAACATGTTCTTCGGTCACTATTAGCATGGTAATCTGGATACTTTTCCCTTAAACAGCGCCTCTACTCTGGTTACTCCCCACCACGGCTTCTTGCCTTATTGGTTTCACCTTTAGGATGACATAGTTCTTAGGGATCTTTCTCCGTTTCCACTTTGCTAATAAACTTTTTAACATATTATTCTTCGAATAATTCTACCATAAAGTAACTAACATGAATTTATTTTATCATATCATGATTGTTGGGAATTATGAATTTAGCTATTCATAATCATAAATAAATATACCTGTTCTGGTAGGTTTGATATTTCTAAGCTTTGTTCCTCCATAGATTTTTCCATTGAAATATACCTGTTTTTTAATTAACTGAGCAAAATATTTTTTGTGGATTTGAGAGAATGTTTGCTTCAACGCATGAAGGCTTGCTTTGCAATGCCTTCTGCTTTTTCTATTTATAGAATGAACGATTTGTACAAAGTTCTTTACACGTTTTTTTTATGTTTTCTAAAAAGCTAAAAACAAAAATAGACTTTAAAAAGTCCTAAAGCCTATTTCCTAGACTACCTAAAAGTCTAAACCTAAAAAGTAAAGCTAAAAAGTAGTCTTTACAAGAATACAAAGACTTTTTACGTAAATGTAATTTACAATAAGTCTTCCGTCTATTTTGTCATATCTGTTGTGTCTCCATTATTGCTCTGGTCTTATCTTTTATTCTAGCTGAACTGCTGGGACATCATTATCTCCTCCATTACATTTTGAACATCTGTGATCTGGATATTTATGTCTAATAGTCTTGCAGTATCTGGTCAATAATTCTTCCGAAATAAATTTTTCTCTGATAGCTCTGGCAATAGGTTCTGTTTCTGGTTTAAGCAACGTGATAATCCATTGCCTAATAGTTTCCATATCTGTTTCTCGTAACTCTTTTGAATTTGAATATATTAATACATGATCTCTTGAATAGTAGTTCCATATGGGATTTTGTTTGCAATATGTATTTGCTAGCTCTTGTAAAATTGTAGATAATCCGATAATCCTCTTGTTTGCATAAAATTTTGGTATCTCGATTCTAGGTATCTCTGGTTGTGAAATAATATCTTGTGGTATAATCATATCTCGTGTCATTCCTATCTTCACAACTTGTATAGGTTTTTTAACTTCATCAAATAATATCTCTGTTGGTGCCGCGTAAATTTTTATAAAGAACAAGGTGCCTTTGGTTATTCTTTTAAAAATGATAAATGCTTCATATATTTCTGGTATAGTGGATATCTCAGTTCAGTTCGTGGTATATACAGTACTAAGTAGTCCATATTCGTAGCAAGTTTTAACTATGTTTGGTTTGGTTTTAGGTAAGGCAATTAGTTTATTATATCCGGTCAATCTCTGGGTTATATAGTTTGTATCTGGTTCTTGGACATTTGTAGCTTTGGGGTTGCTATTTAAAAAGGTTTGTATATTGTAGATATTTTCTATGTATTTTTGGGATGTGTAGTTATAAACTTTTTTATCTTGGTTCAGACTATCTCGGTATGTGGTAATTTGTGGGGGTATAAACATGGGATCTTTTGATGTATTTGGGGTATATGGTTTTTCAAATATTTTATTCATATTCATGTTCTGGTATCTTGGTCGACTAGCTCCTTTGCTTGTACCTGCGGAAGTAGATAGATAAACGTTATGGGTTTTATGGAGTATCCCAACGTCTCCTTCTAGCTCTGGAATTTTAATGTCTTCCGATCGACATAGCTCTGCACACTGCTGAGTTAGCTAATTTGTAGCTATAGACTTCAGTTTACCTTCATTAGTCTTTAGCTTTTCTATTTCATTACCCATACTGTCCACTTTTATTGAAAGCGTAGTTAGGGTGTTGAGTATCTTTTCTAGAGTATCTTCTTCTATGATATCAGTCTGTGTAGCTTTGTCTTGATATGTAATCTGCAATAACATTTTTATTAGTACCAATTACTTCAATTGTAAATGTAAAATTTAATATATTTAATACTAGTCTCCGAATTTCTTTTGTTGTAACTGAATTTTGTATTTTCTTTGTTAGCCACCAGCGTACTTGTGTATTATCTGTTCGCACAATAAATTTGTTATATACAATATATGGCTCAAATGCTAACAAACATTTATATAATGAACATAATTCTTTTCTATTTATTTCCCATTTTATTTCAGTCTCGTTGAACGTACCTGAGTAATATCTACAATGGTGTTCTATTTCTTCTGCTTCATATTTATATTTAAGTACTCCCCTGTAACTATATTCACTAGCATCTGCTTCTACTATATATATAAATTTTCTATTTTCATCTGGAAATTGTAATTTTGGTAATTCTTTACAAAGTATTTTTATTTTTTGAACTTGTTTTTTATCTTCTTTATTATAGTTATATTCTATATCCTTTTTTAATTTTTTCTGTAGTGGTTTTAAGTTTTCTGCTAATTTTGGAATATATTCTCTTACTTGGTTTACTAATCCTAAAAATGATTGTAATTTCTTTTTCGTATCTAATTCTTCTTTCGAATTTATTATTTTTGTACTATATGTTGTTGCATTTTTACTCCACTTTTATCTATTTGTATTCCTAAAAATTCTATTTGATTTTTCATAATTTCAGCTTTCTTTTTACTTAAACTTATTCTCGAATTTTCTATTATATCCGTAAATTGTTCTAATAATTTTAAATGTTCTTCTTTGGTCTTTGTATATAATAGTATATCGTCTATGTATACTATACAATTAGGTAGTTGTTTAAAATAACTATCCATAAAATGTTGATATCTACCTGGTGCATTTTTATATCCAAATGGTAGTACATTCCATTCATAAAATCCTTGTGGTACCATAAATGCGGTTAATTCCTTAGATTCTTCTTCTAACTTTAGATGGTAAAATCCTGATTTGCAATCAAATTTACTAAAATAATTATATCCTTGTATTTGTCTTATTTTTAATATCTTATTTGGTATTGGGTAATTATAAGTTATTGTTTTTGCATTTAAATTTCTATAATCAATAACCATTCTACTTTTTCCTCTTTTTTGTTCACTATGTTTATTTACTATAAATGCTGGGCTATTATGTTTGCTATTACTTTTTTGTATATATTATTTTTCTAATAATTCATCTATATGCATTTTAAATTCTTTTAAATCATCAAAATTATATGTTAATGGTTTCTGGGTTATTATGCTATTTTTATCTATTAATTCAATTTTTATAGTAGTTTTATGTTTTTTCCATCCTTTTAATGGATCTTCACTATATAATTGTTCTAATTTTTTCTTAATTATTTCTATCTTATTTATTGAAAATATAGTTATTTCTGTTTTATTTATCGAAAATACAACTAATTCTATTGTATCTTCAGTATTTTTTATATTTTCTAACTTTTGTGTAATTCTTTCACTTCCTTTTATCCAATCAGTTTTCTTTCTTATTTTATTATTAACTCTTTTTGCTCTTACTTTTTGTTTACATGGTGTTGTAAACCACCAGTCTGTTCTAGTTATTATATGTGGGTATAATTTATCTAGACACGGCATTCCTAAAAGTATATCTTTTGATGTTAGTTCATAATTATAAATTTCTTCTATTGTTAATATTTTATCCCATACTTGTGTTTTTACATTCTTAGCTTTATAAGTAATTAACCTTCCTTCGTTATTAAATCCTTTAACTATTATTGGTGTTTTTAATTTATCCCATTTACTTTCTGGTAAACAATTATATCTGCATAAATTAGCTTCTGCTCCTGTATCTATCATAGGCGTATAATATCTACTGTAATATCCTTCTACTACTATCTTCATCAATACATATATTTTCATTTTATGTTAAAGCTCTTCTTAAGAATAGTTTCTCTCTGTTATATGTTATAGTTAATTGTGTATGTTCTATATTATATGGTTTTACTTGTTCTAGCCATTTTATTCCTAATATTATGTCTGTTTTTTGCATTTCTTCTTTTACTTCAAATTCTATTTTTATTTTTCTTATTCCTATTATTATTTCTTTTTCTGCTATATTTTTAGTATTTATTAAGCTTCTTGGTAGATCTGGGCATATATTATTGTCGGTTTTTATTTCCTCATTTTTTACTAGATATTTTGCTATATAATTTTCTTCTTGTCCTGTATTAAATATTCTTTTTCATTTATCTTTCCTGTTATGTAATAATGGTTTGAATTATCCATTGAACTTGTTTCATAACTTATTCTTTTTGATGAGCTTGATGATTCCGGTTTATCATAAGCTGTTCTTTTTGTTGTACTTATCCTATCATTTATTATTTCTAGATTTTCTTCTACATCTATGTCTCTATAGCTATAATAATTATAATCTATCGTTTTTACAAATTGTTCAAATGGGCTATCTATTTGTATCTTGTTAATCTTATTTTTTCCCGTTATTTTATGTTTTGTTGTTAATACATATAAATTTTTGCATCTTGCTGTAAATATTTTACTTCCTGGGGTTAATTCTATTCCTGATATCTTCCAATATAACACTAGTGATTTATCTATATTTCTATCCGTTACTGCTACTGAATAGTTCGCACTTATTATGAATTTAAATTTTTGGTATATTAAATTTCCTTTTATGGCAGTTATTATGCTTTTTTCTATAGGTTTTATAATTCTATCATCTGCTAAATATAATTCTATTGGTGTATCTATTCCATCTCTAAAACATGCTTTTATTAATATTTCTGTACCTCCAAGGTGTACATATTTTATTGGGTCTCTACTTTTTATATCGTTTATTTCTTTATTAATTATTCTTTTTGTTACTAGTGGTATACTGGCTTTACCTTTTGCATATCTACAGTCTATTACGTGCTCTTTTTGACTTACTACATAATATTCTTCCTTTTTTCTAGTAAATATATTTTTTACTGTTGGTATTTTAAATATTTTTTCTACACTTAAGTCTAACTCTTTTCCTTTTATTTCATCAAATACATTGTTATCAAATATTATTTTTTGATCTGTTCCTTCTTCATTTAAATATTCTTCTTTTGTTAATATTTTTATATCTTCTTCAGTCATTTAATTCATCTAATTCACTATCTATTTCATTATCTGTTTCATTCTCTGAAATTTCATATATATTGTCTTCACTTTCTAATTCGTAATCTATGTAATCTATTTGCATATATTCTGTATTTTCTATTTTTATTTCTGATATTTGTTTATTTTTTGGGTTTTTAGGTAATTTACAATCTCTAGCTAAGTGTCCTAACTTTCCACAATTATAACAAGTACATTCTTTTATAGATTTTTTCTTTCTATATGGTCTTTTATTTTTATAATTTTTTACATAATATCTTTTTCTTGGTTTTTTGTATTTATATTTTGATTTTTTGTATTTCTTATATTTCTTATGCCTTTTTCTTTTCTTATAATATCTTTCTTCGCATCCAAATTGAGGTGCTATTTTATCTTTGCAACATGCTAAATTTCTTATTAATGTTTTTTCCATTTTTATTTCTTCTCTGTATTTTTCACATAGGTTTCTATACCATTGTTGTAAAATTTTTATTCTTTCTCCTAAAGTATCTACTATTTTTGTTTCATCCCAACTTTTTATTATTTTTGAACTAAATGGTTCAGGTAATTTATTAAAATATAATTTTCTTATTTCTTTACTTTCTTCTATATTAGATGCTCCTTTATAATAATATTCTTTAAATGCGCAAGTATATTCATCTATGTAACACATATTACATATTGCTAATTTTAACATTAAATTTCTATTTATGTCTTTCTCTTCATTTTGTTCTTCTTCTGTTGTTGTCATGCTACTAAATTCGTCTTTTATAGCTGTTTCATATTTTTTTAATAATTCTATAGGTGTTAATTTCATTATTCCTTCTGTGGGTTTGTCAGTTCTTAATATTTTTTTACTATTTTCAGTTAGATTTAAAAACCATAATTTTACTGTTCCTATTAGTGTTCTTTCTATATATTCTGGTGCATCTGTTACACTTATATTATTATCTAATAATTGCTTTGTCATATATCCTATCCATAATTGTATTGTTTTTTCTGTATCTATTACACAATCTAAGTCTAGAAAGTTATAATTTTTATTAACTATTTGTTTTGGTGTCCATTTGTCATATTCATTCTTTAGATTATATCTTTTAAACTTATTTTTATAATATGTAGGTTGCCTTATTTCTGATGTACTAGGTATTATATTTTGATCTTCTTTTTTATCAAGAGTATTTATTTCTGTATTGATATTTTCTAAATTTTCTTCATTAATTACTTCTTGTTTTTCATTGATTTCTAAATTTTTTGTATTTGTTAATATTTCTGTATATGTTTCACTATCTTCTGAATCATAATTGTCTGTTTCTTCAACATCTATATTATTTATTTCTAATTCCTCGTTTTTTATTTCTTTATCGTCTATTTCTAATTTTTCTTTAAATTGATTTATCTCGTTTAATAATTTTTGTTCTTTATCTTTTTCTTCTTTTTCTTTCTATCTTTTTTCATACAGATCTTTTAACATTTGTAATTCTTTTTCTAATTCAGCAATCCTACTATTTTTAGTTTCTTCTATTTTTCGTATTTCTTCTGAAGTTTGTTGTTTTATTTTTTCTATTTCCTTTTTTCTATCTATTTCTTCGTTTTCTCTTTCTATTCTTACCATAGCTGTCAATTTATCTTCTAATTTTAATTCTTCTTTTTCTAACATTAAATATAAATGTTCACCTATTTTCTTATATCTTCTTCCTAAATTAGAAAATACTATTCTTATTTTTAATCCTTCGTGATTTTCATATATTTTTTCGTCTATTATAAATTCTTCTTTATTCATTTTATTGTAAATAGTTCATGTTAATATATATATTCTAGACTATCTATTTGTGATTCTAAATTTGATATTTCATCTTTTTGTGCATTTATTGAGTTTTTACTAACTCCGGCAAATATATTATAATTTAATCTTTCTATTCTTATTTTTAATTCTTTACGTTTTCAGATATAGTTTATTTTAGTTCTTTGTATTTTTGTATTTTATTCATTCAAACAATATTTATAGTACTTTGGTGGATATCTAAATCTAATTTTATCATAATTAAGTGGTATATGTTTCATTCTTCTAGATTTTAAATGGATTATTAATTTTACTTCAATACTAGATATTAAGGTAATTAGGTAAGCTAATCTTTGTGGGTTTTCTTTTGTTTTATTTAGACTTATATATTCCGAATAATTACTAATTAAAGATTCTTTAATTTTTCTAAAAGCTTCTCTGTTTTTAAATGGTCTTCTCATAATTAATATTGATTAATATTGATTAACTCCATGTTAAGTAAATCCGATCTAAATTCATAAACACATAAACTCAAACATATATAATAAACGACATATATAATAAACAACATATATAATAAACACATTAACTCAAACATATATAATAAACGACATATATAATAAACAACATATATAATAAACACATTAACTCAAACATATATAATAAACGACATATATAATAAACACATTAACTCAAACATATATATTACTTCGGTATTTTTTAAATAACTGCTCTCTGATACCATTTGTAGGGGGGGTGCTACATCTGAGTCATCCCCCGATAATCTTGCTGGTACTGTCAGAATTTTCTCTCATGATATATATTATCTACTTGATCCAGGGTCTACGTTATCTTATGTAACCATTTATGTGGCTATTCATTTTGGTTTTGATCCTGAGTGTATTTTAGATCCCTTCTTTTTGTCCATCCTGGTGGGTGACTCTATTATGGCTAGAAGGATCTATAGGGGTTGTGTGACGTCAGTTTGTGTTATGGAGACCATGGTGGATATGATAGAGTTTGACATGTTAGACTTTGATGTGAATTTAGGGATGGATTAGTTGCATTCAAGATGTGCGTATCTTGATTGTCGGACTCAAAGAGTCAATTTTCAATTCCCTAATAAGTTGGTGGTAGAGTGGGAAGGTTGTTCCCTAGTGCCTAAGAGAAGCTTCATTTCGTATCTTTGAGCCTGGAAATTGATTTCCAAGGGGTGTCTCTACAATGTAGTGCATGCTAAGGATTCTATATCTGAAGGTTCTTCTTTGCATTCTGTCTCTGTGGTGTGTGAGTTTCCCGAGGTGATCCCTGATGATCTTCCTAATGTTCCTCCCAATAGAGAAATTGATTTTACGTATTGATCTAGTGCTAGAACTCATCCTATTTTTATCCCTCCCTATAGAATGGCTCCGACTAAGTTGAAAGAACTCAATGAGCTATTGAAAGATCTTCTAGATAAGGGATTTATTCACCTTAGTGTCTCTCCTTAAGGTGCTCCAATTCTATTCGTGTGTAAGAATTATAGGTCCCCTGGGATGTGTATAGATTACCACTAGTTGAATAAAGTGACTATTTAGAATAAGTATCCACTTTCTAGGATCGATGATCTCTTTTATCAGCTTTAGGAAGCTAAGTATTTTTCCAAGAGTGATCTTTGGTTGGGTTACTATAAATTGAAGATTAGGGAAATAGATATCCCTAAGACTACCTTTCGAATCTGGTATGGTCATTTTGAGTTTTTGGTGATGTCCTTTGGTTTGACTAATACCTCGGCAAAATTCATGGATATTATGAATCGAGTATTCCACCAGTTCTTGGATTTTTGTGTAATTTTATTTTTTGATGATATTTTGGTGTACTCAAAGAGTAAGGAAGATTATGGCGATCACCTCAGCCTTGTGTTGAAAACCTTGAATGATTAATAGTTGTATGAAAAATTCTAAGAGTATGAGTTCTGGTTAAATATTGTGACCTATTTGGGTCATGTTGTTTCTAGTGAAGGGATCATGGTGGATCCATAGAAAGTTATGGTGGTTAAGAAGTGGCCTAGACCCATGATCTCAACCAATATTTAGAGCTTCTTAGGTTTAGTCGGTTGTTATAGGTGGTTTGTAGAAAGCTTCTATTCTGTTGTTTCCCCATTGACTAAGTTGACCCAGAAGAAGGAGAAGTTTTTGTGGTCGGATGCTTGTGAGGGTAGCTTTGAGAAGTTGAAAGATAAGTTAACTTCATTTCTGATTTTTACTCTACTCAATGGTACCGATGGTTTTATTATTTATTGTGATATGTCCCAGGTGGGACTGTATTGTGTGTTGATGCATCATTGAAAGGGGGTTGTATATTCTTCTAAGTAGTTAAAGGTATATGAGAAAAACTCTCTGACTCATGATTTGGAGTTGTTGGCGGTGGTTTTTGCTTTAAGGATTTGGTGTCACTATTTATATGGAGTCGATGTTGACATATTCTCAGACCATAAGAGTTTTTAGTATGTGTTCACACAAAAAGAGTTGAAACTCAGACACAGGAGATGGCTTGAGTTTCTCAAAGACTACGACGTGAGTCTCTATTATCATCCAAGTAAGGCTAACGTGGTTGTTGATGCTCTTAGCAAGTTGTCTATGGGAAGTTTTTTTTATGTGGATGAGGATAAGCAAGGATTAGTGAAGGATATTCACCTTTTTGATAGTCTTAGAGTTCTTCTCTTGGACACCGAGGATGGTGGTTTGATGGTACAAGAGGTGGCGAAGTCATCTTTTATTGCTTACATTAAGGAGAAGCAGGTTTTGGATCGTATCTTAATGTAGATAGGTGATGGCTTTTGAGATTGGTGGTAATGGTATTTTGAGGTACCAAGGCAGGTTATGCATTCCAAATGTTGATGGGCTGAGAGAGAGGATTTTGGCTGAAGGTCATGGGTCGAGGTGCACTGTTCACCCTGGTTCGATGAAGATGTATCATGACATAAGAGAAATTTATTGGTGGAATAATTTGAAAAGAGATGTTGCCAATTTTGTGGCTATGTGTTTGGTTTATCAACAAGTGAAGGTTGATCACTTGAGGCCTAGTGGTTTGTCTAGAGAGATGGAATTGTACATGTAGAAATAGGAAGTGATTAATATGGATTTCATTACTGGTCTTCTGCAGTTCCATCATCAGTTTAATTCCATTTGGGTCATGGTGAATAGGATGACTTAGCCGGCTCACTTTTTTCTAGCAAGGACTAATTATCGATGGAGGATTATGCTAAGCTCTTCATTGAGGAGATCAGGAAGCATCATGGTGTTCCAGTGTGTATCATATTTGATCTAGGTACTCAGTTTGCATCTAACTTTTTTCTTTCCTTCCAGTGAGGTTTGGGGACTAAGGTGAACCTTAGCACCGCTTTCCACCCTCAGACAAATGGACAAGTAGAGAGGACGATACAAACCTCGAAGGATATGTTTAGGTCTAGAGTTATTGATTTTTGTGGTAGTTGGGTCGACCATTTGCCTTTCCTTAAGTTTGTATTTAATAATACTTATCACTATAGTATTAGGATGGCTCCATTCGAGGCTTCGTATGGCAGGAGGTGTAGGTATCTTATTGGGTGGTTTAAGGTTGGCGAAAATAGGTTTTATGGTCCCAACTTGGTTCACCAAGCTATGGAGAAGGTGAAGGTGATTCAGGATAGGCTTAAGACCACCCAAAGTCGCCATAGGTCCAATGCGTATGTAAGGTGAAGGGAATTGGAGTTTGATGTGAAAGACTTAGTGTTCTTGAAGGTGTCTCACGTGAAAGGAGAGTGCAATTTTCAAAGAATGGGAAGCTCAGTCCTTGGTACATTGGTCCCTTTCGTATTCTGAAGGGAGTAGGCAAAGTGTCTTATGAGATGCTTTGATTTTAGGTTCCATTCATGCGATTTTCCATGTGTTGAGGTTTAATAAGTGTGTACGCAATCCTTCCTTTGGAAAGTGTGGGTATCTCAGATTCCTTGTCTTATGAGGAAGTACCGATTGAGATCGTAGATCGTCAAGTTCACCAGTTGCGAGCAAAGGATGTGGCTTTAGTAAAGGTTTTATGGAGGAACCATAGATATGAAGAAGCTACTTGGGAAGCCGAAGAAGACATGAAGTTGAAGTACCCATTCTTCTTTCCTGCACCAAAAATTCATGCGAGAGATATATATATTCCATATCATCTTTGTTTTCTGACTTTATTAAAGAAAATTATGAATTCTGAGATATATTTGTTTCATGACAGTATTAAATGCAAGTGTGCATGTACACTTTGTTAAATCATGCTAATAAATGCCTTATCCTTCCATTCGAGGATGAATAATCCTAAGGCGGGTGAATGTAACACCCTAAATTTTTTACCCTTGAAAATTTATGAAATTTTACCCTCATTATCAAGACAACGACTCTCCTTATGAGTCATAGGGAGTCCTAATGAGTCGTAAGGACCCTAATTATATCCTGACTAGTGTGGGTGACTATGTTTTTGTTTTAAGTATGAGTGCATCCCAACAAGTCATATGGACTCATTACGAGTCGTGATGTCCCAACCATAGTAAAACTAGTGTGTGTTCCAAGTGTTGTTGTCTTGGATACGACTTGGACCCTACGAGTTGTAGGGACATAATACGAGTCGTATTATGTAAGTCATAGGGTCAATCGTATGGTTTCCCTATAACACTATCCTGATTATGACTCATGGTGATAGGTCATAGTGTACTGTCATGAGTCGCAGTGTGACCTGTAGTCACAGATGATAATTTATCATCTTTTAAGTTGAGGTCACTTTAGACAATTCCTTTCATACCAAATTAAAACCCCGCATTCATAAAGCACTCGAGGGAGTTATTTATCATTCATAACATAGTCAAAACACACTTCTGTCAAAACTCTCCAAGTTATGATACTTAGGGTTTCCAAGAAGTAGGTCATCTAAGGGCTCAAGGGTTAAATTGTCTCCATAAAACTTGGTGTTTCAGGCATGTTACTCTTCCCTAATCCCCAATTTATGAAAATCATGTATTTGAATGCTTTAATTAGATGGTTTTGAATGTGGGTTTTTGAATGATTTTTATTTATGTTAGGTTTCATGTTTACATACGCATTGTTTATGTTTTAAATGGTTGTTTTGAAATCAATTGAAGCATGGGTGTACTGAATAAACTAGGAGATTGTGATTTCCCCAAATTTTATGAATATTGACAATTGAATTAGTAATAAACCCAATCCTATTTTGTGAAAGTGGTTTGAGTAAGAATAAAAATGCATTGAACTATTTTGGGAATGATTGCATGATTTAAAAAGGTTATTGAAACATGATGGTTTGATTTAATGAACTAAAGGAGTCGGTGTTCCTCCACCTTTTATTAATGAACAAAGGGAGTTGTTCTCCCGAGTTAATGGAATTTAATTGCCATGTTGATGATACCTTGCACGTGTAGTTGTTATGACAATACCAACACTGTATGCCTGAATATGTATTATTGTTCAATGAATGGGAATGTGTTATAAATGTTTAAATGGGGCTTAAAAGAGTGTTGTGTAGCCGAGTAATGAAAGTAGAGGTCCCGAGGGACCAATAACAGAAGCCGTGGTTTCCGACATGGGGTTATTAATGACTGAGTGGTTTGAGTCCCCCTTATTATATTATTCAATGGTTTGAGTCCCTCTTATTATATTACATGATTGGGAGCTTAGGTCACCTTGGTACACCGGGTGGTTCGAGTCCCCCATGGTGTACATGTACATCCTCAGGTTTGTACGGCTACACGCAGTGGAGCCCTTCCATCTAGGGAAGATATTGAACTATATAGCCCATGGGTTCCTTCTTAGGACGATTGAGATACACAGTCCAGACTAAAGTTTTATAGTGCATGATAAGCCCTGTTCCCTTTTCTCGGCATATTATTTATGTGTTTATATGATGATGTCTGCATGGTTTTGAATAGGATCTTGACTTGACATTATTTTATCCCCTATACCTAGGTTACATGCTAGTTCTTAAGCCACTAACTGTCTATGAACGTTGTATCCACATGTGATGCAGGCATCGGAGATACTTCTACATTTCTTACACAGTAGTGATTAGGTGGATTGGCTCGGTTCGTCGGTCGTGTGGTGAAGTGGTGAGCTTTCATTCTCTGAAAGACTTGGACATTTCATCTGTTTCTCTTTCAAAGATTAGAAATGAGAGTTCATGTCTAGGCTCAGTTTGGGTTGTGACCGGTGAAGTCCGCTAAAAGGCCGATTTCTCCATCCGAGAAGACTCCGCATGGTGCCACACAAAATTTTGATGAAGAAATGACTAATTCAAAATCACAATCACCCCAAAATCTCTTAATAAATGTTGTCCCAATTTTCTATACTCTTTAGGGCTCCAAGATCTTGAACTCATGGGAAAATAGGGACAAAATCGGGTAAAGAAGTATTTAATGGCCTCCCAAGTATTTCTTAAGCTGCCAAGTACAGATAAAGCGGTACCCGTTGAGGCCTGGCATACCGCTAAAGCACACTGACTGGCACTAAATCGGCATCCGCTTTAGCAGTTAGACTATTGTTAAAGCACTCACTAGCAAGTTAGGGCCGCAAAAGTTATCGGTTGGCTGCTAAACCGACTGGCTGGCCACTAAAGCGGCCTCCACTAAAGCACCCAATGGGCTGCTTTAGCAAATGCACTAGCTAAACTTGGGACTTTTTAAAGTTTCCACCGACCCCTCGTAATTTATTTTGGAGTATGGTGAACAAAAATGAACTATGCTATCCTATAAAATTTGATATTCCAAACTCAATGGCATTGTAAAAATTTCCAACTGAGGTCATTTCTGCTGAAAATTGGGAACCACACCCAAGCATAATTTTTATCAATCTCCGATTAATTGCCCAAAATATGTCCAGAAGCCTTCGTACCCGAACTAAAGGTCCTCCTAGCCTAAAATTGATATTCTAGAGTTGATTTACCATCCCTTGCACAATCGGGATGCATAAGTTGGAAAAATCTCTATGTGACCCTGGTGTATGCATCAAATTAATCCTTTTGTATTCTATAAGAATCTCGGATTGTATTCCCCTACACCAACCTCTATGTGAATTCTCATGGTATACTGGTCCATCAAAAGATCGGTGGGAATTTTGTTTGATGTCCTTGTTAAAATGGACAAGTTCATACTCCCACTCAATTTCATGGTGTTGGATTATGAAATGGACCAATAGGTACATATCATACCTGGTCATCCTTTCTTGGCCACTGGGAGAGCCATTGGCGATCTACAATTAGGAGAGATAAAATTTAGGGTTCAAGAGGATAAAGTTGCAATTAAAAAAAACAAACCATGGAGCTCAAAGTAGTATTCGTGGTTGATGTTGAAAATTAAAAGGTGAATAAGGAGGGGTTTGAAGACCCACCTTGAAAATAAAGGTATGAGATGTCGTTCCATGATGATAACTAAGGCACTAAGGGGGAGGTAACCCACATATGCCACGAGAGTGGCTCGTATCCTTTTTGTTATGTTTTTGTGGGATAGATTCTATGTTTTCCATATGAATAACCCATGCATTTGTGGCACTATGGAGTGCATTGGATGTGCCTGAAAATGGGAGAGTGTGTAATTCTGCATTTAAAATTTAACAGGGGAAAAATCCATGAAAATTGAGTAAACAGAAGAACAGGAGAAAACAAGGGAGCAGTTACCACAATCGCGGTCCCCAAGTGCTATCTCGGTGATAAAGGTGTCCATAATCATGTCCAATTGACCATGATCGCAGCTACTTCAGGGTTTAACACCTCATTTCCTCCACACTCCATTTACAGATTGTAGTCTCTAAATTGGGCTAATTTTTGACCAAGTTTGTGAGCTTTCAAATAACTTCCATGAACCCCTCTTGCATCACAACTCAGGTAAGTGCCATGAATCCATGTTTTTATTTTTGAAAATAGGCCCTAGAATGCATGTTTAAGAAAATGCCTAAAGCATTGATTGTTATAACTTCAATGTTATCATACTTTGTGTGGTGTGAGATGTTAGTTTCTTAGATAAGGTATGCACACAAGTGGGACATCTTGAATACCCAATAATGAGTGTAAAATTTGGACAAACAAGATGTGCATACCATGTGTTTGACACTTTTCCCAAATGAACTTTCAATAGGGGCAACTGCATTTTAAAGGGCTCATTCAAACACTTAGATTTGCTCAATTGTTTTCCCTGTACATCCATATTGTAGAGTCTGCTAGTAACCCCAAAGAAAATTGGAAGATATTTGAATGTGAGAAGCTGGCATAAAATAAGTCTCAAGTATTGTGACCGCGGTCAGATGACCACGATCGTGGCAATGTGAATATGGTCATGGTTCGCGATCGCGGTATCTAAGGCCAGTTTCCTTCCATGCCCAAAATCCTACGTTTTATATTTTTAAATTAGCACCACCGAGCACTCGTTCTAATGAAAATTAATGAACAATGTGGTATAATTTAAATGTTAAAATGGCATTGATTAATATAATGTGTGCCTAGTGCTTTCAAGATAACCTCATGGACAAGTATGATCACATTTGATTCATGGCACCCGAGTGCCACACTCAGTACTACACTGATCTGCCGAGAACAAAGCTGCTTCCAAAAAGAAAAATTTTCTTGGAAAATGTATCGGAGAAACTACTGGTATTTCATGACAAACTTGAAACTATAGGGTTGCAGTGCTTCACAACGTATCCATGCATTGCAAATGAAAATGGGTCCGTGAATTCTATGAAAACATTAGTGAAGTGTCTTTTTTGAACCCATTCAATGTGACTGTGAAGATTTGGGGAAAATCGGTTAAAGTTGGGGCTAAGCAAATCAATGATGTTTATGGGCCCAAACATGAAAACATAGATGAATTAAATGAAATAGGGTGTAAACCTGGGAGTTGGTTGGCGCAACGACTATTACCCGAAATGGAAGTCACTTAAACCAAGACTAAAAACCGTATCTCCATGAACAACTTCACTTTCGAGGCATAAATATGGTTGCACATCATTTTTAACTGATTTTCTTCTTGCACCCATATGAAAACACTCCCAGAATTGCGTGCTTGGATGGTTTCTTGTATTTTAGATGGCATCCCAATGTATGTTGGTCAACTTGTGGTCAATGAAATAGATCATTTCAAGAACCAAGTTGGTACGCATCTCTTCTTCCCATCTTTGATTACTGAGATTTGCAAAAAAGTGGGGGTGGAAGAGTATGCTAGTGATACATTGGTGTGTCCTAGTGCCCCCATCTACCCCTTGAGGATTCGATGAGATGGAGGACCAATAAAAAATAATAAAATAAAGATCAAATTGAAAAATCCGGCATGCAGTGAGCCCGAGTTTCATAGTCCAATCACCACGGGACCTCTTGACGAGATTGGAGTAAATATTGTAACTATCAAAAAACTTGTGTCTCATTTACTCCAAGGACCGGGAGATCCTTCCACTACCCATCATTCATATGTGTCACATGTCGATTATGAGAAGTACAGGGAGGGCCAAAAAAAGCAAGATGATACTATTTCTAATCTTAAGAAAGACTACTCCTCTTTGCATAATCATACCGAGACCTTCGAATTGAACATGAAAAATTAGTTACAAGATAGAAGGAGAGGGATAAGTTCTTTATCAAGATTTGAAAGGAGGTGAAGGTTCTATGAAAGGTCTTAAACCCTCGAGATAGGCTTCCATTCTCTTAGGTGGAGAGTGATGATGAGGCCCCAGTCGAGTGGACTGATCTTAAGGAAAATAGTGATCATGCAAAATCCGAGAGTAAAAGAAGCCCTTGATGTAGTTATAGGGAGCACTATTATATCTTGTATCCTTGATTATTTATTCCGTGGGGACACTTCTATCCATTTAGTTGGGGGTGTCTCCTTATTAATTTAATTTAGGCCTTTATTATTGATATTTCTGCATACTATTCTACTCTTTTGGATGATTCTTAGTTTTATTTGGGTTTTAATATTTGGGCACTCTGATGGTGTCTACATTTTCATGGATTAGTTACTTTGTTCTTAGTTTGATAATTTTGGTTAGTTTTAATAGGCAAGCCTTTCAATCATAATAGAGTTTTTAACCATAGGTGCAGGGGAAGTTTGAGTACCCATGGCATCAAGGCCATCAAATGTAAGAAAAGTCTTAGTACATGTAGCATGGATGATTTGGGATGGAATTCATATCCATTGGTGAAGTCTGAGTAACCATATGGGTGGTTTGCCCGCACTACAGTTTGCAACGTGAGACTAAAGATTGGGTTATTGCCATGATTATCAAACTATGAATGGTGTGGCTACAAAAGTAAAAAACAAAACAACCCCCTCCGTCTAAAAATTTTGCGAAATTTGAAGGCATGGACGTGAGAAACTTCGTGACAAAATTATCCCTCTTCCTATGACTCCAAAAATTGACTTTGAAAAAATAGTGAATACTCCATCTTTGTCTCAAGCGGGTTGAACAATTTATTATCCTTGACAAGATTCACATGTCGTGTGTGTGAGCTTAATTGTCTACATTTCATGTGTACTTGTACCATCTAGAACTTTCCCTTTAGTCTTTCAAATCTAAATTTTTATTGTGCTTGGTTGGAAAAATGATCACAGTCCATCTTGTAACATTGGAAGCCCACTTTAGCCTAAAAAAAGCCTACCAATATATAGGAGTTTCCCCTAGTTACCCTCTTTGAGCCTTTGGGCTTTTCTTTGGAAAATCCATTAAAAGCCGTGAACCTTATATTTATCCTCTCCTGAACCCTATCTTCCTTGAACTTAAGTATACAAATTGAGGCTAAAAGCCTAAGTTGGGGGTGGTGGAAAGAGAAAGTAGCGTAGTTGAGTCACCAAGTCGTAAGAAAGTACCTACAAGCTTAAGCAAGTAAGCATTTTGATTTTAAAAAAGAAAAGATCCAACAAAGAAAAGAAAAGCATTATCTATGCACAAAAATAAAAGAGGGAGAGGGTGGGAAAACCAAAAAAAAGGGGCAAAGTAGTAAAAGAAAAAGAAGTGGCCCAATAGCAAAAAGTGAAGAAAACATGACGTAGAAGTTCACGGAGGGTTTAGCCTTATTTTCCTAAGTTGATATCCTACCCTACCCTAAACCTACATTACAAGCTCAAAAGGACCTTTGTTATTTACATCCAAGTATAGTCATTGTATTGTTGATTGAAAAAGGGGAAAACCTATGGAATTGTACTTGTTATCATGGAGAATTTCTTCAGAGGGTAAGTGTTTGAACTTAAAACTCCTTGTTGCATGATTGGTAACTAGGTGTGTGAATTTTTCCTTTATTGTGAGGAGGCATGTGAACTAGTTGAGATAGGTGATTTTATCATCTTCCACACAATGAGTTAAACAAATGTATAACATGATTGTAGTCAACATGTGAGTCATTTCTAGAGTGTTAGTAGTTGTTACATGGTTGCTCCGAGAAGTCTATTGCATCCTTAACTTTTCCATTTTATGATAAGGGAAGTCGTTTAAAGCCTAATTTCCCATGTATGCAAAGCTTTTGGTAGTAGCAATCAGGTTTAAGTCATCATGATCATTGGGTGATAGAATGAGGGAATACATATGATATTTTTTCATAGAAAGAGGGGGGGTTACTTGAGGACAAGCAAGGTATTAAGTTGGGGGTGTTGATGAGTGGTGATTTTACCACCTACTCTCACTAGACATTCATGCACACTACCTTATTTTGAATGAATAAATAAGACATTTTTATGAGTAAATGCACTAATATCCACATATTGCAGGAATAGAGTTGATGAGATCAAAAAATATGGAATGGAGATTAAAATGATAAAAAGGGAGCAAGGAAGACTGCAATTGAATACCTAGACCAAATCAGCCTCAGTTAACGTGACTGCTATCCTCAGTTTGCTGTCATGGTCAGTCAAGATGGTTAGCATAACGTGATCGCAAAATAAAACCGTGCTCGCATGGACGTGGTTGTAAACAAACTTGTGTGATCGCAGTTTAATAGGATTAGTCTCTAAGGAAATTTTGTAAAATCACGTGAATGAATCCCAAATAATATATAGGTAAAACCCTTTTTTTCTTTGGGTAGTGCTTACCTCATAGCTATTTTTTGATTTGAAAGTAAGAAACCCTAATTAGGAAAGTGCGTAACTATTCTTGAAGGCTTAATTTTTTGAAGAATGGAAGTTTTGGAAAATCCCCAAGGTATATCCCTTTGTACTTTCTTTGTTAATAGCTAAGTAATTTAGTCTTGGGATTATGTTGAACTAAAGTGTAATTGTTTATGGGTGTTGTTGTGTTTGCATTATTTTTAGTTGTTGAGTATGGATTCCACCATTGCTTGGGTTAATGAGTTGGAATTTGATGGGTGAAAACCCAAAATCTCCCAATGGGTTTGATGGGTAAAAACCCCAAACTCTTAAAACCCTTTGTCAACCTTGAAAGTGGAATGAAGGTGAACTTGAGGTAACCCATATCATCCTTGAAAGAGGGTTATAGGGAGACAAATTAATGGTGGACAATTAAGTCTATGGTTTACTACCTTTTGCAATCTTAGAAATAAGTGTAATTAGAGCCTAAATCAATTCAAGAGAATCATCCTAGAAATAGGGATTCTTGATTGAGGTTTTGGGGGAGTATAACTTGTACACTTATTAGGTGCTCGAAAGGGACAATAGGTGAAATCATTGTGTCTTGATTGAAAGATTGGCCATTGTGACTATAGACCTAGCCTAACATTTAGTTAACAATGAAATTTCAAGTCAAACATCATCACCGCTCATGCTTGCACTTTTAGGTAGACATAATTCCAAGATTTCCTTAAATATTGATTTTAAATCAATAGTGTTATATCCATTCATTGTTAGTAGACAAACTATCCCCAAATAAAATCCCCCCATTTTATTTTACATGTTTTGTTTATTATCATTCGGGGTAAACTCGTAGTAGCTAGAACACTCATAAGATTTGAAGCCTATAATTCGCTCCTTGTGGATCGACTCCAACACTACTTAGGTTATTGACAATGAACGCCTCACCCCTCATATATGGGAGTGAGTTGAGCGTTATCATAAGTCTATCTTGTTATATGTTCGAAATTCATCCCATCTAAGGATAGATATAGGTGGTTGGTTTGGTCAACAGGGGTAGGTACCAGATCCTGGTTAGACTTGGAATGCCCAATATGTTACGGCCTGGGGTCTTGTCGAGTCATACTTCTTTTGAGATTAAGCTATGTTTTGATATAATTATTATATATTATAGATTGGGATAGGGTTTAAGTATTGGGTTTTTGAAAAGCAACACTTGTGTTAGTTTGACCATTTAGACTATGTGAATCGTATAATTGAAAAGCTTGACTTGTTTCTCTTTGACGTAGGTGGAATAAACTTTGTTACTCATGTGTAGCATGTGAATGCCTTCGAATATTAAACATTAGTTAAATTTCTATAGTTTCTCATTCTTAGAGTAAGTTGTCCTTAGTTTCTAATACTATGAAGGTTGCCTTAGTTCCATTGAACTTAGTAAAAGTTCTTGAGTACAATTTGCTTATGGTGGCTTGCTTTACATCTAAGAGTTGATTTAGATACCATAGCCTAGTCCGAGGTAGAAATTGACATAGAACGAATTTGGGTATTTAGTTATGGTCTTTTTGACCCACATTAAGGCAAGACATATGATTAGTTACCTTGAACCCTTACACTTAGTTATTGCCAAGAAAGTGCCTCTTTGTGGAAATAACGATGACTCGGGTTGGTTATGCAGAATGACATTATGAATAATGCCCAAGCGATTATTCCTTGTATGGATGATTGTCTAAAGTCTATGTCATATTATTAATTATGTTATTCTGATTAACTTTTGTTTGGGCTAATGAACGTCCTATTATATGAGCCCTTATTTTTAATATGGCCTACGCCATAAATGATGTTAATGACCACTATATGAATAAGATACTAATTATGTTATGCTTAGCCATTGTTCATATTAATGATAAATTATCTTTATATCAATTGTAGTCCAATAAATATGTTGATGGTCCATTGTTCATGATATCACTTATCCTTATGTACCTAGTCTAAATGACTAGATTATTGACTTTGTAATGAAGACATGTCTATATTATTGAGTAGGCCATTATGTTCAAGATCTTCATCCTCATACTTAATCATGCACTTGAGAAGACCATAGACCATGGTCATTTTAAAACAGGCATTATTATCCTCTGAAAGACAAGAAAGTGCCCAAAATAGTTGGCCCTAAAAAAATCATCCAATTTTTCCTTCTTTAGTATCTCCTTGAAATTATCAAAAACATTCCATATGATTGATTTTATAAAAAAAATATAATGTAAATATACATGATTATCCATAGGCTTCTCGACCTGAAGCTTGTCAATTCTCAATGTCTTGACAACATAAGGTAGGGATTTTGATCTAAGTTCACGATCAATTGTCAGCATCTCAATACCATCTTCTTTATTATCACTAAATCCTTCATCATCTTCATTTTTACCAGTTGCTTCATTTTGTTCCTCTTTTTTCATTTCTTCATTTCCTTTACCTCCAAAATCTACATCCACTACCTTTTCTTCCTCTTCATCATCTTCCCAACTTTTAGCATCATCTCATTTCTTACTTATTTTTTCATCTTCTTCCACAGTTTTATCATCATCTCTTTTTTCTCTTTCTTCATCATATCCTTCCCTACTTTCCTCATCATATCCTTTCTCACTTTTTATTTCATTCTCTTCATCATTTTTCTTTTAATCTCCTTCAATATTACCTAAATCTTCTTCCTATTCTACATCCTTATATCCTTTAATTTTTCTCTTTCAATATCTTCTTCATGGTCTCTTTAAATAACTTCATTCTCTTTTTTGCATATATACATATGGTAACACTTCATCTATTTGAAAAAGGGATTATTTAACTAGTTCAAGTAATGTTGTTTGTGATTTAGCTTATTTGATCTTTTTAAAGTTGATTCACTTTCTTTTCTTTTGGTTGAGGAATTTGGTCTATAAAAAATATAAAACTACAAAGATTATAATTAATTTGTGCATCATTAAAGTGCAAAAGTGAATTTAACAAATAGAAAAAGTGAAATAATATTTTCAATAGATATGTGATTTGTTGCAACAGGTGATTGGTTTGTTGAAACAAATGTTTCATTTGTTGGAAGAAATGAAAAGAATATTGAAATTATTAGGATTTGTTCCAATAGATGAGATATCTCTTGCAATAGGTCAATCATCTATTATAAGAAATAAAACTAATTTCAATACTATTTTTATTTCTTCTGACACATGACTGATGTTTTAGAAGAAATCAAAACAACAAATCTAATGCAACCGTTTTACCAACAAATGAGTCATTTATTGCAATACATTATCCATCTGTTCGAATATAAGATAGTTGCAAAAAAACACCAACAATAATAGAGAATAACAACAAATGACACATATGCTGCAACAGATTATTCATCTGTTAAAAATATCATAAAAATAAACCAACCAACTATTTATTTTGCAACAAATAGTATAATTGTTCCCAATAAGAGTGTAATATGTTCTAACATATTCTTAATCCGTTAAGATTCTCATGACTCAATTTCTCAAGACATGATGGCACCTACTTTAACCCACCAGTAGTGTAACAGCCCAAACTAGGGCTTGGCCTTGACAAGTATCACAAGTCCACCATGGACGGAGACCACCCCCTTTGCCTAATCAAAAAGAACATCATATAGATACTAGTGGATGAATTTCGAACATATAATAAGATAGAATATTCAACAATAAGAATATTCTAAAAATCCATAATGCCAACTCCTGATCTATAATAATCCCGAAGCCTTTACATAGGCCGAAACCATTCTAAGTCGGGACATGAACCCTACGATAGCCAAAAAGGTAATCAAAGAAACATTCTATAATGTAAACTAGACTATGCAATATCAGGCCCTCTAGAAGAAGGAGGGTCTCCACTTAAAGCTGACTCACGAACAATCCAAGAACAACCTATCACTGTGCAGAAAAAGTAGAAATGTCTCTAAACCCTGAATCCCATAGGGATACATCATCTGGATTTGATTAGCGGGATAAGCTCTAGTATGTAACTCAAGGATAATGGGATAAAAAAAGTTCCATGATCGATAGTTCAAAATGATTCAATACCAATGCACATAGTCATATGCATATACATATATATAACATGCCGGGATAGGGAACAAGGCTTAGCATACACTTTAAAATATTTGTCAGGGTTGTGTATCTTAACACTCATAATAGTAACTACGAGCTATATAGGCCCTAGTTCTCACCCCTGGTCGGACCCCAGTGCGTATAGCTACACGAACTGAAGAATAATCATAATATATGTGCACAGGGCACTCAAACCTTTTTGTCATACATTAAGGGTGACATGAACACCTGTTTAAAAGTAAGGGTGACTCGAACACCTGGATATTTAGGACCCTAAGTCGGAAAACATGGTTTCCATTATTAGTCCTCTCGGGACCTCCACTTTCACGATGAACTACACAACCACCTTTAAGCATAATTAAAAATATTTAGCACTTAAACCATTCATTAAATGAAGGAGTCATTCAATTAGACAACATCAAGTGGTATAGTTATACCGACTAGAGCTTGTAAGTGAATGTCATCATGCCAAATCAAATGGCTAATGGGACTCTAACAAACTAAGAAATAATACTCCAACCCATTTACCAATTGGGACTCAAACATATTTCCAAATCAATCCATGTTCATAAAGGCCTTTAAACCCATATATGTTTCATTAACCTTTTTATACAATTTCCATTATTCAAGAGTAGTTCAATGTACATATACTCATATTCAAAACAAATTTCACAAGGTTGGGTTTATGTCATACCTATTAAAATATCAAAAACCATCAAGTTGGGGAATCCACGAACCTCATTCCAATTAACCATACCCATGCACCCTAAATAGTTCAAAACCATCAATCCAAACAATGAATCATTCATAAAAGCCATATGGAAAATATTTAAATGATCATTATCCAAAACCCTCAGCCTATCATTCAAAAAACACATAAAAATCATATGAATGCCAAATCAATTCATTCCATAATTTAAAATACATTTTTAGGGAGGAAGAAAAATGCCTTAGTAACCATGAAATTTGTAGACGAAACCACCCTGGAGACCTTAAAGCCAAACTCTTGAAACCCTAGCTTTGTATTCGAATTGGGAATTTGATAGAAGAAAAAAATGTATTGTCTGAGTAATGAGAGATTATGGGTCCCTTAGGGTATTTTAGGTCGTGGTTCACTATTAGGAAAGAAGGAAATTTCCAATGTTCCCCTACAAAAATTATAGAGAACTGTCGCCAGTCGTTATGGGTGACCTTACAACTCATAGGGTCACATTACGACTCACCACCATAACTTATGGTCTAGTGAGTAACTTAGTGAATCCTCACTGGTCAGATCACGAGTCACACCATATGACTCATGACCAGACCATGTGACTCACATGGTCATAATAGTGACCAGTATTGAATATTTAGGCACCTATACTGGCCACCCTATTATTCATACTCTATGACTCATAATGAGTATTTATGACTCATTGGGTCTAGTCGTGATCAAGAAATAGAGTTTGGAACCAACACTAGTTTGCCTACGAGTCATACCTTATAACTAATAATGAGTACTTACGACTCATAATTATCAAATTGTAACCAAGGAAAAAACAAAGAAAACCTTCACTAGTCACCTTATGACTGGATCTAAACAACCCATAAAAAGACCTTTTGACTCATTTAGTAAGTTGTAGTTAGAGCAGTGAGCTCAAAACTCAGGGATTTTTTAGGGCCAAAATCTTAGGTGTTACATTCTCTCCTAGGATCATTCATCCCTGAATGATGAGTAAAGGCATTCATTAGCACGATTTAACATATAAACACAACCACAATTACCTCTAATAAGGATATAAAAAAAAAGATATTTAGGGATACATATACCTTAAGAATGATTATCCAAAGAGAAAAACAAGAATGGATATTTGGACTTCATGTCCTCTTCTACATCCCATGTAGATTCTTTAACCTTATGATTCCTCCATAGAATTTTCATCGAAGCCACATCCTTAGTTCTTAAATAACAGACTAGTCTATCTAAAATCTCCATCAAAACTTTATCATACGACAAAGAATCCAAGATAGCCCCACTCTTCAAAGGGATAGACAAAGAAGGATCACCCACGCATTTTTTCAACATCAAAATATAGAACACCAGATGAATGGAACCCAAACTTTAAGGCAACTCCAACTCATAATCCATATTTCCCACTTTTCTCACAATAAAGTATGAGACAATGTATCGAGGACTGAACTTCCCCTTATTTACAACCCTTATTACCCATTTCATAGGATACATCTTCAAAAACATTCAATCACCAATATCAAATTTCAACTCTCTTTGCCTCACATCTGCATAGGACTTTTGGCGACTTTGGACAGTCTTAAGCCTATCCTAAAATACCTTTATTTTGACCATTAGAATTTTTTTGAACTTTGAGCTTCTAGATATCATATGACTTATGGGTATTAGTCATATAATTTTTTATGGGTTAGGGTCCCTTCTCTCATATGTAAATCAGCGTGGTTTGGTTTGTTTCAATCCAAGTTATGAATGGACATCTTACCTCTCATATAATAGAGTACGAGGTGTACATAGTGAGGTCATATGATTTCCTAAACTTAGGCTGGTGCATTTTGTCTAAGGTACGTGTTAGAGGATACTTCTTGTATGTTAGGATATGAGTTAGACCTTTGTGGTCGTATGTTGATCAATATGGAGATCCAAGATAATAATAGGGTATGATTTATGGGTACCACTTATACCCTAGGGTACGATTTAGGGGGATGGGTCATACCCTCCTATACTAAGTTTTTAGCTTTTAAGATGAGGTCTTTCAGATATTTCCCACCCCAAAACCCTTAAGTCACCACATCTTAAAACATAATGTGGACCCTCATAACCCATTATTAATTGATCAAAAACTACAAAAACACTTTCTAAACCCTCTCTCATTAATATTGGGGCTAGGGATCTTCAAAGGCGTTCATCTTGAGGACTAAGAGTCAAGTTTCTTTTGTGAATCTTCTTTAATAAGGAATTTGACTCTTCCTTCATTTTTAGTTCTTAAATATCACATGTTTCAAAGTTTGATTATCATTTTTAAATGGTGGTTTTGAAAATAAAAATTGAGGGTTTTGTTTCATATGATTGAGTATTGTTTACTCTTGGTTTAACTTATGTTTATACATGTTTTTCGTGATGGTTTGCACATGTGGGTGCTTGGTAATTGTGGTCTAAAAAATTGGTCATGGTTTACCTTAAACTTGATGGTTTTTACCTTGATTTTGGCTTTGATAATAGTATGTCCTCAAAGTTTTTGTGAAAATGCCTAAGAGAATAAACTAGTCACATATTAATGATGTTATTGAACTAAGGCATTGGCCTATGAATATCTATGATTAGTAAATGGTTTTTTGAAGGCCTTGTTGGCCATATAATGATATAAATGGTAACCTTGGTGGTTTAAATTATTTAATGGGTTTGAGTCCCTAAATATTAACTTGATATATGTCTTTGTTAGACAATGGGTTTGAGTTCCCAAACTTTGTATTGAATAAGCGTCTTTGTTAGGCAATGGTATTGAGTTCCCAAACTTTGGATTGAGGTAGATACTGATTCATAGTTTTTTTCTACTATTTACCTTAGTTGAGAGAGATTTTGACCCTTTCTACACTTTTAAGATGATTTAGTCTCAATATTTACCCTGGGCAATGGATTAATGGACTTACAATCTTTTACCATGGTTCCATCCCGTGCATTTATACATATATACATACATATGTGATACTGGACAAAGTGGATTAATGATGATGATGATGATGGTTATTAGAAATCTTTGATTGGGACTAGGTCAGCATAAATGGGTAATCTTGAACCCCCTAGGGGCCCTTCATCCGTGAGCCATAGTGACAAAAAAGAGAGGTTACCACATGTCCTGCATTTGCGAGTTGTCAAGATAAAAGAGGTGTATACATTGAGTTACATTATGGTATTAAGTTTGGTTATAGTAGTATGTATTATACTTTATATTCAACCTAGCATGCACATTGTGTATCCCCAATATACTTTTATATCTATCATCCTTATAGGGGTTGTATTGGTATAGGTGATTAGTATTTCTTATGGTATGTTGTCGATGCTGATTGGACCTTTCAGAAAATGGTACCCAATTTAGGTATTGTTTGTCTAGGCTAGCCAATTACTTTATTGTATTATTATTATTATGTTTATTTTGTGACAGGTTGATTACTGCACTAGTACTGAGATTTGAGGTATGATTCTAATTTTTTTCGTTATGGTTTCTTCATTATGGATAATCATCTCATTATTTGACTTATGGATTAGATATCCTAATTATATTATTACTAGTCCCTACTATGATTGGGAGACCATAAGATGCTAGTATGACTACTTTAGGTTATCCCTTTGGGTTATCTTTTTTTATGTACATACATCTATATATGTAGTCATGAGATTATCATATATCCTTCTCTTTCTTCATGAGTTCATGTTGTAAATTCATTCGTTAGCCTTGTGAAATGATATAATATAGAAATATAGCTCTTTCGACACTTAATACAAGGAAAATATGCAAAATTTTGATGTTGTTTTGTTAGATATGATGCATTTTGGGTATATTTTACAGGAAACTAGGTTTTAAATGCTAAGTTCATTAAAAGTATGAAATAGGTATTTTGGATACTTATGTGATCAATTATGGGTATTTGTGACACACCTCGGATTATTCATGACTAAATCATGTGCAAAAATTAAAGAAGAGCTGAAAAAGACTTTTGACACCGACCTAGGTCAACATGCGAACCGCATGTAGCACATATGGAATGCATGTGGGAAAAGAATGTGTCAGGATTCCAAAATCATGAGAGAATACCTACAAGAATTTTTGGTCTGGGAATATGTGGTGGACACATACGCCTAGCCTCAGGCCGCCTAAGCCATATACGCCCAAGGCTAGGCTGCTTGTGGTCACTGACCCTTTTTTCTCCCTTTTCATTTGAATTTTGATTTTAGGGTTTCCTCATGTACTATAAATACCCCTTATGTGTTTTTCAGTACAAGTTACACACTCTTGATACTTAAAAAACACATTTGATTCTGAGATTTGTTTTTGGTCTAGGAATTCTCTAGTATTGATTTTGGTTGATTAATTCAGTTAGGGTTTTGGGTTTATACTTGTGATTATTATATTTCATCTTATGCTTTCAATCATGAATGTTGTTGATTACTTCAAAAGCATTAGCGGCTAAAAACCCTTAGCTAGGGTTGTAGAAACCCTAGCGGATTGATGATGTAGTTGAATTGTTTTGTTGTTCTGAACTGAGACCCATGTATGCATCGTATTATCTTCACTTTAATAGTTAGCAGTTGCAAACTTTAGGACCTTTCCTATATTATTTCTACTTACTCCAAAAGAGGAGTAGTGACAAGGAAAATATAATGAAAATAGTAATTTGATGGTTAGTTGTCGATCCACGCTACTAGGTATTATCTAAATAACATGGTTAGATTTCATCTAATAACTAGAGAATCAAAAGGTATTAGTTAACTATGATAAATATAGGGGTTAGTAAGGTTACATCTTAAGTCTCAAAAGGTAAAGGGTGAAATTTATCTACTTTCCCAAAAGACTGTAGATAGTACTTAACTTATTGATTCTACATCCAAGGTATTGGGTTGGTTCAAAAAAGCACGATAAGGAAATGAAGTTGAGAGGATTAGGGGAACACAATTCTAGTGTTAACATACAACTGATTACAACCAAAGGTTATATTCACCACTTTTTCAATATTGGTACTCAAAACCCCCCATTTACCTTTCTTGTTCTACCCGTTGATTACAACGGATCAGAGCCATGATTCTATGTATTACCTTTGGATTCAACCCCAACCTTCATTGGGTTACTATATTTGACAGTGACCGCATGACCTTTGAAGTTAAGGTGTAGCTTTGGGTTTATCAAATTTTGGCACTGTTGCCGGGGAATACGGTGCTGTTTTGTGAATTGAAGTTATTGCAGTTTTCAAGTATTTCTATTTATATTTTTCTTAGTTGGGTATACACTAGTTTATACCTAGCATATGAAGTAGAGGAAATACCTTACTCCCACTGAATCCGAATCCATAGAGGATCCTACAAACACCTAGTAGGATGATAAAATAGAAAAAAGATAATATTCCTTAAGTGGTTCATGATGATATGCCTCCCTCTCCTCCGGAAGGAGTTTAGGATCTTGTTGATCAACTTACTGGTGATATTAATATAAAAATAAAAGAAGAGAAGTAGAAGAATCTCAGTGGATAGATCATGAGGAAGATCTAACAGAGTAGAGACAAGCAACAGACCATCGAGAAATACTCAGTAGAAATTAGAACAGAGCTAGAGGTGTTTGTCCTTAAGTGATCCCCACATATTAGTATGTTCTAACATATATAGACTATTAAGATGATCTTGGATATATTAATCTGGTAGAGACTGGAGTCATTATACATCCTATTTTACCCCCATGCATTAAGTTTGAAATAACGAGTGTAATGATCTATCTCCTAAACCTGAAAGGTGTATTTGTGGGCTTACCTATAGATGATGCAAACATGAACCTTGCAAATTTCATTGGGAACTGCAGTTCGTAAACCATTCCAGGGGTGAATAAGAAAGAGCTTAGACAGAGGTTTTTCCTCTTCTCACCTACAGGATAGAAATCTTTATGGCTAGGTGAACATCCAAGAAGATCTATCACTACATGGAATGAGTTACACGGACAATTCTTGAACTGGTTCTTTTCTTTGCAAGGATGGTGCAAGTTAAGGACAACATCATTAAATTTAGGTAGTTTCAGTCAAAATCTATGTACGACGCATGGTTTAGGTTCAAGCCAACCACCAGATATTAGGGACGACCTTATTAGAGATATTTTACAGAGCCTTGACCATCAGTTCCAAATCTATGGAAGACACCATCTCTGGTGGAGATTTTATGAGACTAAGCTGGGAGCCATCTTTGGAGATGCTAGATCAGATCTTACTTAATAACTGAGAATTACAAACACGAGATATTGAAAGGGGATCTGGAAAGTATGCTATTAGAGCCTCCTGCGACCAAGAAATAGTTGATAATTCTGTAGCGCAAGATATTCTACTGTTAAGTACTAATATGGGGTTACTGGAAAAGTAGTTTGCAGCAGGAAGTTTTAAGAAACTAAACATGGTAAAAGCATAGGGTTCAGCTTCCAAAGCATTCGAGTCAGAATTAGAGGACAAAGAAAACTATTTATATCATTAGTTGGCGGGTTTCAAAGCCCAAGGGAAAGGGATCCAGGGTCGAAACTATTATGATAGATATAGAGACCATAGTAGGTAATAAGATAGTGACTAGAGGAAAAAGGATGATTATAGAGAGAAGGGAGATCGGTACATTCTATCTAGAATAAGAAATACAGAATCAAGAATGGAAGACATGCTGACTAAGCAGGTAGATGGTCAAGAAAATCAGGAGATTAGCCTTAAGGAGATTAAGGCTGACATTCAAGAGTTGACCCAAAAGGTCAAATCTGATGCCACTACCATTAAGAAGTTGGATCACCAGTTCAGAAAAATATTAGTAACACTAAGCCAGAGGCAGCCAGGTTCTTGCCATTACCAAAAGTAGTGGTATGACTACTATGAATCCCTAATTACCTACTGCAGAAGCCCCAAAGTATAATGAGGCACTAATGATTAGACACCTATCGTGGTGACAAAAACTGAAACAGGTGATGATGATGCAGTTCAATTTTGGAGTATGAAATAAGACAAATTCTAAGACCACCCCAACCTTTTCCTCAGTGACTAAAGAAGAAAAGGGAGGAAGGAAAATTCAAGTGATTCATTTAGATACTAAAAGAGTTGAGATTGAATATTCCTTTTCTTGAGGTATTGGAACAGATGCCTAGATATGCCAATTTTATAAAGAAATTGGTTACAAAGAAGAAAGGAGCAACGATTGAGAATGTTAATGGTTTGAACCACTACAATGCATTCACTCAAGGTCTTTGGCTCAAGAAAAGGGTGATCCCAAAGAATTCACTATACCATGCACTATTGTTTTGTCCTGATTTGCCAGATCCTTATGTGACTTAGGAGCCAACATAAATTTGATGTCACTGGCTGTAATCAAGAAATTAGACTTGAACCTTCAAAAACCGACTGTAATGAGGTTGTTGATGGCTGATCGCAAGATAAAAAAATTATGTGAACTTTATTTGATGTGATTATGAGAGTGGATAACTTTATGTTTCTTGTAGACTTTGTCATTATGGACTGTGAGCTTGACACCGAGATGCCCATTATATTAGGGAGACTATTTATAGAAATAGGAAAATGATGGTTGACATGGAAAAGGGAGAGCTGTATTTTAGAGTCAATGTTGAGGAGGCCACATTCAACATCAAAAACTCAATGAAGTACAGCAACCGACATGAGAGTGGTTTCGGTGATAGATTGTATTGATGACCCTAAAGGATACCCTTATAGGCATCTTGATGAATTCTAAGTAATTACGGTACCCACATCATAATGCAGTATTAAATCAAGCGCTGTATGGGAATCGACCCATGGTAGTTATGGCAAAGTAGGAGTAACCAATACAAGACACATCATGTCATGATGTTAAATCCAGCGTTGGGTCGGAGGCGACCCACTATTTTAGTGTTCACTTTTTTGTTATTTTTCTTTTGTAGACTTTTAGCTCATGGACTTAACCAGAATATGGTAAAATTGCTACATTAATAAATTTCCAGGTAAGGGGACTTTGTAACAAACCCACCCGTGTCACAAGTCCCACATGGGCCAGGTATGTTGAGCAATAACTGAAAAGATGATTTATTGAAGATAAGAATAGTACGTTGTGGACTTTGGTACAAAATCATACTTTTGGGATCGTAATCTCAAGTTACGGGACCATAAGAATCTTGGAACACATCAAAATACCAAGTCCAAAATGCTGGAAAGCGACCAAAAATTTTGGCCCACATGCAGGCCGCATGTACCATATGCGCCCTATGGAAAACACAAGTGAGTGCCAAACTTTCTCAACTTATGGGCCCAAAATATAAATGTAATTAATGTATCTCTTTCATAAAGATTTTCCCTATAATGGCCATTAACGGTTGATTCAGGGTGGAAAAATAAGGCTTAGCTGATCGTATCACTATTGAGTCAACTTGAAAAAGTATAACATGACCCGATTTGAGGGGCGGTCCACTTTTGGCTATACATACATTTTCACAAATAAACTATCCAAAACTAATTATTTTAGATGTCTCTTTACAATAATTGTGATGGAGAAATGACCAATTCAAATTGAATGGATTTAAAATAATGTTAATTAAAATTTTGAGCCCACCAACACATATTTAACAACTAAATCGGCCCTCCACAAATATTTAATCACCTTAAACCTTATTCTAACTTATTCAAATCCTTAAAACATCACTTTTCTATTTAAATTCAAACTTCCCTCTTAAATCATAAAATAATACCACACATAAAGAAAGGCTAAATTAAAACTTGTTTGAGGTACCAACTTTTCCTAACACACTAAAAATAATTTCCAACTTGGGCTATGCTCGATTTCTTCATTGTTCACTTTCGGATTATCATAAAAGAGGTAACTTTCTCAACTCCTAATGGTTATGTATTTATTTATTTATCGAATAAACAAGTTGGTATGTGTATTCTCATGCTAAATATATAGAATCTATCATGATTGTATGTAGGTTCCTTGTAGTATCCTAAAATCTTAATTTAGGGCCTTGTTTGAAAAAAAATCTAATGTTAGGCCTCAATCGAATGTTGAACTTGAACAAGTAGAGAATACTAAAGGTTGAGCATGTGAGTTTTCTTTGAAAATCATGATTCTTGATATATATATGTGCACGTTAGACTTGTTGGGACTTCAAATAAGTTATAGGGTGTGAAAATTGAGGAAAAAATTGAATTTAATTTTTGAGTATTTCTTCAACTTTTCCAATCCCTTATTTTTTGTTAAAAACTAACTACTAGTTTATCAGGCACATATGGAACCAAAATCTTCAAAGAAGAAGGTTGAGATATCAAGGAGATTTGATGTGTCCCCTAACCCTAGAATTTTGGTAAAGGAATACCCAATTGCACTACTTAGAGAGGCTGCCAGGAGGGTGACACATAGAGTTGCTAGAGAGTAGGTGCACGAAGTACCTGAGATTATTATATTGGGTGCTACGAGATAGTATCTACTAGAGCAGTCACAGTGGGGTAGACGACAAACTTTCACTCATCCTAGGTATAAAATGGAGGTTTCTCAGACTCTCCAAGTTGCATAGGCACGGGCAACCCTACTGAGGATAAAGTCAACATGGAGATCACCTTCACATTATCCTTTGTTAAGCGACCATGATAATAAAGATGTTTCTGATTCTAAGTCATACACACAAATAGTAGATTAGGACCCCTAGTCTGAGGAGGGGTCCCAGGATTCATCTGCAGATGCAGAGCAAAAAGAGTCATCAGCAGTTCTCCAATCTGAGGAGGGTACCCCCATTCATGCACAATAGTTAGTTGTACCCTATTCTGAGGAGGGTACAAAAAGGTTACCCATGAGTCACCAGTACAGCAGGGATAGTGCCCCGTACCTACGTATGCCACATAGGCACCTTTTAATAAGAAAAATCTAAAATGGTGTGTAGAGGGGATATAGCAGATATTTGATATAAACAACTATATTTTTTAGGCAGGCAGGCCCAAGAGGCTTATTTATAAGGGGGGAAGGATTGATCTATCTTGGTTGAGTTGAGAACCACGATTGCAGGCTTCCTTTGATGGTTATCAGTTAGAGTGGATAACTGACCACTAGATTCTTATATCCTGACTATGGTACATAAGTTTTATGTATCATACACTGCTATAGTATTTATTTTGATATGTAGATCTATAGGACTAATGAGACACATAGAGAAGCCATAGCTTGATCAAACCTTTGTTAGAAGGGTCAGGGATGATTTTTCAGTAGAGACTATCCACCAGGTTATTTTTGGTCTAGATTATATCACTCCTACATCCACCGTTGAGTATGAATATTGACTGAGAGTCGTATGTGATAAAAAATATTATGAAATATGAGCATAGAAAAGAGAGAGTTGAGATGGCTAGGTGGATAGCCAGCTATATTTCATCTTTCAGTGATAAAACCTTATGGATTAAAGGCCATGGTATGATGAAAAAGGGTTTGTGGACCTTTGTTACTAAGTTTGGTGGTTGTTTATCAGATATCAAATATTCCCTAATACTTCAGATAATATGCTGACATGGGACAGGGTAACAATGGTTGCTTGTATGATAGCTGGGTATGCTATTTATTTTGCAGCCATTCTCCGACATGAGATTCATGATAGGTTATTTGAGAAGATGAAAAATCTTCTATTCCCTTGCCTGATTTAGAGATTATATGATGAGGTCAGTGTACTCAAGATACCAAGAGTAGATGAGATAGTACATATGATAGCCACTGTGCAGACAAAAAGTATAAAGGATATGGCATGCCCAATCCTTCCCAAGAGATCTAGTGAGCCTACTGTAGTACCTCAAGCCTAGAATGAGGGTCAATCAGTTTCCACAGTGCCTAGTGGTGTACATTGAGCTGATATGGGTGTTAGTGTTGATATTGAGATGTAGGAGCAGAGAGAGGCCACATATTTTAGTACTCAGGATGAGGGGACACCATCCACTTCTTTATTGTCCCCAAGTTCAACCTCAGATCCAGTTGGTGTATCTTGAGAGACCACTCTCTTTTATACAACAACTTATTTTATAGGTATGATTACTATATCTCGAGAGTTCTTATTGAGCTTAGTAGACAGTCAGAGGGCCACTGATGCTTAGTTATGGGTTGTTGATACTGAGATGACTACTCTATACGTGCAGATATGTTCAGGGGTTCAGACTATATTCAAGATGGAAGAGGCCAGACGACATTCCACATAGAGAGATTCCATGTCTGAGCTACATGTTGTTTTAAATAAATATCTTGATAAGTTTGAGATATGTGTTACATCCTTAGTAATATGGACAGAGGTATTAATTCTAGCCTAGATGAGAGAGGAGTTAGGCATATTGTGCGAAGAGATACGCTCTATCACAGAGAGCCATATAGCATCCACTTCTTTAGTCATACCCTCAGTGGTCCAAATATTATCTCCAGTCACACTGAGATATTTTGAATTCTTTATGGAAGATGGTGAGGGGGTATCGATAGATGCGGCCAAGAGAGGTCACATAGAAGACTTACAAGATCTTTATATGCCATACGAGTAGGCCGTTAAAAAGAACTTACATGTTTCGATGGATTTTAAAGTTGTTGAGAGGCAGAGGCATGAAGCGATAGCAACGGATGCATCTTCTTATAGTTCACCGCTACCACCACTAACTTCACTAGTTGATATACCCTCATCTGGGGATTCTCTATGATATGAATGCTTAGTGCTTCCTAGGTATGTCCTCATTCTCTTTGTTTTATATTATTTTACCTCATTAGGGATAATGTGTTGTTTTTAGTTGGGGGTGAGGTATACCATAGTCGCTGTAGGTTTTTATTTCCATGTTTCTTTTCCTATCGACCATGATATGGTTGTAGAACTAATATGTATAGGTTAATTTATGTGGATTTATATTTTTTTTGTATTGTGCTATTTTTTTGTATAATTAGGAGATTTTTAAGTATTTAGGACAGTTATCATATTTTTAATAATTTTTTGAGAAAAATAATACCCCTCTAACATTATGTTTTAGAATGTGTGAATGTATATATGTGTTAACATTATGGATCTTGTTATGTCATTAGGATTAGGGACATGATACTCACTTCCTAACAATTGCATGAACCAAATAAATAGTAGCCTATAATATTGACTTTGTGCCGTATATGTGTGAGATTCTACGTAGTTCCCTTTTTGTGTTGAATTTAGAACTTTCCCAGTATTGCCTAAGTTGAAGGATAATCAGTTAGGAAAGGATCATAGGCCATTTTTTAGTTTAGTCCACTTTTAGACTAAATAACCTTCACTATGTGAAATTGTATCCCTTGATCCCTATTTTGAGCCTTATAGCCTATTTTTTCTTATTTCAGTTCTCGTCTTCCCATTTGTATTGCATTAACTAGTTTTGGATCTGGCCCTCCTTGCATAATTTACCTTAAATTAGGAAAATCTCCTAAGTTGAGTGTGGATGTTATAGGGGTGTGTGATATAAATTGGGTATGTTGAAGGGTAAAATAAGAAAAAAATCTAGTAGGGCTAGGTATGGTAGCAAAAGAAAAGAAGAAAAAAAGAAAAATTGTGAAAAAAGGTGAAAAAAAGAAATAAAAGACAACACCGAACCTGAATAAGCTTTAAAATAAAAAGGGAGAAATAAAGTGAAAACTGGATATTAAGTGAGACCCCAAGGTTAGTGAAGTTCCAAGGAGGCTTAGTAATTTGATATGTCCATATGTGCCATACCAACCCTTAAGCCTACATTACAACCCTAGAAAAGTCCTATAATGATCCTATCTTGACTGTCTAAACACTAAGGTAAATAAAATAAGGGCAAGCTTATGGTATTTGATGAACATTGATTGGAAATTCTCTTTTTGAGTGTTAGTTTCTCTTGATTGTCCTTGCATTGACATGCATTATTTGATATGAGGGAGTGGGACTTGTTTGTTGTGAGGGTACATGAACCGTATTGCTAGCTAACTATGTGTTGGGGTAGTGTAACTTGTACTTATGCATGGTTGTCTATTCTAATGTAATACCATACCTTGATCCCATGGCATCACATTGTTATGTCTCATATTTATACATAGTTGGTTTAAAAAAGTGAGATTGGAGGGGGTGTTGTGATTTGAGCCTAAAGTGTTGATTTACTGCCTTGAATAGCTTAGATTCTCCTAATTAAACATTGTGTTTGGTTTTGTTTTGATTTGTTGTGTTTTGTTTCCTGAGTACATGCTAACATTCTATGTTGAGGGTGTTGATGTGCTATAGAAATATAGCACTTTCGATGCTTAAAATAAGGAAAATATACCAGATTCTAAGGTTGTTTTGTTAAATATGATGAATTTTTGGTATGTTTTGCAGGAAACTAGGTTTTGGATGCTATGATCTTGAAAAATATGAAAAGGGTGTTTTTCACTACTTATGTGATCAATTATAGGTGTTCACAACACTTCTCGGATTATTCCAGATAAAAGCATATGCGGGAATTGAAGAAGAGCTTGAAAAGATTTTTGACATCTACCTAGGTAAACATGCACACCATATGTAACACATATGGACCACATGTTTCAAAGAATGTGTCATAAGTCTAAAATCTCAAGAGCAGAACTGAAGGAATTTTTTGTCTGAGCACATGCGCTGGCCAATGTTTGACTTAGGTGGAATAGACTTTGTTACTCATGTTTTGCATGAGAATGCCTTAGAATACTCAATTTTAGGTAAATTTCTCTAGTTGCTCATACTTAGAGTAAGTTGTCCTTAGTTGCTAATACAAGTTAAGGTTGCCTTAGTTCAATTGGACTTAGTAAAAGTTCTTGAGTAGAATATATACCTTAGGGCTTATCCACCCTCAACTATAACCATTAAGTTTACTTGTCTCAATTAACTTTCTAATCCCATATCCATAATTAATATATACTGGACTTAAATTAAAACCGATGTATAATAACAGAAGACCAGACATTAGGCTTAAACAAGATATAAAGAGTAACAAAGAGATCAGATGGTCAACATACAACCATTGGAACTCCCTGAACTGAACTATTTATAGCTACCAAAACTCCCAATCAATAAACATAAGTAAATTCCAGAACTCCTAGATTATAATTATAGATATACATGGGTGACTTGCTTTACATCTAAGAGTTGATTTATATACAATAACCTAGTTCGGGGTATAAATTGACTTAGAATACATCCAGGTATTTAGAGATAGGCTTATTGGCCTACCTTAAGGAAAGACTTATTATTAGATCCCTTGAACCCTTATGCTTAGTAATTGACTAGAAATTGCCCCTTTGTGGCAATAACAACTCCTCTTAGTACTTTTTTGTTATATGGAAGGGCATGGAGAATAATGCCTAAAGGATTATGCCTTGTATGACGTATTGGCTAAAGTTTATGTCAAGCTATTAATTATGAAACTTTTATTAAGAATTGTTTGGCCTAATGAATGTACTATTAAATGAGCCCTATATTATTATATGGCCTAAGTTATAAATGATGTTAATGACCACACTATGAATAATCTATATCATATGTTATGCTTAGCCAATGTTCAAATTAATGTTAAATTATCTTTAGACCAATAGTAGGCCAATGAATATGCTAATGGGCAATTATTTGTGATATCATATAGGGTTATACACATGGTCTAAATGACTAGATTATGGACTATGTAATGATGAGTCCTTGATTAAGACATGTCTATATCATTGA
Source organism: Capsicum pubescens (assembly GCA_030864215.1). Classification (NCBI taxonomy): domain Eukaryota; kingdom Viridiplantae; phylum Streptophyta; class Magnoliopsida; order Solanales; family Solanaceae; genus Capsicum; species Capsicum pubescens. The sequence goes on along the minus strand of CM061546.1, from coordinate 126,096,227 downwards.
GTAAGCCATTAATTACGCTAGTGTATGGGCCATTAAGTATGATCATGCTTCATAATTACGCTAATAATCTTACTAGAAATATTTCTTACTATCAATATTGGAAATGATTAAGTTAATGGTGCTATAAGGCACTCTTATTGACTATATGTAAAGATATTCTATAGATTATGCTTGGACTCATGCTACTCCTTTTATATGATTAATTATATTTCTTTTGTTGCTTATTACGCATATCTATATACCCATCTCTTTGGTATGGGATAGAGGAAAGATATTTGTATTAAGGATATAGTTCTCGAAAAATCCCGAGGATAGTTTATATTATTCATGTTACATATACATATAGCTATTGATAAAGTGACATTTATGATGAATGTTGGATTATGGAGGTATTCTTTTCTTCACTTCACCTTTACATTTATTTACTTTAGCCATCATGGGGTTGTCATTTACTTTAGCCCTCGTGGGGATTTTTATTTACTTTATCCCGCATGGGGTTTTCTCTTTATTAATGATATTAATTTATATATTATGATGATATTATTATGATACATTGATACCTGGTGGGGTCAGAGAATATTATGATGATATAATGATTCTTGATAGGGCCAGAGGATATTATAATGATATATTATACCCGGTAGTGTCTGAGGATTTTAAGATATTTTAATGATACCTGGCAGGGCCGAAGCATATTAGGATTATATATTGACACCCGATGGGGCTGAAGGATATTATGATGTTATATTGATACCCGATGAGGACAGAGGATATTATAATAATATATTGATACCCGACATAGACGATAGATATTATGATGATATATTGATACTCGGTGGGGCTGGAGGATATGATGATGATATGTTGATACCCAAAAAATAGAAATGATATAATGATACGATGATGCCCAGGATAGAGTATATAATGATAATATGACAATACCCGATGAGATCGTAGGATATTGTAATAATAGGATTATACTCATTGCAATCGGAGGATATTGTGATGTTATATTGATACCCTGCAAGGCCATATGATACTATAATTATATGATGATGCCTGGAAAGGACATAGGATGATTATTGTTGTGCCTAATTGTACATTTACCATCTTGAATCTGGCTAGCCTTATGTATGGTAATTATATGTTTATTTATTCTTTTATGTAGTTTGTATAATTTTGGTATTAGAAATGTCGGTTATTGTTTTCTAATAAGTTAATATATAACTAGTATAGTTGTTGATTTAAGAATTGAAGATGCTTAGTGGTGGATATTATTTAAGTGGCTAATAGTGACTAGTGTATTTGTGAACCTTAGTGATAAAGAGGACTAGTGGCATTGATGTTTATTAATAGTGATGATGAATTTATCAAGGAGGTTAATACTTATAAAATGGAGTGGATAATGAGTAATGATAATTATGGAGTTGTAAAGGTTATGTTTTGATACTGACTGAAGTCTAGTTGGTAAGTGGGATCTAGTGTAAAATAGGGATCCACCTAGTGAGTAGTGTTAGTATATAATAATGGTTAATTAAGGAAATATTGGTTACTAGAATACGTTGTGGTGACTAGATGTCTATTAAATAAATATATTATGACGGCTAAAGATAGATATTGGTTAATTGTTGAATATTGTCAAGCGGTGAATCTCATCTAGATTTCAGATATTGGATAGTTAGTGAATAATTGTTAGTTGTTGAATCATAAATTGTGATTGTTTGATGAATAGTTGATAGATAATAACTAGAGGTTATAGGCTGCCTAGTGAGTAAGTGGTTCGTAATAAGCGTTGTCTAGCTAATAATGAGTAAAGAGGGTATACTGATGATATAGATGCCCATATATTGGTATGGTTATGGTTATGAGTATATTGGACTATGCCATTTGATTACGATTATTGATGATAATTGAAAATGTTGGCAAATGATCAAATAATGGAATTGTGGAAAAATATGGATAATGAGAAAGTTTGGATATATTGATCACTTGATTCTTTGACGTTTCTCTTGGGTGTACTCTTCGGTGGTATGGGAAGCCGTGATGAGCTCTTTAATTTATGCACTAGTTGGTATATGGGTGCCAACATTGTACTTGTGTTTGCTTGTAATTATACTTGTGTTTCTTTATGATTTCGAAACGTATATTTCTTATGCATAATGTTATTGGCGTGCGTTGATTCCTTATGTTATGTTGTTATTCGAATGTTTAATACTTTTTATGTACGGCGATATTGGCACGCATTGAAGCCTTATGTTATATTATGATTCTAGTATTTCATGCTTACTATGTACAACGATACTAGCTTGTGTTGCTTCTTTATGCTATATTATTATTCCAAATTTCATACTTATTATGTACAGTGATGACAGAGATGAGTCAGGTTCGATTCTATACCTTGACTTATTAATAATTGTCTTGCATTTTATCATTCTTATATAATTATTAAGCTCAGTCGCCCGATGATGCCCACTGAGTACCCATTGTTTTTGTACTTATACTACATATCTATAAATTTTTGGTGCATATCCGACTATTAGTTGTCATTGTTGATCATGGTTCTTATGGTGATTGATTCCCAAATATAGGGTGAGATCTTGGAGTTCAAGTCTCCTGATTTACGTCCATATATTGTATTCCGTCTTTAGTATTCAAGAAAGATATATTAACTATTCTCCTAATTTTCTTCCATATCTTGTATCCAGTCTTTAGAATTCAAGATAGATATATTGACTATTATAGACTTGGAGTTATACTAAAACTATTAGTTGCTCTTGTAATAGCTCTACAAGGTTTTGGGATTGGACTCTTTTATGATTGTTTATTCTATCTAGAACCTTTAAGTTATAATTAATGTTCTTCAATTTTGCCTATGTTGCAACCATCTTACTGGATTAACCCATTATGTTAGCTCCAGTTAAGGTATTGGCTTACCTACTGGTGGGAATTGGTAGGCCTCGTCATGACTTGTAAATTAGCTCATGACAAATTGGTATTCGAGCCTGGGTTTCATCGATATTGTTGGTAAAAGATCAAGTATCTAATAGAGTCATGCGGATCGAAATGTTGACATTTGTTCCTTTCTTCTTGAGTCTATGGGACATTCTTAGTAGTTCTTCACTTTTTTCACTCATATCGTGCTAAGAGTCATAGTTGGTTTGCAGAATATTCCTTTAATTTTACTCTTTCACAGATGGCCAGGACACATGCTACCTCTACACATGAGGAGTGACCCAAGATTGGGCCTAAGGATCCTGCCATTGGTTGTACATGACCTTGTGGTCGTGAAAAACCTAGAGATATCTCCGCAGTTAGATTCCAAGATAGGTCGCCTTCCCTAGACCCTATTTTTGCACATGAGCCAGAGATTCTTCAACCACAGCCAGCAGTTGGCCAGGGATCAACCCAAGCTCTACCAAGTTTTATTCCTTCTTTATTTCTCAGAGATGCATTGGTTCAGCTATGGGTTTGACTGGTTGCATATCATTAATGGTATGCAGTCTATAGATTAAAGTGGTATAGGGATGGGGGTGCAACATGTATATGCGACTCCCAGAGTGGAGAATTCTCCTACAACAGCGGTTGCTCCACCGATAGCTTCTCAACCACTAATTGCTCAGCCATCTACTTTTTTTATGTCTTTTGAGTTTGAGAGAGTTTGTTGTATTTTTAGAGGGGTGGGATTTCCATTCCACATGTCGACTTAGATTTTTCCCTTTGAGAGTAGTTTTTTTACATGAGTTATTGGATTATGCTAGGGAAATAGATGAGATACACCATGAGGGTCGCAAGGGACGTGATAAGAGGCCTAGATTTCTGGGAAGATTTAGTAGGAGCCTTAGTGGTTCTTGATTTAGAGGTAGTAGTTCTCATGTTGGGTATCCTCCACGTCCATCTTCTCAGCCTCAGAGTTAGCCTAGTCAGCCAAGTCAGGCAACTTTTCAGATTACTAACGGAGGTCAGTTTGGTGATAGTATTCTATCTAGTAAGGGTAATGGTCATACTTTGAGAGGTTCATTTTCTTGTTATTCTAGACATGGTGGTCATTTTGGGTCATCCGAATCTATTGGTTCTTATTCTGCTTATAGAGTGTGTTATAGTTGTGGGGTTTGTGGTTACTATTCTTGAGTGTGTCCTCTTTGTGAGCCAATTAGTGATTCAACACAATATCCCCTTATCAGGGTAGTTTACCCATAAGAAAGAGGTGGTTCCTATGGTCATAAGGGTAGTTTTCAAAGTACTTGAGAAGGTTCTCAAACAGGCAAGATAGAAGATCGGTCAAGTGACCAGCTAGGTAATTGGCGTGGTTAATTATATATAGTACTTGCTATACTCGAGTCTTAGACTTTGGATGTTGTAGTTACAGGTATGATTTTATTGTGCTGCCAGTTGGCCCTTAGTTTATTAGATCTCAAAACCATTTATCCTTTTAGATATCTATTATCATGCACCCCAATTTAAGTTGTCTATTGATTTATTATTTGTTCGATTATGTGTGTTTACTTCTATGGGTTATTCTTTAGCAGTGGATCAAGTATTCAGATCATAGGTTGTGGCGATTAGAGATATTTGTACTTATGTTAACCTTATTATTCTGGATATGGTAGATTCTGATGTGATTTTAGGCATGGACTGATTATCCCACTATTATGCAGTCATGGACTATATTGCCAAAACTGTTTCCTTAGCCATGCCTGATATACCCCCATCTAGAAGAAAGAGAACGGTTAGCCTAGGAGACTTATCTTTAGGGGTTGCAAATCTTATCTCTCTTCTGTTGTGATGCTAGTGTAAACGGTCCATTGCATTACTTTAGTTTTATGGTTTGTAAGTTTCCTGATCTGTTCCCTACTGACCTGCCTGGTATTTCCCCTATCCATGAGATTGAGTTTCATATTGACCTCCATCCTGGCACCTGACATATGTCTATGGCACCTTACCTTATAGCTCTTATCTAGCTTAAGTAGCTAAATTTTTAGCTTCAGAGTCTTCTTGGTAAGGGTTTTATTAGACTGAGTGTGTCTCCTTTGGGTGCACTTGTATTAGTCGTGAAGAAGAAGGACGGCTCATTGTGTATAGGTATTGATTATAGGCATCTTAGTTAGGAGATGGCAAAGAACTGTTATCTTATGCCTTGTATTAGTTATTTGTTTGACCAGCTTCAGGGAGCATTCGTGTTTTCCAAGTTTGATTTGATGTATTGTATGGTAGGAGATATCTTTCTCCATTTGAGTTTGTTGATACTTCCAAGGAATGATTCCCATGGTCGGGATATGCTTTAGTAGTTATTGGATAGAGACATAGTGTATTTTTGATCGACTGAGAGTGGCTCAGTGTAGGCAGAGGGCATATATAGACCGTTGGCTTCGTGCTTTGAAATTTAGGAAGAGAGATTGTGTATTCCTCCAAGTATCGCTCGTGAAGGGTGTCATTTAGGGAGGAAGGGAAAGCTCAGTTTGAGATATATTGGTTCTTTTGTGATTCTCAGTGTTGTTAGTGAGGTAGCTCATGAGTGAGCTTTACCTCTGGACTTTGCTGTTGTTTATCCAGTTTTCAATGTCTTTATGTTACGGTGGTATATTCGTGACCCATCTCATGTTCTTAGATGAGACTCAGTATATTTAGATGAACACTTGACCCTTGTGGAGGAGATCGTGCTGACTTTGGTTAGTGATATGACAGGATTTCCCCCCAGGGAAATTCCAGTAGTATAAAGTTTTATTAAGGCACCACCTACTGAAGGAGGCCACTTGGGAGGCCAAGAGAGAGAAGCGAGCCCAGTATCCTCAATTGTTCGATACTTCAAGTATACCCCCATTCTTAACTTTTAGGGATGAAAGTTCCTTAGTAACAGATGTTTTAATGACCCTTTAGATTATTTTCTGTGATACTTCTTATTTTCGCCATTAGACCTTTATGAAATTTCCTTAGTAACAGATGTTTTAATGACCCTTTAGATTATTTTCTGTGATACTTCTTATTTTCGCCATTAGACCTTTCCCATAGATACCCCAAGTCATGTATGACTTGTTCGAGCTGATAATTTGGCTACCAGGCAGTTCATTTGGGTTTTAGAACCAATTCCCCTTTTAGAAGTCTTTGCTAGTTCCAAATTGCCACTAAGCAAAAACGTCAGTAAAACAATCTCATATGTGAATTCTGATTATGCCAATAGCTCTACAATATTTGTTTTAGGCAAGCTAGACCTTTGGCTTGGGTCCCATTACACCCATGCCTGTTTCGACCCATTAGTCAAAAAGAAAAAATATTGAAAGATATGGGCATAGGCCCACAATTATTATAAGAGACCTCCAATGGAATATAAAACTTAACCAATGCATTTGGAACATCGAATTTAGTGTGGTTGCATAGTTTGCTTGCAAAAATTAGAGTCTAAATGAGTTTTGGAAGTCAAAAACAAGTTTTGACCTTGATCAACAAGGGCCATGACGATTGCAACTAGTGTTATGGGGATCACGAGAGTAGAATCGTATCCCTACGAAGCACGAATGCAGTACCTCTTTACCTTGAGAGGTTACAAATATCTCGCTTGGCGGTGAAATTGACCATTTTCACTTCTCCTTGAGACCTAGAAACCCTTAAATAACTGATAATGCTCAAACTACATCTCTCTTACGAGAATGTAAGCGATCGTTGTCAATACATAACCCAACTAGTTTGGGTCGAATTCCATAGGGAATATGGTGTGAATTTGAGTTATCTGCGGGTTAATCAACTGATAGTTATCAGTTTCCTGTGAATGGGGTTTTTTGGAAAGGTAGCAAGTAATTACTTCTCAATTCAGTGTTTGGAATCTATATGATAAGGAAAACTAGAGTTATGTTCACTATGGGTGTTGGCATTTGACAGACTCTAGTAAAAGTTTAAGATTCTTGTGGTAGGTAGGAACAACAGACTATATTTGTTCAAGTTATGTCTAAATGTTTTACAACCTATTTAGACATTTAACCACCTAATTCTCTCGAACTTAGGGAATTTATATTTCATAACAGGATGTTATCTCAAGTTAATTAATCTTGTTACAACATTAATTATTAAATGGACGTTTGATGCGTCCAAGTCCCTGTTGTTAATTCACTTCTTACTAGGGTTGATTTTTTATCTCAAGCAAACACCATTAAGCAAGGCTTACTATTTGCAACCAATAGTCAGAATATAAAATAATGGAATTAACAAGAAGTTTCTACCACCATTAGAATCATGAACACTTAGTTACGTTACAAACCCAAACCCATAGATCCCACAACTAGGGTTAAGGGAATTTCGCTACTCATAATAAAATAATCAAGACAACAAGTTGTATTCATAGTTTGATATATGAACTTACAACAAGATGAATAGCAACAAGTGTTTCTCAGATTTGATTCACAGTAGAAAATCCCAAAACAATTGTAATAAACTCTAAAAAAATAATTGTAAAGTTCAAGTCAGAAAACTAGAGAGAAGAGATTCTCAAAACGTCAGTTCCCCCATTATGATTAGAAAACCCTAACATATGCTTTAAATACTTCAGCCTAATTATGGAAACAAAATCATAGATCACAGTATTTTCTCAAACAGGCGATGACTTGTGTTACGGCTTATCAGGAGTCTGATGACTTATGAGGAATGGCGTCAGCTCCTTCTCACTTTTGATAATATCTACCTTAGGTTGAAGATGATACGTGATGGCTTATCAGACATGTGACGACTTATCAAAATTGTCGTCACTTCTTTACATCAAATCCTATTCCCTGCCTAAGCCTCTCGACGAGCCTGACGGCTTATCACACTTCTGACCGTCTATAACAAATGTCATCATGAATTCCAGCTGAAGACCATTCTCTGTCTAAGCTTATCTACCATAGGTTGATGATGATACGTGATGGCTTATCAGACATATGACGACTTATCAAAATTGTCGTCGCTTCTTCACTTCAAATCCTATTCCCTGCCTAAGACTCTCGACGAGCCTGACGGCTTATCACACTTCTGACCGCCTATAACAAATGTCGTCACGAATTCTAGCTGAAGACCATTCTCTGTCTAAGCCTAACGATGATCCTGATGGATTATCATACTTCTGACAGCCTATCACAGATGTCATCACAAATTCTAGCTGAAGCTCATTCTCTGTCTAAGGCTACGACAACTTTGATAGCTTATGACAAGGCTGACAACTTATCAGACAAGTCGTCAACTATACTTCTCTCTCTACTTTCTTATAAATCAACTCTTTTACTTCCATTATTGCTGGTTTTCTTGCATCTTGACTTTTATTTCAATATCAAATAGAAAACAATAAAAAACGACAAAAGTTGCTTAATACTTTGCAATTATTCTTAGTTAAAAGTATCTAATGTGTTAGCATCTGCTCACACATCAACACCCTCAACTTAAAACAATTTTTTTTCCTCATGCAACTAAAACACAACCAAGAGGACATAGATTACATTCGGTAGTCAACCATCTATATTATCTAAAAGCATCTTCACCATCTCCAAGGTCAATTAATTTAAAAACAACAACTGTGCATATTATTGAAGAACAACAACGTGACACACAGGAATCAAGATATGGCATCAATTCAGCAACAACAACCATGCATGTACCAAGATTACACTCTCCAAACAAGTTAGCAACTAGCAATGTAACCAGTGTGCCCTCACTACAAAGAAGTCCCACTACACATATATCAGACATCACATATATAACCATGGGTACAATCAAAAGACACTCACTCTTAGAATAAAGTTTCAATCAATGTATGCCAAATACCATAGGCTTGCCCTTATTTTCATTACCAAGATTTTCAAACAGGTCAGCTAGGATCACTATAGGTCTTCTCTTTGGCTTGTAATGTAGCCTAGGAGTTGGTATGATACTTGATGATTTTTAAAGTGACTAAGCCTCCTTGTCACTACACTGGCTTCTGGGGTCTCACTTATTAAGATTTTTATATTCTTCTCTTTTCTTGATCACACATATTTAGGATGGGTGCGGTCTTTTCTACAATCACTTCTTTTTTCTCACAACTTTCTTTTTATTGTTCTTTTCCACCGCACCCAACTTTTTATTCTTTTCTTTTATTCTACCTTTCTTCAAACTCATTTTACATCACGCACCTCTATGATAGCCACCCTCAACTTAGGCCATTTACCTAAGTCAAGGTGCACAGTGTCCAAGGAGGACCATGGCCAAAATAGGTTCATTATAATAAAAATGAGACGGTGATAGGTATCATAAAAAAGAAATAGGCTATTCAGGCTTAAAATAAGGATCAAGGGATATTATACATACAGGGAAGGTCATTCAGGCTAAAAGTAGCTAATATCAAAATGGCCTATGATCCTTTCCTAACCCCTATCCTTCAATCTAGGTAAGACTAAATAGGCAAGTTTTGGATTCAACATACAAAGGGAACTAAGTAAGATCTCACACGCACATAGAACACATGTATATCACAAGTTACTACCTATCCAATTCATGCAATTGTTTAGCAATGATTATCAAGTTAATAGAACTGATACCATAACAAGATGCACAGTGGTAACAATTAGATGCAAATCACACAATTAAATAATCAGACCATTTGAGAAGTATTCACAAATATAAAAAAACCATGTTAACTGCCTCAGGTACTTGTATTTCTCCTAGTCAACTACAAAATGTTACAACAACAACTCACCCTATACCCTCAACTTAAAATCAAAGAAAAACTAAACTAAGGGTTAGGGTATACCTAGAGTAGATCAAGCACGGGAATCATGGCCTTCTTTCTCGCCTTCTTCTCCACTTTCCTTTCTTCGTTGCTATCAGCTATCAAGCCTTTCTCCCTTACCCTTACCCTTTTTTTTGCCCTTCTTTTTTGTTTTTCTTCACTGGTTCCCCCGTGAGATCAAACAATGGGATTTCACCCTCAGACACATCAACAGTTGAGTCTGTCAACACCATAAGTCGGTGCTGCTATAATACTCTAACATCCACCTTTACCTTATCCAGGGCTGATATAAATTATGAAAGGTCTGAACCTGACATTTCTCTTAACCGTGTATTGAAATAATTTTCTAACTCATCAATCCGACCGGGCAAGGATTGAAAGGGCTCAAATGCGACCTTAATCCTCTTATCTACCACAGAGGAAAATTGGTTGGCAAAAAGTTGCAGCTGAGCCTCACACCACTTGGCTTGTTTTACCAATCTCCTGAAATTCATCGGGTTGAAGGCAAATATTGTGGTAAACACAGAAGCTGAAGGATTTATTTCATTTCTACGCACTGAGTCTGCTAGTGTTGGGGATGTCGGTGGTGCAGCTTTAGAATCCATCGCCTCTATATTAGGTGCTGAGATGGTATTTGTAACTAATGGATCTGTTGCAATCTCTGCTCCTCTGCCAAGCATTAGCCTCAGCTAATTTTCATCATATCATCTGGGGTTGTGGGTCTTCTTGGCAGGTAGTTTGTTGTCTATACCTACAACCTCAGGTACGTTGGTTTCCTTACACAACCTCATAATTAGACAAGGGAAAGGATATGCCATGCCGGGCATTGAGACCCGAATTTTTATCTCCACAGCAATGATTTCTCCAAAGTTCAAGTTGAGTTTAGCCACAATAACTGCGACCATTATTGATCTATCATCTCTAAGGATATTATCTCCCTCAGTTGGCATCAAATGGGTGCACATTAGACCCTACCAAAACCTTTCTTCTTGAGTCAGGAAGGCCTTAAAAATCCTTTTATTCGGGTTGGTCAGCCATTTGATTTTTCCTTCATCAATGAGGGTGGATAACCAAGACCGTTGATTTGCACGATGCTTCAACCGAGCGTAGAATGTAGGTGAAGTAGCCTGAGGAATGAATTTAGGGCCATGACGAAATTTATTGATTGTTGTTTCTGAGAGATCCACCATCACACCCCGCACTGGAAATTTATCCAACAAGGGTTGATCTGCTAATTTCTCCCCTTCTTTGCACATGTTCTCCAATTAGGCCTGATAGTTTGCTTAGAACTCCGAAACTAGTGTAGGGCAAAATGAGCTTCCTCCTTTTGTGGTGCATCCCAAGTCGTAGTCTCAAAATTTTTGCTCCACTTCAGGATATATGCTCAACCCATTAGTGATGATCTTCTTTTTATCAAAGATTGGCCTTTTAATGGTCCTTATTTTAGTTTAGAGAAGAATATCATAGAAGATTTTTTGTACCTTGGGAATTTTCCATCTAGAACTGTCTCGGACCCTGGGGTTCTTGTATTTAACCAGAGTTCCCCAAATAGGAGATTCTTTATTATCTTGTTTCTCAACAGAAGGGGACTCAGATGGTGGTCCCTCAGATTCAGGTTGCTCAGATTCAGCATGCTCTGACTAAGGCTGCTCAGAAGCCATCTGCTAAGAAGTTGTACTGTCAGGTAGTGTTGTTGCTTTAGTATCACTTTCTTCACTCTCCTCTACCTCAACTGGTGGAGGTGGCAAGGGATTTTTTGGGCTTTTCTTTTTCCTTTGCTTCCTGAGAAGTGGCTTCTCTTCCTCATAATCAAATTCCTCATCGAAGAGTCTCCGAGGTACACTCCCCTTTGTTACTTTCTTTGTAGGTTTGGGGTTTTTTCTTTTGGGTGCCATTATAAGACCTGTAGAAAAAGAAAGCACTCATTTAGCACTCATGATTATCCAACTCAAGAAGTTCAGTCATTTTAATTCCATATCCCTCAAAAGAGGTTCACAATTGTATCAGATCAAAGTTTTGACGACATGTTCTGATAAGTTGTCACAAATATGATAGCTTATCATTCATGTCATCAGCCTTAAATAGAACAGGATTATTTTTCTCAACTTGTGACAACAAAGTATGATAATTCGTTACAAATGTGATATCTTATCAAACACATCGTCAACTCAGAATACAACCTCTAGCTCAGTTTTAATCTTGATTTTCAATCCATTTTCTTCTTAGAATCACATGGAGTTGTGTTCTTGAGATAAGCCCTCGGTTTTTATGCATAATACAGCATTGTACAACCTAGATTCTATTTTTCAAACAATGGAAAGTTAAGCTTGCCTCAATCTCTTTGGAACTAAGAGTTACCTTAGTTGCATCATTTACCTAATGAAGAAGAGAGTTTAGTTATGAGCATACCTGATAGGCAACTTTACTTGGTTATGTGAGTTAGAGGAAGTAGTAGATGAAAGAAGAGTTCTTGATCTTGATTTCAAACCCACACTTCACAGGGAAGAATATTTTTCTTGTTTTACGTAGGAATTTATTTTGAAAAAAGTAAGTAAATAAACTAAATATGGAAGGAAATAAAACATAAAGAAAAGAAAGGAGATACACGGGAGGGTGAAAAGGTTTGATTATGGGCCGGGTCAAATTTTTTAGTATTTGGGCCCAAGATTACCTGAAGGCTTATCAGATGTTTGATAAGTCATCACAGATGTCATCAACCTTTGGCAGAGTGTTGCCTTCTTTTTGGATTTTCTGACGACATATCTGATGGCTTATCACAATTATGATAACTCGTCACATCTATCATCAGGCTTTCTTGGCTGACTTTATCAATTTTTACCTAGATCCCTGCATACCTCTTTAGTTCATTATGCTTCCTATCTAAATAAATTAAAACACTTGCATTTAAACATAAAAATTTTGAGTTGCCTCCCAATAGCGACTGTTTTAATATCGCAGCACGACTAGGTTATCTTGACTACTCAGACTTCGTTAAGACACCATACTGCTACCTCTTTTCCATCTTCATAAAACACATCTACAATTGAGAAGACACTTATATCCTTTTGTAGTGTCATGGATGAGTGTATTTCAAATCTTGTTTATTTGTCATTAAACCTGAACTTCAGCCCATTCAGCTCCATGTCCACTACTACTCTCCCAGTAGCAAGGAATGGTATACCCAAAATAATGGGTACTTCAAAATCCACCGTACAGTCTAGGACTACAAAATTAGCAGGAAGTATAAAGTTGGATACCTTTACCAAAACATTATGTAATATTTCTACTGGCCGTTTTACGGACCTATCCGTCATCACCAACCGCATGTTTGCCGGGGAGGATCCCCCAAACCTAGATTTTTATACACGGCTAGCGGCATCATATTTATGCTCGCCCACAAATCACATAGGGCCTTAGTAAAATTAAGAGACCTAATTGTACATGGAATAGTGAATGCTCCATGGTTGGCCTTCTTCTGCACTAAGAATCGTGCAGAAATGGCACTATAATGGTGGAGATTATCCTCTAGTTCATATATCACCGCTCTTTTATTTGTCACAATGTCTTCCTTGAATTTAGCATACCCTGGCATTTGCTCGAGTGAATCCTCCAAAGGCACATTTATCGTTAACTGTTTCAACATTGCAATGAATTTACTAAATTTCATGTTGTCAACCTTCTTCTTCAATATTTGAGGAAAGGGAGGTGGTGTTCATGGGAGAGTTTTCACCACTACTTCCTTTTCATTCTCCTTTCCTTGTTCCGGAGCATCATTAGAACTATCCAGCTTCCCAGACTCTACTATACATTCTTCTTTGGGTTCATTATCTGCTTCAGTCATATCTTCAATCAAACTTTTTCCCACAAAAGGGCCAGGTAATGTTTTACCACTCCTAGTTGTAATTCCCATACATGAGCCATTATTCTGTAAATTCTGAACCATACACTAGGTAATGTTCCACTTTTTCTCTGGTTCAGTGTTGCAGAGAGTTGGCTCATTTGTTGTTCCAGCTGTTTGATCGAAGTGGAGTGCCACTTTACCAACTGACTCATAGAGGACAGATCGTTCTTTATGGTAGTCACCCCTGAGTTAGTAGCCTCCACTCCCTTTAACAATTTAGCCATCATGTCATCCAGGGACATCTTTTCAGAACTTATTATAGCAGCCTCATGATTTCCAGGAGGGACATATAACCCGATCCTATCATTATTTCTTCTCTAATTACCTTTCTCCTGGTTCTTATATCCATCCTTGTCATAATAAGTCCAATCTTGATTTCCTTGTCTATTCCCTCAGAAACCTCATGATTATTTACATAGTTTGCCTCTTCTTATGAGTCAGACTCCACTTTGCTCTGCGATTCCATAGTCTTCACTTTATCAGTTTTACCTGATAGTAAATGCTTGGTTAGCAAGTTCATCTGCATTTTTTGGTGAGCCATGTCTTAATCACCCTCCTCGTCTCTTCTGCATTGTTCCACAATCATACCAACATAAATAGTGGGACTTGCTACCACAGAGTCCCTGGTATGCCATGCTCGACTCTGTTTGGTCATTCTCTCAAGTATTTCTGAAGCCTCTGGGAATGTAAGATCAACAAATGAACCACCAGTATCATTACAAGGCTATTACAAGGCTGACGGTAACTTTGATAGCTTATTACAAGGCTAACGACTTATCAGACAAGTCTTCAGCTATAATTTCCTTTCTACTTTCTTAGAAATCAACTATTTTACTTCTATTATTGAAGGTTCTCTTGCATCTTGACTTTTACTGCAATATCAAACAGAAAATAATCAAAAACGACAAAAGTTGCTTAAGACTTTGCAATTATTCATAGTTAAAGTCTCAAATGTGTTAGCTTCTTCTCACACATCAATAACATGAGATGTTCAAATTGAATCATGGGTGAGAGTTAAAATATTGTTTAACATATAATTTTATGATTAACAAAGGATTTGAGGTAAGAATCTTTCCTTTTCATGCTTCAATTTCATAAATTTTGACCAAAACCCCAAATAGCTTGAGGGATTGATTTTAGCCCAAATATGCTTGGTTTTCACTAGATTCTTGAAGTTTTTGATTCAGAAATGGTGATTGAACATTGGGTTGATCTTGGAAACGTGAGGACCCTACTTAGGGGTTTTAGGTGTCTTTTTTGGACCCAAAGAACAAAGATTCAATATGAGTATTGATATTCTTATAATAATGTGTAGCTTCTATTTTTTATAACTTGGCACCTTGAAGATGTTTCTCGAAAGAGAAAAACAATAGTTTAGAGGCTCATGAGCTTCCTTTGGAAGTGAGGTACATTAGGCTTACTTTGAAATATCCTGGGTTTTGACCCTTAGAGAATTTTCTAGAAATGCATTCTCCAGACCCAATACAACTCATGAGTTTAGTTGTATGCTAGAATACAAGTGGTGTGGTCCTATTTCATGCTGACCAGTGTTAGTTGGAGGGATGGTTTTGATCACTAGAATTGTCATGACTTAGGGGTACGAGTCGTAAGGCTTGGTAGGGGTTGTATTAGTGACTCGTATGATGGCCAGTGTTTTAACCTCCTGTAAATTCATTCTTCAAGAGATACAGATCATGGGTAAAAATTGTAGATTATGGTTACGACTTGGTTGGATGAGTTATATCCTGGACAGTGTTTGATCCAAGGGCTTAGGCCTGGGTATGACAGGTGGAAACCAATCGTAAGAAAGGGTATGACTCATAAGAGGGTCGGTCGTATCCCTGTGATAGGTTTTTAAGGGATTTAAGAAGGGGTATTCTAGACATTTCCCTACTTACCCTATTTAGGACCCATGACTTCAAATATAATTAAGAGGTTATTTACCCTATTATTCTATTCATTAACACTTATAAACTATTCCTAAACATCCAATAATTCTATCAGGACCTTTTGGGGTAAGGAAGCAAGGGTTTCTACTAAAGGATTACTTTAAGGCTTGCTTTTGTGATTTATTTCCATCAATACTTCGATATAAGGCATGATTCTCATCCCTTATTGTAATTTCAACTAAACGCATGGTTTATATGATTGATTTCATGGTTTTACTATTTTATGATTATGGTTTTCAAATATTATTTAAGGGTTTTTATATTGAATGCTTAGTTATGGTTTTCTATGGTTTTAATTATGCTTTTATATGCATTGATGGTTGTTTTGGAAAATTGGATTGCATGTTAACGTTTTAATGGTCTTTGGAATTTATTCTGGTTATATTATGCCCCAGAGTGTGTGATAAAATGCTTATAACGATATGTTTATTTCATTGACATTTTTTAATGGAACTCTTGCATCTTATAAACTTCGTAAAGGATTTATGCATGGTTTAAATGGTTTGAAAAGGGCTAAAGGCGAAATGGTTATACTGGTGGAGAAAATAAAAGTCTCCCAAGTGGATTTAATATGGTATATGGGAAGGGAACCTAAGGTCCCTTAACCTAAATAGTTTTTCTATAGGTATAACTTACAAGTAATGGGATGGTATGACGATTCCTCAAATATTGTCCTGGGTTAATAAATTGTAAATGGATTGTTTGGACATAGTTTTAATTATGCAATAGTGGTGGGATGTGAAGATAAGCCGTGGAAGGTGGCAGCCCCGAGCGGCCAAAATTGGAAACTCATATTTACCGATATAAGGGGTCGTTGATGACCACGTGCGAGTGTGACATTTTATATTAGAGAGATATACTAGTCATCCTATGGGATATTTCCCAATCATGCAGCTACATGCACTGGAACCCTTTCAGCAATGGGAGATGAACCCATATCGCCCGTGGGTAGTTAGGACGACAAAGCTTAATAGCCCAGGTAAAGGTTTTAAGTGCATTCTAAACCCAGTCCCTTTTCTTGAAACTTATATATGTCTGGTTGTATGCATTATGGATGTTTTTACTTAGTTTTATGACTGGAATTATTTTATCCTTATCTTGAGATTCATGCTAGCGGTCATTCATGAACCCCCTCTACTGGCGGTTGTATACCCACACTATGTAGAAATCAGCCATTTTACTCCTTCTATTTAGCATGCGGATTCGATATCATCACTTGGACTGAAGTGGTAAGATTATATCCTTTTGTAAGGCATCATTTTATGTTGTGGATTCTCTTTAGATACTTTTAATTTATTTTGGATATTAGTTTTAGCCATGGTTGGGGGCATGTCCTAACTGAATTTATTTACTCTTTCGGATAAAGGCTTTGTGGTACTTCTATGGGTTGGAATAGGCTGGATAACTATTGGTGTTGGCCTTGACATTGGAATTAGTTTGTGGGATAACATCATTGAATAATATTATAGGTTTTTCCATCCTATTACATTTTGGGATTGATTTTCAAATCATGTTTTGGTATTCTCTTTGCATTATGGTCTATGGTTTGGTTTGGTATGATTGGGCAGTTGGCGTGGTGCGGTTGGACTCAATTGTGTTGGTCACAGTTGTGACCCTATCCCAGAGTCTTAATGAGAACAATAACGTTATCTTGTTATACCTTCAAAATTTAGCCCATCTAAGGCTGGATATAGTTGGTTAGGTTGGGCAATAGGGGGCAGTCCCTAATCCTGGACATGGGATGCCCATTATGATAAGGCTCGGGGTCAGGTTATGTCAAGTTAGTATTACATCTTTAGGTTCATGTTCAACTGGGAAGTCCATAATACCATGTCGAGTGGAGTCTCCTTTAGGGGTATGAAATGCACCATAATCATGAGAGAGAGGCTACAATATGTTTAGGAATGTTTCACTTTCTTGGTATTCTATCTTCAAGCTTCATTTATCTATCCTGGAATCTCCTCTAATACTTATTTATTCATTTCTCCGATTATGCCTCCCATATCTAGAACACAAGGAAATTATTCCATCCAATCTAGGGATAATGCTAAAGAGGTACATCCTACGTCTAGAGTACATCTTCGATCTTATGGTCCTATTCTTAATGGTGTTAGAGTTCCTTCTTTTTTGGATAGTTCTCCTTAGGTCCCTTAGGGAAACATGACGAATGCAAAATTTTGTCAGTCTAATAATTTCACTGCCCAATTAGTTATTGCTCAAGCTGAGTAGGGTTTGACAGGTGCTTTATTTACTGAGGCCATAAGGGTTTGTTAGTTTATAAGAATGTGTCCTCAACTTTTGCTGGGGTGGAGGTGGAGGAGGATCCACAGGTCTTTTTGGATTAAATGGAAAAAAATTTTTGGATGATGTAAGCTACTAATGTAGAAGGGGTTAACTTTGTATCTTAGCAGTTCAAGGATATTGCTTCTTAGTAGTATGGGGAGTAGGATAGGGATAAGGGTGATATGGAAGAGGAAGGGTTGTAGGAGTCTTTTTCTAATAATTTCATGAATTAGTTCTTTCCTCAAGAGTTTTGGAAAGTAAAGATGGAGGAGTTTGTGAACCTCAGGCAGGAGAGGATGGTTGTAAAGGAATACTCTTTAAAGTTCGATCAACTATTAAGGTATGCTCCTGATTTAGTGTATGATATGAGGTCGAGAATGAGGAATTTTGCTTCTGGATTGAATAGATATTTGATTCTAGAGAGAAAAAACTACTTTGTAGATTAAAGATATGGATATTTCAAGGTTGACTGTTCATAGGCAATAGGTTAAGGATGAGAAGAGGAAACAGGTAGAGTGTGGGAATAGGCAGGAGAAGCAAAATAGGTTTTTTTATCAGGGAGGTACTCAGTCTCTAGGTGGTAGAGTTGGTGGCAAGGGGAAGAAAAAGAAGTGGGAGTGTTTGGGCTCCTTTTCTACTAGTGCTCCTTATCACTCGGGAGATAGGCGTCATCAAGGTGGTGATAATTCTCAAGCGCAGTTTCCCCAATATCAGGCAATCAAAGGTCAGTCAGTTTCTGTATGTCCTTTTTATTGATTTTATGGTCATCTTCATCGGGGTTATTGAATAGAAAGAAGGCATAAGTTCTTCAAGTCTGGCCATATAATCCATCGGCTCAGGGATTATCCTGTCAATATGGTTGCTACGGGGGCGAAAAAGATTCTTGTGGCTTTATTTTTTTCTCCTACACCTGGTGTTGTGGCATTTGCTTCTATTACTAGTCTTGGTTCTAGTTTTATTGGAACATGTTGTATGCTTTGGCTTCCCGACTAGAATTGAAGGCATCACCTGATGTCGTTACCGTTAAGTTATAGCTTTTGGATTCGATCCAGAAGTTATTTTGGATTCTTTTTCTATTTCTACCCCTGTAGGTGACTTGGTTATTGCTAAGAGAGTCTATAAGGGGTATGTGGTATCTTTTAGTAGCAAGTAGACCTTGGTGGATCTTTCTGAGTTAGATATGGTAGATTTTGATGTAATCTTATGTATGGATTGGTTGCATTCTTGTTATGCGTCGGTGCATTTTTAGACTTGTAGAATTATCTTTAAGTTCCCTGGTGAACCGGTTATAGAGTGGGATGGTAGTTACTTATGTCCTATAGGGAGGTCTTTTCTTATCTTAGAGCTTGGAGGTTAATCTCTAAGGGTTGTCTTTATCACTTGGTCCAGATTAAAGATTCTAACTCAGAAGGTCCTTCTTTGTTTTTTATTCCTATGGTTAATGAGTTTCAGAGTTCTTTTGGGATGATCTTCCTGGTGTTCCTCTAGATAGAGAAATAGAGTTTGGTATTGATTTACTTCCAGACACACATCCAATTTCTATTTCTCCGTATAGAATGGCTCCGACTGAGTTAAGGGAACTAAAAAAGAAACTTAAGGATCTTCAGGATTAGGGTTTTACTCATCCTAGTGTTTTTTCATGAGGTGTGCCAGTGTTGTTTTTGTGCAAGAAGGATGGTTCCCTTCAGATGTGCATTGACTACAGGAAGTTGAACAAGGTGACGGTCAAGAACAAGTATCCTCTTCCTCGAATAGATGATCTATTTGATCAGTTATTGGGTGCCAAGTTTTTCTCTAAGATATATCTCTGGTATGGGTACCATCATCTTAGGATTAGGGAGGTGGACATCCCTAAGATGGCTTTTCATACTCGGTATGGGCATTTTGAGTTCTTGGTAATATCGTTTGGGTTGACTAATGCTCCGACAATATTTATGGACTTGATGAACAGATTGTTCAGGAAATATTTAGATCTCTTCATCATTGTGTTTATTGAGGACATTCTAGTTTATTTGAAGAGTGAGGTGGATTATGCTAATCACCCCCGTGTGGTGTTGCTGACCCTTAAGGAACAATAATTGTATGCCACGTTTTATAAGTGTGAGTTCTAGTTGAACGTTGTGACTTTCTTGGTTTATGTTATTTCTTGTGAAGGGATTATGGTCGATTCGTAGAAGGTTGTTGTGGTGAAGAGGTGTCCTAGGCCCACAATTCCATCTAAAATCTAGAGCTTCTTGGGTTTGCCATGTATTATATGCGGTTTGTGGAAAGATTTTCTTTGATAGATACTTCTTTGACTAACTTGACTCAGAAGAAAGTTAAGTTTTCTTGGTCTGATACTTGCGAAGGGAGTTTTGAGATGTTAAAGGATAAGTTAACTTCAGTTCTAATCCTGACCTTGTCGAAAGGCAATGATGGGTTTGTGGTTTTTTGTTATACATCTCAGGTAGGGTTTGTTTGTGTGTTGATGCAGCATGGGGAGGTGATTTCCTATGCTTCCAGGCAGTTGAAGGTTCATGAGAGGAATTATTATACTTATGATTTGTAGTTGTTGGCGGTTGTGTTTGCTTTAAAAATATGGCATCATTATTTGTATGTTGTTTATGTGGATATCTTTTCTTATCACAAGAGTCTTCAGTATGTCTTCACTCAGAAAGAGCTTAATCTCAGGAAGTGGAGGTGGCTTGAGCTTCTTAAGAATTATCATATGAGTCTTCACTACCACCCAGGTAAGGATAATGTGGTTGCTGATTCTCATAGCAGGTTATCCATGTGGAGGTTGGCTCACGTGGAGAAAAGCAAGAGGGAATTGGTTAAGGATATTCAATGATTATCTAATCATGGAGTTCATCTCTTGGACTCTAAAGATGGTGTTGTGATGGTGCAAGAAGCGATTCGGTCGTCTTTTGGTGTAGTGATTAAGGAGATGCAAGTACTAGATCCTTTCTAGATGAAGATCAAGGGTGATGTTGGTGAGGAAATGTTAGTGGTGTTTGAGATCAGTGGTGATGGTACTTTATGGTACCAAGGGAGGTTGTGTATTCCTGATGTTGATTTTTTGCTACAAAGTCTTTTGATTGAGGCACATGAGTCATGCTATATTTTTCATCCCGGCTCAACTAACATATATCATGATATCAAGAAGATCTATTGGTGGAATGACATGAAGAGGGATATGGCTGATTTTATGGCCAAGTGCATGGTGTGCCAACAAGTTAAGGTTGAGCACATGAGGACATAAGGGTTGTATTAAGAAATTGATTTTGTCAAATGGAAGTGGGAAATAATCAATTTGTACTTTATTACCAGTCTTCCTTGTGCTCAAAATTAGTACGATTCGATTTGGGTAATATTGGATTGATTGACCAAGTCTGTGCATTTCTTGCCAGTGTGGACTACCTTTTCGGCGGAAGATTATGTGTGGTTGTATATTCAGAAGATTGTGAAGCTGCATGGGGTACCTATTTCAATTATCTCTGATCGTGGTACACAATTTACGTCTCATTTCTGGCATTCTTTTAAGAAAGGGTTGGGGACGAAGGTTAGTCTGAGTATTTTTTTCATCCACAGTTGGATGGGCAAGCGGAGAGAACTATTCATACTTTAAAGATATACTTCGAGCCTCTGTGATTGACTATGGTGGCAATTAGGTTGAACATCTGCCTTTGGTGGAGTTTTCTTACAACAATACCTTTCATTCTAGTATTAGTATGGATTCTTTTGAGGCATTGTATGGTAGGAGGTGTAAATCTTCTATTGGGTGGTTTGATCCTGGAGAAGCGGATATGTTTGGTCCTTATTTGGTTTATCAGGCGATGGAGAAGGTGAAGGTGATTTGGGATAAGCTTAAAGCTACCTAAAGTCACCAAAAGTCCTATGTGAATGTAAGGCATAGAGACTTGGAGTTGAGGTCCGGGATAGAGAGTTCCTCAAGGTATCGCCCATGAAGGGAGTGGTGTGGTTTGGCAAGTAAGGGAAACTAAGTTCTAGGTTCATTGGTCCTTATGTGATTCTATGGAGAGTTAGAAATATTATTTATGAGTTGGAGTTTCCATCTAGCTTAAGTTTTGTTCATCCGGTCTTTCATGTTTCTATATTGAGGAAGTATCTTGGTGATCCTTCTTCGGTTGTTCCATTTGATTGATTGGGTATGTTGGATTCTCTATCTTATGAAGAAGCCTCGGTTGAGATATTAGATAGGAAAGTTCGTCGATTGCGAACCATAGATGTGGCTTCGGTTAAGGTTCTATGGCGGAACCATAAGGTGTAAGAAGGTACTTAGGAAACGGAAGAGGACATGAAGTCGAAGTATCCACATTTGTTTTCTGCTCCTGAGATTCATGCGGAAGGTATATGTTCTTGAACACATCCTTATTTTTTGAGTTTGTTAAAGAAAAGATTAATATCTTTGCCTTTTTACTTTCATACTTTGTTAAAGGGATGTTTAATAATGCAAATGACTCTGTGTGTGGTTACCTCTACCTTGTCTGTCATTCAGGGACAAATATTCCTGGTAGTGGAGAAAGAAACATCCTGGGTTTTGACCATTAGAAAATTTCCTGGAAATTCGTTCTGCCAACCCAATATGACTCATGGGTACAAGCCATGTGCTGGGGTACGAGTGGTATGGTCCTGTCGTATGTTGATGAGTGTTAGTTGGGGGGATAGTTTTGATCACTGGAATGGCCATGTCTTAGGGTACGAGTTGTAAGGCATGGTACGGGTCGTATTGGTGACTCTATGGTGGTTAATGTTTGATCCTCCTTGAAATTCATTCTTCAAGGGATACAGATCATATGCTGAGGTCATGACTTGGTTCGATGAGTCATATATTGGATAGTGTTTGATCTTGTGGGGGTATTAAGGACATTTCTCTACTTACCCTACTTAGGATACACAACTTCTAATACACTTAGGAGGTTATTTACCTTATTATTCTATTCATTCACACTTAGAAACTATTCCTAAACATCTAATAATTCTCTCAAGAACTTTTGGGGAAAGAAGCTAAGGTTTCAACTAAAGGATTTCTTTGGTGATTTCTTTCCATCAATTCTTCAGTATAAGGCATGATTCTTTTCCCTCATTGTAATTTCAACTAAAGGCATAGTTTATATGATTGATTACATGGTTTTACTAATTCATGATTATGGTTTTAAACTATTGTTTGGGGGTTTTTATATTGAATGCTTGGTTATGGTTTTCTGTGATTTTAATTATGCTTTTATATGCATTAATGGTGATTTTGGACAATTGGGTTGCATTGGTCATTGGAATTGGTTTTGGTTATATTATGCCCCCAAGGTGTTTGATAAAATGCTTATAATGATATGTTCATTGCATTGACTACTTTTAATGAAAATCTTACATGTTTTAAATTTGGTAGAGGATTTATGCATCGTTTAAATGATTTGAAAAGGTCTAAAAGCTAAATAGTTATGCTTGTGAAGAACATGGATGTCTCCTAAGTGGATTTAATATGGTAAATGGAAAGGGCACCTAAGGTCCCCTTAACCTAAATAGTTTGGTAATGGATATAACTTGCAAGTAGTAGGATGGTATGATGATACCTCCAGTATTTGCATTAGTTAATAAATGGTAAATGGATTGCTTGGACATGGTTTTAATTGGGCATTAATGGCGGGGTGTGTAAATAAGACATGGAAGGTGCCTGTCCCAGGGGGCCAAAATTATAAAGTCATATTTGCCGATATAAGAGGTCCTTGATGACTACTGTGAGTGTCACATTTTATATTAGATGGATGTACTAGTCATCCCATGGGATATTGCTTGGTCGTGCGGTTACACGAACTGGGAACCATGCTAAAACTATATCGCCTGTGGGTGGTTAGGACAGAAAAGCTACACAGCCCAGGTAAATGTTTTAAGTTCCTGCTAAACCTGGTCCCTTTTTCCGACACTTATATATATATGGTTGTATGCATTATGGATGGTTTTACGTGGTTTTATGACTGATATTATTTTTTCCTTATCTTGAGATTCATGTTAAAGATCATTCGCTAACCCCATCTACTGGTGGCTATATACACATACTATGCAGGAA
This sequence comes from Capsicum pubescens, assembly GCA_030864215.1. Lineage (NCBI taxonomy): Eukaryota > Viridiplantae > Streptophyta > Magnoliopsida > Solanales > Solanaceae > Capsicum > Capsicum pubescens. Next base: position 126,072,309 of record CM061546.1, on the reverse strand, counting down.
CAACCATTCTACTCCTGTTTAGCACGTGGATTCGGTATCATCACTTGGACTGAAGTGGTGAGCTTCCATCCTTTCGAAAGGCATCATTTCATGATGTGGATTCTCTTTAGACACTTTTATTTTATTTTGGATATTGATTTTTTCCATGGTTGGGAGCATATCCCAACGGGATTTGTTTCCTCTTTTGGATAGAGGCTTTGTGGTACTATGGGGGGTTGGTATGGGTGGGATCAGTATTGGTGTAGGCCTTGATAATGGAATAAGACAGTGGGCTGACATCATTGGACGATATTATTGGTGGCTCCATCCTATTACATTTTGGGATTGATTTTCTTATCATGTTTTGGTATTCCCTTCGGTTTATGGTCTATGGTTTGTCTTGGTATGGTTGGACGGTTGGTGCGGTATGATTGGACTCGGTTGTGTCAGTCTCGGTAGTGACCCTATCTCAGGGTCTTAATGAGAGTAATAAACTATCTTGTTAAATGTTTGAAATTCAGCTTATCTAAGGCTGAATATAGGTGGTTGAGTTGGGCAACAGGGGGCAGTTCCCGGTCCTGGTTGGACTTGGGACACCCATCACGACAAGGCCCGGGGTCGGGTCGGGTCATACTCCATTTTAGATTGAGCTATGTTTTGATGTATTTGTGATATCTTTTTAGATTGGGATGGGTTTTAAGTATTGGATTTATGAAATGCAAGACTTGGGTTAGTTTGACCATTTAGGCTATGTGAATCTTAGAATTGAAAAGGTTGACTTAGGTGGAATAGACTTTATTACTCATGTTTAGCATGAGAATGTCTTAGAATACTCAATATTAGGTAAATTTCTCTAGTTTCTCATTCTTAGAGTAAGTTGGCCTTAGTTACTAATACTATGAAGGTTGCCTTAGTTCCATTAAACTTAGTAAAAGTGCTTGAGTAGAATATGCTTATGGTGGCTTGCTTTACATCTAAGAGATGATTTAGATACCACAGCCTAGTACGAGGTACAAATTAACTTAGAATGCATTTGGGGATTTAGATATGGGCTTGTTGACCCTCCTTAAGGTAAGACATATGATTAGTTACCATGAACCCTTACGCTTAGTAATTGACTAGAAAGTGACCCTTTGTGGCAATAACGACGACTCTTGGTACTTGTTGTTTATGCAGAATGGCATTGAGAATAACGCCCAAGCAATTATACTTTGTATGCCTTATTGGCTAAAGTGTATGTCAAGCTATTAATTATGTTATTATGATTAACTATTGTTTAGGCTAATAAACATGCTATTAAAAGAGCCCTTATTTTTAATATGGCCTGCACCATAAAGGATGTTAATGACCATTCTATGAATAAGATATTGATTATGTTATGCTTAGCCATTGTTCATATTAATGATAAATTATCTTTAGACCAATTGTAGTGCAATGAATATGTTAATAGGCCATTGTTCGTGATATCGCTTATGGTTATGCACCTAGTGTAAATGACTAGATTATGGACTATGTAATAAAGCCATGTCTACATTATTGAGTAGGACATTATTTTCAACATACTCATCCTCCTACATAATTATGCAATTGAGAAGACCATAGACCATTGACATTTGAAAATATGCATTATTATCCTCTGAAAGATCAAGAAAGTTCCCAAAATAGCTGGCCCCAAAGAAATCATCCAATTTTTCTTTCTTTAGTATCTCCTTGAAATTACCAAAAACTTTCCCTATTATAGATTTTATAAAAAAGTCATCATACAAATCTGTATGATTGTCCATAGGCATATCCACCTGAAACTTGCCAATACTCAATGTTTTTACAACATCATGTAGCGATTTTGATCTAAGTTCACGATTAATTGTCGGTATCTCAATACCATCTTATTTATTATCACTAAATCCTTCATCATCTTTATTCTTACCAGTTGCTTCATTTTTCTTCCTCTTTCTTCATTTCTTTATTTTCTTTACCTCCAAAATCTTCGTCCACTTCATTTTGTTCCTCTTCATCATCTTCCCCACTTTCAGCATCATATCATTTCTCACTTTCTTTTTCATCTTCTTCCTCATTTTTCTCATCATCTCTTTTTTCACTTTCTTCATCATCTCCTTCCTCACTTTCCTCATCATATCCTTTCTCACTTTTTATTTTATCCTCTTCCTCATTTTTCTTTTCATCTCCTTCTATACTACCTACATCTTCTTCCCCATCTCCCAATTCTTCCTTTTCTACATCTTTATATCTTTCAATTTTTCTCTTTCAATATCTTTTTAATGATCTCTTTACATAACTCCATTCCCTTTTTTGCATATTTACATATGGTAACACTTCATCTATTTGACAAAAGGATTATTTAGCTAGTTCATGTAATGTTGTTTGTGATTTAGCTTATTTGAAGTTGATTCACTTCCTTTTCTTTTGGTTGGAGGAATTTTATTTATAAACGATATAAAACAAAAAATATTATAATTAAATTGTACATCATTAAAAAGTGCAGCAGTGAATTTAACAAATAGAATAAAGTGAAATAATATTTTCAATAGATATGTAATTTGTTGCAACAGGTGACTGATTTATTGAAACAAATGTCTCCTTTGTTGGAAGAAATGAAAACAATATTAAAATTATTTTGATTTCTACCAACAGATGATATATCTGTTGCAATAGGTCAATCATATATTGTAAGAAATAAAACTAATTTCAATACTATGTTTATTTATTCCGAAACATGACTGATGTTTTAGAAGAAATCAAAACAACAAATCTAATCAAACAGTTTTTCCGATAAATGCCTCATTTGTTGCAATATATTATCCATTTGTTTGGATTTAAGACACTTTCAAAGAAACACCAACAACAATAGAGAATAACAACAGATGAAACATATGTTTCGACAGATTATTTATCTGTTAAAAACATCATAACAGTAAAACCAACCAACTATTTAATTTGCAACGAATGGTATAGTTGTTCCCAACATAGTGTAATATGTACCAACATTTTCTTAATCTGTTGGAATTCTTATGGCTCAATTTATCAAGTCATGATGGAACCTACTTTAACCCACTAATAGTGTCATGACCTGAACTAGGGCTTGGACATGACAAGTATCTCAAGTCCACCATGGATAGAGACCACCCCTTTTTTCCTAGTCATAAAGAATATCATATAGCTGCCAGTGGATGAATTTCAAACATATAATAATATAGAACATTCAACAAAAAGAAGGTGATAAAAATCCTTAATACGAACTCTCAATCCATAATAATCTTGAAGACTCTAAGTTGATCAAAACCATTCTAAGTCGGGACATGCCCCTTACGACAGCCAAAAAGGTAATCAAAGAAATAATCTATGACATAAAATAGACCATGCAATATCAGGCCCTCCGGAAGAAGGAATCTCACCACTTCAAGCTGACTAATAAACAATCCAAGAACCACCTATCATAGTGCAGGAAAAGTAGAAGTGTCTCCGTCCCCTAGATCGTGTAGGGATACAATGTCTGGATATGATTAGCGGGATGAGCTCTAGTATGTAATTAAAGCATAAAGGGATAAAATAGTGCCATGATCGATAGTTCAAAATGATTCAATACCAATACACATAGTCATATGCATATACATATATAGAACATGCTAGGATAGGGAAAAGGCTTAGCATAAACTTTGAAACATTAGCCTAGGTTGTGTAGCGTAACCATTGTAATAGTACCCACGGGCTTAATGGGCCTCAACTCTCACCCCCTGGTCGGCCCCCAGTACATGTAGCCGCACGAATCGAAGAATAATTATAACATATATTCATAGGGGACTCAAACCTTTCGAACATATATTAAGGGTGACATAAACAGCCGATTAAAAGTAAGGGTGACTTGAACACCTGACCATTTAGACCCCCAGGCTGGCAAACATGGTTTCCAGTATTAGTCCTCTCGGGACCTCCACTTTCACAATGAACTATACAACCCCCTTTAATCCCAATTAAAAACATTTAGCAGATGACCCATTCATTAAATCAAGGAGTCATTTATTTAGGTAACATCAAGTGGTATCGTCATATCGACTAGAGCTTGCAAGCGAATGTCATCATGACAAATTAAATGGACAATGGGACTCTAACACACTAACTAATAAGACTCAAATCCATTTACCAATTGGGACTCGAACACATTTCCATATCAATCCATGTTCATAAAGGCCTTTCAACCCATTCATGTTTCATTCACCTTTTTATACAATTGCAATAATTCAAGAGTAGTTCAATGTGCATATACTCATATTCAAAACCAATTTCACAAGGTTGGGTTGAGGTCATACCTATGACAAAATTCAAAATTATCTAGTTGGGGAATTTGATGTTTCGCCTTTTGACGAAATATATTTCTTTTTTTCTTAGTAAAATTGCATGTTTTCAAGAAACCAAGGTTGCATTTAATGTAGGTTTTTAGTGTTTTAGGGTAAGGAACTGACTAAAGGAAAATACTAAGAAAATTAGCAGAAAAAAACTTCTGACAGTCAAAATGGTTGACTATCAGTTTTATGATGGATCACCAACTCAACCGTCAGATCGAGGCGGAACCCATGAACTCTGAAGACCCAGTGATGGTCCATGTGGTGGACCATCTATTTTGCGATGGACCACAACTTTGGTCGTCATCACTAAACCGTACAAGGCATTCAGAAAGGCTCAGCGACATCCAACTTGGTGGACCTTTGATCTTTCGACGAACCACCACTCCAGCCATCACGATTATCCAAAACCTGACTCTCCAACACCACCATCATGGTCAGGATGGTAGACCGTCAATATTTTGACGTACAACCATGTGAACCATCAGTCTTAACTAGAAAGTAAAAATCCAGGATCAGTAGCGATGGACCAAATGATGGACCGTCAGTCTTGCAACGGACCACCATTTTGGTCGTCACTTTGTACGCAGATTTTATATTATTTCAATTTTAAATTTTATTTACCTGAGAACATATAAATACCCTGTTTTAGGTTTTATTTGACATCTTTTATCTTTTACTAAGGTTTTTTCAGGACTTGAACCATATTGCTACATAGTTTTTCTCTGATATTTATTCGAGAATTTGGGATTAAAATTTCATTATTATATTTTCTACTGAAGATTGAAGAACAACAATTATGACTTTTGTAAGTGAATTCCAAATTACTTTATGAATATAACAATGAATTCTTCTCTTTCTTTAATGGAAATATGTAGCTAAGATCCCATAACTAGGGTTATGGGAGCATTGATGTGAATAGCTGATTGGCGGTTTTGAATCTAGTAGATTCCCATGATTAATTGATATTGCATAAACCCTTCTTCACTTTAATGACTTTTCTTGGTCGCAAACTTGAAAAATGAGACAAAGATCAACACTTGTTCGAATAGAAAAGTGTTTGTTGGGAAAAAAAGGGTTTACAAAAATCCAAAGACTCTAACCTTTGGATAGAGGGTAGATGTCTTAACCGGATCAACTCATGTGAGAATATAGTTGGATAAATAATATGTTTCTTAAGTTTGAAAAAATTAAGGGATAAGTTACTCATTTTTGGTTGAGAAACTAATGAGTGAGTCATAGAATTCAATTAATCTTGCAATAAAAATTATTCATTGGGAATCCAAAATAGTTCACAACCCTAGATGCTTAAAAATCTTGGTAACCATAATCCTAGTTTGAATACTCTTATTGAATTACTATTTGCAATATAATAGAAATTTGGATTACTCTCTGAGACAAGCATTTAAGTATAATTGATAAATCAAAACCTCCTTCAATTTTGGAACCTTCGATCAACAGTCTAATGACAACCACAACACTTAGCGAACACACTATACCCTGTGGGATTCGACACTCAACCAAGTTGGGTTCTATATTTGAAAACGATCTCTTACACTTTCTAACGAGAGTTGTAATTTGGGTGTATCAGAATCCATGTCCCCCATTATAATTAACCATACCCATTCACACCAAATAGTTCAAAACCATCAATCCAAATCATGAATCATTCATAAAAGCCATAGGGAAAACATTTAAATGATCATTATCCAAAAACATCAACCTATCATTTAAAACCCACGTCAAAATCATATGAATGTCAAATTAATTCGTTCCATAATTTAAAATAAAAGTTTAGGGAGAGAGATAAATTCCTTAATAATGAAGAAATTTGGAGAAAAAAACACCCTGGAGCCCTTAAATACCAAACTCTTGAAACCCTAAATTTGTCTTTGAATTAGGAATTTGAGAGAAGAAATGAGAGAAAATGTTTGAGTAATGAGATGTTATGGGGTCCCTTTGGGTATTTTAGATCGTGGGTCCCTATTAGGAAAGAGGGAAATGTCCAAATTACCCGTACTAAAATTACAGAGAAATATCGCTAGTCAATACGGGTGACTTTACGACTCGTAGGGTCACCTTATGACTTGCCACCATGACTCGTGGTTTAGTTAGAGACATAGGGTATCCTCACTGGTCAGGTCAAGAGTCACACCCTATGACTTGTTACCACACCATGTGACTAGTTTGGACATAATAGTGAGAACCATAGAAAATTTAGGCACCTACATTGGCCACCCTATGATTTATACTCTATGACTTATAATGAGTGTTTATGGATCGATGAGTCTAGTCATGATCATGAAAGGAAGTTTGGCACCAACACTAGTTTGCCTACGAGTCATAACATATAATTCAAAATGAGTCCTTATGACTCATAATTATCAAATCGTAACCAAGGCAAAAAAAAAGAAAACCTTAACTGATCCCCCTACAACTTGATCCAAATAACTCGTAAGGAGACCTTATGTATTATTTGGTGAGTTGTAGTTAGAGAAGTGAGATCAACACTCAGGGATTTTTCAAGCCCAAAATATAGGGTGTTGCATTTTTTGCCCTAGGATTATTCATCCCCGAATAAAGAATCAAGGCATTCATTAGCATGATTTAACATAGAAACACAACCGCAATTATCTTTAACAAAGATATAAAACAAAGATGTATAGGGATACACATACCTTAAGCATAATTATCCAAGGTGGAAAACAAGAATGGATATTAGGACTTCATTTCCTCTTCAACTTCCCAAGTAGATTCTTCAACCTTATGATTCCTCCATAGAAATTTCATCGAATACACATCCTTAGTTCTTAAATAATAGACTAGCTAATCATAAATCTCCATCAAAACTTCTTCATACAATAAAGAATCCAATATAGCCATACTCTCCAAAGGGACAACCAAAGAAAGATCACCCACACACTTTTTTAATATCGAAATATGGAACACGATATGAATGGAAGCCAAAATTAAAGACAACTCTGACTCATAATCAACATTTCCCAATTTTCTCATAATCAAGTATGAGCTAACATATCGGGGACTAAAAATACCCAATTACCAATAACAAATTCCAACTCTCTTTGTCCCACATCTTCATAGGACTTTTGGCGACTTTGGATGGTCTTAAGACTATCCTGAAATACCTTAGTTTTAAACCTAACAAAATTCTTGAACATTGAGCTTCTGGACATCATACGACTTATGGGTACTAGTCATATGATGTTGTAAGGGTTAGGGTACCTCCTCTTATATGTAAGTCAGTGTGGTTTGGTTTTTTTCTATCCAAGGTATGAAATGGACATCTTTCCTATCATATGTTATGGTATGAAGTGTACATAGTGAGGTCGTATATGCCCTAAACTTAGGCTAGTGCATTATATCTAAGGTATGGGTTAGAGTGTACTTCTAATTTGTTAGGATATGATTTAGACCTTTATGGTCGTTGGTCAGTTTGGAGGTCCAAGATGATGGTAGGGTATGATATATGGGTATCACTCACACCCTAGGGTACGGTATAGGGGGATGGGCCATGCACTCCTACACCAAGTTTTCACCTTTTAAGCTGAGGGTATTTTAGACATTTCTCACCCTAAAACCCTCAAGTCCCCATAGATTAAAACATGTTGTGGCCCCTCATAACCCACTATTGAATGATCAAACACTCTAAAAACACTCTCTAAACTCTCTCTCTTTAATATTACGTCTAGGGATCTTTAAAAGTGTTCATCTTGAGGTCAAATAGTCAAGTTTCTTCTGTGAATCTTCTTGATTAGACGAGCCAGAACAGTTGATATATAAATAAAGAATCTGTTTTGACATGAAATGGATATATCCATATATCTCTGGCTCATATTTACAAGATGATAAAATATGGCAAAAGTTATACTAATAATTAGTTCACGTAGGAATGAACATATTGGTTCACGTTTAGGTGCGCGTAGAATACCAAAGAGAGTTATTCATGTTCAAGCAAATTTCAATAATACCATTGTCACTATTACAGATGTACGGGGTCAAGTAGTTTCTTGGTCCTCCACTAGGGCATGTGACTCTTCACTCATTGTTAGTTCTCAAATATCATTTGTTTCAAAGTGTGATTATGAATCTTAAAAAGTGGTTTTGAAAACTAAAATTGAGTGTTTTGTTGCATATGATTGAGTTTTAGTTACTCTTGGTTTAACTTGTGTTTATACATATTTTTTATGATGGATTAAACATGTGGGTGCTTGGTAATTGTGGTCTAACAAATGGGTCATGGGTTACCTAAACATGATGGTTTTTACCTTGATTTTGGCTTTGATAATAGTATGCCCTTAAAGTGTTTGTCAAAATACCTAATAGAATAAACTAGTGTTATGTTAATGATGTTTTGAACTAAGGCATTGTCCTATGAATATGAATGGTTAGTAAATGGTTTTGTGAAGACTCATTTGTTCATGTAATGATATAAATGATAACCTTGGTGGTTTAAATTGTTAAATGGGTTTGAGTCCCTAAATATTAACTTGATTTATGTCTCTTTTAAACAATGGGTTTGAGTTCCCAAACTTTGGATTAAACAAGTGTCTTTGTTAGACAATGGGTTCGAGTTCTAAAGACAAATGAATTCATGGTTGTTTGATAATGGTTATGGCATGAGGTATACTTGCAAGTAGTGTTGGTATGACGATACCAATAAAGTGCCTTTGATAAGTAATTGACTTAATGGTTGTGTATGTGGAATGATAGTTTTAAATTGGGCTTTAAAGCGAGATGTGTAGTCGGGCAGTGAAAGTAAAGTTTGAACGACTAACACTAGAAACCGCACTAGTCGGTGTGGGTGTCTTATGATCAGGTGGTTCGAGTCCCCTGAATTAATATATATGAATGAGAGGTTCAAGTCCCCCATGATATATGTATTTAGTCTTTAATCACCTTGATAATGTAGGGAGGTTCAAGTCCCCCTATAACGCCCCAAAATCTCTTCCTGAGACATCACACGATGCTTCAGGCTACAAGTAGCCCTAAGCTAATCCTTTGAGCCTTCTATTACTTCTAAAATTTACTTTAGGATAAGTAAAACAAGAAATAATCACGTATTATGCCAAATCTGGATTGAAATAACTGAGACACATAGTCTCAATGTCAATACTGGACATAATCTGGAAAACTTCAACCACTAGTCTGACGAAGACTCTACTACTCAAGAACTAGAGAGCCATTGGGAAAAATCCCTAACTGACCCGAACAGAAATTGAAAAAATCAACTGACATCATAACAAAGAGTCTGGAAATAGGCCCTCTAACCATGAGGACTCACCACTGTGGAAATGTAGACAAGGCACTTGGAGACCACTGGCACTGCTGAGACTAAGTACCTGAACCTACATTATGAGACAAGGTAGCACACAGATGTATATGTGGATTAGTTATTTAAGGATGTACTGAGTATATCGGGGTGTATGCATCAAGTAAACACTATCAATAATCTTGGTAAAACCATGCATGCAATTATGAATGACTCACATAGCTTGAATAAGTCTAAAATATAAAACTCATAAATCATGAATAGTGAAATTTGTAATATAAACCTTGTGAGTCATTATTCTTAGCTCTAAAATTTGTATTATCCTCTTATTCTTAAATCTTGTAAGCAAAAAGTGAATCTTAAACCATAACATTCAAACTTATACTTTTAACTTATGGAGAATAAGGAACTTCTTTTGAAACTTTAGAAACTCAAAGACTTATGATTATGAAAACTTGGGGCTTAGGGAACTTTAGGACCCTTTAGAAACTTGGGAGTTTCTTCTAACCGACATAAACTATGTGAGCTAACATGGAGTCCAACGTCTTGCCCACGTTGGGGAGAGCTATTATACCTTTTCCAAGAGAATACAACCTTAAATTTAATGATCACTATCTCCGCCTCGGGCCCATAAATCTCAATCCTATGATGGCACGTAGTTCTGGGGAATGAGACCTTTGAATCATACCCAACTTGGTACTATATACTACTGCCATACTTAGGCACAGAACTTTTAGGAAATCCACCATAAAATAACTCAAGGTTCTATAATGAAGACCAAATTATACTTCTCTTAGATTTAAATCATAAGTACTGCGGATTCTCATCTTAGCTTTTGAAAGTACTTATCAAAACTTGAGATCATAATGTCCTTATAAACTCATCACTTGTACTTAGGACTCAAAATATAAAGATTTAATACATCAAAATCATATTTAAACTTCATGCTCAAACATCATTTTAAAAATCTTACAATCATCTCAATCAAGGTATTGAAAAAATAACTCATAATATGAATCTCATGATTTCAACATCTCAAAATTCATGCTTGGTAACAAAACATTTATAATCATCTTAAAATCTAGAAAAATTATAAATAGGCATGGAAATATAAACAAAATCATGTAATTCAACCTTTAATCCATGGGAAATCTCAAAACCTTGCAATCAATAATAATGGGTGTAAACCCTAAATTCAATTTCATGGAAAATCTCATAATTTACAGAAATTTTTATTTAAATTAAGCCTTTGGGAACAAGAGTGAAAGATTTACCCTTGTTCAAACCCCACATATCTCAGATTATGAATTTAGATGAACTAGCTTGCTTGAGACTCTTTTTGGTACTCTTGAGTGAGGGTTCTTGAACCTTTGGACTTTGGAACCTTGAATCTTAAACCAATTTGTAAAATCTATGGTGGAATCTTAAGGTTCTTATAGAAAGATTTGGATTTTCTCTTGATGGTTAATCTTGAGAGAAAACCCTAGTTTTTGGATGCTATGGAGGAATATAACGTTTGTACCTTGAATTTTATGTATTTAGATGTGAAAAGGATTTAAAAGACCCCAAAGCACTTTAAAATGGCTTTATTTTGCTGATCGGAAGTGTGCGAAGGCTTGGGCGATTGTCCGTCGCTAGCTCGACGGTCCATCCACCTTACCGTCGTACATAGCCAGAATGTGATCTTTCTGCCTTGGTTGAGACGGTTTGGGTGACGGTCCGTCGCTAGCTCAATGGTCCATCGGTCCTTTCTGTCATGATTGTCCAGAAGATGGTTGTACTGCCTCAGCTGTGACGGTTTGGGTGATGGTCCATCACTAGCTCAATGGTCCGTCGGCCCTTTCCGTCATACCTAGGCAGTTTAGACTGCTTTCTGTAATTCGGCCATAATTTTCTACCCTGACATCAGATTTTGGCAAAATGGGTATCGTTGGAAAGCTAATTCAATTTCCCATATGATAAAAAATCAATATTAGAAAAACTCTATATTATTTAAACACTATTCACTTTGGAATTCATCCCTTAATATTCTAGATATGCTATAAGGCTGAAAGAATGTTTGGGGTATTACAATATCTCCCCCCTTGGAAACATTCGTCCTCAAATGTTATTAATTAGGCTAAGAATTTAGAGAAAAATGAGGATGCACTGCTAAAATAAATGGCATATAGGACTCTGCGGCATTCTAGACTCTTGAATACTTCAGAAAGTGCAAGAACTTATACAAGAATAACGACATAGCTAAATTTTTTATTGGAAATGAACTAAATTAAGGAAGAATAATACCTTTAGCTAGATCTGCATTTGCGGAGAAGAGGTGTGGGTACTTGGCTCGCATGTCTGCTTCTACTTTCTATGTAGCGCCCTCAACTGACTGATTCCTCCACAAAACTTTGACCAAGGGAACCTCTTTGTTCCTTAATCTACGGATCTGGTAATGTAAGATCTCAACAGGAATCTCTTCATACGAAAGACTATTCTAAATATCTGATATCTCTTAAGGATCAATTACAACGGAGTCACCAATGTGCTTCTTAAGCATAGAGACGTGAAAGACGTGATGAACAGCTGACAAATCTGCGGGAAATTCAATCTCATAGGCTACTTTCCCAACACGACTCAAAACTCTATAGGGACCAACATACCGGGGACTAAGCTTCCCCTTTTTGCCAAATCTCTTCACCCCTTTCATGGGTGAAATATTTAGGTACACTAAATCTCCAACTTCAAAATCAAGGTCTCTTCTTCTCACATCCGCATATGATTTCTGACGACTCTGGGTTGTCTTCAACCTTTATCTTATCAACTTAACTTTATCCATATCCTCAAACACCGCATTAGGTCCAATTAAAGAAGCCTCTCCCACTTCAAACCAACCTATGGGTGATCTACATCTCCTTCCATACAAATCATCAAACGGGGCCATCTAAATACTAGAGTGATAACTATTATTATATGCAAACTCGATCAATGGAAAATGCTCATCCCAACTACCTTTGAAAGCAATAGAACATGCCCTTAACATATCTTCCAAATTTTGTATGGTCTTCTCATCCGGACCATCTATTTGCGGATGAAAAGTGGAACTAAGAAGAACTTGGGTACCAAGACCCTTCAGAAAAGCTTTCCAAAACTGGGAAGTGAATTGAGTACCCTTATCCAAAATGATAGATAGGAGAACTACATACAACCTTACTAACTCCATCATATATAACTTAGCATAATCCTCAGCGGTGTAAGATGTATGCACTGGTATGAAATGTGCTGACTTAGTCATTTTGTCTATAATAACCCAAATTGAATCATCATGACGACGCGAAAGAGGTAAACTAGTCATAAAATCCATAGTCACCTCTTCCCACTTCCAAGTGGGTATACCAAACTCTTACATTACACCACCAGTTTTTTGGTGTTCTACCTTAACCTGCTGACAAGTTGTACACTTCACCATGAACTCTGCTATATTCTTCTTTATACCATTCCAGCAATAGATTTCTCACAAACCGCAGTACATCTTGGTAACACCGGGATGAATAGAATATCGCACACCATGCACTTCAACCATGATTCTCTGCCTCAAATCATCAACACAAGGAACACACAGTCTAACCTGAAACCTCAACCCTCCAACTCCTCCTTTGGAGAAAACCTCTACCTTTTAGTCCTTAACTGACTCCTTCAGTATGATCAAACTAGGATCCATATCTTGTTTCTCCTTCACTTTTGAAACTAAGAAGGATTCATAACTACCTTGTACCCAAATACTACCCTCATCTAAATCAAGTAACCTGATGCCCAATTAGACAAACAGTGAACTTCATGAGCCAAATTATTCTTATATTTCTCCATATGAGCAACACTGCCTATAGACAATCCGCTAAGGGCATCTGTCATTCCATTGACCTTGCCCGGATGATACAGCATACTCATGTCAAAATCTTTTAGCAACTCTAACCATATCCTATGATAAAGATTCAACTCCCTCTGAGTAAACACATATGAAAGGCTTTTGTGATTAGTAAACACATCAACCTAAACACCATAAAGATAGTGTCTCCAGATTTTCAAAGCAAAGACCACAATAGCTAATTCAAGATCAAGGGTTGGGTAATTCTTTTCATACAGCTTCAATTGTCTAGAGGCATAAGCTATAACCTTACCTCTTTGCATCAACACACAACCCAAACCAATTGTTGATGCATCGCAATAACCACAAAACCATCAGTACCATCGGGCAAAGATAACACAGGGGCCGAAGTGAGTCGAGTCTTTAACTCTTGAAAAATATTTTTACAAGAATCTGACCACAGGAAATTAACTTTATTTTTGGTAAATAGGGTCATGGGAGGTTCAATATAAGATAAAACCTTAACAAAATTACGGTAATAGGCAGCTAGACCCAAGAAACTTCTAATGTCAGATGGAGAGATAGGTCTAGACTAATTTCTTATAGATTCTATGTTTTGAGGATCAACTCTAATGCCTTCAGCGGAAATAATGTGACCCAAAAAAGCAACTAACCTTAGCCAAAATTAACACTTGCTAAATTGGGCAAATAATTGATGATCTCTAAGAGTCTGTAGGATAATTATAAGAGGATCTGCATGATCAACCTCACTACGGGAGTACACAAGGATGTCATCTATGAATACAATGATAAACATATCGAGATACTATTTGAATACCCAATTCATGAGGTCTATGAAAACCGCTGGAGCATTGGTTATCCCAAAGGACATGAATAGAAAGTTAAAATAACTATAATGGGTCCTGAAGGCTATCTTTTGAATATCACACTCCCTTAGTTTAAGTTGATATAGCTGGATTTAAGGTCTATCTTTCAGAAATAACTTGCACCTTGGTGTTGATCAAATAAATCATCAATTCTTGGAAGAGGGTACTTGTTCTTGACTGTGACCTTTATTAAGATGATGATTTTCAATGCACATACATAAAGAACTATCTTTCTTTCGCATGAACAAGAAAGGTGTGCCCAAAGGAGAAATATTGGGCCTTATGAAACCTTTATCTGAAAGATCTTTGAGTTGTTCTTTCAACTTCTTAAGCTCTGCGGGTTCCATATAATAATGAGGAATGGAAATAGGATGTGTATCAAGAAGAAGGTCAATCCCAAACTCTATCTCTGTATGGGGAGGTACCCCTGGGAGATCTTCTAGAAAATTATCAGGAAACTCATTAACTATGTTGACTGACTAAGGATGTACTGAGTATATAAGTGTGAAACAATATCAATAATCTTGGTAAAACTATGCATGCAATTATGAGTGACTCACATAGCTTGAATAAGTCTGAAATATAAAGCTCATAAATCATGAATAGTGAAATTTGTAATATAAACCTTGTAAGTCATTATACTTAGCTCTAAAATTTATACTCTCCTCTTATTCTTAAAGCTTGTAAGGAAAAAGGGAATCTTATACCATAACTTTCAAACTTATACTTTTAACTTATGGAGAATAAGGAACTTTTTTTGAAACTTTAGAAACTCAAAGACTTATGATTATGAAACCTTGGGACTTAGGGAACTTTAGGACTCTTTGGAAACTTGTGAGTTTCTTCTAACCGACATAAACTATATGAACTAACATAGAGTCAAACATTTTTCCCATATTGTGGAGAGCTATTCTACCCTTGCTATCAAAATAGAACCTTAACTTTAGTGATCAATATCTCAGCCTAGGGCTGATAAATCTCAATCCTACGGTGGCACATAGTTCTGGGGTATTAGACCTTGGAATCATACCCAACTCGGTGCTAAATACTACTTCTATACTTAGGCTAAGAAATTTTAGGAAATCCACCTTAAAATAACTCAAGGGTCTATAGTGAAGACCAAATTAAGATTCTCTTAGCTTTAAATCATAAGTAGTGCGAATTCCAATCTTAGCTTTTGAAAGTACTTATCAAAAATTTTCAATGAAACTTGAGATCATAATCTCCTTGTAAACTCATCACTTGTACTTAGGAGTCAAAATATAAATCTTTAATGCATCAAAATCATATTTAAAGTTCTTTCTCAACCATCATCTTAGAAAGCTTACAATCATCTCAATCAAGGTATTAAAAAAATAACTCATAATATGAATCTCATGATTTCAACATCTCAAAATTCATGCTTGATAACAAAACATTCATAATCATTTTAAAATCTAGAAAATTCAGAAATAGGCATGAAAATATAAATAAAATCATGTAATTCAACCTTTAATTCATGGAAAATCTCAAAATATTGCAATCAATAATAATGGGTATAAAACCTAACTTCAATTTCTTGGAAAATCTCATAATTTGTAAAAAATTTCATTTAAAATAAGTCTTTGGGCACAAAGGTGAAAGTGTTACCCTTTTTCAAACCCGGCATACCTTAGCTTATGAATTTAGATGAACAAGCTTGCTTGAGACTCTTTTTGGTACCCTTGAGTGAGGGTTCTTAAGGCTTTATACTTGGAAACCTTGAATCTTAAACTAATATGTAAAAACTATAGTGGAATCTTAAGGTTCTTGGAGAAAGATTTGGATTTTCTCTCGAGGGTTAATCTTGAGAGAAAACCCTAGTTTTTTTATGCATTTGAGGAATATAACATTTGTTCCTTGAATCTAATGTATTTAGATGTGAAAAGGGTGGAAAAAGACCCTAAAGACCTCTTAAAAATGGCTTTATTTGGTTAAATGGCAGTGTGCAACGACCTGGGTGACGGTCCATCGCTAGCTCGAAGGTCCGTCGACCTTCCTGTCGTACTTAGCCAGAATGTGATCTTTCTGCTTTAGTTGTGACGGTTTGGACAAAGGTCCGTCGCTAGCTCGATGTTTCGTCGGTCCTTTCCATCACACCTGGGCGGTTCAGACTGCTTTCTGTAATTTGGCCATAACTTTCTACCCTGACATCGGATTTTGGCAAAATGGGTATTGTTGAAAAGATAATTCAATTTCCCACACAATAAAAAGTTGAAATTAGGAAAACTCTATATTATTTAATCGCTACTCACTTTGGAAGTCATCCCTTAATCTTCTAGAGATGCTATAAGGCTTAAAGAAAGTTTGGGGTATTACACCCCCATATAGGCATATATATATTTGGAAATTCTTTGGTTCATGAATCTACACGTATTGGGGACCTTACAGCTAGGGGAGAGCTGAGACAATATAGCCTATGGGTTCTTTTTCCTATGTAGGTCACGCTACATATCCTAGTTAATGATTTTAAATTTCATGTTATTCTTGTTCCCAATCACAGCAGTGTATAATTATATATTTATATGTATCTTTATGTATTGCATTGGTATATTTATTAATTGATTAGTTTTGAACTATTGGAACTATTTTATCCTTATCCTTGAGTTATATGTTAGCTCTCTAATCGCTAACAATCTTCGAAGTTGTATCCCCATGCGATGCAGGTGTTTGTCATAATACACCTCCTACTCAGTGATCAAACTTTGGGAAAAATTTATTTTGACTTGAAGTGGTAAGATTTCATACTTCAGAAGTCTCCATTTATAGTTTTAGTTTTTTATTTTTTCATTGGTTAGTCTTAGACATTAGTTTTTTCTATAATCTGGGGTATGCCCAAACTGGATGTTGTTTTGATTTCGGATAGAGTGTTTGTGAGACTACTATAGGTTTGTATGGGCAGTTTCGGTAGTAGTGTTAGACTTGGCATTTGTATTGGTATTGGGGTTGATACCATAACCTTTTTTTATTCGTAATTGTTCCATTTTATTATGGTAGGGATATGGGCTTAGTTATTATTTTGGTTTTTATTATGGTTGTTGGTTGGCACTGGATGGTTAGAATTGGAAATGGTCATGGACCTATCCTAAAGTATATGAGTTGATTATTACTCTATCTTATTATATGTTTGGAATTCATCCTCCTCAAGGTATATGATTGCAGGTTGGATTTTCTATCTAGGGTGGTCTCCAATTTGGGTCTGGGTATATAATCAGAGGTTGGATTGGTATCAAGTCCCTTTTTTGGGGCATGTCAACTTGGTCTCAGAGCTTTAGGTTCATGGTCAATTGGGATTCCATAAAGTCGTGTGGATTAGAGTCCTTTTTAAGGGTGTGTAGCATGCCACACTCATAAGGGAGAGGCTACAAGGAATTTAGGAATGTTTTACTTTTTCACTATCTTATTTTGAGCTTGTAATGCCCCGATTATTTGAACTGGAATGCTACACGGTGCTTATGACCCCAAGGGACCACAAGCGAACCCTTGACTGATATTTGTACCTGTACAATGCAATATACAACATAATAGTTCGGAAAACATGAACATGTAGGCCATAAGGTTCAACTGAATAAAAAGCTGTCAAAACATAATATCCATATGGGTGAAAGATACCCAAAACAATTGAAAACTGAATCAAATCTAAACTAAATCTGAATACTGATTCTGAAAGGCTCTAAGTACTGTCTGAATAAAGAGTTGAAGGAACATATCTCCAACTAACTCTGTCTAACAAAATTGTCCTAAAATAATAAATGAAATAATATAATATCATCCTCGAATAGATGAGGACTCACTGTAATTCTGCGGTTAGATGCTACTGCTGATCTAGAGCTCGTGTCTCTAAACCTATGGTGTAACATGAAAGAAAGCACCATAGCGCAAATGCATCAGTACAACTGGAGTACTGAGTATACGAGTGAGGTAGGCTAATGCAATAGGGTTTAGATACAAGAACAATTCTAACTGACTGGCTGATGTTAACGTGAGAGTGTAAATATACATACATAGTAACTGAGATCATGAGTACATGATCGCTAAATCTGTACGCTAATACATGGTTTACTAATAACTGACATGACTGAAACTGTAGTTCTGATAATATGGGCGACTGTATCTGACAGTCTTAAATCTGGTGGAACTATCTGAGTTCTGCACTATAACTAAATTTGACTATATCTGATAGTCCTGCAATACTGATATCTGGAGAACTATCTGAGTTCTTTTACTGAGACTGAGATTGAAATTGTGGGAGGTAGTTGTTTAACCGACATGCCCCATATATGCCATTATGGCTAAGCTGGGGTCCAATCTCTGCCCTGACTGGAAGGGTGTCAATACTGCACCATTGTTAAGGATAACATAGGAGAAATCCTCATATAATAGGTAACTCTAGTGAGAACGGTGGGAACCCTCATATAACAGGTTAAGGCACCTCATCTACCCTCATATAACATACTACAATGTCTCAACCTATGCTGGCTACATAGTTCTGGAATGCAAGGATGACTGCTAAGAATCACACCCTTATATACAGGTGAGTTCCCATCCTTGGGTTTACTCGGTACTAACTCCTACTCCTATCTGAAGAGATTGAACATGATTTAACTAACTGTACATGAGTGGAACTTACTAAATTCCATTGACTGATGCAATACTACTGATATCTGATAACTGACTGAGACCATGAGGTTTCTTGAGTCACATGACTGACTGAATTATACTGAATCATGGCTCTATTTGGTATATCGTGAAACATAACATGGTTCTAGGCACACAACTATATTTTTCGGGTATGAATACCCTCAGGACTTGATGGAAGAAAACTGACAAAACATGACTCACTTGATCATAAGATTGGAGTCCACAATTCACATTATCATAAATAGGGAATATTATACATCATGTAGTTCCTCAAAATATAAAGCATGGTAGGGAGTGCATAACTATATTTCATATTCATATTGTATATCTCCATTATCACACATTCTTCATACCAAAATAATAGCAATACTTGAAAAACCTGGAATTCTTATTAAAGTATATAGCTAACATGGACATGTCATTTAGACATCATGGAACAATATAAACATGAATTTCTAGCATCCTAAGCATTTTATCGAACACCTTGCACGCAATCTTTAAGGGATAGGTGTGTTTCATAACTTGCACCATTTTACACCATCTAAAGTTCATAGTTTTCAACTAACAAGAATATACATTCCATGAAAACACCTCTAGATATCATCTTTAAACTTAAACAATAATCATCAACATGTATATGCTCATATCACCACAAAGAGTTCACAAAATAGTATTTAAAACATGGTTCTTGAGATCTATGAACGAATTGGATCCATAGATGAACACTATGTATTCCTGACTTAGGGTTCATGACATTTTTGAACTTGAAGGGTTTGAAATCCTTCGATTCTTGAAGAGCATTGGGTCTTGTTCTTGGGGATTAAATTCAAAAAGAACCCCTAGTTTTTGTTTGTGGAATAACAATGAGCAAAATGGGTGAATTCGGACTCATATGTGTATATAGGCAAGTGATAAGTGACCAAAATATCCTTGTTAAAACGACCTGGAAATAAATTGAATGTGGCGTGTGACGGTCCGACTGATGGTACGTCAGACACTTGACGGTTTGTCACTTAGCCCGTCATACATGGACCAAAAATAGGGTTGACTGGATAAGAGTTGACGGCCTGGATGACGTTCCATCATAACTTTGACGGTCCTTCAACTCGTCCATCAGTCCTTATCTAGTACATGGCTCAACTTCCTTGGATGTGATGGTCAAAGTGGCGGTCCGTCAACTTGGTCGCCATACCTGGGCATTTCCGACAGTTCCAAGTAAAACGTTCATAACTTCCTCGTCTAATGTGGGATTTTGACAAAATTGGTACCGTTGGAAAACTAACTCAATTTCCCACGTGATAGAAAGTGAAAATCTAAAAAATACCATGTGTAAAAATATAGTTTTACATTTCAAACTAATTCCTAGCATCCTTGAGATGATTTCTAGCTAGGAAAAAGGCCCGGGTATTATAATATCTCCCCCTTGAGAACATTCATCCTTGAATGGAAATTACTGAGAGGGGAAACAATAATATGAACATGAGTGTCTAGAACATGATATTATGACTGACAAATGGAATGTGTTATACTAAACATGCATATCTGATACACGTGTAACTGATTCATGAATGCATGACTGAGGTTCTCACAATGAGAATGCATATTTGATGAATGATTATTTAATGGACTGATACATGTATGCATGACTGAATATGCAATGGTACTTGATACCAAATTTGTGATGGAACATGAACACGAAACAAAATATTAAGTTGTATTGAATGCTGAACGTGAAACTGAATAAGCTTAAGGAGGATTGTTACCTTGAGCTTGATCTGGGTTGGCGGAGAAAAGGTGAGGGTACTTGGGACACATGTATACTTCTGCTTCCCAAGTAGCTCGCTCAACGGACTGATTTCTCCAAAGAACTTTGACTAGAGGGACTTCTTTGTTCCTCAGTCTACGAATCTGATAGTCTAAAATTTCGACTGAAATCTCTTCATAAGAGAGGCTTTCCTGAACATCAATGTTCTGAATAGGGACTACAGTTTCTGGGTCACCTATGTACTTCTTGAGAAAGGAGACATGGAAGACCGGATGAACTGAGGCTAGATCTAAAGGAAATTCGAGATCATAAGCTAACTTGCCGAAACAAATGAGAATCTTAAAGGAACTGACATAGAGGGGAATGAGTTTCCCTTTCTTGCCTAACCTCTTCACTCCCTTCATGGGAGAGATCTTGAGATAGACATAGTCATTGACCTCAAACTCAAGATCCTTTCTACGAACATCTGCATAATACTTCTGTCGGCTCTGAGCAGCCCAAAGTCTCTCTCTGATCAACTGAACTTTCTCTAAGGCGTTGAATACCAAGTTAGGATCGATGACTGAGGCCTCACTAACTTCAAACCAACCGACAGGAGATCTATACCTCCTACCATATAGAGCTTCGAATGGAGCCATCTGAATACTAGAATGATAGCTATTGTTGTATACAAACTCAATCAGAGTCAAGTGGTCATCCCAACTTCCCTTGAAATCAACTGCACGTGCCATTTTCATATCTTCAAGAGTCTTAATGTCCCTCTCTACTTGACCATCTATCTGAGGATGAAAGGTGGTACTAAGATGAACTTGGGTACCAAGACCCTTTTGGAATACTTTCAAAAAGTGAGAGGTGAACTGTGTACCTCTGTCTGAGATGATAGATAATGGAACACCATGTAATCTAAAAAACTCTCTGAAATAGAGTTTGGCATAATCCTCGGCTGAATAAGAGGCACGAACTGGAAGGAAATGAGCTAACTTGATCATTCTGTCTACAATGACTCAAACTGAATCATGCTGATGACGAGTTCTAGGCAAACCCGTCACGAAGTCCATATTCTCTTCTTCCCACTTCCAAGTAGGAATGGTGAACTCCTGCATGGACCCGCTATATTTCTGATGCTCTATATTAACCTGCTGACATGTAGAGCACTTAGCCACAAATTCTGCAATATGTCTTTTCATCCCACTCCACCAATAGATCTCTTGCAAGTCGCGTTACATCTTAGTGGACCCTAGATGAATAGTGTATTTCGCACTATGCGCTTCTGCAAGAATTTTCTGCCTCAAGTCATCTACACTTGGAACACACAGACGACCCTAAAAACAAAGAACACCATCTCCCCCTTGGGAGAAAACCTCTACATTCTAATACTGAACTGACTCTTTTAGCTTGAAAAAGCTAGGATGCTTGTCTTGCTTATATTTTACCTTAGAAACTAGAGATGACTCTGAACTACTCTGAACATATACACCACCCTCTGAAGAGTCGACTAAGTGAACACCTAGTCTGGAAAGCTAATGAATTTCGTGGAGTATCTTTTTCATGCTATCCTCAACGTGAGAAATACAACTCATGAAGAGTCTACTGAGAGCATCGGCCATAATGTTGGCCTTGCCCGGTTGAGAAAAGACACTCATGTCATAATCCTTCAAGATCTCTAACCACCTTTTCTGACAAAGATTGAGATCTTTATGAGAAAAGACATACTGGAGACTCTAATGATCTGTGAATACATCTATATGAACTCCATATAAATAATGCCTCCAAATCTTTAAGGAAATTATTATGGCTGCTAACTCAAGATCATGAGTAGGATAAATCTTCTCATGAGGCTTTAACTGTCTGGAGGCGTAGGATATGAACTTACCATGACACATGAGGACACAACCTAAACCCACTCTAGATGCATCACAATATACTACAAACCCATCTGAACCATCTGTAAGAGCTAGAACTGGAACTGAAGTTAGTCGAGTCTTCAATTCCTGAAAACTCTTGTCGCATGAATCTGACCACTGAAACATGACCTTCTTCGGAGTCACTCTGGACATGGGAGATGTAATAGAAGAAAATACCTTGAAAAACCATCTGTAATAGCCAGCCAAACCCAAGAAACTCTTGATATCTAATGGAGATACGAGGAAAGCCCAGTTTCTTAATGCTTTGATCATCTGACGATCTACTCTAATTCTATCACCAGAAATAATATGTCCAAGGAATGCTACTGATTTTATCCAAAATTCGCAATTACTGAACTTGGCGATTAATTGATGATCTCTGAGAGTCTGAAGAACAATCCTGAGATGGTCTGAATGATCACGATCGGTACAAGAATAGACAAGAATATCATCTATAAAGACTATGATAAACATGTCCAAGTACTTTTTGAACACACGGTTCATCAAGTCCATGAAAGTTGCAGGGGCATTGGTAAGACCAAAAGACATGACTAGAAATTCCAAGTGACCATATCAAGTACGAAAAGTTGTCTTCGGGATGTCATGTTCTCTAACTCTAAGCTGATGATAGCATGATCTGAGGTCTATCTTGGAGAAATAACTTGCACCCTGAAGTTGGTCAAACAAGTCATCTATTTTATGAAGCGGATACCTGTTCTTGACCGTGACTTTATTGAGCTGACGGTAATCAATACACATTCTGAGACAACCATTTTTCTTGCGTACGAATAAGACTGGTGCACCCCATGGGGACACACTGGGCCTAATGAATCCCTTATCTAAGAGATTTTTTAACCGATCTTTTTGCTCCTTGAGTTCCACAGGTGCTATTCTATATGGCAGAAGAGAGATAGGCTGAGTATCTGGGAGAAGGTCTATCTCGAAGTCTATTTTCCTTTCAGGAGAAATGCCTGGAAGATCATCGGTAAAGACGTCTGAATAATTATTAACAACTGGAATTGATTCAATTCTAGTAGATTCGGAACTAGAATATTTAGCATACATGAGATGATACACACACCCTTTAGAAATCATTCTCCTTGCCCGAAGGTAGGAAATAAACTGACCCATGAAAGATGAAGTACTACCCTTCCACTCTAGGATGGGCTCATTTGGGGACTGAAATTAAACTATCCGGGTCCTGCAATCGACTATGGTATAGCAGGAATGAAGCCAATCCATATAGATAATGACATCAAAATCAGTCATCTCTAATTCAACTAAATCTGCTAACGTGGATTTCTAAAATATCATAACCAAGCAGTTCCTGTATACCCGCTGAGCTATGGTGGTTTTACCCACTGGGGTAGAGACTAAAAAGGGCTCTGCTAAAATTTTAGGACTTATTCTGAAATCGCCTACTATGTATGGAGTGACAAAAGACAAGGATGTACCTGGATGTAGCAAAGCATAAATATGAACATGGAAAATCTGTAACGTACTAGTAATGACATCAGGAGAATTTTCCTAATCCTGCCGGGTCTAAAGAGCATAGAGTCTATTTGTGTGTTGCCCACTAGCAGTACTGGAAGTGGCACCCTGCTGGTTTGGGCGACCAGACTAAGCTGTGGAATGATTCTGCTAACCCTGAGAACCTGGCTGAGGATAGTCCCTAACTCTGTGACCTGGTTTTCCACAACCAAAACAAATGCCTTGACCCACTCTACACATACCCTGGTGGTGCTTACCGCAAGTCTGACACTGAGGATAAATACGGGCACTACTAACACTGTCCTGAGATTTAGAACCTGGTGCTCTATCTCTGTAGCCATCTCTGAATTTTGGCACTGGGGCACTATCATCGGAAGGAGCTATAGCTGCTGACTTAGGACAAAACTACGAACGGTTTCCTCCTTCAGATTTGGGTTGAGTAAAACTGAAACTGCCTGATCTTGCTCTCTTATTCTGCCTCTCCCTAGCCCTAACTTTTTTCTCCTCTATTTGATGAGCATGGGTCATAATCCTGGATAAATTCATATCATTGTTCAGTATCGCAGACCTACACTCATTTACCATGCTATCATTCACCCCTGACATGAACTTTCTCATCTTGGCCCTATTATCTGCAACCACATGAGGGGCATATCTGGCTAGCTGAGTGAATCTTAGAGAATACTCTCTTACTGTCATATTTCCCTGCCTAAGGTTGATAAACTCAAGAACTTTGGCTTCCCTCAGCTCTTGGGGAAAGAATCTATCTAACAAAGCCGTGAAAAATTCCTCCCACTCTATAGGACCTACATCCTTTAACCTCTTAGACTTCCACTATTTGTACCAAGTGTGAGCAACACCCTGTAACTGGTATGAGAATAACTCGACACTCTGAATATAAGTAACTCCCATGATGTTAATGACCTTCTGGACTTGGTCAACGAACTCCTGAGGGTCTTCATCAGACTTAGACCTGAAGAAAGATGAAGGGTTCATTTGGGTAAAGTCCTGAATTCTAGCTGTTGCAGAATTGGCCACTGGATTGGCTGGAATAATTTTTGGCCGTTCATTCTAGGCAGCCACAGACTGAGCAAGTATGGTGAATGTGGCCCTAAACTCCGTATGAGAAACATGCTCACCCAAAGGATCTTCGGGCTGAGGAGCTAGCTAGTTTTTTCTCTTTAGGGCCATATTCTAAAATAAGAGAAGAATCGACTATACTAAGAGTTTAACTTGATATTATGCTCAGTAGCATAACATGAATACTAAAAGAAGGTAAACTATTCCTAAAACATCTCATATCCTCCTGTACATAAATGTGGCGCACAACACACCCATGCACAAGACTCTACTAGATGCGGATTTCAGAATTCCTAGGACTCTATTAAACCTTAGGCTCTGATACTAAGTTTGTAATGCCCCAAATATCTAAACCGGAATGCTACACGGTGCTTATGATCCCGAGGGACCATAAGCTAACCCTTGACGTATATTTGTACTTGTACACTGAAATATACAACTTAATAGTACGAAAAACATGAACATGTAGGCCATAAGGTTCAACTAAATAAAAATCTATTAAAACATAATATCCATATGGGTGAAAAATACCTAAAACAACAGAAAACTAAATCAAATCTAAACTAAATCAGAATACTGAATCTGAAAGCCTCTAAGTACTATCTGAATAAGGAGTTGAAGGAATATATCTCCAACTAACTCCGTCTAACAAAATTAAGCTAAAATAATAAATGAAAAAAAATAATATCATCCTCGAATGGATGAGGACTCACTGCAACTCTACGGCTGGATGCTACTGCTGATCTCGAGCTCGTGTCTCTGAACGAATAGTGTAATATGAAAGAAAGAACCATAGCATAAATGTGTCAGTACAACTGTAGTACTGAGTATTCAAGTGAGGTATGCTAATACAAAAGGTTTTATATGCATGAACAATGCTAACTGACTGACTGATATAAACGTGAGAGTGTAAACATACATACATAGTAACTGAGATCGTGAGTACGTGATAGCTAAATTTGTATGCTAATACATGGTTTACTGATAGCTGACATGGCTAAAACTGAAGGTATGATAACATGGGCGACTGTATCTGACAGTCTTAAATATTATAGAACTATCTGAGTTTCGCACTATAACTGAATTTGATTGTATCTGATAGTCCTGGTATACTGATATCTGGACAACTATTTGAGTTCTTTTACTGAGACTGAGTCTAAAACTATGGGATTTAGTTGTTTAACCGACATGCCCCTATGTGCCATTATGGCTAAGTTGGGGTCCAATATCTTCCCTGATTGGAAAGGTGTCAATACCACATCACTGGTAAGGACAACATATGAGCAACCCTCATATAATAGGTAACTCTAGTGAGAACGGTGGGAACCCTCATATAACAGGTTAAGCCACCTCATCTACCCTCATATAATAGGCTGCGATATCTCAACCTATGTTTGCTACATAGTTCTGGAATGCAAGGATGACTGCTAAGAAACACACCATCATAAAAAGGTAAGTTCCCATCCTTAGGTACACTCGGTGCTAACTCCTACTCCCATCTGAAGAGATTGAACATGATTTAACTGATTGTACGTGAGTGGAACTTACTATATTCCATTGACTGAAGCAATACTACTGATATATGATAACTGACTGAGACCATGAGGTTTCCTGAGTCACATGACTGACTGAATTCTACTGAATCATGGCTTGAGTTGGTATATCGTGAAACATGACATGGCTCGAGGCACACTGCTATAGTTTTCGGGTACGAATTCCCTCAGGACTCGATGGAAGAAAATTAGCACAACATGACTGACTTGATCATAAGATTGGAGTCCACAATTCACATTATCATAAATAGGGGATATTATACATCATGTAGTTCCTCAACATATTAAGCATGGTAGGGAGTGCATAGCCATATTTTATATGCATATTATATATCTCCATTATCACACATTCTTCATACCAAAATAATACCAACACATGAAAAAACTGGAATTCATATTAAAGTATATAGCTAACATGGACTTATCATTTAGACATCATGGAACCATATAAACATGAATTTCTAGCATCCTAAGCATTTTATCGAACACTTTGCATGCATTCTTTAAGGCATAGGTCTATTTCATAACTTGCACCATTTTACACAACCTAAAGTTCATATTTTTCAACTAAAAAGCATATATATTCCATGAAAACACCTCTAGATATCATCTTGAAACTTAAACAACAATCATCAACATGTACATGCTCATATCACCACAAAGAGTTCACAAAATAGTATTTAAAACATGGTTCTTGAGCTCTATGAACTAATTGGATCCATAGATGAACACTATGCATACCTGACTCAGGGTTCTTGACGTTTTTGGACTTGAAGGGTTTGAAATCCTTAGATTCTTGAAGAGGATTGGGTCATGTTCTTGGGGATTAAATTCATACAGAAACCCTCATTTTTGTTTGTGGAATAAAAATGAGCAAAATGGCTGAATTCGAACTCATCTAGGTATATAGGGGAGTGGTAAATGACCAAACTACCCTTGTTAAAATGACCTAGATATAAACTGAACATGGCGTGTGATGGTCTGACTGATGGTCTGTCAAATACTTGATGGTCCATCACTTAGCCCATCAGACGTGGACCAGAAATGGGGTTCACTGGATAAGAGTTGACGGACTGGATGACGGTCCATCATAACTTTGACGGTCCATAAAATCATCTGTCAGTCCTTATCCCATACGTGGCTCAACTACCTTGGCTATGATGGTCAAAGTGGCGTTCCGTCACTTATGTGGTGGTCCGTTAACTTGGCCATCATAACTGGGCGTTTCGGACAATTCCAAGTAAAACGTCCATAACTTCCTCGTCTAATGTCGGATTTTGACAAAATTGGTACCGTTGGAAAGATAACTCAATTTCCCACGTGATACAAAGTGAAAATATCAAAAATACCATGTGTACAAAGATAGTTTTACATTTAAAGTAAGTCCTAGCTTCCTTGAGATGATTTCTAGTTAGGAAAAAGGCACGGGTATTACAGAGCTATAGAGTCTATGGTCTTGGATTCTTATGATTTTTATTTTCTTGTCTTTATGATTATGCCTTGATGATTTGATGCTTATGTAAAATCATCTATCCTAACTGAGGATAATATTCATGGAACATGCTTTACTCATGGGATCCATATACGGTCTAGGGGTCTAGTCCCTGATTGTTATAGAGTTTCACCAGTTCCCTCTAGTCCTCCTCAACCTAACGTGATGAAAGCATAGTTGTGTCAATTGATTTATCTGATTGCTCAGTTGGTAGCTTCATAGGTTGAGTGTGGTGCATCTGCTACTCCATCTTTTGAGGCTACAAGGGTTGGCCAGTTCATGAGGTTAAATCCTCCAAATTTTAATGTTGTTATGGTAGAGAAGGATCCTCAAGGTTTTTTGGATGAGATGGAAAAGTTTTTTAGGGTGATGCATGCCATAAATGTGGAAGGGCTAGAGTTTGTTGCCTACCAGCTGAAGGATGTGGCGTACCAATGGTACGAAAAATGAGATCAGGCAAGCGGGACACTGATGAGTCATATCTTTGGAAGAATTTCTCTTATGTATATCTTGACTTCTTTTTTTATCAAGAGTTGAGAAAGCAAAAGTGGAGGAGTTTATTAATCTGAAATAAGGGAGGATGTCAGTCAAGGAGTATACCTTGAAATTTCACCAGTTGTCTTAATATTCTCTGAAGATGGTGTCTGATATGAGGGTACGAATGTAGAATTTATCTTCAGGACTATCTTATGAATTGATCCTTGAAAGTAAGGTTGCTTTGCTTATCCATTACGTGGATATTTAAGGTTGGTTGTTTATATGCAGCAAGTAGAGGAATAAAAAAGGAAGCATTCTGAGTTTAGTGAGAGGTAGGGAAAGAAGTTTAGGCCTTTTGAGCAAAGTGGTAGAGATGGTGGTAAGTGTCTAAAGAAGAAGTAGGGGAATTCTGGTTCTTTCTCCATAACTAGTGCTCCTTACCTAAAGTTGTCGGGTAATTATTAGTCTCAGCAAGATGCAGTGTCCCAGGGTGCCCAATCTTAGGAAAGTAGGGCTTATTTGGCTCCATCCCACCCTCTTTATAGAATTTACGGGCAATCACACTGTGGGTTTTGTGAGGAAGGGAAGAATAGGATTTTTATAATGGTCAGATTGGTCACATGCAGCACAAATGTCATTCAAGAATGGTTTTTAGGGTTAAGAAGGTTTTGGTTTCCTCTTCATCTGCTCCTACACTAAAGAGTGTTGCTTCTGTATCTATTTCTTCTTCTGGTATCGGCACTAGTTAGAATCTATTATGTACTCTTGCGTATTGCCAGTATTTTGAGACATCTCCTAATGTAATCAAGGGTATGTTGAAAATTTTCTCTTGTGATGTGTATTATATACTTGATCTAGGGTTCATTATTTCTTATATGACCCTGTTTATGATTGTGTATTTTGTTTTGGGTCCTGAATTTATTTCTAATCCTTTTTTTATATCTACCTAAGCTAGTGACAATATGATTTCTAAAAGAGTCTATAAGGGGTGTGTGGTATCTTTTAGTGGTAGAGAAACTCTTGTGGATTTGGTAGAGTTAGCTATGGTTGACTTTGATGTCATATTGGAAATGGATTAGTTGCATTTATGTTATGCTTCCATAGATTGTTAGAACTGTAAGGTCATGTTCAAATTCACTAATGAGTCGGCCATTGTATGGGAAACGGGTTCTTTAGTTCCTATGGGAAGGTCTATCTCATATCTTAGAGCCCGAAAGTTGATCTCCAAAGGGTATTTGCATCATTTTGTCTGGGTTAAAGATTTTAACTTGGAATATCCTTCTCTAAATTTTATTCCTGTGGTTAATGAGTTTCTCAAAGATTTCCCTGATGATCTTCCTAGTGTATCTCCGAATAGGAAAATCGATTTTGGGATTGATCTTGTTCTAGACACTCATCAAATTTCAATCCCTCCTTAATAATGGATACGGCTTAGTTGAAGAATCTTAAGAAGCAATTTAAAGATATCTTAGATAAAGGTTTTAACCATTCTAGTGTGTCTTCTTCTGGCACTCCTGTGTTATTTATGTATAAGAAGGACGGCTCCCTTCGGATGTGCATTGACTATCCTCAGTTGAATAAGGTGACCATAAAGAATTAGTATCCTCTTTCTTGGATCGACGACTTATTTTATCAACTTTAAGGTGCGAAGTATTTTTCTAAGATTGATCTTTCGTCGGGTTATCATTAGCTTAAGATTAGGGAAGTGGATATCCCTAAGATTGCCTTCAGGACCTGGTATAGTCACTATGAGTTCCTAGTACTTTCTTTTGGGTTGACCAATGCTCTGGCAGCATTTGTGGATTTGATGAATAGGGTTTTCCATCAGTTTCTGGATTATTTTATCACTGTCTTCATTGATGACATCTTGGTCTATTGTAAGAGTAAGGCGAATAATGTTGATCACCTTCGTGTTGTGTTGTAGACATTGAAGGATCAGTATTTATATGCCATGTTCTCCAAGTGTGAGTTTTGGTTGAAGGTTTTGACTTTTCTAGGTCATGTTATATTTAGTGAGGGGATCACAATAAACCTACAAAAGGTTGTAATGGTTAAAAAATGTCCTATACTTTCGACCCTAATCGATATTTGGAGCTTCTTGGGTTTAGCGGGTTACTATAGGAGATTTGTGGAAGATTTTTAGACTATAGATGCCCCATTGACTAAGTTGACCAATAAGAAGGTCAAGTTTTTGTGGTCGGATGTGTGTGAGGGTAGTTTAGAGAAGTTGAAGGATAAGTTGACTTCATCTCCAGTTTTGACCCTGCCCAAGGGTAATGATGGTTTCGTAGTGTATTATGATACTTCTCATCTTGGGATGGGTTGTGTGTTGATACAGTATGGTAGGGTGGTGGATTATGCTTCAAGGCAGTTGAAAGTTCATGAGAAGAACTACCCTACTCATGACTTAGAGTTATTAGCGGTGGTATTTGTGTTAAAGATTTTGCATCACTATCTCCATGGGGTTCATGTTGACATTTTTTCTGATCATAAGATCCTGTGGTATGTGTTTACTCAGAAAGAGCTAAATCTCAGGCAAAAGAGGTGGCTTGAGTTGCTGAAGGACTATAATATCAGTGTTCACTACCATATAGGTAAGGCTAATGTTGTTGCTGATGTTCTTAGCAGGTTATCCATGTGGAGTCTAGCTCATGTTGATGAGGATAAGTGGGAGTTGGTGAAGTATATTCACTATTTGGCTAGTCTTGGAGTTTTTCTTACAAACTTTGAGGATGACGGTGTATTTGTGCATCCGGTATCACAATCATATCTTATTGTTGAGATAAAGTAAAAGAAGATGTTGGATCATGATTTGATGAAGGTTAAGAGCAATGTAGGTCAGCAAAAGGTTGCTGACTTTATGATTTGTGGTGATGGTATCCTGAGGTACCAAGGTAGGTTAAGTGTTCCCAACGTCGATGGGTTGAGGGAAAGTTACTAGCCGGATCTTATGAATCTCATTATGCTATTCATCCTTATTCTACAATGATCTATCATTATCGTAGAGAGTTTTATTTGTGGAACAATATGAAATGAGATATGCCTAGCTACGTGGCTAAAGTGTATGGTGTCTCAACACGTGAAAGTTGAGCATATGAGACCTATTAGTTTGTACCAAGAGTTTGAGTTGCTCGATTGGAAGTGGGAAGTGATTAACATGGATTTTTCTACGATTCTTCCTCGGTCTCAAAATAAATATGATTCAATTTAATCATTATGGATAGGATTACCAAGTCTGCTCACTTCCTATCGGTGAGGAATAGTTATTTGGCGGAGGATTATGCTAAGTTATATCTTGCAGAGATTGTGAAGTTGCATGGTTCTTTGGTTTCTATCATTTTGGATTGTGGTACTCCATTCTCATCTTCTTTTAGGAAGTTATTTAAGAAAGGTTTGGGAACTAAGGTGTTTCTTAGTATTGCTTTCTACCTACAGTTGGATGGACAAGCGGAGAGGACCATTCAGTCATTGAAAGATATGTTTCGTTATTGCATGATCGACTATGGTGGTAGTTGGTTCGACCATTATTCTTTGATTGAATATGATTATAATAATACTTTTCACTCTAGCTTTGGTATGTCTCTAATTGTGGCATTGTATGGTAGGATATGTCATTCACCTATTTTGTGGTATGAAGTTAGTAAAGGTATGTTTTTTGTCCCTAATTTGGTTCACCAAGCCTTAGAAAAGGTGAAGGTGATTCGTGATAGATTGAAATCCTCTCAAAGTTTCCAAAAGTCCTATGAAGATGTAAGTCATAGGGATTTAAAGTTCAATGTAAGCGATTGGGTATTCTTGAAGGTATCTTCGATGAATGGAGTGATGCAGTTTTGTAAAAAGGGGAATTTAAGTCCTCAATATGTTGGTCCCTATTTTATTTTGAAGAGGGTTGGCAATGTTACCTATGAATTAGAGTTTCCTTTTAGTTTGAGCTCCATTCATCTAGTTTTCCACGTCTCTATGTTAAGGAAGTATATGGGTGATCATTCATCGATTGTTCAGTTGGAAGGGTTGGGTATTTTAGACTCCTTATCTAATGAGGTGGTCTCGGTTGAGATCATGGATCGTGAAGTTTGTTCGTTGCAAACAACAGATGTGGCTTTGTTAAAGGTCCTTTAGAGGAACCATAAGGTTGAAGAGGCTACTTTGGAAGTTGAAAAGGACATGAGGTCCAAGTATTCGTTCTTATTTTCTGCTTCTAGAATTCATGTGAAAAGTATGTGCTCTTCATCAACTTTTGGTTTCAAACTTTGTTACGGGAAAGGTTGATTTCCCTACATCTTTGTTTTCAAACTTAGTTAAAGGTTAGTGTGATGTGTAATGGTGCGTTAACTCGTGCTTGTTCTTTCCTTACCCATCATTCGAGTACGAACAATCCAAGTGGGGGAGAATTGAAACACCTTGGCTTTGACCCTTAGAAAATTCTTGAACATTGAGCTTCTGGACACCATACGACTTGTGGGTATTAGTCATATAATGTTGTATGGGTTAGGGTCCCTTCTATCATATGTAAATCAGCATGGTTTGGTTGGTTTCAATCCACGGTATGAATGGACATCTTACCTTTAGTATGTTAGGGTACGAGGTGTACATAGTGAGGTCATATGATTCCCAAAACATAGGCTAGTGCATTCTGTCTAAGGCACGGGTTAAAGGGTACTTCTCATATGTTAGGATATGAGTTAGACCTTTGTGGTCGTATGTTGGTCAGCATGGAGGTCCAATATGATTCTAGGGTATGAGATAAGGCTACCACTCGTACCCAAGGGTACGGTTTAAGGGGGTGGGCCATACCCTCTCACACCATGTTTTCATCTTTTAAGCTTAGGGTATTTCGGACATTCCCCACCCCAAAACACTTAAGTTCCAATATCTTAAAACATTTTGTGTCCCCTCATAACCCACTATTGAAATATAAAATATTCCAGAAACAATCTCTAAACTCTCTCTAGAAGATTAGGGCTAGGGTTCTTCAAAGGTGTTCATCTTGAGGCTTAAGAATCAAGTTTCTTCTGTACATCTTCTTAAATAAGGCATGTGACTCTTACCTTATTGTTAGTTCTCAAATATCATATGTTTTAAAGTGTGATTATGATTCTTAAATGGTGGTTTTGAAAACCAAAATTAAGGGTTTTGTCGCATATGATTGAGTATTGTTTACTCTTGGTTTCATTTGTGTTTGTACATATTTTTGGTGATGGTTTGCACATGTGAGTTCTTGGTAATTTTGGTTTAATAACTAGGTCATAGGATACCCAAAACTTGATGGTTTTTACCTTGATTTTGGCCTTGATAATCGTATTCCCTAAAAGTGTTAGTAAAAATCCCTATAAGAATAAATTAGTCACATATTAATGATGTTTTGAACTAAGGCATGGCCTAATGAATATTAATGGTCGGTAAATGGTTTTATGAAGGCCTTGTTGGCCATGTAATGATCTAAATGGTAACCTTGGTGGTTTAAAATGTTAAATAGGTTTGAGTCCCTAAATATTAACTTGATTTATTTCTTTGTTAGAAAATGGGTTCAAGTCCTTAAACTTTGGATTGAACAAGTATCTTTGTTAGAAGTTGGGTTTGAGTCCCAAAGTCAAATGAATGCATGGTTGATTGATAATTATAATGACATGTTGTATGCTTGCAAGTACTGTTGGTATGACGATAAGAATGAAGTTTCTTTGTTAAGTAAATGACTTAATGGTTGTGTATGTAGAATGATGGTTTTAAATTAGTCTTTAAAGCGGGATGAGTAGCCAAGCCGTGAAAGTGGAGTCCAAAGGACTAACATTGGAAAATATTCTAGCTGGTGCGGGTATCTTTTAACTAGGTGGTTCGAGTCCCCCATAATATTAGTATTGGTGCTTAAGTCACGTTGATTATGCTGGGAGGTTTGAGCCCACAAATAGGAATATATGGATTTTGATATTCTCTGGTTTATGCTTCTATACGCACTGGGGCCCTTCCAACTATGGGAGAAATGGGATCATATAGCCCTTGGGTGCCTTATTCTACGACGGTCATGCTACATGGCCTAGGTTAATGATTTCAAAGTTCAAGTTAATCTTGTTCCCTATCCCGACATAGTATAAATATATATGTATGTACTGCATTGGTATATGCATTGATTGATTGTTTTTTAACTGTTGGCACTATTTTATCCTATCCTTGAGTTACATGCTATCGCTCTAACCACTAACCATCTTTGACGCTCTATCCCCACACAATGCAGGTGTTGGTCATACTACACCTCCTACTCAGTTATCGGACTTCGGGAACAGTTTTAGTTGACTTGAAGTGGTGAGCTTCCATACTTCAGAAGGCTCCATTTCTAGTTATAGGTTCTTATGTTTTCATTGGTTAGTCCTGGATATTGGTTTTTGCTATGGTCGGGTGTATGTCCCAACTGGATGTTGTTTTGATTTCGTATAGAGTCATTATGAGACTACTATGGGTTGGTATGGGTGGTGTAGGTAGTGGTGTCAGCCTTGGCATTGATATTGGTATTGGGTCTGATACCGTATGACTTTATTTGATTTTTTATTGTTCCATTTTATTATGGTATGGATATGGACTTGGTTATTATTTTGGTTTTCGTTATGGTTGTTGGTTGGCATTGTATGGTAAGACTTGTTTGGGTTGGCCATGGTCATGGACCTATCCCAAAGTATTTGAGTTGATAATAACTCTATCATTTTATATGTTCACAATTTATCTGTCTCAGGGTATATGATTGGAGGTTGGATTGGCTATCGGGGGTGGTCTCCGATCCTTGTTGGTGTTGGGATGCCCATTAAGATAATGCCCTAGTTTAGGTTGTACCATATCCCAAATCACCTTCACCTACTCCATAGCTTGGTGAACCAAATCAGGTCCAACCAATTTTGTCTTACCAACTTTGTACTACCCCATTGAAGTTCTACACCTCCTACTAACAAAACCTCGAATGGAGCCATATGAATACTCAAGTGATAGCTGTTATTATACGCAACCTCTATGAGAGGCAAATGATGAACCCAACTACCACCAAAGTCAATCACGCGGGACCTTAGTGTATCTTCACAAGTAGAATAGTACTCTCCGTTTGCCCATCTATGTGATGGTGGAAAGTGGTGCTAAGGTTCACCTTAGTCCCCAGACCTCTATAAAAAAATTCCAAATGTGAGATGATAATTGTATACCGCAATCAAATATAATTGAAACAGACGCACCATGTAACTTGAAGATCTTCTGAATGAAAAATTTAGCATAATCATTCATAGAATAATTGGTCCTCACTGGCAAGAAGTGAGTGAACTTAGCCATCCTATCAATGATTACCCAAATAGAATCAAATTGACTTTGAGACAGCGGAAGACCAGTAACAAAGTCTATTTTAATCATTTCCTACTTCCACATAGGCAACTCAATCTCCTGAGATAGACCTCTAGGCTTCAAGTGTCCCACCTTTACTCAATGGCAAACCATACACTTGGTCAAAAAATTAGCCACATCCCTCTTCATGTTATTCCACCAATAGATCTCATTCAAATCATGGTACATCTTTGTCGATCCTGGATAAACCATGTACCTTGACTCGCTGGTCTCAGTCAAGATCCTCTCTCTCAACACATCAAAATCATGAATGCACAGTCTACCTTGGTACCTAAAGATACCATCACCACCAATAACAAAAGCTACCTCCTTCTAGTGAGCCACATATCCTCAATTTGCATTAAAAGAGGTTCCAAAACCTACTTCCCCGTCACCTCAGCACCCAGAGATGACTTTACCACCACTTTAATAATCACATATCCATCCTCAGAGTCCAAAAGATGAACTCCAAGGTTAGAAAAATGGTGAATATACTTCACCAACCCTTGTTTTTCTCCCTCTATATGTGACAAGCTACCCATAAATAACTTTCTAAGAGTATCAACAACCACGTTATCTTAACTTGGATTATAATGGAAACTCATTTTTAATGCTTGTGTAACTCAAGCCATATTTTTTGCCTGAGGTTCAACTCCTTTTGGGTGAACAAATATTGCATGCTTCTATTGTCTGAATATAAGTCAACATGAACTCCATACAAGTAATGGTGCCAATTTTTCAAAAAAAAAAAACCACAGATAATAACTCCAAATCATGAGTCGGATAATTCTTCTTATGCACCATAAGTTAACTAGATGCATACGCCGCAACCCTATCACGTTGCATCAAAACACAACCTAGTCCCACACGATATGTATCACAAGACGTCACACAGTTCTTATGACCCCGAAGGACCACAAGCTAACCCTTTTTCTGATACCTGAAAATAAATGCGGAAACTGGCCATAAGGTTCAACATATCTAATACTGATAACTGAGACTGTGGGAAGTAGTTACTTAATCGACATGCCCCAACCTACCACAGGTGGGATCCAACCTGTAACCCCAGCTGGAAGGGTGTCAATACCATCCCACGGGTAAAGACCTCTCTCTGGTCAATTCTCTCTAGTGGATGACCCTTACCAGGTAGTCGACCCAAGGCAATATAATAGTCAAATACTCTCTCTCGGGAGGTGACAGCATTTTTCCTGATGGTGACTCCTGTATCCTGCGCTGGCTATGCAGTTCTGGAAGTCAGGGATTACTACTAACTACTCCGACCTCTCTCGCTGATGGGAGAAGCCGTCATCCCTTCCCTCACTCGGTGCTAGTTTCTACTCCTAACTGAAAACCTCTTCACTGAATTCTTAACTGAACACAACTAAACTGAATCTGATACTGATCATGTTTATCAAAAGATCTGACTGAGCAACACTGAGATCACTTTATTCCATATCTGACAAAAATGGTATTTAACAATGGTATCTGACTGACGATACATAGCTTGGATAGATTACACGAATCACTTCTGAGATTAGAATTAACACTTGGATATTATTGGATCTGAGCTGATTACAGGACTAAGGCTAGATTACTATCGATACGGAGATTACAGAGATAACTGAGATTACTGAGATTTCTTAAGTTTTGCAATTGTCTGAGGATACAGAGTTCTATTGTTCACTGAGTTCTGAGAATCATGGATCGACTGGAATTATCGTGAAACTGACACGGGCTCTAGAAAACAGCTAAATTGTCGGGTATAAATACCCCCAAGACTCGATAACATAAATTAAAGCATAATCATTCCTCCATCATCACAACCATTCATTCATCATTATCATCACAATCATTCATTTATCATCACAGTCATTCATTCATTATCAGAGTCATTCATTCATCATCACAATCATTAAAACATCGAGTCAAGAATTTAGGAAGAACCAATAAGTACTTGCGTAGGGAAACATGCTACAAGATTATACTTCCTTCAACAAGGTCTTACCTCAAGTACTTCACACTTATATAAATCTTGACATGTATTCGGATATCACATGGTTTGGGGAAACTTCATAATATCAAGTCACAACTTACTTGCTAACCACTTGTCATGTATTAAAAGCTTAGCATATATCAAAGACCACAAAATTGGGGAATTTACCACTATCATGTCTCGACTTACTCACTAAGGTCTTTCAACAATACTAAGCAAGTACGGGTTTACACCTACTTGGGGATTTCACCCTATCATAGCACCATTCATTCGCTAAGGCATTTTATTAAACACTAGGCATGCATGGACTAGCTCACCATTTGGGGTTTCCTATTCAACATACTATAATGGCCCTTATGCTTCCCCTAAAACTTTTATCAAACCTATGGGGAACATGCTCAGCTTATTCCACCATTTCTAAAACCAAATATCATGAACACATCACATAGAAAACAACTTCATGAGGGCTCATCACAAACATTATATAAATCCTACATACTAGGGTCAAAGCCAATAAATCTTGTAAACAAACATGAATTGAGACTCAACAACACATGTAACATCAATTTCAACTCAGACAAATCATGGAATCTCACAAACATAAAATCTTTAAGATTTAAAAAAGGCGCTTGAGCTTCTTGGATGAAAAGGACCCAAGAATCAACATCTACATACCTTGGGGAAACTCTTTTCTTAAAAGCCTTCGGAAGATTTCTTGATTTCTCTAGATTTTTCTTGATCTTTGTTGTAGAAGAAGAGAGGATTTTGTTTTTTTGGAAACCCTAGTTCTTGGTGGAATAAGAAAAAATGAGGACATAATCTGCCAGTTCACTGGAATTTGGACAATTGGGAAACTGCATGACGGCGTGATGTGGTGGAAATCACTTTTCCATCTTGATTATGAACTGGAACCATACTGTGATGCGGTGGAATCGTGGAGTTTCACTGGAATTTGACAATTGCCATTTTGGCTGGCTCCACGACGCGCTAAGGTGTCAGGTGGCACACTGTCTCACTAAAATGGCTATAACTCTTCACCCGAGTGTCCGATTTGGGCGAATTTGGTATCGATGGAAAGCTTATTCAATGCTCTACATAACAAAAAGTAGAAAATAGGGAAATTCCACACGATTCAAAGTATTTCATACTTGGGAAGACATTTCTGAAACTTTTGGACTCGGATTTCCACTTTACTGAATATGCTCTAAGGCTCAGACTGGAAGAGGACTTTGCGGGGTATTACATAAAGTCAACTTATAATTCAACTTCTAAAATATAGCCTTACAAACATTGGACCACAAAAACTTCATCTTCTTCTGAGTCAACCTAGTCAATGGAGCCGCGATCAAATAGAAACTCTCCACAAACCACCTACAATACTTCACTAAAACCAAAAAGCTCCAAGTATCGGCTGGAGTCTTGGTTCTAGGCCACTTCTAAACCACATCAAATTTCTATGGATCCACCATGATCCCCTCACTGGAAAAAATATGACCAAGAAAAGTAACGGCATTCAACAAGAACTCACACTTCGAAAACTTAGCATACAACTTGCTGGTCCTTAAGAGTTTGTAATATTTTACAGAGGTAATTGGCATGATCCTCCTCACTCTTGGAGTATACTAAGATGTCATTAATAAAGACGATGATGAACAAATCCAAAAACTAACAAAATACCCGTCTAATAAGATCCATAAACACCGCTAAGGCATTAGTCAAACCAATGGATATCACCAAGAACTTATAGTGGTCGTACCAAGTTTGAAAACCAGTATTAGGGATGTCCACTTCCCTAATATTCAAGTGATTATAACCTGACTGAAGGTCAAACTTAGAAAAGTACTTAGCACCCTGATGCTAGTCAAATAGATCATCAATACTAGGGAGAGGATACTTATTTTTCAGAGTCATCTTATTCAACTAAACTATAGTATATACACATCTGAAGGGAACCATCCTTCTTATGCACAAAAAGAACAGGAGCACCCTAAAGAGAAATACTAGGGAAAATAAAACCCTTATCAAGAAGATCTTTTAACTTCTCTTTAAGTTCTTTCAACTCCGTCAGATCTATTCTATATGGGGGATAGAGATAGGGCGGGTATACAGAAGAAGGTCAAACCTAAAGTCTATTTACCTATCGAGAGGGATACCAGGAAGATCATCAAGAAACACTTTAGGAAACTCATTTACTACGGGGATATATTACAAAGAAAGACCCTCAGAATTAGAATCCTTAACCCAAACTAGATGATATAAACAACCCTTGAAAATTAATTTTTGGGATCTAAGATAAGAAATAAACCTTCCCTTTGGCACCAATGGAACTCCCTTTCCACTCAATCAGCAGTTCATTTGGGAACTGGAAATTGACACTTTGGGTCCTACAATTAAGAGATTCATAGCACGAATTAAGCCAATCCATCCCCAATATCATATCAAAATCTAACATATCCAACTCTATCAGATCCACCAATATCTCCCTACCACAGATAGATACCATACAACCCCTATAGACCCTTCCAGACATAACAAAGTCACCCACCAAGGTAGACACAAAAAATGTATCATAAATACACTCAAGATTAAAACCAAAATGAATATCCATATAAAGGGTCACATAAGAAAGAGTCGACCCCGAATCAAGTAAGCAATACACGTCATAAGAGAAGAGTTGTAAAATACCAATGACAACATCAAGATATGTCATGCATTCGTGATGGGTGGAAAGAGCATAAAGATGG
Organism: Capsicum pubescens; assembly: GCA_030864215.1. Classification (NCBI taxonomy): domain Eukaryota; kingdom Viridiplantae; phylum Streptophyta; class Magnoliopsida; order Solanales; family Solanaceae; genus Capsicum; species Capsicum pubescens. The sequence continues at coordinate 126,031,440 of CM061546.1, read as the reverse complement.
TTTCGGCCAATGCCAGATCAAGAGGTTACACTCTTTAGTGCAGAAGTTGAAGAAGAAGCAACCGAGACCTTATATGCTCCTGTAGAAACCATAGATGAAGGATACTCCTACTACATATGACCAAGATGAGAACATAAAAAAACACTGATTCCTTCTCTTATCACACACTCCATGATACACCTGCCCAAAAAATCTACAAGGAGGATATGATAGAGCATATTAATCTCAACTGGCCTGAGATAGGACACCCTATGACTTGAACCTATTGTCAGTCTAAAAGTAATGATCACTTGATGGCTTTAGATAGATAGCACTAGACATAGAATAAGAACTAGAATTTACCACTTCTTAGTAGAACATTGTCTGCCATTTCTATCACTATACTACTGGCCTCCACCCTACAAAAAATACTTGAATTTCTTACTCGACCACTCCCCTATTTCAGTTTGCTTCTTATTCCCCTCCTTCACTTGTTGCATGTATACCACTAGCCTAGAGATATCCATGTCTTTTTCAATATTGCAGCTTTGCACTCCAACACTATGTCCAAAGACAAGCCTGAAGCAAACTTACTCATCCTAGCCCTCAAGCTAGACACTAGCTCAGGAGCATAGTGAGACAACTAATAAAATTCTAGGGGATACTCCGTCACACTCATCTTTCCCTATTTTAGATTCGTTAACTTCTCAACCCTCACCTTCTTCAACTCTTAAGGAAAGAAAAGATCAAGAAAAGCACCAGAGAAGTCATTTAAATTAGTTGTCTCAGTATCATCTCCTCTCAATTATTCCCACTCCTTATACCACTAATATGTTATATCTTTCAATTGATATCTAATGAATTCCATACGTTCAGTGTTGGAAGCATGCATCACCTGAATATCTTCTCTATATTATCAACAAATACTTGAGGATCCTCCTTAATCTTAGAGCTAGTAAAAGTCAGGGGATTCAACCTCATTAACTGGCCAACCTAAGTGACCTCTAAAGATGGAGCAACATAGCCAACATAATTAGGCTAACAAGACTAAGAAGTCACTAACTGAGTCAGCAGACAGATAGATCAACCTAATTCAACATTGGAAATGTCTCCTTGGGTCGATGGGATATGACATCATTAGCTCGAGGAGTCCAAAGAGGAATGGTAGGGACTGGTGGAACTCCACGAAGGATAGTACATTCAGAAGCTGGGACCCTATACCGGGTCTATACTCCATAAGTTGAATGAGTTTCATCCACATTATCCTCAGGCGGGATAAAAGAGGTTCCACGAGCATCAAATCTTCTGGGAGGAAAAATCTAAAATGCAAACAAATGAAATTAGAGGAGTGTTCAATAGCTTAGACTCTACAGCCCAAAATTAGATCATAAGATAGGGAAACATTTCTAAATGCCTCATATCCTCTCCCTTATAAGTGTGATACACTACACACCTATAAAAGAGACTCTGGATGACACAACTTTATGGATACCTAATTGACCATGAACCTAGGCTCCGATACCAACTTGTTACAATACGAACTAGGGCATGACCATGATGGGTATCTCAAGTCCATCATAGACTGGATTCCACCTGCTTTGCCTAGGCAAATGTAACACCATATAGCTAGTTGCGGATGAATTTTTAACATATAACAAGATAGAATATGGAATAATAAGAAGGTGCTAAAAATCCATAATACCAATTGCTAATCCACAGTAATCTACAAAGCCTCAAAATAGACCAAAATATTTCTAAATTAGGACATGACCCCGACAATAGCCAAAAAGTTAACCAAAGAAATAGTCTATGACTTAAACTGGACTATGATGTAATAGGCCATCTGGAAGAAGGAGGCTTAAAACTTCAAGATGACTCACAAACAATCCCAAAACCATCCATCACTATGCAGGAAAAGTAGAAGTGTCTCTGACCCTTGCATCGCATGGGGATATAGCATTCCAAAATAGTTAGAGGGTTGAACGCTAGCATGTAACTCGAGGATAAAGGGATAAAATAGTGCCATGAATGATAGTTCAAAGTCATTCAGTACTAATGCACACAGTCATATGTATATACATGTATATAACTTCCTGGGAATTTAAAGAATGTCTTGGCATGAAATTTATATTATTAGTCTGAGCAGCATAGAATAACCATCGTAATAGTACCTACGGGCTATATGGTCCCCATCTTTCACTCTCTGGTTGGGATCCAGTGTGTGTAGCCACATAAATCATACAATAATCATAACACATATACACAAGGGACTCATAATAACTCTTTATAACTTATTAAGTCTAGTCATGATCAAGATAGAGAGTTTGGAACCATCACTGGTTTGCCTACGAGTTGTACCTTATGACTCGTAATGAGCCCTTAAAACTCATAATGATCAAATTGTAACCAAGGTAGAAACAAAGTCACCTTACAACTCAATCCCAATGACCCATATGTAGACCTTAAGACTCATTTGGTAAGTTGTAGTTAGAGAAGTACGCTCAAAACTCAGGGATTTTTTAGGGCCAAAACTAGGGTGTTGCAAGTAGGTAAGCCAAAACATAGCCCATAATGGCGAGTAATGAGCTATATGTAGAAAAGAGATAAATAATAAGAGAAACAACAATAATAAGCGACCCTCGAGAAATATATATGTACAAGTATGTAATACAAGAGAGGGGAGAGGAGAAGAACATAAGAAAATCCCCAAGACCTAGCAAGGTTAGTAAATGAGCAATTATAACAAGATAAATACTAGATAGTGCTAAAGTATATAAAGTAGTGTCAGGATATATAAAATAAGACAATCAAATAGTCGAATGAGAAGGATCAACTTTGAACTCTAGAAGCTCACCCAGATTTTGGTTAATGGCATAACTCAAGGTCAGCATTAGTGAAGATGGCTCATTCTAGGATATGCATCTAGAAAATAGATGTAGCAGAATATTATGAGTACCAAAATACATGGTACTAAGAAGGCATCATAGGATGACTAAGCTCAATTATAGAAAAGGTATAAATAAAGTGTGAATCTAAACTAAATGCAATAAATAAGGGTCAAAATAGATATAATAGGCTATGTTAATCAAATATGGTAAATCAAATATAAGTGATTCAAAAGTAGTAATAAATGTCTAGTTATTACCTAGCAGTACCCTTAGAATCCCAGAAGGTACACATAAAGAGAAACAAACCTAACCAAGCCCACATAAGCACGAGTGATACAAATAAAGTGTAGTACTAATACAACATTTAATATAATAGTAAAAAGTAAAAGTTAGACAAGATGTGATATGCATACCATAAATTCCACCAATAGATATAACTATAATATTACTGGCCTCAATTAAATTAACAATCAAGGATAAATAATAATAAAAAATGATAAACTCAAACTGGAAGTAAGAGATAGTGAATAATATTCTAGATGTTGGACTTGATTCATAACTAATAGATCATAAATATTATTCCAGGTGCTAGACTCAAACAAAATCTAATAAGTGTTAATTAGTAAACCAGGTGTGGGACTCAAATCATAACTTATATGTAAGCAATACATAATAATATCTTATATTTATAATTCATGTCGAGTCCATCTAGTCAATATTCCTCATTTAGAAGGCCAAATACTTAAATGTGTTCTAACAATTAAGTCAGAAAAGGCAATTTAAGGTCAAAGACAATCCTACCAAGGGTAATAAAGCTAAATAACCTTATTTATAATAATTAAATCAACCCAATCCTAAGCAATAGTCTAAAGAAGTTGTTCTCTAATTATTTAGGTAAAATTGGAAAAGAAGTGGTTCTCTATCATTTAGGTTAAATTAGGTGCTATTCTAAAGTAACCTATCTTCAAAAGGGAGATAATACCCACTCTACTAGTATCAAAAATCTAATATAAGGCAAGGACCTACATGAACCTACGGTAAGGATTAACAATCCCAAGGCCCTAGATAACACCCCAAGTATTTTTTGACCTTTGAAAGTTTCTGTGTTTGGTCATCACTATCTAAGGTACGACTCACGTGATGAGTCATAAAGACTCCTCACTAGTCATATAGTTCCTATCGTAGGCAAACAAATAAGGGTTAACTAAATTTCCATTGGGATTATGATTGGATATTAACCAGTAATTGTAACTCAATAAGAGCCATAAGAAAGGACTCGTAGTCCCAACAGTGAGATAGCCTTGGTAACTGTCTTGGTCACGGATGGACTCCATGAGTTATAGGGTGAGGTCACAAGTCATAGAGTGGTTCTCATAACCAAACAAATAAGGTGGACCTAAGTTACTATCTAGACTATGAGTCATGGCAATGACTCATGACCAGTGACATCGAGTCATTACCCGACCCATAGCGATTGGGAGTTATTTTCCTACACAATTTTCATTAAGGATAAATTATTCTTTTCCCTTATTTTAAACTAATTCCACGACTAAAATCTTCCCTTATCCATATTTCCAACCAATTAACATAATCATAAACTACTCTTTTCTCAAATTCCCCAATAAAGAGCAAATTTAGGGTTTCTAGGGATTGGTTATCTAGGGCTCAAAGTGTGGTTTCTTCTCTAAATATTGGGGTTTTTAGGCATGTATCTCTTCCATAAACATGTATATTATCATGAAATTCCATTATTTGATATTCAAGTGATTTTAAAGGTTTCTTTTTGCAATTTGGGAATAGGGTTTTGGATGGTTATTTTTTAAATGGTATTTCTATGGTTTACATGCATTTGTTTATGCTTTGTTGATATATTTTGGAACTCATGAGGTGCATTGGTATGGATAATGGTATGGGGGTCATGGATTCCCCCAAATTTATGAATTTTGGTATCAAAATTGGTAATAACCTCAACCCACCTTATGAAATTTATTTGGAACATGGATATATGCATAATTTAACAACTTTTGAAACTATTGCATTGCATAAAAGGATAATAGAATACAAATTGTTTTTAAAGTCCATAGTGGCGATGATTTAGTTTTAAAATAGATCTTGGGGGTCGTAGATTCCCCCAAGTTAGTGGAAAATTTAAAAGGCATGATTTTATAAGCTTGCAAGACAATTGGTATGATGATACCAATGGTGAATGCCATATTAAATATTTATTGGTTAAATGGATTGGTTATGTGCAAATGTTTTAATTGGTCTTAATGGGGGTTGTGTAGCTCATCATGAAATGTGGAGGTCCAAAAAGGATCGATACGACATGTTTGCAACATGTTGACCTTCTTGATGGACCACGATCACATTCCTAAGACCGCGATCACAGTACCTGAAGCTATATCTGTTCTTTACTTAACTGACTATGATCGTGGTCCTCAAACTGCGATCGTTGTCCTCAGACAGCGACCATGGTAACTGAGGCCATATCTTCTCTGAGTCAAAAGTTGTACTTTTTTGTTTTCTTTTGACCAACTTTTATCTCTGATCCACATCTTTTGATCTTATCGATTCTATACCTACAAAATATGGTTATTAGTGCATTCCATGACAATTATGTCTCATTTACTCATTCAAAGCATGGTAATGTGTATGAATGTTGAGTGCAAATGAGTGGTAAAATCACCACTCATCAACACCCCCAACTTAAAACCTTTCTTGTCCTCAAGCAACACCACCCTTTATTATGAGACAATTTTGCAAGTATGCCCAAATTCTATTACCAAATGATCATGGTGACTTCAACTTGATTCCTACCACAAAAAGCTTTTCAAACATAGGCAAAATGGTTTTAACTACACACCTCAACATAAAATGTAATATTGAAAGATTAAATAGACTTTAAGGATAAACCATGTGACAACCACTAACACTCTAGAAATGACTCTTTTTTCAATCTTTTCTGCACTACACTACATTTGTTTTATTATTGGAATATGACAAAATCTCCAACCTCAACTTTTTTATATGCCTCCTCATAACAAAAGAAAATTTCACACACCAAGTTATCAGTCATTCGATAAGGAATTTAAGTGCAAACACTCTCTGTCTCAAGAATTCTCAATGCCAACAAGTACCATGTCGTGGTCTTGCACCTATTCTCAATCACCACTATAATGACCATATTTTGTTGGGAATCATGAAGGATATTTTGAGCATGTAATGTAGGTTTAGGGTAGGGTAGGATATCAATTTAGGACATTAAGGCTAAGTCCTCCTTGAACTTCTACATCACATTCTTTTCACTTTTGACTTTGGGCCACTTCTTATTCTTCCACTATTGTGCCTACAATGCCTATATTATTTTCCCCACTTTCTTTCCTCTCTTTTTTGTTTTACATAAATCATGCATTACTTTCCGTTGATGGATCTTTTCTTTCTTCTAATCAATTTGTTTTATTCGCTTATTCATATAGGCACTTTCTTAGGAATTTGTGGCCCAACTAAACCTCTATCAATTTTTAGCACCCTCAAATTTGGATTTTAGACTAAATTTGAATTCTTAAGTTCAAGGAGGATAGGTTTCAAGAGAGAAAAAGTAGAAGTGTCACATCTTATAATGTGTTTGTCAAAGAAAGGTCCAAAGTCTCAAAGTGGGTGACTATGGGTAACTCCCATTGATTGGCTGGATTTTAGGCTAAAGTGGGTTTCCAATGTCACAAAGAAGGCCTAGGATCATTTTACCAACAAAATATAATCAAAATTTAGCCTTGTGAAACTAATATGGCGAGTTCTAGATGGTACAAGTACAAAGGAGATGTAGACAAATAAGCTCTCGCACATGGTATGCAAATCTCGTCAAAGGGGTTCAATTGCTCCCCCCGCTCCAGACAAAAAATGGAGTACCAACTAATTTTCTGAATTCAATTTTCAGAGTAATAAAAAGAGAAAAAATGTTGTTACAAGGTTGCTCACGTCCATGCTATTTTGAAAAAAAAATTGGACAGAGGGGGGTGTTTTCTTTGCATCCGCTCCATACATGATTTGTTAATAATGGCAACAACCCAAACTATTATCTCATAGTGTGGCTCTAATATGGGTGAATCACGCATATGGCTACTCAGACTTCGTCAATGGGTATAAATGTGATCCCAAATCATCAAATCCACAAGGTACTCAGACTTCTCTTGCAATGACCTTCATGCCACGGATACTCAAAATTCCCTTGAATCTATAGCTTGAGACCCAAACACGATACTTTACCCTTAAGAATGTTGTCACACAATATATCATAGGGAAAAGTTTGTCCATATCTTATGAAAACCTAGGTAGCCTCGCCTCACCCCCAATTTAAGGACATGAAGTGCCCTTATTAAAGTAGATTTAAGAAGCATAAAGATGGAGAAAGGCTCCCATAAATAGTAGGCAGTCCAAGAGTCTAATGTCACGATTGCACCAAAAAGTCCACATTAATGGTCTATTCTCTGCGAATTCCCCTATTTTTTCTCTATTTTTTATTTCCTACACAATTGCCAATTTTCAATCTCTGCTTTCCCCTATTTTTATGGGCACACCACTTATGTTAAAAGACCTACAAAACAATAAAAAAAACACTAAATGACTCAAATATGGGTTCCCTCCCACCAAGCGCCTAATTAAACATTGCGGTACGACTCTCCTTTTTCACCACATGGCATCCTTGATATGAATAAACTCCACCTTGGCCACCACGGGAATTTTTGCATTGTAGTGTTTTACCCTTTTACCATTGACTATAAATTTCTTTTCTTCATGATCTTCTAAATCAACGGCACCACTTGGTTCGACATTAGAAATCACAAACGTTCCCGACCAATTGGAGTGGAGCTTCCCCGAGAAGAGTTTTAAGCAGGAATTTTAGAGAAGTACATTCTCTCCAACATGAAACTCTTGCCTTAATATTCAAGCATAATGTCATTTCTTAATTTACTCCTTATACGATGCCGAACTCTCATAAGCCTTTAGTCGGAAACCCTCTAACTCGTGGAGTTTTGTGACCCGCGCCTCGAAGGCTTCTCCCCAATTCATGTTCAACATCTTCAAAGGCCGCAAGGCCTTATGCTCAAGCTCGATGGGTAAATGGCATACCTTTCCAAACACCAATTGGTAGGTATATATTCCAATTAGGGTTTTGTAGGTCATTCTATAAACCCAAAGCGCTTTATCAAGTTGCCTTGCCCAAATAGTTTCGCCTATATTCATTGTTTTTTTGAGTATTGCCTTGATTTATCGATTCAAGAGCTCCACTTGATGACTCGTTTGGGGGTGATATGAATTGGAAACTTTTCTCTTAACACCATACCTATCAAGAAGAGCCCCGAACACCCAATTACAAAAATGTGAGCCGACATCACTAATGATGACATGAGGTGTTCCGAACCTTGTGAAAATATGCTTTTTTAGAAATGAGGTAATGCATTTTCTCTCATTAGTAGGGTGTGCGATGGTTCCACCCATTTGGAGACAAAATCAACCGCCAACAATATGTATTTATTCCCAAAGAAGCTCACAAAAAGACCCATAAATCAACTCCCCATACATCAAAGAGCTCTACTTCAAGGTTTGGATTGAGGGGTATCTCATGACTTCTTGAAATACCACCATGCATTTGACATTGGTGACATGATTTTACCTATTAGATGGCGTCCCAATGCATGGATGGCCAATAAAATCCACATTGAAGGATTTTGGTGGTAGTACGGATTCCTCTGTGGTGACCACCATAAGACGAAGATTGACAAGCTTCCAAGATATCATTTATTTCAATATCTATGAAACGCCTCCTAATAACACTATTAGCACATTCCTAACAAAAATGGCTCATCCCAAAAATTTCTCTTTGCATCAAACAAAAACCATTTCTTTTGATGGTAGATCGGTCTCTCGGAAAGTACACCACATGCTACATAGTTGGCAAAGTCTCCATACCATGGTGTATTATTTCCCACGATAGACATGACCATTTCATCGGAGAAGGCAACATTAATTTCTATCTCCCTATGTTTTTCATTGTTGACTTTAAGGAGTGAGAGATAATCAGCCACTTGATTCTCATAGCCTTTCAGTCTTTCACCTCAAAGTTGAACTCTTTTAAGAGCAGGATCCACCTTATTTGGCACGGATTTGCTTCTTTATTGGACATGAGATACTTAAGGACAGCATGATCTGTGTACACCACTATTCTCATTCTTAATAAATAGGTGCAAAACTTTTCAAAAGAATATACAACCGCCAATAATTCTTGGTCGGTGATGGTGTAGTTGCATTCGGCATCATTCAAGGTTTTTCTTGCATAGTAGAGAGGATGAAAGAGTTTTTTCTTGTGTTTCCCTAGAACTGTATCCAATGCAATACCACTTGTGTTGCACATTATCTCGAATGGGGATGACAAATTTGGGGCCACAATAATAGGGGCCGAAATTAGCAATTCCTTAAGATGTTGAAAAGCTTTCAAACATGCCTCATCAAAGTTGAATTTAGATTCTTTCTCAAGAAGTTTACACATTGGGTGAGCTATCTTGGAAAAATCCTTGATGAAATATCGATAGAACCCGGCATAACCAAGAAAACTCCGAACATCCTTTATGGAAATAGGAGGTAGAAGCTTGGAAATTACCTAAACCTTGTCTTGATCTACTTGAATTCCCTTTACCGATATCTTTTCTCCTAAGATATTGCCTTCTTTGACCATGAAATGACATTTCTTCGAATTTAAGACAAGGTTTATATCCATGCACCTTTCAAGCATCTTGCTCAAATGTTCGAGGCATGACTCAAAAGAGTTCCCCACTACTGAGAAGTTTTCCAAAAACTCTTCCATTGAGTCTTCAACTATATCCGCAAATATTGACAACATGCAATGTTGGAAAGTGTCTAGGGCATTGCACAACCTAAAGGGCATTCTCTTGAATGCAAATGTCCCATTAGGGTATGTAAACGTTGTATTTTCTTGGCCTTTTAGGTCAATAAAAATTTTATTCTACCTTGAGTAACCATCCAAGAAACAATACTATCCTCTCCCGATGAGCCGACCTAGCATTTTATCCATGAAAGGCATCAAAAAATAGTCTTTCTCAGTCCATAAGTTCAATTTTTAGTAGTCCATGCTCACCCGCCATCCTATGACCGGTCGGACGGGCATAAGATCATTCTTTTCATTTTCAACTACCATGATGCCACCCTTTTGTCGAGACTCATTGTACCAGGCTTACCCAAGTCCTATTGGATATAGGATATATCACTCCCGCATCAAGCCACTTTATGATTTATTTCTTTAACACCTTTTGCATGGGTTGGTTTAACATCTTTTGATGTTCAACTCTCAGTATATGATCTCGATCAATTTTAATATTATGAGAAAAAATGTTGGGAGCTATTTCAATGATATCCTCTATCGTCCAACCAATGGCCTGAATGGACTTTTTTACCACCAACTTTAAAGCTTCTACTTGAGAGGAATCGAGGTCACTTGCAATGATGATTGGTAATGTATCTCCCTTACCCAAGAACATGTATTGGATATGGTATGGTAAGGGATTCAATTCAACCTTTGGAGGCATAAGGATGGATGGTTTTACGGTTGGGCTCTCGTAGTTTTTTAGATCAAGGTCCAACTTTACCAGGTCTTGGTGTGAAATCCAAGCCCTATAAAAGATGCAACCACCTCATCATACTCTTGCACTTTATCCTTTTCATAATTCCATATCACTGCTACCAAAGGATCATCATACAAGCTCACATCAACATGGTTGGTCACTTTCCATCAATATTATCAATCACCGAGATGACTTGCAAGTCCATTGGTTGTTTCATGGATATGCATACATTGAAGGATACCTCCTTATTATTCAACCTAAATTTCATCTCACTGAATTCAACATACACCAAAGATTTTCCGGTAACTAAAAATGGTCTCCCAAGGATAATAGGGACTTCAACATCCATCGCACATTCTAAAATAACAAAGTCGTCCAAAAAGATGAACTGGTTTACTTTACAAGTACATCATAAAGTACACCCATTGTATTTTTGATGGATTTATCATCCATAAGCAACTTCATTTTGGTGGGTTTTGGCTTCCCCAATCCAAGCTTGTGGAATATGGAATAAGCCATTAGTTTTACACTTTCTCCAAGATCACACAATGCTTTTGCGAATTTAAACAAGCTGATGGTGCATGGAATTGTAAAAGAACCGAGGTATCTCTTCTTTTCCACATAGGTGTTTGTCATAACGACACTACAATAATGTGTTACTTCTATTGTTTCTTCCTCCACAAGTTTCTTTTTACATACTAAATCCTTCATAAATTTAGTATACCCATACATGTCTTCCAAAGCCTCAATAAGAGAGATATTGATAGATTAGGTAATAAATTTATCAAAGAACTAGTTATGCTTTGCATGCTCTCCCTTTTTCAAGGACCATTTGGGAAGAGGAGGAAGTATGTAGTTCAAGATCATAGGGATAATTTGACAATCATTAGCAATTGGCTTTCCCATCCCAAGATCACTCAGCTTTGACTCTTCATTATTGGACCTTTTTCTCTTTTCTTTTGTTTCCTCCCCATTTTGCATTTCTTCACTTTGCCTTTCCATAAGATACTTTGATATTTGGATCACTTTTGCCTCTAGTTATAGAATGGCGGTTGAGTGGGATGTAACCATTTGGTGGAGTATAGATAAATTACTTCGTATATCATTTCCTATTTCGTTGTTCCTCTCAGTACTACTCAAGATTTAATCCAATGTATCTCTATTGATTTCCTTATTCCTTTCACATTGCGCCAAGCTTAGACTTTCCCAGTTCCAAACTTGATTTCTGTCTTGTCCTTGAAGGACAAGATAGAAATCCTCCGAGCTCTTAGGGACCACATCTAAAGTTCCATCATTCGCTTCTTCCTCTACACCTTAAAATAGTTCAACTTCTCTTGCACTTATCACACTTACACTTTCCTTCGGGTCTCCTACCATATGATCGATAAGGAGATCGAGATATGACATCACTTTGACCATATTTTCCTCTTTCTCCCTATTATCCATTTTAATATTGGCATAAAAAGGATAAGGAGAGAGACACCATGTATACCTTGACATCCTTTATGTCCCAACCCCTGCATAACATTGCCACTTGATCCAAGACTTTTGATGTAACTCTATATGGCGTGTTAACGAATGATCCTCCGATTGCATTGTCCACTATGGCATTATTTCATTGATATCCTAGAAGGTGGGAAGTATTGACTTATGAAGTCCTCCATAAGATTTGTCCATGAAGTAATGGACCCGACGGGCAACGATCTTAGCCATAGTACCACTTTTTCCGTAAGAGAGAATGGGAAAAGCCATAACTGGATAGAATCTTGGGATATATGTGCAACATTGAAAGGAACAAAAATTCACACAAAACCCTTCAAGTGTGCATTCGGGTCCTCATGGGCTTCACCCCCCAAAAGTCCCTTTAAGTGGAGAAATTGCATCACTACACTTGTGACATAGAATACTCCATGCTTCTCGGTGGGGCGAATACGAATACCACTTTCACGATCTTCGGTACAAAGACAATTCGAGTCCTCTTGACTCATGATTATGTTGAAAGAAGAATTTTTACCTATTCAAAAATAAAAAACAACAAATAAATTAAGTCACACTTACCACGGGTATACCCAAGTAAAAATCACACCGCACAAGCGAAATCTATATTACACTCCCCGACAACGGCACCATTTTGATAATGCTCAACTCACTCCCATGTTTGACGGGTGAGGCAGTCCTTGTCAATAAACTAACTCACGTTGGGGTCAAATCCACAATGAGCGAAGTATAAATTTCAAATCCTATGGGTGTTCTTGTTTCTAAAAGGTACCCGAGGTGAAGACAAACAAAAAATATAAATTAAAGTGGGGAGTTTAATTTGGATTTTGTTTGCAACAATCTTTGGTCAAACAACACACTATGATAGTACTTTTGATTTAAATGCCAGGCTAGAGAGAATCTAGGGATTATGCCTACCAAAAGGTGAAAAGTGTGTAGGTTGTTGATAGTTTAACATGAAACTTAATTGTTTAGTGAGAGATAGGCTAGGTCAAAAGTCTTTTGGGTTAGTCTTTTAACAAAAACACAAGGATTTCACCCATTGGCTCTTTCGAGCACCAAAAAAGTGTGTAATTCACAGTCACCCAAAACCTCAATCGAGCATTCCTATTTCTAGGATTATACCTTTGACTTGATTTACAATCAAATCACACTTATTTCTAAGATTGCAAATAGTAGTAAACCATATGCTTAATTGTCCACCATTGCCTTGTCCCTCTATAGCCCTCTTTCACGGATGCCAAAAGTTCCTACAACTTCACTTTCATCCTTCTTTCAAGGATTATGAAGGTCTTCTAGAGTTTGGGATTTTAACCCATCAAACCTATTTGGAGATTTGGGATTTTCACCCACAAATTCCAACTATTAAATTCAAGAAATGGTTGAATCCATAATCAACAACAAAAAATCATGGAAACACATCAACACCCATACACAAAGACACTTCAGCTCAACATAATCCCAAGATTAAAGAAATTAGCTACTCATGAGATAAGGAAGAAGATTTATACCAAGTAATTCTTCCATGGAATCCATAATAATAGAAGGTAAAAATAATCTTCACTTCCACACATCAATTTCACCAACTTCTTCTTGGAACAATAAGTACAAGACGAAAAATAGATTTTCCCCCAAATTCTAGGGCTTCTCTTGCCTCTAAAACCTTCCGCTCTAATCTATTGCCTAATGGAAAAGGAAAAAAGAATTTAGGTCTTCTATAGAAATTTTGAATCATCTATCCCAATTGATCAAAATGCTTTTGCTCACTAATCCCACTAGGCCGCGGTCGAGGAGCTTTAACTGCGATCGCGCCTAGCACGGCCGCGTCTAAAGACACGCGATTATGGTATGTTGACCTTCTTGATGGACCACAATCACATTCCTAAAACTGCAATTGTAGTACCTAAAGCTATATTTGTTCTCTACTTAACTGATTGTGATTGCGATCCTCAAACCGCGAATACAGTAACTGAGGCCATGTTTGTTCTGAGGCACAAGTTTCACTTTCTTGCTTACTTTTGACCAAATTTTAGCTTGGGTCCACATCTTTTGATATTATCAATTCTATACCTACAAAATAGGGATATTAGTGAATTTCATGACAATTATGTCTTATTTACTCATTCAAAGCATGGTAAGGTGCATGAATATTTAGTGCAAATGAGTGGTAAACCCACCACTCATCACTAATCATGGTAACCCACTAGTTACATTATCCAAACATGCCTAAAACCTTTCCAAAAAATGCAAAACTCCTCTGAGACATACTTTTGATACCCTTTAACATGAATCAACTCAAAAACCAACATCTTGGGGTCGGGAAGACCAAAATAAAAATTCTCAAAGTAAGATGTTTTAAAAAATTACTTAGTCCCCAACACTTAGTGCAAATTCAATCCTTAAGCCCCTTATGCATGCAACTAAAAGCTGAACCGAACTAAGATTAGTATGGGGTATTATAATATCTCCCCTCTTTGGAATATCTGTCCTCGAATAAGACTGGTTAGACTTAGAATACTGTACTAAGGCAACTAAGATCACATATTAAACATGCATAACTGGGAACACGAATACATAACTGATTTTAAAACATGATACATGAGCTGAACTAATTTCATGAATACATGCAAGGACATGAAAATGATTATATAGCTTGAACTGAGAATGGGAAAGAGTAAATATAAGGAAAACTATTACCTCAAGCTGATTATGTCTTTGCGGATAAATGATAAGGGTACTTGGTACTCATATCTTCTTGTGCTTCCCAAGTAGCTCCCTCAACAGACTGATTCCACCATATAAACTTAACCAAGGGAACTTCTTTGTTCCTTAGTCTACAAATCAGACGATCTAGGATCTCAACTGGGACTTCATCATAGGAAAGGCCATTGTTAATGTCAATATCTTATAAAGGAACAAATACAGTTGAATCACCAATACACTTCTTTAACAAAGAAACATCAAAAAATAGATGGACTTATGCCAAATCTGCATGCAACTTTATCTCATAAGCTACCTTCCTAAAATGTTTCCATATTCTATAAGGATAAATATATCGGGGACTGAGTTTTCCCTTCTCGCCAAATCTCTTCACTCTATTCATGGGAGAGATTTTCAAATAGATGAAATCACCAACATCAAACTCAAGGTCTCTTCTCCTTACATCTACATAAGATTTCTGATGCCTTTGGACTATCTTAAGACTCTCCCTAATAAACTAAACTTTCTTCATCATATCAAACACTAAATCTAGCCCTATCAAAGCAGCCCCACCTGCTTCAAACTAACCAATAAGATATCTACATCTCCTCCCATGGAGATACTCAAATGGAGCCATCTTGATACTGGAGTGATAGTTGTTATTGTAAGCAAAGTTAATCAAAGGTAAGTGGTAATCCCAACTACCATTAAAATAAATAAAACATGCTCTTAACATGTCTTTTAAGATCTGAATGGTCCTCTCTGCCAGACCATCTGTCTGATGATGAAAAGTTGTACTGAGATGAACTTGGGTACCTAGACCCTTCTGAAAAGCCTTACAAAAGTGAGAGGTAAACTGAGTACCTCTATCTAAAGTGCTAGACAATGGAACTCCATGCAACCTAACCAACTCTCTGATGTAAAGTCTGGCATAATCCTCAGCTGAGTACAAAGTATGAACTAACAAGAAATCAGTTGATTTCATCTTTCTATCTATAATGACCCATATCAAATCATGTTGACGACGTGTATGAGGTAATCCTATCACAAAGTGCATGTTCACCACTTACCCTTCCAAGTGGGTATGCTGAACTCCTGTAATGTATCACTAGGCATCTGGGGCTCAACTTTATCCTACTGACAATTTGAACACTTAGCCACAATTTTTGAAATATCATTCTTTATACCATTCCACCATTAGATTTCCTGTAAGTCATAGTACATTTTGGTGGCTCCTGGATGAATGGAATATCCCGCACCATGCGCTTCTGCCAAAACTTATTTCCTCAAATAATCAACACATGGAATACATAACATGTCCTAAAAATGCAACACAATATCTCCCCCTAGGTACAAAACCTCTAATTTCTGATCTCTAATAGATTTTTTCAGTCTTATCAAACTACGATCCCTCTCTTGCTTTTCCTTCATTTCGGCAACTAAAGAAGATTTTGAACATACTTAACCCATATACTACCCTCGGCTGAATCAACCAATGGAACTCCTAATATAGAAATTTTAGGAACCTCCTAGACTAACTTCTCTTATCCTCCTCAACATGAGCAACACTACCCATAGATAATCTACTAAGGGCATCTGCCACTACATTGTCCTTGTTGGATGATACAAAACACTCATGTCATAATCTTCCAACAACTCAAGATACCTTCTCTAAAGAAGATTCAAATCTTTCTGGGAGAACATATACTGAAAACTTTTATGATCCATGAACACATCAACATGGACTCAATAAAGATAATGCATCCAAATTTTCTAGGCAAGAACAACAGTTATTGACTCAAGATCATGGGTATGATAGTTTTTTTCATGGGGATTAATTTGTCTAGAGGCATAGGCTATGACCTTACCTCTCTACATCAAAACACAACCAAGAACAACTTTGGAAGAATCGCAGTAAACTTCAAACCCATCTAAAATATCTGGCAAAGTTAAGACAAGGGCAAAAGTTAGTCGAATCTTCAACTCCTAAAAATTCTTCTCACATGAGTTTGATCAATGTAATTTGACTTTATTCTGAGTCAATTGAGATATGGGAGATGCAATAAAAGAGAAACCTTCAACAAATCATATGTAATAGCCAGCCAAACCCAAGAAACTCCTAATATTTGAAGGAGAGATAGATTTGGGCCATTTTTTTACTGTTTGGGTCTTTTGAGGGGAAACTATAATTCCATCATCTGAAATACTATGGTCAAAGAAAGCTACTGATATTAGCCAAAAATTGCACTTACTGAACTTGGCAAACAACTAATGAGTTCTAAGGGTATGGAATACAATTCTCAAATGGTATGCATGATCATTTTCACTATGGGAATAGACAAGAATATGATCAATGAAGACTATGAAGAATATGTCCAAGTACTACTAGAACACTCTGTTCATCAAGTCTAAAAAAGTTGCAGGGGAATTTGTGACACCAATAGACATAACTAGGAATTTGAAGTAATCATACCGAGTTCTAAAAGTTGTCTTGGGAATGTTACATTCTCTGACTCTGAGCTGATGATAGTCAGATCTGAGGTCTATCATAGAGAATTAACTGGCACCCTAAAGATTTTCGAAAAATTCATCAATCTTGGGGAGTGGATAACTATTTTTTATTGTGACTTTGTTAAACTGATGGTACTTGATGCAAATTCTGAGAGAACCATCTTTCTTATGCACGAAAAAGACTGGAGCACCCTATTCGGAAACACTGGTCCTGATGAATCCCTTATCTAAGAGATCTTTCAACTATTCTTTCTATTCCCTAAGCTGATCTAGAGCCATTTTGTAGGGCAAAATAGAGATAGGCTAGGTATTTGGAAAGAGATCTATTCAGTAGTAAATTTCCCTTTCGAGAGGAATTCTGGGAAGGTCTTCGGGGAACACATCTTGAAATTCACTTACTACAAAAACTAATTCGAGAATTAGAGTCTGAGAACTAGATTCCTTGAATCGAACAAGATGTTAAACACACCCTTTAGATATTATTTTTCTTTCCTTAAGGTAAGAAACAATCTGACCCCTATGTACAGAGGTACTAACCCTTCATTCAATGACTAGTTCATTAGGAAACTGAAACTAAACGACTTAATTTTTGCAATAATCTGAGACTTAGCATGAATGAAGCCAATCTATGCCAAGGATAACATCAAAATCAATCATCTCTAACTCTACAAGATCAACTGAGGTAACTTTCTAAGATATTATAATCGGGTAATTTATATATACCCATTCAGATATAATAGATTTACCCTCTGTGGTATACACTAAGAAAGGTTGTGCTAAAGATTTGGGACTAACACTGAAATCACTGCTATATAGGAGGTTACAAATAAGAGTGAAGCTCCGTGGTTTAAAAAAGTATTAACATAGATATAAAAGACCTGCAACGTACGCATAACTATATCAGGAGAACTTTCCCAATCCTTTCAGTTCTGGAGAGCATACAACCTATTATAACGTTGCCTACTAGTTATACTAGAAGTGGAACCCTGCTGAGTTTGGCGTACGGCAAGAATTAGAGGAAAATTGGACTGACCTTGCTGACCAGCCTTTACTCAATATCTTACTTATGGCTTGGGTTACAACATCCAAATCACATATCACTGCTAGCTCCATACTTACCCTGATGATGCCTTCTATATTTCCGACAGAGCGGGTTAGTATGAGCAATGTTCAAACTACCTTAGGACTTAGAGCCTAGAACCTTATACCAATTATCTTACTTAAACATAGGCACTGGAGCACTTGCTGAAGTTGGAGATGGGGAAAAAATTATTGATAGAACTATGAATGGTTACCACCTTTCAACCTTGGATAAAAAAAGTTAAAACTACCTGTTATGGCCCTCTTATTCTCACTCTCTTTCTCCTTAAGATTCTCTTCCTCAATCTACTAAGTATGAACCAGAATTATAGATAAGTTCATATCCTTAATCAATATGGAAGTCCTAAACTCCTTAACCACACTATCAGCTACATCAGACACAAACTTACTCATTTTATACCTATTGTCAGCCACCACATTAGGAGAATACCTCACCAACTGAGTAAAAAAATTACTCTTTCACACTCATGTTACCCTTCATTAAATTAATGAAATCCTGAATCTTAGCCTCCCTCAACTCTAATGGAAAGAACCTATCTAGAAAAGTCATGGAAAACTCAACCCACTCAACAGGCCCTGCATTAACACCACGGCCCTCCTTCTGCTTCTTAAACTAGGTGTGAGCTACATCCTACAACTGATATGAAGCCAACTCTGCACTCTCACTTGAAGTAATGCCCATAATATTTGTCATCTTCTAAACCATGTCAAGAAACTTTTGTGGATCCTCTTCTGACTTGGATCCCAAAAATAAAGGGGGATTCATCTAAGTGAAATCCTGAATCCTAGATGTAACTGTATTTTCCACCGGATTAGCTGGAGAAACAGCCTGCTTATTGTTCTAAGCAGCTACTGATTAGGATAAGGTTGCAAAATTAGCTTTAAACTCGTCATGAGAGACATATTCATTCAAGGGATCATCCTGAATAGGCGGAGGAGCAGGATAGTCACCATTCCTTTTTTTTTTATTTTTTTTGGACGCATGGTCTATAAATAAAATGAAGGATGAGTTAGAAAAAGATTTTAAATAGAGCTCATGCTCTTTCACATGACATGAATACTGAAAGAAGGGAAACATTTCCTAAAATATCTCATAGCCTTTTATCTATAAGTGTGGCGCACTTCACACCCATGCACAAGACTCTACAAAATAAGGCTTTCAGACACCCTAGGACACTGTAAAACCTTATACTTTTAGACCAAGTTTTATCACAACCAGAGGCTACCTCCTAGCTGTGACAATGGTGTTTACAGTCACAAGTGACCTCAAGATAACCCATGAGTTGGTACCTACTGTGAGAACTAAATAAAATAGCACTGATATAACATATGTGGAAGATAAGCTGATAAATTATTAAAAAACTAAAAATATAGAAATGCGTAATATTGTCATGTCTGAGATAACTAATAAAAGCTAAAATTAACTGATTGACAGTTTAACTATTTGTCTGAAAAGCCTCTAACTGACTGAGGAGTTGATGGGATGAGCTCCTAACTAATTCTGAATAATTGAATATTAAAATCTACTAAAACAACTGGAATAAGAAATCATGTCCTTGATAGAGGAGGAATCACCACTACATTGTTTGGTAACTCTGGATATCTAACTTCGGTTAGGAAACTGAGCCTTCAAACCTATGATATAAGACATCATAGTGCAAAGTAGAGTATGCGATCAAAACTTTGAATGTACTGGTATTTGAGATAAGGCTAGCTGAAATACATGGAGTATTGTGCATATGAGATAAGTACTAACTGAACAACATGAAATAACTGAGCATGAATGCATAAAAATTATGATATCTAAGAATGTAACACCAATCATATACATATTTTTGAAATAATTTGTAAATTGAAAGACTGAAATCTGTATAATAGAATAACTATAAATTTGTATGCTTTGGTAAAGTAAATTTGAACTAAATATATACTTAATATTGTACTGAGATTGTGTGAGGTATCATCTAACTGACATGCCCTAATCTGAGTTAATTGCGTTCTAACCTGTAACCCAAATTAGAAAGGTATCAGTACCATGCCATGATTACTAACACTGGCGATGTGGATCTACTAAATTGATATCCTGAAGGACTAATGAGTCACCCTTAACTACTAGGTGCTCTAATGAGATATGTGTCACCCTCAACTGGCAGGTAAATACTTAGTCAACCGTCAACTGGTACGTAGACATCTCTAACCTACGCTGGCTATGTAGTTCTATAACTCAGGGATTATTACTAAGGGTCACACCTTTTACTCTAAGGTGAGCCATCATTACTAACTTTTCTCAGTGCTAAATCCTACTCCCAACTGAACTAACACTAGAACTGAACTGAACTAATCTTGACTGAACATGATTTCATAACTTATAGTGCTCATAATGATTATATCAACTATGTAATTAATAGAATTGGTGGTTTAACTAAATCATTATTGAAATTATCTGAATTCATGTAAAAAACACTTAGGTATTGGGTATTCATAACCCACCAAAATTGAATGATTATTTAATGCAATACCAAGCCTAAAACTGTAGTAAAGAGCATAGTTCAAAACCCATAAGCATAGAAATTCCATCAAACATGTGGGAATCATGAATTTAAACATTGGAATGGTTTAAATAGGGGAAAAACATAATTGTATGACTATAAATCATAATTTGGGGGTCTAACATAGAATTCACTTGAAATAGGATATAGGAAACTGAAATTCGAAGCACGAAGAAATTAAATCTTACATTGGATCATAGATGGATTGAATTGAATTTAAATTCACCATGGAAACATAAATTGAACCCATACTAAGAAATATAAAATACCATAATAATAGAAAAATACTTTCTTTAATTGAAAAAATGGGTTATGAGATCCATGGGTGAAAGGGACCCATGAATGAACACCCCAAAACCTTAGACTTCTTAACTTAAAAGAAAAATACTAATCTTGGTGCTTTTTTTAAGGTTCTTGAGCTTGGGGAACTTGAATTCTCGATTTCTTGGGGAAAAGGAATTGAATTCTTATTCTTAGGGGAAAGGGAAGGGTTTTCTTAAGAGAGATTTGGAGAAGAATGGAAATAATGCCTTAAATAATGTCCCAATTTGTGTTATGAATGATTAGGTTAAGGGGTAAAAGACCCTATTTCTCCTCAACCATTTAAATCAAAAATTGGATGCAACAACATCACCACAATAAGGTCTATTCGGGATTATTGTATTCCCTTATTGTGATGCATTAAATATGAGTTTAGGACTATTTTCATGTCACGGGCTTATCGCGGTAACCCACTAGTTCTGTGATCCAAACATTCCCCAAACCCTTTTCGAAAAATCTAAAAATCCTCAGAGACATACTTCTTACACCCCTAAAAAAATCAACTCAAAAACTAATATCTTAGGGTCAAGAAGACCAAAATAAAATCCTCAAAGTTAGAGGTCTTGAAAAAAATATAAAATCCCTAACACTTCGTGCAAATTCAGGCCTCAAGCCCCTTTATGCATGCAACTAAAAGCTGAATCAAGCTAAGAGTAGTACAGAGTATTACAATGAGGTTGAATCTCCCAACCTTTACTGGATCTAAGATTTAGGAGTATTATCAATTATTTATCAATGAGATGGAGAAAATATTTAGGGTGATGAATACAACTTATATAGAGGGTGTGGATTTTGCCACATCAATTGAAGGATATGGTATATCAGTGGTATAAGGAGTGAGAGTAGTCGAGGGGTAATGATGCTAAGTATTCTAAGTGGAAGGAATTCTCAGGTGGCATCCTTAATTATTTATTTTCTTAGGATTTGAGAGAAGCTAAGGCAAAAGAGTTTGTAAATCTAAAGTAGGGTAATATTATTGTGAAGAAATATTCATTGAAGTTCCATCAATTGTCTTATTAAGCTCCAAAGTTGGTTTCTATAATGAGGGATGGGATGAGAAAGTTTACTTTGGTTTTGTCTCTTGACTTGGTATTGGAGTGTAATGCCTCAATGTTGAACAATGATATGGATATCTCCAAGCTTGTTGTTTGTATGCAATAGATGGAGGAGGAAACAAAGAAACAAGAAAAGATGGGTGAGAGGCAGAATAAGAAGTTTAGATATATAGAGAGCAGGGTAGAGGTTGGAAAGCTATTGAGAGAGATGGTATAAAGTAGTCCAAGAGAAAGAATTAGGGGAGTTCTAATTCCTATTCATCGGTTAGTGCTCCTTATTTAAGTCTTCTGGTGATTGTTGATTTCAAAGTGACTGTGGTTTTAAGGAATAAGATGCCTAATCTCAAGCTAGTGGAGCTCAATTAGCCCCATCATATACTCTTTGTTGATTTTTCAAAAACTTTCACCATGGTTAGTGTGATGAGGGAAGGAATTGGTGCCATAATAGTGGTTATCTTGGTCATATGTAGAGAAATTTTTTGACAGCTAAAGTTTCCATGAGAGCTAAAAAGGTTTCGGTTGCTACTTCTTCAGCTCCTGCACTAAAGGGTATTACTTCTGGTATTGTTACTAACCGATATCATTTTTATGCTCTGGCTACCCTCCAGGAATATGAGGCATCTCTTGACATTGTTATTTGTATGTTAAAGATTTTCAGTCATGATGTGTATTGTTTACTTGATCTGGGATCTACCTTTTTTATGTGACCCCTTATGTGGATGTGTATTTTTGTTTTAGTACTAATACAATTTTTGAGTCTTTATCTACATCTACTCTAGTGGGTGATTCTATTATGGCTAGAAACATCTATAAGGGTTATGTGGTGACTATCTTTCACAGGGAGACATTGGTGGATTTGGTAAAGTTGGACATAGAGGATTTTGATGTTATCTTGGGGATTGACTGGCTCCATTTATGCTATGCTTCCTTGGGTTTAGGACCTGAAAATTCAGTTTCAAATTCCCTTAAGAACCAATAATCAAATGATAGGGAAATTCCTTACTTCCTAAAGGGTTTTATTTTCTTATCTTAAGGCCCAAAAGTTGATTTCTAAGAGGTGTCTATATCGTCTAGTTTGGATTAAAGATTCTAGTTTGAAAGGTCCCTCTTTGCAATCTGACACTATTGTCATTGAGTATCCTAAAGTTTTTCCTAAGGATCTTCCTGGAATTCATCCTAATTAGGAAATAGACTTTGGGATTGATCTTCTATCGGATACCTATTCTATCTATATTCCTCTATATAGAATGGCTCCAACTGAGTTGAATAAATAGAGCAGTTAAAAGATCTTCTTGATAAGGGTTTCATCCAGCGTAGTGTTTCTCCGTTGGGTACTCTGGTGCTTTTTATGTAAAAGTAAGATAGTTCTCTTCAGATGTGTATCGATTTATCGGCAGTTGAATAAGGTAACAATGAAGAATAAGTATCTTCTCCCTAGGATAGATGATCTTTTTAACTAGCTTCAGGGTACTAGATATTTTTCTAAAATTAACCTTTGATTGGGTTATCATCAGGTAAATATTAGGAAGACTGATATTCCCAAGACTGCTTTTTGAACCCGATATGGTAACTATGAGTGTTTGGTTATGTCCTTTGGGTTGACTAATGCTCTGACTGCTTTTATTGATCTAATGAATTAGGTGTTTAGATAGTTTTTAGTTCTATTTGTAATAGTGTTTATTAAAGATATCTTGGTGTATTCAAAGAGTGAGGAGGATTATGCCAATCACCTACATATTGTGTTGCAGACTCTTAAGGATCAGAGGTTATACACTAAATTCTCTAAGTGTGAGTTTTAGAAGAATGTTGTGACTTTTCTGGGTCATGTTGGTTCTAATGAGGGGATCATGCTGGATCCATAAAAATTTAAGGCGTGATAGGTCATGGAAACACGACATATTCAATGCATAAAATGGTGAAATTCTGCATTGACTTAGGTTGTTTTGTCAGATATGATGTGGGTTTTATGTGTTTTGCAAGGAAACAAGGTTAAAAGTGGCTTGGACTGAAAAATAAAAGAAAATTCTCCCAAAAAGTGAAGTACTGGTTATCCTAAAAGCCTCTAACTCACCTTACAACTCGTACCCCTAATCATAAGGATAACAGTGGAAAATACAAAGTTGAGGAACTAAGTAGTTAAAGGTTACGAGTTGCAAGGAATGACTATGACTCATAGTGGGAATTCAAACTATGACCTGTGTCTAAATCCTTGAATATTAATGCTCCAGTAGTTGTGAGGGAAGACCACGAGTCGTAATGTTTGAGTATGACTCATGGTGATGAGTCCTAAATACAACAGACTCAAGTAATATTAGGATGAAAAGCTAATAGAGTGACTACGATTAGGTTCATATGACTCATAATGTGACTATATGAGTTGTAACTACTGAAGACAAAAGAAATCCACGATAGAAGGCAGCGAGTCGTAAGAAAACCTAACAAATCTTTGCTAGAGTCTTAAATACTGTCGACTTAATTTTCCTATTCCATTTTAATTAGGTTTTCTTTGTTATTTTGAGCTACTATAAATATCATAGCAATATTAATTTATTAGGTTACATACCTTTTACAATTTTCTTGATACTTTCACATACTTAGATCATTGATATAATTTTTCTTGAGTTTTTGGTTTTGTATTCAAGTTGAGATTTTGGATTTTACTCTTTCATTGTTGTTCAATTAAATACATGTCTTATTCATTGATTTTCATGGATTGTTGCATAAGCATGAGCGGCTACTTTCCTTGATTAGGGTTGTGGGAACCCTGGTGGATCAACTATGCAAGGGAAGTGGGATCTTTATCTATTCTAGTATAGCTGTGTGTATTGCAATCTTCTTCATATTAATTATATCCCAAGATACTACAGAATCTTGGGAATTTCCTATATTCGAGAACGTCCTCACAATGGAGTTTGAGATTGGGAAAAGGAGATTACGATAGTGATTCAAGGTTATCAACCCTCGTCCAATCAACTCGAGATTCAAAAGGTGAGAGTTGTACTGAGTTCATAAACAAGGGACATTTAGGTGATGCCTTAATACTTACAAGGTGAAGGGTGATATTTATAAATGCGTTCACAAGACCGTTGATAATATGTAAGTTGTTAACTTTGCACGCAGAGCAGCGGGTTAGGAGAATTGAACACAAGAAACTTATAGGGTTGATAAGCTAGGGGGAACATAGTCTTAGTGTTTGTCTTATTGTTTACACACTCAAGAAGACAATTTTGGCTATTTATTAATTTTGAATTTAAATCCCTCCATTTACTTTACTACACTGCTCATCGATTTTGACAAGTTTGAGAGACTGTTCCATGTATTCCCTGTGGGTTCAACCCCAACCTAGTTTAGGTTACTGTATTTGACATCGATTGCAGCATACTTCTTTGGAGTTAGTATTTTGGAGACATCAAATCTTGGCGCCATTATTGGGGAATTATGGTGTTGAATTATTTCCTAAAGTTGGTAAAGTTCACAGGTTTTACTCTTTGTTCTTGGTTGGTTATATGCCATTGTATGACTAGCACTTGGAGTCAAGGAAATCCCTTACTTCTTATTAATCTAGAGAGCAATAGAATTCTACAAAAACTAAGAAGGATAATGGAGCATGATCATGATGGTGTTCTAAAAAGGGTTTGAGATACCCTCTTTCTATACCTCCCCCTACTCCAAGTGATCCACAGAATATTTCTAATAGAAAGACGGAGTTGATATTAGTAGAGGCAACTGAATAGTATAGAATAGTAGTTGAGGGGGACCAGTTTTCTTAGCAAGAAGATCTAGCCGGTCCAAGTCCAATAATTAATTATTCAACAGAACTTGATGGTGATAGTGATAGAGTACGAGGTGGAAAAGCTCTAGTGATCCCAGGCTATCAGTATCTACTGCCATATGATAAAGATTAGGATGTGGGTTATGTTGAGACTATTGATACAAGAGCCATTAATCCTTCTACTCTACCCCCTAATGTGAAGTTTGATACAACTAGTACAATTAACCATTTACTGAATTTAAAAGGAGTATTTTTGGGGTTGTCAACAAATGATGCAAAAATTCATCTTGCTAATATTATTAGGATCTTCACTTTGTATATCATTCTTGAGATGGGTCAGGATGCATTGAGGTAGAAGTTTTTCCCGTTCTCGTTGACCATAGAAGAATCATAGCTATTGGGGAACTTCCTAGAGTCTCAATAACAGCTTGGAGCGAGCTAAGGAAATAGTTTTTGAACCTCTTCTTTCCACTTGCCAGGATGCTACAATTAAAAGATGATATTTACAACTTCTGGTAGTTTCTTGTAAAATTTATATATAAAGCATGGTTTCGGTTCAATAAGAGGCTAAGAATGGTACCTAATCACCGGATTCTAGGGTCTAATTTATTAGAGATATTCTCCATATCCCTGAATATAAGTTCTAGGGCTATGGCTGACACAATCTCTAGAGGTGCAATTATGCATCTTCATTGAGATATGGCTCATGAAATGCTAGATGAGATCTCTGTCACGAACAAAGGATGGCACACTAAGGAGGATGATAGGGGTGCTGGTATGTATGCTATTAGGATAGCTAGTGACTACAGTGTCAGTAATGATTTGGTAGCACAAAAACTTGCACAGCTCAAAATAGATATTGGATTGCTTACAAAATAATTTACAACAATGGCGGCTAAAAAGGTGAACACAGTAGGGGCATAAGGACTTCCAGGACGTATGAGTCTAATACAGATGAGGAAGCAAAGTATTTGGATTGAGAAGTGGCGGGTTTTCGAACCAAAGGGCAAGGAAATCTAGGTCGAAACTTCTATGGCGATAGGTATCGAGATAGAAGTAGAGAGCATAATGGTTATTAGAGGCCATAGATGATTATAAAGAGAAGAGTGACAAATATATTCCATCGGGTAGCTGAGATAATGAGCCGAGAATAGAAGCAATGATGTTTAAGTTAGTAAAAGGCCAAGAAATATAGGAAATCTACCTTAAGGAGCTTAAGGCGGACATATCAGGGCTGAATCAGGATGTTGAGTTGTATACCACTGTGATCAAACAACTTGAGTATCAGTTTGGCCAAATGTCGGCCATATTGAATCAATGGTAGCCTGGCACTCTTTCCAGTAATATAGGGTAAAACACGAAGAATGATAATAATTGTCATCCCATTACCACTTAGAGTAGTAACACCACCATAGATCCTCTCATGCCCACTGTAGTTGAGCCAATGAATGACAATGTTAATGTTGATATTGAGAAAGTATCTGAAGTTAAAGCTAAAAAATCGTCAGATATTGAGAATAGTAATAAGAAGGATAAAGGTAAGGGTAAGGTTGATGAGCCTATTTTAAAGAGTATTCTAAGACCTCCCCCTCTTTTTCCTCAAAGGCTGAAAAAAAGCAAGAAGAAGATAATTATCAAAAGTTCTTGTCGATGTTGAAGGAGCTGCCTGTAAATATTCACTTGTAGAGGCATTAGAGAAGATGCCTGGTTATGAAAAATTGATGAAAGATCTAGTCACTTGGAAGAGTACATTGAGCTATGAGCTCGATGATAATGTGCGTCGTTGTAGTGTTATATCCTCTGGATCATTGTTATAGAAGGAGGACCTCAGAGCCTTTACCATTCCATATACCATTGGGTCCTTCAACTTCGCTTGAGCCTTATGCAATCTAGGAGAAAAAATCAAACATATGTTGCTGGCGGTGTTTAAGTTGTTTGGGTGCTTTTTTGATAATGCACAACTTACACATCAATTTAAGTGCAAGGAAGTCATTCTCAATATAATTTCCCAACTTTGAGTCGGGGTATAATCCACAAGGAACAATATGATTAGTGATTAAATAAGTTCGAAATTAAAGTCACTTGTTAATTGCAAACATATTATACAAATATTTTGGGGGATTTTGATAGTTTTCAAAAGTGTAAGACAATTCTTGGGCTTCTAAAGGACTAATTTGAGACTAAGAATAATTAGATTGCAATCAATTGGGAACGTATATTAGGAATCTACTTTACTAGAGGCAACTAGTGTGTGGGTACATGAAAACCAACTTCAAATCTTAGCTAAGGTATGCTTGGGTAGGCTCGATTAGGGATTTCAATAACGGTCTTTTAGTAAAACATCAAACTATCACCCACGGATTCTTTTGAATTCCTCGTGGGTGCGATCAACCAATCATCACAAAGTCACTATGGGGCATCCCTATTTCTAGTATAATGCCCAAGATATAAAAATTTCACAATTTATTCTTAGTTTTAAGACAGTAAAAAGGGAATAACTATTATCTATCTTATTTTTCACAGATGCTCATGTCACCTACATCCCTCTTTCAAGGATGATGTAGGATCTAGACTACCCATATCCCTTTTTTAAGGATGATGTAGGATCTAAACTACCCACGTCCCTCTTTCAAGGATGATGTGGGGCTTAGGAAAATTGAGGCTTTCACCAACAAATTCCATTTTATAATCAAACATTTGTGAAACACAACAACATTAACAAAGAACTAAAGCTAATAATCACAACCCTTACTCACTTGTACCCTATTGTAACATAACCCCAATCGTAGGAACTTGCAACTCATAAAGATAATTAACAAAATATACCAAAATCTCCATCAATTTAATTCATGAAAAATAAAGAGAATGAAAAATCACACTTTAAGTTCCAATGAATCCTCAATGGGATTTGCCAATTCTTCACTTAGGAGTCACTCTAATATCTTCTTATCTCAAGATTAGTACAATTTTTATCCAAGATCCAAGTTATATAAAAACCCTAAACTAAGGATAGGATAAAAATCTCTAGAATATCCAAAAATCAAAAAGGGTGTGAGACTTGATGGAATCTTGGGTCGGTTGGGAAAAATTACAAAATTTCCCTTGGCCATAATCCCGCATTTTCGCGATTACAAAACCTTGATCGCGACCACGACTGTTTTAATCGCATTAATAGCACCGCAATTGCAGTTATTTGACCTGGATTGACTGTCCATGATCGCATCCCTCAGACCGCGATTGCGGTAACTGAGGCTTTTTTTCTACTTCAGGTCTTCCAGCTGCACTTCTTTTTTCCTTTTTTATCTTGATCAGTTCAAATCCACCTCTTTTTATCTCATAGCCTTTATTCCTACAAGATGTGGAAAATAGTGCATTAAACCATAAATTTGTCTTATTCATACGTTTAAATCATAGTAGTGTGCATAAATATTGAGTGAAAACTAGTGGTAAATTCACCACTCATCAGTTCGGGGCACCCAAACAAACATCGATGAGATTATAGATGGCTTACCAAATCATGAAAAGCGATCAGTCTTCTTTGTGATGTATTGGTAATGGTGGCGTCATTTATATTTCCAGTTGATTTTATGATTCCTAATTGTGAGATGGACTTCTAAGTCCCTATCATCTTGGGAAGACCCTTCCTAGCTACGGGTAGGGAATTGGTTGATATGAAATTGGGACAGATGAGGTTTACACTCAATGATAAAGTGGTATTGTTCAATACATGTCAGTCGATGTCGCATCCAGATAATATGAGAGTAGTGTCAGTGATAGACACCATTGATGACGAGGTTGATGTAGTGACTATTCCAATTGAGGAGAGGCTGGGTGTTGAGGCATTAGTAGTGGTGACTCTGAATTTTGATAGTGATAGTATTGAGGAATATGACGAGATGGTAGGCTCTTTGTATGGGAGAGTTTCGTACACTTATTCTCTAAAGAAGCTTAATCTGGATTTGAAAAATAGAACCACTTCTCCCATTCGTCCGTCAATTGAGGAGCCAAAAGTCTTACAGTTGAAGGCCCTCCCATATTATTTCAACGAAGCATTTTTAGGGGCTAACAACACCTTGCTAGTGATTATTGCAGCTAACTTAGTTGAAACGGAGGTAGAGGCATTGTTATCAGTGTTTGAGAATTTCAAGAGAGCTATAGGGTTAACCATTTTAGATATTGTAGGTATTCTTCTAGGCATTTGTACTCTAAAAATCCAGCATGAACCGAACTGCATCCCGAGTATTGATAATTAGTGCCAGCTAAATCTTCTGATATAAGAGGTGGTAAATAATGAAATCATCAAGCAGCTAGACATATATGTAGTTTACCCCAATGAAGATAGCAAGTGGGTCAGTCCTATTCAATGCGTACTATAAAAAGTGGGACTACAATCGTGCTAAATGAGAAGAATGATCCCATGCCAATAAGTCCAGTCATAGGTTAGAGAGTGTGCATGGACTATAGGAAGCTAAACACAAGGACACAAAAAGACCAATTCCCAATGCCATTTTATGGATAAGATGCTGGATAGACTAGTGGGAAGGGGCTGGTACTGTTTTCTGGATGGATATTTGGGTTACAATCTGATCAGCATTGCTCCCAAAGATCAATAGAAGATGACTCTTACCTGCCCTTATGGCACTTTTACATTAAATAGGATGCCATTTGGGTTCTGCAATGCTCTCTCCACCTTCCACAGATATAGTTGTTCACAATACCTCTATATACAACCAAAGTCAATAAATGTATATGTCCTGACAAGCCCCCAACAATAGCCAAACCAAGTCTTAAGGAGACCAAGTCTTAAACAAACCAAGTCTAAACATAAGGACTAAGAGATTAAGGCCTTCCTAATTTAAGGAAGCTCACCCCTTCAAGTCAATGCACAAATCGCTTGATCGACAAATCACTGTGCAGGAAAAGAAAAAGATGTTCTAGAGGCTACGTCGTGTGGGGATATAGCATCCGGAGATGATTAGTATTTGGAACGCTAGCATGTAACTTTAGGAAAAGTTATAGGATAGCATCATCAATCAACAAAAAATGAATTTATCACATTTTATCACATTCATACACTTATCCTTACATATACATATACCATATACCAACCAAGATATCAAGACTCATCAAGATGGTCAAGTATTCATTCATTAGGGGTAAAGTGGAGGCCTACTACCACCCACGCTTATAGGTTTATCATGCTTAATACACAAAGGAATTTAGCCACATTCACATTATCATTACACTGGGGACTTTACCCATGTACACATATTCATTATGCTAAGGTCTTTAGCCATACACACCATTATTCAAACAAGAGACTTTATCTATGCACACACCATTATTCAACCAAGGGACTTTTCCCATAAACATTCACCTAGGTGAGGGACTCCAACCTCATGCCCATTTTTTAGACAAGGGACTCTAGCCACATGCCATATTTGAACTTTACCATAAGCCTATTCATGCAGTGAGGTACTTTGACCTCAAGAGTTCTTCTTAAGCATCAGACTTTACCTTGCATTTGCATTGGGCGAGGGACTTTAACTCCAAGCCATATCATGGGGAAAGGGACTTTTACCTCAAGCCATCACATAAGGCAAGGGACTTTGACCTCAAGCCATCACAACTATCATTAGTTGACAATTGGTACTTCACCCTCTTGTCCATGCAACAATACACATTTAATACAACATTTAGGGACTTTAGCAATTTAGCCAATTCAACACTATACAACACTATACAACACCTCATGGTCATTATGGGAGTCTTCATTGTTCAACCATCTTAATAGAACAATGTTTAATTCGTCACACCATTTTTTTCATAGTCCTCAAGACCCTTACAAGACATTCACATCTTAATAGCATTCTCATACCATACTTTTGTTTAATACACTATTCAAGTTCATCCTCACATTAAGGGAATTCAACTCCCTATTGGTCATTTAACACAACAAGGTTATAACACACCTTTCATGACTTAGAATACTCCTATAATAACATTTTTCAATCATTCATATTCATTGGACCATTGCCTTAGTTCAACACATCATTAATAATTGACTAGACAATTCACTCGGACATTTTCACACACCTTTTGTGCATACTTATAACAAGGTCATTTTCATGGTAGATATCATCAATACGAGGATTACTCAAGACCATCGTGTTAAAAAACATACTAAAAGCATCCACATATGAAGTCTACCATCAATAACATAAATCAACACAAGTTTAAAAAATAATCATCATTATTCATTGTTAGGTAATTAAACCCTTATCATTTGATTCAAAACCACCATGTACACTTACTAATTCAAGAATGAAATGCATTGGTTTAGAGATAATCAAAGAGGTAAAGAGATACATGCCTTACAAAACTTTAATCACCAACAAACTTGACCTCTTCCTTTACACTAGATGAACACCTCCAAACCCTAGCCTTCAATCTTGCTTCAAGAGCCTTTAGAGTGCTTACGATGTTTAAGTCTTGTAAAGTGAAGACTTAGGAAGCTAATATGCCTTATATAGTGAGAGGGTTTAGGGTTTTAGGAAACTTAAATGACTAAAAGGTCCTTGGTTAAAAGCTGGAAGGTCCACATGTGTTGGGGTATGACTCCTCCATACAGATCACTTGGCAATCGTGACCTAGGGTACGAGTGGTACCCTAACTCATACCCTAGGCTTTGACTAGGTCAACCACACTATTGTGGGTACGAAAATGCACCCTTAAGTCATATCAAAAGGGTACGAATTGTGAACTAACTACTATAGATCACCTGTAACAAAAATAGTCCACTAGGTTTGAGACTATACTCTATTCAGTTGAGTAGTATACGACTTGTATGCATTGGTTATGACTAAGGGGTAGCGTTAGTTGTATGGTGGAATTAATACTACCCTAACTTACTTCCTAGGATATGAATGGGGAGAGGTATAAAGCTATGAGTCGTGACCAAGGGTATGACTCAAGCCCTTCAATTGTGACCATTTTTGACACATTTAAGGTTGTTGTTTTCCCAATGGTCCAAGGTATAGGTGTTTTAATTCCCTCCCACTTTGATAGGAAAGTATAGATACAAATTAACACCTCAACATGCACCAATTAAATATTTACACATGTTAGAAACAACATACAACAAGGATACAATACAAGACACATCATGATCATTACCAATCAACCAAAAAAAATTTCACAGCCACATTCGTGGGGGTTTTATTTTCCCCCACTTAGGATCATTCTTCCGCGAATAATGGGTAAGGCAAGCATGAACACAAGTTAACACATCAACATTCCTTAACCCAACCTTTACACAAGTTAGAAACAAGCATATAACAAGAATACAATACAACACATATCGTGATCATTGTCAATCAACCACTTCATTTCATTAGTCTTGAGACTCCAACCCATCACTTATCAAATACTTACTCATCTAACTACTTATGGACTCCAACCTATCAACTCATCAAAGATATAGAATGACTCAAAGAATTAGAGACTTTACTCCATTATCTATCAAGGACAAGAACCAATTAAAAGTACAAGAAACTTAAACCTATCACATCAAAACACACATCATTTCATAGAATTAGGGACGTGAACCCATTATATAGTAAGACACAATTCAACTCACCCATTGGGAACTCTAATCCATTGTCTATCAAGACATATATAAAAGTAAGGAGATTAACACATACCTCCATCACAAGCTTCCGAAACTGGACATAAATATGGGTACTTGGACTTTATGTCCTCTTTCGCCTCCCAAGTATCTTCCTCGGACTTTTGGTTCCTCCATAGAACCTTCACCGAAGAAACTTTTTTTATTCTAAATCGGAAAACTTATCGATCTAAGATTCTCACCGAGACCTTCTCATAGAACAAAGAGTCTGAGATACCAACATCTTCTGAGGGAACAACCAAGGAAGGATCAACCACACATTTCTAAAAACTAGACACATGGGAAACCAGTTGAATGGAGTTCATACTAGAAGGCAACTCTAACTCATAAGAAACATTGTGAACCCTCTTCACAATCAAGTAGCGACCAACATAGCAGGGACTAATGTTTCCCTTTTTACCAAACCGCATCACTCCCTTCATGGGAGATAGTTTCAAGAATACCCAATCACCGACACTAAACTCTAAGTCCTTATTCCTCACATCCGTGTAGGACTTTTGGAGACTTTGAGCGGTTTTTAAAGTATCATGAATCACCTTCACCTTCTATAATGCATGGTGAACTAAATTAGGCCCAAGCATCTTACCTTCACCAATTTCGTACCACCCAATAGGAGATCGACATCTCTTACCATACAATACTTTGAAAGGCGCCATGCCAATACTAGAGTGGTAACTATAATTATAGGCAAACTCAATCTAAGGAAAATGGTGATACAAACTACCACCATAATTGATTACACAAGATTGCAACATATCCTCTAAAATTTGCATAGTTCTCTCTACTTTACCATTAGTTTGCGGGTGAAAAGCATTGCTAAGGCACAGCTTAGTTCCATAACCTTTTTGGAACGACATCCAATAGTGGGATAAAAATAGAGGGCCACGATCCGAGATTATAGACACCAAAGCATCACGTAACTTCACGATCTCCACAAGAAACTACATAGCATAATCTTTCACCGAGTAATTTTCCCTCATGGGAAAGAAATTAATGGACTTGGAAATTTTATCAACAATGACCCAAACAGAATCATATTAATTCTGGGATATAGAAAGACCGATAATGAAATCCATATTAATCAACATCCACTTCCACTCGAGTAACACAATCTCTTGGAATAGCCCACCGAGCCTTAAGTGCTCAACCTTTACTTGTTGGCAAAGCATATACTTAGCCAGATGGCTAGAAATATCATGCTTTATTTTATTCCACCAATAGCACTCTCTAAGGTCTTGATATATCTTGGTGGAACCATGATGAATAGCATAACAGGATCCATAATCCTTGGCCATGATCTTTTCCCTCAATCCATTGACGTCGGTAACACCTAGCCTACCTTGGTACCTCAATCTACCATCACCATAAATCACAAATTCCGCAACATTGAGTTGACCCACACTACTCTTAATCTTCATCAATTCGGAGTCCAAGACTTTCTTTTCCTTTATCGTAAAAACAAGAGACGATTGAGATACCGTATGCACAAACACATCACCATCCTCGGAGTCTGCTAGTGAAACTCTAAGATTTTCCAACCGGTGAATATATCTCAACAATTTATACGTGTCCTCATCAACATGGGACAAACTCCCCATAGACAATCTACTAAGTGCGTCGGCAACTTCATTCACCTTATCGGGATGGTAATAACGACTCATATCAAAGTCTTTAAATAGATAAAGCCACCTTTTTTGTTGAAGGTTCAACTCTTTTTGGTTAAACACATATTAAAGGATATTATAATCAAAAAATATATCAACATGAACAACATAATGATAATGCCGACAAATTTTCAAAGTAAAGAGCATGGGTAATAATTCTAAGTCATGGGTGGGGTAGTTCTTCTCATGAACTTTAAATTGCCTAGAAGAATAGGCCACCACCCTACCATGTTGCATCAACACACAACCAAGAACAGCACGGGAAGCATCACAATAAAACACAAAACCATCACTACCCTCGGGCGAGGTCAAAACCAGAGCAAAAGTCAATTTATCTTTCAACTTCTCAAAACTACCCTCACAAGAATTGGACCACAAGAACTTGACCTTTTTTTGGGTCAATTTGTTCAACGGAGCATCTATAGTTGAAAAAACTCTCCATAAATCTCCTATAATAACCGGCTAGACCCAAATAGCTCCTAATATTGGTTGGTAGTCGCAAGTCTAGGCCACTTCTTAACCTCTGTAATCTTTTGGGGATCCACCATGACCCCTTCACCAGAGATGACATGACCAAGAAAAGCTATGGCTTTCTACCAAAACTCGCACTTGGAGATCTTGGCATACAAATGATGATCCTTTAAAGTTTGTAACACGGCACGGAGACGATCTACAAAATCCACCTTACTCTTAGAATACACTAAGATGTCATCAATAAAGACAATGACAAACATTTCCAAGAACGGATGGAAGAACCTATTCATCAAATCTATGAATGTCGTTCGGGCATTAGACAACCCAAAGGGCTTGACAAGAAACTCGTAGTGACAATACAAGGCTCTAAAGGAAGTCTTAGGGATATTCGCTTCCCTAATTTTAAGCTGGTGATAACTTGATCTAAGATCAATCTTAGAAAAATACTTCGCACCCTGAAGTTGATCAAATAAATCATCGATCCTAGGAAAAGGATATTTGTTCTTTATGGTCACCTTTTTAAATTAATTATAATTAATGCACATACAAAGGGAACCATCCTTCTTACATAAAAACAACACGAGAGTACCCCAAGGAGACACACTAGGCCAGATAAAATTCTTATCTAAGAGGTATTTCAATTGCTCCTTAAGTTCTTTCAACTCCGTCGAAGCTATTCTACAAGGAGGTATATAGATCGGACGAGTGTGTGGGGCAAGATAAACCACGGACAAAGATCAATCTTAGTCAAATTTCCAAAAAATCATTTTTAGTTTCAAAAGCTCATAAATTATCAAATAAGGTGATATGGTTTCCATTATAAAAGAATGTGTTTTAAAACTAAAAAGTGAGGATAAATCCCTTTTTGAAAATAGTAGTAAAATCATGATTTTTGTTGGAAACGTACCACTAAATGAGCATGAATGCACATAAATTATACATTCCATCACCAATATCAAAGCAATACAATAATAAATGCCTAAGTGTTATAAACTAGAATCACACCCTTTCTAATGGTAGAATAATCACCTGGAGTCCAACGGGTATTGTAATCACAACCTTAGTCCCAGCAGTATATAACTATCATAAAAGTTATATTATAATTTGGGATACTCTGATCAAATTCACTAAGTCAAATAGTCACTCGTATACTAAAGGATCCTTAGCATCAACTGTGGCCAACATTTTTATAATCTAGAGTGATAGGCTTCTATAGCCATAACAAGTATTTCATCTTATGGATAAGGTCTCCTTTATATCTCCAAACTCTCTAATTAGGCTAAGTCATGATAAACTAGTCATAAATATTTCTTATTATCCTTACCCAGCATGTAGTCTATACTATTCATCATCTTAAAGAGAAAACTAGACTGAAGCCTACCTCAATGATGAGACCACAAGTATAGAATCATCCACAAAGTATTTATCTCTGTTGTACATCCCAAAACACTGCCACACTATCACAATAATAATCTATATTTTAATAAGAGTAAAGTGAGACTCGTATTTCTATAAAAATATTTGGGTTAAAAATTTGGGTCAAGGACAGTCCCATGGGGATCGTAAATGGAATCCAAAATTTAACTCATCATGAGGTCCCTCAAAGAATAAGGCATGTATGCTTAAAATTTTAGAACAAATGGGACATAAATTAAGGCCCAAATCAGCCTCTAAAGTCTTAAGATTTTAAAGACTTAATTTCTAAGGATTTTTAATGAAATGGGACAAAATTTGATGGGGAAATAATAGGAAATAAGCAAGGAGTATTGGGATAACTATCCTTAGCCTCAATTTAAGATTCCCCAAACTTTCTCATGTCTCATGCTCTCAAAAATAAAGGTAAAAGGTTAAAATAAGAGGGGAAATGGGTGAAGAAAGAAGGATTTAATACCCTAGGTTCCACTGAAGTAGTCACTTGGTTGCTTAAGAAACTACTGCTAAACAGGCACAAGTTTGCTAAATCAATTGGGAAACAAAGGGTGCGGGTCACTAAAGCGGTATCTCAGATACTAAAGCAACGTCTGCTAAAGCAAACAAGGAGTGCTTAATTGGCCCTCGTTCAAATATCCAAGGCTGCAAAAATGGATCAATGTATCTAAAGTGACTATGTTTAAGAGGCCATTTGGCTGCTTTAGTAGCTACATCAAAAACTTGAGGCATCAAATTTTTCTATGTCCAAATAAATTCCGACTAGGTGCTTGAGATTTATTCAAAACCTTGTGCATGCAAATGAACTATGCTACCATATAAATTTTGATATTTCAAACTCAATGGCACCATTAAAAAAATTTATCTAAGAACTTTTCAACATAATATGGGGCCAACACCTATAGTTCCATTTTTCATAAAATCCACCCAATAGCCTAAAATGAGTTTAGAAGCCTTCGGACCTAAATAAGGGTCCATAGCCTAAAATAAATATTTTAAGGCTGATTTCATTGTTAAAATTCTCTTATAAAGTTGTTTATTATGAGTTTTCGTCTAAAACCAATTCTTTAACATTGATAGATCTAAAATAAGAAAATGAGCCTAATCCCTAATGAACAACCTAATAATCAAAATGACAGTTCTGATAAGTATTAAATGACCTGTAGCTATTGTGGGAAGGATAAATACATAAAAAATTCATACAAATTAATGAACTAACTTGGAGTTTCATTATAATTACCAAAAGAAAGGAGTATCTGGTTTTCATCCTTAGGAAAATATTGTAAGGGGAAAATCCCATTACGCTTGCAATAAGTATGGATAGAACCACATAAGAAAGTGTTTGGAAAGTCATAAATGTTGTTTTGGATATAGTGACATAGGTCACAAGTTAAGAGAATGTTCGATAGCTTCATAGGTAGGTAGGGGATATTACCAACAAGCTCACCCACATCCTCAATAACCCCTCCAGATTACCTAAATTAGCATGGTTCCTCTTCTATTGTAGACTTTCATCAGCACTTAACTCACTCCCATTTATCTTCCATCTAGTCGGGTTAGGATAGTTCTCCTAAGGATATGTCGGGTATCTTTCTAAATTTTTCTCTATATGTATATACAGACATCAGACCATTATTCTCCTATAGTGGTAGAGAGTCATAAATTAGAATAAATTAGGAATGGTGGGGAGTTTTAGTAGCATGTCGAGTGGTATGAGGAGAGAATCATGAAGGGAAGACTTGCAAACTTGGTGTAGTAACTTTTACATAAGGGGAAACTATTAGAATGTAGAATCAGTCAAGTTTTGAGATTCATGTACAACTGTTAAAAGATTATATATTATATCTAGGTAGAAGTAGAGAACCATTTTTATCCTAGCCTATTTAGTACATTTACATCAATATGATACTTTAATCTTGTCTTAGATCATTTCAATGCCCACACTTCATTTAGATGCATGTATATTCTCAATTCCTACTATAAAGAGTAATATTCTCACTTAGAAATCCAAATCATACTTTGTGAATATACTATTATAAGTCTTACACCATGCAACATATAACTCATGCACCAATAATTTTTCTGCATGCTCAATCCTTTGTACTTATAATACATTCTCATTGATTAGTGAAATCATAATATGTTCGGTATGTTCTCAAGACAAACTTCGTGGATACGCTTGTTAATATTATATTATACTCCCCATACCTTAGTTGTATATTAAGGGTTAATGGAGTTTCTAAGTCACGATTCTACTGTACCCTTCTTACTCTAGATCTTCCTAGTAGACTCCCTTTGTGATGTTTAGTGTACCAAGGTAATGGGGTTAGTGACATAAAAAGTTAGAAGTTATTAGTCATCTTTTAGAAAGAGAATAATATTTCTATTATTCCTTATGACCAAAGATACTCTTGTTTCATGTTGTAGAATTTTAGAGTAAAGAAGCCTCATGATTAAATCAATATCATTCCCTATTTCATATAAACACATATCGGTGGACCATGATTCTCATACCCTGTCAAATTCCCCATTTGTATACATTGCTCAGATCATTCCCATGATTCTTTCCTCTAATTGTAACTAAAATTTCCAACAAAGGGTGTTGGAGGACATAATGCTTCTTTCTCAATGACTATCAAAAATTTCATACTAGTAAATATTGCTTTGTATTTCCATGGTTACATTTTAGTCATGAATCCTTTAATTGAATTCTAATGTCTCAGTATATATTAGTCTTAAGAGCCATTAGTTCAGTTTAGAGATCAAATGATAATACTAGTTACTTTCTCCATTTCTTCTGGTAGTACTCTCTTGAGTCCATGCCCATGCCAATTCAATGCAAGATCATTTATGAATTAACATATGTGTAAACATATTTGATTCTTATTCCCAATCTAAGCTAGTTCCAAATAATAATTAACTCTTTATTAGGCCTCTTAGTTTTATGTCACTCAGTTATTCAAATGTCATAACATGCATTCATGAGTTAAGTTCAATCAATATTTCAAATATGACTCAATTTTCATGTCAATATTCATCTCCTAGAAAAGTCAGGGTGGATTGCATTTCTTTCCCTAACATTTCAGCTTAGTTTTCATTCAAGGATGATTGGCCCCAAGGGAGAGATATTGTAACCGTCCAAAAATCCAAGATAAGATTAGAACCATGCTTCAACTACATATTGAATCAAACTTAATGTTTTGGAAATATTAAAAGTTATTTAGACTTGTATTAAGGCCACAAGTAACTCCTAACTCATAGCCAAGTTGAAACCATCCTTACCAATTGATTTCTTATGAAGAATCTTCCTATTGTCAATACTGTTCAGCATAACTCCTAGGTTCTAACGCATTTTTATGTTCAATACCCACCAAATGATATATATTTGAAATATCTTTCCGACACATCCAGCTTTGAAATAGTCCAAGGGCAAAGCTAAGAGTTGTGGCCATTTTAGTGAAGCACCATCCTATAGTGAGAACCTACAAATAAGATCCATTATTATGGTTAGAAACCATGACAACATGATGGTAGTCTTCATGAAACATCCCCAAGAACCTAAAATTTTACAATTATACCTTCCAACCACGATAGGTAACCATGACCATGGTTAGAAGCTATGATCTTCGGCATGATCTTGACTCCTTAAGATGATTCGACTTTAACTTGCAACCTACAAACATAGGCAAGGTTATATGTGGATCCTATAATAATACCAAGGGTAATCATATGAAGTCCATAAAATCCTCAATCCATCTTCCCAACCACTAGAAGCACCCACGATCGTAGGTGGATCCCATAATCGTAAGATGGCCCATACATCTCTTTCTGCAGCTTTTTTATTTATGTTTAATAGGATTTTATAGTATTTTACCAATATATAAATCCCTAAACTATGCCATTAAATCTATCCTATGGTTAATAATTAGCATAAATATACTTTAAGTCCCTCATTACTTAAATTCAGTCGATACTTTGCATTAACATTGAAAAAGAGGCATTTTCTCTTCTCTAAAGAAAGAGTTAGGGTTACTCAATTTTCAATATTAAAGTCTAAGATCTTTACTTCTAAGTATGTATGATTTCATCAGTGGGTATCCTTTTACCCATTAATTCCTTAAATTCATTCAGTTCCTCAATAAATTCACGATCTTGAGATTAGGATTTTCATTACAACTATGATTCTCCTTGTATTTCAGCTCCATATAACTAGTAAACTATAAATACATGTTTCTCGATGAAATTCAGTATGTTGATACTCATGTCCATGAAACCTAAGTATAATGATATTTTTATGATGTTTAGACTTGCAGAGCTTCGACGACGGCGTAGGAGCATCAGAAATAAGTAAGGATTCTTTCTCTCCCTCATTCTTTCTCCCCAGTTCTCTCTATCCTCTTATCTCTCTATTTCCTTTTCTCTCTCCATCGTTCAAACTACCCACTATTTTTTCTTATGGGTTAAGGTCATTATCAGCTCGACTTTGATAATAGAGGCAGCGCCCAACTCCGGTCATACGCGACCGATTCTGGTGGGTCCATCTAAAGGTTCCACTGGCTTTGACCAGATCTGTGTCTGACAGTACCAGATCTAATTTTGGTGGCACTCTAGTGAAGATCCAATGATAATATTTCGGCGACCAGTTTTTGCATCAGTTTGCTGGGATCCAATATCCAACATCCAACATACCACGCTAGAAAAGAGGACTTGGACTACAAGCATAACCCGGTGAATTCTAACCTTTTTTATTTCCTCCTTTTGTATCAATTCTCATAGTATCTCCTATATCTTGAATTGCATTTAATTTGTTGGGATGGTTTGCTGTCATATATTGGTGACTTGCACCTCTTTTTAATATTTGTGTTGCTTCCCTTGGTGCTAGGACATTACTGTTCTATATATTTTCCTGCTCCAGCAAGAATTTTCTACATCAGTTTACTAACCCGGTGATTTCTAAACTTTGATATCCAATTTTTCTTTATTATTCCATCTCTAGACTTATTTTTAAGTTGTGGGAGTGACTAATTTTTCTTGATTATTCCTTCTAATTTGTGTGTGCCTTGTATTTCCTGTTGCTGCTTTGTTACTATGATTTATTATTTTTCTTAGAGTAGTAGCTGTGGGAGTTGATGGTTGGATAGGGTCATGTCCAAGAAGGTTGGGGAGGGGGGCTATTAAGGGGGTGGGGGAAGAGGGAAGGGCGGGTGTGGGAGGGGGAAAGGTTTGGCGTTAGGGGCGGTAGAGGAAGATGTGATTCTAGAGTTGGTAGGCTGACGGTTGGGTCTTGGAATATAGGGACTCTCCAGGGTAAGTCCATAGAGCTTGTGAAGATTCTTAGAAAGAGGGGGATTAATATTGTGTGTGTCTAGGAGACTAAGTGGGTAGGGTCTAAGGCTAGGGATGTGGATGGTTACAACCTTTGGTACTCTAGGAGAAAGAGGCATAGGAATAGAGTTGGAATCTTAGTAGATGAAGAGCTTAGAGGTCAGGTAGTGGAGGTTAAGAAGATCAGCGATAGGTTGATAACTATTAAGTTGGTCATTGAGGGATTTACCCTGAACGTATGTAGTGTTTATGCGCCGCAGGTGGGCTTGGATGGGGAGGATAAGATGCAGTTTTGGGAGGATTTGGATGTGGTGGTGAGAGGTGTTCCTAGCTCAGAGAAGATTGTTATAGCAGGCGATTTCAATGGGTGCATCAGGGCGTTACCGAAAGGCTTTGGCGATGTGCATGGTTGTTTTGGTTTTGGGGAGAGAAATGAAGAGGGAGCTACTCTAATGGATTTTGCGAGGTCCTTTGGACTAGTGGTAGTGAATTTGAGCTTTCCAAAGAAGGACGATCACCTGATCACCTTCTAAAGCGCAATAGCGAAGACCTAAATTAACTTTTTACTGCTTAGGAAAGGGGATAGGGTATTGTGTGAGGACTGTAAGGTCATCTCGAGTGAGAATCTTTGGACCCAGAAAAGGCTCTTGATGATGGACTTAGGTATAAAGAAGGATAGAAAGAGAAGGGGTGAGGAAGTTTAACCTAAAATTAAGTGGGGTGGCTTGACACAAAATAATTAGTGGGAGATAGGAGAGAAGGTGGTAGGAATAGGGGGTGAAAGTGTAAGGGGACATGGATAGTATATGGGATAGGGTGGCTAGGTGCATCAGGGAGAATGCTAGTGAGGTGTTGGGTATTTTCAGGGCTCGGGTCGGGCATCATTGGGGGGATTGGTGGTGGAATGAAGAAGTTAAGAAGAAAGTGGAGACTAAGAATGGGGCATATGCTAAGTATGTTGAAAGTAAGGATAAAGAAGAGAAATGGGTAAACAGGAAAGAGTACAAGTTAGTTAGGAATGAGGCTAAGTAGCAATTATGGAAGCTAAGATGGCAGCATTTGAGAGCTTGTATGTGGGGTTGGAAGAGAAAGGAGGGGAAAGATATTGTTTAGGCTCTTTAAGTCTAGGGAGAAAAAAGGCTATCACCTCGATCAGGTGAAGTGCATTAAGGGGGGGATGGTGGAGTGCTAGTGGATGACGATAACATTAAGAATAAAGGGAATTCATATTCCATAGGCTCTTGAATGATGAAGGGGATAGAGCTATTGTGTTAGGGGAACTGGAGCACTCAAAGTAGTGTCAGGATGTTAGTTATTGTGGATGTTTTAAGGTGGAGGAGGTTAGAGAGTCTATTCGCAGAATGCGAAAGGGTAGGGCGGAGGGGCCTGATGAGATTCTTGTGGATTTTTGGAAGTTTTATGGTGAGGCTGGGTTAGAGTGGTTGACTGGATTGTTTAACCATAATTTCTAGTCAGCATAAATGCCCGACGCTTAGAGATGGAGCACTATGATCCCTCTATATAAGAAAAAGGGTGACATTCAGAGTTGCAACAACTTTAGGGATACTAAGTTATTGAGTCACACTATGAAGATTT
This sequence comes from Capsicum pubescens, assembly GCA_030864215.1. NCBI lineage: Eukaryota > Viridiplantae > Streptophyta > Magnoliopsida > Solanales > Solanaceae > Capsicum > Capsicum pubescens. The sequence goes on along the minus strand of CM061546.1, from coordinate 125,987,259 downwards.
GGGATACAGTGGTCGAGGTAAGGTTGATATAGATAGTGTCTATTTCAGAGAACCAGTTTAGACTTATGCCCGGGCGCTCGACGACGGAGGAAATTCACCTGGTGCGGAGGCTGGTAGAACAGTATAGGGAAAGGAAGAAGGACCTACACATGGTGTTTATCGACTTGAAGAAGGCATAAGACAAAGTCCTTAGGGAGGTTCTTTGGAGATGCTTAGAGGTGAGTGGGGTCCCAGTGGTGTATAGTAGAGCAATCAAGGATATGTATGATGGAGCTAAGACCCTAGTGAGGACGGCGGAAGGAGATTCAGAGAATTTTCCTTTCTTCATAGGTTTGTATCAGGGATCTACTCTTAGCCCATTTTTATTTGCTTTGATGATGGATGTGTTGATGCAACGTATCCAAGGAGAGGTGCCTTGGTGTATATTTTTGCAGATGATATAGTTTCGAATGATGAGATGCGATGGGGTTTTAATGATAAATTAGAGGTGTGGAGACAGACTCTTGAGTCCAAAGGGTTCAGGTTTAGTAGGAGCAAGACAAAATATTTGAAATACAAGTTTAATGACGTGAGAAGGAGAATGAGGTGGTAGTAAGGTTGGATTCACAGGTGGTGTGTAAGAGGGATAGTTTCAAGTATCTCGATTCCATGATTCAGGGGAATGGTTAGATTGACGAGGATGTCTCACACCGTATTGGGGTGGGATGGATGAAGTGGAAGCTCATATCGGGGGTGTTGTGTGACAAGAAGGTGCCGCCCAATATTAAAGGCAAATTCTACAGGGTGGCAGTCCATCCGGCTATGTTGAATGGAACGGAGTGTTGGCCAGTCAAGAACTCCCACATTTAAAAAATAAAGGTGGCAGAAATGCGGATGCTGAGTTGGATGTATGGACTAACTAGGGGTGATAGAATTTTTAATGAGACTATCCGAGAGAAGGTTGGAGTGACTTCGGTGGAGGACAAGATGCGGAAAGTCCGACTGAAATGGTTCGGACACATGATGAGGAGGGACATAGATGCCCCGGTTCGTAGATGTGAGAGGCTAGCTTTGGATGGTTTTAGGAGAGGTAAGGGTAGGCCCAAGAAGTACTGGAAAGAGGTGATTAGCTGGGACATAAAGCTGTTACAGCTTACTGAGGACATGACCCTAGATAGGAAGATCTGGAGGACGCAAATTAGGATAGAAGGCTAGTGTCAGTTGGGTCACTAGTGTAGGGTATGACTTGGTGGGTGTATTAATCTTGCTAAGACACTATGTGTCATGCTCTATTATGATTTTGTTTACTTTTCTTTGGTTACTATTACTTGTGGGTTTCGTATTTATGTTATGTCATCTTGTTCCATACTTTATTATGTATTTGATTATTATTCGTTGTCTTGAGCCAGGGGTCTATTGGAAACAACCTTTCTACTTCTTCGAAGGTAGTGGTATGGACTGTGTACATCTTACCCTCACCAGACCCCACTATATGGGAATACACTGGGTTTGTTGTTGTTGTTGTTGTTTAAACTTGCATTATGTAATTTCATATTTTATTCGTATCATAGAAGTTGTCTTGAATAGATACATTCTCAAATATGGTGGGTTAAAAGCATCAATGACTTAGGATTTCATGCATTGATATTTAATTACTTAATAATTCAATTTCACATATTTTAGGATGTTTTAAATGCATTGTCTCTTACAGGGTCGTAGACGTCAGAATTAGTAAACTTCATTATTGTTATTTTTGCACATCCTCTTAGTGAATTTCCAATAAAGTATATTCTAAATAGTCTTTTTGGATAATACATACTATACATTATAATTCTCTCCATGAGTCAAGATTCAGGGTTAAAGTCTGACTTTATAGCTTTATTTCAAATCTTGGGCCTCAAAAGTTTCTTTGATGTATTTACTCCAGCAATCTCATATCCCGTATAGACTTACAAGTCTTAGCATTTATAAATACCTAATTTATCCATAAGATTTCTCAAATTATAATCAACAACTTTGGTTCATAAAAGTAATATACAAAACATGCATGACATCCAGATATGCAATCGATGCTTTTAAACACCTTTTCTTAAAAGTAAGCTCCTAATCTGTATGATTTCTGGAATGCCATTAATTATTGTGAATCATTTTTCTTATTAAAACAAATCTAACTAGTTGTATGACAATCAGGTATGGCATCCATCATTATGTCATCTCAGGTTGACATTTTGATATGTCATCTCACGAGCTATCAATTATGTTCAGTTATGAGTAATATTTAGCACTGAGTTGATAAAGGGATAAAGGCTCACCCACCCATTAGGTTCTGACCTTTAGCAGAAGTCCCTAAACTATGTAGCCACCATAGGTTTATAAGGTCATTCGTCTAATAGTCTTGGCACCTTATGTAATGACCCTCCAGGTTATTTTCTACATTTCTACACTTTTCATTATTAAGAGAATTTCTATAGCTTCCCCAAGTAATTTGTGACTTGTTTGAGCTAATAGTTCAGTTATCGGGTAGTTTGTTTGGTTTTTAGAGCCAATTCCCTATTTGAAGACTTTGTTGGTAAGGATTGGCTATCATGCATAAGAATCAGGTTAAGAACTGCATATGATATTTATGATGGTTCCATTAGCTCTAGAACATTAATTTTAAGCTAGAGGGACCTTTTTTTGGTCCTAAGGCTTTTGAACTCATTTTAGGCTGTTGGACAGATTTTGGTAAAAGTGGTCGTTTGGTGTGGGGCCCATATTTCCAAAAAAAAATTCCAGATAGAAATTTCAATGGAGTCATTTCATCCAAAATGTCAAATCTGATAGGGTAGCATAGTTCATTTTCATTCATGGAATTCTAAATGAATCCTGGTGGGGTGATGGAAACTTAGGAAAATTTATGTTCAGCTGGCGCATGGACTCAACTGGTGCAACCACTTACAAAGAACTTTAGTCGCTTAAGCGGTGGTAACGATAGTTGATAAGTGGCTTCTTTAGTGTCCAAGTCTATTCCTTCCTATGTCATTGATGTGTTATAGATATATAGCACTTTCTTTGCTTAAAACAAGGAAAATATGCATGTATCCAAGGCCTTTTTGTTAGTTAATATCTGTTTTGGGTATATTTTTCTAGAAACCATGATTTGAATTATAAGTTCATGAAAATGGTGAAAAAGGGTATTTTTGTCCATATTAGAGTGATTATGGATGATTGGGACATTTTTTGGCCTGATCGTGAGCAATGCATGTTTGAGATTCAAAGTAGAACTAAAAAACTAACTCCCGACACCTACTAAGTAAACCTACGGACCATATGTTGACCTACAGACCGCAGGTAGACTAAGAGAGTACCAAAAAATCCAAAATATCGAGAGATAGCTTGCAAGAATTTTTCCATCTGATACCTACGGTTGGTACCTGCGCCTGGAGAAGACCACAGGTACTACCCATGGTAAAGACCAATTCGTAGGTACAGAAAGTGGGTATCCACCGACACTATTTTCTCCTATTTTGTTCGGGCTTAGTTTTTAGGGTTTTCTCTTGTACTATAAATACCTCTTATGTACTTTTAAGTAGAGGTTCGACAGTTTTAACGCTAAGAAACATATTTTGATCTAAAGATTCATCTTTGATCTTGGGATTCCATTGTATTGACTTTGATTGATTATTCAGTTTATAATTGTGGGTTTTCTTTCATCTAATCATTATGATTTCATTTTTTCTTTCCAACATGAATGTTATTGATTTCTTCACAATCATGAGCGGCTAAAACCCATAGCTAGGGTTTTGGAAACCCTGGCAAATTGATGAAGTAGAGAAAGTGTGATTGTTGATGGGAACCAATACCCATGACATGCATTGCCTTATCTTTTATATGATTGATTTCTTAATAGGTGCACATTTTAGGATCCTGCCTAGATATTACTACTTTCTCTAACAAATGGGTAGTAACTAGGAAAAGATAAAGACAACAGTAATTTGGAGAGTTAATAGTCAATTCATTGCAGCACAATGGTATATGTGAATGATTATTATCCTTCATCTAATAACTTGAGACTCAAAAGGTGATAGTTAACTGGTATTGGGGTAAGGGTTAGTAATGCGACACTCTGAGACTCAATAGGTAAAAGGTGAAATCCTCCTGCTCATCCAAATAACTGTAGAACCAACATAACTTATTGGTTCTGCATGCAAGGTATTGAGTTTGTTCCACAAAACACATAAACCTATAGTGTTGAGATGCAACGGGGAACACAATCCTAGTGTCCACTTACGACTGATTTTTAACCAAGTTAATATTGTTCTGTGTTTGAGACTACTAAAAAGAAATCCCCCATTTACTTTACTGTTTTTCCCATAGTCTGTAACTACTGAGATCTGTCAAATCACTTGTTCCCTTAGGATTCGACCCCAACCTTAGTAGGGTTAATGTATCTTGACAACGACCATACCATCATCTAAAAGAAAGTATTGCTTGGACGTCATCAAGAAATTGGTGCCATTGATGGGAAGCACGGTGATAATTTATAGTATGAGGTTATTGCAGTTTTTGGTTTTTAGTTTTTCTTTTTGTTCTTAGTTGGGAATACGTCGGTGTATGCCTTGAACACAGAGTAGAGGTAATACCTTGCTCCCAGTATATCTAAATCCAGAGAGCATCCTACAGACACCTGCTAAGATATCTGAGCCGAAGAAAGGTGATAATCCTGAAGGTTCGTGATATAGTGCCTCCTACCGAAGGCGTACAAGATATTGTGGATCATCATACTAGTGAGATTTTAACTCAAATTGAAACCAAAAGGAGAGCATCAAAAGATGATCAGGGGATAGCTAGGGATACCTATCTAGCTTAACAGAGATAAGAAGCAAACCATCGAGCAAAACTTGGTGGGAATCTGTGATACCCTGAGTTTTTCCCATTAAATATTTTTCTTCCAAATGTGTGGAGTCGTTAAAGCCTTTTATCTTGCCAAGAGAAGCTTAGCACTCAAAAAAAAAATTGTTAAGTGTTGAAACTTTCTCATTTAGACCTCTGATCTTTGGGTATTTATTTGACGACCTTTCCGACATCTGTTATTCGATTTTCAAGTTGTGTTGTGATGGGGAAAGGTCCTAATACATCCCGAGTGAGTTTTGGAATTTTTGGAGAAGCATAAGGGCACGTTTGGGTGCCCAAAACAGTGGCACCATGTGATTAGCATGCTCCAGAAATTTTCAGCATTTCAGGGCCAACTTCAAACGATCATCACTTCCTGAATATAAGGAACTAGGAGATCTGCTATATATCAAACGAAATATCTTTGAGTCTTATTTCCAATTCAATTGGTTTCACCCCATTCAAACATGAGAGTAATAAGTTACGATCAATTTATGTCAGCATGTCAAATCAGTAACTGAGGGATGGATTTGATTTGGGTCAACTTCGATCGATCATAACTCCTTATATATTACGAACTGGGTGGCCTACCATATATAAAATTAAATATCTTTGAGTTATATTTCCAACAATATAAATTTAGTAACAATCCAATACCTGAACGAGGAGTTATTATGTTTTTCGTGGCCAAGGTACGCAGGATTGTTCTGCCATTTTTCAATTTCCTAAGGGGCAATCCAGTCATTTCACCCTTGCCCCATTTCGTGGAAATAAGCATAAAAACTGATTTTGGGCATCAAAGTATGTTATTTTCAAAAAAAATCCAAGAAAGAAACCCTAAACCTCTAAATTTCCCTTCCTAAATCTTTCAATTCCACCATGGAAATTCCAAATTAATCCGATAAATGAAGTCCCCATTCCGAGCTCTTCGAGATGCATCAATCAATTTCGTGAATAGTGTTCTGAGGCAAGAATTCATTCCAATCTTTAATTTTAAGTTATGTGGCGTTTGAACAAGAATAATTCTTCCGTTCTTGTGCCCGTATCATTAATTTTTATTATGGATTATTATGAGTTTGGCAAATGAATTTATTTCCAAGATATCCTACCATGAGATTTTGATTATATATGTATGTAAATTGTTCAAGCTTGCCAATTATGATTATTTAATGGATTCATATGGTTCTGTAAGTTGAATTATGTCTAAATAATTCGATTATGAACTTATAAAGATTTGAATTGTAAGTTTTAAATCACATGAGTATTTGACTATTTTCGTTCTATGAATTGAGATTTAATATTGGGATTCTTGGTGCTTCTATCAAGAATTGATATATTTTGAACATGTATCCACGTTTTAAGTTCAAGAATGAATCATTGGTATTTCCAAGTATTTTTTATCCATGTGTCAAATTTTGAGCTTCCTTATGACGATTTGAGTTATTGGGTATATTGATATCGAAGTTGGAATGAGTCTTGGTATTTTTCGGATGGTTTTGATGAGTTAAATTGTTGAAAATATTACGTATTGAGTCTTCATATCCTTGTCCAAATGTTGTGTCGGTTATGGTTCAATGCATCGATACCTTGTTGATGTTGAGGAAGATTAAAATGTTTTGAGCTAAAATATGTTGAGTTAGGAATCCACAAATGATATGATTTGATAAATGAGAAAGAGATTTGATTTGGCCTTTATGATAGACCCTTGTGATGTTGTGGTGGATTTCCTAACGCGTTTTGAGCTTGTCGGGGAGTAGAACTTAGCACCGAGAGGGAAATTTGGTATTTCCCCAAACCTATGTGCCACCGTAGGGCTGTTTGATGATGATATTATTGGCCAGAGAGCCCGATTGTGATTATTATAGTTTTAAGGTCGTACTCCCTGGCAAAGAGTATGACGCTCACGCCAACGGGGGTTTCAAACATTGGTATTCCACGTAGCTCACGTGGGGTTGTCAGTTATAGGAAACTCCCGTGTCCATAAGATTAAGTTTCTTGAATTACCGAGTCACTCCAAGATTTGAGTCAAAGAGTTGAGATGTTTATGATGTTTTATGGTCATTTATGATGATTTATAATTACCAATGATGATTTTTTGACGATATGATAATTTATGATGATTTAGGATGATTTATCATAATTTATAGTTTATAATAATTTATGTGGATTACGAGATTTTATCATATGAACTGTTTATTATGAAATTATGAAAAGTATGATTTGATATAACTCAAGCCAAGTGAGTCGTCATTGTCCGCATGCATGTTTTCATGAAATTGATTATACTATTTATATTGTTGCATGCACCCCCACATACTCAGTACATTTCAAAGTGCTAACCCACATATTTCCATGGGCTACATTCTTAAGAAAATGTAGATACAAGCTATAGCGCACATATTATGTTTAGCTGGGTCGCAGCTCTCGATCGGCAGGTGATTAGTCCTTTTGATTCAGGGACTTGAGTTGTTCAGATTTGAGGTGTATTATATTTTTTGTATTCTGTCGTATTGATTAGGGGTAGTTGGGAGTCATGAACCGGCTATCTTTGGTCAATGTGAATAGAGGCTTCACAGACAGTCACTAGTAGTCAGTGTATTCAGTTTCAAATTTGTACATATATGAGCAGAATTGTGACCGTGTAAATTTACTTTCATGTTGGTCAGACTAAGTTATGGGTTGTTTCCGCATTATTCCTTCTATTTTATGTATTTTATTCAGTTGCTTTGGGTTATGCCAGATGAAGGGTTAGCTGGGGGTCAATTGTGACCTTAAGCACCATGTGACGTCTCGGGATCCGATTTTGGGGCGTTACAAGCTTCGTATCAGAGCACAGAGTTCAAGTATCCTAGGGTGTCTATGAAGTCGTGTCTAGTAGAGTCTTGCGGACAGGTACGGAGACGTCTGTACTTTTCTTCGAGAGGCTACGAGGCATTTAGGAAAATGTTCCCTTTCTTTCAAGTCGTAGATCGTGCTGTGGAAAGGTTCCTTAAGAAATTCATACGGGTTCATATCTTGCATAAATTGGGCCATTTCGCCTTGTTCTACAATTCCGGATATAGTCAAGCGTAAATCCTTATAGATGGTGCTTTCTTAGATAATCTCCTCTGATATTACGGGCTTGTAAGTGAGCTAGAAAAAAAAATGATTTCATTATTGCTCTTGAGTTCTGAAAAATTGAGGTGTTATATGTACGTTCTTGAAGGTTGTGCATTAAGCCTATGTCGGAAGTGTTTTTGGATTTCTCCCTAGAATTCATGATGTGATTTCGTATTTTCCTTATCCGTGTACTAATGTTGAGACAGGGTGATTAACTAGTTCCAATTTCCTCTCTTGATTATATTCCTAGGCTTACTAGCAAAGGTTCCATAGCTTTCAAGATGTACCCTCATCCCTCTTGAGTCGTTCAGTTAAGGTAAAGCGAGACACATATTCTCATATCCTTGATTATGGTGTACCATACTTTTATTTCTTGAAAATACTTTCTGATCATCTTTTGATGAAAACTTGAAGTCTAGTGAAGCCGTGTGGGGCTTATTTCGATTCACTAGCATAATTGTTTTGATATTTATTTCCTTTTTCAAAATACAAAACCAAAGTCTAGTGAAGCCGTGTGAGGCCTATTTCGATTCACTAGCAGCTGGTTGTTTACTCTATTGTTCTTGCAGTGGTTGGAAACGTGGTGGAAGGCGGTGTTAATAAATTATTATGGCATAGGCCATGGAATTGTGGATGATTCTTATCGTTATGAGGTTTTAGTGGACTAGTATGTTTGGGGTGTTTGATAGATGGAAATGGTTGTTGAGATTTTTGTTAATCGTAGTCAGAGTGAGTTGTTAAGTTTGTATAGTGGATGATGAGAAAAATGAATTTAATGATTGAATTGCTACGACGTTAGTGATAGGGAGGAGATTTAGTAGGTTTGAACCATATGTACGGGAGCTTAAGTCTATTTGTTTGTGATCAAGTGTGATATTGTATGTTAAGGTAGTAGTATGCTAAAGGTGTTATGGGGATTCTTTTTATGATATTAAATGTTAAGCGGTTAGTGTTATCCTTGATCGGGTAAGTATGAATGAGGATATGTGGTATACGATGTAATTGTGAGTTAACTTGGGCATTAGAGGTTGATAAGGGTGTTAGTTTGAGATGTGATGTTAGTAAAGCACGAAGAAGTTAGTATGGTTTAGTGAGTGTTTGATGTATCCATGGTAAGTGCTAGAATCTAAGCTGCGGAGTGCATGAATTGTTGTATGATAACTTTTGAAGTTGTCTAAGTTGGTGGGTATTTGAGAGTTATGTTAAGAATGGGTTTTGCGCTTGTGGGTGTAGTTATGCGGGTTAAGTTACGGATCTTGTGTATGGGTATATCCGGGGACCTGGAGTAAAGCGAATGTCGTGGACTAGAGTTTGTAAGGTGATTCGTTGACTCGGAGTGTTGTCTTAAATCTAAGGGGGAGATAGTAGAAAAAAAAAATTAACTAAGTTAAGATTGCGGAATTCAGGTAGGTGTATCGGTGGGTGGCAAGTTGGTGGTGAGAAGTAGTGGTCTTGATCCTATTTTACCCCAGCCTTTTCAATGACTTCGATATTTTCTCATGCCTTATGTTTCATTCCCCCGATCATAATACATGTTCATGCATATCATGGGAAATTTTGTATTCTCCTAACTATCGAAATATGGAGCCCCAATTTTTTCTAGCGGGTGAAATCAACATACCATAAGCTATAAACTCCAAACTCAAGTTGTGTGGTTCATAATGCATGTACTTAAGTTTTATTGTATGTTCAAGTTCAGTCCACCGGCAACACCCTTAGCGACCAATAAGATTCAATTTATGTCTTGGGTGTCCTTAATCTTTAATCTTGATTCAGGTTGAATTCATGCATTTGATGCACTAGTTCTCAGGCCTCAATAACCGCACCAAGTCATACACAATATCCCTTCATATTTTACCCTTTCATGACTTTCCATTTGTCGAGGGAGTGTGGATGAACAGTGGTGATGATAGGAGAGAGTGAGCGGGTTTTTGTTGATAAAGATTGTGGCATGTTCATTTTAGCTAAAGGTGGCAAGTGTGGAGTAAGTTTGAGGCTAGGCTTTTGATGGATGTCATGGTTATTTAAAGCATTTTGTGTTGTGTTTGTGAAAGTGGTTGTGTGATGGTTTATCTAGGTTTGTAGGTGGGGAATTATTGAAGTGAAGTCTTGTGCATGGCTTAGTTCATTGGAAAAGTTAGTGAGTGTTTTCTTAAGAATAGTGCCCGGAAGTTGTCTTAATAAAGGATTGTAGAATTTTACAAAGGTGTTTTATGGGTGTTGATTAGGAGTGTATACATAATTATAAAGATAGGCTTGAACATCATGTGTTTATATATGGATGGAGATTAAAGTTTATAGTATCGATAAGTTTTGGTGTCTATGTTGATTTAGAAGTCTAAGCTAAAAGCTCTTGTAAATAGATCTTGCATAGCACTCATGTATTGTGAAATTATCTCCTGTTTGAGGATATTAGTTGTAAGCCTTGGCCTTGCTATAAGTTGAATTGCGTATATGCCTATGAATAGTTCCCTAAGCTTCAAGACTTGTTGATATGAATATGATGGTTGAAAATGGTGAGTATTAAGTAGATTAGAGTTGATTGAGTGGTAATAAGAATTATCTGTGAGATGAGGAATTGTAACAATGTGGATGTGTGTAAATTTATAATTCAGAATGGTGCTATGTTACGGTGTTGGGTGGAGGAATTGGTGACTCCAAATTGAGCTTGAAAATAAGGAGAGAGAGTTTGGCTTAGTTAGATTTGAATAGCCAAGATTGCAAATGCCTTGTGAGAATTATGAATTGAATCAAGTAAGTTTGGTATTTGGGGAAAATAGTATTGCGGAGAAAGGGTGTGCGAAGCGTATTGATAAGCTTGAAAGTAAGTTGTACTGCATGGGGTCTAGTACTTTTATTTTGATATAAGACTGATCGACCTACGCTCCGTACTTAAAATTGTGGTCGAGTTATAAATCCTTATTTCAATATATATATATATATATTGTTCGGACCATATCCCAAACCCAATTGCTTCCTAGTAGCATTGAAAGTTCCTTGGAAATATTTTGACTCATGTTCTAATTGAATGAGAGCATGTCTTGATTCGGTCCGTGCACCTAGAAATTCAACTTGATAGTTATTCCGACGGATTCATAGATTTCTTCCATCTTTCGATGTGGTCCAACTCACTACTTGAAGTTTCGTGAGCATAACCATTTCAAGAATGATTTATTTGCGTCGAAGCGAGTTACCAAATTCTATTTATCCTTTGCTTTTGTTCCCAACCCAAGTATTAAGCCATGGGTTGATCAAAAAGTGTCCCGTGTATCAATTAGTATTATTCGGGGAGAACCGATCCCAAGAGGGAGATATTGTGATATCCCGAGTTTTCATATCCTAGATCTTTCATCTCTTTCTTTGTGAATGCGGATTTAAATGGAAGTTAATAATTTTTCCTTCATCCAACTCCTTTAGTAATAGACTCAACTATGTCATTGTGATTATCATGAGCTTATGCGTCGGAAAGTACTCCAAAGCTTAGAAAAATATAAACTTGTTCATCAAGCTATTTTAGTTGCGTATCCTCAATTTTCCTTGCCTTGCTAACCTAATGAGCGACATTCAGGGACGAATGTTTCCAAGGGAGAGATGATGTGATACCCTGAGTTTTTCCCGTTAAATATTTCGCTCCCAAATGTGTCGAGTCGTTAAAGCCTTTTATCTTGCCAAGAGAAGCTTAGCACTCAAAAAAAAAAAAATTGCTAAGTGTTGAAACTTTCTCACTTAGACCTCTGATCTTCGAGTATTTATTTGATGACCTTTCTGACATCTGTTTTTCGATTTTCAAGTTGCGTTGCGATGGGTAAAGGTCGTAATACATCCTGAGCGAGTTTCAGAATTTTTGGAGTAGCATAAGGGAACGTTTGGGTGCCCAAAACAGTGGCACCATGCGATTAGCATGCTCCAGAATTTTTCAGCAATTCAGGGCCAACTTCAAACGATTATCACTTCCTGAATATAAGGAACTGGGAGATTTGCTATATATCAAATGAAAGATATTTGAATCTTCTTTCCAATGCAATTGGTTTCACCCAATTACAACATCATAGTAATAAGTTACGATCAATTTATGTCAGCATGTCAAATCAGTAACTGAGGGACGGATTTGATTTGGGTCAACTTCGGTCGATCATAACTCCTTATATATGACGAACTGGGTTGCCTACCATATATAAAATTAAATATCTTTGAGTTAGCTTTCCAACGATATCAATTTCGCAAAAATCCAATACCCGAACGAGGAGTTATTAAGTTTTTTGTAGCCAAGGTACGCAGGATTTTTCTGCCATTTTTCAATTTCCTTAGGGGCAATCCAGTCATTTCACCCTTGCCACATTTCGTGGAAATAAGCATAAAAACTGATTTTGGGCATCAAATTATGTTATTTTCAAAAAAAAAATCCAAGAAAGAAACCCTAAAGCTCTAAATTCCCCTTCCTAAATCTTCCAATTCCACCATGGAAATTCCAAATTAATCCGATAAATGAAGTCCCCGTTCCGAGCTCTTCGAGATGCATCAATCAATTTTGTGAATAGTGTTCTGAGGCAAGAATTCATTCCAATCTTTAATTTTAAGGTATGTGGGGTTTGAACAAGAATAATTCTTTCATTCTTGTGCCTGTATCTTTAATTTTTATTATGGATTATTATGAGTTTGGCAAATGAATTTATTTCCAAGATATCCTACCATGAGATTTTGACTATGTATATATGTAAATTGTTCAAGCTTGCCAATTATGATTATTTAATGGATTCATATGGTTTTGTAAGTTGAATTATGTCTAAATAATTCGATTATGAACTTATAAAGATTTGAATTGTAAGTTTTGAATCACATGAGTATTTGACTATTTTCGTTCTATGAATTGAGATTTAATATTGGGATTCTTGGTGTTTCTATCAAGAATTGATATATTTTGAACATGTATTCACGTTTTAAGTTCAAGAATGAATTATTGGTATTTCCAAGTATTTTTGAGCCATATGTCAAATTTTGAGCTTCCTTATGACGATTTGAGTTATTGGGTATATTGATATCGAAGTTGCAATGAGTCTTGGTATTTTACGGATGGTTTTAATGAGTTAAATTGTTGAAAATATTACGTATTGAGTCTTCATATCCTTGTCAAAATATCGAGTCGGTTATGGTTCAATGCATTGATACCTTGTTGATGTTGAGGAAGATTAAAATGTTTTGAGCTAAAATGTGTTGAGTTAGGAATCCACAAATTGATATGATTTGATAAATGAGAAAGAGATTTGATTTGGTCTTTATGATAGACCCTTGAGATGTTGTGGTGGATTTCCTAACGCGTTCTGAGCTTGTCGGGGAGTAGTAATTAGCACCGAGAGGGAAATTTGGTATTTCCCCAAACCTATGTGCCACCGTAGCGCTGTTTGATGATGATATTAATGGCCAGAGAGCCCGATTGTGATTATTGCAGTTTTAAGGTCGTACTCCCTGGCAAAGAGTATGATTCTCCCGCCAACGGGGGTTTCAAACGTTGGTATTCCATGTAGCTCACGTGGGGTTGTCGGTTATAGGAAACTCTCGTGTCCATAAGATTAAGTTTCTTGAATTACTGAGTCACTCCGAGATTTGAGTCAAAGAGTTGAGGGGAAAAGGCATCGTTTCCACCCTAAACTATACCTGATAAGTCTAAGACACACCTAAACTATACTAGTGACCTATTACACACCTTAACTATAAAAAGGTGATATTATTACCTCCCCGCAACCCCCATTCTAAGGCGCGTGTGTTACACTTATTTTAGGCGCGTCCAGCCTATTAAATAGCAAAAGTAAACGGCTAATAACATTAAGGGAAAAGTCATCGTTTCCACCCCAAAATATAGTCGAAAATTTGAATCCACACCTAAACTATATAAGTGACCTATTACACACCTTAACTATAAAAAAGTGATACTTTTTACCGACGTGGTGCTGATGTGGCAGCGCGTGTAAAATACTACACCAAATGCAAGTGGTGGTAGCCTGACAGGGTGTAAATAGTTTCACTTTTTTATAGTTTAGGTGTGTAATAGGTCACTAGTATAGTCTAGGTGTGGCTTCGACTTTTCGGGTATAGTTTGGGGTAGAAACGATGCCTTTTCCCAAGAGTTGAGATGTTTATGATGTTTTATGGTCATTTATGATGATTTATAATTACCTATGATGATTTTTGATGATATGATAATTTATGATGATTTAGGATGATTTATCATAATTTATGATTTATAATGATTTATGTGGATTACGAGATTTTATCATATGAACTGTTTATTATGAAATTACAAAAAGTATGTTTTGATATAACTCAAGCCAAGTGAGTCATTATTGTCCGTATGCATGTTTTCATGAAATTGATTATACTATTTATATTGTTGCATGCACCCCCGCATACTCAGTACATTTCAAAGTGCTGACCCACATATTTCCATGGGCTACATTCTTACCAAAATGTAGGTAGAAGATGTAGCGCACATATCATGTTCAGCTGGGTCGCAGATCTCGATCGGCAGGTGATTAGTCCTTTTGATTCAGGGACTTGAGTTGTTCAGATTTGAGGTGTATTGTATTTTTTGTATTCAGTCGTATTGAGTAGGGGTAGTTGGGAGTCATGAACCGGCTATCGTTGGTCAATGCTAGTAGAGGCTTCATAGATAGTCACTAGTGGTTAGTGTATTCAGTTTCAGATTTGTATATATATGAGAAGAATTGTGACCGTGTAAACTTACTTTCATGTTGGTAAGACTAAGTTATGGGTTGTTTCTGCATTATTCCTTCTATTTTATGTATTTTATTCAGTTGCTTTGGGTTATGCCAGATAAAAGATTAGATTGGGGTCACTTGTGACCTTAAGCACCGTGTGACGTCTCGGGATCCGATTTTAGGGCGTTACAAGATTGGTATCAGAGTACAGAGTTCAAGTGTCCTAGGGTGTCTATGAAGCCCTGTCTAGTAAAGTCTTGCGGACTGGTACGGAGACGTCTGTACTTTTCTTCGAGAGGCTACGAGGCATTTAGGAAAATTCTCCCTTTCATTCAAGTCGTAGATCATGTTGTGGAAAGGTTCCTTAAGAAATTCAAACGGGTTCATATCTTGCATAAATTGGGCCATTTAGCCTTTTTCTAAAATACCGGATATAATC
The DNA here is from genome assembly GCA_030864215.1 of Capsicum pubescens. Classification (NCBI taxonomy): domain Eukaryota; kingdom Viridiplantae; phylum Streptophyta; class Magnoliopsida; order Solanales; family Solanaceae; genus Capsicum; species Capsicum pubescens. Next base: position 125,972,157 of record CM061546.1, on the reverse strand, counting down.
AAGCATAAATCCTTATAGATGGTGCTTTCTCAGATAATCTCCTCTGATATTACGGGTTTGTAAGTGAGCTAGAAAAAAAATGATTTCATTAGTGCTCTTGATTTCCGAAAAATTGAGGTGTCATATGTAGGTTCTTGAAGGTTGTGCATTAAGCCTATGTCGGAAGTATTTTTTGATTTCTCCCTAGAATTCATTATGTGATTTCGTATTTTCCTTATCTGTGTAATAATATTGAGACAGGGTGATTAACTAGTTCCAATTTCCTCTCTTGATTATATTCCTGGGCTTACTAGCAAAGGTTCCATAGCTTTCAAGATGTACCCTCATCCCTCTTGAGTCGTTCAGTTAAGGTAAAGCGAGACACATATTCTCATATCCTTGATTATGGTGTACCATACTTTTATTTCTTGAAAATATTTTTTGATCATCTTTTGATGAAAACTTGAAGTCTAGTGAAGCCGTGTGGGGCTTATTTCGATTCACTAGAATAATTGTTTTGATATTTATTTCCTTTTTCAAAATACAAAACCAAAGTCTAGTGAAGCCGTGTGAGGCCTTTTTCGATTCACTAGTAGCTGGTTGTTTACTCTGTTGTTCTTGCAGTGGTTGGAAACGTGGTGGAAGGCGATGTTAATAAATTATTATGGCATAGGCCATGGAATTGTGGATGATTAATTTCGTTATGAGATTTTGGTGGACTAGTATGTTTGGGGTGTTTGATAGATGGAAATGGTTGTTGAGATTGTTGTTAATCATAATCAGAGTTAGTTGTTAAGTTTGTATAGCGGGTGATGAGAAAAATAAATTTAATGATTGAATTTCTACGACGTTAGTGATAGGGAGGAGATTTTGTAGGTTTGAACCATATGTACGGGAGCTTAAGTCTATTTGTTTTTGATCAAGTGTGATATTGTGTGTTGAGGTAGTAGTATGCTCAAGGTGTTATGGGGATTTTCTTTAAGATATTAAATGTTAAGCGGTTAGTGTTATCCTTGATTGGGTAAGTATGAATGAGGATATGTGGTATACTATGTAATTGTGAGTTAACTTGGGCATTAGAGGTCGACGAGGGTGTTAGTTTTAGATGTGATGTTAGTAAAGCACGAAGAAGTTAGTATGGTTTAGCGATGGTTTGATGTCTCCATGGTAATTTCTAGAATCTAAGATGCGGAGTGCATGAATTGTTGTATGATAAGTTTTAAAGTTGTTTAAGTTTGTGGGTATTTGACAGTTATGTTAAGAATGGGATTTGCGCTCGCGGGTGTAGTTATGCGGGTTAAGTTATGGATCTTGTGTATGGGTATATCTGGGGACCTGGAGTAAAGAGAATGCCATGGACTAGAGTTTGTATGGTGATTCATTTACTCGGAGTGTTGGCTTAAGTCTAAGGGGGAGATAGTAGAAAAAAAAATTTAGCTAAGTTAAGATTGCGGGATTCAGGTAGGTGTATCGGTGGGTTGCAAGTTGGTGGTGAGAAGTAGTGGTGTTGATCCTATTTTACCCCAGCCTTTTCAATGACTTCGATATTTTCTCATGATTTATGTTTCATTCCCCCGATCATAATACATGTTCATGCATATCATGGGAAGAGATCTATAATTTTATCGATGTTGTAGCTGAAGGAAGAGATCTATAATTTTAGGCAGCTGTAGTCAGTCCATGCATGAGGCTTGGTTCAGGTTTAAGATAAAACTAAACATGGTGCCCAATCATCAGTATTCAGGGAAAAGCTTATCGAAGATATTCTATAGAGCCCTAACATTATCTCCAAAGACATGGAAGACATCATATCTTGAGGATCTTTCATGAGATTACATTAGGAGGTAGCTTTGGAGATGCTAGATCGGATCTTACTCACTAACCAAGGGTGGTAAACTCGGGAAGCTGAGAGAGCATCTGGTACTTATGTTATTGGTGCCTCTTCTGACCAGAGACTAGCTGATGATGCAGTAGTGCAAGAAATTGCATTACTAAGGATTGAGTTAGGGTGATATCAAAGAAGTTTGCAGCAACATATTCAGAGAAAATTAATACAGTAGAAGCTTAGGAGTCAGCTTCCAAAGCATACGAATATTAATTGGAAGAGGAAGCAAATTATTTAGATCATTAGATAGCGGGTTTCCAAGCCTAAACAAAAGGGAACCAAGGTCAGAACTATTATGATAGTTACACAGACTATAGCAGAGAGTGAGATGGTGATTGAAGGAAGAATTATGAGTACAGAGAGAAGGGAGATAGATACATTACACCTGGTAAACGTGGTGCAGTATCTAGAATAGAGCATATGCTGGATAAATTGGTGAAGGGTTAGGAAAATTTGGAGACCAACCTTAAGAAGATTAAGGCTGATATTTTAGTAGTGACCCAAAAGGTCAAGTCACATACCATTGCTATAAAGAATTTGGAGCACCCATTTGGGAAGATGTTAGCAACTCTAAACCAGTGGAAGCCAGGTACCCTTCCGAGCAACACAGTGCAAAATCTGAAAAATGACAGTCTATAACAACGACGAGTGGTATCACTACTATGGATCCCCCACAACCTGCTACAAAAGTTGTTAATAGTGAGATATCTGCTACTGAGTCTGGAAAGGTAGAAGATGATAGAGATACAGTTGCTAAAGATAAAGGTAAGGGTCTACTCATTGAGCTATAGGTAAGAAAAATTTTGAGATCACCCCCACCTTTTCCTCAGAGATTGATGCAGAAGAAAGAGGAAGGTAAGTTCAAACGAGTCATTACAATGCTTAGAGAATTAAGTTTAAACATACCTCTTCTGAGGCATTAGAGAAGATGCCTATATAGGCCAGGTTCATAAAATAGTTAGTCATAAGAAAGAAAGGATCAACTTTTAAGGATGATGAGGGAATGCACCATTGCAGTGCATTCACGACTAGGTCCTTGGCATAGAAAAAGGGTGATCCCAAAGCGTTCACTATACCATGCACTATTGGGTCATCCAATTTCGCCCGAGCCTTGTGTGATTTAGGGGATAACATTAATTTGATACCATTGGATGTATTCAAGCAACTAGAATTGAACCCTATGAAACTGACTTCGAGGCGGCTATTGATGGTTGACCGCATAGTGAAGAAGCCTATGGGAATCGCTTATGATGTGATTGTTAGTGTGGACAAATTTATTTTCCCAGTTGAGTTCATCATCTTGGACTGTGGTGACACCGAGATTCCCATTATTTTAAGAAGACCATTCATGACCATAGGCAGAGATATGGTTGATAAAAAGAAGGGTGAGTTGAAATTCTGAGTCAACGGTGAGGAGACGATATTCAACATCCAAAAGTCTATGAATCAGCCAATCTACTTTAGGGTAGTTTCGGTGATTGATTCTATTGATGACCCTGGAGGTTATTTCTATGGGTATCTTGATGAATTTTAAGTAGTCAATATACCTACCTCGTGCCACGATGTTAAATCAAGAACTTCCTGGGAGGCAACCGATGGGCTTATTAGTGAAGTCTGAGTAACCAACATAGCCATGTCATGCCGCGACGTTAAATCAAGCGTTGGGCGGGATGCAACCCACTATATTTTAGTGTTTATGTTTTTGTTGTTTTGTTTTTCTAGGTTTTTAGCTTTTGGACTTTACATATAATACAATAAAAATTGCTACATTCATCGATTTCAAAGTAAGTTTAGTTGAAAATTGAAAAATAGAAATTTTGAGGATGAAAAATAGTAAGTTATGGACTTTGGCACCTAATTTTACTTTTTGAACAAAAAACTTAGGTTGCAGGACCATAAGTATCTGGAAAGATGTCAACATGCCAAGTTCGGGTTGCAGAAAAGTCAGCCAAAATTTTTAGCCCGACACCTGCGCCTAGAACTTGTGTGTTGTAGGTGCTACCTATGCTCAAGACCCGACCACGGGTACAGGGTGAAGTTAGGTGCCATGATTAGGTCAAATTTGATCCCACTTTCAAATTAAAACTTTAGGCCCACTAACATTTAAATATGACCTATTACAGCCCCCCGCCAATATAAAAACATTCTAACCCTCATTCTAACTCATTCTAATCCTCGAAACTTCAATTTTCTCTTGGAATTCAAACTTCTCACCTTAAACATGAACCAACCCCACACTTAACAAAACACAAATTTGACACTTGTTTGAGATATCAACTAGTCCAACCATACTAGAAACAAGTTTCAATCATGGTTTTCCTTAAGTTCTTCATTATTCTTTTGAGAATTTTCATATAAGACGTAACTTTCTTGGCTCTTAATGGTGATATAATAATTTATCGATTGTAGAAACAAGTTGATATGTGTAGTACATTTCTAAATATATTGAAATATCTTTCTTGTATATAGGATCCTTGAAATAAGACTAAAATCATAATTAGGGCCTTGTTTTGAGGTAAAAATCTAAGTTTAGGCCCTAACTGGAAGTTGAATTCTAATGAATGAAAGTAATGCCACGAGTTGAACATATTTTTGTACTTTGAAATTCTTGATTCTCGAGTAGTGCATATACATTTGACTTATTAGGATTTCAAATAGGTTATACGGGTGTGAAATGTGATGATAAATTCTATCTTTTCAAATTTTGAGTTTTTTTTTCAACTTTCACTATCCCTTATTTTTTTTATGCTGACAATTGGTTTTCAAGTATACATGGCACCTAAAGTAGCCTAGAAGAAAGAAGTTGGTACTTCGAGGAGACGGGCATAGTCTCCTGAACTTAGCGGTTTAGTAGAGGAGTATCCGAGACAACGTCATGTTGATGTTGTAGTTTCAGTAACACGTAGAGTCACACAAAGACAGACTCTCCAGGCTACTCAGACCGTAGCAGCATGATCGAGGATGATGTCGATGAGTGACACGACCCGAATTAAGTCCTTGTCGTAATGGGAATCAAAAGTCTAACCTGGACCAGGTACCACCCCCAGTTACCCAACCCAAACTCTAAACATGTACCCTGAGTCAGATGAATTATGAACATATAATAAGATAGCATTTTGTACAATTCTAGAATCTGGGATAGGTCCAGAACTGTGACCCATCCAAGCAAGTCCAACCATCCAATATTCAACCAATAACCATACCAAAACCAAAACAAAATCCAAGTACAAGTCCTTAACATAATAAGATGGTACCATCATAAAGACAGTCAAATGGTATTAGCCATAATACCAATACCAATTTCAAGGCTGACACCACTACCGACACCGCCTATAACAACCCATAGTAGTCCTACAAAGCTCTAACCAAAAGTAAAACAATATCCGGTTGGAACATTCTCCCAATCATAGCCAAAATAATAGTTTATAAATGACCAAAGAAAGTAAAGACATCCATGACATGAAATGGTGCCCTTCAAAATATGGAAGCTCACCAATTCAATCCAACCAAGTAGATCCCAAATCCTGCATTGCGTAGGGATACATCTCCCAAAGATAGGTTAGCGGGTGAATGCTAGCATGCACTCAGGATAAGGATAAAATAATGTGAACATTTAAAACCAAGTAAACAAACTATATGTATTCAAAACCATACATACATTTATATAACCATGCTGGGAAATGGAATTGGTTTAGTATGCTTTTAAAAACATTAACCTAGGTATGTGTAGCTTATCTATCCTAGAACTACCCATGGGCTATATGGGTCAAGTATAACCCCCAGAACGGGCTCTGATGTGTGTATCCGCATGAACAAAAGATACCATAAGAGTAGGGGATTCTCGAGTACCCTTTGCTCTCCATGATACATATGTACAAGTGTACTTAGGTGATTCCCGTGTACCCCATAAGTATTATATATCGTCACCATGACCAATCCTCATGTCGACAAACATGAGTTTCCATTGTTCGTCCATTGGACTCACACCTTTACAGTTAGATATCACACACTGCCATTATTACCCAATTAAAACCACTGCAACACAATCAAACCACCATTACATTTATTATTAACCAAGGCTATAAATAGTGGTATCGTCATACCGATTATAGCTTGCAAGCAATGTCCTTATCTAATATTTTAAGTAAAGATATTCCCATGTACCCATAGATTACATTATTAGGTTGAATTGGTAGAATCCCATGTACCCCACAAAATGTGAGTTATTAAGTTTGCTTGGGGATTCCCTTGTACCCCACAAGGCTTTCAACTAGATCAACCATAACCACCAAGAGCTTACCATTTAATCATTCAAAAAAATTTAAACCATTTATACAATTTAGGGTTCCATTACCAAGTTATACCATACAATAGTTCCATTAAAAGTCCAACAATATAGTAAAAGCATTCTCATAGGCATTTTATCAACTATATTGGGGGCATAGTATTTCAAAAATCAAAACCAAACACCAATTAACAATTCCCATGTAATGAAATGTCCAAACCACCATTAAAACATGTAAATCTATAATTAAAACATGGGAAAACCATAACCAAGCATTTATAACCAAAAAACCAACATATATTTGAAAACCCAAAACTATACAACAATTACGACATGAAAATAATTTATAAAACATGCCTTTAGTTACAATTAATAATGAGAGAGGAGTAACATACTTTAGATTATAAAGATGACGGAGAGAAATCACCCTTGTAAGTCCCAAATTGACCACCATAAAGGAAACCCTAGCCTTCCTTAACCAAAGAGCCTTGAGAGAATTTGAGAGTGTTTAAGAGTTTGATTGATTGCAATTAGGTTAATAAAGCCCTAAAAAGGTTCTTTATTTCGTGGGGTCCTAATAGGGTAAGAGGGGAAATGTCTAGATTACCCCTAATTTAAACTACATAAAATCCCCGCAGGATGGTACGACCACCCAACCCCAACTATCCCTAAGGTACAAGTAGTACCTATATCATGTACCCTAGGCCTCCTTTTGGACTCCAACACTATCCAACATATGACCTCCCAACCTAAACTGTGCCTAACCATATGATTAGTACCATTAAATCGTACCCTAGGCAGAAAAAAATCACCTAGACTATACTTAGGGCAACATACGATTGACACCTTACCATTCGTACCTTAACATATGACTCGTATGATCCAACTGTACCTTAGATAGAAACCAACCAACCCACACTAGTTACCATACAACCAAGACCATCAAAACTGTACCCTATTATACGAGAAGTACCCTAAGTCATATAATGTCCAAAAGCCAAAAATCAAGAAATTTTTCTATGGGTCAAAACCTAGGGTGTTTCAGTCTCCCCCACTAGGATCATTCATCCCCGTTACACTACAATATAACCATTCCAACCTTTAACTAAGTTAGAAAACAAAGATGCAAGGAATTCAACCTTCTTTTAACCAAGTTAGAAAACAAAGAAATGATCAAGAACACATACCTTCCAAACGAATATTTGGAGCAGAAGACTAATGCAGATACTTGGACTTCATGTCCTCTTCTGCTTCCCAAGTATCTTCTTACACCTTGTTGCATCACCATAGAACATTAACCAAAGCTACATCCTTGGTCTGCAACCGACGAACCTGCTGATCCAAGATCCCAATCGGGATCTCCTCATAAGATAGAGAATCCTAGATACCTAATCCTTCAAAAGGAACAATCGATGAAGGATCATCTATACACTATCTCAACATAAGGACATGGAATATCAGTTGAATGGAGTTCAAATTAGAAGTCATCTCAAATTCATACACAATATTACCAACCCTCCTCAAAACCACATAACGACCAACATACCTGGGACTGAGCTTTGCCCATTTCCCAAACCGTATTTCTCTCTTCATGAGAGGCACCTTTAGGAACACCCTATCCCCAACCTCAAACTCTAAGTCCCTACACCTTATATTTACATAGGACTCTTAGAAGATTTTAGATGCCTTAAGCCTATCCCGAATAATATTTACCCTCTTCATAGCCTGATATACAAAATTTGGGAAAAATATATCCATCTCACCAAGCTTGAACCACCCAATTGGATATCCATACCTCCTACCATACAATGTCTTAAAAGGGGCTATCCGAATGCTAGAATGATAGCTATTATGGTAAGAAAACTCTTAAAGGGGTAGATTCTCAACCCAATTACCACCATAATCAATCACACATTAAAGAAGAATATTTTCCAATGTTTAAATAATCCTTTCTTCTTGCCCATCCATCAGCGTGTGAAAGTAGTACTCAGACTAACCTTAGTACTCAACCCCTTCTGAAATAAACCCCAAAAGTGAGATAAAAACTATGTACCACGATTAGAGATAATCAAAACAAGTATCCCATGCAGCTTTAAAATTGCATGAAGATATAACGTCACATAATCCTCAGTCGATAAGTTAGTCCTCATTAGCAAGAAGTGACTCAACTTTATCATCCTATCCACAATGACCCCAATCGAATCAAATTAGTTTCCAGATCGAGGAACATTGGTAATGAAATCCATGTTGATCACATCCCATTTCTATTCAGGCAATTCAATTTCCTGATACAAGCCTCCAGGCCACATGTGGTTAACTTTCACTTGTTGACACACCAAATATTTGGCCACAAAATCAACCACATCCTTTTTCATACCATTCCATCAATACATCTCTTTGAGATCATGATACATTTTCATTAAACCAGGATAAAAATCGTAGAAAAATTCATGTGCCTCGGCCAATACCCTTACTCGCTAACCATCGACATTAGGAACATATAACCTATCTTGGTACCGCAAGGTACCATCACTACTAATCTAAAATACCATTACTTTTTTCATACCTATATCACCCTTTATTTTCATAAAGATGGGATATAGCATTTATTTCTCCTTAATCTCTACACCAAGAGATGACCGAATCACTTCCTGTACCAATACACCACCATTCTTAGAGTCCAAAAGGTGAACTCCAAGATTAGCCAAGCGGTGAATATCCTTCACCAAATCCCGCCTCTCCTTATCCACATGAGCTAAACTCCCCATGAAAAACCTACTAAGAGTATCAACAAAAACATTTGCCTTACTTGGATGGTAGTAAAAACTCAAGTAATAGTCCTTAAGAAGCTTAAGACATCTCCTCTGCCTGAGGTTGAGCTCTTTCTAAGTGAACGCATACTACAAACTCTTATGATTCGAGAAAATATCCATGTGCACTCCATAAAAATAGTGATGCAAAATTTTCAATGCAAACACCGCAACTAAAAATTCCAGATCATGAGTTGGATGATTCCACTCATGCACCTTCAACTGCCTAGAAGCATAGTTAATCACCTTACTATGCAGCATTAAAACAAAGCCAAGTCCCACCCAGGATGCATCATAGTAAACAACAAACCCCTCATTGCCTTTAGGAAAGGTCAAAACTTGAGCCGAAGTTAGCTTGTCCTTCAGCTTCTTAAAACTACCCTTACAAGCATCTGACCAAGATAACTTTAACTTCTTTTGAATCAATAGGGCAACTATTATAAAAAAATTCTCTAGAAACCTCCTATAGTACCCAGCCAAACCTAAGAAGCTCTGAATGTCTGTTGGAGTCGTATGTCTAGGACACCTCTTAACCATCGCCACCTTTTATGCATCCACCATGATCCCCTCACTAGAAATAATATGACTCAAAAAATAGTAGTGTTTAATCAGAATTCACATTTTTAGAATTTGGCATACACCGGCTGCTCTTTCAAGGTTTGTAACATCACACAGAGGTGATTGGCATGATCCACCTTACTCTTAACGTGCACTAAAATGTCATCAATGAACCCAATGAGAAATAAATCTTAAAAATGATAGAATACCTAATTCACCAAATCCATAAATATTGGTAGAGCATTGGTTAACCCAAAAGACATCACCAAGAACTTAAAGTGCCCATACCAAGTATGAAAGACTGTCTTAGAGATATCCACCTCACTAATCTTAAGCTAATGAAATCCAAACCAAAGATCTATCTTTGTAAAAAAATTTGACACCTTCTAACTAATCAAACAAGTCATTTATTCTAGGAAGAGAAGAGTTGTCATTAACTATCACCTTATACAACTTCTGATAGTCAATACACATCCGAAGGAAACCATTCTTCTTATGCACGAATAACAGCGGTGTACCCCACGGGGATATACTAGGATGACTGAAACCCTTTTTCTAAAAGATCCTTAAGTTGCTCCTTAAGTTCATTCAACTCAGTTAGAGCCATTCTATAAGGATAAATAGATATTAGATGAGTGTCCGGAACCAAATCAATTGCAAACTCAATCTCCCTATCTGGAGGAAAACCAGCAAGATCATTCAAAAAAACTCAGGAAACTCATTCACCACAGGAACCAAATAAAAAGAAGGACCTTCCGAGTAAGTATCTTTAACCTAGATCAAATCATAGAGACACCTATTATAGATTAACCTCCAATCTTTAAGATATAAACTTCCTATTACGAACTAGGGAACCACTCTCCCATTCAATAATCGGTTCACCAGGGAACTTAAAGACAACCTTATGAGTCCAACAATCTAAGGATGCATAGCACGAGTGTAACTAATCCATCCCCAGAATGATATTAAAATCAACCATATCTAATTTGAACAAATTTACCAAAGCCTCCTTACTACCAAAAGATACCATACACCCCCTATAGAATGTTTTAGCAACCACCGAGTTATCTACTAGGGTAGAAATAGAAAATAGATCCAAAATAACCTCTGAATCAATATCAAAATGCATAGACATAAATGGGGTCACATAAAAGAGAGTGGACCCAAAATCAAGTAAACAATACATGTTACGAGAAAAGAGTTATAATATACCAGTGATGACATCAAGTAATGCCTCAGACTCCTCTCAAGATATAAGAGCATATAACATATTCTGTCCTATGACGATAAGAGAAATAGAAACAAATGTAGAAGTAGCACCCCTTAGTGTAGGAGAAGATGAAGAGGCAACCAAAACTTTGTTCGGTCTTGAAGAAACCTGATACAAGCACGATCATAAAGATGGATGCTTTTGAGTATTTTGAATACAACATACAGAGTGTACGAGTTGAAGTGAAAAAAGGGCTCCAAAGTCGCCTCTCTATTGCACAACATGGGCTCTATTTTGTTCATTTAACACTAAGAGGCACATTTGTCATTTTTTCTCTTATTGTAATAAGTCTATAAAATGAACATGTTAGTTTTTTGGCTCACTAGTTATTGAATATTAATGAAGGAACACTTCTCATGAGAGAGAGCCTCCCTAGGCCGAAACTAGGTCATGAGTTCGTGTAGATTCACTTGTGAATTTGTATTGCTTGGAAATGATAGTGCTTGAGTAGAGGAATCCCTTTCGTGTCTTCATAAGAGTGTGGTGGTACTATTGTAAGTATTAGGGGTCCTTATATTTAATATATATTTGGGTTCTTGGGTATTATTGTAGTGTATGTGTCACTATCTATCTCTACATTTCATGTCTCAGTTAGTATTATCTAGGGAAATCGTTAGTTCTTGTTTTTCTTGTAATCTTATATTCGTTGGATTGTCGTTATCCTATTATTGTTCTTCTTATCATATTGTTGTTTATGTCTTATTATTATTATTGTTTTTGGTGTTAGTTACACCTTTTTTCTTGTTGTTGTTGGACCCAAGATTTGTGTTTGTGTAGCTCTCGGTTTTCCTCTTCTTGTGGACTATTTTTAGAGTGTTTTTGATACGTACCAAGTTTGTATCGTATCATCTAGTATCAAAGCATGGCTTGATTTTTTTCCCAGAAGATCAATCTTAGGCTTGTTTGCTTGAAAATTCAAAACAAAAGTTAAAAACTAAAAATTCTAAAAAGAAACAAATCTATCCATTTTGTTGTATTGGCCAAAATTATGTATTATTGTGTCTTGGCCGAGATTTGTGTCTTGTTAACTTAGATCTAAGAGTATTTTTGGTGTGTTATGTTGTTGTTAGTGTTAGATTCTTCATCCCTAACACTAACGTATTTTAAATCTAAGTTTGAGCTTTAAAAGTTGATGTTGTTGTTGTGAATCCAAAGTGTGGCCGATTGTTGTTGGTATTGTTGTTGTTGGTTCATGTTTTGAATGTGTATTATGGGTATTTTGTTGTGAATTTTAAGCTTGAAAAGGTGGTGGTGTTTTTTGTGGGGGGGGGATCCAACTTGAACCTTAGAACTTCAAGACTCAAAGTTTGTGTTCTTGGTGTTTTTGGTGTTCTTCACCATCTCCATACATTGTTGAAGAAAAAGTGGTTGTTTATCTTTGAAGTTAAAGAAAAAAAGTGTGCATTGTGTTAGTCTTTCAGGACATAGATCTAAGTTTCAAGGTGTAGTTCTTGTAACTCAAAGACTTTTCCTACACACTAAAGACTTTACAACCCAGTTCCAACCACTTTACATGAGACAAGGGCCCATGTTTTAAGGAAAAGTATTACAAAAGTCAAGTCTTCAAATTTGAAACTTGAAAAAGGTTTCAAGACTTATTATTCCCTCCTTAAAATAAATTCCACCAATCCAAATTAAAAATGGGTCAAGACTTGGATTTTGGAAAATAAAATTATAGAAACCACAACCAATACGTGGCTTCCACATCATCATTTTACTGTTCACACAACAATTTTGGCTCAAATTTTTGATTTCATAGTTTCATTTTCTTGTTAGTTAGTTTCATTTGTTGATTCCAACACTAACTTACAAGTTAGTGACCATTTACTAGATTGTGAGTTGGTTGTGAAATATTCCTTCGTGTTTACGTCCTTGTATGTTCTCTCAATTCTTTGGAGTCGTTGTAAGCATTTGGTTCACCTCTCAACACATCACGGAGTACAAGCAAGCTTACAACACTTGTGAAATTAAAGTATGAGGAATCCAAGAGGCAAAGAAATAAAGAGAGAGTGTGAGGACCTTTCTTGTACAACTAATTTGTTAGTGTTTTGTATGTAACTTCTTGGCTACAATGAATAACAACGTTCCTAGTGCTATCTTGGCTGAGGATGAAACTCAATTGAGCTGAATAATATTAAAGGAAACTCTGAAGATGGAGAGAAAGGCAAGGTGAAACATGAAGATGTTGGATGAGACTTGAAGTTGTTATGTCCTTGGCTTCTTCTTATTTTATGGACTATTTTGGGAGCCATTTTCATTTGGTTTGTGCCGTGAATTTGAGGTTAAATTCCTCTCAATATTGAGAGGATGATACAAGCACGATAATGAATATGGACACTTTTGAGTATTTTGAATGCAACATACAAGTGTATGAGTTGAAGTGTAAAACGGGCTCCAATGTCGCCCCTCTATTGACTCCATGGGCTCCATTTTGTTCATTTAACACTAAGGGGAACTTTTTCATTTTATCTTTATTGTAATAAGTCTATTAATAGAACAAGTTAGGGTTTTAGCTCCCTAGTTATTTAACATTGATGAAAGAACACTTCTCTTGAGAGAGATCCTCCCTAGGTCGAAACTAGGACATGAGCAAGTGTAGATTCACTTGTGAATGTGTATTACTTGGAAACTATGGCGCTTTAGTCGTGGAATCCATCTCATGTCTTCGTAAGAGTATGGTGTTTCTATTTTAAGTCTTTGGGGTCATTAGATTTAATATATCTTTGGGTCCTTGGGTCTTATTGTAGTGTATGTCTCACTATCTATCTCTACCTTTCATGTCTTAGTTAGTGTTATCTACGGAAACCGTTAGTTCTTGTTGTTCTTTTAATCTTGTAATCTTGTAATCGTTGAATTATTGTTATCCTATTTTTGTTCTTCTTATCATATTGTTCTTTATCTCTTGTTCTTGTTAGTATTTTTGGTGTTAGTTACACGTTGTTTCTTGTTGTTGTTGGACCCAAGATTTGTGTTTGTGTTGCTCCCGGTTTTCCTTTTCTTGTGGACTATTTTTAGAATGTTTTTGATACGTACCAAGTTTGTATCGTATCACAACAATACCATATAGATAGTTTCTAAGTATATGGCTTGACTAGCCATATTTAAAACACATTTCCCTCCCCTCATCACAAAAACCCCAATGCTACCAACAATAGAACCTACAAGGGGGACATAATGAAGCCGACTGAGCCTCACTAGCTTAAGATTGGGCACCCTGTGCTCTGAAGTTTTTCCACCTTGATGATGCCTGTCTCCTGACTACTTTTGGTAGGGATCACTAACTGTGGAGAAAGAACCATAACTTCCTCACTTCTTCTTTGGCCACTTACCACTATATCGACCACTTTACAGTTGAACACCATCCTGCTCATAGAATCTAAACTTGTAACCCTGACTTTCACCTACCTCAGCCTACTTTCTCTTTTCCTCTTCCACCCTTTGCATATGAACAACCAACCTAAAGATATCCATGTCCTTGATCAGCAATGTAGTCTTTCTTTTAAGTATCAACTCATGAGATAGTCCTGAAGTAAGCTTTCTCATCACGGCCCTCAGATCCGACGCCATTTTCGAAGTATACCTTGATAGGTGGTGAAATTTCAAGGAATACTCTTCGACTAACATATTCCCCTATTTCAGATTAAAAATTTCTCTACTTTCACTTCCCTTCACTCCTGAGAAAAGAAGTGATCTAGAAAAGCATTAGAGAAAGTCTCCTACAGAGATGACTAATCAACCTCACCCCTCGCCTAATCCCATTCCTCATACCAACAGTACGCCACATCCTTTAGCTGATGGGCAAAAAAATTCACCCTTTCCACATTTGTTCCTTTCATGACCCTGAAGATATTTTCCATCTCATACAAAAAAACCTGAGGATCCTCCTCCACCATAAGACTAGTAAAAGTTGGAGGACTCAACCTTATGAACTAGCCAACCCTTGTGGCCTCAGAAGATGCAATACCAGATGCACCCCACTCATCCTGAGAAGCTACCAACTGACCAATCATATGAATCAACTGACAAAATTCCACATTCATCAAGTGTGCTTGAGGATCCTGAGAAGGAACTGGTGGAACTCCCAAAAAATCATTTATGAGACCCCTTGACCTAGTATGGATCCCATAAGTAGAGTGTGTCCCATTAATATTGTCCCCAGTTGGGATAAAGGATTTTTCGTGAGCTTCAGATCTGAAAGGCATGATCTGAAAGGCAAAAAAATAGGAATTAGAGAAGATTCCAGGACTTAAACTCAAAGCTTGGAAATAGAACACAAAGAAAGAGAAACATTCTTAAATGTTGTGTAGCCTATCTCTTATGAGTGTGGCACACTACACACCCTAAAAAGAGAATCTACTCGACACGGATTTGTGGAATCCCAATTCACCATGAACCTAAATCACTAATACCAACTTGGCACAACCCAAACATAGGCCTTGTCGTAATCGGCATCCCAAGTCCAACTAGGATCTTGGACCACCCCCTCCCCCTCCCTTATTACCCAACCCAACCTCAAAACATATACCCTGAGTTAGATGTATTCCAAACATATAACAAGATAGAATTTTGTACAAATCTAGAATCTAGGATAGGTCCACAACCGTGACCAACCCAAGCTAGTCCAACCATCGAATACCCAACCAATAACTATAACAAAACCAAGAAAATAACTATGTACAAGTCCATAACATAATAGGATGGAACAATCATAAATACAGTCAAACGTTATCATCCATATACCAATACCAATGCCAAGGCTAACACCACTACTGATAACGCCCATGCCCAACCATAGTAGTCCCATAAAGCCTCTAACCAAAAGTAAAATAATATCCAATTGGGACATGCCCCCAACCATAGACAAAACCATTGTCTATAAGATGACTAAAGTAAGTGAAGACATCCATGACATGAAATATAGAGTCTCAAAATATGGAAGCTCACCACTTTGATCAAACCGAGATGATCTCAAATTAGATCACTAAGTAAGTGGAGTAGAATGGTCGGTTGCTACATCATGTTGGGATACAATTCTTGAAGATGGGTTAGTGGGTGAATGCTCACATGTACTCATGATAAGGATAAAATAATAGTAACATTTAAAACAAAGTAAACCAACCATATGCAATCATAACCATACATATATACATATATATAACCATGCTGGGAAAAAGTGAACCAGGTATAGTATGCATTTAAAACCATTAACCTGTTATGTGTAGCCTAACCATCCTAGAACCACCCAGGGGCTATATGGGTCGAGTGTAACCCCATAAATGATCCTCGATGCATGTAGATGTACGAACCAAGGATACCATAGGAGTAGGGGATTCCTGAGTACCCTTTGATCTCCATTATACATATGTACAGGTGTACTTAGGGGATTCTCGTATACCCCGTAAGTATCATATATGGTCTCCATGACCAATTCTCATATAGAAAAATAGGAGTTTCCAGTGTCCTTCCATTGGACTCACACCGTCATCATTAGCTAGCCCACCCCGCTATTATTGCCAACTTAAAACCATTACAACAAAACCAAACCACCATTCAATTTACTATTAACCAAGGCTATAAGTAGTGGTATCATTATACTGACTATAGCTTGCAAGAAATATCCTAAGACAAGATTTTATGTAAATCGATTCCCATGTACCCATAAATTAAATTATTAGGCTAACTTGGGGGAATTCCATGTACCCCACAAGATGGTTTTTATTAAGTTTTCTTGTGGGATTCCATTGTACACCACAAGGCTTTCAACTAGACCAACTAAGACTTGACCATTTAACCATTCCAAATCATTTATACAATTTAGGGTTCCATTATCAAGTTATACCATACAATAGTTCTATTAAAAGTCTAACAATGTAGTCAAAGCATTCTCATAGACATTTTATCAAACATATTGTGGGAATATTGTTTACAAAACCAAAACCAAGTACCAATTAACCATTCCCATGCAATCAAATTTCCAAACCACCATTAAAATATGTAAATTATTAATTAAAACATGGGAAAACCAAGACCAAGCATTTATAACCAAAACCTCCAACATATATTTTAAAACCCAAAACCGTACAACAATTATTCCATGAAAACAATTCATAAAATATGCCTTTAGTTGGAACTAACAATAAGGGAGGAGTAACATGCCTTTGATTACAATGATGACATAGAGAAATCACCCTTGCAAGTCCTAAATTAACCACCTTGAATAAAACACTAGCCTTTCTAAACCCAAGAGACTTGAGAGAATTTGAGAGTGTTTAAGAGAGTTTAATTGATTACAAATAGGTTAATGAAGCCCCAAAAAGGTTCTTTATGTCGTGGTGTCATAATAGGTTAAGAGGGGAAATATCCAAATTACCCCCAACTTAAATTGTATAAAATACCCATAGGATGGTATGGCAACCCCACCCCAATTGTACCCTTGGGTAAGAGTGGTACACTTATTTTGTACCCTAGGCCTCCCCTTACACCCCAACATAATCCAAAATATGATCACCCAAGACAAACCATACATAACCATATGATTAGTACCATAACTGTACCCTAGGCAGAATAGAATCAACTAGACTATACTTGGGAAAAATATGATAGACACCTTACCATTCTTACCCTAAACATATGAATCATATGATCTAACCATCCCTTGAATAGAAACCAACCAACCCACATTGGTTACCATACAACCAAGACCATCCAAAACTTACCCTATCATACAAGAAGTACCCCAAGTTGTATGATGTCCAGAAGATAAACACTAAGAAATTTTTCTAAGGGTCAAAATCCAGTGTGTTTTAGAGAGGATATCACCACCACATACTCCTACACCTAATGATGATGATGAGGATGAGGATATAGAGGATAAGTAGACTCCACAAGCTGATGCACAGGACCCCCATTCTGAGAAATGTTCCTAAGATTCTTTTGAGAGGGTTGAACAGGAGTAGTCATAAGTGGTACCGAAGTCTAAGAAGGGTACTTCCACTCATACACAGCTGATAGAGTTACCCCAGTCTAAGGAGGGTACAACACAGTCATCCCACGCTGTACAATAAGCACCCATACCTACGTATGCCCTAGATGAACCTCTAGAGGAGGGATATCTGAGGTGGTTTATGGAAGTGATATGATATATATGAGCTTTTGCACTATCTAGTAGCTAGGCAGGCCTATAAGATATATCTATGAGGAGAGAAGGATCAACTTATCAGGGATACAAATGTTACCACAATTGAAGGCAGCATTTGACAAGTATTAGCTTGGGTGGATGACTAGGCCACTAAGTTCTTATAGTCGGGCTATAGTGTACAAGTTTTATGCATCTTATAGATCCACCATAGTCCTTCCCATGTGCTATCATCCAGGCTTTATTAGATTTGCACCGCATCCATAGCTTAATCACATACTAGTCAGTGGAGTCAAAGTTAATATCCGAGAGAAGACTATCAACAAAGTCATATTTGGCCCAGATTATATTACACCCACATCTATAGTTGAGTGCGACTAGAGATTAAGGATTTCACATGAATATCTTGTTTTGTGGGATACTAAGCATATGACTGAGAGGCTTGAGATAGCTAGGTGGATATCTAGTTATATTTCACCAAAAGGTGATGAGACCATATGGATTGAGGAGTCAGCTAAGATCAAAAAGGGCTTGTTGACACTAGAGGCTAGATTTTTTGTAGTTGCTGATTCGATATTTCCTCCTTTTTACTTCTTTAGATAATGCATTCACATGGGAAGGAGTTTCATTGGGATCCTGCTTAATGGATGGTTATGATGTTGATTTTATTGCCATCTTCAAATATGAGCTATACGATAGAGCCTTTGGTGAGCTGACTAACCAACAATTTCCTTGTATGATCAAGAGACTATGTGATGAGGTAGGTATTCCTGAGTTACCAAGTAATAATGAGATGGTGGTTTCCACTACGACTGTGCAGTCGAGGAACATAATGGGTCTAGCATAGTTAGGCACTTCAAGGAGATCTATACAATAGATAGCAGCACCACAGGCCTAAGCTGATGGACCAACAGTTTTTATATTGCTTGATGAGGCATATATAGATGATGCGAGTGTTGGTATAGATATAGAGATAGAGGAGCAGAGAGATTCTTGAGATTTGAGTACGCGAGATAAAGGGACATATGCAACTTCTTCTTCAGCCCTGACTTTTACCTCAAAGCCGATTGGTGTATCTATAGAGCTTGCTCGCCCATCCACTATATCTAATACAATAGGTATGATTACTGTACCTAGTGAGCTTTTGCAGATCCTAATAGATAGACAGAGGTCTACAATCACTCGGTTGAAGGTTGTTGAGATAACATATCTACACTCTTTGGGTAGATGAGATCATGGGTCAAGACTATACTTGAGTAGGCCCAGTCTATATAGGAGGCTACTCAAAAAGCTAGACTATTAGAGCTGCGCATCAATTTTCAAACATAGATTGATGAGCTGGAGAGACAGGTTACATCCTTATACATAGAGATAGGTGCACCAATATTGATTCAGATATGGAAGGATTTTGATATCCTACGAGCAGAGGTACGCTCTCTTATAGATAGTCATGCCGCAGCTACTCCTTCTATGATACCCCTTGCAGTCTAGGTATTACTTTCATGTTCTTCAAGATAGTTTGACTTCTTTGTGGAGGATGATTAGGAGGTCCCAGCAGTTAGAACCAAGATAGATCACTTGCATGATTTACAAGATCCTATTATGACAGAGAAAGAGGCACTGAAAAAGGTGAGACATGATTCTTCAACGATTCCTTTCATAGATAGATAGAGGCCTAATGTTATAGCAGTGGGTGCATTATCTAGTAGTGCACCTTCACCACCATCGCATCCAATGACTTTTATTCCCCCATCTGAGGAGGCTTTTGACTTGGGCGCTTAGTATGTCCCAGGTCTATTCTCACTTCCATATGTTTTGTTTTATTCTAGTTCATTGATGACAGTGTGCAGTTTTTAGTTGGGGTAGGAATGTTATGCCGCCACGAATTTTCATTGTCATGCTTCTTTTTCTATCGGCCATGGTATGACTATAGAACCGACATATATAGGATAATTATGTGTCGTATTGTGTTTTTTTATTGTGATATTTTGTGTAATTAGGAGATTTTGAGTATTTAGGGTAGTAGTCATATTTTGACTAATTTTTGATAACCCTCTAAAAATTTTGTGATTTTGAACTATGTTAATGTAAATATATGTGATCTCAATGGATCTTGTTATGGGATTAGTATTAGAGACATGATAACCATTTTCTAACAATTGCATAAACTAAATAGGTAGTAGATAGTAATATTTACTTTGTGCTATGTGAGTGTAAGATACTACCTAGTCCCCTTTGAATGTTAAATTCAGAACGTGCCTGGTTAGTCTTGCCTAGGTTAAAGGATAGTTGGTTAGGAAAGGATCATAGGACATTTTTTAGTATAGTCCACTTTTAGCCTAAATGACCTTCCATGTGCGAATTTTATCCCTTGATCCCTATTATGAGCCTTATAGCCTATTTTTCTTGTTAGACCTTTCACCTTCCTGCTTGTGTTACAATGAACATATTTTGTACCTGGTCCTCCCTGTACATTGTGCATATCAACATAGGCAAAGATCTTAAGTTGAGGGTGGCTATCATAGGGGTGCATAAAGTAAAATAGGTATGAAGAAGGGTAAAATAAGAGAAAAAGTTCATAAGGCTAGGTGTGGTATAAAAAGAAAAACAAAAAAATTGTGAAAAAGTGAAAAATAAAAAATAAAATACCACACTCAGCCTGAATGTGCATAAAAGAATAAAATGTAGAAATAAGGGTGGAATAAAAGGAAATTGACTAGTAAGTGAGACCTCAAAATTTAGTGCAGTGCCAAGGAAGTTTAGTAACTTTAAATGTACATATCAATCACACCATCCCCCAAGCCTATATTACAAGCTGAGGAAAGTCTTATAGTGATCCTGACATGACTATCTGAATGCTAAGGTAAATAAAATAAGGGCAAGCATATGGTATTTGAAATGCATTGATTGGAACTTCTTTGTTGAGTGTTAGTGTCTCTAGACCGTCCCTGCATTGACATGCATGATTTCATATGATTCATGTTGCTAGCTATCTTCTTGTTTTGGGGAGTGTAATTTGTACATATGAGTGGTTGTCTGTTGCTAATGTAGTTTCCATACCTTGATTCCTTGGTGGCACATTGTTGTAATTCATATGCGTACAAAGTTGATTTCAAAAAAAGTTATAGGAGAGGATGCTATGATTTGAACTAAATGTGATGACTGATTGCATTGAATATCTTAGATTCTCTTAATTAAGCATCGTTTTAGTTTTTTTTGTTTTTATTGTGTAAGGCCATGCAAACATTCTAAGTTTAGGGTGTTGATGTGCTTTAGAAATATAGAACTTTCGATACTTAAAATGATAAAAATATATAAGTCCTTTTTGTTAGTTATGATCTTTTTTTGGGTATGTTTTGCAGAAAATCATGATTTGAATAATAAGTTCATGAAAATGGTGAAAAGGTATTTTTGTCCACTTTTTGAGTGATTATGGATGATTGGAATGTTTTCTCGCATGTTCGTGATCAATGCATGTTTAAGATTCAAAGTACAACTGAAAAATTGACTCCTGGTACCTACTAAGTCAACCTATAGACCATATATTGACCTATGGACCACAGGTAGACAAATCGGGTAACAGAAAGTCCAAAATCTTGAGAGCTGACTTACAGGAATTTTTTCATCCGGTACCTGTAATTTGTACCTATGCCTAGAGAAGATTGCAGGTACAACCCGAGGCCAGGACCAAACTGCAGGCATAGAAATTGGGTAGCCACCGACCTTGTTTTCTACTATTTCATTAGGGCTTAGTTTTTAAGGTTTTCTCTTGTACTATCAATACCCCTAATGTACTTTGTATTAGAGGTTCAACACTTTTAACACTGAGAAATATATTTTTATTTCAAGATCCATATTTGACCTTGGGATTCCATTGTATTGACTTTGATTGATTATTTAGTTTACGATTGTGGGTTTTCTTCCAACTTATCATTGTGATTTAATCATTGATTTCCAACATTAATGTTATTAATTTCTTCTTAATCATGAGCATCTAAAACCATAGGTAGGGCTATGGGAACTATATAAAATTAACGAAGTAGGGGAAGTGGGATTGTTGACAGGGACCAATACCCATAGAATCCATTTCTTTATCTTCTATATGACTAATTTCTTAATGGGTAAACACATTAGGATCTTTTGTAGATATTACTACTTGCTTTAACAAAGGGGTAGTAACTAGGAAAAGATAAAGACAACAATAATTTAGAGAGTTAATAGTCGATACGTTGTAGAAAAATAATATATACGAATGATTATTAGCCTTCATATAATAATTTGAGACTCAAAATTTGATAGTTAACTTGGACCAGGGTAAGGGTTAGGAACATAACACTTTGGTACTCAACAGGTAAAGGATAATATCTTCCTACTCATCGAAAAGACTGTAGGAGGTACATAACTTATTGATTGTTCATGCAAGGTATTGTATTGGTTCAACAACACACATAAACCTACAGAGTTGTGATGCCATGGGAACACAATCCTAGTCTACACATAAAACAATCGTAGTCTTCACTTACAACTGATTTTCAACCAAGTTAATATTATTCTGTGTTTGAGACTACTAAAAAAAATCCCCTCATTTACTTTCCTATATTTCCCATAGACTGTAACCAATAAGATTTTTCAAATCACGTTTTCCCTTGGGATTCAACCCCAACCTTAGTTGGGTTACTATATATTGATAGCGAATGTACCATCAATTAAAACAGGGTATTGCTTGGACATCACCAGCCGTTTTAGCAGACTTTCTACCACTTTAGCAGATCTCTTATACAATATCCTATCCTCTACAGAAGAGGCCAGGGGTGGATGTCGCTTAAGCGACATGATTCCACTTTAGAAGTGGTCACTTAAGTAGTAATTGCATGGCATTTATTTTATCCCCCATCTGTTTTTCCCCTATTTTCTCCAAGTACAAAGAGCACTAAATCCTTAGAGACTAAGAGAATTGAGTGATTTACTATTGGGTGATTGTAGGGAGTTAGTGAGATTGGGAAATTCATTTCCTCATCGTAATCTCTGTAATTTTCCATTTAATTATTTGTTTAGTTCTCCAATTTAGTCATAAATTCCAAGTTTCTTGATGGGTTGAATTGAGTACAATTTGATCTTGGAATTTACTCATTTTTTAGTTTAAATGATCC
This sequence comes from Capsicum pubescens, assembly GCA_030864215.1. Lineage (NCBI taxonomy): Eukaryota > Viridiplantae > Streptophyta > Magnoliopsida > Solanales > Solanaceae > Capsicum > Capsicum pubescens. The sequence continues at coordinate 125,949,085 of CM061546.1, read as the reverse complement.
TTGAACATAGAGGGATATGTTGACGGTTTCAAAAGTGTGATTCCGCAAATGGGCCCTACATAGGATTTTGACTTGATATTGGACCCAAAGCATAAAAATACAATATGAGTATAATTGTTCTTGTATTAATCTGTAGACCACTATTCTGAAAGCATTTCATTATGTGGACACTTCTCAAAAGGGAAAATCTCTAATGTAGCAGACATATTAGGCATTCTTCGGTGTTCAGATAGGATAGGCATACTCTTCTCTTAGATTGAGCTTAATTATAGTATTAGTATGATATTATGCTAGTTTTGGAATGGAAATTATGACATAGTTGTATATTTAGTAAATTTAGATTATTTAGCCGGTTAGCTAGCCGTATGTAAGCGGATTTGACCTACTTACTGATTTCTTAGGTTAAATTTCTATCTTAGGGATTAAAGAGACTTATGTAGCACTTTGTAATAGGATTTGGAACCTTAGTCTAAAAATTGTCTTAGAATGGACTTTAGGGGTTAGAAGTGGGATACTCTGGTGCACCTTAACCAAAGATTACCATTAGCTCTTGGTAGACTCAATATGATATTATATAGTATCCCATTTATATTCCTGAGCTCGAGGAGGATTTAGATATATTCTAACTTGTTCCAGTCTTGTACTTGGGAGTTATTAAGACCGGTCTAAGTCCGATAAATATGATACTAAGACTGCTTCAAGTCTGGCATCTATAATGATATTACTTCTAGTTTAAGTCTGGTATTCTGATATTATTCCCGATCAAATCTTGGTATTTGAGATACAATTTTTTATTTGATTCCAGCATTAGGAGGTTACTATGATGGTTCTAGAAATGGTTCTAGTTCGGTATTTATGGTATGAGAGGATCCATAGTTATAGTTTTGAGATTTTGATTGTTAGAAGATTTACTTTTATTACTCCTTGATTGTATCCACCAGGCTTATAGAGGCTTACAAGGATTATTTACTCTTGTTGCATTTTTTGGGTTATAGGAGTCAATTATGCTATAGTTAATGACGTTCTCATGATATTATTTATTCAATTGTTTACTTCTAGTATTTATAGCATTATTCTAGGTTTTCCCTTTCCCCTTTACTTAGTTTATTATCTTGAATCTTATTGTATTTATATTATGATTTAGCTCAGTGAATCAATGATACCTTTTTATTACCCATTGCTTTGGTACTCGTACTATATTTTTGCATCTTTACAGATGCAGATTCAAGTACTAGTTGCCGTCATTAATGTTGTATAAATGCTGGTTGGAATTTAGAGATAGGGTAAGCTTGTAGAGATGGATTTGACTCACTCCTTCTATTTTTTATGGTCTTTATATTCAATACTATTATATATTTGATACTATTACTCTTACTCTTTTGCTTCAGGATCTTGTACCCTCCTTACTAGGTCGTGGTTTCAAAGACTAGGTTCATCGGTATTTTTTGTATAAGAACAAGTGTCTAGTAGAGTCTCGTGAATCAGAATGATTACCTATTTCTTATTTTCTAGAGGTTATAGGAAATTCTTTGGAGATCTTCATTCCCTTTACTCATTTCGTGCTAAGAGTCTATGTTGGTTTCTAAGATTCTTTTTGTTTCACTCTTATGCAGATGGCTAGGATACAAGCTACTTCTACTGGAGATAAGGACCCTGAGTCCACAATTAGAGATTGTATCAAAGGTCATGTCCAACCTAGAGGTTGAGGGAAGATGGGAGAGGTACCCCCAATTAGAGATCAAAATAGGGAGAATTCACCAAAACCTATTCCTACTCGCACACCATATATTTCTCCACCCCAACCGATTAGGGGCTGGAGTAAGCTAGGCTCCATCAGTGTTTATTTATTTGTCGTTGCTTAGAGATGCTTTAGTTTGACTATTGGTTTTGGTTAGTGGTACACTTTATGATGGTGCTCATTCATCAGATAAGAGTGGTTACAGAGATAGGGGCACAACCTATAGATGTGCCCTCCAGAGATGATATCCTTCCAATAATAATAGGTTCTTAGTCAGTAGTCGTACAGCCTGCTATGTCAGTTAAGAAGCAGATAATATTGGGCAAATTTTTTATATTGGCTCCACCTAGGTATTCCAACGCACTGGGTGAGGATGCATATGTGTTCTTAACTACTTCTAATAATAGGCTTTGTAACTTAGGCCTAGTGATGACAAGCAGCATTGACTAAACTACCTTTCAGTTGGACTTAGTAACTAGACATAGGTGGAGAGGTTTTCTTGATTCCAGGCCAGCTGGATCTCTCCCATTTATATGGACTTAATTAACCAAGTTTTTCTTGGAGAAGCATATCCTCATAGCCTTATATAGGGTATGAGAGATCAGTTCTCAAAATTGGAGAAAGGTTCTATATTTGTCTTTGAGTGTGAGGCATGATTCCATGTGTTATCCAAGGATGCTACAGCTATTTTGCCAATCGAGTATGGGATAATTTGGTGTTTTGTTCAGGGATTGAGACTTCCTTTTTGCATGGCCACACAGATTTTAGTTACTGCTGGAAGGTCTTTTATTGAGGTATCCGATTATGCTCAGACCATGGAGGAGATGCATCCCAAAGCCTAAGGTAAAACACTAAGAGACCATGCTATTAAGGTAGTTTTAGTGAGAAGTGAACTGGCTTATAATTAAGAGTCAAAGGTTCTTAAAATAGGTACCCTCTAAACTAGTCTTATTAGCATCAAGGTCAGTCTAGTGGACCCGTTCATGTCGCACTTTAACTTACTAATGGGGTTCAACCCAGTTAAAGTGATCATCTTGACTAGGGTAGTGGTCAGTCCTTGAAGGGTATATATTCTGGGTTTTCTAGCTGAGGTGGCTATTCTAGGTGAGCCGGATCTTTTGGATATAGTGATACACTAGGGGTGTGTTTTGAGTATAGGCTCTTTAGCTATTTCTCTAGAGAGTATCCCCGGCGTAGGAAAGTTGTACCGGTAATACAGAGGGAACCATATGTTCAACACTTATTTGGACACCTCTATGACTATGCTCCAACCTTTGAGAAGTCATAGGCTTTTTTCCAAATTCTTGAAGTGTGAGTTCAGGCTTGAGTTTATTATATTCCTAGGACCCGTGGTGTCTAAGGATAGGATTATGGTGGACCCAGTGTAGATTAAGACAATTTGTGATTGGGACAAACCTATATCTCTCTTTGAGGTTTATAGTTGTATTAGTTTGGTGGGTTACTACAGTAGGTTTGTTGAGTTTTTTCTACTATTTTAGCGCCGATGACTAGATTAATCCAAAAACAGGTTCCTTTCCAATTGTTTGAGGAGTGTGAGTCGAGCTATTAAATGCTCAAGGATTTTCTCACTTCAGCTCCTATACTGGCTCTTTATGTTGAGGACGAGGGATATACAGTATCTAGTGATGATTCAAGTATTTATTTTGGTTGTGTCTTAATGTAGTAGCATCGAGTAATTTCTATTGCGTCAAGCTTGCTGAAGGTATATAACTGAAACTACCGACTCATGATTTAGAGTTGGAAGCGGAAGTTTTTGCATTAAAGATTTGGAGTCATTCTTTGTATGGTATTCATTGTGAGATCTACACATATCATCATATTTTTTAGCAACTTATGACTCAGAGAGAGCTTAATTCAAGGCAGTACAAGTGGATGGAGTTATTGAAGGATTATGACTTCTCTATTTTACATCATTCAAGAAAGGCAAACATGGTAGCAGACACCTTGAGCTGAAAGGTAGTGAGTATAGCTATCTTCTCTTCTATTTCAATTTTAAGAGTTTATTGACGTGGGACATCAAATCCATATCTAATATAATAGTGAGACTTGATATTTTAGACTCTAGAAGGATCCTTACTAGTGTTGAGGTCAGGTCTCCCTTATTTGAGAAAATTTAGAGTTGTTAGCATGAAGATAGAGGACTTTGTGTCATCTATGATTAGGTGTTGAGGGGTGAGTCTAGGAGGTATACCAAGGATTAAGAGGCTACTCTTAGATATAATGGTTGTATTTGTGTTTCGAGGGTTGGTGACTTGATTCAGTTGATATTACATAAGGCTCACAGCTTCTGATACTCAATTCACCTTGGGACAACTAATGTATAGTGATTTGAGTTAGTACTACTTGTGGAGTGTCATGAAGAGAGATATAGCAGACTTTGTAGCTCATTGCCTATGTTTTTAATATGTGAAGGCCGAGCATCAGAGGTTTAATGGCCTGATTCAGAGATTGCCCATTCCCGAGTGTAACTGGGAGCAAATCACAATGTACTTCATTAGTGGTTTGCCTCATAACTCCTATGGTTCTAATAGTATTTGGGTTATTATAGCTTAATTGACCAAATTGGCATATTTTTTTTCTATTTAGATATCCAATACTGCTGAGAGGCTAGCCCGTATCTGTTTACATATAATAGTTTGCCTGCATGGAGTACCTATATCTAAAATTTTAGATAGGGTCTCGGTAGTCACTTCTAGCTACTAAATGGATTTTCCAAAGGAGTTGGGTACTCAGTTGGATCTTAGCATCACTTTTCACTCTCAAACCAATGGCCAATCAAAACAGACTATTCAAATTCTTGAGAACATACTTTGATTTTGTGTTATGGACTTTGGAGGTCAGTAGGAGTACCACTTTGCGTTGGTGGAGTTTTAATATAATAATATCTACCATTCAAGTATTGAGATGGAACCATTGAGAAACTATATTATAGGAATTATCGTTCTCGGGTAGGGTGGCTTGAGATCTCTAAGGTTAGGCCTTGTGGTACTGACTTACTTTAAGAGTCATTGAATAGAGTTAGGGTTATTCAAGATAGGCTGTAAGCATCTCAGAGTTGGCAAAAGGCTTATACAGACCATAGAATTTGTTCCTTGATCTTTGGAGTTAGAGACTGGGTATTCCTTTGAGTACCGCCCATAAAGGTTGTGATGAGATTCAGGGGGAAAGTCAAGCTAAACCCCAAATATGTTGGACCTTTTTAGATACTTCACAGAGTTAGAGAGGTGGATCGTGATTAGGCCTGCCCCAATATTTTGTTATTGTTCACCTAGTTTTTTATGTTTCTATGTTGCAGTGGTACATCCCCGTTAAGTAATATGTTCTTTGGGGGTAGTCAATTCAGTTGGATAAGAGCTTGACATTTGTAGAAGAGCCATTTCTCATATTACCAAGGGATGTCTGGTGGTTGTGATCTAGAGAGATCACAAAAGTTAAGGCTAAGTAGAGACACCGCTCAGTAGAGGACTCTACTTAGGATATTGAGAGCGAGATGTGGGCTCAGTATCCCCACTTGTTTGAGCCTTCAGGTATATCCTAAACCTTTACTTTCGCAGTTAAAAGTCCTTTTAGTAGTGGATATTGTAATGAGCCTTTAGTTCATTTTCTGCATTAACACACTTCTTCTCTATTAAAAGCTTTCCTACAGCTGTCCCCAATCATTTATGACTTGCTGGAGTTGACAGTTTTGTTATCGGACAACTTCTTTGATTTTTAATGCCAATTTTATGTTTTAAAGTATTTGCTAGTATAGATTTGATATCAGGTGTAAACTTCCCATTAACAATCTTGTATGCTAATTCTAATTGTTTCATCAGCTCCAGAACATTTATTTTAGGCTAGGGAGACCTTTGGTTCGTGTCCCAAGGCTTCCCGACTTATTTTGGGCTAGTGAACGAATTTTTGTAAAAGTGGCCCATATATGTGGAGCCCATATTTCATATAAAGGACTCCAGATATAAATTTTGGCATCTCCATTGAGTCTAGAATATAAAGTTTTATAGGGTAATATAGTTTATTTGCATTCACTTGTTTCCAAATGAATCTTGAGGGGTTGGTGAATACTTAGTAAAATCTAAGTTCAGTTAGTGTATGGAGTCAATTGGTGCAACCACTTAAGCAGACCTTTAGTCGCTTAATTGGTGGTCACTTTAGAGGCGAAGTGGAAACTTTAGTGGCCAAGGTTGGTCCCGCTAATGCCGTTTTAGCAGATTCCCTACCTCTTAAGCGAACATCTCTTAAGACACATGATGTCTGGTAAAGCAGAGATAGGCTACGGTTGGATGTCATTTAAGTGACTTGATTCTACTTTAGTGGTGGCTGCTTAAGCGGTCAAGTTACTACTTAAGCAGTAATCACAAAGCATTTATTTCATCCTCAATCTATTTTTCTCCTATTTTCTCCAAGTGCAAAGAGCATTAAAGCCCTATAGAGATTAGAAAATTGGGAAATATACTATTGGATGATCGTAAGGTGTTGGTATGCTCAGGAAAGTCATTTTCTCATTGTAATCCTTTTAATTTTTCATCTAATTCTTGGTTTAATTTTCTGATTTGGTCATAAATCCCAAGTTCCTTGATGATTTAAATTCAGAATCATTTGAGCTCAAAGTTTACTCATTCTTGAGGTTAAATGATCCTTGAGTGTAGAGGAATGTGTTGATGGTTTTGAAAGTGCGATTCCATAAGCAATCCCTACATGGGATTTTAACTCAATATTGTACCCAAAATATAAAAATACAATATGGGTATCATTATTCTCATATTAATGTTTAGATCACTATTTTGATAGTATGGCAACACGTGGAGGCTTCTCGGAAAGGTAAATCTCCAAATCTAGTGGACTTTATCAGGCATTCTTTAGCATCCATATAGGCTAGGCTTACTCTTCTCTTAACTTGATATTAATTATAGCATCGATATGATATTATGCTAGTTTTTGGTTGGGAATTACGACTTGGTTCTATATATAGCAAATTTAGATTATTTGGCCAGTTAGATAGCCTTATTTAGGTGGATTTGACTTATGTACCCATTTCTTAGGTTACACTTCTATTTTAGGGATTAAGGAGACGTATGTAGAACTTAGTAGTAGGATTTGGAACCTTTTTTTTTAAATTGCCTTAGAATGGAATTTGGGTGTTCGAAGTGGGACCCTCTAGTCCACCTTAGCCCAAGAATACTATTAGCTACTTTTAGACTCAATAGTTGAGTCTGGGGAGGATTTACATTCTTGAGCCTGGGGAGGATTTAGATACATTTTGACATGTTCTACTTAATACTTGGGAGAAATTAAGACAGGTTCAGTTCTAGTAAATTATGATACTAAGACCAGTCCAAGGCTAGAATCTATGATGATATTACTTCTGGTTTGAATATGATATTCATGATATTATTCCCTATTCAAGTCAGGCATGTAAGATAATATTTTTGACTAAAGTTTGGCAATAACGGGTTTCTATGATGGTTATGGAACTTGTTCGAGTCTGGAATTTATGAAATGAGAGGATCCACAATTACGTTTTGAGATTTGAATAGTTTGTATTGCTTTTATTACTCCTTTATTGCATCCACTAGGTTTATTATGGTCCGTATGGATTATTTACTCTTATTGCATTTTCTGGGCCTATGGGGGATCACTTATGCAATAGTTAGTTATGCTCTCTTGATATTATTTATTCGGTTGTTTACTTCAAGTATTTGGAGCATTATTCTAGGTTTTTCCTTTTTCCCTGACTTTATTTACTATCTCACATCTTATTGTATTTATACTATAATTTAGCTCAATCAGTCAATATGCCTATTGAGCACCCATTTCGTTGGTACTTATACTACACATTTGCATATTTTTTGGTGAATATCCAAGTACAAGCTACCTCCGTTGACATTGTACTATTATTGGTTAGAGTTTGGAGATAGGGTGAGGTTTAAGATCCAGAGATTACTTTTTCACCTTCTTAAATTTTGTATGGTCTTTCTATTTGATATTGTTGTATATTTGATAATTATTGTACTCTTATTTTTTTGATAGAGGCTCTTGTACCAACCTTACTAGGTCATGGGACATCTTACTTTTTTTTTATTTACCCTTAATTATGCTATCTCTCTTACATATTATGACTTGTAATCTAATTAATTGCATAATACTTATATTTATCCTATTTTCTAATAACTAGACCATTATTTGTTTTGGTCCACAGTTTGTCTTATCTACTGGCAGGTCAAAGTAGGTTCCATCGTGATTTATAAAATTAGGTCATGACACCTTAGTTCTTTTGGACATCAGACCAGATTAACCTTCATACAAAGGAAAGGTACATTGGGCCCTTTTCGATGAGTATTACATATCAAAATCTATGTTTAGCTCACATTGTTATATGTCGGTTAATAGTATTTCCCATAGTCTCACACTTCGTTGTTTGCATGACCCTCAACTTAATCTAGTTCACTTTATCTCCGTTGTATCAAAATATTCAAGACTCTGTATTTATGATTACTCATTGTGACTTGTACATCTTAGTGTACCCTAGTATTACTTTTGATTTTAATATGCCATTATAAGCTCATCAGTTTGTTTATCCATTTAGGCCTTCAGAATATTCTTATATTTAATTTACTCTACATTTTATTATTATTATGTTACATGTTCACTTTTCTTGGTTGTATTAATTTATGTTCCTCACTCCATATTTACTTCATTTTCTCATATTCAGCATGCATAGTGTAGTGAATATCTCACATGCTTGGTATATTTAAAGTATTGATCACATACTTCCTAGTTGTGCTATATTGTCATATAATATAGGTTGTGATATTCAGCCTATGAATAGCACATAGTACAATTTTTTACTACTTTATCAGCAGTAGTACTTTAGTCAGTGTTGATCATTCGGGGACTAGTTTATTAGTATTTTTCATTTATGCTCCTTTTATTTTTCAGATAGTTAAAGTTAGTTGGGGGCATGTCCAACAACTCATTTTAATAGAGATTTTTAGACATACAGTAAGATGTTCAACTTTGTGGTTTTAAACTCAGATATTTTTGTTGGTTTGATTATTATTTTATTTTTCAGCTCATCTTCTACATGGTGTTTCAGTCATTTGTCTCAGTATTATGAGTGTCATGCCATGCCATGGTTATCTTGGGGTAACTTGTGACTCGAAGCACCATGTTATGACTATGGGTAGTCTCGGGTCATGATGAACTTTGTATCAGAGCATTAGGTTTAAAGTGTCCTAAGGTGTCTAAAAGTCATGTTAAGTAGAGTCCTGTTCATGGTTGTGAAGCACGCCACATTTATGAATGAGAGGCTATGAAATATTTTTGGAAAAGTTTCACTTCTTTCTTGATCATATCATGTGATTTATTTTAACTCTATGTATCCTTCTAACTCGTGCCTTACATGTTTTAGATTATGTATCATCAAAAAGGTATTAGTCAAAAAAGTGATAAAAATAGTAACCCTTCTACACCAGTCGATTAGTCTACAAGTGCTGATATTTCTAACATAGAGTTCTATGATGTCATACAACTATTAGTTCAAGCTATGGATACTTAGTTGAATCAACAGGTAGCAGTGCCTGCAAATTCTATTGGTAAGAAATAGACAGAGGAGAGAAAAAGAGTCCTACCAGACAATGATAACTCAAATCATTAGATGATCGCTAGTGGGAATAGATATTTTCCTCACATGTCATTAGATATAATCCATTTTTCACCTAGTACTTCATATCTAGCCCCTGTGCCTTATTACTACTAGAAGGGGGAGCATCTAGTGCTCATCCTTAAAAAAATATTTTAAGGGGAAACACTTCCAACAAGTGTGGCAAGTGTCATATAAAAGAGTGTTTGGTAGGCCTTAATTGTTGTTTTGTCTGTGGTGCGCTCGGCCACAAGTTAAAAGAGTGTCCAATAGCTTTAGTAGTGGGCAGGGGAGTTCACCTACATCCTCAACAACCCCTCCAAGTCACCCAAATCATCATGGTACCTCTTTTAGTTCAAACTATGGTCAACACTTATCTCATCTTCCATCCAGTCGATTCAGGATGGTTCTCCTAAGGATGAGTCAAGTATGTTTCTAAATTTTCTTCTTCATGCATATATTGTCAGCAGGCCTTTATTCTCCCAAAGTGGAAGATAATCATAAATTAGAAAATAGTAATTATGGTGGGGAGTTTAGTACTAAGTCGGGCGGTATGAAGAGAGAATAGTGAAGGGAAGACTTGCATACTTTTATACAAATTGAATTACTCCATTATGAGGTTGGGTGAATGAGGAGTCTCTTTTATTAAGTATTTGGCTCTTTGGGTCACTTTTGGGCCCATTTGGCATTTAGGGTAACTTTTGGGCCCATTTTGTAATAAATAGCCTATGACTATAAATAGGTATATGAATTCTTTCTTAGACTAGATGATTTTTGATAAACTTACACTTGGGAGTGTTTCTAAGCTTGTTGGGAGCTTTGACATTGTCTAAAAATAATGGTTGTGAGGGTGTTCAATTACTCTCTTAGTCTTCGTAGAAGATAGGTATTTGTGGTAATCAAAAAGGAGGTCATTGGGTTTAATATATCTTTGGGTTCTCTTTTTTTATCATTTTGTGTCTATCTATCTATTTATTTCTCAATTTTATTGTTTTTCCCTTATTATTATTTGATTTCCATACTTGTGCTTCATTTTCATTTTTTGTCTTATATCATTTGGTATCAAGGCCGAGCTTTGATTCATTCTAATGAATTCAATCTTGAATTTATTATTGTAAAAAAATCAAAAATCACAAAAAAATTAGGGTTTTCATGTTTTAGGTCATTTTTTAAATTTTGAGTTTTTGATTTTTGTATTTTGTTAAGTTTCTTGTGCAAGAATCCTATTCTCCAGTACTATTTGAGTCCAAATCACAAATTTGAGCTTAATTGGAGTTGATTTAAAGGCTCTACCATGGTTGAGTTCAAGCTTGAAGAAAATCAAAAATGGATCCTTAAATATGGAAATTCGAGAGTGAAATTAATGGTTGATAAGAAATGGGGTATGTTACCCATACCAAAAAGATCTTGAATTTCAAATTTAGGGTGAATCTGAGTTTAGATGAGGGAGTTATGAATTTTTAAAGATCACCTCATTCTTGGTGTTCTTCCATAGATTCATATCTTATTGAAGAAGATTATTCAAAATGTGTTGTTTGATCCAACAAAGGAATAAAGAGAAAGTGTTTGGGTGTTGGTACAAAGGAATATCCAAATTAAAAGGAATAATCCAAGAGAGGGTGGAAAAAAGGTCCTAAAAGAATGAATTTTGAAATCTCCAGCTTACTGCCATAGGGCATCTACGGCCGCACCTGCCCACGAAGGTCATTCACCTGCGGGTACAGGTCACCACATATATGACATTCCAACAACACTGGATTGACCTGCGAAGATTCATCTGTGAGGGAAGCCCATCACCCATGATCGCACGTCACCCAACATAGTGCAACCACTTGAAATCAACTTCTCCTCAAGTTTTATCCTTCTAGCTTCATTTTTTTTATTTCTAATTGTAATGATACACCAGTTCATTTCCTCGATATATGTGTATTTTATAGTATTTCGAGCCTTCCTACAATGGCTACAAGTCTAACTTGCTGGAACTATCTGTTTGTTTATAAGATAGTTTGTTTGGATTTTAGACTCATTTCCTCATTTTGGAGCTTTTGTTGTATAGGATTTGGTATCGAATAGAAAATCCTAGTAGATGACCTCGGATGAGAACTCCAACAGCTCCATCAACTCCATAACATTTATTTTAGGCTGAGAGGACCCTCATTTTAGGTCTCAAGGCTTCAAGACTCATTTTTGTCTATTAGACGAATTATGTAAACAATAGAACTACTTATGTGGGCCCTACACTTAGTAAAAAAGATATTGGATTAAAGTTGTGATGGTTCCATTGTGTTCAAAAGGTTGAATTTGCTATGGTATAATATTTTGTTTGGACGCACGAGGTTCCAAATAGATATCAAGGACCCTATTTGAGTCCGTTTTAGACTCAGAGAAATCTAGTTCATCAGGTTATTAATACAACCGCTTCAACGATCATATGAGCACTCAAGCGGCCACTGCATTTATGACATAGCATCGCTTAAGTGACCTTAACCATTTAGTACAGGCCGCTTAAGTGATGGTGTGTCCGGTCAAGCGGTCATCACTTAAGTGGCTCGAGAGTCGATTAAGAGATACCCGACCTTTGGTGCTAAATCACTTAAGCGATAGTGGAACTACTTAAAAGGTTGTCGCTTAAGCGACAGGGTGACTGCTTTAGCAACACCTGGTATATATTTATTCTCTTTTCTCCACACAATTTTCCACCATTTCTTCCATCATTTCCAAACCAAATTCAGAGCTCAAAGATGGGAAATAATCCATAGAAGCTAAGGTAAGGTAGCGAAACTTTACTTGGTCATTTCCCATTGATTTTTTCTTTAATTTCCATCCTAATTCTTGATAAATTCTTACAAATTAGGTGTTGAATTCCTAATATTTAAGGGTTGATTTGAGACCTAATTTATGCTTCATTTGTTCTCAACTTTTGAGCATACATTACCTATCCTTCGAGCGACCCCATGACGGTTCAATTTTTAATTCCATTTGAGGGATCTGCGGGCATGTTCTTGACCTGAATTTCGACTCGACCATTAATATTGCAACATGGGTCTCATTTTACTCCTAAAGACGTGCAGATTAATAATTTTATAGTATGGAATAATTTTAATATTTTAGAGCAAAGGCGAATAATTTATGGGCAATTCAATAATTTGTGATTTGGCAATGAAGGCTTCTGACTAATATTTTTTATGAGATGGTTTATTATATATGTTACATGTTAGATAGGGATGATAGGATATGATATTGTGTAGAACACTGTGACTTAGACTAATTTATGATTTTGAGGGCCATAAGGGTAATTGACCCTTAAGGTGAAATACTTATTATGCTTCTAGGATCGTACTACCCTAGGTTGCTAGCATGCTAGGCATAATTAAGACTAATGGACCTTAAGTATAATGTTCACTATGTTTCTTGATGGATTGTGATGATTTTCCCAAATTATGATGTTTGGTTATGTAGGATATATGTATTATTGTGTCCAAGGCCGTGATTATGATATTTGTTGTATATTGGAAAATGTTTATCCTTGTAAAGGACGTGGTCATAGTTTATAGTTGTTTTAATGCTTATGATCGCATTGCTTGGATACTAGTGATGGCATGCATAGATTTGGTACAGTCATGCTTACTAAAATGGTAAATGATGCGAATTCAACGAAAAATAAGGTTTACTGCCATTTTTCCTATAAGAGATTTATTTCCACTTTTCACTTTTAAAATGGTTTTATTCATAATAGGAAATGCACCATCTTAATGAATAATTTATGAGCCTTTAGGACTAAAAATGATATTTTAAAGAATTGATTGAGGTAGATATTGATTCATATTTTTATTGCTACTATTTACCTCAGTCAGGAGAGATTCTAGCCCTTTCTAAACTTTTAGGATGATTTAGTCTCAAAGTTTAGCCCAAGCAATGGATTTATGGACTTACAATCTTTTACCACTGTTCCAGTCTGTGCATTTATACATACATACTCACACATATATATATGATACTGGACAAAGTTGATTGATGATTATGATGGTTATTGGAAATCTTTGATCGGGACCAGGTCGGTGTAAATGGGCACCCTTGAACCCCTTAGGGGACCTTAGTTATTGATCCGTAGTGCCAAAGAAGAGAGGTTACCACATGTCCTGTATTTTCAAGTTGTCAAGTGAGAACGCTCAAACTACAGCTCTCGTAAGAGTGTAAGCGGTCGTTGTCAAATATATAACCCAACTGGGTTGGGTATCGATCCCACAGAGAATACTTGGTCACTAAGTAAGCAAAGATTATTAGACTTTTGGTGCAAGTCTCGTAAAAGGGGGGATTTTGTAGCGTGCAATAATGTAAACAAAATAATAGAGTAAAAACAGAAAATAGCAAAGTAAAAAGAAAGAATGTTTAGTAAGATGTTTAAGCAATGAAAATTGAGAGTTGGGGTTATGTCCACCTTATGAGTTATACGTCTCTATTGGCTATGAGTTATGCGGAATTCATACATGCATGTGCTTATAGAGAGTTGTATTCTATGGTAAATCCAGGCGTCTTTCGACCATCAAGGATTATTTCACTTTAACTCTTTCGAGCTTAAAGCGTGTCTAACGGTACGAACTCTCCAAGAGGTTAATCCAGTTACGGCACTAACTTTTTAACAGGGGTTGGTGCCCTATTACCTTGACATTATCTCTTTTCCAGACATATAACTTTTCTTTCGAACAAGTTAATGCTATACTGGCGTATTCTATGCGTTTGCAACCACAAGAATTTGCATTAAGATGAAGAGAATAATGATATAAGCATCATACGAGTCACGAACTCACAAACTCATAGCAATAGATAGTATCTCATAAGGCTTCCATAACCCCAACAGAGAAGTTTAGCTATTCATGAGTGCAATGGAAATCACAATAGACTTTATCATTATACCAAAATAAAGATCTCACGTGTAGTAGGGTTTGGTATGGCGTTAGGCGTGAATTCCCTTTTAGAATAGCGGTTCTCTTGTTGTGGAAATTAAGAATTGAATAGATGAAGAGAAAGTAATTAATTGAAAGAGAATTGTTTTCGGAACTCCAGAATGCATCAAAATCTCTAGCAAAATAGGGTATTTATAACACCCATATCCTATTCCTACTAGGCTACTGCATTACTTAACATAATCCTACTAGGTCAATGCATCATTATCCTAATCCTAATAAGTTATCCATAATATGCTGAAATCTGCATCATTTATACCTGAAAACTTGCTAATCACGTTTGTTAGCTCACTTACAGGAAAAAGGACTAAAAGTGCATGAATTATATATTTTGTCCTCAAAACTTAGCTAAAATATGGGTAAATTATAGTACTTTAGGCGTGTAAATACGCCTATCATCAACACCCCACACTTAAAGCTTTGTTCATCCTCGAACAATATATCATGTCCATTTAAACATCTACTTAGGGTTTCACAGTAACAGCACAAAATATTCATCAAGACAGGCACAACAATTATTAACAAAGAGTAGTTTTCTAATCACTTCTAGAAACAATTCAACCTCTAATATAGACTCGTGATGATGATTAATTCGTATCCACAAGTTAAGCCACAAAGAATCATACAAGACTACCCAAAACTCATCAACCATGTGTGTCTCACATAAGATATTACCCATAATCACTCTCAAATATTGCATTTTTCAAAACATGGGTATAAGATTATCCTTGCTCTCACTCTCACAAAGAATTCATATGTTGCAACTGATGACCATAGGCTTTCCCTTAGTGTAATGCTCTACTAATATCAGAATGCTAAGCTTAGGATCAAATAGGTCTTTTACAGGTTGTAATGTAGGCTAAGGGACGGGTAGGACTATTTTGGCCAGAAATAGAGACTATGTTCCTAAGCGCTTTAATACATCATATTATGCCATTAACACTCTCTTTTAATCAACCCTGCTACCTTTCTTTCATCTATCACCCCTTTTCACCTATTTCGTCATTCAAGCATAACTATCTTTTTATTTAATCATAAACACAATTTATCTTTTTGTTTTTCTATTTCTTTTTCTTTTCTTTTCTCTTTTTTTTTATAACACACCTCTATGATAGCCACTCTTTTTTTATAACAAATTCAAGTACCAATTCACTTTAAGGCATCACTCTCACCCAATTTCCTCTTATTTTGTCACATGACTTCACAACTTAAAGCGCTTAGGAATTTGGATCAAATTATGGTCATGAAAAAAATGGATTAGGCTTACATATGAGGCTGTCAAAGAAAATAGGCTTAAAGGCTCAAAAAGGTTGACTAGGATAATGTCCACGGGTAGGTAAAATGATGGTAAACAATTATAGGTTGTCAAAGAAATGCCTAAATCATCTCCTAAACTCACACTCTTTATTTCGCTTCACACACACACCAGGCAAGTTCTAGCATCAGCCACAAACACAGAATATACTATATCCTCACACACACAAGGCACATGGTCGACTTTATTGGGAGTAGTATAGACTCTTGACCCAACAGATGAAGGAACTGAACCACACAATTATCACATAGTGAGTCACAATTAGAGCCTAAACATCTCAATAGTAATGATTTTAGCACAAACTCTTGTTATAATACCATGCTGCCCCTCAGAACAATTTCATGCAAAGTTAAAAAAAAAATTTAAAAATTTAACTACTAACAAACAAAACAACAAACATAGATAGATGCAAATGTAGATAAAGAAGTAAAGCATACAAATACCAGCACCCCATACTTAGACGGGACACACTGCCCTCAGTGGAAAATAAATAAGAAGAACCTGGTTAGTCGGACTCCTCCTCTATGTCTGGGGTCATACCCCCTGCGTCGGAATCATCATCAGAGTCGTCATCCTCAGAAGTTCCTCATAAGTACCCCACTTGATTCCAAGAGTGCGTCGAGGTATTTGTAGAATGGAGGATTCACCTTGCTCTTTTCGTCCCTTTTTCTGGCCTTTTTGTGAAGTGGTTGCTTTTTCTTTTCCTTGTCGTCCTTTTTGTGCCATTCTACCTGAGATCTCAATAAAGTCATGTTAGCTTTATCTCGGAAGATTCAATCGACAAACAGACAATAGTAGCACCACCCCACACTTAATTTGTTGACACAAACTAATTAAGTGAATGATGTCGATTACTCAGACTTCATCGACATACATTTAGGTGATATGTTCCAACAATATGTTCTGCACAGTCATACTTTCATGTCCTCTTAACGTTATGCAATCTTGACAATGCTTTCGTGTTTGGAATAATGCATCTTTTGAACAAAACTACTACATAGATATCGTATCAATTTATGGCATAGAAATAATCACAACATCGCATGTTTGTAGTCACCCATGATTTTTATCTCAATGAACAAGTCATTTCAACATGTAAGCTTTCAAGTTACAAGATTATGCAATTATCTTGACCATGTCGATTTCGCAAAAGTATGACAGTGTATCAAAATCAAATACAAGCTGGAAACAAGTCAAGAGAATCCATACATATTCTTTCACTCACTTAGTTGTATCAACCACATTCAAATCACCAACACTACTTCACGATTTAACAACTTATTATAGGAGTAGTATTGTAATACTTACTTAATATAAAAGAAGAGCAAAGAAGTACTTACTTGGTTGATGGCCTCGGAATATGTTCTTGCAAAGTTAAAAGAGCAAAAATAAAAGTTTTGAGAGTTTTGGGAGGCAAAGGCGGCGCCTTTAGGTTTGCCTAGTTGAGCAGAAGGCCATAGCATAGTCCATGCCTAATGCTTTGCCTAGTTGAGCAGAAGGCTTTTGCATAGGCGGCGCCTATGCTATGGCATTGTTGAGAATAGGCGGTGCCTATGCTATGGAATTGTTGAGCATAGGCGGCGCCTATGCTATGGCACTCTAGAATCCGAGAGCTTATGCCATAGCATAGGCCTTTCCTTGTTCGTGGCCTAGATTTACATAGGCCTTGCCTTGTTCTTTGCCTATATTTTCATAAGCAATTCCTAACCCATAGCCTTTTGCTTCTTCATTCCTAACTTACCACCTTAAACATGCAACACTTCCAAATCAAAATTTGAAACCAATCTCCTCATTTACACCTCTTGCACCTACATTTACTCAAAAACATCAAAAACGATTAGAACAATGGGTTGCCTCCCATCAAGCGCCTTAGTTTTGGTCGTGGCTCGACAAAATCCTAAGAAAACAAAAATAACAAAAACAATTAAAAACGATGGGTTGCCTCCCACCAAGCGCTTGATTTATTGTCGCGGCACGACATAGTTATCTCGATTACTTAGACTTCACCGAGATATTTGGTGCATCATTTTCTGAATAGATTCAGACGATGCTGATGCTTCATTGTAGGCATGCAATCTTCTTCGAGATGCATCTTGTGCATACATATCCTAGGTGGGATACCAATTATATCATCAATAGACCAACCAATGGCTCTCTTGTACCTCTTTAGAGCAAAGATAAGAGCCTCTACGTGTTGTTCACTTAAATCATCTGTCACACTCACCGGAAGTTTATTTCTACTTCCCAAGCATGCATACCTTAGATAATTGGGGAGCTCTTTCGATTCTAGCACTGGGGGCTCTTCAATGGAAGTCTTCGTTGTTGGTGACGGTTGATTCTTAAGTTCAAGGTCCGGCTGCTTAGGAGTATGAGAATAGGACCCTAATTCTGTTAGAGCACACATAGTTTCTTCATAATCTTCATCATCCTCATGCTCAACATTCAGCAGCGCAGCAGACAATGGCTCAACAGTAAGTTGTTTCTCTACAGATAATGCTTTCTTATCTTCATAATGAACATCAGCTACAGAGAATATATCCATATCTCTTGGTTGCTTCATCGATTTGCATAAATCAAAACGAATCACTTCGTCATTCATTCAAAATAAAAGCTCATTATCTCTCATGTCAATAAGCACGCTTCCAGTTGCGAGGAAAGGGCATCCCAAGATTATGGGAACTTCAGAATCCACCTTGCAATCCAAAATGACAAAGTCTGCAGGAAAGATGAAGGTGGAAACCTTTACCAACACATCATTCAAGATACCCACAGGTCATTTTACCGACCTATCTGCCATCACAAGCCGCATATTGGTTGGTGTAGGGTCACCTAACCCCAACTTCCTGTAGACGGATAGTGGCATCAAATTGATGCTAGCACCCAGATCGCATAATGCCTTGGCAAAATCCAATGATCCAATCTTGCAAGGGATAGTGAAAGAACCGGGGTCAGCCTTCTTCTGAACTAGTGATCTGGTAGCGATTGCACTGCAATGATGAACATTATCCGTCAACTCATAACTTTCTGCCCGCTTCTTTGTCAAAAGATCCTTCATGAATTTAGCATACCCAGGCATTTGTTCCAGCGCCTCCACCAATGGAACATTAATAGTCAGCTGCTTCAACATGGTCATGAATTTATTGAACCTAGTGTCATCAGCCTTCTTCTTCAGTCTCTGAGGAAAAGGTGGTGTTGGAAGGGGAATCGTTTTCTCCACCACTTCTTTTTTATCTTGCTTTCGATTATCACTTTTTTCAGGCAGGTGACGTCTAGGTGTAACATCATGAGCACTCACTTCAGCTTCTACGACATCTTCAAACTCTTCTTCATCAACATTCTCTACTCTATCATCAACTACCTTCTTGCCTTTGGATGGATTTTCCAACACTTTACCACTCCGGGTAGTAATATCCATACACGATCCGTCATTCCTTGGGTTTTGCACAGTGTCGCTAGGTAAGGTGCCAGCCTTTCTTTGATTGAATGCCGCTGAAAGTTGACTCAATTGCTGCTCTAGTTGCTTTATTGCAGTAGAATGTGAATCAACCAATTTCTTCATTGAGGACAAATCATTTATTACCTCCGTTACTCCCGCGCTGGTTGCTTCCACTCCTTTCAATAGCTTAGCCATCATCTCTTCCATATTTCCCGACCCAGATGCAGTGGTGTCACGTCTTCCTGGGGGAATATATAAACCACTATTGTCATTCTTGTTCTTCCAAGTACCTTGGTCCTTGTTTCCAGATTTCTCATAGTAGTTTCAACCTTGGTTTCCTTGGGCATTGCCTCGGAAACCCATTTGATTAGTCAAGTAGTTTGTTTCTTCCTCATAGTCGGATTCATCTCTTCCCTATTATACAACGGTATTAACCTTTTCTGTCTTCCCTGATAATAAGTGCTTGGTAAGAAGATCCATCTGTGTTTTCATGTAGGCCATATCTTGGTCACGTTCCTCTTGTCTTCGCCTCTGCTCTGCAGTCATGCCAATAGATATAGTAGAGCTTGCTACCTCAGAATCCCTGGTATGCCAAGATCTTCTCTACTTTGTCATACGATCTAGCATATCACTTGCCTCAATAAAATTAAGGTCCATAAATAATCCTCCAGCCGCATTATCCACCACTGGCTTAGTCACTGAGTTCAAAGCCCTGTATAATATCTCCATCAAGTGGACATTGGTCATATGATGGTTTGGGCACCGCATAAGCTTCTTCTTGAATCTCTCCCATGTTTCGTGGAGAGCTTCAGCTGGAAGCTGTCGGAAGTTGCTGATCTCATCTCTCAACTATGCTCTCTTGGATGGCGGAAAGAATCTTTCTAGGAAAGCGTCTTTCAATTGCCTCTAATTGGTGATAGAATCAGGAGTCAGCCCATTCAACCATAGAGTTGCCTCCCTAAATTGAGACAATGGAAATAAGCGCAGCCAAATTACATTCTGTCCAACTCCTGGATTTTCGAATGACTTGCATGTAGAGATAAAGTTGATCAGGTGCATATTCAGATCATCGCCTGCGAGTCCACCAAATAAACCTTTGAGCTGCAATAGCTGAATCATAGTGCTAGTGATATTGAACTTTGCTCCAGGTTCCAAGGACAGAGGAATAATAGCTCCTGTAGCACCAGCTCCATCCAGATCGTCATCATCATCATCAAAAGGAGCCTGCACAGCTCAGCGGTCAGGTCTCATTCTAGCTTGAAGATCTCTCCTATGCATAGGTGCCGCCACCTCATCAGTACACCTAGGATTTAGTAGCTCCTCATCACCCAGGTCCTCATCATCAGGATTTGTTTCCCGACCTGGGTTATCAATATTCTGTTGATGCACTTGAGCAGCTGCCAGTGCAGCTAGTCTAGCCTGCGCCTATTGAGCCGCCCTTCTGTCAATGTCACGTTGTGCATCCATCCTGCCAATAGAACCTGAATAGAACAAAAACAACAGCTAAAAATAAAATCTGAGAACTTTTGACCAAAGGGTCTAGTAACTATCACAAACTTAGTTGACAACCGTATTCCCCGGCAGCGGTGCCAAAATTTGATAACGCTCAAACTACAGCTCTCGTAAGAGTGTAAGCGGTCGTTGTCAAATATATAACCCAACTGAGTTGGGTATCGATCCCACAGAGAATACTTGGTCACTAAGTAAGCAAAGATTATTAGACTTTTGGTGCAAGTCTCGTAAATGGGGGGATTTTGTAGCGTGCAATAATGTAAACAAAATAATAGAGTAAAAATAGAAAATAGCAAAGTAAAAAGAAAGAATGTTTAGTAAGATGTTTAAGCAATGAAAATTGAGAGTTGGGGTTATGTCCACCTTATGAGTTATACGTCTCTATTGGCTATGAGTTATGCAGAATTCATACATGCATGTGCTTATAGAGAGTTGTATTCTATGGTAAATCCAGGCGTCTTTCGACCATCAAGGATTATTTCACTTTAACTCTTTCGAGCTTAAAGCGTGTCTAACGGTACGAACTCTCCAAGAGGCTAATCCAGTTACGGCACTAACTTTTTAACAGGGGTTGGTGCCCAATTACCTTGACATTATCTCTTTTCCAGACATATAACTTTTCTTTCGAACAAGTTAATGCTATACTGGCGTATTCTATGCATTTGCAACCACAAGAATTTGCATTAAGATGAAGAGAATAATGATATAAGCATCATACGAGTCACGAACTCACAAACTCATAGCAATAGATAGTATCTCATAAGGCTTCCATAACCCCAACAGAGAAGTTTAGCTATTCGTAAGTGCAACGGAAATCACAATAGACTTTATCATTATACCAAAATAAAGATCTCACGTGTAGTAGGGTTTGGTATGGCGTTAGGCGTGAATTCCCTTTTAGAATAGTGGTTCTCTTGTTTTGGAAATTAAGAATTGAATAGATGAAGAGAAAGTAATTAATTGAAAGAGAATTGTTTTTGGAACTCCAGAATGCATCAAAATCTCTAGCAAAATAGGGTATTTATAACACCCATATCCTATTCCTACTAGGCTACTGCATTACTTAACCTAATCCTACTAGGTCAATGCATCATTATCCTAATCCTAATAAGTTATCTATAATATGCTGAAATCTGCATCATTTATGCCTGAAAACTTGCTAATCACGTTTGTTAGCTCACTTACAGGAAAAAGGACTAAAAGTGCATGAATTATATATTTTGTCCTCAAAACTTAGCAAAAATATGGGTAAATTATAGTACTTTAGGCGTGTAAATACGCCTATCATCATCAAGCTGAAGGAGTTGTATACATTAAGTTACATTATGGTATTAGGTTTGGTTATAGTAGTATGGATTATACATGAACCTAGCAAATTTCATTGGGATTTACAGTTTGTAAACCATTCCAGGGGTTAATCAGGAAGTTCTTAGACTGAGGTTGTTCCTCTTCTCACCTATAGGATAAGAATCTTTATGTCTAGGTGAACTTCCAAGAGGATCTATCACTATATGGAATGAGTTGTGTAGGAAATTCTTGAACTGGTTCTTTCCTCTACAAGGATGTTGCAGCTTAAGGAAAACATCCATAATTTTAGGTAGGTGCAGTCAGAATCTATGTACGAGGCATGGTTCAGATTCAAGAAGAATATAAGTATGGTGCCCAACCATCGAATGTCAGTGACGATCTTATTGGAGATATTTTGCAGAGCCTTGACCATCTATTCCAGTTCCATGGAAGACACCATCTCTGTAGGAGATTTTATGAGACTATGCAGGAAGGAAGCTTTGGAGATGCTAGATCAAATCTCACTCAATAATTGAGGGTGGAAAACATGAGTTGCTGGGAGGGGATCGGGAAAGTATGTTGTTGGAGCCTCCTACAAGTAAAAAGTAGTTGATGATTCAGTAGCACAAGAGATTCTGCTGCTAAGAACTGATATAGGGTTACTGGCAAAGTAGTATGCAGCAGTAAGTTTTAAAAAAGTAAACATAGTAGAAGCATAGGATTTAGCTTCCAAACCATATGAGTTAGAATTAGAGGAGAAATCAAACTATCTGGATCGTCAGTTGATGGATTTCTAAGCCCAAGTGAAAGGGAACCAAGGTCGGGACTATTACAATAGATATAGAGACCATAGTAGGTAATGAGATAGTGACTGGAGGAAAAAGGATGATTATAGAGAGAAGGGAGATCGGTACATTCCATCTAGAAGAAGAAATGCAGAATCAAGAATGGAAGAGATGCTGACTAAGCTGGTAGAGGGGCAAGAAAATCAGGACATTAGCCTTAAGGAGATTAAGGTTGACATTTCAGATTTAACCCAAAAGGTCGAATATGATGCCACTACCATCAAGAAGTTGGAGCACCAGTTTAGACAGATGTCAGCAACACTTAACCAGAGGCAGCCAATTAACCTTCCGAGCAACAGTATGCAAAATTTGAAAAATGATGGTCATGTTTTTTCCATTACAACAAGTAGTGGTATGACTACTATGGATCCCTAATTACTTGTTGTGGAAGCCCCAAGGTATGATGAGGCGCTAATGTTGAGACACCTATTGTGGTGACAGAAAAGGAAACAGGTGATGATGATACAGTTCGATTATTGATTAGGAAATAATATAAATTCAAAGACCACCCCCACCTTTTCCTCAGCTACTGAAGCAGAAAAGAATGGAAGGAAAATTTAAGTGATACATTGAGATACTAAAAGAGTTGAGCTTGAATATTCCTTTTCTTGAGGCATTGAAGCAGATGACTGGATATGCCAGTTTTATGAAGAAATTGGTTACAAAGAAGATTGAGGATATTGATGGTTTGCACCACTGCAGTGCAGTCACTAAGAGGTCTTTGGCTCAAAAAAAGGGTGATCCTAGAGCATTCACTATACCATGCACTATTGGGTCATCCTGATTTACCAGATCCTTATGTGACTTAGGAGCCAACATAAATTTGATGTCGCTGGCTGTAATCAAGAAATTAGACTTGAGCCTTTCTAAACCGACTGTAATGTGGTTGTTGATGGCTGATCGCACAGTGAAAAAATATATGGGCATTTTGTTTGATGTAATTTTGAGATTGGATAACCTTATCTTTCTGGCAGACTTTGTCATTCTAGACTTTGAGGTTGATACCGAGATGCCCATCATATTAGGGAGACCATTTATAATTTATAGCAATAGGTAAATAATGGTTGACATGGAAAAGGGCAAGCTGAAGTTTAGATTCTATAGTGAGGATTCCATATTCAACATCTAAAAATCAATAGAGCAGCCCAACTGACATGAGGGTAGTCTTGGTGTTAGATTGTATTGATGACCCCAGAGGGTACCCGTATAGGTATCTTGATGAATTCTTAGTAATTACAGTACCCAAGTCGTACCATGGTATTAAATAAAGTGTTGCATGGGAGGAAACCCATGGTTTTTTGGTAAAGTCTGAGTAACCAATACAAGCTACATTGTGCCGCGATGTTACATCAAGCGCTGGGTAGGAGGCGACCCACTATTTTAGTGTTCACTTTTTTGTTGTTTTTCTTTTGTAGGTTTTTAGCTAATAGACTTACTCGGAATATGGTAAAATTGCTACATTAATAAATTTCCAGGTAAGGGGCCTATGTAACCAACCCATCAGGGTCACAACTCCTACATGGGCTAGGTATGTTGAGCAATAATTGAAAATATGATTTTTTGAGGATGAGAATGGAGAGTTGTGGACTTTGGTACATAATCATATGTAATCTCAAGTTACGGGACCATAAGTATCTTGGCGCACATACAAATACCAAGTCCAGAATGCTGGAAGCGGGCCAAAAATTTTGGCCCACATGCGGACCGCATGTACCATATGCGCCCCATGGCAGGCCGCATGTGGGTGCCAAAATTTCTCAACTTGTGGGCCCAAATTATAATTCAAATTTTGAGCCCACCAACACATATTTAATACCTAAATCGTCCCTCCACCTATATTTAAATACCTTAAACCTCATTCTAACCCATTAAAATCCTTAAAACTTCTCTTTTCTCTTTAAATTCAAACTTTCATATTAAATCATAAGCTAATCCCACACTAAAATAAAGGCTAAATTCAAACTTGTTTGAGGTACCAAATTTTCCCAACTCACTAAAAACAAGTTCCAACTTGGGTTTTTCTTGATTTCTTCATTGTTTATTCTTGAATTATCATAAAAGAGGTAACTTTCTCAACTCCTAATGGTTATGTATTGATTTATTTATTGAATAAAAAAATTTAATATGTGTACTACCTTGAAAAATATATATATTCTATCATAATTGTATGTAGGATCCTTGAAGTAACCTAAAATCTTAATGTAGGTCCTTGTTTGATTAAATTCTAATGTTAGGCCCCAACCTGAAGTTGAACTTGCACAAATAGAGTAATAAAAGGGGTTGAGCATGTGAGTTTTATTTGAAAATCATGATCCTTCATATATATATATATATATGTGTGTGTGTGTGTGTGTGTGTGTGTGCACATTGGACTTTTTGGGACCTCAAGTAAGTTATATGGGTGTGAAAATTAAGGAAAAATTTGAATTCAAATTTTGAGTAATTCTTCAACTTTTGCAATCCCTTATTTTTTATTGGAAATTAACTACTAGTTTTTTAGGTACATATGGAACCAAAAGCTACAAAGAAGAATAAGGCTAATATATTGAAAAGATGGGATGAGTCCTCCGAGCCTAGAGGTTTAGTGGAGGATACCCAATTACACTACTTAGAGAGGGTGCACAGAGGGTGACATATAGAGTTGCTAGAGAGAAGGTACACCAAGTAGCTGAGATTATTATATTGGGTGATATAGTATGGTATCTACCTGAGCAGTCACAGTGGGGTAGACGACCAGCTATAACTCAGCCTAGGTCTAGAATGGAGGTTGTTCAGACTCTTTAGGTTGCACAGGCATAGGCAACCCGACCGAGGATAAAGTCACCATGGAGATCACCTTCACATTCTCCTCTATAGAGTGATTATGTTTATGAGGATGCGGACAATTCTATTTTAGACACACAAAGAGTAGATTAGGACCTCTAATCTGAGAAGGGGTCCCAAGATTTATCTGCAAATGCAGAGCAAAAGAAGTCATCATCGGTTCCCCATTCTGAGGAGGGTACCACCATTCATGCATAATAGTCAGTTATACCCCAATTTGGGAAGGGTACAGAGAAGGCTACCCATGAGGCACTAGTACAGTAGGGGCAGAGTCCCGCACCGACACATGCCTCAGAGGCACCTCTTGATAAGGAAAATCTGAGATGGTGTGTAGAGGGGATGCAGGAGATATTTGATATAGATAATTGCATTTTAAAGGTAGGCAGGCCCAAAAGTCTTATTTATGATTAAGGCAGGATTAATCTATCTTGGCTGATTCGAGTACCATGGTTGCAAGCTTTCTTTGATTGTTATTAGTTAGAGTAGATGATTGACTACTCGATTCTTAAATCATGGCTATGGTACATGAGTTTTATGCATCATATCATGCTATAGTATTTATTTTAATGTGCAGATCTCCACGCTTGATGAGATATATAGAGAAGCCACAGCTTGATCAGATCTTTGTAAAAGAGGTCAGGGTTGATCATTTATCAAACACTATACACCTGTTATTTTTATTCTAGATTATATCACTCTTACATCTACAACTAAGTGTGACTACAGACTAAGAGTAGCATGTGATAGACACATTATGCAAGATGAGCATAGACAAGATAGAGTTGAGATGGCTAGGTGGATATCCAACTATATTTCACTTTTAGGTGATTAGACCTCATGGATCGAGGGTCATGGTGTGATTTAGTAGGGTTTGTGGACCTTTGTTGCTATGTTTTGGTGGTTTCTCATCCGATACTGACTATTTCCTACTACTTCAGATAATGTGTTGACTTGGGACAGAGCAGCACTGGTTTTTAGTATGATGGCCGGTATGCTATTGATTTTACAACCATCCTCCGGCATAAGATTCATGATAGAGAATTTGAGAAGATGACAAATCTTCCATTCCTTTGCTTGATTCACAGAATATGATGAGGCTGATGTACTCGAGATACCGAGAGTAGATGAGAGGGTACGTGTGATAGCCACTATGCAGACAAAAAGTATGAAGGATCAGGCTATACATGCCTTCCCAAGAGATCTAGTGATCCTACCACAACCCCAATCCTAAACTGATGGTCCATCAGTTTCTAGAGAGCCTGGTAATATCATGGAGGAGAAGTGGGAGTTAGTGTTAATCTTGAGATAGAGGAGCAGAAAGAGTCCCCAGATTTGAGTACTCAAGTTGAAGCTACACCATCCACTTCTTCATCAGCCCCGGATTTGACCTCAGAGCTAGTTGGCATATCTTGAGAGCCCACTCTCCCATCCACTATAGCTCATGATATAGGCATGATTACTATATCTCGAGAGTTTTTATAGATCTTAGTGGACATTCAGAGGGTCACTATGCTTGGTTGCGGATTGTTGAGACCAAGATGACTACTCTATACGAGCAAATACATTCATGGGTTCATACTATATTCGAAATTGCAGAGGCCATATAGGAGTCTGTATAGAGAGATACCCTATCTAAGCTACGTGCTGGTGAGTTTGAGAGATGGGTTACATCCTGAGTTATAGAGATAGAGGTGTTGAATCTAGCCTAGATGAGAGAGGATTTAGATATATTATAAGAAGAGGTACACTCTCTCATATATATCCATGTAGTATCCACTTCTTTAGTCATACCCCCAGTGGTCCAAATATTACCTCCTTACGCACCCAGATATTTTGACTTCTTTGCAAAGGATAATGAGGGGGTCCCGATGTAATATTGACTTTATGTCATGTGTATGTGAGATTCTACTTAGTTTTATCTGTATGTTGAATTCAAAACTTGACCAGTTAGTCATGCCTAAGTTGAAGGATAGTCAGTTAGTAAAGGATCATAGGTCGTGTTTTACTTTAGTCCACTTTTAGCCTAAATGGCCTTCCATATGTGAAATAGCATCCCTAGATCCCTTTTATAAGCCTTATAGCCTATTGTTTATTTTTCCACTTAACACCTTGCCATTTGTGTTGCATTCACTAGTTTTGGCTCTAGTCCTCCTTGCATATTGTGCTCCTTAACTTAGGAAAATCACCTAAGTTGAGGGTGGCTATCATAGGGGTGTGTGATATAAAGTCGGTATGTAGAAGGGTAAAATAAGAAAAAAAAAGTTAGTAGGACTGGGTGTGATAGCAAAAGAAAAGAAAAATTGTGAAAATGGTGAAAAAGAAAGAATTAAAGACCACACCGAACCTAAATGTGCTTTAAAATTAAAATGGAGAAATAAGGGAGGAAATAAAGTGAAAAAATGGCTAATAAGTGTAACCCAAAGGTTAGTGTAGTTCCAAGGAGGCTTAGTCATTTGATATGTCCACATGTACCATTCCATCCCCCAAGCCTACATTATCCTATAGTGATTTTATCTTAACTGTCTGAATACCAAGGTAAATAAAATAAGAGCAACTTATGATAAGAGAAACTCCATGTTAGATTGATCTATGTTTTTATATAATTGTAATACTTATCATATTGGGATGGGTTTTGAGTATTAGATTGATGATATGCAAAACTTGGGTTAGTTGGACCATTTAGGCTATGAGAATCTTAGAATTAAAAAGCTTGAATAGTTTCCCTTTGACTTAAGTGGAATAGACTTCATTACTCATGTTTTGCATGAGAATGCCTTAGAATACTCAATATTAGGTAAATTTCTCTAGTTGCTCATACTTAGAGTAAGTTGGCCTTAGTTTCTAATACTACTTAAGGTTGCCTTAGTTCAATTGGACTTTGTAAAAGTTCTTGAGTAGAATACATACCTTATGGCTTATCCACCCTAAACTATAACCTTTAAGTTTACTAGTCTTAAATAACTTTATAATCCTAGATCCATAATGAATATATACCAGACTTAAATTGAAATCGATGGATAATAACAGGAGGCCAGACATTAGGCTCGAACCAAAAATAAAGAGTAACAAAGAGGTCAGATATTCAACATACAACCATTGGAACTCCCAAACCAGATCTATTTACATCTACCAAAACTCCCAATCAATAATCATAAATAAATGCCAAAACTCCTAGACTGTAATTATTGATATACATGGGTGGCTTGCTTTACATCTAAGAGTTGATTTAGATACCATAACCTAGTTCGGGGTATAAATTGACTTAGAATGCATCTAGGGATTTAGATGTTGTCTTGTTGACCTACCTTAAGGCAAGACTTATTATTAGATCCCTTGAACCCTTATGATTAGTAATTGACTAGAAAGTGCCCCTTTGTGGCAATAACGACTCTTAGTACTTGTTGTTTATGTGGAATGGCATTGAGAATAATGCCCAAGGTATTATGCCTTGTATACCATATTGTCTAAAGTTTATTTCAAGCTATTAATTATATTAATTTGATTAACTATTATTTGGGCTAATGAATGTACTATTAAATGAGCCCTTAATTATAATATGGCCTAAGCTATAAATGATATTAATGACCATACAATGATTAAGATATAGATTACGTTATGCTTATCCAATGTTCAAATTAATGTTAAATTATCTTTAGACCAATAGTAGGCTAATGAATATGCTAATGGGCCATTGTTTGTGATATCACATATGGTTACGCACATGGTCTAAATGACTAGATTATGGACTATGTAATGATGAGCCCTTTATTAAGACATGTCTTGAGTTAGCCATTGTTTATGCTAGTGTTTGGTCCATTAAGTATTCTATTTCCCTTTTTATGATCATGCTTAATAATTACACTAATAATTTTATTTGAAATCTTTCTTATTGTCAATATTGGAAACGATTAAGTTAATGGTTCTAGAAGGCACGCTTATTGACAACGTGTAAAGATATTCTATAGATTTTGCTTGGACTCATGATAAGTTTTTCATATGATTACTTATATTTCTTTTGCCACTTGTTACACATATCTATTTACCCATCTCTCTAGTATGGGATAAAGAAAAGATATATTTATTAAGGATATAGTTCCCAGAAAACCTGAGGATAGTTTATATTGTTCATGTTACATATACATATATCTATTGATAAAGTAACATTGACGATGAATGTTGGATTATGGAGGTATTCTTTTCTCCACTCGACCTTTACATTTATTTACTTTAGCCATTATGGGGTTGTCATTTACTTTAGCCCTCACTAGGCTTTTTATTTGTTTTATCCCTCATGGAGTTTTCTCTTTATTAATGATATTAATTTACGTACTATGATGATATTATTTTGATACATTAATACCGGAGGAGTAAGAGGATATTATGATGATATGATGATATATTAATTCCTGATGGGACCAGAGGATATTATGATGATATATTGATACCCGACAGGGCCGGAGGATTTTATGATGTTATAATGATGGTTGACGGGGCTGGAGGATATTATGATGATATATTGATACCCGATGGAGACGAATGATATTATGATGTTATATTAATTCCCAGCAGGGCCAAAAGATATTATGATGATATATTAATACCCGACATAGATGATGGATATTATGATGATATATTGATACCCGGTGGGGCAGGAGGATATGATGATGCCCAAGACGGAGTATATAATGATGATATGATGATACTTGGAATGATCGGAAGATATTGTAATGATATGATGATACTTATTGCAATTAGAGGATATTGTAATGTTATATTGATAACCAGCAAGGCCAGAGAATACTATGATTATATGATGATGCCCGGCAAGGAGAGAGGATGATTATTGTTGTGACAATTTGTACATCTATCGGTTTGAATCTGGCTAGCCCTATGTATGGAAATTATATGTTTATTTATTCTCTTATGTAGTTCGATATAATGTTGATATTAGAAATGTCGATTATAGTTTTCTAATGAGTTAATGTATAACTGGTATAGTTGTTGATTCAATAATAGAAGATGCTTAGAGGTGGATATTAGTTAAGTGGCTAATAGTGACTAGTGAATTTGTGAACCTTAGTGATAAAGAGGACTAGTGGCATTGAAGGCTATTAATAATGATGATTAATTTATCAAGGAAGTTAACACTTATAAAATGGTGTGGCTAATGATTAATCGTAATTATAGAGTTGTAATAGTTATGGTTTGATACTGATTGAAGGCTAGTTGGTAAGTAGGATCTAGTGTAAAATAGGGATCCACCTAGTGAGTAGTGTTAGTATATAATAATGGTTAATTAAAGAAATGTTGGTTACTAGAATACGTTGTGGTGACAAGTTATCTATTAAATAAATATATTATGATGGCTAGATATGGATATTGGTTAATTATTGAATGTGGTCAAGTGGTGAATCTCAGCTAAATGTTAACTATTGGATAGTTAATGAATAATGGTTAGTTGTTGAATCATAAATTATGATTATTTAATGAATAGTGGATACATAATAACTAGAGGTTATAGGTTGCCTAGTGAGTAAGTGGTTAGTAATAAGCGTTGGCTAGCTAATATTGAGTAAATAGGGTGTACTGATGACATAGATGCCTATAGATTGGTATTGTTACGATTATGAGTATATTGGTGTATGTCATTCGATTCCGATTATTGGTGATAATTACAAATGTTGGCAAATGATCAAATAATGGAAATTTTTGAAAACTATGGATAATGAGAAAGTTTGGATATATTGACCACTTAATTCCTTGACATTTCTCTTTGGTGTACTCTTTGGTGGTATAGGATGCTGTGATGAGTTCTTTACTTTATGAACTAGTTAGTATATGGGTGCCAACATTGTACTTGTGTTTACTTGTGATTATACTTGTGTTGCTTTATGATTTTGAATCATATATTTTGTATGCACAACGGTATTGGCATGCATTAATTCCTTATGTTACATTGTTATTCTAATGTTTAATACTTATGATGTATGGCGATATTGGCTGCATTGAATCCTTATGTTATATTATGATTCTGATATTTTATGCTTACTATGTACAACGATACGGCCATGTGTTGTTTCTTTATGCTATACTATTATTCCAAATTTCTTACTTATTATGAATAGTGATGATAGAGATAACTCAGGTTCAATAATGTACCTTGACTTATTAATGAATATCTTGAATTTTATCATTCTTATATAATGATTTAGCTCAGTCGCCTGATGATACCCAATGAGTACCTATTGTTTTGGTACTCATACTACACTTCTATACCTTTTTGGTGCATATTCGAGTATTAGTTATCACTGTTGATTATGGTTCCTATAGTGATTAATTCACAGAGATAGGGTGAGATCTTAGAGTTTAAGTTTCCTAATTTACCTTTATCTCTTGTATTCAACCTTTAGTATTCAAGACAGATATATTAACTATTCTCCTAATTTTCTCCCATCTCTTGAATTCAGTCTTTAGAATTCAAGATAGATATATTAACTATTCTAGACTTGGAGTTGTACTAAAGTTATTAGTTGATCTTGTACTAGCTCTATAAGGTTTTGGAATTTGTATCTTTTATGATTTTTTATTCTATCTAGAACCCTTATGTTATAATTAATGTTCTTAAATTTCTCTTATGTTGGGCCCATCTTACCAGATTAACCTATTGAGTTAGCTCTGGATTATGGTATTGGCTTACCTACTGGTGGGAATTGGTAGGTGTCATCATGACTTGTAAATTAGGTCGTGACAAATTGGTATCAGAGCTTGGGTTTCACAGGTATTATTTGTAAAGAACAAGTATCTAATAGAGTCATGCAGATCAAAATATTAATGTTTGTTTTCTATCTTCATGTGGCTATGGGACATTCTTAGAATTTCTTCACTCCTTTCACTCATAACGTGCTAAGAGTCCAAGTTGGTTTGTAAAATATTCCTTTGATTTTACTCTTTCACAGATAGCCAGGATACATGCTACCACTACATGTGAGAAGGGACCCGAGATTGGTCCTAGGGATCCTTTCTTTGGTCGTAGATGACCTAGTAGTTGTGAACAGCCTAGAGACATCTTCCTAGTTAGAGTCTATGATTGGCCGCCTTCCCAAACCCTATTTTTGCACATGAGCTAGAGATCCTTCCGCCATAGCCAGTAGTGAGCCAGGGATCAACCCAGGCTCTATAAAGTTTTATTCCCTCTTTATTGCTCAGAGATGCATTGGTTCAAATATTGGGTTTGATTGGTGGCATGGCATTAATGGTGTGCAGTCTACAGATCAAAGTGGTATGGGTACGGGGGTGCAGCATGTAGATACGACTCCCAGAGTGGAGAATTCTCCTACACTAGTGGTTGCTAAGCTGATAGCTTCTTAGCCAGTGATTGCTCATCCTGCTACTTCTACTATGACTTTTGAGTATGAGAAAATTTGTTGTGTTATTAAAGGGTGGGATTTCCCTTCCACGTCTTAACTTATTTGGTCATTGCGAGTAGGTCTTTTACTGAGTTTTTGTATTATGCAAGGGTAATGAAGGAAATGCACCATGTGGGTCTTGAGGGTCATGATAAGAGGCCTAGATTTCTGGGAAGATTCAGTGGGATCCATAGTGGTTCTAGATTCAGAGATGGTAGTTCTCATGTTGGGTATCCTCCGCGTCCATCTTCTCTACCTCAGAGTCAGCCAATTCAGGTAGCTCTTTAGATTACTAATAGAGGTCAGTTTGGTGATAGTATTCAACTTAGTAAGGGTAGTGGTCAGTCTTTGAGGGGTTTATTTTTGGTCAGTCTAGACATAGTGGTCATTTCGAGTCATTTGAATCTATTGGTTGTTGTTCCCCTATGAAGTGTGTTATAGTTGTGGGATATATGGTAATTATTCTTGAGTGTGTCCTCTTTGTATGGAGATTTGTGTTTCAACTCAATGTCCCCTTAGTAGGGTAATTTACCCCTCAGTAAGAGTGGTTCCCATGGTCATAAGGGTAGTTTTCAAGGTTTTCAAGAAGGTTTTCAAATAGGCAAGATGAGAGATCGGTCAAGTGCCCATCTAGGTGGTGGGCATGATCAATTGTATACAGTACCTGCTAGACTCGAGGCTTAGACTTCGGATGTTGTAGTTACAGGTATGATTTTATTGTGCCGCCAGTCAGCTCTTAGATTATTAGATCTTAGATCCATTTATCCATATAGATATCTGTTTATTATGCACCATGGTTTGAGTTGGCTATTGATTTATTATTTATACCATTACGTATGTCTGTTTCTATGGGTGATTCTTTAGCAGTGGATCAGTATTCAGATCATGTGTTATGGCTATTAGAGATATTTGTACATATGTTGACCTTATTATTCTGGATATGGTAGATTTTGATGTGATTTTAGGCATGAACTGATTATCCAACTATCATGCAGTCATGGACTAGTTTACCCAAACTGTTACCTTAGCCACGCCCGACGTACGCCCATCCATAATACAGAAAGAGGTTATTTGCGATCCAATGTAGATTATATCTTATGTTCGTGCTAGGAGACTTATCTCTAGGGGTTGCAGATCTTATCTCACTTCTGTTGTGATGCTAGTGTTAACGGTCTGTTACTTGACTCTATTTTTATTGTTTGTGAGATTTTTGAGGTGTTGCCTACTGACCCACCTGGTATTTCCCCTATCTGTGAGAGTGAGTTTGATATTGACCTTGAGCCTATCACCTAACATATGTCTATGGCACCTTACCTTATGGCTCCTATCGAGCTTACAAAGCTAAATTCTCAGCTTTAGAGTCTTCTTGGTAAGGGTTTTATTAGACTGAGTGTATCTCCCTTGGGTGCACTTGTATTGTTCGTAAAGAATAAGGATGGCTCTTTGCATATGGGCATTGATTATAGGCAGCTTGGTAAGGTGATGGCAAAGAATCATTATCCTATGCCTCGCATTGGTGATTTATTTGACCAGCTTCAGGGTAAAGTCGTGTTTTCTGAGTTTGATTTGATGCTTTGTATGGTAGGAGATATCATTCTCTAATTTAGTGAGCTATGACTTTCGATTATTGATCCACGTGGTGTGGATATACTTAAGTAGTGGTTGGATAGAGACAGGGTGTATTTGAGATACATTGAGAGTGGCTCAGAGTTGGCAGAGGGCCTATGTAGATTGTTGGCTTTGAGCCAGGAGATTTAAAGTTGGGAATTGTGTATTCCTCCAAGTATCGCTCATGAAGTGTGTGATTTAGGCAGGAAAGGCAAGCTCAGTTTGAGATATATTGGTTTTTTTATATTCTCAATGTTGTTAGTGAGGTAGCTCATGAGTAAGATTTACCTCCGGACGTTGTTGTTGTTCATCCATTTTTCCATGTCTTTGTATTGCGGTGGTATATTCTTAACCCATCTCATGTTCTTAGATGGGACTCAGTATAGTTAGATGACCACTTTACCCTTTTGGAGGAGCTCGTGCTGACTTTCGCTAGTGATGTGAGACGATAGCGCCCCAGGGAAATTCTAGTAGTATAAAGTTCAGTTGAGGCACCACCTAGTAGAGAAGGCCACTTGGGAGATCAAGAGAGAGATGCGGGCCTAGTATCCTCAATTGTTCTAGACTTTAAGTATACCCTCGTTCTTAACTTTTAGGGATGAACGTTCCTTAGTAGTGGATATTGTAATGACCCTTTAGGTTATTTTCTGTGATCCTTCTTATTATTGCCATTAGAGCTTTTCCATAGCTGCCCCAAGTCATGTATGACTTGTTGGAGCTGATAGTTTGGCTACCATACAGTTTGTTTGATTTTAGAACCAATTCCCTATGTAGAACCCAATTCTAAATCGCCACTGAGAAAAAATGTCAGTAAAACAATCTCAAATAAAAATTTCAACTATACCAGTAGCTCTACAATATTGGTTTTAGGCTTGCTAGACCTTTGGCTCGGGTCCCATTGCACCCATGCCCATTTCAAACCATTGGTCAGAAAGTGAAAATATCAAAAGATATAGGTGTGGGCCCATAATTGATCTAAGTGACCTCCAATGGAATATCCAACTTAACCAATGCATCTATAAGATCGAATTTAGTGTGGTTGCATAGTTTGTTTGCAAAAATCAAAGTTTGAATGAGTTCCTGAAGTCAAAAACAAGTTTTGACCTTGCTCAATAGGGGCCATGGTGATCGTAGCTATTGTTATGGAGATAACAGGAGTGGAATTGCGGCCCTACAAAGTGCGAACACTGTACCTCATTTCCTGGAGGGGTTATAAATATCCCCCTTGGCTGCGAAATTGACCATTTTCACTTCTCCTTGAGCCCTAGAAACCCTTGAATGACATGATAAGTTCAAATTGAGTCATGGGTGAGAGTTTGAAGCTTGTTTAACATATAATTTCATGATTAACAATGGATTTAAGGTAAGAATCCTTCCTTTTCATGCTTCAATTTCTTGAATTTTGACCAAAACCCCAAATAGCTTGAGGGCTTGATTTTAGACCAAATAAGCTTGGTTTCACTTGATTCTTGAGGTTTTTTATTCACAAATGGTGATTGAAAATTTGGTTGATCTTTGAAACATATGGGACCTACTTGGGGGTTTTAGGTGTCCTTTTTGGACCCAAAGAACAATGGTTCAATATGAGTATCGATATTTCCATAATAATGTGTAGCTTCTATTTTTGATAGCTTGGTACTTTGAAGAAACTTCTCGGAAGGGAAAAATAGAGGTTTAGTAGTTTGTGAGCTTCCTTTGGAAGTGAGGTACGTTAGTCTTACTTTGAAATATCCTGGGTTTTGACCCTTTGAAAATTTCTGGAAAGACGTTCTCCGGGCCGAATATGACTCATTGATACGAGCCGTATGCTGGGGTACGAGCGGTATGGTTTTGTTGTATGCTGACTAGTGTTAGTTGGTAGGGTCGTTTTCATAACTAAAATGGTCATGACTTAGGGGTACGATACGTAAAGCTTGGCATAGGTCGTATCGGTGACTCGTATGGTGGCCAGTGTTTGATCCTCCTAGAAATTCATTATGCCAGAGATACGGATTATGGGTAAAGATCGTATGCTGAGGTTACAACTTGACTAGATGAGTCATATACTGGATAGTGTTTGATCCAAAGGTTAAGGCCTGGGTACGACTAGTGGAAACTAATCGTAAGGAAGGGTATGACACATAAGAGGATCCGTTGTATCCCTGTGATGGGTTTTTAAGGGATTTATGTAGGGGTATTCTGGACATTTACCTACTTACCCTAATTAGGAACCATGACTTATAATACATTTAGGAGATTATTTACCCTTTTATTCTATTCATTAAGACTTAGAAACTATTCCTAAACATTCAATAATTCTCTTAAGAGCTTTTTGGCTATGAAGCTAGGGTTTCAACTAAGGGATTGCTTTGGGGCTTGCTTTGGTGATTTATTTCCATAAATTTGGTATAAGGAATGGTTCTCTTCCCTCATTGTAATTTCAACTAAAGGCATGGTTTATATAATTGATTTCATGGTTTTACTATTTTATGATTATGGTTTTCAACTATTATTTACTGGTTTTGATATTGAATGCTTGGTTATGGTTTTTTATGGTTTTAATTATGCTTTTATATGCATTAATGGTGGTTTTGGACAATTAGATTACATGATAATGGTTTAATAGTCTTTGGAATTGGTTTTGGTTATGTTATGCCCCCACGGTATATGATAAAATGCTTATAAAGATATGTTCATTATATTGACTTCTTTAATAGAAATCTTGCATGTTTTAAACTTGGTAAAGGATTTATGCATGGTTTAAATGGTTTGAAAAGGGCTAAAGGCTAAATGGTTGTGCTTGTGGAGAACATGAAAGTCTCCCAAGTGGATGTAATATGGTATATGGAAAGAGCACCTAAGGTCCCTTAACCTAAATGGTTTGGCTATGGATATATCTTACAAGTAATGGGATAGTATGACTATACCTCTAATATTGGCCTGGGTTAGTAAATGGTAAATGGATTATTTGGAAATGGTTTTATTTGGTTATTAATGAAGGGGTGTATCGCTAAGCCGTGGAAGGCTGCGGCCCCGAGGGGCCAAAACTGGAAAGTCATATTTGCCAATATAAGGGGTCCTTGATAACCATGTGTGAGTGTCACATTTTATATTGGAGGGATGTACTAGGTATCCCATGGGACATTGCCTAGTCGTACGGCTACACGCACTGGGACCCTTTAACTGGAGGAGTCGAACCCATATCACTCGTGGGTAGTTAGGACGGCAAAGCTACATGGCCCAGGTAAAGGTTTTAAGTGCATACTAAGGTAAAGGTTTTAAGTGCATACTAAACCTGATCCCTTTTCCAGAACTTACATATGTATGGTTGTATGCATTAAGAATAGTTTTACTTGGTTTTATGACTGGCATTATTTTATCCTTATCCTAAGATTCATGCTAGCGGTCATTCTCTAACCCCATCTACTAGCGATTGTATACCCATACTATGCTGGAACCATCCATTCTAC
Organism: Capsicum pubescens; assembly: GCA_030864215.1. Classification (NCBI taxonomy): domain Eukaryota; kingdom Viridiplantae; phylum Streptophyta; class Magnoliopsida; order Solanales; family Solanaceae; genus Capsicum; species Capsicum pubescens. The sequence goes on along the minus strand of CM061546.1, from coordinate 125,911,042 downwards.
TCCTCATGTTTAGCATGCAGATTCGGTATCAGCACTTGTTCTGAAGCGATGAGCTTCCATCCTTTCAGAAGGCATCATTTTATGTTGTGGATTCTCTTTAGACACTTTTCTTTTATTTATCATATTGGTTTTTGCAATGGTTGGGGGCATGTCCCAACTAAAATTGTTTACTCTTTTGGATAGAGGCTTTGTAACTTCTAGGGGTTGGAATGGGCAGATCGTTATTTGTGTTGGCCTATATATTGGAATAAGCTGGTGGGTTGACATCATTGAATGATATAGTTGGTTGTTCCATCCTATTACTTTTTGGGATTAATTTTCACATCATGTTTTGGTATTCCCTTTAGTTTATGGTCTTTGGTTTGGCTTGGTATAGTTGCGCGGTTGATGCAGTATGGTTGGACTCAATTGTGTCAGTCATGGTTGTGACCCTATCCCAAAGACTTAATGAGAAAAATAATGTTATCTTGTTATATATTAATAATTCAGCCTATCTAAGGCTGGATATAGGTGGTTAGGTTGGGCAATAGGGGGCGGTCCCCAATCCTGGTTGGACTTGTGATGCCTATTATGACAGGTCCCAGGGTCGGGTCGAGTCAAGTTGGTATTAGAGCTTTAGGTTCAAGGTCAACTGGGAAGTCCACAAAGTCGTGTCGAGTAGAGTCTCTTATAGGGGTGTGAAGCACACCACACTTATGAGAGAGAGGCTATAAGACATTTAGGAATGTTTCACTTTCTTGGTATTATATCTTCAAGCTTAATTTCTCAATCCTGGAATCTCCTCTAATCCTTGTTTGTTCATCTTTTAGATCATGCCTCCCATATCTTGAACACGAGGAAATTCTTTAATCCCATTTGGGGATAATTCTGAAAAAGTACATCCTATATCTGGAGTACATCTTCGATCTCATGGTCTATTCCTGATGGTGCTGGAGTTCCTTCTATTTTGGCTAGTTCTCATCAGGTCCCTCAGGTCAACGTGATGAATGCAAAATTTCATTAGTCTATTCATGTCATTGCCTAATTAGTTATTGCTCAAGATGAGAGGGGTGCGACTGGTGCTTTGTTAGCTAAGGCCACAAGGGTTGGTTTGTTTATGAAGATGGGTCCTTAGACTTTTATTGGGGTGAAGGTAGAGGATGATCCACAGGGCTTCTTGGATTAAATGGAAAAGATCTTTTGGGTGATGCAGGCTACTAATGTAGAGGGCGTTAACTTTATAGCTTATCAGTGGTATGAGGACCGGGATAGGGATAGGGATAGGGGTGATATAGAAGAGTAAGGGTTATGGGAGGATTTTTCTAATGATTTTATGGATCGATTCTTTCCTCAAGTGTGTAGGGAAGAAAATATAGAGGAGTTTTTGAACCTAGCTAAGGGAGAATGTCTGTAAAGGAATATGCTTTGAAGTTCCATCAGCTACCAAGGTATTTTCCTGATTAGGTAGCTGATATGAGGTCGAGAATAAGGAAGTTCTCTTCTGGATTGAATAGAGATTTTATTATAGAGAGAAAAACTATCTTGCAGATTAAAGATATGGATATCTCAAGGTTAACTATTAATATGGAGCTGGTTAAGGATGAGAAGAGAAAATAGGCAGAGTTTGGGGATAGGCAAGGGAAGCGGAGTAGGTTTTCTGATCAGGGAGGTGCTCAATCTCAGGGTGGTAGAGATGGTGGAAAGTGGCAAAAAAGAAGTGGGAGAGTTTGGGATCTTTTTCTACTAGTGCTCCTTATCAGTCGGGAGACAGGCGTCATCAAGGTGGTGATAATTCTCGGGAACAAGCTTCCCAATATCAGAAGAGCAGAGGTTAGACAGGTTATTCATGTCCTTTTTATTGATTTTCTTATCGTCCTTATCGAGGTTATTGTGATGAAGAAAGGGATAAGTGATTCAAGAGTGGCCATATAGGCCATTGGCTCAGAGATTGTCCAGTCAATAAGGTTTCTACTAGGGAGAATAAGATTCATGTGGCTTCATTTTTTGCTCATGCACCTGGTGTTATGGCATTTGCTTCTGTTACTGATCCTGGTTCTAGTATTAGTTGGAACAGGTTGTATGCTTTGGTGTCCCGACAGGAATCCGAAGCATCACCTGATGACGTTACTAGTATGTTATAGCTTTTCTCTTGTGATGTATATTATTTTCTTAATCCAGGATCCACTTTTTCTTATGTGACTCCATATGAGGTTGTGTCTTTTGGTTTCAATCCAGAAGTTATATTGGATTCTTTTTCTATTTCTACCCCTGTAGGTGACTCGATTATTACTAAAAGAGTTTATAGGGGGGTGGTATATATTAGTAGAAAGCAGACCTTGGTGGATCTGTTTGAGTTGGATATGGTAGATTTAGATGTAATTTTACATATGGATTAGTTGCATTCTTGTTATGCATCTATAGATTGTCAAACTCGTAGGTTAATCTTAAAGTTCCTTGGCGAACCAATTATAGAGTAGGAGGTAGTTCCTTAGCTCCTAGGGGGAGGTTTATTTCTTATCTTAGAGCTTGGAGGTTAATCTCTAAGGGTTGTCTTTATCAGTTGTTCCGGGTTAAAGATTGTCACTCAAAAGGCCCTTCTTTGTCTTCGATTCCTATGGTTAATTAGTTTCCAGAGGTCTTTCAGAATAATCTTCCTGGTGTTCCTCCGAATAGGGAAATAGAGTTTGGTATTGATTTACTTCTGGACACTCATCCAATTTTTATTCCTCTGTATCAAATGGCTCTGATTGAGTTGAGAAAACTCAACGAGCAACTTAATAATCTTCTGGATAAGGGGATAATTCATCCTAGTGTTTCTCTGTGGGGTGCACCGATGTTGTTTGTGAGTTCTAGTTGAATATAGTGACTTTCTTAGGTCATGTTATTTCTAGTGAAGGGATCATGGTTTATCCGCAGATGGTTATTATGGTGAAGAGGTTACCTAGGCCCACAACTCCATCTAAAATCCAGAGCTTCTTGGGTTTGGTTGGGTATTATAGGTGGTTTATGGAAACCTTTTCTTCGATAGCTTCTCCTTTGATTAAGTTGACTCAGAAAAAGGTTAAGTTTTCTTGGTCGGATGCTTGTGAAGGGAGTTTTAAGAAGTTAAAGGATAAGTTGACTTTGGCTCCAATCCTGACCTTGTCGGAAGGCAATGATGGGTTTGTGGTTTATTGTGATACATCTCGGATAGGGCTTAGTTGTGTGTTGATGCAGCATGGGAAGGTGATTTTCTATGCTTCAAGATAGTTGAAGGTACATAAGAGGAATTTTTATACTCATGATTTGGAGTTATTAGCGGTTGTATTTGCTTTGAAAATATGGCAGCATTATTTGTACGGTGCTCACGTGGATATCTTTTCTAATCACAAGAGTGTTCAGTATGTGTTCACTCAGAAAGAGCTTAATCTCAGGAAGAGGAGGTGGCTTGAGCTTCACAAGGATTATGATATGAGTCTTCACTACCACCCAGGTAGGGCTAATGTGGTTACTGATGCTCTAGCAGGTTATCTATATGGAGTTTTGCTTACGTCGAGGAAGGCAAGCAAGAATCGATGAAGGATATTCTCCGTTTGTCTAATCTGGGAGTTTGTCTCTTGGACTCTAAAGATGGTGGTGTGATGGTGTAAGAAGTGGTTCGATCGTCTCTTATTGTAGAGATTAAGGAGAAGTAAGTGCTAGATCCTATCTTTATGAAGATCAAGGGTGATTTTAGTGAGAAAAAGGTAGTGGTGTTTGAGATCAGTGGTGATGGTACTTTACGGTACCAAGGGAGGTTGTATGTTCCTGATGTCAATGGGTTGCAGCAAATGATTTTGGATGAGGTACATGAGATGTGCCATATTTTTCATCCCGACTTGACTAACATGTATTAGGATCTCAAGGAAATCTATTGGTGGAATAGCATAAAGAGAGATGTGGTTGATTTCGTGGCCAAGTGCATGGTGTGTCAATAGGTTAATGTTGAGCACATGAGGCCAGAAGGGTTCTATCAAGAAATTGATTTTCCCGAATAGAAGTGGGAAGTAATCAGTATGTACTTCATTACTGGTCTTCCTTGGTCTCGGAATTAGTACGATTCAATTTGGGTCATCTTAGATTGGATTACCAAGTCTGCACATTTCTTGCCAGTACAGACTACTTTTTTGGCAGAAGATTATGTGTTGTTGTATCTTCAGAAGATTGTGAAGCTGCATATGGCTTCGATTAAGGTTCTATGAAAGAACCATAAGGTAGAAGAAGCTACTTGGGAAGAAAAAAAGGACATGAAGTCCAAGTATCTGCATTTTTTTCTGCTCCTGGGATTCATGTGGAAGATATGTGTTCTTGAACACATCCTTATTTTCTGAGTTTGTTATAGGAAAGATTGATATCCTTGCCTCTTTGTTTTCAAAATTTGTTAAAGGGATGTTTGATAATACAAATTACTCTGTGTGTGGTTACCCCTACCTTGTTTGTTATTTGGGGATGAATGTTCCTAGTAGGGGAGACTGAAACATCCAGGGTTTTGACCCTTAGAAAACTTCCTGAAAATCCATTCTCCGGACCCAATACGACGTATGGGTATGAGCCGTATGCTGGGGTACGAGTGGTATGGTCCTGGCGTATGCTGACCAGTGGTAGTTGGGGGATGGTTTTGATCTCTGGAATGGTCACAACTTAGCGGTATGAGTCGTAAGGCTTGGTACGGGTCATATCTGTGACTCGTATGGTGGTCAGTGTTTGATCCTCCTTGAAATTCATTCTTCAATGGATACGGATCATGGGTATGGATAGTATGTTAAGGTTATGACTTGGTTGGATGAGTCGTATAATTGAAAATATTTGATCCAAAGGTTAAGGCCTACGTATGACTAGTGGAAAAATCATAAGGTGGGTTATGACTAGTAAGAGGGTCAGTCGTATCCCTATGATGAGTTTTTAAGGGATTTAAGTGGGTGTATTATGGATATTTCCCTACTTACCCTAATTTGGACCCACAACTTCTAATAAATTTAAGAGATTATTTACCCTATTATTTTATTCATTAAAACTTAAAAACTATTCCTAAACATCCAATAATTCTCTCAAGAGCATTTGGGGCAAGGAAGCTAAGGTTTCAACTAAGGGATTACTTTGGGGCTTGCTTTGTGATTTCTTTTCATCAATTCTTTGGTATAAGGCATGATTCTCTACCCTCATTGTAGTTTCAACTAAAGGCATGGTTTATATGATTGATTTCATGGTTTTACTAATTCATGATTATCGTTTTTAAATATTATTTTTGGTTTTTGATATTGAATGCTTGGTTATTGTTTTCTATGATTTTAATTATGCTTTTATATGCATTAATGGTGGTTTTGGACATTTGGATTGCATGGTAATGGTTTAATGGTCTTTGGAATTGGTTTTGGTTATATTATGCCCCCAAGGTGTTTGATAAAATGATTATAAAGATATGTTCATTGCATTGACTTCTTTTAATAGAACTCTTGCATGTTTTAAATTTGGTAAAGGATTTGAGGATGGTTTAAATGGTTTGAAAGTGGATAAAGGTTAAATGTTTGTGCTTGTGGAGAACATGAGTCTCCCAAGTGGATTTAATATGGTATATGGAAAGGGCACTTAAGGTCCCCTTAACCTAAATGGTTTGGCTATGGATATAACTTGCAAGTAATGGGATGGTATGACGATACCTCCAATATCGGCCTTGGTTAATAAATTGTAAATTGATTGTTTGGACATAGTTTTAATTGGGCATTAATGACGGGGTGTGTAGCTAAGCCATAGAAGGTGGCGGTCCCGAGGGGACAAAATCAAAAACTCATATTTGCCGATATGAGGGGTCCTTGATGACAACGTGCGAGTGTCACATTTTATATTAGAAGGATGTACTAGTCATCCCAAGGGATATTGCCCGGTCGTGCGGCTACACGCACTGAGACCCTTTCAGCAGAGGAAGCTGAACCCATATCGCCCGTGGGTGGTTAGGACGGCAAAGCTACACAGCCCAGGTAAATGTTTTAAGTGCCTACTAAACCTGATCCCTTTTTCCGACACTTATATATGTATGGTTGTTTGAATTATGGATGGTTTTACTTGTTTTTTAGACTAGCATTATTTTATCCTTATCCTGAGATTCATGCTAGAGATCATTTGCTAACCCCATCTATTGGTAGATATATACCCATACTATGCAGGAGTCGGCCATTCTACTCCTCCTGTTTAGCACGCTGATTTGGTATTAGCACTTGGACTGAAGTGGTGAGCTTCCATCCTTTTGGAAGGCATCATTTCATGTTGTGGATTCTCTTTAGATACTTTTCTTATATTTTGGATATTGGTTTTGGCCATGGTTGGGGGCATGTCCCAACCGAATTTTTCACTCTTTTGGGTAGAGGCTTTGTGGTACTTCTGGGGGTTGGTATGGGAAGGATCGGTATTGGTGTCAGCCTTGACAATGGAATAAGCCAGTGGGCTGACATCATTGGACGATATTGTTGGTTGTTCCATCCTATTACATTTTAGGATTGATTTTGATATAATGTTTTGGTATTCCCTTTGGTTTATGGTCTATGGTTTGGCTTGATATGTTTGGGCGGTTGGTGCGGTATGGTTGGACTTGGATGTGTTGGTCACAGTTATGACCCTATCCCAGAGTCTTAATGACAATAATAACGCTATCTTGTTATATGTTTAAAATTCAGCCCATCTAAGGCTGGATATAGGTGGTTAGGTTGGGCAACAGGGGGCGGTCCCCAATCCTAGTTGGACTTGGGATACCCATTACGACAAGGCCCGGGGTTGGGTCGGGTCATACTCTATTTTAGATTGAGTTATGTTTTTATGTAATTGTGATATCTTGTTATATTGTGATTGGTTTTAATTGTTGGATTTATGAAATGCAAGACTTGGGTTAGTTTGACCATTTAGGCTATGTGAATCTTAGAATTGAAAAGCTTGACTTGTTTCCCTTTGACTTAGGTGGAATCGACTTTATTACTCATGTTTAGCATGAGAATGCCTTAGAATACTCAATATTAGGTCAATTGCACTAATTTCTCATACTTAGAGTAAGTTGTCCTTAGTTGCTAATACTATGAAGGTTGCCTTAGTTTCATTGAACTTAGTAAAAGTGCTTGAGTAGAATATGCTTATGGTGGCTTACTTTACATCTAAGAGTTGATTTAGATACCATAGCCTAGTCTGTGGTAGAAATTTACTTAAAATGCATTTGGGGATTTAGATATGGGCTTATTGACCCTCATTAAGGCAAGTCATATGATTAGTTACCTTGAACCCTTATGCTTAGTAATTGACTAGAAAGTGCCTTTTTATGGCCATAATGATGACTCTTGGTACTTGTTGGTTATGCAGAATGGCATTGAGAAAAATGACCAAACGATTATGCTATGTATGCCTTATTAGCAAAATTTTATGTCAAGCTATTAATTATGTTGTTGTGATTAATAATTGTTTGGGCTAATGAACGTGCTATTAAATGAGCCCTTATTTTTAATATTGCCTACGCCATAAATTATGTTAATGACCATGCTATGAGTAAGCTATTGATTATGTTATGCTTTGCCATTGTTCATATTAATGATAAATTATCTTTAGACCAATTGTAGTCTAATGAATATTCTAATGGGCCATTGTTCGTGATATTGCTTATGGTTATGCACCTAGTCTAAATGACTAGAATATGGACTATGTAATGCAGCCATGTCTATATTATTGAGTAGGCCATTATTTTCAACATCCTCATCCTGTTACTTAATCATGTACTTGAGAAGACCATAAACCATGGTCATTTGAAAACATGCATTATTATCCTCCGGAAGATCAAGAAAGTGCCCAAAATAGCTGGCCCTAAAGAAATCATCCAATTTTTCCTTCTTTAGTATCTCCTTGAAATTATCAAAAACTTTCCTTAAGATTGATTTTATAAAAAAAATAATCATACAATTCCGTATAATTAGCCATAGGCATATCCACCAGAAACTTGTCAATACTCAATGTTTTGACAACATCATGTAGGGATTTTTATCTAAGTTCACGATCAATTGTTGGTATCTCAATACCATCTTATTTATTATCACTAAATCCTTCTTCATCTTCATTCTTATCAGTTGCTTCATTTTCTTCCTCTTTTTTCATTTCTTTATTTCCTTTACCTCCAAAATCTACGTCCATTTCATTTTGTTCCTCTTCATCATCTTCCTTACTTTCAGCATCATCTCATTTCTCACTTTTTTTTTCATTTTTTTCCTCACTTTTCTCATCATCTATTTTTTCACTTTCTTCATCATCTCCTTCCTCGCTTTCCTCATCATATCCTTTCTCACTTTTCATTTTATCCTCTTCCTCATTTTTCTTTTCATCTCCTTCTATATTACCTACATTTTTTTCCTAATCTCCCGTTTTTTCCCTTTTTACATCTTTATATCCTTCAATTTTTCTCTTTCAATATCTTCTTCATAATCTCTTTACATAACTTCTTTTCCTTTTTTCCATATCTACATATGGTAACACTTCATCTGCTTAAGAAAGGGCTTATTCAGCTAGTTCAAGTAATGTTGTTTGGTGTTTAGCTTTTTGATCTTTCTGAAGTTGATTGACTTTCTTTTCTTTTGGTTGGAGGAATTTTGTCTATAAAAAATATAAAACAACAAAGATTATAGTTAATTTGTGCATCATTAAAAAGTACAGCAGTGAATATAACAAATAGAATAAAATGAAATATTATTTTCAATAGATATGTGGTCTCTTGCAACAGGTGACTAGTTTGTTGAAACAGATGTCTTTTATGTTGGAAGAAATGAAAATAATATTGAAATTATTTTGATTTCTTCCAACAGATGAGATATCTGTTGCTACAGGTCAATCATCTATTGTAAGAAATAAAAGTAATTTCAATAATATTTTTATTTCTTCCGACGCATGACTGATGTTTTAGAAAAAATCAAAACAACAAATCTAATGTAACAATTTTTCCAACAAATGCCTTATTTATTGGAATATATTATCCATCTATTCGGATTTAAGACACTAGCAAAAAAAACACCAACAACAATAGATAATAACAACAAATGACACATATGCTGCAACAGATTGTTTATCTGTTAATAACAGTAAACTAACCAACTATTTATTTTGCAACAAATGGTATATTTGTTCCCAACATAAGTGTAATATGTTCTAACATATTCTTAATCTGTTGGGATTCTCACGACTCATTTTCTAAATTCATGATGGCTCCTACTTTTACCCACCAGTAGTGTCACGACCCGAACTAGGGCTTGGTCATGATAAGCATCTCAAGTCCACCGTGGACGGAGACCACCCTCTTTGCCTAGTCAAAAAGAACACCATATAGCTGCCAGTGGATGAATTTCAAACATATAACAAGATATAATATTCAAAAATGAAAATGTGCTAAAAATCCATAATACCAACTCCCAATCTATAATAATCCCGAAGCCTCTAAATAGACCAAAACTATTCTAAGTCAGGACATGCCCCCTAGGATAGCAAAAATGGTAATCAAAGAAATAGTCTATGACATAAAATAGACCATGCAATATCAAGCCCTCCAAAATAAGGAGGCACACCACTTCAAGCTGACTCGCAACAATCCAAGAACTACCTATCACTATGTAGGAAAAGTAAAAGTGTCTCTGTCTTCTATATCACGTGAGGATACAACATCTGGATATGATTAGTGGGATGAGATCTAGCATGTAACTTAAGGATAAGGGGATAAAACAGTGCCATGATCGATATTTCAAAATGATTCATTACTAATGCACACAGTCATATGCATATACATCTATATAACATGTCGGGATAGGGAACAAGTCTTAGCATAAACGGGAGATGCATGTAGTTCTATATAACATCTATATAACAGCGTAACCACCATAATAGTACCCATGGGCTATATAGGCCCCTGGTCGAGCCCCAGTGCATGTAGCCACACGAACGGGAGAATAATTATAACATATGTGCACAGGGGTCTCAAACCTTCTGTCCATTCATTAAGGGTGACATGAACACCCAATTAAAAGCAAGGTTGACTCAAACACCTGGCCATTTAGACCCCCAGGCTGGAAAACATGGTTTCCAGTATTAGTCCTCTAGGGACCTCCACTTTCATGATGAACTATACAACCCCCTTTAAGCCTAAATAAAAGCATTTAGCTCTTAACCCATTCAATAAATCAAGAAGCCATTCATCTAGGCAACATCAAGTGGTATAGTTATACCAACTAGAGCTTGTAAGCGAATGTTATCATGGAAAATTAAATGGCCAATGGGACTCTAACACACTAACTATTAAGACTTTGACCCATTTACTAATTGGGACTCGAACACATTTCCATATCCATCTGATTTTTTTTTGCTTGTCTTTCAGATCATGACTCGATAATCTGAAGCTCATGGAAACTTACCAGTCCCAACTGAAGATAATTTTCATGGAACATTCTCTACTCATGGGATCCATGCACGGGCTAGGATTCTAGTCCCTGATTATCTTAGAGTTTCACTGGTTCCTTTAGTCCTCCTCAGGATGACATGATGAATGCAGAGTTTTGTGGGTCGATTCATATGATTTCTCAGCTGGTAGTTTCATAGGTTGAGCATTTTGTATCTGCTACTCTATCTCTTGAGGATAAAAGGGTTGTCTAGTTCATGAGGTTGAATCCTCTGACTTTTATGTGTGTTAAGGTGGAAAAGGATCCTCAGGGTTTTCTAGATGAGATGGAAAAAAAATTTAGGGTGATGCATGCCATAAATGTGGAAGGGGTGGATGCTGCCTACTATCTGAATGATGTGGCGTACCAATGGTAAGAGGAATAGGATAAGGCAAGGGGTGACATTGATGAGTCATCTCTATGCGAGAATCTTGTCTAATGTATTTCTGGATCGCTTTTTTCCTTTGAAGTTGAGGGAAGCAAAAGTGGAGGAGTTTGTTAATCTGGAATAAGGAAGGATGTCGGTCGAGGAGTATGCCTTGAAATTTTACCAGTTGTCTCATTATGCTCTGAAGATGGTGTCTGATATGAGGGCACGGAAGAGGAAGTTTGCTTCAGGACTATCTCCTAAGTTGATCCTTAAAAGTAAGGTTGCCTTGTTGATCAAGTACATGGATATATCTAGGTTGATTATTTATATGTAGCAAGTAGAGGAATAGAAAAAGGAAGTAGTCTAAGTTTAGTGAGGGGTGGGGGGAGAGGTTTAGGCTTTCTGAGTAGAGTGGTAGAGATGGTGGTAAGTGGCCAAAAAAAAAGTGGGGAAGTTTTGGTTCTTTCTCCATAGATAGTACTTCCTACCTGAAGCCATTGAGAGATCATTGTTCTTAGCATAATGGAGGATCCCAGGCACAGGGTGCCCATTCTCAGGTAAGTTGGGCTCAGTCGGCTTTATCCTGCCCTCCATGGAGATTTTATGGGCGATCGCATTGTGGGTTTTTCTAGGAAGGGAAGAACAGGTGCTTTTATTATGGTAAAATTGGTCACATGAAGAATAACTGTCATGCTAGAATGGCTTTTGGGGCTCACAAGGTTTCGGTTACCTTTTAATCTACTTCTATACTAGAGGGTGTTTCTTCTGCATCTATTTTTGTTTCTGGTACTGGCACTGGACAAAATCGGTTATATACTCTTGTGTCTTACCAGTATTTTGAGGCATCTCCCGATGTTGTCAAGGGTATGTTGAAAATTTTCTTCTATGATGTGTATTATGTCCTTGATCTAGGGCCCACTCTTTGTTATATGACCCCATTTATGGTTGTACTTTTGGTTTTGTTCCTAAATTTATTTTCGATCCCTTTTTTGTATCTACCCCAGTTAGTGAAAATGTGATTTCTAAAAGAGTTTATAGGGGGTGTGCGGTATCTTTTAGTGGTAGAGAAACCCTTGTGGATTTGATAAAGTTAGATATGGTTGACTTTGATGTCATATTGGGGATAGATTGGTTGCATTCATGTTATGCTTCCATAGATTGTTGGACCCATAAGGTCATGTTCAAATTTGATAATGAGCCAGTCATTGATGGGAAGGGTGTTCTTTAGTGTCTATGAGGAGGTCTATCTCATATCTTAGAGCCTAAAATTTGATCTCCAAAGGTGTTTGTATCATTTTGTCCGGGTTAAAGATTCTAACTTGGAAGGTCCTTCTCTAGAATCTATTCCCATGGTTAATGAGTTTCCCGAGGATTTTCCTAATGTTCTTTCTAGTGTACCTCCCGATAAGGAAATTGATTTCGGGATTGATCTTGTTCTAGACATACGTCCGATTTCTATCCCTCCTTATAGAATGGCTTCGGCTGAGTTGAAGGAGTTTAAGCATCAATTTAAAGATCTCTTAGATAAAGGTTTTATCCATCCTACTGTGTCTCCTTAGAGTGCTTCTATGTTATTTGTGAGTAAGAAGGATAGTTCCCTTCGGATATGCATTGACTATCCTCAGTTAAATAAGGTGACCATAAAGAATAAGTATCCTCTTCCTAGGATCTACGACTTATTATCAGCTTCATGGTTTGAAGTGATTTTCTAAGATTGATCTTTGGTTGAGTTATCACCAACTTAAGACAAGGGAAGTGGATATCTCTAAGCCTACCTTCAGGACCCGGTATGGTCATTATAAGTTCCAAGTAATGTCTTTTGCATTGACCAATGCTCTGGCAGTATTTATGGATTTGATGAAAAGGGTTTTTTGTCAGTTTTTAGATTTATTTGGCATTGTCTTCACTGATGACATCTTGGTCTATTTTAAGAGTAAGGTGGATAATGTTGATCAAATTCATGCTATGTTGCAGACCTTGAAGGAACAGCATTTGTATGCCAAGTTCTCTAAGTATGAGTTTTAGTTGAAGGTTGTGACTTTTCCAGGTCATATTATCTCTAGTGAGGGGATCATTGCAGACCTACAAAAGGTTGTAGTGGTTAAGAAGTGGCCTAGACCTATGAATCCATCCGATATTCAGAGTTTATTGGGTTTAGCCAGTTATTATAGGATATTTGTGGAAATTTTTGACTCTAGCTGCCCTATTGACTAAGTTGACCTAGAAAAAGGTCAAGATCCCTTGGTTGAATGTGTGTGAGGGTAGTTTTGAGAAGTAGAAGGATAAGTTGACTTTATCTCTAGTTTTGACCCTGCCAAATGGTAATGATGGTTTTGTAGTGTATTATGATGCTTCTTATGTTGGGTTGCGTTGTGTGTTGATGCAGCATGGTAGGGTGGTGGATTAAGTTTTTAGGCAGTTGAAAGGTCATTAGAAGAATTACCCTACTCATGACTTGGAGTTGTTAGCGGTGGTACTTGTGCTAAAGATTTTGCATCAATATCTCTATGGGGTTCATATTGACAGTTTTTCTGATTGTAAGAGCCTGCAATATGTATTTACTCAGAAAGAGCTAAATCTCGGGTAAAGGAGATGGCTTGAGTTGCTGAAGGACTACGATATGAGTCTTCACTACCATCCAGGTAAGGCTAGCGTTGTTGTTGATGCTCTTATCAGGGTATACATGGGTAGTATAGCTTAGGTAGATGAGGATAAGCGGGAGTTGGTGAAAGAAATTCACCATTTATCTAGTCTTGGAGTTCGTCTCATGGACTCTGAGGATGGTGGTACTTTTATGCATCCGGTATCGCGGTCATCTCTTATTGTTGATAATAAGGAAAAGCACATGTTTGATCATGATTTGATGAAGGTTAAGAGAAATGTATGTCAGCAAAAGGTTGTTGGCTTTACGATTTGTGGTTATGGTATCCTGATGTACCAAGGTAGGTTATGTGTTCCCGACGTCGACGGGTTGAGGGAAAGGATTCTATCCGGATCTCACGAATCTCATTATGCTATTCATCCTGGTTCTGTAATGATGTATCATGATTTTAGGAAGTTTTATTTGTGGAACAATATGAAACTAGATGTGCCCAGCTTTGTGGCTAAGTGTATGGTGTGTCAACAAGTGAGAGTTGAGCATATGAGACCCAGTGCTTGTACCAAGATATTGAGTGCCTTGATTGGAAGTGGGAAGTGATTAACATGGATTTCACTACAAAACTTCCTCGATCTCAAAATCAATATGATTTGATTTGGGTCATTATGGATAGGATTACTAAGTCCGCTTACTTTTTACCGGTGAGGACTAGTTATTCGGTGGAGGATTATGCTAAGTTATATCTTGCAGAGATTGAGTAGTTGCATGGTGCTTTGGTTTCTATCTTTTCAGATTATGGTACTCAATTCTCATCTCAATTGCAGTCGGATGGACAAGCGGAGAGGACCATTCAGACATTGAAAGATATGCTTATTTATTGTTTGATCGACTATGGTGGAAGTTGGTTCAACCATTTTCCTTTGATTGAATATGATTATAATAATACTTATGACTCTAGCTTTGGTATGGCTGTATTTAAAGCATTGTATGGTAGGAGATATCGTTCTCCTATTGGGTGGTATGAAGTTTGTGAGGGTATATTATTTGGCCCTAATTTAATTCATGAAGACTTGGAAAAGGTTAAGGTGATTCTTGATAGATTGAAAACCTCTCAAAGTCGCCAAAAGTCCTATGCGGATGTAAGGCATAGGGATTTGGAGTTCAATATTCTCAATTGGGTATTCTTAAAGGTATCTCCCATGAATATAGTGATGCAGTTTGGTAAGCAGGGGAATTTAGGTCCTTGGTATGTTGGTCCCTACTTTATTTTGAAGAGGTTTGGCAATGCTTCCTATTAATTAGAGTTGCCTTCTAGTTTTAGCTCCATTCAACTAGTTTTCAACATCTCTATGTTGAGAAAGTGTGTGGATGATCATTCATAGGTTGTTCCGTTGAAATGGTTGGGTATTTTGGACTCCTAATCTTATGAGGTGGTCTCGATTACGATCAGGGATCGTCAAGTTTGTTGGTTACAGAAAAAGGATGTGGCTTCGGTAAATTTCTTTGGAGGAACCATAAGGTTGAAGAGGATACTTGGGAAGCGGAGAGTACATGAAGTCCAAGTATTTGTTACTGTTTTATGCTCCCAAAATTCGGGAGAAAGGCATGTATTCTTCATCATACTTTTGTTTTCAAATTTTGTTAAAAGAAAGGTTGATTTCCCTACATCTTTTTTTCTAACTTAGTTAAAGATTAGTGTGATGTGTAATGGTGCATTAAATCATGCTTCTTTTTTCCTTACACGTCATTCAAGGACGAATGATCCAGTGTGGGAGAATTGAAACACCTTGATTTTGACCCTTAGAAAATTCTTGAACATTGAGCTTTATGACATCATACAACTTGTGGGTACTAGTCTTATGATGTTGTACGGGTTAGGGTCCCTCCTTTCGTATGTAAATTAGTATAGTTTGATTGGTTTCTATCCAAGGTACGGACGGACATCTTACCTATTGTATGTTAGCATACGAGGTATACATAGTGAGGTTGTATGATGCCTTAAGCTTATCCTAGTGCACTCTATCTATGGAACGGGTTAAAGGGTACTTCTCGTATGTTAGGATATAATTTAGACCTTTGTGGTCGTATGTTCGTCAGAATGGATTGAGTATTGTTTACTCTTTGTTTAACATGTGTTTATTCATGTTCTTGATGATGGTTTGCACATGTGGATTGTTGGTATTTTTGGTTTAACAAATGGGTCATAGGTTACCCTAAAATTGATGGTTTTTACCTTGATTTTGGCCTTGAAAATAGTATTCCCTAAAGGTGTTTGTGAAAATCCCTAAAAGAATAAACTAGTCACATGTTAATGATGTTTTGAACTAAGGCATTGGACTAATGAATATGAATAGTTGGTTAATGGTTTTGTGAAGGCGTTGTTGGCCATGTAATGATCTCTAAATGGTAACCTTGGTGGTTTAAAATGTTAAATGGGTTTGAGTCCCCAAATATTAACTTGATTGATGTCTTTGTTAGATAATGGATTCGAGTCCCTAAACTTTGGATTGAACAAGTATCTTTGTTAGACGATGGGTTTGAGTCCCAAAGTCAAATGAATGCATGGTTGATTGATAATTGAAATGGCATATGGTATACTTGCAAGTAGTGTTGGTATGACGATACGAATGAATTTTCTTTAGTAAGTAATTGACTTAATGGTTGTGTAGTGGAATGATGGTTTTAAATTAGGCTTTAAAGAGGGAAGTGTAGCCAGGCTGTGAAAGTGATTCTGAAGGACTAACACTGGAAAACTTGTTAGCCGGTGCGGGTGTCTTAAGATTAGGTGGTTTGAGTCCCCCGAATGAATATATATGAATGGAGGGTTGAGTCCCCCATAATACGTGTATTGGTATTTAAGTCACCATGATTATGCCGGGAGGTTTGAGTCCCATATATGCGTATATATGGATTTGGATATTATCTAGTTTGTGTCACTATACGCACTGGGGCCCTTCCATCTAGGGGAGGAATTATCCCTTATAGCCCCTGGGGGCCTTTCTCTATGACGATCATACTACACAGCCCAGGTTAAAAATTTCAAAGTTCATGCTAATCTTGTTCCCTATCCCGACATGGTATAAATATATATATATGTATGTATGTATTGTATTGGTATATGCATTGATTGATTGGTTTTGAACTGTTGGCTCTATTTTATTCTTATCCTTGAGTTACTCAGTGAACGGACTTCGAGATCAGCTTATGTTGACTTAAAGTGGTGAGATCATATACTTTAGAAGGCTCCATTTCTAATTGTAGTTTCTTATGTTTTCATTAGTTAGTCTTGGACATTGGTTTTGTCTATGGTTGGGTGTATGTCCCAACCGGATGTTGTTTTAATTTTGTATAGAGGTTTAGTGAGACTACTATGGGCGGTGTTGGTAGTGGTGTCAGCCTTAGTGTTGGTATTGATATTGGGGCTGATACCGTATAACTTTATTTATTTTGTGATTTTTCCATTTAATTATTGTATGGATATGGACTTGGTTATTATTTCAGTTTTGGTTATAGTTGTTGGTTGGCATTAGATGGTTAGACTAGTTAGGGTTGTCCATGGTCATGGACCTATCCCAAATTATTTGAGTTGATAATTACTCTATTTTTTTATACGTTTGAAATTTATCTTTCTCGGGGTATATGATTGGAGGGTGGATTATCTATCAGGGGTTGTCCCAGTCCTTGTTGGACTTAAGATAGCCATTATGATAAGGCCCTAGTTTGGGTCATGTCATATCCTAAATCAACTTCACCTTATCAGCTTTAAGGTGTGAAGTGTTTTTCTAAGATGGATCTTTGATCGGGTTATCACCAGCTTAAGACTACGGAAGTGGATATCTCTAAGACTGCCTTCAGGACCCGGTATGGTCATTATGAGTTCCTGGTAATGTCTTTTGCATTGACTAATGCTCTGGTAGCATTTATGGATTTGATGAATAGGATTTTCTGCCAGTTTCTGGATTTTCTTGTCATTATCTTCATTGATGACATCTTGGTCTATTTTAAGAGTGAGGCGGATAATGTAGATCACCTTGATGTTGTATTACAGACCTTGAAGGATCAGCGTTTGTATGCCAAGTTCTCCAAGTGTGAGTTTTAGTTGAAGATTGTGACTTTTCTAGGTCATGTTATCTCTAGTGAGGGGATCATGGCAGACCTACAAAAGGTTGTGGTGGTTAAGAAGTGGCCTAGATCAAGGACTCCAACCGATATTTGGAACTTCTTGGGTTTACCCGATTATTATAGGAGATTTGTGGAAATTTTCGACTCTAGCTGCCCCATTGACTAAGTTGACCCAGAAGAAGTTCAACTTCTTGTGGTCGGATGTGTGTGAGGTTATTTTTGAGAAGTTGAAGGATAAGTTGACTTCATCACCAGTTTTGACCCTGCCCAACGGTAATGATGGTTTCGTAGTGTATTGTGATGCTTCTCATGTTGGGCTAGGTTCTGTGTTGATGCAGCATGGTAGGGTGGTGGATTATGCTTCAAGGCAGTTGAAAGTTTATTATAAGAACTACCCTACTCAGTACTTGGAGTTGTTAGCGATGGTATTTATGCCAAAGATTTTGCATCACTGTCTCTATGGGGTTCATCTTGACATTTTTTCCTAATCATAAGAGCCTGCAGTATGTATTTACTCAGAAACAGCTAAATCTCAGGCAAATCAGGTGGCTTGAGTTGCTGAAAGACTGTGATATGATTCTTCACTACCATCCAGGTAAGGGTAATGTTGTTGTTGATTCTCTTATCATGTTATCCATGAGGAATATAGCTCATGTAGATGAGGATAAGTGGGAGTTAGTGAAGGACATTCACCATTTGTCTAGTCTTGGAGTTCGTCTTAGAGACTCTGAGGATGGTGGTGCTTTCGTGCATTCGGTATCGCGGTCATCTATTGTTATTGAGATTAAGGAAAAAAAATGTTGGATCATGATTTGATGAAGGTTAAGAGCAATGTAGGTCAGGAAAAAGTGGTTGTCTTTGCAATTTGTGGTTATGGTATTCTGAGGTACCAAGGTAGTTATGTGTTCCCGACGTCGATGGGTTGAGGGAAAGGATTCTATCCGGATCTCACGAATCTAATTATGCTATTTATCTTAGTTCTACAATGATGTATCATGATCTTAGGGAGTTCTATTTGTGGAACAATATGAAATAAGATGTGCCTAGCTAGGTGGCTAAGTGTATAGTGTGTCAACAAGTGAAAGTTGAGCATATGAGACCCATTGGTTTGTACCAAGAGATTGAGTCCCTCGATTGGAAATGCAAAGTGATTAACATGGATTTTTCTACGAGTCTTCCTCGGTCTCAAAATCAATATGATTTGATTTGGGTCATTATGGATAGGATTACTAAGTTTGCTAATTTTTTGCTGGTGAGGACTAGCTATTCGGCGGAAAATTATGCTAAGTTATATCTTGCGGAGAGTGTGAAGTTACATGGTGCTTTAGTTTCTTAATTTTTGGATTGTGGTACTCCATTCTCATCTTAATTTTGGAAGTTGTTTCAGAAAGGTTTGGGAACTAAGGTGTTCCTTAGTACTGCTTTCCACCTGCAGTCGGATGGACAAGCGGAGAGGACCATTCAGACATTAAAAGATATGCTTAGTTATTGTGTGATCGACTATGGTGGAAGTTGGTTCAACCATTTACCTTTGATTGAATATGATGATAATAATACTTATCACTCTAACTTTTGTATGGCTTTTTTAAGGCATTGTATGATAGGAGATATCGTTCTCCTATTAGGTGGTATGAAGTTGGTGAGGGTATATTTTTTGGCCCTGATTTAATTAACGAAGACTTGGAAAAGGTGAAGTTGATTCATGATAGATTAAAAGCCTCTCAAAGTCGCCAAAAGTCCTATGTGGATGTAAGGCGTAAGGATTTAGATTTCAATATTGGCGATGGGGTATTCTTGAAGGCATCTCCTATGAATAGAGTGATTCAGTTTTGTAAGCAGGGGAATTTAAGTCCTTGGTATATTCGTCCCTACTTTATTTTGAAGAGGGTTGGCAATGTTGCCTATGAATTAGATTCGCCTGCTAGTTTGATCTCCATTCATCCAGTTTTCCACTTCTCTATGTTGAGAAAGTGTGTGGGTGATCATTCATCGATTGTTCCATTGGAAGGGTTGGGTATTTTGGACTCTTTATCTTACGAGGTGGTCCCGGTTGCGACATGGATCGCCAAGTTTGTTGGTTATGAACAAAGGATGTGGCTTTGGTAAAGGTCCTTCGGAGGAACCATAAGGTTGAAGAGGCTACTTGGGAAGCGGAAGAGGACATGATGTCCAAGTACGCGTTCCTGTTTTATGCTCCCGAAATTTGTGAGAAAGGTATGTGTTCTTCATCATACTTCTGTTTTCAAATTTTGTTAAAGGAAAGGTTGATTTCCCTGCATCTTTGTTTTCTAACTTAGTTAAAGGTTAGTGTGATGTGTAATGGCGATTTAACTGAAGCTTCTTCTTTCCTTACCCGTCATTTGAGGATGAATGTTCCAAGTGGGGGAGAATTGATACAACTTGGTTTTGACCCTTAGAAAATTCTTGAACATTGAGCTTTTGGACATCATACGACTTGTGGGTACTAGATGTGTGATGTTGTACGGGTTAGGGTCCCTCTTCTCATATGAAAATAAGTGTGGTTCGGATGGTTTCTATTCAAGGTACGGATGGACATCTTAGGTCTTGTATGTTAGGTTACGAGGTGTACATGGTGAGATTGTATGATTCCTTAAGCTTATCCTAGTGCATTCTGTCTAAAGAATAGGTTACAGGGTACTTCTCATATGTTAGGATATGAGTTAGACTTTTATGGTCGTATGTTGGTCAGAATGGAGGTCCAAGATGATGCTAGGGTACGAGATAAGTTTACCACTCGTACCCTTGGGTACGGTTTAGGGGGATGGGTCGTACCCTCCTACACCAAGATTTTCAGCTATTAAGTTGTGGGTATTTTGGACATTTCCCACTCCAAAACCCTTAAGTCCCCACATCTTAAAACACATTATGGCCCCTCATAACCAACTATTTAAATATCAAACACTCCAAAAACACTCTCTAAACTTTCTCTTGAATATTATGGCTAGGGTTCTTCAAAGGTGTTCATCTTGAGGATTAAGAGTCAAGTTTTTTCCGTGAATCTTCTTGAATAAGGCATGTGACTCTTCCCTTATTTCTATTTCTCAAATATCATGTGTTGTTAAAGTGTGATTATGATTCTTAAATGGTGGTTTTGAAAACCAAAATTAAGGGTTTTGTTGCTTATGATTGAGTATTGTTTACTCTTGGTTTAACTTGTTTTTATACATGTTTTTGGTGATGGTTTGCACATGTCGGTTGTTGGTATTTGTGGTTTAACAAATGGGTCATAGGTTACCCTAAAATTTATGGTTTTTACCTTGATTGTGGCCTTGATAATAGTATTCCCTTAAAGTATTTATGAAAATCCCTAAAAGAATAAACTAGTCACATGTTAATGATGTTTTGAACTAAGGACATTGGTTCCCATACTTCAGAAGGCTCCATTTCTAATTATAGTTTCTTATGTTTTCATTGGTTACTTTAGGACATTGGTTTTGGCTATGGTAGGGTGTATGTCCCAACTGGATGTTGTTTTGATTTTGGATAGTGGCTTTCTAAAACTACTACGGGTGGACTCGGTATTGGTGTCAGCCTTGGCATTGGTATTGTTATTGCGGCTGATACCGTATGACTCTATTTATTTTGTGATTGATCCATTTTATTGTGGTATGGATATGAACTTGGTTATTATTTCGGTTTTGGTTATGGTTGTTGGTTGGCATTGGATAGTTAGACCTATTTGGGTTGGCCATGGTCATGGACCTATCCCAAAGTATTTGAGTTGATAATTACTCTATCTTTTTATACGTTTAAAATTTATATATCTCAGGGTATATGATTGGATGTTGGAATGGATATCGGGGGTGATCTCCGGTCCTTGTTGGATTGGATGGCCTTGGTTCAGGATGTGTCATATTCTAAATCACCTTCTCCATATCTTGGTGAACCAAATCAGGTCTAAATAATTTTGTCTCACCAACTTCGAACTACCCCATTGGATACCTACACCTCCTACCAACAAAGCCTCGAATAGATCCATCTAAATACTCAAGTGATAGATTTTATTATACGTAAACTCTATGAAAGGAAAATGATCAACCCAACTACCACCAAAGTCAGTCACACACACCCTTAGCATATCTTCCAAAGTCTGAATAGTCCTCTCCGCCTTCCCATCCATCTGAGGGTGGAAACCGGTGCTAAGGTTCACCTTTGTCCCCAGACCTTTATAAAAAAAATGCCAAAGGTGAATGATAACTATGTACCTCGATTAGATATAATAGAAACAAGCACACCATGCAACTTGAAGATCTCTTGAATGAAAAGCTTAGCATAATCTTTCATAGAATAATTAGTCCTCACTGGCAAGAAGTGAGTGAACTTAGTCATCCTATCAATGATGACCCAAATAGAATCAAGTTGACTTCGAGACAGTAGAAGACCAATAATAAAGTCCATTTTAATCACTTCCCACTTCCACTTAGGCAACTCAATCTCTTGAGATAGACCACCAAGCCTCAAGTGTTCCACCTTCACTCACTAGCAAACCGTACACTTGGTCACAAAATTGGCCACATCCCTCTTCATATTATTCCACCAATAAATCTCTTTCAAATCATGGTACATCTTTGTCAAACGAGGATAAACCATGTACTTCAACTCGTGGTCCTCATTCAAGATCAATTCTCGTGGCCATCAATATCGTCAATGCACAATCTACCTTTGTACCTCAAGATACCATCACCACCAATCTCAAAAGCCACTACCTTCAGGTGAGCCATATCATCCTTGATTTGCATCAAAATAGGATCCAAAACCTACTTCTCCTTCACATCTACACCTAGAGATGACTTTACCACCTCTTTAATAATCACATCTCTATCCTCAAAGTCCAAAAGACGAACTCCAAGGTTAGCCAAATGGTAAATATCCTTCACCAACCCTTGCTTTTCTTCCTCCACGAGTGACAAGCTACCCATTGACAACTTGCTAAGAGCATTAACAACCACGTTAGCTTAACATAGATTATAATGGACACTCATTTTGTAATCCTTGAGTAACTCAAGACATCTCCTTTGCCAGAGATTCAACTCCTTCTGGGTGAACACGTATTGCATGTATCTACGGGCTGAATACATGTCAACATGACCTCCATACAAGTAATGGCACCAAATCTTCAAAGAAAAGACCACAACCAACAACTCCAAATCATGAGTCGGATAATTCTTCTCTTGCACCTTAAGCTGACTAAAAGCATACGCCACAACCCTATCGTGCTACATCAAAACACAACCTAGTCCCATACGAGATGTATCACAATAAAAAATGAAACCATTCTTACCCTCAGATTAGGTCAAAATCGAAGATGAAGTCAACTTATCCTTCAACTTCTCAAAGCTACCCTCACAAGCATCGGACCACAAAAACTTCACCTTCTTCTAAGTCAACCTAATCAATGGAGCCGCGATCAAAGAGAAACTCTCCATAAACCACCAATAATAATTGACTAAACCAAAGAATCTCCAAGTATCAGTTGGATTCGTGGGTCTAGTCCACTTCTTAACTGCCTCAACTTTCTATGGATCCACCATGATCCCTTTGCTGGAAAAAACATGACCAAGAAAAGTAATGGCATTCAACAAAAACTCACACTTCGATAACTTAGCATACAACTGTTGATCCTTAAGAGTTTGCAATACTTTATAGAGGTGATTGGCATGATCCTCCTTACTCTTAGAGTATCCTAAGATGTCATCAATAAACACGATGATGAATAAATCTAAAAACTAACAAAATACCCAGTTAATAAGATCCATAAACGTCATTGGAGCATTAGTCAAACCAAAGGATACCACCAAGAACTTATAGTGGTCGTACCAAGTTTGAAAAGCGTTATTAAGGATGTCCACTTCCCTAATCTTCAACTGAAGATAACCCGAGTGAAAGTCAATCTTAGAAAAGTACTTAGCACCCTGATGCTGGTCAAAAAGATCATCAATACTAGGGAAAGGATACTTACTGTTCAGATTTATTTTATTCAACTGAATGATAGTCTATACACATCCAAAGAAAACCATCCTTCTTACACACAAAAAGAGAAGGAGCAACCTATAGAGAAACACTGGGCCGAATAAAACCCTTATCAAGAAGATCTTTTAACTTCTCCTGAAGTTCTTTCAACTCAGTCGGAGCCATTCTAAAGGGGGGTAAAGGTAGGGCGGGTATACAGAAGAAGGTCAATCCCAAAGTTTATTTCCCTATCGAGAGGGATACTAGGAAGATCATCAAGAAATATTTTAGGAAACTCATTGACTACGAGGATAGATTGCAAAGAAAGGCCCTCAGAATAAGAATCCTTAACCCAAACTAGATGATACAAACACCCCATGGAAATTAATTTTCAGGTTCTAAGATAAGAAATAAACCCTCCCTTAGGCACCGGGGAACTCCCTTCCCACTCAATCAGCAGTTCATTTGAGAACTGCAAACTGACACTTTCGGTTCTACAATCAAGAGATGCATAGCATGAATTGAGCCAATACATCCCTTATATCACATCAAAATCTAACATATCCAACTCTATCATATCCACTAACATCTCCCTACCACAGAAAGATACCACACAACCCCTATAGACCCTTCTAGCCATAACAGAGTCACCCACTGAGGTAGATACAAAAAAAAGGATCAGAAATACACTCAGGATTGAAACCAAAATGAATAGCCATATAAAGGGTCACAGAAGTAAGAGTACACCCTGAATCAAGTAAGTAATACATATCATAAAAGAAGAGTTGTAACTTACTGATGAAAACATCAGCATATGCCTCACATTCCTGATGGGTGTCAAGATAATAAAGATGATTTTGGCCAATACCAGATCCAGAGGTAGCACTCTTTTGTGCAAGAGCTAAAGAAGAGGCAATCGAGACCTGATTTTCTCCCATATCAACCCTAGATGAAGGATACTCCCGCTATATATGACCAAAATGACCACATAGAAAAACTAATTCCTTCTGTCATCACACACTCCACGATGCACCTGTCCATAAAATCTACAAGGAGGATATGATGGAATGTATTTATCTACACTGGCCTAAGATGGGACACCTTGTGCCTTGAACCCATTGTCAATCTGAAAGTAAAGATCACCTAACGACTTTGGATATGCAACACTAGCATAAGAACCGGAATTTTCCCACTTCTTCGTAGGCCCAATGTCTGCAATTTCTACCACTATTCTTCTTGCCACCACCCTGCTAAAAATACCTAAATTTCTTACTCTACCTCTCCCCTATTTTAGTTTTTTTCTTATTCCCATCCTACACTTATTGTATGTATACCACTAGCCTAGAGATATCCATGTCATTATTCAGTATTGCAGCCTTGCACTCCAACACCAAGTCTGGAGACAAGACAGAAGCAACCTTAATTATCCTAGCCCTCAAGCTAGACACTATCTCAGGAGAATAGCGAGATAACTAATGAAATTCCAAGGTGTACTCCTTCACACTCATCTTGCCCTATTTTAGAATAACAAAATCATCAACCCTCTCCTCCCTTAACTCCTGAGGAAAGAAGCAATCATGAAAATCACCAGAGAAGTCATCCAATATAGTTTTCTCAACATCATCTCCTCTCAACTGTTCCCACTCCTTATACCACTGATATTCCATATCCTTCAATTGATAGGTAGTGAATTCCATACGTTCAGATTTGGAAGCATGCATCACCTGAATATATTCTCCATATTATCAATAAACCCTTGAGGATCCTCCTTAACCTTAGAGCCAGTAAAGGTTGGGGTATTTAGCCTCATGAAATGGCCAACCCTAGTGACCTCCGAAGGTAGAGCAATAGAACCAACACGGTCAGGATGATGAGACTAAAAAGCCACTAACGGAGTCAGCAGATGAATAGATCGATAGAATTCAGCATTGAAAATATCTCCTTAGGTCGGTGGGGTATAACATCATTAGCTCGAGGATCCCGGGGAGTAATGGTAGGGACTGGTGTAACTCTATGAAAGATAGTACAATTAGGAGCTGGGATCCTAGACTGAGTCTGTACTCCATAAGTGGAATGAGTTCTATCCATATTATCCTCAGGTGGGATAAAATAGGTTCTACAAGCATTAGATCTTCTGGGAGCCATAATCTGGATTGCAAACAAATGAAATTAGAGGATTTTTCAAGACCTTAGACTCTATATCCCAAAATTAGATCACAAGAAAGGTAAATATTCCTAAATGTCTCATAGTCTTTCCCTTATAAGTATGGCATACTACATACCTATAAAGGAGACTCTACTTGACACAACTTTATCGACACCTAATTGACCATGAACCTAGGCTCTGATACTAACTTGTTACGACATAAACCAGGGTCTGGCCATGATGGATATCTCAAATCCATCATGGACTGGAGACCACGCCCTTTTTCTAGTCCAACTGAACACCATACAACTAGCAGCAAATGAATTTTGAATATATAACAAGATAGAATATGCAATAATAAGAATGTGCTAAAAATCCATAATACCAACTCCCATTCCACAGTAATCCACAAAGCCTCTAAACAGACAAAAACCCTTCTAAGTTGGGACATGACCCTAATTATAGCCAAAAAGGTAACCAAAGAAATAGTCTATGATGTAAATTCGACCACAAAGTAATAGGCTATCCGAAAGAAGGAGGCTCACCATTTCAAGATGACTCACGAAAAATCCTAGAACCATCTATCACTATGCAAGAAAATTAGAAATGTCTCTGGCCCCTGCATCGCTTGGGAATATAGCATTCCGATATGGTTAGAGAGTTTAACACTACCATGTTACTCGAGGATAAGCGGAAAAATAGTGTCATAATTGATATTTCAAATTCATTCAATACTAATGCACACAGTCATATGCATATATATATATAACTTGCCGGTAATTTAAGGAATAAGTCTTGGCATGAACTCTAAAATATTAGTCTGAGAAGCATAGCATAACTATTGTAATAGTACCTAGGGCAATATGGGCCCTATCTCTCACTCTCTGGGCGGGCTCCAATGTGTGTAGCCACACAAATTGGACAATAATCATAACATATATGCATAAGGAACTCGAACATCCTGGTCATACATTATGGGTGATATGAACACCTGATCAAAAGAAAGGGTGACACAGACACCTAACCATTTAGACCCTCATGTCGACAAATATGGTTTCCAGTATTAGTCCTCTCAAGACCTCCACTTTCACGATGAACTACACTACCCTTTTTAAGCCTAATTAAAAATATTTAGCACATAACCAGTTCATTAAATCAAAGAGTTATTCATTTAGGAAACATCAAGTGGCATCATCATACCGACTATAGCTTGCAAGCGAAGGTTATCATGCCAAATCAAATAGGCAATGGGACTCTAACCCGCAAACTAATAAGACTCCAGCCTATTTAGCCAACTGGGACTCAAACCCATCAGCCAATAGGACTTCAAATTATTTAGCCAATTGGGACTCAAACCTATTTCCAAATCAATCCATGGCTATATAGGCCTTTCAAACCATTTCTATTTCATTAGCCTTTTTATGTGATTGCCATAATTCAAGAGTAATTCAATGTGTATATACTCTTATTCAAAATCTATTTCACGAGGTTGGGTTTAGGTCATACCTAATATAATATTCAAAACCATCGATTTAAGAAATCCATGACCCCCATTCTAATTAACCATACCCATGCACCCCAAATAGTTCAAAACAATCAATTTAAATAATGAATCATTTAAAAAATTCATAGGTAAAACATTTAAACGATCATTATCGAAAACCCCCAACCCATTATTCAAAACCCACATCAAAATCATGTGAATACCAATTAAGTTCAAGCCATAATTTAAAACACAAGTTTAGGAAGAAAGATACATGCCTTAATTATCAAGAAATTTTGAGAAAAAACCACCCTAGAGCCTTTAAAGACCAAACTCTTAAAACCCTAGCTTTGTCTTCGAATGGGGAAATTGAAAGAAGAGAAGAAAGCAATTGTTAGAGTAATGAGAGGTTATAGGGTCCCTTAGGGTATTTTAGGTAATGGGTCCCTACTAGTGAAAGAGAGAAATGTCCAAATTGCCCCTACTAATATTGCATAGAACTATCGTCAGTCGTTACGAGTGACCATACGACTCATAAGGTTACATTATGACTCTCCACCACTACTCATGCTCTAGCCAGTGACTTAGGGCATCCTTTCTGGTCCGGTTATGAGTCACACCCTATGACTCGTGAACAGACTGCATGACTCGTATGGTCATAATCATGACCACCATAGAAAACATGGGCACCTACACTAGCCAACCTACAATTCATACTCTATAACTTATAATGACTTTTTACGACTCATTAAGTCTAGTCATGATAAAGATAGAGAGTTTGGCACCAACACTAGTTTGTCTATGTGTCATACCTTACGACACATAATGAGTCCTTAAAACTCGTAATTATCAAATTGTAACCAACGCAGAAACAAAGACAACCTTCACTGGTCACCTTACGACTCTATCCCAATGACCTGTATGGAGACCTTAAATCTCATTTAGTGAGTTATAGTTAGAGCAGTGAGCTCAAAACTCAGGGATTTTTTAGGGTGAAAATTAGGGTGTTTCAAGTAGGTAAGCCAAACCATAACCCATAACGATGAGTAATGGGCTATAGGTATAAAAGAGATAAATAATAATAGAAAAACAATAATAAGTCACCCTCAGGAAATATATATGTACAAGTATGTAATACAAGAGAGGGGAGAGGATAAGTACATCAAAAAAAATCCCCCAAGACTTGGTAAGGTTAGTAAATAAGTAATTATAACAAGATAAATACTAGATAGTGCTAGAATATACAAAGTAGTGTCAGGATAAATAAAATAAGACTATCAAACAGTAGAAAGAGAAGGATCAACTTCAAACACTAAAATCTCACCCAGATCTATGGTCAATGGAATAACTCAAGGTCAGCATCAGTGGAGACTCATACTAGGATCTACATCTAGAAAAAAGAGGTAGCATTATTTTATCAGTACCAAAACACAAGGTACTAAGAAGGCATTATAGGATGACTGAGCTCAATTATAATAAAGCTATAAATAAAGTGTGAATCTAAACTAAAGGCAATAAATAAGGGTCAAAATAGATATAATAGGCTATGTTAATTAAATATGGTAAATCAAATATAAGTGATTCAAAAGAAAAAATAAATGTTTAGTTATTACCTAACTGGACTCCCATAAGCCCAGAAGGTACACATAAAGAGAAATATACCCAACAAAGCCCACATAAGAACGGGTAAAACAAACAAAGTGTAGTACTAGTACAACGCCCAATATAATAGTAAAAAGTAAAAGTGAGCCAAGATGTTATATGCATACCGTATCTTCCTCCTCGAGATATAACCATAATCTTACTGGTCTTAACTAAATTACCAATCAAGGATAAATAATAATAACCAATGATAGACTCTAACTGGAAGTAAGAGATAGTAAATAATATTCTAGATGTTGGACTCGATTCACAACTAACATATCATAAATATTATTCTAAGTGCTAGACTCAAACAAGAACTAATAGGTGTTAAATAGTAAACTAGGAGTGGGACTCAAATCATAACACATACATAAGAAATACATAATAATATCTTATATTTGTAATCATCTCGAGTCAATCTAGTCAGTATTCCCCTTTTAGAATACCAAATACTTAAAAGAGAAGTGTGTTCTAATGATTAAGTCAGAAAAGGCAATTTAAGGTTAAATACTATCCTACCAAAGGTATTAAAGCTAAATAAACTTATTTTTAATAATTAATTCAACCCAATCCTAAGTAACAGTCTAAAGAAGTGGTTCTCTAATTATTTAGGTCAAATTTGGAAAAAAGTGGTTCTCTAATTATTTAGGTTAAATTAGGCGCTATTCTAAAGCAACCTATCTTTAAAAGGGAGGTAATTCCCACTCTATCAGTCTCAAAGACCCAATCTAAGGAAAGAACCTACCCAAACATAGGCTAAGGATTCATAATCCCAAGGCCCTAGTGTAATACCCTAAGTATTTTTTGACTTTTGAAAGTTATTGGGTTTGGTTACCATTGTCCAGGGTATGACTCATGTAATGAGTCATGAATACCACTCACGAGTCATATAGTGACTATGGAAGGCAAACCAATAAGGGTCACCTAAGTTTCTATTGGGATCACGACCATATATTCACCCGCCATGGTCACTCAATAAGAGCCATAAAGAAGGACTCATAGTCCCAACAGTTAGATAACCTTGGTTACTATCTTGGTCACAGATGGACTCCACGAGTCGTAGGGTGAGGTCATAAGTTATAGAGTGGTACTTGTGATGAAACCAATAAGGTGGCCCTAAGTTACTATCTAGACTATGAGTCATGGCGATGTCTCATGACCAATGACATCGAGTCATTACCCGACCCATAATGACTAGAGTTATTTTTCTACACAGTTTTCATTAAGGATAAATTTTTATTTTCCCTTATTTTACACTAATCCCAAGACTTAAAAGCATCCCTTATCCATATTTCCACCCAATTAACATAATTATAAACTACTATTCTCTTTCAAATTCCTCAATCAAGAACAAGTTTGGGGTTTCTAGGGATTGGTTATCTAGGGCTCTCAGTGTGGTTTATTCTCAAAAGTCTTGGTGTTTTCAGGCATTTATCTCTTACATAAACTTGTATTTTATCATGACATTTTATTATTTAATATTCAAATGGTTTTTAATGTTTGTTTTTGTAATTTAGGGTGAGAATTTTTTATGGTTATTTTTTAAATGGTATTCCTATGGTTTATATACATTTGTTTATGCTTTATTGATAGATTTTGGAACTCATAGGATGTATGGGTATGGATAATGGAATAGGGTCATGGATTCCCCCAAATTTATGAATTTTGGTGTCAAAATTGGTAATAACCTCAACCCACCTTATGAAATTGGCTTTGGAACATGGCTATATGTATAATTTTTCAACTTTTGAAACTATTGCATTACATAAAAGGGTAATGTAACACAGATTGTTTTTAAAGGCCTTAGTGGCAATATATTGGTTTTAAATTTAAGCTTGGGGGTCGTGGATTCCCCCAAGTTAGAGGAAAATCTGGAAGGCATGATTTTATAAGCTTGCAAGCCAATTGGTATGATGATACCAATGGTGAACTCCATAATAAATATTTATTGGTTAAATCGATAGGTTATGTGAAAATGTTTTAATTGGTCTTAATGGGGGTTGTGTAACTCATCATGAAAGGTAGAGGTCCCGGAGGGACCGATACGGCACATTTTGTAGAATAGGGGTCTTCGTGTCTGTGTGCATAGATCATACTATATATATATATACACACACCTGGGATTAGCATGGGGTCGTGGATTCTCTGTCCTTTGCTTGGACTTCTCTAGTTCGTGTGGCTAACACGCACTGGTGCCCTTCCATGGGGAAAGTCAGGCCCATATATCCCGTGGATATTTTTAGAATGGTTGGAGCTGCATAGTCCAAGGTAATTATGTTAAACCTCATGCTAAACCTTTTTCCCTATCCTAGCATCTTATATATATGTATGTGAACATGTACTCTAAGTTTAGACTTGATACTATTTTTTATCCCTATCCTGAGTTAGATGATAGTTCTCACCCAGCTAACCATCCTAGGATGCTACATTGTATCATAATGTAGGGTTTGAAGATACTATTTTGCCCTTGTGCAGTATTAGGTGGATTCTGATTTGTCAGTTGGTCTAGATGGTATTGTTGACTCTTAGAGCTTATTGTTGGGTTACATGAACTATTTTATGTTTACCCTCTGGTTGTCTTCCACTTGTTATTATTTGGATTATATTTGGATTGGACATGCTATGGGGTGGTCTCTGATCCTCGATAGACTTGAGTCACCCATCACGACTAGGCCCGAGGTTGGATCGTGACAAGTTTGGTATCAAAGCCTAAGTTCAGGGTCATTGGGTGTTCATAAAGCCTTGTCATGTAAAGTCCCTTTTTATGGGTGTGTCGCGCACCATACTTTTAAGGGGGAGGCTACAAGACATTTAGGAATGTTTCACTTTCTTTTGTTCTATTTTGGTCTATAGAGTGTAGGGTCATGGAATTTGTCTAACTCCTAGTTTTCTCATATTCCAGATCATACTTTCTTGAAGATCTGATTTTTACAGAAACTCTATCGAAACCTCTACCCACCTGAGGGTAATGTGGAAGGTACTCTCCTATTTTATGGAGTATAAACCTGATTTAGTATCCCTGCTCCCGATTGTGCTGCTCCACCTGGGTTCCACTGCTCTTGACTAGTCCTTCTCCAGTTGGTGACAATTATGCTTAGTCACCTCAAGAAGACATATATAATGTAGAGTTCCGCCACTCTATTTATCTGTTAACCCAATTATTGATGTCTCAGTCTTATTAATATGGTCCTGTTGGTTCTATAATGGTTTCATCTAAGGTTATTAGGGTTGGTCAATTTATGAGTGTCACAACTCGAGGCTACCCCCTAGCCGTGGCACTGGTGCTTACGATTACAAGTGACTACAAGTTAACACATAAGTTGGTACCTGGTATGAGCACTAAATAAAATAGCACTGATATAAAATGTGTGGAACATAAGATCATAAACCACTGAAAAACTGAAAATACTAAAATGTGTAATACTGTCATGTCTAAGATAACTGATAAAAGGTAAGGTAACTGACTGATTGTCTAACTATTTGTCTAAAAAACTTCGGACTAATACAATTCAAATGGTCGTCTTATCTTTTGATGACATCTTTAGAGCCCAACACCTAGAAAATCAAGATGTGGTCACCTCAAGGACACATGGACATGCACAGAGGACCCATTTTGAGCATAAATAAGGTCATGAGTGAAAGATTGCTTGGAGCAATAAAGACTTATGGACTCACGGATTTGGATAACACTTAATGGCTCACGGTTTGGTCACATCATTAAGGGTATTTTGGTTACTTCACTTGGACCAAATGCACTCTATGGCCACCCCACCCATTAAGGGTATTGTTGTCATTTTTGTCTTATTTTGTAATAATATAAATAGAACATTTTAGGTCTTTTCTCATTAGTTTATGAATGATGAATGTATGAAACATTGAAAATCCTCTCTCTTATGAGTATACCACCTTAGTGTAGTCTTATTTAGGTCTTGGAATAGCCATCGTAGATTAGGGCTTGGAAAAGCTAGTATTGACCTTTGCTTGGATACAGTGGATCTTGAAGTGAGTTGATTACTGAGGTGAGTTGATTACCTTAGCGGTCACCGTAAGAGTGTGGTTTAGATTATTACATTCATTAGAGGTTAGTGTTGAAATACACTTAGTTCTTAATCTTGTAATAATCTTGGTCTCACTATATATCCTTTAGTTTCTTGGAATCTTATTGTGTTGTTCTTGTTGCCTACTCTTGGACTTATGGTGTTATTTTAGAAGAAGTTGTTGTTCTTCTTGTTCTTCATTTTATGTGCATTTAATCTGGTTTGGATGGCTGAAAAATAGTGTTAAACACCTTGTTCTCATCTCTTTCTTGTTCTTATTGTGAATTCGAGAATTGGTCTCCAATAGGTCATCAGGTTCTTGAACTTGTGGACTGATTTTGGTGTGTGTTTCATGTGTTTTCAAGTTATTCTTGTATCAGTTGGTATCAAATCATGGCTTGATATTGTTCCCACAAGATCAATCTTGGGCTTGTTAGTTGAAAAATCACAAAAAAAAGTGCTGAAAAATCATAAAAGAAGCAAATCTGTCCATTCTTGTGTTCTTGGATGAAAGTGTGTTCTTGTTGTGTCTTGGATGATATTTTTACTTGTATTGAGTGTTTCTAGTGTTAGTTTTATCCTTTACTAACACTTTGAGTCTAAATCTAAGTTTGACTTACAATGTTGATGTTGTTGTGAACTTGAAAACTTGAAAGTGTTTTGGACGTTTTTGTTGTTGTGGCTTCACTTTGGCCATGTGGTATTCACCTTGTTATTGTTCTAGGATTTACCACGTGATTTTGTTGTTAATTGGTGGCCTAAGAACTATTTTGTTGAAGTTGTAGTTATCTTGGCCAAGTGTTGAAGATATTGTTATTGTGGAATTTGGAAGTGGTCGTGTGAAATTGATGCTGTTGTTCTTGGTGGATTTTGTTGTTTCTATTGATGTTCATCATCACCTTCATATATTTTTGTAGATAATGTGAACTTTAGATCTATAAAGGTGAAGGAAAATGGTGTGTGACTTGTTAGTCTTGAAAGACACTACAACCACCAAAGACTTTATTAACCATTTCACAACAACTTTTCATAAAACAAGGGTCCATGTTTTAAGAAAAGTACTACAAAAGTCAAGTCTTGAAATTTGAAACTTGAAAAAAAGGCTCCAAGACTTATTCTTCCCTCTTTAAAACAAATTCCACCAATCCAAATTAAAAATGGGTCAAGACTTGGACTTTGGAAAATAAAATTATAGAAACCGCAACGAATATATGGCTACCACGTCATCATTTTACTGTTCACACAACTTTAATAAGCTCAAATTTTAGATTCCTAGTTTCATTTTATTGTTTCATTAGTTTCATGTCTTGATTCTATAATTAATTAACAACTAGTAATCACCTACTTAGTTGTAGATTAATTGTTGAATCTGTTTCTTTCGTGTTTTCGTTATTTGTGTGTTTTTCTCATTTTTAACTAATAGTAACTTTTTTGTTTCAAGTTTGTAAGTAAATTTTGTTTTTGTGTCTTGAGTCGATCAAACAAGTATCCATTCTGTCCACCAAGTAGAATTGACATCCTATTGACTACTGGAGTATACGCAACTTTCAATATTCGCCGCTCCAATTGTGAGAATCACAAAGGTGAGTGTATACATGTGTAGGTGAGGAGATTTTACTACTAATTTTATTTGTTCATTGTGTAGGTACAAAGGTGATATAAGGGGAACATATCTTTGATATCCGGGGATTATTATGACTACAACATGGGAGACTATGATTGTAGTGAGGGGTTTTGTGGCTACGAAGTTGAGGGAGATTGCGGAGGCTATGAAAATAGCCATGATCAAAACTTGGGCAGATTTAAGGGACATGGTTTTAGGGGAGGAAATAAGGGGAATGATGTACCTAGTGCTTATGGTGCATTTGGAGGTGACGTAGGACCTCATGATGGTTTTTATGATGACGTTAGGGCATGTGAGGAGTCTTACACTCCCCACTCCAAACCTAGATTTGGTGTTAGGTATACCCTTTCATTTGCAAAGCTTATGAGTGCTATGATGAGAGTATACGTGAGGAGTGTGAATATTCATATTCTTCACCTTGTAGTACTTCTTATCAAGGTCAATATAGTGTGAATGGTTATACTAGTTCAAGTGGAGGTTGTCCAATGAGAAGAAGAGGGGGTGCATCTCCAAAACTGAGGGGTACTTGTGTGCATTATAATGTTGATCTGAGAAAGAGTATACACTTTAGAAAGTGACCATTTGTGGGATACTGGGATGCCTTATTGTGTTGAATGATAGGTACTATAGAAACTACATCCTTCCATCGATGGTCGACTACTTAGGGTTGTTTCGAGAGCCTTTACTTGTTCCATACTCATTGGATGAGTTCAAGGTTACCAAGAGAGTAAAAGTTGTCTTCTCTTAATATGAATACCATGAGGAAGTGTGGTGTGATATTCTTCCCTTGGCCTACGTTCATGTATACTTAGGTGCCAATTGGTTTGCACGGCATCAAGTTCCTAAAGTACAAAATTGGCCTAATGTTGTAAGAGATCAATGGAGGAATCACCTCATCACTTACTTGCTGCCCAATCCACAAAGAGAAATTCCTACCTCCTCCAATCCGAATTATTATGAGAAACAAAAGATTGATAGGAGTAAGGGAGTGCAAGATGGTAATCCGGGAGTGGAAAAAGGAGAGGTTGTGTGGGGCAAAGTGAGGGGATTACCACTAAACCGTGCTAACATTGGTTGTCCTTCTATTTCTAAGGACATTTGTGTAGGTACCAACATGGCAAGCGAAGTCGAACAATGCCGAAAAGAAGTTGCTGCCCAAGCTTGTGGAGGACCTTCACACCCCGGCAAAGAAGAATCTACTCAAGATCTTCAAGGTAAAATAGCTAACTCTTACACTTTGGTACGTGTGATTGATAATTGTATGGCTATTATCCCATTGAGTATGAGTTGTAGCTTACTTACTTGTGAGTCTAATGATTCTTTTCCACTTGTGGATGATGTACATATTGTGCGAGTGGATACACTAGTTGATCCTATAGATGACCGAATTGACTCTTCTCATAAGGTCAATTTGCGTCCACCTAGTGTTGAAGCTATTGTGTTGAATGAAAGTACATCATCGTGTGAAAATTTTGTTGACCCACTTATTTGTAAAAAATTTCCACCACTTGAGTACGTGTGTGATGTGCTTAATAGAAATCAAATGAGTGAAGTACTTAAAATTTTTGGCCAATAAGATGGGAGTGAACCCGAGAGCTATTCGTGGGGTAACCTTGTACGTGAAACCTCCTTGAAACTTGACAATTTTATTTTAAAGAGTGAAGAACTTACTTTTTCCAAATCTGCCCGTGGGTTAGATCATGCTCGCTTTAGGTATAATGTCTTGTTTGAAGATGATATAATCACTCCTAATGAACCTAGTGGTGACAATGATGGTATATCTTGCCTTGGAAGCTATAGACGATATGCTAACCCACTATGTTGTGACAACATTACTCCTAAATAAGGAAATCTCTTTTTGAAAGATGAGAGTACTCTTAAGGGTAAGAAATGTGTATTCCTTCTTGAAAAACCGAGGACAAAGGTTTCATTTACTCCTTGGGGTAATGTTTCTAAATGCGCATCCTTGCTTGACACACTTGTGCTTGAATTACGTGAATATCATCTTGTGGATTCCGATTTGTTTATTTGTTTTAAGGAAGGAAAGTGTATGTGTTTAAAAGGTTTGTATTCATTTGTGTATGCCTCTACACTTGATTCCTTCCTATACTCCTTCTTTGCCTATGATGACATCCATACTAGTTTTGGATTTATTTTATGTAGAGGTAGGAAATTTTTTGGTAAGTCCACTTGTGTGAGTAATAATGCTATATGGATCTCGTGGACTTTAGAACCAATTAAATCACCACCCTTGTTTTGGTATCTTGAAGGGATAAAGGGACAATTGTGTCTTGCATCTCATGATATCCTAATTCTACCTTTTGGACCAAGTGATGCCATTAGGACCCTTGTAGCTTCTTTATCTCTTGGTGATTCCCGTAACCAAATCCTTTGTGCAACTTTCATTGAGCTTTTACTATTTAATTCAAAGGATCCTTGGTTATAATGAAAATATTACAACCTTGTCATGTTAAGATGATTTGTTTTGCTAACCCTAACCCTCGTGCCATGAGGAGTTTGTATTTGTTTGTCTTCTCTTTGGTTTTGCAAGGTTCGGATTCGAGGTCGAATCCTTTTCAAGAAGGGGGGATGATACAAGTCAAATGGTTGTCTTATCTTTTTATTACATCTTTACAGGCCAACACCTAGAAAATCAAGACGTGGTAACCTCGAGGACACATGGACATGCATGGAGGACCCGTTTTGAGCATAAACAAGGTCATGAGTGGAAGATTGCTTGGAGCATTGACGACTTGAGGACTCACGGATTTGGATAACACTTAATGGTTCACAGTTTGGTCACCTCATTAAGGGAATTTTGGTCACTTCACTTGGCCCAAAT
This sequence comes from Capsicum pubescens, assembly GCA_030864215.1. NCBI lineage: Eukaryota > Viridiplantae > Streptophyta > Magnoliopsida > Solanales > Solanaceae > Capsicum > Capsicum pubescens. Next base: position 125,873,769 of record CM061546.1, on the reverse strand, counting down.
GCACTCCATGGCCACCTCACCCATTAAGGGTATTGTTGTCATTTTTGTCTTTCTTGTAATAATATAAATAGAATATTTTAGGTCTTTTATCATTAGTTTATGAATGATTAATGTATGAAACATTTAAAATCCTCTCTCTTGAGAGTAGACCACCTTAGTGTAGTCTTAGTTAGGGCTTGGAATAGCCATTGTAGATTAGGGCTTGGAAAAGCTAGTATTGACGTTTGCTTGGAAACAGTGGATCTTGAGGTCGATAACCTTGGCGGTCACTGTAAGAGTGTGGTTTTGATTATTACATTCATTAGGGGTTAGTTTTGAAATACACTTGGTTCTTAATCTTGTAATAATCATGGTCTCACTATCTATCCCTTACTTTCTTATAATCTTATTATGTTGTTCTTGTTGCCTACTCTCAACCTTGTGGTGTTATTGTAGCCAAAGTTTTTGTTCTTCCTGTTCTTCATTTTATGTGTTGTTAATCTAGTTTGGATGGCTGGAAAATAGGTGTTAAACACCTTGTTCTCGTCTCTTTCTTGTTCTTATTATGAATCCAAGAGTTGGTCTCCAATAGGTCCTCAGGTTATTGAACTTGTGGACTGATTTTGGTGTGTGTTTCGTGTGTTTTCAAGTTATTCTTGTATCACTGACTGACTGTGCAGTTGATGGGACAAGCCCCCAACTAACTCCATCTGACTGAATATAATGAACTACTGAAATAACTGGAACAAACAATTATGTCCTTGATGGATGAGGACTCACCACCACTACAGCTAGGTAACATTGATTGTCTAACAGCTCCAAACCAATGATATAAGACATCATAGGGCAAAGAAGAGTATGCGGTCAGTACTTTGAATGTACTAGTATATGATATGAGGACTGGCTGAAATGCATAGGGCACTGTGCACATGAGATAAGGACTAATTGAATAGCATGAAAATAACTGAACATGAATACATGAAAATTGTGATATTTGATAATACAAGGCCAAGCATACACATATTTCGGAAATAATCTGTAAACTAAAAGATTGAAATCAATATAACTCAATAACTGTAAATTTGTATGCTTTGGTCAAGTAAACTTGAATTTCTTATACACTAAATATTGTACTGAGACTGTGGAAGATATCATCTAACTGACATGCCCTAATCTGAGCTAATCGGGGTCCAACCTGAAACACCAGTTGAAAGGGTGTCAGTATCGTGCCACGAGTACTAACACTAGTTTTGTGGATCCACTAAATTGATGTCCCGAGGGACTAATGAGTCACCCTTAACTGGCAGGTGTTGTAATGAGATATGTGTCACCCTTAACTTATAAGTAAACACTTTGTCGACCCTCAACTAGAAGGTAGACATCTCTAACCTACGCTGCCTATGTAGTTCTGTAACTTAGAGATTGTTACTAAGGGTCACACCCTCTACTCTCAAGTGATCCCTTATCCCAAATTTCGCTCTATGCTAAATCATACTCCCAACTGAACTGTTACTAGAACTGAACTGAACTAAGCTTGACTGAACATGATTTCATAACGTATAGTGCTCATCATGATTACATCAACTGAGAAATTAATAGAATTCGTGGTTTAACTAAATCATTACTAAAATAATCTAAATTCATATAAAAATATTTAGGTATCGGGTATTCATAACCCACCAGCACTGAATGATCACTGAATGCAATACCGAGCTTATAACTATAGTAAAGGAGCATGGTTCAAAACCCATAAGCATATACATTCCATCAAACATGTGGGGATCATGAATTTAAACATGGGAATGCTTTAAATAGGGGAAACAACATGATTGTATGACTAAAAATCATAATTTGGGGGTCTAACATGGAATTCATTTGAAATAGGACATAGGAAACTGAAATTTAAAGCATAAGGAAATCAAATCTTGTATGGGATCATACATGGACTGAATTGAATTTAAAATCACCATGGAAACATGAATTGAACCCTTCTTAAGCAATATATAATACCATAATAATAGAAAATTCCATTCTTTAATTGAAAAGAGGATTTTTGGGCTCCATGGATGAAAGGACCCATGAATGAATACCCCACATACCTTAAGCTTCTTAACTTGAAAGGAAAAGACTAATTTTGGTTCTTTCTTGAAGGTTCTTGAACTTGGGGAACTTGAATTCTTGATTTCTTGGGGAGAAAGGAATTGAATTCTTGTACTTGGGGAAAGAGAAGGGTTTTCTTGAGAGGGATTTGGAGAAGAAGGTCAAATAATTCCCTAATTGATGTCCCAATTTGTGTTATGAAGGATTGGGTTGAGGGAGATAAGACAAATTACCTCTCAACCATTTAAATCAAAAATTGATGTAACAACATCACCGCGATGTGGTCTAATCACGGTCATTGAATTCCCTCACCGTGATGCGATAAACATGAGTTCGGGACTGTTGCTGCATTGTGGGCTTATTGATAATGCTAAACTCACTCCTTGTTTTAGGGGTGAGTCGGTTGTTGTCAATACCCAACTCGGATTGGAGTCAAATCCACAAGGAGCAACGTATAAATTTCAAATCCTATGGGTGTTCTAGTTTCTAAAAGGTACCCCAGGTGTAGACAAACACAATATATAAAATCAAGTGGGGGATTTTAATTTGGATTTTGTTTTCAACAATCTTTGGTCAAACAACACACTATTATATTACTTTTGATTTAAATGCAAGGTTAGAGGGAATCTTGGGATTATGCCTACCTAGAGGTAAAGAGTGTGTATGTTGTTAATAGTTTAACTTGAAACTTAGTTGTTGAGTGGGAGATAGGCTAGGTTGAAATTCTTTGTGGTTAGTATTTCAACGAAACCAAAAGGATTTCACCCATTGGCTCTTTCGAGTACCAAACAAGTATGCAATTCATAGTCACCCAAAACCTCAATCGGGCATCCCTATTTCTAGGATGATACCTTTGACATGATTTACATTCCAATCACACTTATTTCTAAGATTGCAAAGAGTAGTAAACCATATGCTTAATTGTCCACCAAATCCTTGTCCCCCTATATCCCTCTTTCAAGGATGCTACAAGTTCCTAAAACTTCACCTTCATCCCTCTTTCAAGGATTATGAAGGGTTTCTAGAGTTTGGGATTTTCACCCATCAAACCCATTTGGAGATTTTGGGTTTTCACCCAAAAATTCCAACTATTAAATTCAAGAAATGTTTGAATCCATAATCAACAACTAAAAATCATACAAACACATCAACACCCATACACAAATACACTTTAGTTCAACATAATACAAAGATTAAAGAAATTATCTACTCATGAGATAAAGAAGAAGATTTATACAAAGTAATTCTTCCATGGCATCCATAATAATAGAAGGTAAAAATAATCTTCACTTCCATACTTCAATTTCACCAACTTCTTCTTGGAATAATAAGTACAAGATGAAAAATAGATTTCCCCCAAATTCTAAGGCTTCTCTTGTCTCTAAAACCTTCCTCTCTAATCTATTGTCTAATTCCATAGGAAAAAGAATTTAGATCTTCTATGGAAATTTTAATTAACTATCCCAATTGAATGAAATACCCTTGCTCACTAATCCCGCTAGGTAAAGGTCACAAAGGTTTTACTGCGATCGCGCCTACCGCAGTCGCATCTAGAAATGCACGATCGCAGTATGTTGACCTTCTTTATGGATCGTGATCGCATTCCTAAGACCGTGATTGTGGTACCTAAAGCTATATTTATTCTCTTCTTAACTGACTGCATCGCGGTACTCAGACCGCGACTGCGGTAACTAAAGCTATTCTGCTCTAAGTCACAAGTTGCACTTTCTTGCTTCCTTTTAATCAAAATTTAGCTTTGTTCCATATATTTCAATATTATCAATTCTATACATGCGAAATATGGTTATTAGTGCATTCCATGACAATTATATCTCATTTACTCATTCAAATCATGGTAATGTGCACGAATATGGAGTGCAAATGAGTGGTAAACTCACCACTCATTACTTATCCCGGCAACCCACTGGTTCCGTGATATAAACATGTCCTAAAACCTTTCCAAAAAAAATTGAAACTCCTTTAAGACATACTTCTTACACCCCTGAACATGAACTAACTTAAAAACCAACATCTCGGGATTGAAAAGACCAAAATAAAAATCCTCAAAGTTAGAGGTCTTAAAAAATGACTAAGTCCCCAATATTTAGTGTAAATTCAGGCCTTAAGCCCCTTATGCATGAAACTGAAAGATAAACCAAGCTAAGATTAGTACGAGGTAGTACAATATCTCCCCTCTTGGGAATATTTGTCCTCGAATGAGACTTTTTAGATTGAGAGTATTGTACTAAGGCAACTAAGATCACATACTGAACATGCATGACTGGGAACATGAATACATAACTAAGTCTAAAACATGATACATGAACTGAACTAATTTCATGAAGGCATGCAATAATAGGAGAATGATTATATAGATGGAACTGAGAATGGGAAAGATTTAATCTTAGGAAAAATGTTACCTCAAGTTGATTCTGAGTTTGTGAAGAAAATATGAGGGTACTTGGTACGCATATCTTCTTCTGCTTCCCAAGTAGATCCCTTAACGGACTGATTTTTCCATAGAACCTTAAGCAAGGGAACTTCTTTGTTCCTTAGTCTACGAATCTGATGATCTAGGATCTCAACTGGGACTTCTTCATAGGAAAGGCCATCCTTAATGTCCATATATTCTAAAGTAACAACTACATCTGAATCATCAATACACTTCTTTAACAAAGAAACATGAAACACTGGATGGACTGATGCTAAATCTGCAGGAAACTCTAGCTCATAAGCTACCTTCCAAAAATGGTTCAAAATTCCATAAGGACAAATATATTGAGGAATGAGTTTCCATTTTTTGCCAAATCTCTTCACTCCCTTCATGGGCGAGATTTTAAAATAGACTAAATCACCAACATCTAACTCAAGGTCTCTTCTCCTTACATCTGCATAAGATTTCTGACGGCTTTGGACTATCTTAAGCCTCTCCCTAATCAACTGAACTTTCTCTATTGCATCTAACGATGAATCTAGCCCTATTAAAGTATCCTCACCTTCTTTAAACCAACCTGATATGTGTGTCATGGGATCGAGAATATTTACTAGAATCCAAGTTCAGGAACTACAAGGACTTCAAGGCGCGTTTATGAAAATGGACGCGGTTGAGCTTGTTGTGATCTCTCCAAAGGGAGTGTACACCTTGAAATGTGAGGTATGACCTTAGGTTCTCAAAATACACCCAAGGCTTCCCCAAAACAGTTCACACCCACCACTCCTCCGTTAAGGGTAAAGGGGTCCTTTCGCAACACCTTTCCAATAGACTATTTAAACATTTTCCTTAGTTAGTTTATTGATATCAAGTGTAACATTGAAGATTGGACACCATTTTTCTATCAAGAAGATAGTAGACCACCACTTTTGAATATCACAAGTGAAAGGTTCCACTTGTGTTGTGAAACGGCTAAAAACGTGAGTTCTTGAGCGAACTGAGTTCCTCTTGGGTTTGCATAAGAACTTGGTGCTTTTTAATATGATTTCTAGAGGTTTTAGAGTTTAATATACTGTTTAGTTGCTATATTTTGTATTCTCTTTGTGTCAAGTTACCTTTCCTTTATCATTTTTCAATTTGTGTTTGCTTCTTACATCATCTTCTTATCTTGTTGTTATGGGTTTAGGTGTGTTGTTGTATCTCATTTGCGGACTGTTTTGTGTTACAGATACCATGTGGTATCACAACCAATAGGAGATCTACATCTCCTCCCATAGAGAGCCTCAAATAGAGCCATCTAAATACTGGAGTGATAGTTGTTATTGTAAGCAAACTCAATCAAAGGTAAGTGGTCATCCCAACTACCTTTAAAATCAACAACACATGCTCTCAACATGTCTTCTAAGGTATTAATGGTCCTCTCTGCTGACCATCTATCTAATGATGAAAAGTTGTAATGAGATAAACTTGGGTACCAAAACCCTTCTGAAAAGCCTTCCGAAAGTAAGAGGTAAACTAAGTACCTCTATCTAAAATAATAGACAATAGAACTCTATGAAACTTAACCAACTCTCTAATATAAATCCTGGCATAATCCTCAGTTGAGTATGAAGTATGAACTAGCAAGAAATGAGCTGATTTTATTATTGTATCTACAATGACCCATATTGTATCATGCTGATGATACGTACGAGAAAATCCTATCACAAAATCCATGTTCACCACTTTCCACTTCCAAGAGGGGATGTTGAACTCCTATAATGTACCACTAGGCCTCTGGTGCTCAACTTTATCCTATTGACAATTTGAACACTTAGCCATAGACTCTTCAATATCCTTCTTCATACCATTCCACCAATAGATTTCCCGCAAGTCACGGTACATCTTGGTGACTCCTGGATGAATGGAATATCGTGCACCATGTGCTTTTTCCAAAACTTGTTGCATCAAATCATCAACACATGGAACACATAACATGTCCTGACAATGCAACACACCATCTCCCTCTCGGGAGAAAACCTCTACTTTCTGATCTCTAAAGAAAACCTCTACTTTCTAATCTCTAATGGCTTCCTTCAATCTAACCAAACTGCGATCCCTATCTTGTTTTTCCTTCATTTCCACAACCAAAGAAGTTTTTGAACCATTCTTAACCCATATACTACCCTCATCTGAATCAACCAATCGAATGCCTAATCTATCAAGTTGATGAACCTCCTAGACTAACTTCTTCTTATCCTCCTTAACATGAGCAACACTTCCCATAGATAATCTACTAAAGGCATCTCCCACTACATTGTCCTTGCTTGGATGATACAAAATACTCATGTCATAATCTTTCATTAATTCAAGCTACCTTCTCTGATGAAGATTCAAATCTTTTTGGGAGTACGCATACTGTAAACTTTTGTGATTCGTGATCACATCAACATAGACTCCATAAATATAATGCCTCCAAATTTTCAAGGCAAAAACAATAGTTGCCGACTCAAGATCATGGGTAGGATAGTTCTTTTCATAGGTCTTAAGTTGTCAAGAGGCATAGGCTATGACCTTACCTCTCTGCATCAAAACACAACCAATACCAACTCTGGAAGCATCACAGTAAACTATAAACCCATCTGAACCATCTGACAAAATCAAGACTGGGGCGAAAGTGAGTGGAGTCTTCAACTCCTGAAAAATCTTCTCACATAAATTTGACCAATAAAATTTGACTTTCTCCTGAGTCAATCAAGACATGGGGGATGCAATAGAATTGAAACCTTCAACAAACCATCTTTAATAGCCAGCCAAACCCAAGAAACTCCTAATATTTAATGGAGAGATGGGTATGGGCCAGTTTCTCACTACTTCGGTCTTTTGAGGGTCAACTCTAATGTCATCATCTGAAATAATATGTCCAATGAAAGCTACTGATCTTAGCCAAAAATTGCACTTACTGAACTTAGCGAACAACTGATAAGTTCTAAAGGTCTGCAATACAATTCTCAGATGGTCTGCATGATTATTTTCACTATGGGAATAAACAAGAATATCATCAATGAAGACTATAAAGAACATGTCGAAGTACTACTTGAACACTTTGTTCATCAATTCCATAAAAGCTACAGGGGCATTCATTAGTCCAATAGACATAACTAGGAATTCGAAGTGATCATACCAAGTTTTAAAAGTTATCTTTGGAATGTCATATTCTCTGACTCGGAGCTTATGATAGTCGGATCTAAGGTCTATCTTGGAGAATTAACTGACACCCTAAAGTTGGTCGAATAATTCATCAATCCTGGGGAGTGAATACTTATTCTTAATTGTGACTTTGTTCAACTAATGGTAATCGATACATAGTCTGAGAGAACCATCTTTCTTACACATGAAAAGGACTGGAGCACCCCATGGGGAAACACTGGGACTGATGAATCCCTTATCTAAGAGATCTTTCAACTATTCTTTCAATTTCCCTAAGCTTATTTGGAGTCATTTTGTAGGGCGGAATAGAGATAGGATGGGTATCTGGAAAGAAATTTATTTTGAAGTCAATTTCCCTTTCTAGAGAAACTCTAGGAAGGTCTTCAGGGAACATATTTGGAAATTCACTTACTACTAAAACTGATTCAAGACTTGGAGTCTCATAACTAGAGTCCTTGATTCGAACAAGATGGTAAACACACCCTATAGATATCATTTTTCTCTCCTTAAGGTAAGAAACAATACGACCCATATGCACAGAGGTACTACCCCTTCATTAAATGATTGGTTCATTGGGAAACTAAAACTAAACGACTTTATTTCTGCAATCAACTAAGGCATAGTATGAGTGGAGCCAATATATGCCAAGGATGACACCAAAATCAATTATCTCTAACTCTGCAAGATCAACTGAGGTAACTTTCTGAGATACTCTAATCGGGCAATTTTTGTATACCCATCTGGTTATAATAGATTGACCCACTAGGGTAGACACTAATAAAGATTGTGCTAAATTTTTGTGACTGACACTGAAATCGACTGTTATACTGGGGGTTACAAAGAAGAGTGAAGTTCTAGGGTCTAATAAAGCATAAACATAGAGATGAAAGACCTACAATGTACCCATAACTACATCAGGAGAACTTTCACAATCCTGTCGGGCCTGGAGGGCATACGACATGTTCTGATGCCGCCTATTAGTTTCACTGGAAGGGGAAACCTGCTGAGTCGAGCAACTGACTGGAATCGGAGGATGATTGGATTGACCTTGCTGACCAGCCTTTAGGCAATCTCTAACTCTGTGGCCTGGCTTGCCACATCCAAAACACACATCACTGCCAGCTCTACACATACCTTGATGATACCTGCCATATTTCTTGCAGAGAGAGTTAGTATAACTACTATTCACACTACCCTGGGACTTAGAGCCTAGAAACCTATCCTGGATGTCTTGCCTAAACTTAGGCATTGGAGCACTGGCTGAAGATGGAGATGGGGATGAAAAATTTTTATGGAACTAAGAATGGTTACCACCTTTCGACCTTGGCTGGGAAAAGTTAAAACTACCAATTTTGTCCCTCTTATTCTCTCTCTCTTTCTCCTTAAGCTTCTCTTTCTCAATCTTCTAAGCATAAATTATAAGTCTAGATAAGTACAGATCCTTAATCAACATGGTAGTCCTACACTCCTTAACCACACTATCAACTACACTAGACACGAACTTACTTATTCTAGACCTGTTATCTGCCACCATATTAGGAGCACACCTTGCCAACTGAGTAAACTTAAGCGAGTACTCTTTCACACTCATGTTGCCCTATTTTTAAATTAATGAACTCCTGAATCCTAGACTCCTTCAACTCTAATGTGAAGAACCTATCTAGAAAAGTCATAGAAAAATCCTCCCTCTCAATAGGCCTTGTATCAACACCACGGTTCTTCTTTCACTGCTTAAACCAGGTGTGAGCTACATCCTACAACTGATATGCAGCCAACTCTACACTCTCACTCGAAGTGATGCCCATAATATTTGTCACCTTCTGAACCATATTAAGAAACTCCTGTGGATCCCTTCAGACTTGGATCCTAAAAATAAAGGAGGATTCATCTGAGTGAAATCCCAAATCCTAGATATAGCTACTAAATGGGCTAAGTAAAAGTAGCTCTGAACTCAGCATGAGAGACATGTTCATTCAGGGGATCTTCCTGAACAGGCGAAGGTGTAGGATGGTCCTCATTTCTTCTTTTATTATTTCTTCTGGGGGGCATGGTCTATAAATGGAATAAAGGATGAGTTAGAAAGAGAGTTTAAATAGATCTCATGCTTTTTCACATGGCATGAATACTGAAAGAAGGGACACCTTTCCTAAAATGTCTCGTAGCCTCTAATCCATAAGTATGATGCACTTCACACCCATGCGCAAGACTCTACTCGATGCGGCTTTCAAACATCCTAGGACACTGTAAAACCTTACGCACTGATACCAAGTTTTGTCACAACCTAAGGCTACTTCCTAACTGCGATAATGGTGCTTATGTTCATAAGTGATCACAAGCTAACCCATGAGCTGATACCTGCTGTGAGCACTGAATAAAATAGCACTGATAGAACATATGCGGAAGATAAGTTGATAAACCACTGAAAAAACTAAAAACACTGAAATGCATAATACTATCATGTCTGAGACAACTTATAAAAGATGAAGGTAATGCATTGACTATCTAACAATTTGTCTGAAAAAACTCTAACTGACTGAGGAGTTAATGGAACAAGACCCCAACTAACTCTGACTGACTGAATATAAAGATCAACTAAAATAGCTGGAACAAGCAATTATGTCCTCGATGGATGAGGACTCACCACTACTTCTGCTGGATAACGCTGACTATCTAACTGCAGTAGGGAAATTGAGCCTCCAAACCTATGATATAATACATTATAGAGCAAACAAGAGTATGCGGTTAGTACTTTAAATATACTAGTATATGAGATAAGGAATAGCTGAAATGCATGGGGTACTGCACACATGAGATAAGGACTAACTTGAAAACATGAAATAACTAATCATGAATGCATGAAAATTGTGATATCTGAGAATGGAAGACCAAGAATATACATATTTCTGAAATAATCTATAAATTGAAAGACTAAAATATGTATAAAAAATAACTATAAATTTGTATGCTTTGGTCAAGCAAACCTGAATGGAATATACACTAAATACTGTACTAAAACTATGGGAGGTATCTAACCGACATTCTCCAATCTTAGCTAATTGGGGTCCAACCTGTAACCCTAGTTGGAAGGGTATCAATACCATGCCGCGGGTACTAATACTGGCTATGTAGATCCACTAAAATGATGTCCCAAAGGACTAATGAGTCACCCTAGCTGGAAGGTGCTCTAATGAGATATGTGTCACCCTCAACTGATAGGTAAACACTTTGTCTACCCTCAACTGGAAGGTGACATATCTAACCTACGCTGGCTACGTAGTTCTGTAACTCAAGAATTGTTACTAAGGGTCACACCTTTTACACTCAAATGAGCCCTTATTCCTAAGTTCGCTCGATGCTCTATCCTACTCCCAATTGAACTGACACTGGAACTAAATTGAACTAAGCTTGAATGAACATGATTTCATAACTTATAGTGCTCATCATGATTACATCAACTGAGTAAATAATAGAATTAATGGTTTAACTAAATCATTACTGAAATAATTTGAATTCATGTAAAAACACTTTGGTATCGGGTATTCATAACCCACCAGTACTGAATGATCACTGAATACAATACTAAGCTTAAATTGTAGTAAAAGAGCATGGTTCAAACCCATAAGCATATACATTCCATCAAACATATGGGGATCATTAATTTAAATAAGAGAATGCTTTAAATAGGGGAAACAACATGATTGTATGACTAAAAATCATAATTTAGAGGTCTAACATGGAATTCACTTTTAATAGGCATCATCGATGGACTAAATTGAATTTAAAATCACCATGGAAACATGAATTAAACCTATATTAAATAATATAAAATACCATAATAATAGAAAATTCTATTCTTTAATTGAAAAGAGGATTTTTGGGATCCATGGGTGAAAGGGACCTATGAATGAACACCCAACATAACTTAAACTTCTTAACTTGAAAGGAAAACACAAATCTTGGTTCTTTCTTAATGGTTCTTGAACTTTGGGAATTTGTATTCTTAATTTTTTTGGGGAGAAAGGAATTGAATTCTTATTCTTGGGGGAAGGGAAGGGAAGGGTTTTCTTGAGAGGGATTTTGAGAAGAAAGGCAAATAATGCCCTAAATGATGTCCCAATTTGTGTTATGAATGATTGGGTTAAGAGGTAAAAGACCTAATTTCCCCTCAACTATTTAAATAAAAAACTGGATGCAACAACATCACCGCGATTCGCTCTAATCACGGTCATTGAATTCCCTCACCGTGATGTAATAAATATGAGTTTGGGACTATTGTCGTGTCTCAGGATTATCACGGTAATCCCCTAGTTTTGTGATCCAAACATTCTCCAAACCCTTTTCAAAAAATCTGAAACTCCTTTGAGACATACTTTTTACACCCCTGAAAATGAATCAACTCAAAAACTAATATTTTGAGGTCGGGAAGACCAAAATAAAAATCCTCAAAGTTAGAGGTCTTAAAAAATGATGAAGTCCCCAACTTTTAGTTTAAATTCAGGCCTTAAGCCCCTTTATGCATACAACTAGAAACTGAACCGAACTAAGATTAGTATGGGGCATTACAATGAGGTTGAATCTCCTAACCTTCACAGTCTCTAAGGTTGAGGAGGATCCTCAAGGATTTATTGATGAGATGGAGAAAATCTTCAGGGTGATGCATGCTACTTATATAGAGGGTATGGAGTTTTCCACATATCAATTAAAGGATGTGATATATCAGTGGTATGAGAAGTGAGAGTAGTCGAGGGGTGATGATGCTGAGCATACTATATGGGATTCATTCTCTGGCGGCGTCCTTAATCATTTTTTTCCTTAAGAGTTGAGAGAAGCTAAGGTAGAGAGTTTTTAAATCTAAAGTAGGGTAAGATTAGTGTAAAGGAATATTCCTTGAAGTTCCATCAGTTGTCTTGTTAAGCTTCATAGTTGGTGTATATTATGAGGGCTGGGATAAGAAAGTTTACTTTGGTTTTATCTCGTGACTTGGTATTAGAGTGTAAGAACGTAATATTAAACAATGATATGGATATCTCTAGACTTGTTATTTATATGCAGCAGGTGGAAGAGGAAACAAAGAAATGGGCAGAGATGGGAGAGAGGCAGAATAAGAAGTTTAGATATATAGAGCAGGGTAGAGATCAGCAAGCTAGTGGGAGAGATGGTAGACAGTGGTCCAAGAGGGAGAATTAGGGGATTCTAATTCATATTCATTGGAAAGTGATCCTTAACTTGAGTCATCTGGTGATTTTTTATTTTAGAGTGACAGGGGTTTTAAGGAACAGGATGTCTAATCTAAAGCTAGTGGAGCTTAGTTTGCCCCATCATATCCTCCTTGTCAATTTTGCTGACAGTTTTACCATGGTTAGTATGATGAGGGAAGGAATTAGTGCTATAACTGTGGTTAGCCCTATCATATGCAGCGACATTTTCCAACAGCTAAAGTTTTCATAGGAGCTAATAAGGTTCTGATTGCTACTTCTTCAGCTCCTGCACTAAAGGGTACTACTTCTGTTCTCGATACTAATCAGAATTATCTTTATATTGTGGCTACTCTCTATGAATACAACGAACCTCCTGACATTATTATTGGTTTATTAAAGATTTTCACTCATGATGTGTATTGTTCGCTTGATTCAGGGTCTGCCCTTTCTTATGTGATCCCTTATGAGGCTATGTATTTTGGTTTTGATCCTAAAACCCTTTTTGAGCCTTTCTTTGTGTCTACTCTTGTGGGTAATTCTATTGTGGCTAAAAATGTCTATAGGGGTTATGTGGTGTCCATCTTTCCTAGGCAGACATTGGTGGATTTGGTAGAGTTAGACATTGTGGATTTTGATGTTATCTTGGGGATGGATTGGCTCCATTCGTGTTATGTTTCCTTGGGTTTTAGGACCCGAAAGGTCAGTTTTGAATTCCCTAATGAACAAGTAATCAAATAGTAGGGAAGTTTCTTAGTACCTAAAGGGGGGTTTTCTTATCTTAGATCCCAAAAGTTGATTTCTAAGGGGTGTCTATAAAGATTCTAGTTTGGAAGGTCCCTTTTTGCAATTTGTCCCTATTATCAATGAGTTTCCTAAAGTATTTCCTGAGGATCGTCTTGGAATTCCTCTCGATTAGGAAATAGAATTTGGGATTGATCTTCTATCGGATACCTATCCTATCTATAGTCCTCCATATAGAATGGCTCCGGCTGAGTTGAAGAAATGGAGCAATTAAAAGATTTTTTGGATAAGGGTTTCATCCATCGTAGTGTTTCTCTATTGGGTGCTCTGGTGCTTTTCATACAAAAGAAAGATAGGTCTCTCCAGATATGTATAGATTTATTGGCAGTTGAATAAGGTCATAATAAAGAATAAGTATCCTCTCCCTAGGATAGATTATCTTTTTGACCAGCTTCAGGGTACTAGATGTGTTTCTAAAATTGACCTTTGCTCAGGTTTTCATAAGTTGAAGATTAGGGAGACTGATATTCCCAAGACTACATTACGAACCCGATATGGTCACTATGAGTTTTTGGTTATGTCCTTTGGGTTGACTAATGCTCCAACTATTTTTATTGATCTAATGAATTGGGTGTTCATATATTTTTTGGATCTATTTATAATAGTGTTTATTGATGATATCTTGGTGTATTCTAAGAGTGTGGAGAATCATGCCAATCACCTCCAAATTGTGTTGTGGACTCTTAAGGATCAGAGGTTGTATGCTAAATTCTCTAAATATGAGTTTTGGTTGAATGTTATGACTTTTCTAGGTCATGTTGTTTCTAATGAGGGGGTCATGGTGGATCCATAGAAAGCTGAGGTGTGATATGTCAAGGAAACACGGCATATTCAATGCTTAAAATGGTGAAATTACGCATTGACTTAGGTTGTTTTGTTGGATATGATGTGTGTTTTATTTATTTTGTAGGAAAACAAGGTCGAAAGTGGCTTGGAATGAAAAATTAAAGAAAATACTCCCAAAAAGTGAAGTACTGGCCAGTCTATGAGCCTTCAATTCACCTTACGACTCTTACCCCTAGTTGTAAGGATAACAGTGGCAAAAACTAAGATGAGGAACTAAGTATGGAAGGTTATGAGTAGTAAGGACAGACTGTGACTCATAGTGAGGATTCGTACTTTGACCAGTGTCTAAATCCTTGAGGATTGATGCTCTAGTGGTTGTTAGTGAAGACCACAAGTCGTAATGTCTGAGTATGACTCATGGTGAGGAGTCCCAAAGATAATAGACTCAAGTTCTTTTAGGATGAAAATCTAATAGAGATACTATGATTAGGAGCATATGACTCATAATGTGACTCTATGAGTCGTAACTACTGAAGACAAAAGGGAGCCATGATAGCAGGCAGCAAGTCATAAGAAGACCTAACGACTCGTTGCCAGAGTCATAACAACTGCTGACTTAATTTTCCTATTCCATTTTAATTAGGTTTCCTTTGTTATTTTGAGATACTATAAATACCCTAGGGCTATTACTTTATTAGGTTACATTCTTTTTATAATTTTCTTGATACTTTCATATACTTGGATAATTGATACAATTTTTCTTGAGTTTTTGGCTTCGTATTCAAGTAGATATTTTGGATTTTACTCTTTCATTATTGTGAAATTAATTACATGTCTTAATCATTGATTTTCATGGATTATTGCATGAGCGTGAGCGTCTACTTTCCTTGATTAGGGTTATGGGAACCCTGGTGGATCAACTATGTAAGGGAAGTGCGATCTTTATCTATTCTATTATAGTTGTGTGTATTGTAATCTTCTTCATATTAATTGTATCCCAAGCTACTGCAGAAGCTTGGGAATTTCCTATATTTGAGAATGTCCTCACAAGGGAGTTTGTGATTGGGAAAAGAAGATTAAGATAGTGATTCAAGGTTATTAACCATCGTTCAATCAACTCGAGACTCAAAAGGTGAGAGTTGTACTGAGGTTATAAACAAGGGACAGTAAGGCGATGCCCTCATACTTACAAGGTGAAGGGTGATATTTATCAATGCATTCACAAGAGCATTGATAATATGTAGGTTGTTACGTTTTGTATGCAGAGCAGCGGGTTGGGATAATTGAGCGCGAGAAACTTACAGAGTTGATAAGTTAGGGGGAACATAGTCTTAGTGTTGATCTTCTATTGTTTACACACTCAAACACTTAAGTTTGGCTATTTATTAGTTTTGACTTTAAATCCCACCATTTACTTTTCCACACTACTCATCGATTTTGACAAATTTGAGAGACATCCATGTATTCCCTATGGGTTCAACCCCAACCTAGTTTAGGTTACTATATTTGACATCGACCACAGCATACTTTGTTGGTATAAGTTTTTGGGCGACATCAAATCTTGGTGCCATTGCCAGGGAATTACGGTGTTGAATTATTGACTAAAGTTGGTGAAGTTCACAGGTTTTACTTTCTATTCATGGTTGGGGATATGTCGGTGTATGCCTAGCACTTGGAGTCAAGGCAATCCCTTACTTCTTATTAATCTAGAGCCTAATAGAATTTGCAAACACCGAGAAGGATGATGGAGTATGCTCATAATGGTGTTCCAAAAGGGGTTTGAGATGACCCTCTTTCTATACCTCCCCCTTCTCCAAGTGATCTATAGAATATTGCTAATAAAAAGACGGAGTTGATGTTAGCAGAGAATAGCAGCTGAGGAGGCCCGGTTGGCTTGGAAAGCAAAGCTAGCTGAGCGAAGGCCAATAATTAATTATTGAGCATCACTCGACCGTGATAGTGATTGAGTGTGAGGTGGCAGAGCTCGAGTGATCCCAGGCTATCAGTATTTACCATTATATGATGAAGAAGAGGACATGGGTTATGTTAATCCTATTGAGATAGGAGCCATTATTCCTTGTTCTCTACACCCAAATGTGAAGTTTGATACTACTAGTACAATTATCCAGTTACTGAATTTAAAAGGTGTATTTTTGGATTTGTCAACAGATGATGCAAACATACATCTTGCTAATTTTATTGGGTTCTGCACTTCGTATACCATTCTTGGTGTGGATCAAGATGCATTGAGATAGAAGTTGTTCCTATTCTCGTTGACCGTAGAAGCATCATTGTTGTTGGGGAACTTTCGAGAGTCTCAATCACAGCTTAGAACGAGCTACAGAAATAGGTTTTGAACCGTTTTTTTCCACTTGCTAGGATGCTACAGTTAAAAGATGAGATTACAACTTCTGGTAGTTGCCTAAAAAATTGATGTATGAAGAATGATTCTGGTTCAAAAAAAATCTAAGCATGGTACCTAATCATAGGATTCTATGGTCTAATTTATTAGAGATATTCTACAGATCCCTGAATATAAGTTCTAGGGCTATGGCTTACACAATCTCTGGAGGTGCATTTATGCATCTTCATTGAGATATGGCTCAAAAAATTCTAGATGAGATCTATGTAACTAACCAAGGGTGGCACACTCGGGAGGCTGATAGTGGTGCTGGTACGTATGCTATTAGGGTAGCTAGTGACTATGGAGTCAGTGATGATTTGGTAGCACAAAAAGTTACACAGCTTAGAACAGACATTGGGTTGCTTAGAAAAATAATTTGCAGCAATGACGGCTAAAAAGGTGAACATAGTAGGGGAACGGAGAACAACTTCCAAGGCTTATAAACCTAATACAGATGAGGAAGCAAAGTATTTGGATTGAGAAGTGGCAGGTTTTGAGCCAAAGGGCAAGGAAATCTAGTTTGGTATCGAGATAGAAGTAGATATCATGAAGGTGATTGAAGGCACAAACATGATTATAAAGAGAATAGTAACAAATATGTTCTATCGGGTAGACGATATATCGAGTCAACAATGGAAGCAATGTTATTGAAGTTAGTAAAAGGACAAGAAACACAGGAAAGCTTCCTTAAGGAGATTAAGGCGGACATATCAGGGATGAATCAGGAAGTTGAGTCGCATGCCACTGGGATCAAACAACTGGAGCAGTAGTTTGCCAACTGCCGGCCACATTGAATCAATGGCAGTCTGGCACTCTTTCTAGTAATACAGTGCAAAACATAAAGAATGATAGTAATTTTCATGCCATTACCACTTGGAGTGGTATGACCACCATAGATCCTCACGTGCCCAATGTATTTGAGCCAACGAATGATAATATTAATGTTGATATTGAGAAAGCATCTGAAGTTGAAGCTAAAAAATTATCAGATGTTGAGAATAGTAATAAGAATGAGAAAGGTAAGGGTAAGGTTGATGAGCCTATTTTAAAGACTATTCTGAGACATCCCCCTTCTTTTCCTCAAAGGTTGAAAATAAATAAGGAAGCAGGCAATTATCAAAAGTTCTTGTCGATGTTGAAGGAGCTATCTATAAATATTCCACTTGTAGAGGCATTAGAGCAGATGCCTGGTTATGCAAAACTGATGAAAGATCTGGTCACTAGGAAGCAAACATTGAGCTATGAGCTTGATGACAATGTGCATCATTGTAGCATGGTTTCCTCTAGATCATTGGTAGAGAATAAGGAGGGCCCCAGATCCTTTACCATTCCATGTACCATTGGGTCCTCAACTTTGCTCGAGCCTTATGTAATCTAGGAGCCAAAATCTATCTTATGTTGCTGGTGGTGTTTAAGCAGTTAGGGTTCATTTTTTATAACGCACAACTTACACATCAATTTAAGTGCAAGTCGGTCATTCTAAATATAATTACCCAACTTTGAGTTGGGGTCGAATCCATGAGGAACAATGTGAGTCGTGATTAAATAAGTTTGAAATTAAAGTCACTTGCTAAATTCAAACATATTATACAAATATTTTAGGGGATTTTAAATGTTTTCAAAAGTGTAATACAATTCTTGGACTTCTGAAGGACAAATTCGAGACTAAGAATAATTAGAGTGCAATAAATTAGTAATGGATCTTGGGGATATGCTTTACTAGAGGAAACTAGTGTGTGGTTACAAGAAAATCAACTTCAAATCTTAGCAAATGTATGCTTGGGTAGGCTCGGCTAGGGATTTTGATGCTAGTCTTTCAACTAAGCATCAAACTATTACCCACAGATTCTTTTGAATACCTCATGGGTGAGATCAACCAATCATCACAAAGCCTCAATTAGGCATCCCTATTTCTAGGATGATGCCCAAGATATAACAATTCCATAATTTATCCTTATTTCTTAGACAATAAAAGGGGAATAACTATTATCTATCTTATTGTTCATAAATGCTCATGTCACCTACATCTCTTTTTCAAGGATGGGGTAGGATCTAGACTACCCTCATCCCTATTTCAATGATGATGTAGGATCTTGACTACCCACGTCCCTCTTTTGAGGATGATGTGCGTTTTAGGGAAATTGAGGTTTTCACCAACAAATTCCATTTTATATTCAAACATTTGTGAAATCCAACAACATTAACAAAGAACTAAAGCTAATAATTGCACCCCATACACACTTGCACCCTATTTAAACATAACCCCAAGAGAAACAACTTGCAACTCATAAAGATAACAAACAAAAATATACAAAAATCTCCATCAATTTAATTCATGAAAAATAAAGAGAATGCAAACCACACTTTAATTTCCAATAAATCCTCAATGGGATTTGCCAATTCTTCACTTAGGATTCACTCTAATATCCTCTTATCTCAAGATTAGTATAATTTTTTCTCCAAGCTCCAGGTGATACGAAAACCCTAAACTAAGGATAGGATAAAAATCTCTAGAATATCCAAAAATGAGAAAGGGTGTGAGCTTTTAAGGAATTTTAATCCCATGTTGCCGCAATCGCTGAAGCTTGATTGCGATCACGGCTGTTGCGATCATGTTAAGCGCACCACGATTGCACTTATTTGACCTAGATTGACTGTCCATGATTGCGTCCCTCAGACTGCGATCGTGGTAATTGAGGCTGATTTTCTGCTTTGGGTCTTCCAGCTGCACTTCTTTTCTCCTTTTTCAACCTGATCAGCTCAAATCCACCCCTTTTTTCCTCATAAATTGTATGCCTGCAAGATGTGGAAAATAGTGCATTAAACTATAAATTTGTATCATTCATACATTTCAATCATAGTAGTGTGCACAAATGTAGAGTGTAAATGAGTTGTAAATTCACTACTCATCAGTTGGGGGCACCCAAACCAACATCGATGAGATATACATGGCTAAACAAACTATGAAAAATTCAATCGGTATTCTTTGTGATGTGTTGGTAATGGTGGAATCATTTATATTTCTAGTTGATTTTATGATTCTTGATTATGAGATGGACTTCCAAGTCCCTATCATCTTGGGCAAACCCTTCCTAGCTATGTGTAGGGCGTTGGTTGATATGGAATTGGGATAGATAAGGTTCTGACTCAATAATAAAGTGGTAATCTTCAATGTATGCCAGTTGATGCCTTATTTGAACAATATGAGAGTTGTGTCAGTGATAGACACCATTAATAATGAGGTTGATACAGTGACTGTTCCAATTAAGGAGAGGCTAGGTATTGAGGCATTAGTAGTGGTGATTATGAATTTTGATAGTAATAGAATTAAGGAATATGATGAGATGGTAGGCTCTTTATATGGGAGAGTTTTGTACACTTATGCTCCAAAGAAGCTTAATCTAGATTTAAAAAATAGAACCATTCCTCCTGTTCATCCGTCAATTGAGGAGCCAACTGTCTTGGAGTTGAAGGCCCTCCTATCTTATTTGCACTATGCATTTTTAGGGGATGACAATACCTTGATAGTGATTATTTTAGTTAACTTAGTTAAAATAGAGGTAGAGGTGTTGTTATCAGTGTTTCAGAGGTTTAAGAGAGCTATAGGGTTAACCATTGCAGATATTATAAGTATTCCCCAAGGCATTTATACTCACAAAATCTAGCTTGAACCAGAATGCATCCCGAGTATTGAGCATTAGCGCCAGCTAAATCTTCCTATACAGGAGGTGGTAAAAAAGAAATTATCAAGCAGCTAGACATTGGTGTAGTTTACCCCCAATGCAGATAGCAAGTGGGTCAGTCTTATTCAATGCATCCCAAGAAAGGTGGAATTACTGTCGTTCCAAATGAGAAGAATGATCCTAGGCCAATGAGACCAGTCACAGGTTAGAGAGTGCGTATGGACTATATTCCAATACCTTTTATGGATAAGATGCTAGATAGACTAGTGGAAATGAGATGGTATTGTTTTTTGGATGGATATTCAGGTTACAATTAGATCACTATTGCTCTAGAAGATCAAGAGAAGATGACTTTTACTTGCCCTTCTGGCACTTTTGCATTCAACAGGATTCCATTTGGGTTGTACAATGCTTCTGCCACCTTCCAGAGATGCATGATTTTTGTATTCTCTAATATGGTGTAAGACACTATTGAGGTGTTTATGGATAATATTTATGCAGTTGGTGATTCCTTTGGTAACTGCTTGGTCCATTTGGCTAATGCTCTATGTCAATGGGCAGAATGCAATTTAGTGCTAAACCGAGAGAAGTGCCATTTTATGGTGAAAGAAGGAATCATACTTGGGCGTAAGTTCTTAAAATGGGGAATAGAGGTAGATATGGCAAAAATTGAAGTAATTGAGAAAATTCCACCACCAGTCTCGATGAAGGGCATTCAGAGTTTGATCAAAGATTTCACAAAGATTGAAAATCCTTTTTGCAAGTTTCTTGAGAAAGAGGTGAAGTTTGATTTTGATGAGGCATGTCTAAAGTCCTTTAAGTGCTTGAAGGAGCGGTTAGTTTCAACCCCTATTATAGTGACCCCTGACTAGTCTCTACCATTTGAGATTATGTGCAATGCAAACGGTGTGGCTCTAGGTGTTTTCTTAGGCCAAAGGCAGAAAAGGTACTTCACCCTGTGTTCTATGCTAGTAAGGCATTAAACCTTGTTCAAAAGAACTGCACTATTATCAAGCAAGAGTTACTATTAGTGGTTTCTAAGTTTGAAAAGTCCTGGTCCTCTCTGATTGGGACTGAGGTTATTTTCCATACAGACCATGCAGCATTGAGATACCTAATGGCAAAGAAAGATGCAAAGCCAAGATTGATTTGTTGGGTTCTCATGCTACAAGAGTTTGATTTTGAGGTAAAGCAATAGAAAATTAGGTTGCAGATTACTTGTCCAGACTTGAGGAAGAAGCAATGCAAAAAATAGGGGATGGGATTGAAATCAATGATACTTTTCCAGACGAACAGATTTTGGCAGCATAGCAAGACCTGATTCCCTGGTTTACTGATTTTGCCAATTACTTGGTAAGTGATCTTGTCCCGAAAGACTTGTCCTTTAAGAAATGAAAGAGATTTATGCATGAGGTAAGGAAATTCTTTTGGGATAAACCTTATCTATTCGGAATTTGTATGGATGGAATGATTCGTAGGTGCATCTAAGAGGTAGAAATGATGAGTATTCTTAAGGCATGTCATGCTTCACCTGTTGGGGGTTACTATGGAGGAACCTGTATGGACTATAAGATCTTAGGTGTAGGCAATGGCCGATAATATACAAAGATTCTCATGACTTTTGTTGCATCCTGTGACCGATGCCAGTGTCAAGGCAAAATTTTGAGGCACCATGAACTCACTATAACCCCTATTTTAGAGTTGGAGTTGTTTTATGTGTGGGGTGTGGATTTCACGAGACCGTTTTTTATCTCCTAAGAATGAGGTATATCTTTGTTGTGGTTGATTATGTGTCCAAATAGATGGAAGCGGTAGTGCTCCCCAATAATGAAGGTAGAAGTGTCACCGCATTCCTAAAAAAACATACCTTTTCTCGATTTTGCACTCCACGTGCAATAATTAGTGATGGTGGGTTACATTTTTGTAATCATTTATTCAAGAGTCTACTTTAGAAATATTCTATAAAGCATGGCAACACCTTATCATCCTCAGACAAGTGAACAGGTTAAGGTCTCTAATAGAGAGATTAAGTCCATTTTCGCGAAGACTGTTGATGCCAATAGGACTTATTGGTCGAGAAAGTTGGATGATGCGTTGTTGGCCTAGTAGATAACTTATAAAAACCCTATAGGTACCTAAGAATATCAACTTATGTTTGGCAAGGCATGCCACTTGCCTGTTGAACTTGAGCAATAGGCACTATGGGCATTGAAGAAGCTGAATTTTAAGTGGTATAATGCAGCAAATATGAGGATGACCAAAGTGAATGAGAAAGATGAATTTTTACTCCATACTTATGAGAGTTCTGCACTATACAAAGAGAATATGAAGCTGCATCATGATTGAAAAATTTAGAAAAGAATATTTTATCCAAGTGAACAGATTTTATTATACAATTTGAGACTTTGCTTATTTCTAGACAAGTTAAAGTCTAGGTGGTTTGGGTAATTCACAGTGGTGACAGTGTTCCCATATGGTGCTATAGAATTGAAGCGTGATGGTGAATCCCCGGTCAAATTTAATGGGCAAAGGGTCAAGCACTATATGGGCAAAATTTAGGAAGTAAAGGTGATTAATGATTTGAGCCTTGTAAAAGTTTGAATAACCAAGGCAACTGAGTCGTGCCGCGATGTTAGATCAGGCACTGCATAGGAGGCAACCATGGGCTGGTTGGTGAATTCTGAGTATCCAACCTATCCACGTCGAGCCACGACATTATATCAAGCACTTCATGGGAGGCAACCTATGTTATGTACTTACTTGATCATAGGGTAACTTGGGTGTTCAATGTGCAGGACTGGAGATTGCAGGAATAAACCATAAAAAATTTCTGGTTCCAGGACATACGACTTACTTTACAAGTCGTAGTCAGATGTTACGACTCGTCATCTAAACTCAGACATCTCTTAGGTATTTGGTTTCTGGAGTTATTATGACTCTTAGAACGAGTCATAGTCAGTGATTACAACTCATCACCTTGATTCATAATGACTAGAGACCCAAGTAAGGTTCTAGACATTAAGGAGGGAGTTTACGGCCCGTAGTGTGTGGTTATGAGTCATAGTCAAGACTCGTAACCAGGACCTAATAGGGTGGGTCTAGCGGGTCAACCCAGTCTAAGTTGCATAAGCAATTCTTCCAGCCATTCAAAATTTTGAATCCCTTCATTCTCCTTAACAACCAATTCAACTCAACCACACTCTAACTTCATCCCAGCATCAAGTACACAAAATATCCAAGAACCAAATAATGTCAAAAAGGGTAGGGCTTGAAATTTGCTAAAGCAAGCTCAAAATATCTTCAAGACAAGCAACAAGTATTTGGTTTTTAAATTATTAAGTGTTAAAATAATGCATAAATATGAAATATTTTTTTGATCTTCTTATTCAAAATACTATGCACAACATTAGATGAGCCCTATTCCTAAGAAATTGGTTAAATAAAAGTGATAATAGGAGTAAATAACCTAATATTGACTAAAGTTTGTTAAATAGGATAAATTAGGGATGATTGAGGTTCTTAAATTTGTATATTGTGTGGGATTGGAAATCGGAATCAACTCCTCGATCATTTATGTTACAGTGGATGCGGGTCTCTTAAACAACTCGTATGTTCACTAAATGAGTTGTTACGACACTCATAACCATTGGTAACATGATTGATTAAAAAAGTGTAGGTTCTATTAACATTACAACTCATCTCAATGAGTCGT
The DNA here is from genome assembly GCA_030864215.1 of Capsicum pubescens. Lineage (NCBI taxonomy): Eukaryota > Viridiplantae > Streptophyta > Magnoliopsida > Solanales > Solanaceae > Capsicum > Capsicum pubescens. The sequence goes on along the minus strand of CM061546.1, from coordinate 125,849,486 downwards.
AGACACACTATGTGACTCGTAGTTAGGAGTCGTAATAACTGAAAAGTGGATTGCATCAGGAAAGTGTTTCTTGTTAGTTTACAGTGTTCATAATGATTCATAGACTAACAATAAGACTCATTAGGAAAACTCATTGCCTGACCAGTGAATACTGAATAGACATAATTTCCTGCTTATGAGTCTTAGTATGACTCATAACAGAGGTAATGATTTGTACTCTGAGTTGTAGTATGCCCAGATCCTGCCACACTAACACATTATTTTCTTATTTTTATTACTTATCTTAGGACTAACTAATAGGTATTTCTTAAATAGGTACTAATGTCTCCGAAAGGTGATTCATCAAAGAAGCTGACACTAAAGAAGAACACCCAAAAAAGCCTACCCCAAAGTCCATTCTTTAAATCAAAAATGAGGACATCGATGAATCAAGCGGTGACCTCGAAGAATATCCAAATACGAGGTGGGTTTATCCAAGATAAAAGTAACTCAGGCCTAATAAATCAACTATTGTGGAGTAGGATACATCCCTAGGTCTACACCAAAGATGAAGGACCCTAGCACCTTACCACCCTATTTACCATTATCCGTCGATGAGAAAGATGATGATGATGATAAAGAAGAAAAAAATAGTGAGGATGCTGGTAAGGAAGAATCAGGGTTTGATGAAGATGAAAATGTGGGCAACAATGAGGATGATAATGAGGATGGCAATTGAAACACCCTAAATTTTGGCCTTTGAAATTTCCTTGAGCTTTGAGCTCACTACCCAGTTTAATACTGAACCCTATGAGTCGTAAGGTGTCTTGACGAGTCATTGGGATGAGTCATAACCAAATCAGTAAGTTTGTGGCTTGATTCCTCTATGAGTATGAGTTTCTGACTAAGAGTCGTAAGGATACATTACAAGTCGTTTGGTGTAATCGTAGGATGTCCAGTGTAAGTCCCAATTTGGGTTTAGAGTTGATTATGACTGGACTCTATGAGTCATAAGGTCCTATTATGAGTCCTATGGTTGAGTCATCAGGATAACAGTGTATGGTTCCTTGGTGGTACTTCCTGGGTTACGACTCATGGCGATAAGTTGTAAGGAGTGGTTTCGAGTCGATGGTTGACTCATAGTCAAAGATGACCTTTTTCAAATTTTAAGTTAAGGGCATTCTAGACATTACCCCATTTTCCCAACTAGAAACCCACGTCTTATAACCTCTTTAAGGTATCATTAGACCTCATAAACATATCAAAGTAACTTCTTAATAATTCCAAATCCTCAAGGTGAAGAACACGTAGGTTTTCAAGAGGTTGATAACTTAGGACTTTCAAGGGTGGTTTCTATCCGTACATATTACTATTTCAGGAATGTTACTCTTCCCTCATTGTTAATTTTGTAAAAGCATGTGTTTTAAAGTATTATTCATGAGATATTTATGTTGGTTTTACGACAAAGGTTGGGGTTTTTGAATGTTTATTAATTAAACAATGTTTCTCATGGTTTATATATGATTTTCATGCTTTAAATATGGTTTTGAACTTGTGGATGCATGGGTATGGTGAATGAATTAGGGAATTCTAATTTTCCCAAACATGTGACTTTTGAAGTGGTTATATCCCAACCCCATAATGTGAAATTAATTTAAATTATGAGAACAATGTGAATTTGTAAAATTGAACTGGTCTTAAACTATTGCATAATATAAAGAGGTATTTGAAATAAAATTGTATGCTTTAATAACAAAGGGAGTCGGTGTCTCCCACCTTGTATTAATAAAAAAATGGAGTTATTTCTCTAAGTTAATGGGAATTATTTTGGGCATGTTATTGTTACCTTGAAAGTATTGTTGGTATAATGATACCAACAAAGTATGGCTTATTGAGAAATATGGTTAAATGATTGGTAATGTATGATACTTATTTTAATTGGACTTTAATAAAGGTTGTGTAGCTGAGTCATGAAAGTGGAAGCCCGAGTGACCAATATTGGAAACTGCATTTGCCGATCGGGGGTCAATGTGACCAGGGAGGTTCAAGTCGCCCTCATTATTATTTCGTGATTAGGGAGGTTTGAGTCCCCTGTAAATTATTATATTATTGAGTTCTTAAGTCACTGTGGTATGTGTTGGAAGGTTCGAGTCTCATGTGTGCATATATATGAGATTATTCTTCAGTTCGTGCGACTACATGCATTGGGGCCCAACAAGGGGGTGAAAGAGAGGGCCCATATAGCCCGTGGGTACTATTATATAACTATTGATCTATACAATCTAGGCTAAAAGTTTGAAAAGCATATTAAGCATTGTTCTTATCCCGATATGTGATATATATATATATATATGTATATGCATTTAATTTTGTGCATTGGTGTTTGAATGATGTTTAAATATTGATCATGTCACTATGTTATCCTTATCCCTGAGTTACATGCTACGTTCACCCTGCTAACCATCTTTCAATGTTGTATCCCCATGCGATGCCAAAATTGGCCATACTTTTACTCCTTCTACTTATTGATTAGGATTTGGGATTAGCTCCTGAGTTGACATTGAAGTGGTAAGATTCCATACATAGGAAGTCTACATTTTATGTTTTATTCCTCTTATGTCTTAGACTTATTTTTGTCTATTATCAGGGGCATTTCCTGATACTTTGTTGATATTCAGATTTGGATCATTATTTAGAAGGCTTTGTCTAGACTAATGTGGTTTTTGGGCAGTGTTGATTAGTCGTTTGGCCGGTCATCAGTGGTTGGTTATGGATATGCATTTAAAACTTTCTTAGGCTATTGTATGCTATCTTGTTATTTGTTCAGAATTCATCCAACCTTGGGGTATGGTGTGTTTGGTTGGTTAGGTGTACGGTGTAATAGATAGTCCACGTAGGACTTGAGATATCCATCATGGAAGGCCCTGGTTTGAGTCATAAAAAAGGTGGTTTTAGAACCTAGGTTTGGTGTCATTGAGTGTCTAACAATATGGGTGTCCGACAATGGGTTGACTCAAGAAATTGAACTGCCTGTGTGGAAATGGGATATAATTAATATGGATTTTGATATCGGTCTTCCTAGATCTAGAAATTAGTTTGATTCAATCTGGTTCATTATGGATAGGATGACTAAGTCTGCTTATTTCTTGACAGTGAGGACTAATTATTCGGCAGAGGATTATGCAAAGTTGTTCCTTCAGAAGATTGTGAAATTGCATAGGGCTCCTGTTTCTATCATGTCAGACTGTGGTACTCAGTTCTTGTCTCACTTTTGACATTCATTTTAGAGAGATTCGGTAACTAAGGTGAATTATAGTACTAACTAATAGGTATTTCTTAAATAGGTACTAATGTCTCCGAAAGGTGATTCATCAAAGAAGCTGACACTAAAGAAGAACACCCAAAAAAGCCTACCCCAAAGTCCATTCTTTAAATCAAAAATGAGGACATCGATGAATCAAGCGGTGACCTCGAAGAATATCCAAATACGAGGTGGGTTTATCCAAGATAAAAGTAACTCAGGCCTAATAAATCAACTATTGTGGAGTAGGATACATCCCTAGGTCTACACCAAAGATGAAGGACCCTAGCACCTTACCACCCTATTTACCATTATCCGTCGATGAGAAAGATGATGATGATGATAAAGAAGAAAAAAATAGTGAGGATGCTGGTAAGGAAGAATCAGGGTTTGATGAAGATGAAAATGTGGGCAACAATGAGGATGATAATGAGGATGGCAATTGAAACACCCTAAATTTTGGCCTTTGAAATTTCCTTGAGCTTTGAGCTCACTACCCAGTTTAATACTGAACCCTATGAGTCGTAAGGTGTCTTGACGAGTCATTGGGATGAGTCATAACCAAATCAGTAAGTTTGTGGCTTGATTCCTCTATGAGTATGAGTTTCTGACTAAGAGTCGTAAGGATACATTACAAGTCGTTTGGTGTAATCGTAGGATGTCCAGTGTAAGTCCCAATTTGGGTTTAGAGTTGATTATGACTGGACTCTATGAGTCATAAGGTCCTATTATGAGTCCTATGGTTGAGTCATCAGGATAACAGTGTATGGTTCCTTGGTGGTACTTCCTGGGTTACGACTCATGGCGATAAGTTGTAAGGAGTGGTTTCGAGTCGATGGTTGACTCATAGTCAAAGATGACCTTTTTCAAATTTTAAGTTAAGGGCATTCTAGACATTACCCCATTTTCCCAACTAGAAACCCACGTCTTATAACCTCTTTAAGGTATCATTAGACCTCATAAACATATCAAAGTAACTTCTTAATAATTCCAAATCCTCAAGGTGAAGAACACGTAGGTTTTCAAGAGGTTGATAACTTAGGACTTTCAAGGGTGGTTTCTATCCGTACATATTACTATTTCAGGAATGTTACTCTTCCCTCATTGTTAATTTTGTAAAAGCATGTGTTTTAAAGTATTATTCATGAGATATTTATGTTGGTTTTACGACAAAGGTTGGGGTTTTTGAATGTTTATTAATTAAACAATGTTTCTCATGGTTTATATATGATTTTCATGCTTTAAATATGGTTTTGAACTTGTGGATGCATGGGTATGGTGAATGAATTAGGGAATTCTAATTTTCCCAAACATGTGACTTTTGAAGTGGTTATATCCCAACCCCATAATGTGAAATTAATTTAAATTATGAGAACAATGTGAATTTGTAAAATTGAACTGGTCTTAAACTATTGCATAATATAAAGAGGTATTTGAAATAAAATTGTATGCTTTAATAACAAAGGGAGTCGGTGTCTCCCACCTTGTATTAATAAAAAAATGGAGTTATTTCTCTAAGTTAATGGGAATTATTTTGGGCATGTTATTGTTACCTTGAAAGTATTGTTGGTATAATGATACCAACAAAGTATGGCTTATTGAGAAATATGGTTAAATGATTGGTAATGTATGATACTTATTTTAATTGGACTTTAATAAAGGTTGTGTAGCTGAGTCATGAAAGTGGAAGCCCGAGTGACCAATATTGGAAACTGCATTTGCCGATCGGGGGTCAATGTGACCAGGGAGGTTCAAGTCGCCCTCATTATTATTTCGTGATTAGGGAGGTTTGAGTCCCCTGTAAATTATTATATTATTGAGTTCTTAAGTCACTGTGGTATGTGTTGGAAGGTTCGAGTCTCATGTGTGCATATATATGAGATTATTCTTCAGTTCGTGCGACTACATGCATTGGGGCCCAACAAGGGGGTGAAAGAGAGGGCCCATATAGCCCGTGGGTACTATTATATAACTATTGATCTATACAATCTAGGCTAAAAGTTTGAAAAGCATATTAAGCATTGTTCTTATCCCGATATGTGATATATATATATATATATGTATATGCATTTAATTTTGTGCATTGGTGTTTGAATGATGTTTAAATATTGATCATGTCACTATGTTATCCTTATCCCTGAGTTACATGCTACGTTCACCCTGCTAACCATCTTTCAATGTTGTATCCCCATGCGATGCCAAAATTGGCCATACTTTTACTCCTTCTACTTATTGATTAGGATTTGGGATTAGCTCCTGAGTTGACATTGAAGTGGTAAGATTCCATACATAGGAAGTCTACATTTTATGTTTTATTCCTCTTATGTCTTAGACTTATTTTTGTCTATTATCAGGGGCATTTCCTGATACTTTGTTGATATTCAGATTTGGATCATTATTTAGAAGGCTTTGTCTAGACTAATGTGGTTTTTGGGCAGTGTTGATTAGTCGTTTGGCCGGTCATCAGTGGTTGGTTATGGATATGCATTTAAAACTTTCTTAGGCTATTGTATGCTATCTTGTTATTTGTTCAGAATTCATCCAACCTTGGGGTATGGTGTGTTTGGTTGGTTAGGTGTACGGTGTAATAGATAGTCCACGTAGGACTTGAGATATCCATCATGGAAGGCCCTGGTTTGAGTCATAAAAAAGGTGGTTTTAGAACCTAGGTTTGGTGTCATTGAGTGTCTAACAATATGGGTGTCCGACAATGGGTTGACTCAAGAAATTGAACTGCCTGTGTGGAAATGGGATATAATTAATATGGATTTTGATATCGGTCTTCCTAGATCTAGAAATTAGTTTGATTCAATCTGGTTCATTATGGATAGGATGACTAAGTCTGCTTATTTCTTGACAGTGAGGACTAATTATTCGGCAGAGGATTATGCAAAGTTGTTCCTTCAGAAGATTGTGAAATTGCATAGGGCTCCTGTTTCTATCATGTCAGACTGTGGTACTCAGTTCTTGTCTCACTTTTGACATTCATTTTAGAGAGATTCGGTAACTAAGGTGAATTATAGTACTGCTTTCCACCAGCAATTAGATAGGCAAGCAGAAAGGACTATTTAGACATTGAAAGATATGCTTTAAACTTGCATGATTGACTATGGGGGGTAGTTGGATTGATCATTTACCTCTTATAGAGTTTCCATATAATAATAGCTACCACTCTAGTATTGGGATGGCTCTATTTGAGGCATTGTATAGTAGAAGGTGTAAATCTCCTATTGGGTGGTTTGAAGTTGGTGAGGCTAAGATGTTTAGCCCAAATTTGGTTCACAAAGCGATGGAGAAGGTGAAGGTGATTCGGGATAGACTTAAAGCTGCCCAATGTCACCAAAAGTCCTATGCATATGTGAGGCATAGGGAATTAGAGTTTGAAGTTGGCGATTGAGTGTTCTTAAAGGTGTCTCCCATGAAGGGAGCAATTTATTTTAGGAAGAAGGGGAAGATCAGTCCCCGATATATCAGTCCATACTTGGTATTGAAGAGGGTTGGTATTGTTTTGTATGAATTAGAGTTTCCCTCTCATTTGAACTCTATTCATCTGGTGTTTCATGTTTCGATACTGATAAAGTATGTGGATGATCCTTCGATGGTTATTCCTTTGGAGAAGGTGGGTATTTTGAATTCCTTATCATATGAGGAAGTTCCAATTTAAATTTTTGATCGACAAGTTCATCAGTTACGGATGAAGGATGTAGCTTCAATAAAGGTTCTATGGAGGAACCACAAGGTTGAAGAGCCTACTTGGGAAGACGATGAGTACATAAATTCCAAGTATCCATTCTTGTTTTCCACTTCGAATAATCATTCCTAAGGTATGTGTTATTTTTAACATCTTTGTTTTCTGACTTTCTTAAAGAAAAGAGTGATTTCCTTGGCATTTTTGTTTTCTAACTTTGTTAAAGGTAAGAGTAGAGGTATATGGAGTCCATTCGTGTTAGCAATTTCCTTGACCCATCAATCTAGGATGAATGATCCAAGTAGAGAAGAATTGAAACACCTCAGATTTTGGCCCTTGAAAATTCCTTCAGCTTTGAGCTTACTGCCCTGGCTCGAATGGACCCTCAGAGTCATAGGGTGTCCCAACGAGTCGTTGGGACAAGTCGTAACAAAATTAGTAAGTTTGTGGCTTGATTCATCTCTTAGTATTAGTGTCTCACTAATATCCATAAGGATACGTTATGAGTTGTTAGGTGTAATCGTAGGGTGTCTAGTGTAAGTCTTAATTTGGGTTCTGTGTTGACTACGACTGGACCCTACGAGTTGTAAGGTCCTATTACGAGTCATGTGGTTGAGTCGTAAGGATAACAGTGTAGCGTACCTTGGTGGTACTTCCTTGGTTACGACTCATGGTGACGAGTTTTAATGAGTGGTTACGAGTCGATGGTTGGCTCGTAGTCAAAGAAGGTTTTTTTCAGCTTTTAAGTTAAGGGCATTCTAGACATTTCCCCTTTTACCCAACTTAAAACCCACATCTTATAACCTTTTTAGGGTATCATTAGCACTCATTAACACATCAAAGTAATGTCTTAATACTCCCAAATCCTTAAGGTCAAGAACACTTAGGGTTTTTAAGAGGTTGATCACTTAGGTCTTTCAAGGGTGGTTTCTCTCTGTACATCTTACTATTTCAGGCATGTTACTCTTCCCTCATTGTTAATTTTGTAAAAGCATGTATTTTAAAGTATTATTCATGAAATGTTTATGTTGGTTTTGGCACAAAGATTGGGGGGTTTGAATGTTTATGAATTGAACAACACTTATCATGGTTTATATATGATTTTCATGCTTTAAATATGGTTTTGAATTTATGGGTGCATGGGTATGGTGAATGAACTAGGGAATTATGATTTTCCCAAACTGGTGACTTTTGAAGTGGTTATATCCCCAACCCCATAATGTGAAATTGGTTTTAATTATGAGAATTGTGGGAATTAGTAAAATTAATCTGGTCTTAAACTATTGCATGATATAAAGAGGTATTTAAAATACAATGGTATGATTTAATGAACAAAGAGAGTCGGTGTCTCCCACCTTGCATCAATGAACAAAGGGAGTTATTTCTCCAAGTTAATGGGAATTGTTTTGGGCATATTGTTGTTACATTGAAAGTATAGTTTGTATGAAGACACCAACAATGTATGCCTTATTGTGGAATGTGGTTAATTGAATGGGAATGTGTGATACTTGTTTTAATTGGGCTCTAATAAGGATTGTGTCTCTGAGTCGTGAAAATGGAGGTCCGAGTAATCGATACTGGAAACCGCGTTTACCAATGCGGAGGTCAAAGTGACCACAGAGGTTTGAGTCCCCATCATTATTATCTCATGATTAGGGAGGTTCAAGTACCACATAAATTATTACATGATTGGGTTCTTAAGTCACCTTGGTATATGTTGGGAGGTTTGAATCCCCCATGTGCATATATATGAGATTCTTCTTCGGTTCATGTGGCTACATGCAATGGGGACTGACCAGGGGGTGAGATTTGGGGCCCATATAGCCCGTGGATACTATTATATGACGGTTGAGCTGCACAATACAGGCTAAAAGTTTTGAAAAACATGTTAAGCCTTGTTCCTTATCTCAGGATGTGATATATATATATATATGCATTTGATTTTGTGAGTTGGATTTTGAATGATGTTAAATTGTTGATAATGTCATTAGGTTATCCTTATCCTTGAGTTACATGCTAGCGTTCACCCCGCTAACCATATTCGAACATTGTATCCCCACATAATGTAAGAATCGGCCATACTTCTACTCCTCCTGGATTTGAGATCAGCTCGTGTGTTGACATTGAAGTGGTCATCTTCCATACATCAGAAGTCTACATTTCATATTTTATTCTTCTTATGTCTTAGACTTATTTTTGGCTATTGTTGGGGGCATGTCCTGACACTTTACTGATATTCAGTTTTGGATCATTATTTAGAAAGCTTTGTCAGGACTACACTGGTTGTTGGGTGGTGTCGATCGATCATTTTTCCGGTCATCAGTGGTTGGTTATGGATCTGCATTTAAAACTTTCTTAAGCTATTGACGCTATCTTGTTATATGTTTAAAATTCAACTGAGGTGTGGTGTGTCTAGTTGGTTAGGTGTAGGGGTGATCTCCAGTCCATGTGGCACTAGAGATACCTGTCACGTCCAGGACCTGATTTGGGTCATGACAATGATGGGTCTGCATCTGGAGAAGATATCAGTTAGGAGAGTGGAAATCCAGTTAGAGAAATATCACCACTATAAGTAACATGCACTCCATTTTCCATCAAGGTCATTCTGGTGCCCATCGTTAAACGGTGGGGGTACCCTAGAATGCAGGCCCTCTATGAAAAACAAAGTGCCATAAATACTAAAAACAGAAAGCCCTTAAGAAGTCTTCATCTTGAAAAAAGGTTCACCTTAACAGGCATGTCTGAGATTCCTATATTTGACGCCTGGTTCAAGTAATATAAGTTCAAATAGATGACTAGAACATCTGGCTAGTACAGTGAAGCATTGGTACATGAGTTTTATGTTGTGTATCAGATGGAGTTGAAAAGGCACAACCTATAGGGAAATTTGAGGAGGTGTGCAGACCCAGTATCAGATTTGGTAATCCATGGTATTTGGGTAAACATCTCCGCTCAGACCATCTCCTAAATCCTTCATGGACCAGAGTTTGTACTACCGATAAACACCACGGAGATAGACTTCCGAGTAGAGAAAATGAAGAAAGTAAAGGTCAAACAAAATAGGTTTGGAAGACAATCTTGTTCATTTTTGGTGTATGGTCGGTATCATTTCTACAATCGGTAAAAGGCCCCATGAGTAGTTTGTAATGTTGGAGAATCATCGTTGATTAATAAGGGAATCTTAAACTTCCTGGCAAAAGCTTAGTGGATCCTGGTTAGATACAGACTAAGTCCCAATCTATTGGACAATGTTGTGGGTTCGGACAAAGTAGCACTGATATCAAGTATAATGTTGGGCTATGATATTGATGTATCTAAGTGGAAATACCAAGAGATCAGAGATAGAGAGACGATTACCAACACAGTAATGGCCTTCCCTGGTCTCTTGATGCAGATATACATAGATGCGGGAGTACCAGAGCTTACAGGGATTGATCAGTTCACTAGGCCAAAAACATGATAGATTTGGGTTTAATTAGAGATATTACTAACCCGATCTCCAGTGCAGCTAAGTTAGGGGTCACTATGATCCAAAGGGCATTCGATGCCAGTAGGAAGGGACACGGCATCACAGGACTCACTGATACTGGTGACACCTCTATAGAGACTGACCAGTCTAAGCCTCAGTCCTCTGATGTGATAGGTATATCTCAGACTCAGCCTCTATTATCATCTACAGCACCGCGACCATCTACACCTAGGTCAGTTCTGAAAGACTATGTATTGGTGCTGCAATCATTCTTATCATAGGTATAGAAAAGGTTGAGTACAATGTAAAAAAAAGTGAAACTTATGGAGGGAGAAGTGAAACCATGGGTCGAAGCAAGGATTAAGGAAAAAATAATATCGATGCAGACAAGGTTCGATAGTTTTAAGCAGCGCATTAGCCGGCATCTTGAAGGTATTCAGCCCTAAACCTAGCAGTTATATAGGCAAAGCTAGTTGTGTTGCATAAGTCAGTCGAAGAGTTACATAATAGGTTAATCCTCCCAATGCCCGTTATGGAGGAGATCCATGAGGAAGAGGAGGTTGAGAATATTTAAGGTGTTAGAGACCCGACCCCCGAAATTGGTGTGAAGAAAAAAAGAAAAAATAAGAAGAGATAGAGATAAAGAACTAAGAAAGAAAATATCAAGGCGATGAAAAGAGCTAATGTGTAGGATGAGTTGGACCGGCAAGCGAGGGTCCAAGAGATGGCAGTAGGGGATGGTAGTTCGAGATCTACTGACGCCGCTAGGATTAGTAGTAGTATAGCCCCACCACTTGAGTCATCTATGAGCGCACCGATCACCATTAGTATAACTATTGCTGAGAGTGTCCCGGTAGTTTTTGGGACCACTGATGTTGAGGATGGGACCTGGTCTGAGGTCCCACATGCTGATCAGGCTTGATCGGTGCCTAGGGCACCCAGTTATATCTCTGTCCCTTATTTTATATTTTTATATTCACCGAGGATAGAGCATAGGTATTTAGTTGGGGTGGGGGTGTACCGCATGGCCACGCGGGTTGTTGTTGTCATGTTTCTTTTCCCATCGGTTGTGGTTTAATTTGGAACCGACATGTTAGTTTGTTTTGTGTTTCATGTTTTGTTTTGTGTGTGATCTTTAATAAGGAAAAAAATTTGTATATGAGGCAGTAAACATGTTTTGACTGATTTGTTTAAGTCTAAAAAAATGATACCTCTCTTGATACTATATCTTTGACAACTATGTATTGTGTGTGTGCATGTGACCACTGTGAATCTCGTAACGGAATAAGAATTAGGAACGTAATAACTATGGCAAAAAATTCCATGAACTTGATAGGAAGTAACTTGCAATGTGACCCTGTACAATGTGTGTGAGGCGTTACCCAGTCCCCTATGTGTGGAATCCAGAACTTGCTCAGTTAGTCTTGCCTAGATCATAGGATCGTCAGTTAGAAAAGGATCATAGGACATTTTTTAAACAGTCCACTTAGCTAAAAAGAATCAACCAAATTTGAATAAGAATCCCTTGATCCTTATTTGAGCTGTAATATACGTAAATTTTTTGTCTACAATAATTCTCCTTCCCATTTTTTTTGTAAAGAACCTATCTTGGCCCTGGTCCTCCTTGGACACTACGCACCTCAACTTAGGCAAATTGTCTAAGTTGAGGGTGGCTATCATAGGGGTGCACAAGGAAAAGTGGGTATAAAAAAGGGGTATGAATAGAAAAAAAGTAGGGTTGGGTGCGGTAGAAAAGGCAAAATTTGGAAAATTGTAAAATTGTGAAAAATTGCAAAAAAACAAGAATAAAAATAAATCTATCAAAATGAGAAAAAGAAAAGAATAAAAGACCACACCCAGTCTGAACAGGTAGAAAAAAAGAGTAAAAAGCGAGAAACAAGGGCGAAGTGCAAAAAAAGTTAAAAAGAAGTGGACCCCAGAGTAACTATAGTGTCAAGGAGGCTTAGTCACTAAAAAATTCCTGATTATACCATACCATCCCCAAGCCTACATTACAAGTCATAAAGTCTTATAGTGATCATAACCTGACTGTCTGAAAACTACAACAAAGAAAATAAGGGCAAGCCTATGGCATTCTGTGCATACTGTGGAACTTCTTTGTGAGTGAGAAAATCTCTAGACCATCCCTGCATTATCACAATAAATCTATATGAGTAAATGGGACTTCTTTTACTATGAGGGCACATGGGTCGCGTTGTTAGATTATTTATCTATTCGGGTAGTGTAACTTGTATATACGCCTAGTTATTCATTGCTAATGTAATGCCATCACTTGATTCCTTGTGTGCTATGTTGTTGTACTTCATTTGTGTATACAGTTCAGTTTTGAAAGTTTAAAAATAAGAGAGGGTAATATATTGTAAAATAAAGTTGAGAATTGACTACCAAAGGTATCTTAGGATCTTCCTATTTAAGCATCTTATTTTTCTTTGTGTTGTATTATGCTTAAGGACATGCAAACGTTCTAAGTTGAGGGTGTTGATATTCCATGGAAACATGGTATATTCGATGCTTAAAATGCTAAAATTATGCATTGACTTAAGTTGTTTTGTCAAATATGATATGTGTTTTGCGGGGAAACTAGGTCGAAAGTGGCTTGGATTGAAAAATGGAAGAAAATGCTCCCAAAAAGTGAAGTATTAATCAGGCTATGAGTCACCAAATCACCTTATGATCATAGCCCAAGTCGTAAGGATTACAGTGGCAAAAGCTAAAATGAGGAACTAAGTAGTAGAAATTTACAAGTCACAAAGATAGACTATAACTCATAGTGAGAAGACGTACGGTGATCAGTGTCTAAAGCCTTGAAGATTGATGTTCCAGTGGTTGAGAGTGAAGAACATGAGTCGTAATGTGTGAGTATGACTCGTGGTTAGGAGTCCGAAAGACAACAGACTCAAGTACCCTAAGGATGAAAAGTTATTGGAGTGACTAGAATTTGTAGTATATGACTCGTAATATGACTAGACGAGTCATAACCACTAAAGACAAAAGGTAGCCATGACAGCAGGCAGCGAGTCATAAAGAGACTTAACAACTCGGTGTCAGAGGCTTAACCACTGTCGACTTAATTTTCCTATTCCATTTTAATTAGGATTCCTTTGTTATTTTGAGATACTATAAATACCCTAGGGTTAATCCCTTATTAGGTTACGCACTTTTTATAATTTTCTTGATACTTTCACATATTTGGATTATTCATACAATTGTTCTTGAGTTTTTCGCTTCATATTCAAGTAGAGATTTTATATTTTACTCTTTTATTATTGTACAATTAATTACATGTATTCTTCATTGATTTTCGTAGATTGTTGCATAAGCATGAGCGACTAATTTCCTTGAATAGGGTTGTGGGAACCCTAGTAGATCAACTATTTAAGGGAAGTGGGATCTTCATCTATTCTATTGTAGTAGCATGTATTGCAATCTTATTAATATTAGTTGTATCCCCAAGCTACTACAGAAGCTTGTGAATTGACTATATTTGAGAACGTCCTCACAAGGGAGTTTGCAATTGGCAAAAGAAGATTACACAGTGATTCGAGGCTATCAACCCTCATCTAATCAACTTGAGACTTAAAAGGTGAGAGTTGTACTATTGTAACGGACAAGGGACAGTAAGGCAACGCCCTAAAACTTACAAGGTTAAAGGTGATATTTATCAACGCTTTCACAGGACTGTTGATAATACATAGGTTTTTAACTTTGTATGTACAGCAGCGGGTTAGGTGAATTGAACACGAGAAACTTACAGAGTTGAGAATCCTGGTGGAACACAGTCCTAGTGTTTATCTTCTATAGTTTACATATTCAAGCACTCAAGTTCGGCTATTTATTATTATGACTTTAAATCACCCCCATTTACTTTTTCATATTGCTCGTGGATTTTGTCAAGTTTGAGAGACTATTCCACATATCCCGTGTGGATTTGACCCTAACCTGGTTTGGGTTACTATATTTGACATCAACCACAACAAACTTCCTTAGAGTTAGTTTTTGGGAGACATCAAGGTGGTTAAGATGTGACCTAAACCTACGACTCCAATCGATATTTTGAGTTTCTTAGCTTGGCTGGGTATTATAGGAGGTTAGTGGAGATTTTCTCTTGTATTGCTGCTCCATTGATAAGATTGACTCAAAAAAAGGTTAAGTTCTTATTGTCCGATGCTTGTGATGGCATCTTTGAGAAGTTGAAGGATAAGTTGACTTTTGCACCAGTTTTGACCCTACCCGAGGATACTGATGGTTTCATTCTATATTATGATGGATCCTATGTGGGACTGGTATGTGTGTTGATGTAGCATGGTAAGGTGGTGTTCTATGCTTCTAGGCAATTTAAGGTTTATGAAAGGAAATATTCAACTCATGATCTAGAGTTGGCTATTGTGGTTTTTTAATTTGGTGCCATTATTTGTATGGGGGGCATGTATACATTTATTTATATTATAAAAACCTATAGTATGTGTTTACTCAAAAGGATTTTAATCTTTGGCATAGATGATGGCTTGAGTTGCTAAAGGAATATGTTACGAGTCTTCACTATCATCCAGGTAAAGCTAATGTGGTTGTTGATGCTCTTTGTAGGTTTTCCATGGGGATTTTATCTCATATGGATGAGGAGAAGCAAGTATTGGTGAAGGATATTCACTGGTTGGCTAACTTGGGATTTCATTTTTTGGACTTTAATAATGGAAGGGTAATTGTGCAAGAAGTGGTTAAATCATCTCTTGGTGCTGAGGTAAAAGAGAAACGGATTTTAGATCTGATTCATATGAAGATTAAGGATGATATGGGTCATAAAAGGCCATTCCCTTTGAGATTGGTGGTGATGGTATCCTGAGGCTCATGATTCGAGGTATATATTTCATTTGAGTTCACCTAAGATATACCATGACTTAAAGGAGAATTATTGGTGGAACAACATGAAGAAGGATGTGGCTAACTTTATGGCTAAGTGCATGGTTTGTCAGTAAGGGAAGGTTGAGCACTTGATGCCTGGTTGTATATCTTAAGAGATAGAGTTTTCTGTATAGACATGGGAGATGATCAATATGGATTTGTTCATGGGTCTTCCGCAGTCTCGCAATTAGCATGACTCGATACGGGTTATTATGGATAGGATGACTAAGTCTGCACACTTTTGTCCTATGAGGACTGCCTACTCTGGAGAGGATTATGCGAAGCTATTCATTAAGGAGATAGATATATTACATGGTGCTTTTATGTCTATCACTTTAAACCAAGGTATGCAGTTCACTTTTCATTTTTTGTGTTTGGTTTGGGAAGGTTTGGGGACTAAGGTGAACCTTAGAACTATTTTCCACCTTAAAATGGATAGATAAGCGAAATGGACTATGCATACCTTAGAGGATATGCTAAGGGCTTATGTGGTTGACTTTAAGGGATGTTGGGTGGATCACTTACCTCTTATTGAGTTTGCATATAATAATAGTTATCACTCTAGTATTCGGATGGCTTCTTTTGAATCTCTTTATGGTAGGCGGTGTACGTCTTCTATTAGATGCTTTAAGGTTGGTGAGACTAGGTTGTTTGGTCCCAACATGGTTTATCAAGCCATGGAGATAGTGAAGGTGATTAGGGATATACTTAAGACTGCTAGAGTTTCCAAAAGTCCTATACAAATGTAAGGCAAAGGGAGTTGGAGTTTGATGTGAGTGATTAGGTGTTCTAAAAAGTTTCTCCTATGAAAGAAGTGATGAGGATTGGGAAGAAGGGGAAACTTAGCCCCTGTTATATGGGTCCATATCAGATTCTGAGAAGAGTGGGGAATGTTGCCTATGAATTGGAGTTGCCTACGAGCTTGGCTTATATTCATTCGGTCTTTCATGTGTTGATGTTTAAAAAGTGTGTGGGTGATCCTTCTTTGATTGTGCCTATTGATAATGTTGGTATTTTGAATTTGTTGTCTTACGAGGAAGTCCCGATTGATATTTTGAATAGGCAAGTCTGTTGGTTGAGGACTAAGGATGTATCTTCGGTAAAATTCCTTTGGACGAATCAAATGGTGGAAAAATCTATGTGGGAAGTCAAAGAGTACATGAAGTCCAAATATCCTTTCTTGTTCCCCATATTGGATCAAAGTGTTTAAGGTATGGGTTCCCTATTTGCTCTTATCTTTCTGGCTGTGTGTGCATGTTTTTGTGGTTGCATCCTATTTTATATTTATGCTAATAGGTACCTTATCTCCTTATTCTAATATGAATGATCCTGGGGGGGGGGGGTAATGTAATACCTTGGGTTTTTTTGACCTTTTAAAATTTTTGGGTTTGGTCATCACTATCAAGGGAACAACTCACGTGATGAGTCATGAACACTCCTCGCAAGTTGTATAGTACCTATCGTAGGCAAACCAGTAAGGGTACCCTAAGTTTCTATTGGGATTACGACTGGATCCTCACCAGTCGTGGTCACTCAATGCAAACCGTACGAAGAGACTCATAGTCCCATCAGTGAGATAGCCTTGCTTACTATCTTGGTCGTGAATGGACTCCACGAGTCGTAGGATGACATCACGAGTCGTAGAGTGATACTCTTGACCAAACCACTAAGGTAGCCCTGAGTCAGTGCCACGACTCATGACTAGTGACCATGAGTCATTACCTGACCTATAGCTACTAGGAGTTATCTTTCTACACGTTTTTTCATTAAGGATAAATTGGTCTTTTCCCTTTTTTTAAACTACTCTCATGACATAGAAACTTCCCTTAGACCTATTTCCACCCAATTAACAAAATCATATACTACTCTTCTCTCTCAAATTCCTCTGTCAAGAGCAAGGTTAGGGTTTTCAAGGATTATTCATCTAGAGCTCAAAGTGTGGTTTCTTCTCCAAATTCTTCGTGTTTTCAAGCATGTATCTCTTCCCTAGACTTGTATTTTATCATGTCATTTAATGGTTTGATATTCATGTGGTTTTTAATGTTTGGTTTTGGAATTTGGTTTGAGGGTTTTGGATGGTTATTGTTCAAATGTTATTCCTATAGTTTAATGCATTTATTTATTCTTTATTAATAGATTTTAGAACTCATGGGGTGCATGGGTAATGATAAATGAATGTGGGTCATGGATTTCCCCAAATTTATGAATTTTGGTAGCAGAATTGGTAATAACCTCAATCCACCTTATGAAATTGGCTTTGGAACATGGCTATATGCATAATTTAACCACTTTTGAAACTATTGCATTGCATAAATGGGTAATGGAACATAAAAGGTTTTAAAAGGCCTTAGTGGCCATGAATTGATTTTAAATTAGAGCTTGGGAGTCGTGGATTCCCCCAAGTTGGTGGAAAATTGGAAAGGCATGATTTTATAAGCTTGCAAGCCTATTGGCATGACGATACTAACAGTGAATGCCTTAATAAATGGTTATTGGTTAAATGGATGGGTTATGTGCAAACATTTTAATTGGTCTTAATGGGGGTTCTATAACTCGCCATGGAAGGTAGAGGTACCGAGGGGACCGATACTGGAAACCATGTTTGTCGGTGTGGGGGTTTTCCTGACCGTGTGCAAAGTTCACACTTGATATATATATATACATATGTATACCTTGGATTCGAGTGGGGTCATAGATTCCCTGGCCTTTCCTTAGACTTCTCTAGTTCATGCAGTTAACATGCACTGGGGCCCTTTCGGTGGAAGGATCCGAACCCATACAGTCAGTGAGTGTTTTTAGGACGGTTAGAGCTACACAGTCCAGGATAATGATTTTAAATATCATTCTAAACCTTGATTTCTATCCCAGCATCTTATATATATATATGTATGCATGTATGTGAACATGTACACTGAGTTTGGACTTGATTTTGAAATGGCATTATTTTATCCCTTTCCTGAGTTACATGCTAGTTCTCACCCAGCTAACCATCCAAGGACGCTACATTGTTTCATAATGTAGGGTCCAAAGACACTTCTTTTACCCTTGTGCAGCATTAGATGGATTCTGGTTCATCAGTTGGGCTGCATTGAAGTGGTGAGCTTCTATCTTTCGGAAGGACAAATATTTCATTGTTTTTGTTATGAGTATTGAAATCCTATCATTTTCTTTTCATACTTTGTATTCCTTATTGGCCATGGTAGGGTGCATGTCCCGACCAAGTTTTGTATTCGAATTGGTTTAGAGGCTTTGTGGACATATGTATGGGCTAGATGGTGTAGTTGACTCTTAGAGCTTATTGTTAGGTTACATTAACTGCTTTATCTTTATCCTTTATTTGTCTTCCACTTATTATAATTTGGATTATGTTTGGATTGGACAGGCTATGGGGGTGGTCTCAAGTCCTCGGTGGACTTGAGATACCCATCATGACTAGGCTCGGGGTCAGGTCGTAACACCTGGATAGGATAAGTGTAATTCTAAAGGATAAGTAAATACTAACTTAAGGGAAACAGGGCCAAAATCTATCCTAAAATCCCCTTAATCGGCTAAAAATATTCTGAAGTTGCTAAATGAATATCCGTACCATAAGAACCCACCCACAACTAACACAACATCACACAAAATATAAAACAGAGCAAAGTCTAGAAAAAGGGTTAGTCAAGCCTACCTAGACACCGCTGAAAGAATGCAAAGCCTTCTCTATCAAAGTCTTTTTATTTTGAGAAGCCTCCAACCACTACCATGATATAAAATAATGTTCTAGGTTGAAAGATGAGAGCATCGATACTTATATTGCAAATTTACACATTGGGTCAGAAATCAAGCTAAAAATCAAATAGTGGAGTCCATCGATAGAATCAAAAATTGAGTCTGTCACTAGGTCTCTATCAGCTCAAGGATCACTTGCCCTAAAAATGAGTGTAATCCAAGCTCAACAACATCCTCAAAATAGTAACAACAATAGATGAAAAAACAAAAACTAAAATGGAAAATCGAATTAAAATTAGACTAGGAACATAAGGGTCCTAAATGATTAATGCACGATAATCAAGGACCCTAAGCTCCAAACTGATTATCCCTACAAATTAATTAGCTCAAAATATTCTCTAATAGTGGTTTGAATACATAGAAACATGTTTGTGGTTGGATATGAAATATTTATATAACATACAGTTTTGGCCACTTAAGTTATCATTGCCAAAGTGGTAAAAAGGGCGCTTAAGCGACCCCTGTCTAGCTAGCCATCTACCACTAAAGTGGTCCTTAGCCACTAAAGTGATCTCCAAGCCACTTAAGTGGCTGCACCAGGACTTGGTACCAATAAATTTTTCTAAGTCCAAATGGACTCCGACCGGCTACTCGAGATTCTCTTGAAACCCCGTGCAGTAAACAAACTATGCTACCCTAGAAAATACAGCATTCTAAACTCAATGGAATCATATAAATTTCCATCCAAGGTCATTTTAACAGAATGTGGATCCCATACCTAAGGTTTTTATTTTTACCAAAATCCACTCAATATCCAAAAATAAGTCCAGGAACCTCGGGACCTGGACCAAGGTTTCCCTAGCCTAAAATAAAACTTTTAAAGCTAACAAAATGATTAAATTTGTCATCTAAGATTGTTTACCTGAAGTTTTATCCAGAGACTATTTTCTCCACTTCAAAAGCTCCAAACAGGGAAATGACTATTAAACCAAATGAATTTTTTGATAATTGAATTATTAGTCCTAGCAAGTCATAAATGACTTGAAACATATATAGGAAGGCTCTAAATGTAGAAAAATCTAAAAGGCAAAAAAAAAAGACCTAGAGGGTCATTACAGGGATATTAACAATATTTTTACAATACTGTTTTGCTGTCCAACAGGTGACTAATCTATTATAATAGATGAATCAACTATTGGGAATAATCAAAACACTTCAAGAATAAAACATCAGCAACAACAGAGGACAACAACAAAAAATCAATCAACAACATTCTTTAATGTTCAACAACAACAACAAAAAGTCATAAATATCACTACTTGAACAACAATGTTCAAGAATAACAACAATAATGACAACAAATACATATTCCACTAAAGAAGATGTATAAATTATTTACAATGCAACAACCATATATTGTGTTAAGAGAAAACAAATACCAAAAATTGATTAACAATCTCACGAACTTAACTTTGAAGAGATCACAATCCTAAGTTTTTATTAACCAAAACAATAATCTGTTGAAAATCCTTACTTTTGTGAACCAATTTCACTACACTTTTAGACTTATTTAAGAACACAAAATACAATCACAATAGGTTTCACAAAATATAGTTGTTCAAATGTTCACTAAAAGTTGTGGTACAATCTCAACAGCTGTTAGATTTTGTCACAACAGATTTATCCAAAAATATTCAATCTCACTACCTTTACGACAATGTTCGAGAACAACAACAAAATCATATTTCACTGAAAAAAATACCATAAATATAATGACCACCACATTGAGAGATAGGTAACTACAATATGGGAGAATGTGCAATACATACATCAATACAATGAGGCATTTAGAAAGGAGATCACCAAGATAGAGGAAATGGGCAAGGAAATAAATCTTGTAAATACCATCACTTTGCCCACTTCGCAAGAGGAGGTGAATCAAAAATAAAAATCAATATATATGGTCAATTATGTACTTGGTAGTGAAGAGTCATCGGTGATTTCCCAACAAATCAATCCAAATGTTATTGAAGAGTTCAAAGTCAAGGAAATGGTGCTAGAGTCAAAAGAAGAAGCCAAGCTAATCTCTTATGATGACTCTAACCCATTTCAGTGTGATGATGCTAACAAGGATGTAATCCCAAAACTAAGGGATAGGCCTCATTCAAACCATTTTTTAATACTATGCTTAGAGAATATGATGAAATTCCATCTACCTAAGTAAATAAAGGATCATGGGAAGAAGGAGCAACACCCCTACATTTTAGAGTTCGTTATTCCAAAGGAGCACATGGGAGCCCCACACTTGAAGGCCAAGGAGCTCAACTTCCGATGTATAACTAATGGCCTCTTAGTATTCTACCATTACCGAAGGAGATAAATCAAAAATTTGATGTGAATTTGGGTAAAAGATTCAAGTCTTCCAAGTGGAGAGATAGAAGCTCTATCATCATGTCCTCATCCCTATCACATTTTGTCTTGGAAGATCTGAATCTTCTATCCTTCTTTCACTTAAATCATAGAGAACAAAAGTTGGGACAGAGATTCAAATCTTCTAATGAGGAACATAAGTGATAGTTTGGAAGGTGTCTAGTTACCAAAGATGTGAAAAAACTCATCACTCCACGAAAGTGGTACATATCCCTTTAATTATATATGGTAGAGTAGATTTTATTTTTGTTTATGCATAATCCATAAAGTTGTGGTGATCTGAGAAGTGTTTATTGAAATACAAAAAGAAAAAGTGTGAAATTATCAAGTTTTGAATTGAATAAGCGAGTGCAGAGAAATTAAAAGTGGTCCCAATTACTGTGATCGCAACCCGTGTCACCGCAATCGTTAGCCGAGTGTCTGCGATCACGGTCAAAGCAGTTTAAAAAGACCATCCAACTGTCATTCCTCCCTCTCACCCCTTTTATCAAATTCTATTAATTTTCTCTCAAATTAATCCATGTGTGAGTATCCAAGTGTGCATTTCAACTCATTCTCATCCTCTAATTTGGTATGTGCTCTCAACTTCTCTGATTTTATGTTTGATTTAGACTTGAAATTTATTTTTAGGAATAGGCCTATATTAGTGTTTTCAATGCTAAATCAATGTTTGTGTGTAGTTATTATTGTGGGTAGCTATTTTAGTTGGGGTACACACCATCGGGGAAGTCTTGAGTACCGAATTTTGGCCTAAAAATGATAGAATTAATATGTGCACTTTGTGTTTGATTTAATGCCCCAATGGATTTCATGTTGCTTTCCTTATGTTTTGAGGGCATAATCTAGCAATCAGGGTTTAATAATCATAAACATAATGATTGGTAAATAGGGCCTCACTTTGGGGTTAAAAATTTGGTATTTTGGTGATATTGCAAAATCTGTCAAAAATGGTCTTAGTTACTGCGATTGCGATTATCGGGACTGCAATCGCAAAACTAAAGTCACGGTCAATAGTCTGCGACCATGGAACCACGATTGTGGTAAATGGTACGCGATTGCCATAACTGAGACCAGTTGATTCCAAAAATCCGGCATGCCCATTTCTCACTCCAAAACCCACTATAACATTACCAGATGAGTTTATCTGATTAATCTAGCAGGATTTTGGTATAAAAATGCTAGTGATGGTCCAAATTATGTTGCTTATAGGCACTCAGCCACAGAAATGAGAGACTATGATCACATCCACTTCATGGATGCAGAATGCCATAGCTTCTACTACTCTGACCTTCCACAGACCAAACTACTACCAAAAAGGGGTATTTGCTTAAACAAATTGGAGGAGAAACTCTCGGGATTCCATGCTAAACTTACTTCTACCGGGTGGATGTATTTTGCCCCGGACCCCTGCTATGTTAATAAGCAATGGGTGCGCGAGTTCTATGCTAACCTTCGCACAGTATCTCTCACAAACCCAGTGATGACAATTCAGGAAAAGAAAATACATTTTAGAGCAGAGAGAATTAATAAAGTATATGGGCTCTCGAATGCAGATATGGCTCAGTTCCCGGCAAAAGGGTGTGAGCCAGGGACCTGGATGGAGAACATATTATGCCCTGGAAAAGAAATTCCCTGGGCCACCACGAAAAGGGATATCATTATGAATGACTTCACAGCAGAGGCCAGGCTTTGGTTGACTATTATTTGCAGCAGTGTATCCCCGTGCACATACATGACTGCAGTTACAGACTTGCGAGATAGGATAGTGTCTTGTATACTATACTCTGGACGTGGGCCAAATTGTGATTTTAGAATGGAGGCACTTCAAGAATTAGGGGGTACACTTTTTCTTTTTCCTTCACTATTTATTGAGCTTTGCAGGAGGGCTGAAGTGGAGGAATATATTGCAGATACCTGGGTGCACGTAGGCCCCCACATTTTTTCACTCAAAATCAGGGGTGAGGGAGCACCTAGGCAAAGAAAGAAGAGAAAAATCAACTTAGGCAAATCGATAGCTGATGAGTCAGAGTCGTACAAGTCATCTACTATTGGACCTCTGCAACACATTAGTGTAGATATTAAGGTCATTAAGGAAATGGTTTCAGGATTGTCTCAGGGACCGGGAGAGTCATCTACTTCCCACCACTCATATGTATCTCAATCGGATTATGAAGTATACCTGGAGGAGAAGAAAAAGCAGGGAACTATGGTTTCCAGATTACAGAGAGCCTATTTAGCTTTGGAAAATCGTACAGAGACCTCAAGGAGTCACCTGAAAAGATGGCAAAGAGAGAGAAAAAGAGAGATAAATTTTTCACTAAGATATAGATAGGGGTAAAGGGCATCTTCAAGGTCTTAAACCCAAGAAGCGGCTACCTTTGTAGAGGGTAGAGAGTGATGATGAAGCCCCCGCAGTGGTCTGATGCTGATGATGAAGGAGATGATCTGGAATCAGAAGGAGAGAGCAGCTCTTGATGTTGTTTCAGGGATCACCCCTATCTTTTACTTGTGTTTTTAATGATCATGTAGTGGGGACACTGCTAGATTTTTGGTTGGGGGTGCCTAGCCTTGGATTTGCATTATTTTGGTATATTTCTGGATGTTTTTGATATCGTTTAATGACATTGTGGATGATTTTTATTTTGTTTCTGGATTACTACATTTGGGAACTCTAATGGTGCCCACATTTCATGGATTAGTCTTTTTATTTTTGCTTTTAGATTTTCTATTTTACTTTAGTTTTATTTTTTATTATGGTGATATCTAACGAGCTTTTCCCTATGATAGATTGATTGACGATATTCTCAAGGAAAAAGCGTTATGATTGGGTTTTGAGTCATGGATGTAGGGGAAGTCTGAGTACTCATATCATCAAGATCACAAGTGCAAGAGAAGTCTAAGTACCTGTGGCATTGTGGATTTGGGATTGCATACATGTCATTGGTGAAGTCTGTGTAGCCATATGATTGGTTTGCCTATAGTAATACAAAATGCGAGACAAAGGCTTGGGTTGTGTCCATGGTTATTAAATTATGCATGGTGCAAATGCAAAGCAAAAAGCCCCCTCGGTTCAAAAAAAAATTCAAAAATCAAGGGCATAGACATGAGCGACCTTGTAATAAAACTTTTTTTTTGTGACTCCAAATTTTTTTTGGCTTGTACATATTGGTAGATACCCCATTTTTTTCTCCAACGTGAGGGGCAATTGAGCCTCCTTGGCAAGTCCACATGCCATGTGCGGTAAGTTTATTTATCTAAATCTCATGTATACGTGTGTCATCTAGAACTTGCCCCATTAGTCTCTCAAGGTTGAGTTTTGATTGTATTTGGTTGGTGAGATGTTCTAAGGCCATCTTAGTGACATTGGAATCCCACTTAGCCTAAAAAGCTTACCCGTGCATAGATATTATCCCTAGTCACCCACTTTGAGCCTTTGAACCATTTTTTGGCAAACACATTACAAGTCGTGAGCCTTTCAACTTTTATCCCTCTTTTGAACCATACCCTTCTTGAACTTAAAAATGAAACTTAAGGCTAAAATCCTAAGTTGGGGGTGGTGAAGAGTGAAGGAAGTAACTTTGGGTCATGAAAGTAATAGTAAGTGCCTACGTGCTTAAGCATTGAAACAAATAAATAGAAAGAGAAAGGACCCAACAAAGGAAAAAAATGCATGAAATTTGCAAAAAAAGAAATAAAAGAAAATGAGTGAAACGATGAAATAAAGGTAGGCACATTTATAAAAAAATATAAGTGGCCCATAGTGTAAGGTAGATTAAATAAGTGTAATGTAGACGTTCAAGGAGGGTATAAGCTATGATTGTTCTTAAATGATATCATACCCTACCTCGAACCTACGTTACAAGGTCAAAAAGTCCTTTGAAATCTCCAACCGCGTACATTCATTGTAATGGCAATTGAAAATAGAGGAAATCTTATGGTATGACACTTGTTAGCATAGAGAGTTCTCGTGAGGGTGAGAGTTTGGCACTTAAATTCCTTGGAGCATATTTGGTAGCTTGGTGTGCAAAATTTTCCTTCTTGTGAGGAGGAATGTGAACAATTAGAGACGGGTGATTCTGTCATCTTTTGAGAAAAGAGGAAAAAAGGAGTATAGTATGGTGGGAGTCAAAAAGTGAGTCACTCCTAGAGTATCGGCGATTGTTACACTGTTGCTCTTTAAAGTCCTTTGCATCCTTGCTTATTGCGTTTTATGTTGAGGGGTGTCGGAAGAATATATTTGCCTATGTTTGAAGAACTACTTGAGGTAGTAACTAAGGTTGATGTCATTGTGATCATTGGGTCATCTATTTTGGGCAGTACATATGCATTGTCTCATGGTAAGAGGTAATGTTGCTTCAGGATAAGCAAAGTTTTAAGTTGGAGGTGTTGATGAGCGGTGTATTTACCACTCATTCGCACTTATCATACGTGCACATTACCATGTTTTGAATGAATAAGTGAAGCATATTTGTTATTAAATGCATTAATATCCACATTTTGTAGGCACATAGGTAATGAGATGAAAATATATGGATGTGAGCTGAAAAGGATCAAAAGAAGGAAAAAAGTGTAGTCTGAAGACCTATAGCAGAACATAGCCTCAGTTACTATGATCATCGTCTGAGGATCATGATCACGGTCAATCAAGATTGGTTATCTAATGCAATCACATAAATTCTATTGCGGTCGTGTAGCCGAGATTGTGGGAAAGCTGATTCGATTGTGGCAGCACGGGATTTTATCTAGGGGCAAAATTATAATTTCAGTAATTCATGCCTAAATCCCTAAAAGAGGACTCAAGTCCTATCTCTTTTAGTGATTCCATTACTCTAAATTATTGGAACTTTGTCTAGCACTTGGTTTCCATTCTTGGAGAACAAAATATTATAATAATTTAGAGTGAAGAATGCATTAGAGTAGCTTTTAAGTGGAGGATTAGCAAACTCGCATTGAAGATTTGTTGGAGTTCAAAGTTTGAAGTAGCATTCACTTAGTCTTTCACAAAATCACATCAATGGAGATTTTGGGTAAATCCTTACTTATTTATCTCGTGAGTAGCTAGCTCTTCCTATTAGGGTTATAGTTAGCTTCAATTAGTAGTTCATGTTAATGGGTTTTTCAAATATTTGATGAAAATATGGAATTTATTGGTGAAAGCCTCAAATTTCCTAAGTCCCACATCATCCTTGACAAAGGAGTATGGGTATCTTAGATCCTTCAACTATGCTTAAAAGAGGGGTTGTAGGTGACATGAGCATTTGTGAACAATTACTTAGGTTTTAGTTGTTTCATTTTTGTTATCTTAGAAATAAGGATAAATTGTGGAATGGATAGGCATTAAGCATTATCCTAGAAGTAGGGATGCCTAAATTAAGGTTTGGTTACCAAAAGTTGAACACACCCATTTGATATTCAAATGAATTAGTGGGTGATAGTTTGGTACTTTGTCGAAAGGCTAGTATCAAAATCCCTAACCGAGCATACCCTCACATGATCTACTAAAAGTAAAGTTGATTGTTTTGCACCCATATGTTGGCTTTCCCTAATAAAACAGATCCGTGCCTAAATTTTTTAATCTCTGATTATTCATAGCCCCGTATTAATACTTGAAAATCCAAAAAGAAATATTGGTCGTGTCACGTTCCAAACCCACCATTTTTACAATCTTGTACTTTAGGTTTCAATTTAGCAATCTTCCTTTGTTCCAAATTAGTTTAATCTCTACTCACATTGTCCTCGTTGATTCGACCCCAACTCCAAAGTTGGGTAATATATTGACAACGATCGTCTTGCACTAAAATTGACGTGTAAGTTGAGCATTATCACTTGCCACAGACCTTTAAGAAATTTTTAGACCCATTCTCATCCTTTCAAGATTGGGCCCCTTTTGTGGGTACTCCTAACACTTCTACCAATACTTGTTCATATAGAGTAATGTTCACATCATGAACTAGGGTCTTCACATATAGGGCATCATTTGTGAAAGTAAGGTTGTAGTAAAATATCCTTACCTCCTTTTCTTAATGAGTGGGAACTAGAGGCTCAAATAAATGCTCCCAATTCTAGAACTTGACCATTTAAATCAAATCAGCCATACCAATCATGGCAGCATCTCTAGATCAAACACCCTACCTCTCATGGTTTCTTTTGTCTTAATAATCTCTTGTCTATTTTCTCTTGAAATTGCTTTTTCTTTTTTCCTTTGGAGGTGGAGGCTTTTCCACTGGGACCAGTTCTTTTGACGGAGACTCTAGGCTTTTTTAAAATCTTGGAAATTTTGGAACTGGGACCTGGTCCCTTGGAACTTTGTGCCTCTTCCCTCTTCTTTTTTACTACACTAGTAGACATTTTCTTTTTTATCATAACTCTCTTGGCCGTTCCTTTATTTGGTTAAACGACAACACCACCCTTAAGCTTGGCCATCTAAGGGGACACACTCCTCACCACATCCTCATCACTCTCATCATCAAAATCACTCACTCTTAATTTCCTTAGATTCTTTCACAGGAACCACCTCCTCAATAGGCACCTCGATCTCAACAACAACTTTCTTCTTTGGATTTTTTATTACCTATTATGCTTGCTTTCTACTAGAGCATACTCCATCAACTTCTTGGAACTCGACCTGGTCCCATGTGTCTTGCCTGCTTTAGATGGAAACCTTGTAGTGGAAAACACCTTTTGTTTGGTGACTTCCAAGACAAGGACTTACCATCATCACTATTAGAGGTTTTCTTTTCTTCATCACCCTTATCAAATAGATCTAGAATGGGAGCAAAACAATACCTTTCTCCTTAATAATTTCTGGTGATTATGTTGTCTTTTAGTTGACAAAGATCCAGGGGTATTTTCGCACTTAGAAAGAGTGGGAGAATTAGTTTCACAAGTAGGCTTCTCACTTAGAGTGGTCAAATCCTAAATTACCATTGCCTTACTCATGGCAAGGATATTTAAAGGAGTTTCTTTTTCTGTAGGGAGATCTCCATCAAATGTTTTCTCGTCTACAGCATGGCTTTCCAAAGTACTTGAAGAACTAGGATTTTTAGGAGTTAGGTCTTGAGATGGAGAACCTGGTAAGGACGCATGAGGAACTAGTTGGACTGACGATTTAGGGATAGACTCTAATTCCTTTTCACTAGGCATAGAGGCATATGGAGTAGGAATTAATGGAGTGTCTTAAACAACCCTTACTTGAGGAAAAAATAATGATGTATTTTTGTTATCCTGGGGAGAAGAGAGACTGACATTGCTCAAAAGTGACGAAGGACTGAATTGGATTATACCTAAGAGATTGGGTAAGTCAGAATCAGTAGGGAAGGATGGAGGAGAAATGACTCAAATGTGTTTAGGGTCATTTAGAGAAGGAGATGATGATGACAAAAGTACTTAAATAAGTGTCAATTGGATTGACAAAAGTACTCAAATGAGTGCCGATTGGATTCATCAACTGAGAAAGTCCAAAATCTGATATTTGTGGCTCAAATTCAATATCCTATAAGATGCATTTAGAAATAATGTTTCTGTGTATAATACAAGGATTGAAATTGTGGTGGATCCATGCAAATCCTTTGGATGCTCCAATGCCAATTTTAATGCTCAAATGCCACTCTAGAACTTCGTCCCTTTCACTAACCAAATGTAAACTATCATGCAGGATTGTAGGTTATCAATTGGCATGTCCTTGTAGACAAATAGTCTTTATTTTTTAGCCATACAAAAGCCCAAAAGAGGAACCAAGTTATGGTCCTTTACCTTTCCCAATGTAGCCATCTCCAACACATTCTTTCTCTGAGTATTGTGTATTTTGCAGCCTGTACTGCTCTGTACTATCCTTCCTGGCCCAATAATATTATTTCTACTGAAGTTGACAGAAGACTTCATAAGATCACTTAGTTTCATTTTTGAAACAGACTTTTCAAACATTGAAAGCTAAAAAAAATAAGAAATACCAAACGCTAAATTATTAGAACTGACGCATTAACTATAATGGCTGAAAAATCATATTGGAGAAGGTGAAAAAAAATAATTTTCTTGATAAGGACTAAAACTGAAGAGAGAGAACTTATAAGAAAAAGAGAACAAGTATGGTTCTACATTCGATTTTGATGTGCAACCAATAGATTGACGAATCAAGAAAAGATAAGTCAAAGAAAAAAGTTAATGGAGAGGGAACTTATAATGATTTTCCATAGAAGAAAACTATTATAAAATATATTGGAAACATGGAAATTCTCTAGCTTGAGGAGCGCTTCGATCACTATCCTTAAGTATATTTCACCGGTTAAGGTGTATCCCCTAGGATTCAACAAGCTCTTCTAGTAATAAACTAGGAGCCAGAAACTGACAAAGATTTAAATATATTGATAGAAAATCAGCAATTTAAATTGGTAAGAATAAAATGATATGTTGCTCTAGTATTTTTGCTCACTGTTTTTCTCACTACTCTCAAAGAAAAGAACTTTAGAATTTATACAACTGAGACTACCATCAAAGAAGATGGTTGAAGAAAAAGTGTCTCAACGTTTAGATTGTCAATTAATGCCAATAAAAGAGAGAATATAATGACAATAATGATAAAGGACTATAATTGTTGAAATGGTCAAAGCAACATTACTACCAATTTTGCTATGATGAATGCCTTTATGGCAATTCAAATTTTAGAGAATAATAAAGGTAGGGAAATATAAAAAGATCATTTATTTATTTTTGATATTCTAAATATATTTTTCCAACAAAAACTACTTACCTTTATTGATTTGGTACCTTTAATACTCTTCGCCCATTTATTCCCCTCAGGATCTTCATCCTTTTTCTTCTTCCTAGATAGCCTTTTTAGATAGAAGAACATACCAACGGTCATAGCTACAGCAGCTATAGTCACCCCACCAATCGTTGTACCAACAATGAGTCCATTAGGAGTTTTCTTTGTAGGACCCCATAGACAGCCAAAGAAAATTCACACAGTCCTGAATTATTTGCATCACTCCTAGCAGGAAAAGTCGCATCATTTATGAAGTTTGGAACTTGCCCAGTCAATTGATTAATCAGTTGTGATCTAGTTTAAGGACATTCATCTAAGAGTAGTTTGCAAGATTCACAAGAATATCTCCAGATAGTTGGTTGGAAGATAGATCAAGGTTCATAACCTTGGAGATGTTATATGGAATACTTCCATTGATGTTATTGTTTGAAATATCCAATAATGTCAAAGATGTGAAATTCTGAATACCACGTGGGAACTATCCCTTGAGCCCCATGTTGGGAAAACGAATACCTAGAACCTTATTCTCATCAGGATGCCAACAATCAACCCCAGTGAAATTACAGATAAAACCTTCAATATGATTATTGAAATTCCATGTAGAGGCTAAGACATTGGATGGGTCTTCTAAGGAACTTTGAATATATTTAAGACAGTCAATGTCACTCTAAAGAGCAGAGCAGACAATGCAACTCAAGCGCAGATAGATCAAAGGAATGATAACTTGATAAGAGCTCTACAATGTGACCCCATCTTTGTAAATGGCCTAATCATTTTAAAATCTCGATAGAATAGTAGCCTAAAGGATTTGATATATCCAATAATCTACAAATAATTTTGTAAAAAAGGAAAATATTAAGAAGTGAAGGATGGGGGCAATTTAGTTGCAAGCAGACGATTGTTTCTCATAAGATATAACCCCAAACATGCATGGGAAATGGGCTACAGCCAGAAAAGAAGATATATAGAGAGTAATCCAACCATGAAAATCAATTACTATTAAAGTAGATATAGAGAGAGCAATCCAACCAAGAAAATTATCTACTTTTATACTAACTAATGGAGTAGAGGATTTCTTTTTCAACTCGACACATAGTAAGTAATCCTCGTCTTCCTATATAAAAGAAAGAGGAAAAAGATTGTCAACACGTTAAAATAAGTAATAGCAGTCAATCCAAGATATATATATATATATATATATGGAATAGAGGATTTCTTTTTCAACTCGGCACATAGTAAGTAATCCTCCTCTTCCAATATAAAAGAAAGAGGAACAAGATTGTCAACACGTTAAAATAAGTAATAGCATTCAATCCAAGATATAAATATATATATATATATACTAGTTTAGATATACGCGCCTCGCGCGTGTATCTCAATTTAGTGAGTTTAATTTTACAAAATCATTCAAAATATAAAAAGCACGGCGGTGTTTCAAAATGTTTATTACATTTTTTGTTTGTTAGCATCTTGACATTAGGACGACTTTTAGTTATTATCCAAAGTAGAAATTAGTCAATCGAAAAGCATATATATTAGTTTAAACACAAGAAAGTTTATAAAGACGAGTATATTCTCTTTAGTCCTTCCTCGAGCCATTCTCTATCACCTCTTCTCTCTTTCTTTAATCTTCTTAATCTCTTCTTTCATCTTCTCTAATTTCATATCAACACAATTATCCTTTTGTTTGGATTGTTTAGGTTTGTCAGCTTCTTCAGAAGCTTCCTCAACTAATTCGTTCAACCCAATTAATTTCTCAATAATTTTTGATATTTTGAGAAGATTTCTCAAAAGATATATTTGTCAACTAACATTTATATTTAGGATTTTATAATAGTAGGTAAATAGATTAAACTCGATTTCGTGAGCTCAAAATTGAAAGATTCGACTTAATTAGTAAGCTCAGAATTGAAAGATTCGACTATAATCCTAAGTTTATATGTTCATTTATGCATATCAAGATTCAACACTTACTATAACCCTGATATTTAGAACTCAACTAACAACTTTAATTAAAGATTCAACTATAATAATAAAGAAATACTTAAATAACATAACTAAAACAAAGCCACAGTTAAACAAAGGAAGGAAAAAAAAAAAAAGGAGAGACAAACCTTTGATGTTTTTGACTACTTCATTCGGTGACGACTTGCTTATTTCTTTCAATTTTTGATAAAAAAAAATTTCTATTGAAAAAGAAACACGAGAGATTATCAAAAAAGAAGAATTCATTGTCTTATTAAATATTTAATCATAATTTATATATAATCTTTAAAGTTATTAACGAAAAGGAATAAAGAAAGATGGAGAAGATGAAAATAATAATGAATACACACAAAAAAAGACAACTTGAATTAATAACAAAATAAGAAGAAAAAGTAGAAGTAGAGGTATGTTTCTAGTAGTTTTTCATCCAAAATATTAGTTAAATAGAATTGTAGACTTTCTTTTTTATATATATAAGGTAAAATTTTAATTGATTTAGAAGTGTTAAATATTATGAATTCTTACTTAAATTAAATAGTCAAACCAAAAAAAGTTATAACTAAAATTAATTGTTAACACAATTTTGATGGAAGATGGGAAGGATTTTTTGGGTTTTTATTATTATATTATTTTTTTGTTTCACGTTTACGGGTGGAAATTTTTTTAATCATAATTTTTTTATTATTATATTTTCATTTTTAGTTTCACACGTTGTATTACTATTTTTTTATGGAAGAAAAATCTTTTTGCCTTTTTATTTTTTGGTTTCTGAATATGATTAGGTTTTGTAGATAGTAGAAAAGAAATTATATTTTTGTGAGGAAAGGTTTTATTTATTTATTTTGTAATATAGTTAATATTTAATATTATTTAAATGATAAAAAAATATAAAAAGACGATTTTGTCTAAAGTGAAGTATTTTAATGAAGGGCAAAAAGTTCAAACAATATTTCTAAGATCCTTCATACTTTTAATATATTATAGATATATATTCCCTCTTTTCCTTTTAATTGCTCCTCCCATTTTTCGTAAGTCAATTTAACTAAATTTTAAATTTAAATTAGAATAGATTAATTTATTTATTTTAATTAAAATTAGGTATTCAAAAATTACGTGAAGAATAATATAAGTTGCAATTTTTTTTTTAATTTTATTAAGAAATACATCTTAAAATATTAACCAAAAGTTATATTGTTTGACTTTAAAAATAAGAAGGAAGCAGTTAAAAAAAAAAAGGCTTATGCGTGTGTGGGTCTTGCTAACATACTACATGAAGATAGTTTGTTAGCATTGTACCCATATTTAGTTCTTCAAAATGTCCTTAATATTTCTAGCCAACACATTAAATAAAAGGACATTTTTGTATTTTCACAAAAATTTAGTCCCAACTCTTGTTCTCTCTTCTTTGTCTTCTTTCTTTTTTTATTTTGTATGTTTTTTATTGGGAAAAAGGTTAAAAATACCTCTCTACTTTGATATATTCGTCAAAATTTTTCCTAGTTAAATTATGGGGTCAAATATACCTTTGTCGTTATCAAGTAATCAAGAATACTCCTCATTTTAACACTTTTTCATCATGGCAAGTTAAGAGCCACATGGCATGCCATTTAAGTGAGGTGGACGCCACATGTCATGCCACCTCAGCATTATTTTTTCCTTTTTCCTTTTAATTTTTTTATTTAACGTTTTAGTAATTATTTAATTTATCAATTAAAAAGAAAATTGAAGTAGTCAAAAAATATTTTTATTCCTAATTTAGCATAACTAACAGAAAGCCATCCTCCAAGATTAACAGTTGGGAAACCATCACCGTCTGCACCGTCATCAATGCTAACATGGTGGAGATCCTCTCAAAGCATCTTTCATTAACACTGTCAAAAATGGCATTTCTCTTCACGTAGTTTTAGTCTATTTCGGTGCTAAGAAACTCCATCAAGTCACCAATGGAACTGCTTAGCTGCAACTATGTTCCAAGTCACCCGTTCAGATCTCAGTTTACTGGGTTCGTCAATATTATAAATCTGAAAGTCTAGTTCGATCCGGAAGGTACATTCCGGACAAGAGATACCATATAATATCTTCATTATTTAAATTAGTATGATGTTGCCGTCTGCTGCAACCAAAGCTCCGATGCCGAAACCCAGTCAGATGAATCTCATTATTCAAAAAATATTGTTGTTCTTAATTAATAACTATTTGGAAGAGAAATAAAAATATTTCTTTTAGTATTTTATTTTTCTTTTTTAAATAATTACTAAAAGGAAAATAATTGATGCTGAGGTGACATTTTACGTCGTATCCATCTCATCCAATTGTCACGCCACATGGTCCTTAACTTGTCATGATAGAAAAGTATTAAAATGAGGGATATTCTTGATTACTTAAATAACGGCAGGGGTACATTTAACTTCATAATTTAACTAGGGACAAACTTGACCAATATACCTAAGTAGAGGGGTATTTTTAACTCTTTTCCTTTCTTTATTCTCCTATAATTAGACATTAAGCCATTAAAGCTACCTCAAAACTTTGTCACATCTTATTTTTATTCCTTTTCTAAAAAATATCTCTACTTAGTAAAATGTAAACCTTATAAGGGTACCTTTGTCTTTTAAAGAAATTGAATCCACTTCCGTTTCCTCTTTCATTACCCTTCTCCCTTCCCATTAATGGTGAAACTAAAAACAGTTAAAATTTTCTACGACTTTTAACCATATTGTATAAATAGATTAATAAAAATAAAGATATGAAATAATATATTTGTTAGACAAAACTGCAGAATCATTTGACTCACAAAAATATTTAAATACTAATCAAAAATTAGACTCACTTCTACAGGTGAAGGGGGACTGTGAGAGTAATCAAAGCAATTGCATTTTAAGAAATCAAAATCTTATTTCTCATATTTAAATTTAATTAATTTTTTAGTATGAAATTTTAAATTTTAATAATTGAATGTGGTAAGAAAAAGAAGAAAAATAATAAATGAAACAACTTTGTGAAACAGGAAAGTACAAACGGGGATATAGAAGAATACGTACAAAGTAAAAAGAGGGAAGAAAGAAAGGGAATAAGAGTTGGAAATAGATTTTCGAAAAGACACAAATATAGATTCCTTCAACATTTCATCGTTCATATAAACAAACTAATTAAAGAAAGAAAGAACAAAGTGTAGCTTAAATATTAAAAGAAGACTACGCTTACTAGTGTAGGAATTCGGATTGCAGAAGCATATAGAGGGTTAATAAATCAAAAGGAAGAGAATTATGACATAGGTTGAATTGATGGATCATAATAAAAAGATCCATTTTCCGAGTGCCCTCCACAAAGGAAGAGCAATGACTCAAAGACTTCACTAAATGAAGAAACACAAGACTTGACTTGCTATTTTCCTTTTCCTTGTACAAACTCATACCTTTTCTTCTTCTCCATTTTTTTCTATTGTCTCTCAATACTAGTAACTTATTTTATCACTAATAAAAATAGTTATTCAATATTAAAAAATTAAGAGATAATTATTTCAATACTAAGA
This sequence comes from Capsicum pubescens, assembly GCA_030864215.1. NCBI lineage: Eukaryota > Viridiplantae > Streptophyta > Magnoliopsida > Solanales > Solanaceae > Capsicum > Capsicum pubescens. The sequence goes on along the minus strand of CM061546.1, from coordinate 125,813,709 downwards.
ACAAGAATTGCAAGTAAAGAACGAGATAGCAAGAGAACAATATAAGATAAGTTTCTTTCAAGTGTGTTGAACATCTTTCTCAAAACCTCTATTTATAGTATTACATGGGGGGACTTCAATAGGTGTCATAAACATGGCATTAACTTATGAGAAAGTGGAGAAGAATATGGGTCATGGATGATCAACGAGGACATAGTGGAGGTGTGGGGATTACTACACTTAAAGGAGGAGTAATGCCTAGAAGTTATGGATATCCACAATAATATCTTAATAATAATTTACAATACTCCCCGTTGGATGTCCATTTAAAGACAATGTGTCTCATTAAAACCTTACTAAGAAAAAACCCTGTGAGGAGAAAATCCTAGTAAAGGAAAGAGAATACACATATATTCTTATACGCATTGTTTGTTGCCTCATAAAATCTTGCTAGGAAAACCCATCGGGACAAAGCCTAGGTCAAGGAAAAAAAATGTAATGCATACTTTACTCTCCTTAATGCAAATATCATTTTATTTCTCGGAGATGGCGCATCCCAATTCGAATACCAGTTTCTCAAATGTTGAGGTTTGTAATGGTTTAGTGAGCAGATTTGCCATATTATCAACCAAATAAAATTGTTGAACATCTATTTCACCTTTCTTCTCAAGATTATGAGTGAAAAATAATTTTGGTGAAATGTGTTTTGTTCTGTATCTCTTAATATAACCTCCTTTCAACTGAGCTATACATGCAACATTATCTTCATACAATGTAGTTAAAATATCCTTATTCAAAGGAAATCCACACTTTTCCTGAATATATTGAGTCATTGATCTCAACCAAATACACTATCGACTCGTTTCATGAATGACAATGATTTCTGCATGAATTGAAGAAGTTGTGGCTAATGTTTGCTTCATTGAACGCCATGATATAGTTGTGCCACCATATGTAAATAAATAACCTATCTAAGACTGAGTCTTATGTGGATCGAACAAGTATTCCATATCTGCATGACCAATCATTTATTACTTGAATTCATTAGAATAAAATAATCTCAAGTCAGTGGTTCCCTGAATATATTTGAATATATGCTTGACACCATTCTAATGTCATTTTATTGGGGAAGAGTAGAATCTTGCCAATAAACTTACCGCAAAATAAAAATTTGGTCGGGTATTATTGGCAGGATACATTAGTTTCCCGATTAAACTAAGATATGGAGTTTCATAATCTAGAAGCTTTTCATCATTTTCTTGAGGACGAATAGAACTTTATTTATATAAAGCGATCTCACAACCATTGAGGTACTCAATGGATGTGATTTATTCATATAAAATTACTTTAAAATCTTTTCAGTGTATGTTGATTGATGAACAAAAATTTTATTTGTCAAATGCTCAATCTGGCCAAGTCAAAATTTCATCTTTCCCATATCTTTCATTTCAAATTCTTTCTTCAAACAATCAATAGCTTTTGAAAGATCTTTAGGAATGACAATGATATTCAAGTCATCAATGTACATAACTATTATAGAAAATTTAGATCCAGACCTTCTTATAAAAATACAAGGACAAATAGGGTCATTTTTTTACCCTTCTTTTAGCAAATATTCGCTAAGACGATTGTACAACATCTGTCCTGATTGTTTCAATTAATATAAAGTTTTTGAAGCTTTATTGAGCAAGTTTCTTGCAAACTTTTATATACTTCAGGCACTTTGAAGGCTTCTAGGACTTTCATAAAAATATCATTGTCCAATTAGCCATACAAACAGGTCGTGACAATATTTATTAGGCGTGTATCAAGCTTTCTATGAACTGCCATATTATTATATATCTGAAGGTAATTTCATCCACCACTGAAGAATATGTCTCAACATAGTCAATGACAGGCCTTTGCGAAAAACCTTGTGCTACAAGAGTGATTTATATCTTACGACTTCACCTTTTTATTTTATTTTTACACAAAAATTCATTTGGACCCCACTGGCTTGACACCTTCAGGTGTTCGGACTATTGGTCCAAAAAATTTATGTTTTTCAAGTGAAGTAAATTTTGCTTGAATTGTATCCTTTAATTTTGGACAATCATTTCTCTGTCTACATTCATTGATAGATTTTGATTCCAAATCCTCATCTTGATGCATTATTTCAGTAACAATATGATAAGAAAAAATATTGTTAACCACAATATTATTTCGATTTCACTTGTTTCTTATCGAGACATAACTTATTGAGATTTCTTCATTTTCTTTAGTTTCAGATATTTTAACCTCCTCAGTGGTCTTATTATTTTTTAGATCTCAGGGTTCTTTTTGAGCAATTATTACAATATCTTGATCATTCTAATCATTTATTTCTTTTCTCAAAGATTTTTATCCTTGAAACCAATTGGTCTACCACATTTCAAACATGGCCTAGATTTATTTGCATTAACCACTTGTCCTATCAGGACATCAACTCAAACTGAAGCATTTGCAGCTGGAATATAAGATTTAGTAACCCATGAAAGGTTAGTTAATACATCTAGCAGTTAATTTGTAATATTTTGCAAGTAAATCATCTTTTGAACCTCTTGCTCACATTTATTTATTTGAGGAACTAAATAAGAGTGATAATGCGTTCCAATCTATCTCATGTTTCAGCTACTTATGTTTTCCTCTGAATGTTGGGTATACTAATCCATCAAAATGAGAATCAACAAATCTTGCCATAAATAAATCTCTTGTCATAGGTTCTAAATATTTTATAATGGAAAGAGAATCATACCCAACATATATCCCCGAACTTATTTGAGGTTCCATTTTTGTGCATTGAGGTTGAGGAATTGGAATATATATTGCACACTCAAAAATTTTAATATTCAAAATATTTGGGTCTTGATTAAAAGCCAACTATAATGGGGTGAATTTATGGTAACTGGTTGGCCTTATCTGCACTAGTCTTATTGCATGCAAAATAGCATGCCCCTATATTGAAACAGGAAGTTTTGTCCTTATTAACATCGGTCTATCTATCAATCAAAGATGTTTGATCAATGATTTTACCAGATCAATTTGAGTGTGAACATGAGCAACCGGATATTGAACTTTAATTTCAGTAGACATACAATAATTATTAAAAGACTGAGACATAAATTAACAATATTATCTAGATGAATAGTCATTAGAAATTATGCTCTTAACCTTTTTATTTTGAGCCAACAATCTCACAAAAATCATATTGCGAGTTGATAATAACCACATATATGACCATCTTGTATATGTATTTATCAAGACCATATAATATTTGAAAGGTACACATGGAGGGTGACTTGGTCCATACATATCACCCGGTATACGTTCCATAAATGCAGGGGATTCAGTCCCAACCTTAGCTACTGATGGTTTAATAATCAACTTTCCTTGAGAACAAGCAGCACAAGAGAATTCCTTTAATTGAAAAATATTTTGATTTTTCATAATATGACCATGTGAATTCTCAATAATTATGCACATCATTTTAAAATCGGGATGGCCCAATCGGTCATACCAAATGATAAAATCATTAGAACCTGTAAACCTTTTGTTTACTACGGCATGTGATTCAACCATACAAATACTTGTATGGTACAATCAAGAAGAAAGTGTTGGTAGTTTTTTATGCACAAACTTTTTTCCTGCCTTTATTGTAGTAATATAAAGGTATTCAACCTTTCCTTCATTTGCAATTTCAATATGATAGCCATTTTGGCCAATAATCTTGAAACTTACAAAGGTGCGTTATTAATGACCAATATTGATCCCCCAGGTAGTAATAAGGTCGCTCTTTCAGAGCCGTCAATTAACTTTATACTACCGGATCTCTTAATATAGTGTGAGTTGTAGCACTATAAAGAAGGCACATTTCTCCGTTACTCATCTTGGATCTAATTGAAGACTAAATTTTTTTTATTATCTTCAAAAAATAAAAATACATGATAAGAAATGTTAAATCTCACAATCTTACAATGAAGCTTAAATACTTTTTTTTCTTTAAAATAAAAATAACATAATGGAAAATATCATAACTAAAAAAACTACGTAAACAACATAAAATTTGTTTCCCCAATAAATTGATCAAGATTTAGTTTTGATCTCCAAAGAAGTCTTCAACTTCCAAATGAGTAATAACATCAAGGCCATCAAAATCATCATCATTCTAAATCAAATTTGGTTCAACATTGTCATCATATTTTTGTGAAGGTCCTGCCTCATCATCATTTTTGAAAATCAAGTGTGACTCCATTTGAGTTAGAAAAGGTCCCACCTTCATTTCTCTTTCTTTTGGAAGAATCTTAATAAATTTTAGCAAAATACTTAGGCGCCCGATCATTCTTCCAATGGCCTTTCATGTCACAACGATGATAATTGCCTCTTGAAGGATTGTTTGAAGGATCTATTTAATTCTCCCTTTTTTGGTTACCACCACTATGACAATTATTATATCATCCCTGGTCATTACCACACCTACGCATCTTGTTATAACCCTAATCTTGTCGTCTTTTAGGCTGACCATTTGCTTGTACTCCATTTACTTTTGATAATGGAGCAGCTCCAGTGGGACGGGCTTCATGATTTTTCATCAAAAGGGAATTATGTTGCTCAGTCACCAAAAGGCATGAGATCAATTCAGAATACTTCTGAAAGCTATTTTGCCAGTATTGCTGGTACAATATCACATTTGAGGCTTAAAAATTAGAACGTATCTTTTTCAACATGTCCTCATCATTTATAGTTTTTCCACATAATTTCAATTGAAAAAATCCTGAATAAAATAAAATTATATTCAACAATGGTTTTAAAATCTTGAAACCGTAAGTGCATCCACTCATAACAAGCTCTAGGTAGTACCGTGGTCGTTAGGTGGTCATTCCTTCCCTTCAAATCAGTCCACAATTCAACTGGATCTTTCAAAGTCAGGTATTCAACTTTCAGTCCTTCATCCAGATGATGACAAAGGAAAATCATAGCCTTAGCCTTGTCCTGACTTGATGTTGTATTATTTGGGGTAATAGTAGCACTAAGACCCTTAGCAGCTAGGCTAAAATATTTGGGGTAATCGTACCACTAAGACTCTTAGCAGCTAGGTAAATTTCAGCATTAAGAACCCATGACATGTACTTTTTTTCTGAGATGTCAAGTGCCACAAACTCAAGTTTTGAGAAATTCGACATGATAAAACTATCATACAAATAATGAAGTTAAACAAAATAATAATAACATAATCTCAAAATAGAAGGGGGGTTTTCAAAGATTTAATATTTTTTTTAATAAAACAGTGCATTACTTTTCTTTTTCACAGAAACAAAGGCTTTTAAAAATACACCATAAAACAATAACTTAATAAATACATCACGAACATCTTGAATGTATAAAATATAAGTAAATAAATAATAGCTTCAAGATAATAAAACATCAACCCAAATAATAACTATAAATAAAACACAAAATATGAAACAAAAAATTTACACCTAAAATGTTACTGACTAACAACTTTAAAATGAAATTCATGTTGTATATGATAAGAAAATTAAGTGCTAGAGACAGACAAACCATGATAGTGAAAAAATTTAAAGGGACAGAAACTTAGAACAACAAACATGTAACGTATATTGTTCTAGTATGCATATAAATTTGGCCAACACTATTCTATCATTTCAATTTTTCATGTGTAAATTTAATGTTAAAACCAAAAGTTTGGTAAAAAAAAATAATAAAATGCAGTGTTCAAGACAAGTAAATAGATTATACCCGATGAATTGAAAAATTAAAAAAGAGTAGAGTCGTGTTGATAATATATTTCAATAATAAGAACAAGAATTGCAATTAAAGAACAATAATAACAATATAGAAAAAGATAGCAAGAGAACAATTTCAAATAAATTTCTTTCAAGTGTGTAGAATATCTTCATCAAGACCTCTATTTATAGTATTAATGTATCATTTCTCACTAAGATATGGAGTTTCATCATCAAGAAGTTTTTCATTATTTTCTCGAGGTCGAATAGAACTTTATTTATATCAACCGACCTCACAACCATTGGGGTACTCAATGAATGTGATTTATTCATATAAAATTGCTTTAAAATCTTGTCAGTGTATGTTGATTGATGGACAAAAATTTCATTTGTCAAATGCTCAATCTGTAAGCTGAGACAAAATTTCTTCTTTCCCATATCTTTTATTTCAAATTCTTTCTTCAAACAATCAATAGCTTTTGAAAGAACTTTAGGAATGACAATGATATTCAAGTCATCAAAGTACATAACAATTATAGCAAATTCAGATCCAGACCTTCTTATAAAAATACAAGGACAAATAGTGTTATTTTTTTATCCTTCTTTTAGCAAATATTTGCTAAGACGATTGTATTACATCTGTCCTGATTGTTTCAATACATATAAAGTTTTTGAAGATTTATTGAGCAAGTTTCTTGCAAAATCTTATATACTTCAAGAACTTTGAAGGATTCTGGAACTTTCATAAAAATATCATTATCCAATGAGCCATACAAACAGTCCGTGACAACATTTATTAGGCTCATTTCAAGCTTCCTATGAACTGCCATATTATTAAATATCTGAAGGTAATTCCATCCATCACTGGAGAATATGTCTCAATATAGTCAATGATAGGCCTTTGCGAAAAACTTTATGCTACAAGAGTGCTTTATATCTTACGACTTCACCTTTTTATTTTATTTTTACATAAATTTATTTGTACACCACTGGCTTGACACCTTCAGGTGTTCAGATTATTGGTCCAAAAACTTCATGTTTTTCAAGTGAAGTAAATTTTTCTTGAATTGCATCCTTCCATTTGGCCAATCATTTCTCTGTCTACATTTATTGACAGATTTTTGATTCCAAATCCTCATTTTAATGCATTAATTCAGTAGAAATATTATAAGCAAAAATATTGCTAACCACAATATTATTTTGATTTCACTTGTTTCTCATCGATACATAACTTATTGAGATTTCTTTATTTTTTTTAGTTTCAGATATTTTAACCTCCTCAGTGGTCTTATTATTTGTTAGATCTCGAGGCTCTTTTTGAGCAATTATCACCATATCTTGATCACTTTGATCATTTATTTCTTTTCTCAAAGATTTTTATCCTTGGAACCAATTGGTCTACCACATTTCAAACATGGCCTAGACTTATTTGCATTAACCACATGTCCTATCATGACATCAACTCAAACTGGAGCATTTGCAGTTAGAATATAAGATTTAGTAACCCTTGAAAGGTTAGATAATGCATCTAGCAGTTGATTTGTAATATTTTGCAAGTAAATCATCTTTTGAACCTCTTGCTCAAATTTATTTATTTGAGGATCTAAATATGAGTAATAATGTGTTCCAATCTATCTCATATTTCAACTACTTATGTTTTCCTCTTAATGTTGGGTATACTGATCCATCAAAATGACAATCAGTAAATCTTGTCATAAATAAATCTCTTGTCAAAGGTTATACATATTTTATAATGGAAAGAAATTTATACTGTAACTCTCCGAGACTACACCCTTGGCACCACACGATGTATACGATCCCAAAGGACCACAAGCTAACCCATGACTGGTACCTACTGTGAGCACTGAATAATAATCATGAAAATATATGTGGAAGAAAAAAATTAAAAACGCCATAAGGTTCATAAAACTAAATCAATACTGAATACATCTGTAAAATAACTGCTAGCTGGAAGTTTCTGAAAGCCTCTAAACATCTGAAATAAAAGAGTTGATGGGACAAGACCCAACTAACTCCCAAAATTGTCTGACAATAAATGTTGTACTGAAATAATATATTCATTGAATAAAAGTCATGTCCTCGATGGATGAGGACTCACTACTATAACTGTTGTTGATCAAATGAATCTGACTAAGTACAGTCAGAAACCCGAGCGTTCGATCCTATGATATGAGACATCATAGAACAAAAAAATTATGTGTCAGTACTCTGAATGTACTGGTATGGTAGGTGAGGTTAGTCTAATATGCATGGTTCACATTCATGAAGATAATCACTAAATATCATGGAGTGACTGGATGGGAGTATATGTAAAATTGGGCCTACTGTGAATACTGTGCATGCAATACCAAGCATATATCGTCTGTCTAAATTAGTCTAAAGATAAAGTACTGAGTTTCTGATAACTGATTTCTGATGACTTGAAGTCATGATCATGAATAATTAAACTGAGTTATATACTGAATACTTAATACTGGATACTGGAACTGGAACTGTAGGAGTTATCATCTAATCGACATACCCCGATTATAGACTGATATGGGGTCCAACCTGTAACCCCAGTTGGAAGGGTGTTAGCACCATGCCACGGGTTACTAATAATAGCTAGTCAACCCTAATCTGGCAAGAAGACTCATGAGATGTATATGGTTACATCAACCCTAGTCTGGAAGGAAGATGAATTATCGTATGATGGCTACATAGTTTTGTAACACAAGGACTGTTACTAAGAGTCAAAAACTCAACTAACAGGAATGCCCCCATCCCTGGGTTCACTTGGTGCTGAATTCTACTCCCAACTGAATCGATACTGAACTGATCACTAGACTGTACTAGGCTTGAAGAAACTCACACTAATTCTATTAACTGACTGTATGCTACTATTTGGGATACTACGGAATCCTTCTATTCCGACTGGAGACTAGACAACAGCTAAATTTTGGGTATTCAATACCCCCAGGACTCGATAGCAAAGATAATTAAATCATATCTCAACTCTAAAAGCATCACACATAGGTTATTATGCATAATTCCTTCACATAGACATTTTGTCAAACACCTAAGATACATAAATATTATACATGAGAATGAGCAACATATGAATATCATGACACCACATTCAACACCAAAATTCAAAGATTAAACATGCGGGTTACATAGATCAACAAGCATTCTAGTTAATTCATATGAAACTCAAATTATTCTTGACTTGAAATCCATACAACATTACACACATGAACATAGTTCCATTCAAGAATGTAAATCATAATCTAAGTGCTTGAATAAACTCCAAGGGTAGAAGGAACCCAAGGATGAACACCTAAACATACCTTGATTATTGAATTCATGGGTATTATTGGTGAATTCTTGAGACTTGAACTTGAATTTAATGAACCTAGAGTTTTGTTCTTGAGAGGTTTTGTGAAGAATAAATGTATTTTTCCCTTTTGGAAGCTTAATTTTGTATTTTGGTTGAATTAGGTGAGGGTAAAAGGACCTAAATGCCCTTAGAAAATTATAATTAAATGAGCAAACTATGCCCAGTGATACGCAGTCAACGCACCGCATCGATGGTATCAACGCGATTACTGACATGTCGTGTCAATAGTGACGATGTGATAGCCAATGCGACGTCTCCTGATTGTGTTGGCTTGCTATTTTGGTCATCCAAACGTGACTCAAACGATGTTCGAAAATTCTGAAACTTACCCAAGATGACCTATAGATAACCCCGATCATGAATCAATTTAAAAATTGACAATCTAAGGCCGAAAAGATCATAAATGATACCATTGAAATATCGAGTCCAAAAATGAGACTAAGTGTCAACACTTAGCTGAAATTTTCCAAGTATGGGACCTCTTTTGGCATGCTATAAAGGACTGAAATGGGATAGGACTTTACAGGGTCTTTCAATATCTCCCCATTGGGAACATTCATCCTTGAATGAGACTAATTAAGCTGAGAGGCTCTGAGGTACTGAGACTATACTGACATGCATGGTTAAAACATGACTGAATCTTAAGGCATGACACATGACTGAACTGATCCATGAATGCATGAATGATATGAGAATGATATGCAGCTGAAACTAAGTCTAGAAAAGAGTAAATCTAAGGAAGACTATTACCTTAGGATGGGTCTGAGTTTGCGGAGAAGAGATAAGGGTACTTGGTTCATATGTCTACTTCTACTTCCCAAGTGGCTCCCTCAACAAACTGATTCCGCCAAAGAACTTTGACCAAGGGAACTTCTTTGTTCCTTAGTCTACGATTCTGACAATCAAGAATTTCGACTGGAATTTCTTTGTAAGAGAGATAATATGAATATCTACACTTTCTACGGGGACTACAACTGCTAGGTCACCTATGCACTTCTTTAGTAAGGAGACATGAAACACTGGTACACTGATGCTAAGTCTGCAGGCAACTCAATTTCATAGGCTACAATTCTAAAATAACTCAGAATCCTATAAGTACCAACATATCGGGGACTAAGCTTCCTTTTCTTACCAAACCTCTTCACCCTCTTCATGGGAGAGATTTTTAAATACACATAATCACTAATCTCAAATTCAAGATCTTTTCTTCTCACATCTGCATAAGATTTTTGTCAGCTCTGGGATGCCTTAAGTCTCTCCCTGATCAACTATACTTTCTCTAAAGCATCAAACACCAAGTCAGGCCCTATCACTGCAGCCTCACCTACCTCAAATCTACCAATCAGAGATCTACATCTCTTCCCATAAAGAGCCTCAAATGGAGCCATCTGAATACTGGAAAGATAGTTGTTATTATACCCGAGCTCAATCAAAGGTTAGTGGTCATCCTAACTGCCCTTAAGGTCAACGACATACGCTCTCAACATATCCTCTAAAGTCTGAATGGTCCTTTCTTTTTGACCATCTTTCTGAGAGTGGAAGGCTGTACTGAGATGGACTTGGGTACCAAGGCCCTTCTGGAAAGCTTTCCAAAAGTAAGAGGTGAACTGCGTACCTCTATCCGAAATGATGGACAATGGGAAACTGTGTAATATAACCAACTCTCTGATATAGAGCCTGGCATAGTCCTTAGCTGAATAGGAAGTATGGACTGGAAAGAAATAGGCAGACTTAGTTATCCTATCGACAATTACCCAAATCTAATTGTGCTGACAACGAGTACGAGGCAAACCCGTCACAAAGTCCATGTTCAAATATTCCCACTTCCATGTGGAAATACTGAACTCTTGCATGGAACCACTAGGCTTTTGGTGCTCAATCTTCACCTGCTGACAAGTAGAGCACTTAGCCACAAACTCTGCAATATCTCTTTTTATCCCACTCCACCAATAGACTTCCCATAAATCGCGATACATCTTAGTAGTGCCTGAATGAATAGAGTAACGTACACAATGCGCTTCAGCGAGAATTCATTGTCTCACGTCATCTACACATGGCACACATAGCCTACCCTGGCAATGAAACACACCATCTCCCCCTTGGGATAAAACCTTTAATTTCTAGTCTCTGACTGACTCTTTCAGCTTAACAAAACTGGGATCTCTGTTCTGCTTTCTTTCATCTTGGAAACTAAAGAAGACTCTGTACTATTCTGCACCTAAACACTTTCCTCGTCCGAATCAACCAAACGGATACTTAATCTGGCAAGCTGATGAACTTCCTGAACTAACTTTTTCTTACCATCCTCAACGTGAGTAACACTACCTATGAACAACCTATTGAGGGAATCTACCACTACATTTGCCTTGCTCGGATGATACAGAACACTCATGTCATAATTTTTTAACAACTCTAACCACCTTCTCTGATGCAAGTTTAGGTCTCTCAGTGAAAATACATACTACAGGATTTTGGGGTCTATGAATACATCAACATGCACCCCATACAAATAGTGCCTCCAAATCTTTAAGGAAAACACAACAGCTGCCAATTCAAGATTATGGGTGGGATAATTCTTTTCATGGGGCATAAGTTGTCTAGAGGCGTAGGCTATAACCTTACCTCTCTGCATCAAAACACACCCAGAACCAACTCTGGAAGCATCACAGTATACAATAAATCCTTCAGAACCATCGGGCAAGATCAAAGCTTGAGAACAAGTAGCACAAGAGAATTCCTTCAGAACAAGCAGCACAAGCATCACAGTATACAACAAATCCTTAAGAACCATCAACTTTTCTTGAGAATAAGTAGCACAAGAGAATTCCTTTAATTGAAAAATATTTTGATTTTTCATAATATGACCATGTGAATTCTCAATAATTATGCACATCATATTAAAATTGGGATGGCCCAATCGCTTATACCAAATGATAAAATCATTAGAACCTGTAAACCTTTTGCTTACTATGGCATGTGATTCAACCATACAAATACTTGTATGGTACAATCTAGAAGAAAGTGCTGGTAGTTTTTTATGCACAAACTTTTTTCCTGCCTTTATTGTAGTAATATAAAGGTATTCAACCTTTCCTTCATTTACAATTTCAATATGATAGCCATTTTGGCCAATAATCTTGAAACTTACAAAGGTGCGTTATTAATGACCAATATTGTTCTCCCAGGTAGTAATAAGGTCGCTCTTTCAGAGCCGTCAATTAACTTTATACTACCGGATCTCTTAATATAGTGTGAGTTGTAGCACTATAAAGAAGGCACATTTCTCCGTTACTCATCTTGGATCTAATTGAAGACTAAAATTTTTTTATTATCTTCAAAAAATAAAAATACATGATAAGAAATGTTAAATCTCACAATCTTACAATGAAGCTTAAATACATTTTTTTATTTAAAATAAAAATAACATAATGGAAAATATCATAACTTAAAAAACTACGTAAACAACATAAAATTTGCTTCCCCAATAAATTGATCAAGATTTAGTTTTGATCTCCAAAGAAGTCTTCAACTTCCAAATGAGTAATAACATCAAGGCCATCAAAATCATCATCATTCTAAATCAAATTTGGCTCAACATTGTCATCATATTTTTGTGAAGGTCCTGTCTTATCATCATTTTTGAAAGTCAAGTATGACTCCATTTGAGCATTAGAAAAGGTCCCACCTTCATTTCTCTTTCTTTTGGAAGAATCTTAATAAATTATAGCAAAATGCTTGGCGGACGATCATTCTTCCAATGGTCTTTTATGTCACAACGATGATAATTGCCTCTTGAAGGATTGTTTGAAGGATCCATTTAATTCTCCCTTTTCTGGTTACCACCACTATGACGATTATTATATCATCCTCGGTCATTGCCACACCCACGCATCTTATTATGACCCCAATCTTGTCGTCTTTCAAGCTGACCATTTGCTTGTACTCTATTTGCTTTTGATAATGGAGCAGCTCCAGTGGGACGGGCTTCATGATTTTTCATCAAAAGGGAATTATGTTGCTCAGTCACCAAAAGGCATGAGATCAATTCAGAATACTTCTGAAAGCTATTTTGCCAGTATTGCTGGTACAATATCACATTTGAGGCTTAAAAATTAGAACGTATATTTTCCAACATGTCCTCATCATTTATAGTTTTCCCACATAATTTCAATTGAAAAAATCCTGAATAAAATAAAATTATATTCAACAATGGTTTTAAAATCTTGAAACCGTAAGTGGATCCACTCATAACAAGCTCTAGGCAGTACCGTGGCTTTTAGGTGGTCATTCTTTCCTTTCAAATCAGTCCACAATTCAATTGGATCTTTCAGTGTCAGGTATTCAACTTTCAGTCCTTCATCCAGATGATGACGAAGGAAAATCATAGCCTTAGTCTTATCCTAGCTTGATGTAGTACTAAGACCCTTAGCAGCTAGGCTAAAATATTTGGGGTAATCGTACCACTAAGACTCTTAGCAGCTACGTAAATTTCAGCATTAAGAACCCATCACATGTACTTTTTTTTAGATGTCAAGTGTCACAAACTCAAGTTTTGACAAATTCGACATGATAAAACTATCATACAAATAATGAAGTTAAACAAAATAATAATAACATAATCTCAAAATAGAAAGGGTTTTTTCAAAGATTTAATATATTTTTTAATAAAACAGTGCATTATTTTTTTTTTTCACAAAAACAAAGGCTTTTAAAAATACACCATAAAACAGTAACTTTATAAATACAACACGGACATCTTGAACGTATAAAAAATAAGTAAATAAAAAATAGCTTCAAGCTAATAAAAACATCAACCCAAATAATAACCATAAATAAAACACAAACTATGAAACAAAAAATTTACACCAAAAAACCACGATAGTGAAAAAAAACTTAAAGTGACAGAAACTTAGAACAACAAACATGTAACGTATATTTTTCTAGTATGCATATAAATTTGGCCAACACTATTCTATCATTTCAATTTTTCATGTGTAACTTTAATGTTAAAACCAAAAGTTTGGTAAAAGAAAATAGTAAAATGCATTGTTCAAGACAAGTAAATAGATTATACCCGATGAATTGAAAAATTAAAAAAGAGTAGAGTCGTGTTGATAGCGTATTTCAATATTAAGAACAAGAATTGCAAGTAAAGAACAATAATAACAATATAGAAAAAGATAGCAAGAGAACAATTTCAGATAAATTTCTTTCAAGTGTGTAGAACATCTTCCTCAAGACCTCTATTAATAGTATTACTGTATTATTTTTCTAAAATATCCTTTTATTTTTTTCTCCTTCGTCTCAATTTAAATGAATTTATTTAACTTGACACAGAGTCTAAGATTGAAAGAATGAACGATTTTTAAAATTTGTGATCTAAAAGAAGTGATATGTTTGTGTGGATATAAATCATTTCATTAACGATAACATTGACATTTTAAAGTTAAATTAATACTAAAAAAAGAAATATATACTTCCTTCATTTTATTTTGGTTGGTCCTCTTACTAAAAATATTTGTTTCAATTTAGTTGTCTCATTTATAAAATCAAGATAACTGTATTACGCCCTCCATTCTATTTTAATATTTTCCTCGTTATTCATAAGTCAATTTGACTAAGTTTTAAATCTAAATTAGATGAGATTAATTTAATTTTTTTAATTTAAAATTTAGATATTCAAAATCTATATGAAAAGTAATGTAAATTATAATTTTTCTTTTTTCAATTTGATTAGGAAATACATTTTGAACTATTGGTCGAAATTTATATTGTTTGACTCTAAAAATGAAAAGGGAACACTTAAAAAGGAATGGAGGTAGTATGTCTTCCAACACTACCTTTACCATTAAATGATTACATAAAGTGTATATACTCAAATTTATATTTTTAAAGCATAATTAATAAGGCTAATTTGATAAAATAAACTCTTACTCCCTCTGTTTAATTTTAGTTGGGCACATTCTATTTTACACAGTGATTAAGAATCATAAATTCAATGATAAATTTTGCTACTCTCTCTGTTTCAAAAAGAATGACTTACTTTGATTTGGCACAAAGTGTAAGAAAATAAAGAAGACTTTTGAATCTTATGGCCTTAAATTAAAGTTCTGTCAAATGTACCAAAATGTCCTTTAATCTTATGGTCCTAAACATGTCATGTGAAAAGCTAAAATTAAAGTATTGCCAAAAAAGGAAATGGGTCATTCGTTTTGAAATGGACTAAAAAGAAAAGTAAGTCATTCTTTTTTAAACGGAGGGAGTATAAAAGTTCAAACAAATCATGTCCACAATGTCCAAAGAGGGGCATTTTGGTTATTTATGACCCTTTTTTGAATGTTCCTCTAAAGTTAAATGACTTTTATACCCTTCTTAAGAAAAGAAAAACTATTTATAATATTCTCTCTCTACCTTTCTTGTAATTAGTGAAAAATAAAAAAACTTTTTTATACATGCAGCATTAGAAAACGTATTTGTCTTTTTCAATGTTTTTTTATATTTTTTTAAAATTCTTTTCATCTCTTTTTATTTATTTTGATTCTTTACTACAAGCTAACTTCCTACTTTGTCTATCCAATATACGCTTTCATATTTTAATCTAAAATTTTCACCCTCTCCCCCCGCTGTCGCATTCCCAAATCATAGACAATATCATCTAAATTATGAAAGAATTTTTTTTGGTAGGAATAAAAGACATTATCTACAAAACTTTAAAGAAAGAAAATGATTTTTCATGTTATAATAAATCTTATCATATTAAGAGTCAGGGAAAAGGCATCGTTTCCACCCCAAAATATACCCGAAAAGTCAAAGCCACACCTAAACTATACTAGTGACCTATTACACACCTAAACTATAAAAAAGTGAAACTATTTACACCCTGTCAGGCTACCACCACTTGCATGTGGTGTAGTGTTTTACACGTGCTGCCATGTCAGCACCACGTCAGTAAAAAGTATCACTTTTTTATAGTTAAGGTGTGTAATAGGTCACTTATATAGTTTAGGTGTGGATTTGACTTTTCGATTATAGTTTGGGGTGGAAACGATGACTTTTCCCTTAATGTTTTTAGCCGTTTACTTTTGTCATTTAATAGGCTGGGCGCGCCTAAAATAAGTGTAACACACGCGCCTTAGAATGGAGGTCGCGGGGAGGTAATAATATCACTTTTTATAGTTAAGGTGTGTAATAGGTCACTAATATAGTTTGGGTGTGGCTTAGACTTTTTGGGTATAGTTTAGGGTGGAAACGATGTCTTTTTCCTTAAGAGTCATATAAATTTAATTAGTTTTATTTTACAATTTAAGTCAAGCATTTGTGTTGACTAATCATCATATGCACAAGTTAAGTTTTAATTGATGTTATAATATTTGAATTTATGTAAATTGAAGTAGTTCAATTTTTCAATTGTAGTCAAATATTTGTATTGACAAATTGTTGCATGCATAAGTTGAATCTCAATTCAATTTTACAGAGTCATATAAATTGAAACAGCTTAATTTCATAATTGAAGTCAAGCATTTGAATTGACTAATTGTAATGCATAAATTAAATTTTAGTTTCAATCTTATATTACTAAAAGTTACATATATTGAAGAAATTCAAGTTTTCAATTAGAGTCTGTTTGGAAAATCACCTCGTAATCGAGATTGGTATGTTATTACTAGGGTAGTAATTACATAGCATAATAATAACTATTACATGTTTGTTTGTCAAAATATAATTACACTGTAATTACAAGTGTATTGTTTGGTTGTACAAGTGTAATTACATGGTTCTATTGAATTTTTAAAATAAAAGTTAATTATCTCTCTCTCTCTCTCTCTATATATATATATATATATATATATTATAACTTAACTTGTTCATATAATAATTAGTCAACACAAATGGTTGTCTTTTCAAAACATATTAATTAAAAAACATATGTGCTTAACTAATATTATAAGAAAATAATTGATTTGTACTTTTCAAATAAGTATATTTTATTTAATTTAATCATAAAAACTAATAGTGCATGATTTAAGGACATCGTGAAATGCATGTTTGACAAAATAAATTAACATTATAAATATAATATCATAAAATTATTTAAACATTTGACAAAAATAATAGTCTATCAATTCTAACTAAAAATAAAATGAATGACTTGCAATGTGAAATTTCAAGTCAATACTATTAAACAAATAAATTAAAATTGAAAATATAACATAAGTTCAAAATTTAAAATAAAAAAGATAACATAATATTCTTATGTCAAATTTTAAACATAATGTACATAAATATGATTCAAAAGAAAGGAAAATGTAAGTCTATAACTTTATTCAGCAATAAATTCTACTTTAAAATAAATAAAATAGATAATACGAATGATTGAATGGAATCACAAGAAGCAAACATTGGGAAATGAAAAGGAACTGAAAGATAAATGATATAAAATAAAAATACATATTTTAAAAATATTAGAATAATAAAAATAAAAATAATTTGAAATAGTAGAAATAAAAAATAAATTAAAATAAAAAAATTAAAATAAAAATAAAAGGAAGAAATAAAAAAGTAATCAACTTGTAATTACACCATTTAATTACCAACAATTCGTAGCTACCCACTGTGCATCAGAGAGTGTAACTACCCCTTTGTCAATTACACCTAATTGACTGTTGACCAATTAATTACATGGTCAATTAAACATGTCAAGCTGTGTAATGACACATAATTACACCAAATCCAATTTTTAGGGTGGTTTTCCAAACAGGTCCTTAAAGAAAAAACATTAGGATTGATTAACTGTTACATTCAAAATTTGATTCTCTATTCAATCTTATAATACTTGCAGTTAAACTAATTGAATCAATCCAACTTTTCAATTCGAGTTAAATCCATTTATTGATTAATTATTTAATGCAAAAAATCACCCACACAATCTTACAACACATAGAGTTATATAAATTAAATCAATTTAATCTTTCAATTAAAGTCAAACATTATGACTGGCTCATTGTTATGTCCACAAATTGAGTCAATTCAGTCTTATGATAGTTATATAAATTGAAACAATAATTTTCAAATGAAGTCAAATATTTGTGTTGGCTAATTTTTAATCGACAAATTTAGCGTTAATTCAATCTACAATACTTAAAGTTACAAAGATTGAAATAATTTAATTTTTAATTAAAGTCAAACATGAGAATTGACTACTTAATACATGCACAAATTGAGTCTCAATTTAATATTATAATACTTAAATTTATATAAACTGAAGTAATTTAATTTTTCAATTAAAGTCAAAGATTTATATTGATTGATTGTTTGATGTACAAATTGAGTATCAATTCAATCTTATAATATTAGAATTATAAATATAAATAATTTAATTTCCAATTAAAGTCAAACATTAGGATGGAGCAATTGTTACATCCTCAAATTTAGTTTCTATTCAATCTTATGATACTTAGAGTTACATAAATTGAATTAATTTAAATTTTTAATCAAAATTAAATATTATAATTTGGCTAATTATTACATGTTAAAATGAGTCTCAATTCAATCTTATAACACTTAGTGGGCGTTTGGCCATGAAAACTAAAATTTTTGAAGTTGGAGTTGGAGTCGAAGTTGGAATTGAAGTTGGAGTTGGAGTTGTGTTTGTCCATGAATATAATTGAAATTGTTTTTGATTTTTTGTGAGAGAAGAAAGATGAAAAAAGTGAAAACAACTTTTTCTGGTTTTCCACTTTTCCAAATACAACTCCAAGTTGTGTTTAGAATTCTCCTGGCCAAACATCAACTTGGAGTTGAATTTGACATAAAGTGAAAAAAATTCCGAAAAAGTAAAAAAAAAAATCATGGTCAAAAGGGCCCTTAGAGTTACATAAACTGAAATAATTTAATTTTTTAATTAAAACTCAATATCAAAATTAACATAATGTCACATCCAAAAATCAAACAAAATTCAATCTTATAATGCTTAGAGTTATATATAAATTGAAGCAATTTAATTTTTAATTAAAATTAAGATAAAAGATTGACTAATTGTTACATCCACAAATCATGTCACAATTTAATCTAATAATAATTAAAATCATATAATTTGAAATAATTTAATTTTTCAATTAACATCAACACATTTGTATTGGTTGATTGTTACTTACACAAATTGAGTTTTAAGTCAATCTTATTACACTTAGGCTTATATAAATCAAGACATTTATTTTTTCAATTAAAGCCAAACATGTTTGGATTAACTAGTTGTTATATCCACAAATTAAGTTTCAATTCAAATTTATAATACTTAGAGTTGCATAAATCGAATCAATTTAATTTTTCAATTAAAGTCATACATTAGAATTGACTAATTGTTACAACGACAAACCAAATCTCAATTCAATTTCATAATACTTAGAGTTACATAAATTGAAGTAATTTAATTTTCAATTAAAGTCAAACATTAGGATTGACTAATTGTTACATATATAAACTAAGTCTCAATTCAATCTTATAATACTTAAAGTTACATAAATTGAAATATTTTTTAATTAAAGTTAAACGTTAGAATTGAATAATTAGTACATACATAAATCGAGTCTCAATTCAATCTTATATTATACATAGTTATATAAAATTATAAATAAAGTGAGTTATTTTTTTAATCAAACGTCAAACATTTATGATTGACTTATTGTTACATCCGCAAATCAAGTCACAATTCAAAATTTTAATATTCATAATTATATATTTTGAAGCAATTAATCAATTAAAAGCAACAAATTTGTATTAACTAATTGTTACCTGTACAAATTGAGTCTCAATTCAATTGTACAACAATTAGAGTTACATTTTGAAGGAATTTAAATTTTCAATCAAAGTCAACATTTATATTGACTAATTATTTAATGCAAAAATTGAGTTTCGATTTAATCTTATAATATTTAGAGTTACATAAATCAAGATAATTTAATATCAAATTAAAGTGAAACATTAGGATTGACTAATTGTCACATCCACAAATTGAGTTTCAGTTTAATTTTATAATCTTTAAAGTTATATGAATTGAAAAAATTTAATTATATAATTAAAATCAAACGTTAGAACTGACTAATTGTGCAATCTACAAACTGAGACTTAATTCAATATAATTATACTTAAAGTTACATAATTTAAACAATTTAATTTTCCAGTTAAAGTGAAACATTAGAATTGACTAATTGTCACATCCATTAACTGAGTCTCAATTAAATCTTATAATACTTAGAGTTATATAAATTGAAATAATTTAATTTTCTATTAAAGTCAAGTACTAGAATTGATTAATTGCTACAATCACAAACTGAGTCTCAATTAAATTTTTCTATATTCATTAGTCAAAGTTATATATATTAAAGAAATTTATTTTATGATTAAAGTCAAACAATATGATTGACTAATTGTTAAATCCACCAATTAAGTCTCAATTAAATCTCATGTTACTTAGAGTTATATAAGTTGAAGCAACTCAAGTTTTTAATTACAATCAAATATTATAATCAACTAATTGTTACTTCCACAAAGTGAGTCCCAATTCAAATTTTTAATTGAAGATAGATTTTGTATTGACTAATTGTTATGTACACAAATTGAGTCTCAATTCAATCATATATATTTACAGTTATACAAATTGAATCAATTCAATTTTTTCAATTTATGCCAAGTATTTATGTCAAAGTTTGACCCAGGAATATCATGTTTTTATATCTTCTTACCTTTTAATTTTATTTTCAATAATTTTACGTATTTTACGTTATTTTTATATTTTTATTAATATTTTAAATGTTACATTGTTTGTCTAAATAAACACTTGGTTATTAGTTTTAAGATTATTTCATATATTGTAATTTTTTAATTCAAAAAATTATCTTCAATTTTTTCTTATACATACATACATACATACATACATATATATGTATGTATGTATACATATATATATATGTATTATTTATTTTTATATTTCATAATTAATATGATGGCCTCTCGACTTTAATATCTTGTTCAACGTAATTCTTTTATTACCTTTAAATATGTTTAATATTTTAAAAATAAAATAATTAAGTTAATCCTCTTATTTAATGATTACAAAATGATAATTCTTTAATTAGTTTAATCACTTATGATTTAGACATAATAAAAATAAAAAATATTAAATTTATTTTTATATAAAATTACTAATAGTTTATTTTATATAGAATGATAAAAAAATAACTAAAATTATTATAGAAGAAGGAAGACTAAAAGAGATAATAAAATTGAAGGACTAGTAACAATTTTATGGAGGATGTAAATTATTTCTAAAATAAGAACTTATTAAAAAATAAATGATCTATTGAGTAGAATGTGTGCTAGTTATGAAAGATAATTATTATCTTAAGGAAGGGGGTTTAGGGGTACGTAGGATGGGGATGAGGTTTTGGGGGGGGGGGCGTGGTTTGCAGGGAAAACTTACTTGATAAATTTATGGAAAAAGTTACTTGATAAATAATTTATGAGAAAAAATAGCAATCTTCCACATTTAGGTAATTCTTTCTTGGAAGAAAATATTTTAAACTTTTATAATTAAGAAAATATTTTGAACTTTTGTAATTAGATAATTCTTTCGTCAAAAAAGTATGATAATAGATAGATGTACTGATTAATTGATGTTCTTGATGTTTAGTGAGGATAAAAATTGAGGAACAAAACTGAATTTCAAATTCAAGTTAACTTGTAAATAAGTATTAAAATTAGAAGTTAGAGTTAAAACAAAGATTATTAAAATATTAAATATATTAATTATTGGCAAGCATGATCACAAATACCTAAAGATTTCCCTTATAATGAATGATTAAATTAATTAACAAATATGTAAAATCAGATTTGGAGGAAAAATTAAGGCTTTTGAGAAAAAATTGGCGCCTAATTACACTTAGGGGATTAGATGTTAACAATGTAATTATAAACTGTTTGGATGTTTTTTGAACAGTGGCATTTGGTCGTTTTGCTTTTCCCTATTATTTATCCATATTAATGATATTCATTGGGCATATGAATGAACATTGAAATTGTAATTGTTTATATTTAATGTACACTATTAATTGTAGGGTAAAATAAAATAAATTAATTCTACCCTGATTTAATAAGTGATCAACTAATATGAGATATTTATTTTTAGTAAGATTACCAACTCAAATGGGACTGAGGGAGTAATCAATACTCCATTGGTTTAAAAATGAATGTCTTATTTCATTTTTAGTCTGTTTAAAAAAGAATGTCCCTTTCTTATTATGACAATAATTTAATTTCAACTTTTCACGGGACATGTTTAAGACTGCGAGATTAAAGTTCATTTTGATACATTAATCATAACTTTAATTTAAGGTCACAAGATTTAAAAGTCTTTTTTATTTTCTTAAACTCTGTGCAAAGTCAAAATAAGTCATTATTTTTGAAATGATAGGAGTATTTTCTTAAAGGGAATGCCAAGTTAACAAGGGCCAACTATTATGGAGGGAGTAATTGTTTTTGGTCAAAATAACAAAGAAAAGTAAGTCGTATAAATTGAACTAGAGCAAGTATTGTTTAATGATATGCCAAGTTAAACACTTACGAAGTGTTTGGATTGACTTTTTTTAAGTACTCTCTCCGTTCACTTTTACTTGTCACTTATTTTCTAATTGAATTTCTATATTTACTTTTATTTTTAACATATCAAGAAAAGACAATTTTTATTTTCTATTTTATCCTTAGCATTAATTATTTTTTCTCCAAATTAATTATAAGACACAATAATAAACATTATTTAATAGAAGTACTATGGTACAATAACCATGTTAATAGTTAATTTTGTTAGTGGGTGTGCAAGTCAAAATGTATCAAGTAAAACGAATGGAGAGAATAACTTAAAAGCTAAAAGTTAAGTCATAAGTGGTATTTCAATTTTTGATTTTTAACTTATATTTTATACCTTTTCAGCTTAAAAGAAAGTATCTAAAATATTTCTGTCTTTTACAAATATTTTTAGAAATA
This sequence comes from Capsicum pubescens, assembly GCA_030864215.1. NCBI lineage: Eukaryota > Viridiplantae > Streptophyta > Magnoliopsida > Solanales > Solanaceae > Capsicum > Capsicum pubescens. Next base: position 125,790,531 of record CM061546.1, on the reverse strand, counting down.
AAAAAAAACTTAAAAATCAAAAACTACTTTAAAAGTCAATTCAAACACCTTTTTAAAAGGTCGGAGAGGTACTAATTACTAACTTTGGAACCTCTTTTCTCGCCATTTCCATCTCCCTTCTCTAACCCTTTTTTTCGTGTGCGCAGTGCACATGTAAACTATTGTCATAATTCTATCTGTAGTTGAAACTGATAGTAACAGCTAAATTTGCATTTTGAGATATATCATTTAGATTGTTAGACTACTATACATGACATTCCTTTTACATGCAGCAAAAATCTTAACAAGATGTGCATGACCAAAAATTATAATGAAAGAATGTATTAATTAATATCTTACCATGATCTTCAAACGAAAGGAAAAAAAAACATGACGTAAGATGTTGACCTAAAGGATGAACATTGAATAATCGAGATGAATAAACATTGAATAATCAAGATGAAAATGAATTATGATATTACCATAATTCAGGTAGTGCTTGTCAAATGGCTAGTTTTCAAGAATGAGACATTAATTAATATCTTACCATGATCTTCAAACGAAAGGAAAAGAAAACATGACGTAAGATGTTGACCTAAAGGATGAACATTGAATAATCGAGATGAATAAACATTGAATAATCAAGATGAATATGAATTATGATATTACCATAATTCAGGTAGTGCTTGTCAAATAGCTAGTTTTCAAGCAATCTCTCAAGATTTTTACGTACAAGTATTTCTCACATTATGTTTGAGAATAGTAAAAGCATAATTGTGATACTGATCTCTTCTGTAAGGATATTTTGATATACTCAGGGCATGTTTGGTTGTGTACCAGTGGTGATAATTTGCGTATAAAATCCAACGTAATTTATTATAATATTTAATTGGTATTTTAAGAAGAATTATTACTTGTTCGGTCAAGTTTTTGGGATGCCAAAAATTACTTATTTAAAAACGAAAAGGAAAAAGTCATCAAAATCATCCTAAACTATACTCGAAAAGTCACTTACACACTTAAACTATTGTGAAGACCTATTACACACTTGTACTACGTAAAAATGAATTTATTTCCACCTCAAAAGCTGATGTGGCAATAAATTAAAAGGAAAAAGGAGAAAAACGCGTCCAGGAGTAAAATTAAAGCAAAAAAAAAAAAGGAAATCACTTTTTCTTTATGTATTCCCCATGATAACCTTTCCTACTTCTTTTTTCTTCTTTATGACATTAATCTTCTCTTCTCTAACTTTTTTTCTTATCAAAACCACTTCATTTCTTTCATTAATCGATTTTTTATTTTCATCATTTTCCGTCTCAATCTTGAACGAAATTCGTAATATTGAGGATTTGATGATTGATTGATAAAATTGATGGTGGTATGTCTTTTATTTTTTATAATTGACAATGAAGTTGCTGTCAACTTTGGCAATGAATGTTGGGTTTACGTTTATGGGTGTGATTATTTTTTATGGTGACAACGATAATGGATCTTGTGGTGAATGATTTAGCAAAGCAATTTGAGGTGAAAATAAAATTTTGTTACGATTATTGTTGAGAATTGCAATATTGACAGTGTATGGTGGTTTAATTTTGATAAACATTAAAATCTATTGACGTGGTGTGATTTTGATGTGAATTCAATAACGGGTATTGAATTTGTGCAGTGGTTCATTTTAACTTTTGATGACGAAAATGATTATGATATGATTTCGATGATGAGTTTGGTTATGGGTGTTGAGTTTTGTGGTGTCTCTTTGAATTTTTTAGTGGTAACAATGATGGTGATATGATTTCGACTTTGGTTATGGGAGTTGAATTTTGTGGTGGCTCGGTGAAATTTTTAGTGGTAACAATGGTGGTGATATGATTCCGACTTGTAAATTTTTATGGTAGCAGGCGTGGTGGGTGATTCGATTGATGAATTTGGTTGTTGTTGGTGATAAAATTTATGGTGATAATGATATGAGTTTGGTGATGATGCGGCAATGGTGGTGGTTCAATGGTGGGTTTTGATGATGGATAGGGAAGAAGAAGCAATTGAGTGACTTGGACTTTTTTTTTTGAAATCTGATGTAAAAACTGACGTGGCAGTGACATTGTGATGACATGTGCGTGAGTGTGTAACACCTTCCATCGTGTGACTGGTTCTATGTGTGTCAGGGTGGAAATAAATTTACTTTTAAATAGTATAGGTGTGTATTAGGTTACTCTAATAGTTTAGGTATGACTTCGACTTTCCGAGTATATTTTAGGGTGGAAACCATGACTTTTTCCCAAAATAAAAGTGTTTGATCAATCTTTTGGGAGAAAACAAGTTTGATCAATCTTTTGGGAGAAAATAAGTTTAAAGCTTAGCATAGAATATACAACCTTCTTTATCCCTTCATCATTTGTCTAATGAATATTGTCCAATCGTTTTGCGTATTAAGACTTTTTTTCCCAATTGATACATCTTGTAGGTTCATCATATATTATGACTTGCAAGGAAGGATGACCCACATGGGTCCCAAGGAACTTAGATGTATATTGAAGAAGAAAAAAAAACCATAGACTTTGAAAGAAAAAGAGTTGACCAAAGTCAACATTCAAAGTAAACTCACTCGAAATCGAGGCTTAAACATTTCTACAGGCTCAGATGATGATCTGGGATTTATCACCCGATTTTGCATGAATATTATTCACTTTTTAAAAAATTTATTACGCTTTATTTCAAAAATAGTGTTTGGCCATGAAAATACCAAATTCATCTGAATTTGAGAAAACAACCAAAGCCTTGTTTTCACTTTTTTTTTTTCAAAAAATCCTAAAATTTTTATTTTCATAAATAACCTCATTTAAATTATATTTCATGTTCAAATCATATTTTACATCATTTAAAATGTATATTTTAATTCTAAATATTAACTGCAAAAACTATGGCCAAACACAACTCCAACTCCAACTCTAACTCCAACTTTGAAAATTTCAAATGAAGTATTTTTTTTTATTTTCATGGCCAAACACTTGCTTAGTTGGATAGGTTGGACAGGTATCGAGAGGGCTCAACAGTAATTCAAATGCTTAAGTTGAAAAGTAGAGATTTTAAAGAATAAGAGTTGATTAAGATCAAATATTTGAGTAAATGAGCCTAAATTCATGAACTAAGGATATTCAAGAGAGATAATCAAAATATTCAGGGGAGATAGGGAATAAAGAAAGAATAATCCCACAATTGAAGTAAACTAGAGATGAACAAATGTAGATTTATGACTTTCTAATTTGAACTAACAATTACTTGATTAATTCAAAGGATAAAAGAATTGAATTCATACATGAATAATCTTACCAAAAGATATTCAAGAGAGATCCAATGCAGAGACAAAGAGATAAACCCATAAACTCACCAAAGAGTGGCCAATCTAAAAATGTAGTCTACCCTAAAATGTTCATCATATTCTATTAATACTACAAGGGCTAACTTAAAATAAGAAAAGACCTAAATGCCCCTTAATTACAAGTACATTATACTATGATCAAAAGAACCTAAAATATAATGTTTATCTTCTCTTATATTGATTTTTTGGCTTCCGCACTATTTTGAAACAGTCTAGGCTCTTGATGTCAAGTTGAAATCTTTCAATGCAATACATACTTCCTGAACTTGCATCATTCTCCCTTTGTTGAAAAGAATTTGACCTCAAATTTGAGCCTTACAAATCATAGAAATTAATACACAAGCCAAAAAATAGTCTTTCAAAAAAGTTACATACCACTCTAAAAAATACACACTTTGGTAATAGAGTCAAGAATCATAAAGTCCTATAAAAATCAACTTTTCAAATATAGTATCAAGAACTTTACTCAAAAGTATACTACAATCATAAAAAAAGGTTAAAGAAATTAATAATTTTACAGATTAGAACTTTCAAGTCAAAACTAGTTTCTTCAACAACTTGGACCAAATAGCTTCTTAATTCATAATTGAATTGTACTCTTCTAACCACATGATTAAGAGAACTAACAATATCATCCACATACCTTAAATACAAGTATGCATTTCCGAAATCAAACGCAAACATCAATTTCAAAATTTTCTAAGAACTCTCACTAATCACAACAAAGTTGCTACTATAAAAGTCAAAGGCATAGAAATTTACCTTCATGGCTTTAGAAAGTCAAAAAATAAGCATTAGTCATTCAAACAAATCATTCTTGGATTTAGAAGGAAAAAATACCCAAGAAGATGCTCCCAAGTATCTTACCTCATTGTGGATCCTCTCTTGATGGTATTTCACAAATAGATTAACAAGGTTAGTAAACTCATCAAAAGAAGAATTATCATATTTATGACCATAGATATTTGGCAATGATTCAAATATATCATATTTATATTTCCTTCTAGAAGCATTTAAAAATTCAGCCCAAATTATATCCTCAAAGGAAAGATTAGAGTAAGTAAATAAATTGATACAAAAGCTAGGATCTTTCAATTTACTACTCCAATAACTTATGCCTCTTCCATTCTTTAAAAGATTTTCTTCAATTTTAGAGGATTTTTCAACCCAAGAAGTACCTTCAACAAATACTTTGGGAGATAGCTTGCTAACATTCAAATAATTAACACCCTCAAACAAGTCATAAGGATTATTTTTACAAGTCATGCACTTTTTAAATTTTGGATCATCACTTTCATCAAGTGCATATGAGTCAACAACGAATGAATCATTCAATTGAAAATTACTAAAAAGAGGATTGTCAAAATATTTAAAATTTTGACATTCTTTAAGCTAAAAAAGACTATCATCACACTTCTCATACTCCATTTTAAGAGTACTACCACCAAGAACATTCATGTCCTTACGAGATAAATAATTATTATAGTAAAATTCACTTGCAAAGAGACAATCATCACATATCATATTTTTAATGTTCCAAGTAGCTAAAGAAAAATATATTCATCTTCATCATAAAAATTTAAAGAAACACCATATTTTTTCATATTTGACATAACACTAGATTGAAATATTTTAGCTCAGAATCAATAACAATTTTTGATCCACAATTATATTCAAATTGTGTATGATCATCATTTATTTGCCTATTGGCACAAAGTAAAGAATCATCAACCTCACCAAAAGATGATCCAACATTCACACTTAAGTCACTATCTAGTTCATTTGAAGTAACTAAAGAGTTAGGATTAACCTTTTTACCTTGATGAACACTTAAAGAATCTTCTTTACCTTGATTTGCTAAAATAAAGCTCACTTTCTCTCTTGAAGTAATCCCAACTTAACTTGCTTCTTTTGATTCTTGAATTTCCTTTTATATTGAATTGTTCTTTTTGTTCTCTTCTTTAAGAATATCTATAAAAAAGGTGAAAATACTAGAAGAAGAAAAATTAAAAATGATAGAGTTAGAATAAGAAGACTTCTCAGTTACATTCTCTTTTTGTTCTATTATCTCATTTTCTTTTCTCTAACTTACTTCACTTTTCATCTTTTCTCCTTGTGACAATTCACTCTCGTTTTTCAATTTTTTTTTCTTTTGTTCTTGTACCACTCACTCACTTCATTCCAAATATTTTTTCTTTTTGTTCTCTTGATTTTTCACCATTCACTCCCTTATTCCTCTTTTTTTTTATTTCTCATTCATTGCATTAGGAGTGTAATATTCTCCGTGGATTCTCATTGAGTCATTGGGATGACTAATTTGAGGTAAATTTATGCACCTCAGTGTTGTTACCTACGCTTATATAGCTTAGTTTTGAGGACTTCTATTGTACTTATTGAGTTAATCTTGGTGCAAATGAACATCTATGTGTTTAGTTATATATTTGTAATATTTAAGGTATGTTCATAATTATTTTTGGGTCAAAATACTAAGTTAAATCTCAAGTGCAAAAACTAGTACTCTTAGCTTGAGTTATGTCTTTTCTAGTTCATCGTGTTAGATTCTATATTGTTTTGCGCTCTAATTTATGGTGTTTGATGTTATAGGATGCTTGATGAGTTAATCAAGATAATAAATGGGTGAAACACAAGCTGAAAATCAAGAGGACACACCACCACAAAGCTTGGAATGAGAGGGCAAATGCATGGGACAAGACTTGGCAAAATCTAGAAAATATGGACACATTGACATGCCACGCTGCCTAGATGCTGTGATATTAGTGTGACACACCCTTGGTTGCAAATCAAGATGGTACAAAATAATATCCCTCCGTGATTAGGCCGTGCCACTATAAGACCTCTTAAAATTTGAATCATTTTATTTTTTGACCCTTCCGCATGCGTAAAGTAGATTTTTGACTTGAATTGTGTTCAGAGATGTTAAAAGGGTGTTTTGTGAAAGTTTCAAATTTTTTGTAAGAGTTTTGGGACCCTGCGACATTAAGCCTCCATGATAAGACTGTCTCACGGAGGTTAGCCTCTGCGATATTGGCATGGCACGGAGGCTACCGTCTGCGATAACGATGTGCCACACTGATGTTTTACTTTTGTTTAGTTTTTATTTTTTTTACTTAGGGTGAGGGTATTTTGGTCTCTTTACCCCTTCTACGACCTTATAACATAAAATAACCCCATTCCCTTCAGTTTTCAAAGATCAAAACATCCCTTTTCTCTCTTAAACTCAAAATCCAAGAAACTTTAAGGGCTTTATAGTAAATTCATCATCTGGGCTCCAAACTTTGAATTTATGTCAATTTATTATGTATTTTAGACACGTTTCTCTTTTCTAAACTTTAGTTTTACATTGTGGCATAAATTGAATGGATTTTCATGTGATTTAATTATGGATTTTGAAATTGGATTGAGGGATTTTGGTTGTTACTAAATGAATTACTTATTCCATGTTTTAAATTGATTATTCATGCTTTAAATTAATGTTTTTAGGACTAAATTAGTGTATTGTTTAAATGAATGGAATGAGGGACATGAGTTTCCCTAAATTGGATAAATTTTGGCTTGGAATTATCATTAACCTCAATCCACTTTATAATCTTGATTTTTAATATGGATAATCGCATGGTTTAACCTGTTTTGAACCAAATTGCATTGCATTAAAGGATAAATGGATATGAATATAGTTTTGGATGGCCTTGATTTTAAATAAAACTTGGGAGTCCAATTTGATTGTGCGAATTGGTTTGAAATAATTAATTTAGCATGCAAGCAAATTGGTATGACGATACCAAGTGGTAAATGCCTTAATGAACAACTACCGATTTAATGGATTGGTTTATGCGCATAAATTATTTTAATTTGGGATTAAAGAAAATTATGTATGTCACAGTGAAGTTGTAAGTCCTGGGGGGATGAACACTGGAAACCATATTTGCCAGTGTTGGGGGTCTAGATGACTGTGTGCTTAATGCACAATTGATATATATATTTTAGGATGGCTATTGCCTCGATGACTTTAGTTTTAACTCGGTTCATACGGCTAATATGCACTGACGCTCTTTTAGTGGAAGGAGTTAAACCCATATAGTTTTGGAACTTTGGGGGTTACACCACACAGTGAGGCACCAGGTCCCTCAAATTCAAACACAAGAGACAGAACAGTAAAGCAACTGTGAGGTGCTGGAAAAATAAAGATAGTGCAGAAAAGTAAGAACACAGGATTTTTATGTGGAAAATAAGAGAGGCAAAAACCAAGACTTGCCCTCACAAACACCTCAAGAAATCAACTATAATCAACCTCCTGATTACAGTCTAGATTTCAGCCTACCTCTAGGCTCCTTTCATTTAAAGTAACTTTACTACAAGCTCATCTTGGTAACTCTACCAAGGACTCTCTACGCTGATTAACTCTAATCAGCCTCATACTTAAGAAACTCGACCTAACCAATCTTTACTCAAAGAGAAAAAATACTACTCTTGTAGCATGAGCAGCTCAATTACAAATCAGTACTTACTCAAGAATAATTTTTAATTTAAGCTCTCATAAATAGCTAAGATCTTGAGCAGTGTTGAAATGGGGATTTTTGCAGCCTCTCTTCACTCTCTTTGATTGCAAAAACCACTTGATAAAGAGACGCCTCTTTTCTTTTATAGATGAGTGATGATTAGGACTGAAAGATCTTTGGACCAACTGTCCTAATCAGTAAAAAATAACACTTGCAAGTTTGTTACACAAGATGACAAAATTGTGCAGACTACGCGTGCCAGCTGTATTGTATCTTGCATATCAAGGGACCTGGTCCCTTGCAGTTAACTGCTCATTATAAAAACTACATATAATAATTTCCCTCTTTTTTGGTGATGGCAAATCATCCATTCAACTTTGAGCATCAGCGCATATTCATCATATTTAATCAATGTGATTACCACCTGAAGATGAATGTTTCCCCTATCATTATGCTTCTTCCATCATGCAACACAGGGACCTGGTCCCTTGTTGGCATTTGCAGCAAAACCTTTGATTTCTTTCCCCTGTCAACATGCACCATTATTCATTATTTCATGGTATATGGTCATCATCATTTCATGGTACCTTGTCCCTGCACATCACATCATTACATGGTACACATCATATAATTACATGGTACCTGGTCCCTGCACATATATATCATACTCATCACACCTTGTACTTACACATGATGTAGTATTCCCCCTTTTGGTATCATTGAAAAGGATTAACAACAAATCATAAGTAAAGATAAGTATAGACTAATTAACTCATGGCCATTGGGGTAACACTAATAAGAAGAATAACTTAAAGTAAAGGAAACAAATAAAGCATATAAGCAAAAATTCATTCATTATCTAATAAGACCTGTACTAGCACAATGTACCAAAAATTTATAAAACAACTATTTGCAAAGGCCATTATAGGAATAAGAACTGGAAACTGACTCAAGAGATTAACACAACAGGATTCAGGTAGAAGGGGGTCTAGAGGAGAATGATTTTAGCAACATTTCCATTCTATCAGCTACAATATGAGCATCTAATAATTATTTGGTCAGAGCTTTTACACCAGCATTCAGTCTTTGGACTTCACCAGTTAACTCTATAATTTTTTTTAGCTTTGCATTCTCGGTTGCTAGTTATTCGGTGGCACCAGGTCCTTTTGAGGATATTTTTTGATTCTACAGTTTTAGTTGAACTATTTCAGTGTCCTTTATAACTAGTTAAATCCTCAACTCTTCCAATTCTTTGTTCAAATTTTCTTGAGTAGCCAAGAGGTTTGATACTTATGACATAGTTCCAACCTTTCCTTCAATGCATTCATTCTCCACCAAGGTTATTAGACTAAACTTTTGTTTAACTGTTCCAACGGTCCCCTTTGTCCCAATTATTCCATAGTGACCAAATACCTTGTTTAGGAAGTATCCATAAAGCATTCCATGCTTCTCTTCTTTCTCATAGATTACTTTCCTCATGTGCTCTATCATAAGAGAAAATAATTTTATCAACTCAAATTTACTCAAACATTCTATTAGGAACTCAACACTAGAGTCAATAGTCCTTTTCTCTGATCTATGTAACAGATGCTTGCTAATGAACTCATATGCTAGCTGAAACTCATTGATTACAAACTTCTTCTTCATAATAGCTATTGAAGTCCTACCCACTTTTAAGGCTTTAATCATAAATTCAGTGGTAGGCTGCTCCTTCATAACAGATTTTACTCCCATAACAGGTACATCTAAAATCCTCCCAATGCTTCTTCATCTAGATAGATACACTTTTCTTTCACCTGGGTAGTTAAGCTTAGGCCATCTTCTGAGAAGTCCATGGTATAGTAAAACTCTTTACCTTCATTTTCAAGCACTATGGGGGCTGATTCTTCAAGTAAGTGAAGCTAACCCTGATGCCTCACATACTCTACCAGTTCTACCCTCCTTGGGTTTTCATTGATTTTTGGATCAAACACTCTCCTAGTCAGCACTTTCTGAGTTCCCAATACAATATTCCTTACTTCTCTAGGGATAACCTTTTTTTCTTCCTCTTTTCTTCTTTTCTTTGATTCACTGCTTAGCTCTTTATCTTCATTATCTTTTCTTTTCATGGGGCCAGGTCCCTTAGATACTTTTTTCCTTTTCATAGCTATGTGCTTCTTTCTGCTTACACCATGACTCCCAGACTTTGGATCAGAGGACCTGGTCTTATCATCACCATTAACTTCTATTCTTTTCCTTTTAGATGCAATGACAATATCAATGTTAATATCCTGATCTTCTCCGACCTCCACTACTTCAATATTTGCTTCCTCTGCTATGACAACTTTCTTGAGTCTTCTTCTTTTGGTAGTAGAAGATTTACTATCCTTTATGCACTATAAGAAAAATGCTTATTACCTGGGAATTTTCATAGGGATAATGTGGTAAAATCCCCAAGTAATTTGATTACCTGCGGATTTTCTTACCAATTAGAATCCAAAGGAAATACCTTCGTAGATAATTATTACCTGCGGATTTATAAAATCCCTAGGTAATTTAGCTACGGAAATAAATTTGCAGCTATGCTATTTGTGGATTTATTTGCGATTAACCATCAAAATTTTGCATGAATTATTTGGTAAAATTTCATAAAAAAAGATTTTACCTGCGGATTTCCACAAAAAAAATCACAAATTATTCCCCACGAAGATTTCCAAGTAAATTTCTAGGTAATTTAGCTACGGAAATAAATCCTCAAGTACGCTATTTGCATATTTATTAGCGATTAAAGATCAAAATTTTGCATGAATTATTTGGTAAAATTTCATAAAAAAAGATTTTACCTGCGAATTTTCAGGAAAAAATTCCCAAATTATTCCCCACAAAGATTCCCAAGTAAATTCGTAGATAATTTAGCTGCAAAAATAAATCTGCAAGTAAGTTATTTGCGGATTTATTTGCGATTAACCATCACAACTTTGCATGAATTATTTGGTAAAATTTCTTGCGGATATTTATGAAACTATTTCGTAAAAAAAATCGTATGAAATACCCCAAGTAAATCTGCAAGAATAAAATTTTCATAAATATTTAGCATGTACATCCCCATGAAAATTACCAAGTAAAATAATTCACACGTAAATTACTAGAAACATTTCACAATTAATCAAAAATCTATTCAAAACCTTCAATAATTCTCAAAAAAATCATTCAATACAAATCTAATGTAAACCCTTACAACTAACAAAAAATATAATTCAAAACATCCATATCAATAATGTATGATTCTTAAATGGTCCAAAATAAAATATTTTAAACTTGAATCCTCAATAAAACTACCAACCATCAGGGTCAGATTCACTTTTATTCACGTTATCAGGATTATCACTTTTATTCACGTTGTCAGAGTCACCATCACTTTCATCCTTATAAGCTTGGTTGCCTTCTTGAGATGGGCGTTCATCATTTGCAGATGATTTCTTGTATACATGCTTCATCAACAAGTTTAATTCCTTTCTCATCCTCCTTCCACAATTGATGCACTTTGAGCAGCTAATACTTCTTGTTTCTTTCTTTCAAACTCATTCTACATAAGAATATGTTAATTCAGGTCATAAAAAGTGCTAAAAATACATTATTAGCATAAATTATATGATATTATAGTATCAAATAAAATCATAACAATCAACAAATATAAATATGTATATATAGCATATAAAGAATCATAAACTCAAAGTTAATTTTTCAGATTATTGTGACTATTGTTATGACTTGTTCTATTAAGATAACAGAGGATGAAATTAGAAGAATAAGAGAACAAGAGGAAGGGTTCAAGTGGTGCCATGTATTTAACGCTTAATGTGAAGAAAACTTTTTTCTTATTTCTTAAAAACTTTGTACCTGGTCAAATGAATTATACAAGGTACACTGCAATGGATTATACATTGTCAGGTACACTACAATGGAATATACAAGAAGATTTACTCAATCAGAAATTCTCAAAGAAGAGATCTTTTCATATAACCAAGGAAATTTATTTTGTAACTATATTTTATTATTTTAAAGTTATTAGTACACATTTTAAGTGACTATACTTAACCATTTTCAAGTCACAAGTTCACAATTTCAAGTAACTACACTTAACCATTTTCAAGTCACAAGTTCGCAATTTCAAATAACTATACTTAATCATTTTCAAGTCACTACACTTAATAATTTTCAAATAACTTATTCACATTTCAAGTCACTAGTACACATTTCAAGTCACTACACTCAAATCATTTTCAAATAGCTAATTGACATTTTCAAGTAACTACGCTTAACCATTTTCAAGTCACTAGTACATATTTCAAGTCACTACACTTGACTATTTTCAAGTAACTAATTCACATTTCAAGTCACTACACTTAACCATTTTCAATTCACTAGTACACATTTCAAATCACTACACTTAACCATTTTCAAATAATTAATTCACATTTGAAGTCATTGTACTTAACCATTTTTAAGTAACTACTTCACATTTCAAATAATTATACTTAACCATTTTCAAGTCACTATACTTAACCACTTTCAAGAAACTAATTCACATTTCAAGTAACTAAATTTTAACAATTTTCAAGTCACTAGTACACGTTTCAAGTCACTATACTTAATTATATTTTCAAGTAACTACCACTACTAGAAAAAACAAGAAAAGCAATCACAAAAACCGACCACATGTGGTCGCTTTTTCTATTTTCACTTCAAGTCGCTAATTCACTTCATAAGTTACCAAACTAAACTAAATTCAAAATAAAAGTTCACATTTCAAATACCTACACTTAAACATTTTCAGGACACTAATTCACTTCACAAGTTACCAAACTAAACTAAATTCAAAACAAAAGTTCACATTTCAAGTACCTACAGTTAAACATTTTCAAGTTGCTAATTCACTTCTCAAGTGACCATGTACTTTACTAAATTCAAAATAAAAGTTCACATTTCAAGTACCCACACTTAAGCATTTCAAGTAACTAATTCACTTCACAAGTGACCATGTACTTTACTAAATTCAAAATAAAAGTTCATATTTCAAGTACTTACACTTAAACATTTTCAAGTCACTAATTCACTTCTCAAGTGACCACACTTTACTAAATTCAAAGAACAAATTCACATTTCAAGTACCTACACTTAAACATTTTCAAGTCATTGATTCACTTCTCAAGTGACTATGTACTTTACTAAATTCAAAACACAAGTTCACATTTTAATTACCTACACTTAAACAAATCAAAGTCACTAATTCACTTCTCAAGTGACCATGTACCTTACTAAATTCAAAATAAAACTTCACCTATCAAGTACCTACACTTAAACATTTCAAGTCACTAATTCACTTCACAAGTTTACCAAACTAAACTAAATTCAAAACACAAGTTGACATTTCAATTACCTACACTTAAACAAATCGAAGTCACTAATTCACTTCTCAAGTGACCATGTACCTTACTAAATTCAAAATAAAAGTTCACCTTTCAAGTACCTACACTTAAACATTTTAAGTCACTAATTCACTTCACAAGTTACCAAACTAAACTAAATTCAAAACATAAGTTCACATTTGAAGTACCTACACTTAAACAAATTAAAGTCACTAATTCACTTCTCAAGTGACCATGTACCTTACTAAATTCAAAACAAAAGTTCACCTTTCAAGTACCTACACTTAAATATTTTAAGTCACTAATTTACTTCACAAGTTACCAAACTAAACTAAATTCAAAATAAAAGTTCACGTTTCAAGTACCTACACATAAATCCCTGCCCCTGAGCAGTCCCTAATTTTAAACACCGTGTGCTACCTAACAATCCATTCCAAGATTTAGAGAGTACATTCTACTTGGCTACTTGTTCTCTGTTTCCCCTAAGAATACCATCTCACAAACATGAAGAGAAATGCAAAACAGCAGTAGTAAATTTGCCACATTTTAAAGAAAATTTAAAAAGGGTGTGAACAAAAATCAAACTTTGAACAAAATACAGAAATCCAAAAGTAGCAGCTTGAACAAGACAAAAAAATATAGAAAACCATTAGGGATATAATTTAATGGCATCAAGAATGTAGTTACTATTGAATATAGTAAGTCAGGGTTAGTTAAAAGCCAACCTTCTTCTAGAAAATCTTTAATTACCTATGCCGATTGTATCGCTTCTCAATGAAGACCTTGGAAGCTCCTTGTACAGTTCTGCGCCATGTCTATGTATATGACAAAACGACAAGCAATTTAGAATAAATTTATCAATATTACAGCTGTAGATTTGAAGCTATAAGATGAAATAAGGGTAGTCTTTTATGCATATGAAAAACAATATCATCTCCATGTTACTGTATAAAGATTGCCGTAAATGACAAAACAGATCGACGAAATAGTAAATAACTCTCTAGCTAGCATTATATATACTATGTACTAGGACGACTCATTAAAATTAGCAGCCTAAAGCAAACTTTAATAGGGGGTCTTGAGTCTGAGCCTCACAATGAAAAAAATCTTTTCAGGGAACTAGCATTTTTCTCTGGTAAAATTAACAAGAATTAATTAATTTTAAAGCAAAAATAGCAAAAACTACTCTAACCTTCTCAATAGCACCTAACCTTCTCAATAGCACCTAACCTTCTCAATAGTACCTAAAAAGGATCGTTGGGCTAAACTGAATGTATTTCTCGCCGGCTGATTATTGGATTAGTTATCGATGTTGGTAGCGGATAGAAGAGATGATGAGAGGAGACGGCGGTGATGACACTGGTTTGCTCGCCGGCTGTATGGCTATTGTGCAGCGACGACTGTGGCACGGTGGAGAGAAATGAGAGAGGAAGAAAGAAGGGGCGACGAATTTGCTGGTGACGTGACTCACCAGAGCGTGGTATTTGTTGGTGGTTGACCTTAGAGAGAGAGAAGAGAGAAGAGAGAGAAAAGGTGTGGCTCATTTTTGCAAAAGCAGGAAAATGATTTAGGGTTTTAGGTGTTAGGGTGTTATATGTATGAACAATAAATTTTAATCTTAATCGTCGATCGCATGAGATCAACGACTGTGATTAAAATTGAGAAACGGATGAAAAATTGATAAAAAAATTAGCCTAGAATTGACATTAATTGGATATAAAAAATGACTAAGAATCAAACAGATTGGAAAATTGAATTGAATTAGGGATGTTATTTTAATAAATGTACTACTGACGTAATAATAAAAATGAGAAGAATAATAAGATGTCGATATTAAAATAAACTGTGCATGTAAAATTAGTGTTACGTTAAAAAAAGTTATATAAAACCGTTGATAGTAAAATTTGAAATAAATCAATAATAATCATAATAATATAGTGTATTTGTAAATTGCGAATGTGCATATTTTTGAAAATAATTTAATAAATATTAAAAAAATATTATATTTAAATTACATAAAATATAAAATTGCTTGATAAAAATAAATTGTCTATTTAGAAAGCATGACTGCACGTCAGTATTTATTTGATATCAAAATAATACGTAAAATATATCAATATTCAAAATTAATAATTTTGGTAAAATAACATCCTAAAAAGAGCACCGGGAGGTTAAAATTGGGTGTCAACACTACAACAGTCGAAATATATATTTTCAAAATTTACCGCCAAATATTTTGACTGTTGTAGTCACAAATAGTATCAAAAAATATTTTGTAAAAAATAAGAATAAAAAAGTATTTTTTGGTATTTGGGTGTTTTTATATGAAAAACAAGATTTAATCTCAGTCGTCAATCTCATGAGATCGATGACTGTGATTAAAATTGATAAGGGAATTGAAAATTGGTTTAAAAATGAACCAAATTGAATTAAAAAAAGGTTAAAATTGACATCAATTAGATATAAGGTTGACTAAAATTTAAATAAAATTGAGAAGATAATTTAATTAACTTAGGCTGCTATTTAAATACAATAATAAATTCGTAGTAATAATTAATTAAAAAATATTATAAAAATTGTTATTCTTACAATAAATTACGTATGTCACATATAAAATATCATATAAAAATTATCGATAATAAATTTGAAATAAATTGAGCATAAATATAATAATAATAATAATAATAATAATAATAACAATAATAATAATAAAATCAAGGTGACATCTTTTGATTGCTTTCTCTATGAGATTTCGAGAAAATGAATACAACAACTAACCCAATTTAGTCCCACAAATTGGGGTCTGTGAAGGGTACAGTATACGCATACCTTACTGCTGAGGTAAATAGGTTGTTTCCAATAGACCCTCGATTCAAGAAAAATAGTTTGAAGCTGTCCAATTTCAAGAAAAATATTAGTGAAAATTGATTTAATATTGATCGTTGATCAAATATGATGAACAGTTGAGATTAGAATTGAGGAGATGAGTCAAATTAGGATTAGATAATAGGTTAAAAAAATAAATTGGAGATTTCGATTGAGTCAAATTAAACTCAATTGACACAAATTGAGTATAAAATGGCTAGAATTTAAATAAATCAGGAAAATTGAATTGAATTAGGTTGATACTTAATAAATATATTAACTATATAAAATTAATATTAAAAAATAAATAAAATTATTATTTTTAATAATTGATTAGACTGCTATTTAATAAATGTAGGTAAGCCGTAATAATAAAGCCATAACAACAACAACAACAACAATAACAACAACAACAACAAAGACAATAATAATAATAATATTAATAATAATAATAATAAACAATGTTTGTAAATTATGGGCATGTATCATTTCGGAAATGATTTAATAAATATAGTAACTAAATAAATTAATATAAATATAAATTATTTGTTAATTAGTTGGCACAATAGTCCGCAAAAAAGCGACGGATATTAAGACTCGATATAAATGATATAATAACATAATAATAATAATGAGAAAAATAATAAGACTCGATATAAATTTGGTTTAAAATGAACCAAATTGAATTCAAAAATTGACAATAATTAGATATAAGGTTGGTTAAAATTTAAATAAAATTGAGAAGATAATTGAATCGACTTAGACTGCTACTTAAATATAAAAATAATAAATAAATATTGATCAATGGCTGAGATCTAAAGATTAAGAATTTGGTTTAAAAAATTGAATGGAATTTGAAATTGAGTTCAATTGGACACAATTTGGGCTAGGATTGTAATAAATTGGATAAAATTAGGCTAGAAAATAAATAAATTGGAAAAAATTAAATTGACTAAGGTTGCGGATTAATACAATAATAATAATAGTAAAATAAATAATATAATTATTCTCAGATTAGTTATGAATAAATTGTGTAAATAAAAATACAACACATAATATATTGCTTTAAAATCAATGATAACAATAATTCGAAATGGACACCTATAAATTATGAATATAAAATTTAAAATTGCTGATAACACATATGTGATACCATCTATGTCAATAAACTAATTTTAATTTCTTGAGCATGTTTTGTTTGATAATATGTGTCCTCAAATTTAATGTCTAATTTCTTTTTATTTTATGTTTTTTATTCTTCAAGTTTATCCTTTTCCTATTTAAAAATTTTCAAGTCACAAAAATCCTACGTAAATTCCCAAGAAATAATTTCAGCTAAATTTGTAGCAACATAATTCCCCAATAATTTTTCAAGTAATAATTTCGTAGGTAAATCCCCAAGAAATAATTTCAGCTAAATTTGTAGCAACACAATCCCTCAATGATTTTTCAAGTAATAATTTTGCAGGTAAATCCCCAAGAATAAATCCCTAGCAAAATTCGCAGCACAAAATCCCCAAATAATTTTCTAGGTAATAAAATCCATTACATAAATTTCCACCAAAATATCTCTAAGTAAATCCATAGGATAAATTACCTGAGGAATTTTCTATGAATTTTAAAAAAATATATATATATATATGACCATATACCTACGGATTTACCTAGAGATAAAATACCCGCCGATATATTTCCCTAGGTAATGTTGCAAGTAATAATTTTGCAGGTAAATCCCCAAGAATAAATCCCCAGAAAAATTCGCAGCACAAAATTCCCAAATAATTTCGTAGGTAATAACATCCATTACATAAAATTCCACTAAAATTCTCTAAGTAAATTCGTAGGATAAATTATCTGGAATTTTTTTTACGGATTTAAAATATATATATATATATATATATATATATATATATATATATATATATATGTCCATATACCTGCGGATTTACCTAGAGATAAAATACCCGCCGATATGTTTTCCCAAGTAATATCGCAAGTATGAAATTTAAGTAATATGGCGCCAAATTTACCTGCAGAATTTGTTGCAAATATATAGTTCGCAGGTAATATATTTTAATGTTGAGGAATTTAATATTTTTGTAGGTATATCCACATGTATTTCCTGCGATATTATTCCCTAGGTAAAATCCCTATGTAATTTACAGTTTTCTAGTAGTGATGGCATCTGCTAGCAGTTTTGTTTAGATCCCCTAGTGGGATAGGATTTAGTACCTTGTACACCAGTGTCAAATATTTTTCCTTTTCTATTGCTTTTCTTTAATCTATTCATTTTCCAACTCAGAAGTTGATTATCCTTATCCTTTTCATCTTCCTTATTGGGTACCATCCCTCCATTCTTTGTCTCTTCATTCTTTTCCTTTACAGATTGCTCCTCAATACTTATAGATTTTTCGTTTGGATCACCAGCAAGTAGAAACAGATTCTCAGCTCCCAAGTTAATGCTGCTAATAGGATTATATCTTTTTACAGAAATTTTATCATCACATAGTTGAGCAAAGATGGATTTTGACTCAGAGCCACTAGAGAAACCAGGTACTACAAGATTTTCTAATTTTTCAAAATCTACCAATTCTTCAAGATAAATGGGAATTTATGGGTCATTAGAGGACTCTGGCTCTTTTGAGGAGGGAGAATTTCTGGTTGAGAAAGCTCTTGTTCAATTGGAGAGTCTAGGCCTTGATTCAAATCTCCCAAGGCTAACTCAGCAATAACTTTGATGGATGCAGGATTGTCAAAAAAAGTTTGGTCACTTCGGGTTTTGGGGATTTCAAGAGTAGGAGTAATGGGTAAATTATTTTATGACTCTTGAGGATGATTAGTAGATGACTATTTTATGGGGTTTGAAGAAGATGGGATTTCAGCCAATTTGAACTTTAGAGAAGGGAAAGAAAAGGACCAATTAAGTTTTTGGAAGTGAATAATGTTCTGAGTTAATTGATGAGAGAATAAGAGGTTTTGAATTTATAATTGAAGAGATGACCGTTTGACATTTAAGAGATACCTTTTCAAATTGATGCGTATGATGACAACAGTGTGACTCTTTATATTTGAACTATATTGACGGCTTTTGTTCATATGAGATAGGACATTTGGCCTTTTTTAAATAAAATTTTTATAAAAAATTTAAGGCACATTGTTTTGGTACTCAGCTGAGAGATAGGACCAGGTCATTCTCTTACTTGAGTAAATTTTAAACTTGTGGTTTCTTTAACTGTTTTCCTCCAAAGTTGTCCCCATGTACCCACGAAGGTATGATACTGAGTTAGATTAGTATACACCTACTCTATCCTAGATACCTGTCACCTTGACATAGCCAATTTTTAGGAGTGACATTTACTCAAATATTAGGTTAGGGTATTTTGATCAATCTCTGTCTCACTTTGTTGTTTTAGAATAGGTTTAAAGACCAGGTCCTAGACTTTACTTTACTCATACTGCCTCATGTTTCTTCTTCTAAGACGAATTTATTTGGGACCAGGTCCCTTGAAATCATTTATTTTATAATGAGACACTTTTACTTTGAAGTGTCAAGAGAGAGAATCCATCAGGTTTTTCAATATTGAGCTTAGAGCACATTCTATTTAGTGGCCATTCCTGACTTCAATCCTCTTTCTCATGTCTAGAATCATGATCACGAGTTGGACTTCGGAACCCACATAAATTTAAGTTCCCCATAGAAGGATAATAATGTGATGAACTCCCTTTTGGCCCATCTAGGAAATGATGGCTTTCCTTTCAACCTTTTCAGATACTTAGAGCCCTTGGAATATGCATTCTCATGCTGAATGTATTCAATATTCCTCAATTTAGCTTTAATCCAGTATTGACATATTTCTTTCAAATGTCCATTTCTTCCACAGTGAGTGTACAAGAGTTTGCTTTTTATGCTTCTAACATTATTGACAATTTTCCTTCGAGGCACATTAGGCTGGAATTCTCCTTGATACACCAGTTCTCTATCATCATTTACACCTTGACTAGTCAAGTTAGAAAGAATCAGTGAGGAAGTAGTCCATTTAAGAGACTTGTTCAACTTTTCTTTCAAGCGGACTAGGTCTCTCTCTAACTTTTTTACTCCAGTGAAGTGTAGACATAAGGTGTTTTTGAGAATCCCTCAGTCTTTATTCAAGATCAGTTTGAAGCCATGAAGCTTCTTTCGTACCTTTTTTCATATACTTTATTCAGATTACTCATTAAACTTTGATTTTCAGATTTTATCTTTGTGAGCAACTCTTCAGTTTCAGAGATTTGGAGAGTAAAAACAATAAACTTATGTCCTTAATTATCTACTTTATACTCTAATAGATTCTTCTCAGCAATTAGTTCACATGCAGAGTGTATCAACACACCATCAAAAGTTTTTATCTTCTTAACAGAGTAGTTATCTAGGTCATTCTTTAAGTCAAAAAGGGTTACCTTATTTTCTTCTTTATCTTTAGAGTTTGCCATGAATGCACACATGGAATCATAGATAACTGGATTTTCTTCCACTGCTAACCTAGATACATCTCCAATCTTCCCATCTTCATCAGCTTTATTGGAAGAATCTCCCCATGCTGTAAGAGCTTGCCTTACTGCATACTCAGTTGCAACTTTCCTTTTTGA
Organism: Capsicum pubescens; assembly: GCA_030864215.1. NCBI lineage: Eukaryota > Viridiplantae > Streptophyta > Magnoliopsida > Solanales > Solanaceae > Capsicum > Capsicum pubescens. Next base: position 125,769,760 of record CM061546.1, on the reverse strand, counting down.
CTTTTCAGGGACCTGATCATTCTTTTGAATTTTTGTAGTTTCTCATGAATTCTTCAGAGCTACCATTTTTGTGAAAACCTTCAATCCTACCATTCTGTTTACTAAGCTGACCACCCCCTTTTATAGCTATAACAATTATTATTGCTAAAAGTGCAACATTAGAGTCTTCTTCACTTGGGACTTGGGTCAGACTCTAAAGCCTTGAAGGTTAGGAATCTCTCCTTTCTTGATTCTTTTCTTTCCACCCCTAGTGTTGCTATAGCAACCATGATGATCAAAATACTTTAGGTATGAACCTTTTAGAGTGAACCTACTCTAATACCAATTGTTGAAACCTTTAGGGGTTGTACCACACAATGAGGCACCAGGTTCCGCAAAGTCAAACACAAGAGATAGAACAGTAAAGAAAATATGAGGTGCTGGAAAAACAAAGATAGTGTAGGAAAGTAGGAACATATGATTTTTATTTGGAAACCCAAAAAGGAAAAAACCACAACTTGCCCTCACAAGCACCTCAAGAAATCCACTATAATCAACCTCCAGATTATAGTCTAGATTTTAGCCTACCTCTAGGATCATTTTTCTTATAGCAACTCTACTACAAGCTCATCTTGGTAATTCTACCAAGGACTCTCTACGCTGATTAACTCTAATCAGCCTCACACATAGACAACTCTACCTAAGAACTCTTTACTCAAAGATAAAAAACACTACACTTATAGCATGAGTAACTCAATTACAAATCAGTACTCACTCAAGAATAATTTTTAGTTTAAGCTCTCATAAATAGCTAAGATATTGAGAAGTGTTGAATGGGGTTTTTTCTACCTCTCTTCACTCTCTTTGAATGCAAAAACAACTTAATAAAGAGGCGTATTAATGAGTGGTGATTTTACCACTCATTCACACTCATTTTTTCATGCACATTACCTTGTCTCAAATGAGTAAATGAGTCATTATTATGATTTAATGCACTAATAACCACTTGTTGCAAGTATAAGAGTTGAAAGGACTAAAAGATGTGGATTGGAGCTTGAAATGATCAAAAGGGACTAGAACAAGTGCAACTAAAGGCCTGTAGTGAACTAGCCTCAGTTACCATGGTTGCAGTCCATGGGCCACGGTCACGGTCAGTCAGCATGGTCAATTAACCGCGATCGCAGACGTTAATCGCAGTCGTGTAGGCACGTTCATAACCAGACTTATACGATTATGGCTTGGTGGAAATGTTCAGCAACTGTAATTTCACGTGCTGATCCCAATTTGAACAAAATAAATTTAACCCTAATTTGAGGGGGGATTCATAAGATCACATTCCTTCTTCCGCAATTTTTTAGGTTTAGCTTGAGACCTTGTAGACTCCATTTTTAGAGAAGAAAATATTGTTTAAATTTTGGGTGAAGAATACATTAGAGACTTTCCAAGTGGATGATTTTATCACTTCCATTGTTGATATTGTGGAGGAGCCAAGTTTGAAGTAACATTCACTTAGATCTACCACTAATTAATTCAATGGATATTAAGCATATATCTATGCTTATTTATCTCATATGTAGCTAAATCTCCCTCTTTGGGTTATGTGTGAATAGGGGTTAAAGTGTGTGTGGTTTGTTATTATTATCTTCTGTTTGGTAATTTATGTTTATGGGTTCTATTATTGCTATGCTGTTTTGGTTGGGATTTGATGGGCGAAAGATCCAAATACCCACATGGGTTTGATGAGTGAAAGATCCATGATCTAGAAATCTCAATGCCATCTTTGAAAGAAGGTTTTTGAGTAAACCTTAGGAATCTATATCATCCTCAAAAGAGGGATGTGGAGACCAAAGCAATGATAGATAATTTTATGTGTAGTTTGCTAAATTCTCACTATCTTAGAAATAAGGGTGAAAGTGAGGTTGACTATGCCATGGGTGTCATCCTAGAAATAGGGATGCCTTAATTGAGGTTGTGATTGCAAATTTTTGAACACATTCGTTAGGTATTCGAAAGGATCAATGGGTGAAAGTTTGGTGTTTTGTTGAAACACTAGCATCAAAATCTATAACCAAGCCTACCCATATTTGACTTACTAAATTAATGTTGATGACTAACTCCTATATGTCACTCCCTTAGTAATTCATAATCCCAAGATCCATATATAATTTCTAGAACTCTAATTATTCGTAGCCCCGAATTTATACTAGAAAATTCCAAAAAGAAATATTAGTGTAGGATCTCACCCCCCCATTTTACCTTTTTGTACCATTTGTTTGAATTTAACTTGTAACTATCATTTCAAATTAATTTGATCACCACTCATATTGTTCCACGTGAATTCGACCTTGACTCCAATGTTGGGTAAATATATTGACGACGACCGCCTTGCACTTAAATTGACGTGTAAGTTGAGCGTTATAAAAAATGACACCATTGTCGGGGAGCATTTTGGCACATTAAATTAGTTTTAAATCTTAGTTACTTGCTTAAATTCAAACTTGTACATATTTGTTTGTGATTTTGCTTTGTAGGTAGATTTTATTATATTTTTTCTTTTCTTGATGGAATCTTCTAGCAAATATGAGTTTAATGATTGGAAGTCATATTGTGACCCCTTATGTTCGTATTGTTACAGATCATACTTCAGGAGAGATTATAAGTATGCTCCTGGGGGAGAGATTTTTCCATCTCAATCCGATTGGGAGTATAGTTCCCCTTTGTGTGGCTGTCTGTAAGGACATTTGGATAAGTGTCCCAACACCCCCTCCCCCTATTATACTAATCGAATTGCTAGTTTTTCCTATGATTTTATTAGGTCATATAATGAGATACCAGAAGAACAATGCAATGAGTCCAGTAGCTGTGACCCAAGGTTATTATCCATCTTAGATCAGGTAGATACAATGGGGGAGAAGATGGAATACATGTACAAAGAATGAGTGGGTGTCAAGGTAGTGCTATTGGGCAAAAAAGCAAAGTTTGGAACTATTACTACCTTTCCCAATACTCAAGAGGAGTGTTATCTAGAAGAGAAACCAATCTATAATGAAGATATTGGTAGTGAATACTCCTCAATGGTTTCCCAACCATCCAACTTATATGAAAGAGAAAAGGCCCAAATAAAGGAAATGGTACTAGAGCCAAGAGAAGAATCAATACAAATCTCTTTTAATGACTCTAGTTTATTTCGGGGTAGAGATGCTCCAGAGGAGGTTAACCCAAAATTAAGTGTTGGACCTCATTCAACCCACTTTTTAACCTTATGTTTATAGGATGCAACGAAGATCCATATCTTTAAAAAAATAGAGTATTGTCGGGAGGCGGAGTCCGAATCTTAGATTTTGGAGTTTTACATTCCACGGGAGAACATGGAGCCCCACCCATCAAAGGCCAAGATGCTCAATTTTCAATGTCCAAGGAAGGGCCTATTGATGTGCTCACTTTTACCCAAGGAGCTAAAACGAAAGTTCGATGCGAAGATGGGTAAAAGGTTTAAGTCTTCAAAATGGCGAGACCTAAACTTTCTTGCCATTGCTTCACATCTTCCAAGCCTCTTCTTGGAAGATCTGCATCTTTTTTCCCTCTTTCATTCATTACATATTGAGCGAAAGTTGGGATGGAGATTCAAATCTTCTTAGTGGAAGCACAAAAGAAAATGGAAGAGGCATTTTGCTAAGACTTTAAACTAAGCGCTCGATGGGAGGCAACCCATCATGCCACAAAAAGTGGCACATATCCTTTTAATTATGTATGGTAAAATAATTTTTTATTATGTTTATGCATGCATAAGCCTTGAGACGGTGGTTCTCACCAAAATTTTGACAAAATTTAAAGAAGAGAAGTGTGAATTTGACATTTTGGGACTGAACCAGAAAGGCAGGGGATCAGAATTCTGGTCTCAGTTACTGTGATCATGGCCCGAGTCAATGCGATCATTGTGGATAAGTGACCGTGATCTCATGAATAAGACCGCGATTGTAGTTGAATTCATTTAAATAACCATCCAACTACTCACTGTTCACCCGCCCTTCTTCACCTTCTCTCAAAATTTTCTTCTTCTTTTAGCCCTTTAGTGCTTAACCAAGGGTCATCTCATTCCAATAACATCTATTAACGTGGTAAGTTGTCTAAACTTCTTTGATTTGAATGAAAATGCATGATTTGATATTGTAATGTGTATAAAGACCATGAACTGATATTTGTGTTGACACATTCATACTAAATTTTTATTGCTATGTGGTTCGCTGCTATAGATAGTGTACACACTGTGTGGGGAAGTCTTGAGTACCCAGGAATTAAGCTTTAAACCACATAAGTGGAAGTGCGCACCATGTATGAGCTTGAAATCCTCTACAAATTCCATGTTCAAATTATTTAAGTTTGGGGCTGGGATCACACACTCTAGTCTTATAATTCACTGTTTATAACGTTATCCTACTTTATTAAAGAAAAATTTTGGGGTGAAACCGTGTTTGAGGTACTGCACAGAGCTGGTCAAAACTTGGTATCAAGTATTGTGATTTCCGACATGATGACAATGATCGCTTAACCACGATCGCGATTATCACTACGCGATCGCCGTACCTAAGGGCAGGTTATGGCAAACTTTGAACATTTCTGCACGTCCTTTTTGCTGCCCTTGAAATCCTCATGGCACTACCACATGAGCTTATCTGTTTGATCTAACATGTGTTTCGTATGACAAAGCTAATATTGGTCTGAGTTACATTATTCATAGATCATTGCCCCAAAGATGGAAGACCTCAACGACACTAGATTCATGACCACACAATGCTGCCAGCTCTATTATGATGATTTCCATAGGACTAAGCTACTCTCTGAGAGAGGCATCATCTTGTATAAGGTATAAGAGAATCTCCCAGAATTCCATGCTAGACTCACTGCGATCGGGTGGATATGCTTTATCCCAGAACCTACGAGGCCAATGAGATGTGGGTGCACGAGTTCTACGCAAACCTTAGCATATTCTCTATCACAAACCCCGTGATGATAATTTGAGGTAAATAGGTAAACTTCAAAATGGAGTAGGTGAATGCGGTGTATGGACTCGTAAATATCGACATGAGGCAGTTTTATGCAAGGGCATATGAGCATGGGTCCAGGATGGCCAACATTTTATGCCCAAGTAAAGAAGTTCCTTGGGACATTACCAAGAAAGAAATTTTAATGAAGGAATTCAAAACAGAGGCTAGACTTTGGTTAAACATCATATGCAGTCGAGTATCAGCTTGCACCCATAGACCAACGTCATGGAATTAAGAGCTCGAATGGTGGATTGTATTTTGTTTGTCATCCCTCTTAATATGGGAGAGATTATTTTATCAGAATGGAGATTTCACCAGACCCATGGAGGTATGCACCTACTTTTCCCTTCTCTTATTACTGAACTTTGTAAAAGAGCAGAAGTGGAAGTGTATGCTGCGGATACTTAGGTGCGCCTGGGCTCGATCACCCATCCACTCAAATTCATAGGCGAGGGTTCCCCAGGCCATAGCAAGAAAAGAAAGATTGATTATGAAAAAGCAGCCCAGCAGGACCCAACAACATGTGGACCCTCATCAGCAAATCTCTTCGATGATCTTTCAGATAAAATGAGGGTGGTCAGAGAGTTAGTATCCAGATTACCTCAGGGTCCGAGAGAGCCCTTTATAGATCGTCATTCATATGTAATGGAATCTGACTATGAGAAGTACATTAAGGAGTAACAGCAATATGGAGCCACCGTTGCTAGCCTAGAGAGAGCCTACTTAGCCTTAGAGGGAGCACACAGGGACCTCAAGCAATCACATGAGAAGATGTTACAATGAGATAAAAAAAGAGACAAATTATTCAAGAAGCTGTGGAAGGGAGTAAAAGACATCTTTAATGTGCTCAAGCCAAATGAGAAATTGCATTCTTCAAAGCTAGATAGTGAAGATGCGGCCCCTGTCAATTGGTCAGTTGATGAGACTAGTGGTGCCAACACAGAGTCAGATAGTGAGAGCAGTTCTTGAGGCAGATTAAAAGGGAATCTTCTTACTATTGATTTAGTATGCCTGTAGTTCAGACACTGCATTTTATCTAGTGGGGGTTGCCCCTGGAATAATGGTGTTTTGATGACCTAATGCTAGACACTATTTTTTTATGTTATTCTTTTGGGATGATACTTTGGATATTATTTGTTTTATGGATTATCATGCTTTTATTTTATTTCTACTTTTAGTTTTCTATATGTACTTTAAATTTTGTTATGGATCTTAGTGATGTTGGGACAAATGCGCAGGGAAATTCTGAGTACCCATAGCAAAACTGTCATTTTATTTTGTCTTGAAAAGTTGGGATCACTTTATACACCATTGGTGAAGTCTGAGTAGCCATATAGTTAGCTCGCCCATGATTGAGCCAAGATGTGAGACTAAGACTTTAGTTGTAGCCGTGACCATATGTTAGCAATTTGTGCATGGTGCTATGGAGAATCAACAAACCCCTTCCGTCCGAAATTTTTGAAAAATCAAGGGCATGGACGTGAGCAATGTTATAACAAAACCCTGTCTCTTTTTGTGGTTCCACAAATTTTTGAATTGTGAATAAATGATAAATACTCCATGATTGTTTCCATCGGGAGGGACATTTGAGCTCCCTTAATGAATTTTCCATGCCATGTGTGGTGAGAATAGTGCAATTATCTCTTGTATACTTGTGTTATCTAGAACTTGCCCCATTAGTCTTTCAAAACTAATATTGATTGTATTTGGTTGGATAAATAATTTTAGCCCCTCTTTGTGATTTTGGAACCCACTATAGCCTAAAAATCCTACCCATGCGTAATTGTAATACCGAGTACCCACTTTGAATCTTTTTACCTTTCTTTGAAAACACGTTGTAAGCCGTGAACCATTCTTTTATCCCTTTTTTGAACCATACCCTCCTCGAACTCAAAAATATGATGTGAGGCTAAAATCTTAAGTTAGGGGTGGTAAAGATCAATGAACGTGAGTTTGGGGCCACGAAGTTGTAAATGAATTGCCTAGTGTGCCTAAGCTTTAATAGAAAAAGAATGAAATACGAAGAAGTTCAACAAAGGAAGTTTTTTCAAGAAAATTGCAAGAAAAATAAAATGAAAGATTAGTGGTGAACAAAAGAAGCGCAAAGTAGGCATAAGAAAAGAGTGGAAAACAAAGTAGAGTAGCCCTTAGTCGAAAGGAGAAGTGTTGTAAAGTGTGATGTAGATGTTTAAGGTAGGGTGTAACCTAGTTCCCTAAATGATATCCTACCCTAATCCAAAACTATGTTATAAGCTTAGAAAGTCCTTTGAGATCTCCAACCATTTAATTTCTTTATAGTGGAGACTGAATATAGGGGCAAGCCTATGGCATGACACTTGTTGCATTGAGATTTCTTTTGTGAGGGGAGAATTTTGCACTTAAAATTTCTTATTATTTGTTTGGTAGTTTGGAGTGTGAAACTTTTCTTTCTGGTGAGATGGGCATACAAACATGTTGAGGCGAGTGATTCTTCTCACCTCTCGGATAATAAGGCAAGTGGAGTATGGTTTAGTTTTAGTCAAAAGGTGAGCCACTTCTATAGTATTGGTTTTTGTTGTTTGATTGCTCCTTAAAGTCTGATACAACCTGGAATATTACATTTTATAATGAGGGGTTTTGAGAAGTTGGCCTAGCATAAATGCGATGAGCTACTTATGGTTACGACTCAAGTCGAGGTCGGTATGGCATTTAAGGCATAAAAGGCGGGCATAAATGATTGTGGCTTATGGTAAAGAGGTAATGTTGCTAGAGGACAAGCAAATGCCTAAGTTGGGGGTGTTGATGAGTGGTGATTTTACTCATTCACACTCTTTTTTTCGTGCATATTACCTTGTCTCAAGTGAGTAAATGAGTCATAATTATGATTTAATGCACTAATACCTACTCGTTGCAGGTATAAGAGTTTAAAGGATAAAAAGATGTGGATTGGAGCTTAAAATGATCAAAAGGGAGCAGAACAAGTGTAAATGAAGACCCACAGTGAACTTGCCTCAGTTACCACGGTCGTGGTCCACGGTCTGCGGTTGCGGTCAGTCAAGATGGTCAATCAACCACAACTGCAGAAGTCAATCGCGGTCACGTAGCCGCGGTCGCAACCAGACTTACGTGATCGCGGCTTGGCGAAAATATCAGCCCAAGGGAAAAACTATAATTTCACGTGATGATCCAAATTTAAACAAAATGACATTAACCCTAATTTGAGGAGATTTTCATTTCATCACATTCCTTCTTCCCCAGTTTTTTAGGTTTATCTTGAGACCTTGTAGCCTTCATTTTTGGAGAAGAAAATATTGTATAAATTTTAGGTGAAGAATACATTGGAGACTTTCCAAGTGGATGATTTGCTCACTTTCATTGTTGATATTGTGGAGTAGCCAAGTTTTAAGTAACATTCACTTAGATCTACCACTCATTAATTCAATGGAGATTATGCGTATATCTATGATTATTTATCTTATGTGTAGCAAAATCTCCCTCTTGGGGTTGTGTGAATATGGGTTAAAGTGTGTGTGGGTTGTTATTATTAACTTCTATTTGGTAGTTCATGTTTATGGGTTCTATTATTGCTATGCTATTTTGGTAGGGATTTGATGGACGAAAGCTCCAAATACCTAAATGGATTTGATGAGTGAAAGCTCCAAGCTCTAGAAATCTCAATGCCATCTTCAAAAGAAGGGTTTTGAGTGAACCTTAGAAATCTATATCATCCTTAAAATGGGGATGTGGAGACCAAAGAAATGATAGAAAATTGTGTATGTAGTTTGCTAAATTCTCACTATCTTAGAAATAAGGGTGAAAGTGAGGTTAACTTTAAAATGGGTGTCATCCTAGAAATAGGGATGCCTTGATTGAGGTTGTGGTTGCAAATTGTTGAACACACCCGTTAGGTTTTCGAAAGGATCAATGGGTAAAAGTTTGGTGTTTTGTTGAAAGACTAGCATCAAAATCTATAACCAAGCCTACCCATAGTTGACTTACTAAATTGATGTTGATGACTAGCTCCCACATGTCACTCCCTTAGTAATGCATAATCCCAAGATCTATATATAATTGCTAGAACTCTAATTATTCATAGCCCCGAATTTATACTAGAAAATCCTAAAAAGAAACATTAGTGTAGGATCTCACCTCCCCCATTTTACCTTTTTGTACCATTTTTTTGAATTTAACTTGTAACTATTATTTTAAATTAATTTGATCGCTAGTCACATTGTTCCACGTGGATTCAACCCCGACTCCAAAGTTGGGTAAATATATTGATGACGACCGCCTTACACTTAAATTGACGTATAAGTTGAGCGTTTATCATGTATCTTTCCTTTCATAGCTGAGTGATGATTATGGATGAAAGTTCATTGGACCAGCTGTCCTAATCAGTACAAAATAGCACCTGGAAGTTTGTTACACAAGATGATAAAATTACACAGACTACGCATGCAAGCTATATTGTATCTTGCACATCCTTGAACCTGGTACCTTGTAGTTAACTTCTCATCATCAAAACTACATATAACATATATCCTATGGGTGCCTTTAGGACAGATCGAGCTACAAATTTCAGGTTAAATCTTTAAACGCTTATGTTCATGACCCTTTACCCTATCCCGACATCCTATATATATATATCAGTGTGTGCATATAATTTTGAATGATTTTGGACATAGAATTATGTTATATTTTTCCTTGAGTTACTTGCCAGTTCTTATCCACTTGACCGTCCATGATACATCATTTCATGATGTAGGTTTGAAGACTTTTTTGCTGCTCCTATGCAACTTTAGGTAGTCGAGAACGTCTGTTGAGTTGTTGTGAAGTAGTGAGCCTCCATCCTTCGAAAGACCTTGTCATTTTATTATTTTTTCTTTATTGACTTACTACTATTGGATTCTTTTCTTTGGCCATAGCCGAGGGCATGTCCAGACTTAGTTGATATTCTTATTTAGAGGCTATTGTGGACAAGTATGGGTTGGTTGTTTTTTTGACTCTTAGTTTTCATTTGAGTCAGCAATTAATATTTTATTAATATCTTGATTGGCTTTCGCTATACTGTTACTATTGTGCTCTTGAGGTTAGGTTAAGGGGGTGGTCTTCGGTCCATGGTAGGCTTGAGATGCTGACACGACCCGAACCAGGGCCTAGTCGTGTCGGGTGCCCTAAGTCCAATCGGGATCGGAGACCGCCCCCAATACCCAACCATAACCGACCTACAACCTATGTCGGATGAATTCCGAACATATAACAAGATAGGACAATAATAAATCAAAGACATTAATAAAATCAATAACCATAACCAACCAAACATCCAACCAAATATCCAACCGGTGTCAACCCCAATGCCAATACCAATACTAAGGCTGACACCAATATCGACACCGCCCATGCCTATAGGAGTCACACAAGGACTCTAACCTAAAACAAGGAACATACGGTTGAGGCATGCCCCCAACTATAGCCAAAAGCAAAGTCCAAGAAACAAAAACAAAGTAAAAAAGTCCATAGCATGAAATTGAGTCTTTCGAAGTATAAAAGCTCACCAGTTCAATTTGACTCTGAGCTGTCCCCGACTCCAAGTCCCTAAGCAGAAGGAGTAGCATGGCCTGTTTCTGCATCGCGTGTGGATACAATGCCCAAAGATGGTTAGTGTAATGAACGCTAGCATGTATTCAGGAATAAGGATAAAATAATGCCATTATTCAAAACTAAAGTAAATAACCAAATGCAAACACATACATATATACATATATACCATGCTGGGAAAGAGAACCGAGTTTAGCATGCATTTAAAACTTAAACATGGATTGTGTAGCTTGAACATCCTAAAACCACCTACGGGCTATATGGGTGTAGTGTTACCCCCTAAATGTGCCCCAGTACGTGTATTTTTGTAATTTTGAAAGATCCTCAATATAATACATTAAAAGTATAATAAAGTAAAATTCTTATTATTTATTCTTCCTTAATAGTGTAATAAGTCTATGGACAACTTTCGTTGATACATATATATGAGTATAAACTTAGGGGATTCCCGTGTACCCCACAAGTATATGGTCACCATGACCAAGCCTCATGTCGGCAAACATGAGTTTCTAGTGTCCATTTATTTGAATCACACCTTCACGACCCACCATTATTGCCTAATTAAAACCTTTGGCACATAATCAAACCACCAATTATAGAAGTTACTTACCAAGGCATTATGCATTGGTATCGTCATACTGACTATAGCTTGAAAGCAATGACATTATCGAATACTTAGGGGATTCCCATGTACCTCTTACAATTTCTAATTAAACCAAAACCATAGCCACCAAGGCCTTTCAAAAATTATTTAAAACCAACCAAACCAATATAGTTTTCCATTACCACACTATGCAATGCAAAGATTCCAATAAAAGTCAAACTATGTGACAAAACTATTCTCATTGGCATTTTATCAAACATGTTGAGGACATGGAGTCTTCAAAACCAAAATCAAGTATCAATTGACCATTCCCATTCAACCATATGTTAAAACCACCATTATAACATGAAAACCATAAGAAAAACATGGGAAAACATTATCCAACAAAGAACAACAAAAAGCCCCACCATATATTTTAAAACCAAATTAATACCACAATATTACCATGAAAACCATTTATTAAAATATGCTTTTAGTTGAACTAGTATGAGGGAGAAGTAACATGACTTAGATACCAAGGAAGACAGAGAGAAACCACCCTTGAGAGCCTTAATTGGTCACCTTGAAGAAGCTCGAGCCTTTTCTTGAACCAAGATCTTGAGAGAGATTTAAGCGTGTTTATAGAGTGTTTGATTGAAACTAATAGGTTAAGGAAGCCACCAAAGGTGTTTTTTGTTGTGGGTTCAAAAGGGGTTAAGAGGAAAAATATCCAGAATACCCCTAACTTATATTGTAAAAATTCCCGCATGTGGGTACAGTTGGACCTCTCAACTCGTACCCACATCATACGAGTGGTACCCTCCAATCATATCCAAGACAGAAAGTTGGACACCATATTTTGTCAAGAATACGACTCACTTGCCCAACTCGTGACTAGACCATGCGACTCGTATGGTCCAGTCGTACCTAAGACAAAATCAAAAAGGGGTTGGACACTGGACAACATACGGCTAGGCTATACCACTCACATCCTATCCTTACGACTCTTAGTGAGCCACTCATACTCAGATCCAAGTCAAGTTACTAAGTTTCAGATTACGTGATTGATCATCCCAAAGACACGTCACCAAACCATACGAATCATACCCACCAAGTTGTACCCACAATAAAAAACTAACCATCACTCACTAGACACCTTATGAGTTGGATCATCTGACTAATACCTATACCATACAACTTATATGATGAGTCGTTACAAGACCAGCGAGCTCATAACTTAGGAAATTTCAAAGGACCAAAATGTAGGGTGTTTCAATTCTCCCCCACTTGGATTATTCATCTTCGAATGATGGAACAAGGCAGTACAAGAACGATATACACCCCAACACCTTGATTCTAACCTTTAACTAAGTTAGAAATCAAAGAAGCAAGGGAATTAATCTTTTCTTTAACGAAGTTAGAAAATAAAAGTATGATAAAGAACACATACCTTCCGCACGAATTTCCAGAGCAGAAAATAGGAATGGATACTTGGACTTTATGTCCTCTAAGCTTCTATAGTAACCTCTTCAACCTTGTGGTTCCTCCCTAGATCCTTTACCGAGGCCACGTTCTTAGTCCGCGACCGATGAACCTCTCGATACAAAATCTCAATCGGTATCTCCTCGTAAGACAGAGAATCTGAAATACCAATAACCTTGATAGGAACAATTTATGATGAATCACCCATACACTTCCTCAACCTAGAAACATGGAACATCGGGTGAATGAAGCTCAAACTAGAAGGCAACTCCAACTCATACAAAACATCACCAACCCTCCTTAAAACTAAGTATAGACCAACATATTGGGTACTAAGCTTTTCCTTCTTACAAAACCACATCATTCACTTCATGGGAGACACCTTTAAGAACACCCTATCCCCAACCTCAAACTTTAAATCCCTTCACCTCACATCCTCATAAGACTTTTGGTGACTTTGGGAAGCCTTAAGCCTACCCCGAATCATCTTCATATTCTCCATGTCTTGGTGAACCAAATCTGGCCAAACATCCCCACCTCACCAAACTCGAACCACCCAATAGGAGACCGACACCTTCTACCATACAAAGCTTCAAATAGAGCCATCCCAATGCTTGATTAGTAGCTATTATTACAGGCAAACTCTATATGAGGAAAATGCTCAATCCAATTACCACCATAGTCAATCACACAAGACCGAAACATATCTTCCAATATCTGAATAGTTCTCTCCACTTGCCTATACAAATGCATGTGAAAAGTAGTACTAAGACTCAAATTGGTCCCCAAACCTTTAAAAAATAATAAGCATATCACATGCAACTTCACAATCGCAAAGAGATATAACCTCGCATAATCCTCAGTCGAGAAGTTAGTCCTCACTAGCAAAAAGTGACCCGACTTTATCATCCTATCCACAATGACTCAAACCAAATTAGACTGATTCTGAAATTAAGGAAGACCGGTAACAAAATCCGTATTGATTACTTACTACTTCTACACAGGAAACTCAATCTCTTGATACAATTCTCTGGGGATCATGTGGTCAACTTTCATTTACTAGCACACCATGCACTTGGAAACAAATTTAGACATATCCCGCTTCATATTGTTCCACCGATACATCTCTTTGAGGTCATGATTCATTTTCATTGAACTAGGATGAACAACATAGGATGACTCATGCGCCTCAGCTAAGATCCTTTCTCGTAAACCATTAATGTCGGGAACACATAATCTCTCTTGGTACCGCAAAGTACCATCACTACTAATCTCAAAGGCCATCACCTTCTTCCCACCAATATCACCCTTGATCCTCATCAAAATAGGATTTAACACTTGCTTCTCCTTAACTTTAGCACAAAGAGACGACTATGCCACTATCTAAATGAACACACCACCATCCTCAGAGTCCAAGAGATAAATTCTAAGGTTAGACAAATGGTGAATATCCTTCACCAACTCCCACTTCTCCTTACCCACATGAGCTAGAATCCCTATGGATAACCTGCTAAGAGCATCAACAACTATATTAGCTTTACCTAATGGTAGTGAAGAATCATGTCACAATCCTTGAGAAGTTTGAGCCATCTATTTTGCCTTAGGTTAAGCTCTTTCTAAGTAAACACATACTGTAGGCTCTTATAATAAAAAAATATATCCACATGCACTCCATATAAATAGTGTCACCAGATTTTCAATGCGAACACCAAAGCTAGCAATTCTAAGTCACGAGTTGGATAATTCATCAAATGCACCTTCAAATGTCTAGAGGCATAAGCTATCACCCTTCCATGCTATATTAAAATGCAACCAAGACCCACACGGTATGCATCATAATAAACCACAAACCCATCAGTGCCTTCAGGCAAGGTCAAAACTAGAGACGAAGTTAACTTATCCTTCAACTTTTCAAAACTACACTCACAAGCATCTGACCATAAGAACTTTACCTTCTTTTGAATACAATTCATTAATTAGGAAAATATAGAAGAAAAACTCTCTACGGACATCCTGTAGTAATAAGCTAAAACCAAGAAACTCCTAATGGCAGTTAAAGTCGTGGGTCTAGTCCATTTCTTAACCTCTATAACCTTTTTTGAATAAAAAGAGCATTAGAAAAAATCCTCCCACAAAGATGACTCAACATCATCACCCCTTACCTAATCCCACTCCTCGTACCATTGGTACGCCATATCTTTCAAATGGTAGGCAACAAACTCTACGTCCTCTATATTCGTGGCATGCATAGCACAATTTTTTTCCCCTTCTTATCTAAAAAACCTTGAGGATCTTCCTAAACATTAACACCAATAAAGGTTGGAGGATTCAATCTCATGAACTGGCCAACCCTTGTGGTCTCAGAAGATGGAGTAACAAGAACACCCCGCCTAGACCTAAAAGCTAAAAACTATGCCAATATATGAATAGACTAAGGAAACTCAATATTCATCACATCAGCCTGAGGAGTTCAGGAAGGATTAGAGGGAACCAGTAGAACTCCAAGAAAATCATGGACTGGACCCTTAGACTGGGTCTGGACTCCATAAATAGAGCGTGTCCCATCAATATTGTCCCCAGTTAGGATAGAGAAGTTTTTGTGAGCTTCAAATCTTTGAGGAGGCATGATCTAAAAAGCGAACAAATAGGAATTAGAGGAGAATTTATGACCTTAGACTCTACAGATCAAAAATAGAACACAAGAAAGAGAAACATTCCTAAATGCCTTGTAGCCTCCCCCTTATGAGTGTGGTGCACTACACACCCTTAAAAGAAACTCTACTCGACATGGCTTTGTGGACTCCCAATTGACCATGAACTTAGGGCTCTGATACCAATTTGAGATGGACCAAACTAGGGCCTAGATTTATCAGGTTCCTCAAGTCCAATCGGGATGGGACACCACCCCTAATATCTAACCATAACTGTTCGGTAACCTATGTCAGATGAATTTCAAACATACATAGGATAATAATAAATCAAAGACATTAATAAAATCTGTATCCATAACAAACCAAACATCCAACCAAATATCCAACCGATGTCAAACCCAATACAAATATCAATACCAAGGCTGACACCAAAACTAACACCGCTCATGCCCATAGTAGTCACACGAAGCCTATAACCAAAAACAAGGAACATCCAATCGAGACATGCCCCCGACCATAGCCAAAGAAAAAGTCCAAGAAATAAAAATAAAGTAAAAAAGTCCATAGCATGAAGTGGAGTCTTCCAAAGTATATAAGCTCACCATTTCAGTCTGACTTTGAGCTGTCCTTGAATCCAAGTCACTAAGCAGGAGGAGTATAATGGTCGGTTGATGCATTGCACGGGGATACAACTCCCAAAGACAGTTAGAGTAATGAATGCAAGTATATGCTCAGGAATAAGGATAAAATAATGCTATTATTCAAAACAAAAGTAAATAACCATATGCAAATGCATAAATATATAAATATATACCATGCCGGGAAAGTGAATCGATTTAGCATGTATTTAAAACTTTAATCTAGGTTATGTAGCTTGACCGTCCTAAAACCACTCACGGGCTATATGGGTCTAGTGTTACCCCTTGAATGGGCCCCAGTGAGTCAAGCTACATAAATTAGAGATATCATAAGGACCGGGGATTCCCGTATACCCTTTGACCTCCATGATACATATATACAAGTATAAACTTAGGGTATTCCTATGTACACTTCATGTATATGGTCACTATGACCAACCTTCATGTCGGCCAACATGAGCTTCCAATTTTAGTCTATCGGACTCATACCTTCACGGTTACCTATCACAACCCACCATTATTGCCCAATTAAAACATTTAGTATATAACCAAACCAACAATTATAGAATTTAATTACCAAGTCATTATGAAGTGGTATTGTCATACCAACTATAGCTTGAAAGTAATGACATTATCCAATACTTAGGGGATTCGCTTGTTCCCCACACGATTTCCAGTTAAACCAAAACCAAATCCATCGAGGCCTTTCCAAAATCATTTAAAACCAACCAAACTAATTTAAGTTCCATTACCAAACTATGCAATGCAAAGATTTCAATAAAAGCCAAACTATGTGACAAAATTATTCTCATTGGTATTTTATCAAACATGTTAAAGACATGTAGTTTCCATAACCAAAATCAAGCATCAATGACCTATCCTATGAAACCGCATGTTCAAACCACCATTATAACATGAAAATAATAAGAAAAATATGGGAAAACATTATCCAACAAAGAACAATGAAAACCCTCAACATATATTTCCAAAACAAATCAATTCCACAATATTACCATGAAAACCATTCATTAAAACATGTTTTTAGTTGAACTAACAATGCGGGAGGAGTAACATGCCTTAGACACCAAGGAAAATGGAGAGAAACCACCCTTGAGAGACTTAATTGGTCACCTTGAAGAAACCCCAACTTTTTCTTGAATCAGAGAGATTTAAGAGTTTTTGATTAAAAATAATAGGTTAAGAAATCCTCCAAAGGTATTTTTTGTCATGGGGTCAAAAGGGTTTAAGAGGGGAAATGTCCAGAATACCCTCAACTTATATTGTAAAAATTCTCGCAGGTGGGTACGATTAGACCCCTCAACTCGTACCCACATCATATGAGTGGTACCATCTATTCATATCCAAGACAGAAAGTTGGACACCATATTCTACCCAACACACGACTCATATTCCCATCCCGTGACTAGACCATACGACTCGTATGGTCCAACCATACCCAAGAAGAAAATCAAAAGAGGTTGGACACTGGAAAACATACAACTAGGCTATACCACTCACACCCTATCCTCACAAATCTTAGTAAGTAGATCTTACTCAGAGCAAGTCAAGTCACTAAGTTTCAGATTAAGTGAAGGATCAACCCAATTACCCATCACAAAACCTTACGACTCATACCTACGAAGTTGTACCCACAAAAGAAAACTAACCATCACCCATTGAACACCTTACAAGTTCGGTCACTTGGACCATACCCATGCCATAAAACTCGTATGATGAGTTTTCACAAGACTAATGAGCTTAAAGCTTAGGAAATTTCCAAGGACCAAAACCCAGGGTGTTTCAGATACCCATCACAACCAAACCTTGGTTTGGGTCATGACAATCTTAGTATCAGAGAATTTTAGGTCATTGGATGTCCACAATGCCGTGTTAAGTAGATTCCTTTTTATGGGTGTGTAGCACGCCATACTTATAAGGGGGAGGCTACAAGGCATTTAAGAATGTTCCCTTTCTTGTGTTATATTTATAGCTATAGAGTATAGTGTTATGAAACTAATCTAACTCCTAGATTCCTCATATTTTTTAGATCATGCCTTCCTAAAGATCTAATATTTGTAGAAACTCTACTGGAATCTCTATTTTACTTGAGGAGAATGTGGAGGGGACTCGCCCTATTTATGGAGTGCCGACCCAGTCTAGGGTCCTTGCTCCTGACTGTGCCACCCTACAAGGAGTCCCATAAATACCGACTAGTCCTCCTCGGGCTTCTCGGGCTGGTGACACTTATGTTCAATTAACTCAGGGAGATATCTCTAATGTAAAATTCCATCAGTCTATTCATATGCTTACTCAGTTGGTGGCATATAGTATCATCAGTCTGACTGTGTTGGTTTTATTACTATTCATTTAAGGTCATTTTGGTTGGCCAATTTATGAGGTTAAATCCCCCAACCTTTGCAGGCTCTAAGGCTAAGGAGGATTTTCAGGGGTTTATTGATGAGAAGAAAAAGATTTTCAGGGTGATGTATACTACTGATTCTTAGGGGTAGAGTTTGCTGCGTATTAGTTAAAGAATGTAGCTTATTAGTGGTATAAGAAGTGGAAATCTATGAGGGGTGATGATGCTGAGCAGGATGGGTGGGATGGCTTTTCTAGGCCTTTTTATCATTTCTTTTCTCAGGAGTTAAGGGAGGCAAAGTTGAGGAGTTTGTGAATCTAAAGCAAGGTAAGATGAGTGTGAAAGTATATGCATTGAAATTTTAGCAGTTATCTTATTCTTCCTTAGAGTTGGTGTCCACCATGAGATCCAAGTTGAGAAAGTTCTCTTCTGGTTTATCTCGTGACTTTTTACTGAGTGTAAGGCTGTAATATTAAAAAATCATATGGATATCTCTAGGCTAGTGGTTTATATGCAATAGGTTGAGGATAAGAAAAAAAAGTAGATAAATATGGGAGAGAGGTAAAACAAGAAGTTTAGGTATTTAGAGCAGGGTGCAGGTCAGCAAAAAATGAGAGAGATAGTAGATTGTGGACTAAGAAGAAGAATTGGGGAAATTCATATTTGTCTATAGTGCTCCATATCCTAAGCCTTCAGATGATCATCATTTTTAGGCTAGCAGTAGTCCTAAGGCATAGGGTTCCCATTCTCAGGCTAGTGGAGCTCATTTAGACCCACCTTATCCTCCTTATTAATTTTGTGAGTAGCTTCATCAAGGATATTATGAGAAGGGAAGAAATTGGTGTTGTAATTATGGTCGTCTTGGTCATATGCAGTGAGATTTTCCTTCAACTAAAGTTTTCATGGAGCTAATAAGGTTTTAATCGCCACATCTTGAGCTCTTACACCAAAAGGTGCTACTTCTGGTATAGACACTAGTCGGAATCGCTCTATGCACTTGCTACTTATTAGGAATCTGATGCATCCTCATATGTTACTACGGGTATGTTACAACTCTTTTTTTGTGATGTTTATTATTTGCTTGATGTGGGTTCTACCCTATCTTATGATCCCTTATGTGGCTATGCATTTTTGTTTTGGTCCTAAAAATATTTTTGACCCCTTTTCTGTTTCTAATCTAATGGGTGATTTTATTATTGCTAGAAAATTCTATAGAGGTTGTGTGGAGGGCATCTTTCATAGGGAGACATTGGTAGATTTGATAAAGTTGGATATGGTGGATTTCGATGTTATCTTAGGGATGGATTGGCTTCATTTGTGCTATGCCTCTCTAGATTGTAGGACCTAAAATATCAGTTTCCATTTCCCTAATAAACTTGTGATTGAATGGAAGAGAAGTTCCTTAGTGCCCAAAGAGAGGCTTATTTTCTATCCTAGAGCTCAGAAATTTATTTTAAAAGGGTGTTTGTAACATCTAGTTTGAGTTAAGGATTTTAATTCTGAAAATACTTCTTTGCAATTTTTCCTTGTGGTTAATGAATTTCTTGAAGTATTTATCAATGATATTCTCTGAATTCCTCCTGATAAAGAAACAGACTTTGAGATTAATCTTCTACTGGATACTCATCCTATTTCTATTCCTTTTTATAGGATGGCTTTGGCTGAATTAAAGAAGATAAATGAGAAATTGAAAGATCTTCTTGCTAAAGGTTTTATTCATCCTAGTTTTCCCCTATGGCGTATACATTTCATGTGAAAGAAAGATAGGTCTCTTTGGATGTGTATAGATTATTGTCAGTTTAATAAGGTGACAATGAAGAATAAGTACCCTCTTCCTTGGATTGATGACCCTTTTGTATCAACTTCAGGGTGCTAGATATTTTTCTAAGATTGATCTTCAATCGGGTTATCATCAGTTGAAAATTAGGGAGGTTGATTTTCCCAAGATTGCTTTCCAAATTCGATATGGTCACTATGAGTTTTCGGTCATGTTGTTTGGGTTAAATAATGCTCTGGCTATGTTCATGGATCTTATAAATTGGATTTTTAGGCAGTTTCTAGATTTGTTTGTTATAGTCTTCATTGATTTCATCTTGGTTTATTCTAAGAGTAAGGAGGATCATGCCAATCACCTCCGAATTGTATTGCAACCCTTAAGGACTAGAATTTATATGAGAAATTTTCTATGAGTGATTTTTGGCTAAGTGCTATGACTTTTTTGGGGTATGTTGTTTCTAGTGAGGGGATCATAGTGGATCCACAAAAACTTGAGGTATTTAAGAAATGACCTAGATCTACAACTCTATTCAACATTAAGAGCTTCTTAGGCTTGGCTGGTTATTATAGGAGATTTATGGAGAGTTTCTCATCTATTGTTTCTCCATTGATGAAGTTAACTCTGAAGAAGGTTAAGTTCTTATGGTCTGATACTTGTGAGGGTAGTTTTGAGAAGTTGAAGGATAAGTTGACTTCTGCACTAGTTTTGACCCTGCCCGAGGGTACTGATGGTTTTATTGTGTTTTGTTATGTATCCCGTATGGGACTGGGTTTTGTTTTAATGTAGCATAGTAAGGTTGTAGGCTATGTTTCCAGGCAGCTTAAGTCTCATGAGATAAACTATTTGACTCACGATCTAGAGTTAGCGGATGTAGTCTTTTCCTTGAAAATTTGGTGCCATTATCTATATGGGGTGCATATGGATATTTATTCTTATCATAAGATCTTGTAATATGTTTTTACGCAGAAGGAATTGAACCTCAGGCAGAGGCAGTGGCTCGAATTGCTTAAGGATTATGACATGAGTCTTCACTACCATTCAGGTAAAGCTAATGTTATTGATGCCCCTAGAAGGCTGTATATGGGGAGCTTATCCTATGTTGATGAGTAGAAAAAAGGATTGATGAAGGATATTCACAAATTATCTAACTTAGGAGTTTATTTTTTGAACTTTGAGGATGGGGGAGTTATTGTTCAGGAAGTGGTAAAATCATCTTTTGGTGCTGTGGTGAAAGAGAAACAGTCTTTGGATCCCATACTTATGTAGATTATGGATGATGTGGGTTAGTAAAATATTATGGCTACCGAGATTGTGGGAGATATCATCTTGAGGTATCAAGGTAGGTTGTGTGTTCCTAATATTGATGGGCTGTGGGATAGGATTGTGACTTAGGCTAATGAGTCTAGATATACAGTTCACCCGGGTATGACTAAGATGTATCACGACTTGAAGGAGATCTAATGGTAGAATAATATAAAGAGAGATATGGCAAACTTTATGGCTAAGTGTATGGTCTTTTAGCCAGTCAAGGTTGAATATTTGAGGCCTGCCAACATATCCCAAGAGATAGATATGCCTATGTGGAAGTCGGAGATGATCAATATGTATTTTATTGTGGGTCTTCCGTGGTCTCACAATCATTATGATTCCATTTGGGTCATTATGGATAGGATGAATAAGTCTGCTCATATTGTGCTTGTGAGGACTAACTACTCAGGCGAGGGTTATGCTAAGTTGTTCATTAAGGAGACTGTGAAGTTGCATGGTGTGCTAGTGTTCATTATTTAAGATTAAGGTCCACAATTTTCATCTCACCTCTGGTGTTTGTTTTAGAAATGTTTGGGTACACACGTGAACCTTAACACCACTTTCCACCCTCAAATGGATGGAAAAGCAGAGTATACTATTCAAACTTTGAAAAATATTCTAAGGGCCTATGTGATTGATTTTAAAGGTAGTTGGGATAACTATTTACCTCTTATTGAGTTTGCGTACAACAACAATTATCATTCTAGCATTCAGTTGGCTCATTTTGAGGATCTTTATGGTAGGAGGTATAGGTATCCTATTGAATGGTTTGAGGTTGGTGAGACTAGGTTGTTTGGTCCTAACCTGGTTCACCAAGCCATGTAAAAGGTGAAGGTAATTAGGGAAAGACTTAAGACTGCTCAAAGTTTCCAAAAGTCTTATACAAATGTGAGGCGAAGAGAGTTGGAGTTTGAAGTAAATGATTGGGTATTTTTGAATGTGTCTCCTATGAAAGGAGTCACAAGGTTTGGGAAGAGGGGGGAGCTCAGTCCCCGCTATGTTAGATCATACCAGATTGTAAAGAGTGATGGGAATATGGAATATGAGTTAGATTTACCAGCGAGTATGGGTTCCATTCATCCCGTGTTTTATGTGTCCATGCTGAAAAATATGTGGGTGATCCTTCTTTGATAGTGCCAGTTCAGGTCATTGGTGTTACAAATTCCTTGTCTTATGAGAAAGTCCCGATTGAGATATTGGATAGTCAAGTTTGTAGGTTGAGAACCAAGGATGTATCCTTGTTGAAGGTTCTTTGAAGAAATACAAAGGTATAAGAGGCTACATGGAAAACCCAGGAAGATATAAATGCCAAATACCCATCCTTGTTTCCCAGGTTTGATGATAATGCTTAAGGTATGAGTTTTGTTTTCCTCTTGTCACTTTCAGAGTTTGTCATTTGATTCTTGTGTATTCTTTCTATTCTCTTGCTAAAAGTTTCCTAACTCATTATTCGGGCACAAATTATCCTAAGATAGGGATAATGTAACACCTCTTACAATTTTGATTATTTTATTTTTTGACCTTCCCGCATGCGTAATGTCGATTTTTGACTTAAATTATGTTTAGAGATGTTAAAAGGGTGTTTTGGGGAAGTTTTAGATTTTCTAGAAGGGGTTCGAGGTTATTTTGGGACTTCGACGAAGTAACCCTCTGCAAAAAGGTCAGGTCATGGAGGTTATCCTCTGCTATATTGGCGTTGCACAGAGGCTATCCTCTGCGATAACATTCCATGCTGATATTTTAATTTTGTCCAATTTTTATTTTTGTCGCTTAGGGTGAGGGGATTTTGGTCCTTTTACCCCTTGTACAATCTTATAACATAAAATAATCCCATTCCCTTCAGTTTTTAAAGATCAAAACATCCTCTTTCTCTCTTAAACTCAAAACCCAAGAAACTTCAAGGGTTTTACAGTGAATTCATCATCCAGGCTTCAAACTTTGAATTGAATTTAATTTTTTGTGCAGTTCAGGCATGTTTTTGAATGTTCTATAAAAATATAAAACTTACGATGCTTAAAATTATGAGAATATGCATGTACTTAAGGCTATTTTGTTAGATTTGATGTGTTTTTGGAGTGTTGTGCAGAAAATTAGATTTTGGATGCTAATTTTGAGAAAAAGATGAAAAGTGATATTTTGGACACTTATTTGACTATTATTAGGTATTCTTGCCACTTTTCGGATTACACGTGACCAAATCATATGATTGAAGTTGAAGATTTGAAGCTTGGTTGCAAGTGCCAGAGTTGAAGATCCCGAGGGTTGACAGTGCTTCAGTAATTTGGCCATAACTTTTCACCCCGATATTGGATTGAGGAAAAATTGGTATCGTTGGAAAGATAATTCAATTTTCCATATAAGAATTGGAAATTTTGAACCTTATAAGTCAACTTGAATACCACATGTAGCACATACAATCCGTACGTAGGCAAAGCAAGTGACAGAGGTTGAAATGCCGAGAACTGAAGTACAGGAATTGAGCCTATGGTCACTACCAGTTCCCTTCCTACAGGAGTTAGGTACTACCTATTCCCAAATAAAGGGTTCAAGTGTCCTTGGTAAGTGGTCGCCGATGGTGATTTTTCTAGATCATTCTGAAATAGTTTCCTAGGGTTTCCATGTATACCAATAGCACTCATATGGTATTTTTAAGTCCTATTATGTATGGGTAATATCGTTTTGCTATTTTATTTAGGATTTTAATTCTAGGTTTTATTTTAATCTATAAATACCCCTTTAAGCTTTATTTAGATAATCAATTGACACTACTTAGAAAAACACATACACATATTGATTGATTGAGAAGGAGGCCCTTTGGGGTCAAGTTCTCAAACATCTTATTGTTCTCTTTTTCTTATACATTTTAATACTTTTGTATTTCTTCTTTCACTATTGTGAGATTGATTTTGTAATTTTGTCTATGGATTCCATGATTTATCTCATAACTATGAGCGGCTAATTCCCTTAGCTAGGGTTGTGGGAACCCTGGCAGATTAACAAAGCACAAAAAGTGCCAAGTCATTCTAGATAAAGATTCTTGCATGTATTGGGTTTTATTCATTCTTATTGATCTCTTAGCGGTGGCCAACGTTAAGATCCCACCTAGATTATTAGTACTTACCCCAAAAGAGAAGTAGTGACTAGGAAAAGAAGATCACAATAGTAATTTGAAGATTAACGGTCAATCCACACTACTAGGTATTATCTAAGTAAGATAGTTAACTATCATCTAATAACTAATGACCCAAAAGGTAATAGTTAACGGGATCTTGGATAAGGGTTAGTAAGTCGACATCTTGAGACTCCAAAGGTAAAGGGTGAAATCCATCTGCTCGTCCAAAAGACTGTTGATGGTACATAACTTATCAGATACTACATTCAAGGTATTGGAATAGTTCGACAGTGCATGATATGTTTCATGCGTTGAGAATCCATGGGGAGCACAAGCCTAGCGTTCGTCTTAGATTGTTCACAACCAGGAGCAACCAATTTTTTTCCTTTTTCTATTTCAACAAATCCCTCCTTTTTACTTTCCTACACTGCCTGGTGATTGTAACAAGTTCGAGAAGGATTTTCGGCCTATTCCCTGTGGGATCTACCCCAACTTAGTTGGGTTACTATAGTTGACAACGACCATTTAATCCCTCAATTGTAGGTGTATTTTGGGCGTTATCAAATTTTGGCACCGTTGCCGGGGAATACGGTCTCAAAATTCTTAATTGAAGTTGTTGGAGTTTTTGGGTTTTATTTTCTTTTGTTTTGTTTGTTTTATTTCTACTCTTCTTGAGATGACAACCTGTCCAGAGGGGTATGGAGTGATGATGAATCCTTATTTTCTGATCTTCTTCCTTTTGATATGATACATTACAGCAGGAGTGTGATAAATATATTATTGGAACATAATGAGAGCATGTTGGACACGTTAGCGGTCCTAGCAAAAGGAAATCAAGATTGTATTCAAAAGATTGACAGGTTTGGCTTATATATCTACCACTTTAAGTAGAATTGGATGCAAAATCTACTGCGTGTAATGCTCAGCAATATAGTTATGGGTGGTGTGAGACTGAAAAATTTCTGAAAATCCAACTGGAGGAGCAAAAATTGAAGGAGTCAAAAATTTCTCATACTCTTGTTGATAATGCCACACTAAAGGAAAGCATACTAGAGTTATGTGGAGATGTAAGGAAGACTAAAAACCTAGAGTTTAGGCATATTGAACCTCATTTAAAGAATTTTCCACATTGTGTTTGGATAGTTAGATCTTGATCGAGCCATTCAAGCCTGAAGAAGAGTACAAGGATGAGGAAATATACGTTTATATTCTTGAATTTGATGAGCCAGAATTAAAAAACTACATTCCTCACATAAAGGCTAAGAAGTAGAGCATGCTAAATCTATTTCTTAGGTCATTTGTTTTTATACCTCTGCCCTATGAGCATAATGGGAAATAAAAAATAATTAGGGATATAGTACATAATTTCAAAGTGGAAAGAGAAATTTGAAGGTCAACTTTGGGCTAACTTGATGAAGTTTGAGTAATCACGGTACCCATGGTATTGTTGGGAAAGACTGAGTACCCAACCAAGTTCTTTTTTGTCGCGATGTGAAATCAGGCACTTCTTGGGAAACAACCCAATGTATTTTGTTATTTGTATTTGTGTTCGTGATTAGCATCAGATCTTCACACATATGGTGCCACAGATATGTTCCTGACTCTCTTAATTTTTTGGTTTGATGCATTGGGTAAATGCATGGTTTTAAGTTTGGGGTGGACTGATAAGCCATCAATTTGATGATTTTCTAGCACCTTTTAAGCTGAAATTATCATGCTTTCCATTGATTTTATGTTAATCTATTAATTGATAAGTTAAAAAGGAAAGATGAGCAAGTCATTCAACTCAAAAAGAGAAGAAATATGAGCAAAAAGAATAAAAGATGAACTGCAGGCCCAGAAATTGACCCTCAATTACTGCGATCGTGGCCTGAGGGTTGCGATCACTTCTAGTCAATGAGTCATCATAAGGGAGATCGCGATATGACTACCCTGATTGCTGCAGTTTTGAACTAGGTCAAGAAATGGCGATACGGTTGAGCGAAGAAGCTTCAAGGGCAAAATTATAATTCGCTTAAAGAGACCAAGAGCAAGGTGGCATATTTGTAATATTTCCAAATGTGGAATTGGGGCTAATTTAGGGGTTTTGTAGATCATTCTTATCCATCTTTTATCTAACTTCCATTTTACACATTACCTATCCTTAGTTTAAGGTTTTTCAATTTCTTGGAGCTTGGAGCCTAAATTTGTACTAATTTGAGTTAAGATTTAATTAGAGAAACTCCAATGAGTGAATTTGGCATCGTCCATTGACGATTCACTGAATCTTAAAGTGTGGCTTGCCCTATCTTTAATTTATTTAATGAATAACTTTGATGGAAGTTTTGGTTTATTTGTATTTATTATGTCTATGATTTGCTAAATCTACCTCTTGGGGTTATGTTTAAGTCGGGTGTAAGTGTGTGAGTTGTGATGTATTTGTATAGATTTTAGTTAATTGATAATGGGTTCAAGTATTGTTTAGTTAAATTGATTGGGATGGGTGAAAGCCTCAAATACTCAAATGGGTTTGATGGGTGAAAATTCCAAACACATAAAAGCTCAAACCATCCTTGAAAGAGGGGTTTGGGTAAACTTACGAAACCCATATCATCCTTGAAAGAGGGATGTAGGAACCATGGCAATAGTAGATAATTAATGGGTCTAGTTTGCTAATTTTTTGCTATATTATACATAAGGGCGATTATGAGGTTGACTATCCCTTAGGTACCATCCTAGAAATAGGAGTGCCCAATTGAGGTAGTGGGTGGCTTTTATTGACACACTATCAGTTTCGGTAAATGGGTGAGGTAAGTAGCATTGTGAAGATTGATACAATCTTTGAAGATTTTGAGTCTCCTCTTAAGATGATTTGTTGATTTAGAAGGTTCATTTGATACAAAATTGCATCCTTGCATTTTAAATATGTGCTTATTGAAAAATTTTGGTTTACTTGTTGCCATGACATGTTTGAAAAGTCTTTGTAGAGCTTTGTTAGCTTGTTCCTTTAGTATAGCTTTCTCTTGGGTGGATTTGAGTTGAATACCATATCTCATTGAATTTTTCTTGGTTGCTTGAGGACAAGAAATAGTCTAAGTTTGGGGTGTTAATAAGTCATTAATTTGATGATTTTCTAGCACCTTTTAAACCCTAAACTACATACTTTTTCATTGATTTTATGCTAATCTCTTACTTAATGCTCATTTATGCAGGAAAAGTTAAAAAGGACAGATGAGCAAGTCATTCAATTCAAAAAGAGAAGAAATGTGAGAAAAAAGAATAAAAGTTGAACTGCCGCCGACCCAAAAATTGACCCTCAGTTACCGCAATCATGGCCTGAGGTTCGCGATCGCATCTAGCCAACAAGTCAGCATGAGGGCGATCACGATATGACTACTATGATCGTGATAGTGGTGAATATGGTCAAGAAATGGTGATCACGGTTGAGCGGAAAAACTTCAAGGGTAAATTATAATTCACTTAAAGAGACCAAGAGCAAGGTGGAATCTTTGTAATATTTGCCAAATGTGGAATTGGGGCTAATTTAGGGCTTTTGTAGCTCATTCTCATCCATCTTTTATCTATCTTCCATTTTACACAGTACCTATCCTTAGTTTAGGGTTTTTCAAATTTTTGGAGCTTGAAGCCTAAATTTGTACTAATTTGAGTTAAGATTTAATTAGAGGAACTCCAAAGATTGGATTTGGCATCTTTCATTGAAGATTTAATGGAGCTTAAAGTGTGATTTACTCTATATTTAATTTATTTAATGAATAACTTTGATGGAAGTTTTGGTTTATTTGAATTTATTATGTCTATGATGTGCTAAATCTACCTCTTGGGGTTATGTTTGAGTAGGTTGAAAGTGTGTGGGTTGTGATGTATCTGTATATATTTTAGTTTGTTGATAATGAGTTCTAGTATTGATTAGTTAAATTGATTGGGATGGGTGAAACCCCCAAATAGTCAAATGGGTTTGATGGGTGAAAATTCCAAACTCTTGAAAGCTCAAACCATCCTTGAAAGAGGGGTTTGGGTAAACTTATGGAACCCATATCATCCTTGAAAGAGGGATGTAGGAACCATTGAAATAGTACCCAATTAATAGGTGTAGTTTGCTAATTTTTTTTCTATCTTATACATAAGGGCGATTATGAGGTTGACTATCCCTTAGGTACCATCCTAGAAATAGGAGTGCCCAATTGAGGTAGTGGGTGGCTTTTATTGACACACTTATTAGGTACTTGAAAGAGTCAATGAGTGACATCTTTGAGGTTTTATCGAAAAATAAACCTCAAGGACTTTCACCCTAGCCTACCACATCATCAACTATTAGAGTTTGCACCGAATCTTCACGAATCCATGCATGACTTACCCCTAGGAAAGCATAACCCCAAGATCCGTTCTTAATTATTTATGATCTAATTATTCATAGTCTCAAATCAGTCCCTTAGAATCCCAAGGATTGTTTATCCATTTGTAAATATTGAAAACCCCCCAAACCATTTTGTATCATTAGTTTGAACTTAGCAAGCAACTTTTATTTTGAATTTAATCAATTGCCACTCACATTGTTCCTTGTGGATTCGACCTTGACTCTTATTTGGGTAAATATATTGACAACGATCGCCTTACACTGAAATTGACGTGTAAGTTGAGCGTTATTGAAAAAAGGCACCGTTGCCGGGGAACAATTTGGTATATTGAGTTAGTTTGGAATTTTAGCTTACTTTCTTTAATTCAAACTTGTAAATATTTGTTTGTGATTTTGTTTGTTTCTTGTGTTAGGTAGATTTTCTTTATTTTTGTGTATTTCTTACTATGGAGTCAAGGAATGAATGTGGGTTTGGTGGTTGGAAAGTATATCTTGATAATCCATGTCCATATTATGGTGGACCCTACTTTTGGAAAGAATGTAGATATTCTTCCCGGAAATAGATGAGTGAACTATCTCGATCCTATAGGGAGTATGGATGTTCTCTATGTGGTGGTCAAGATGGACATAAGAGTGATTGTCCAAATGCCCCCCTTCCCCCATTATGCTAACCGAATTGCCAGTTCTTCTTATGCTTTTGTAGGTCTTATGAAAAAGAATGGGCAGAATGAAGCACTAAAAATATTAGTATTAAAGCAATGCTTCAGCATATCTTGGAACGGGTGGAATCAACTGAGGTTAATATGCATGTCATTCATCAATCCATGGAGGCATGTAATGAGAAAGAACAACATGTCGGATCCAATAGTTTTGAAGAAATGCTATAAACTCTTTTGGATTGGACAACTACATTAGATGAGGATGTGCACGACTTGCACAAATCCATGGCGGCATTTGGAAAAGAGAGTTAAAAGGAAAAAGAAGTGGGTGAAGATGCAAATCCTTCAAGCACCATAAACACACCCACTCTTAATATTGGGGTTGAGTAAGAAGAGGTGTCAAGCCATATGGTCTATAGTGATCTTGGCGTTGAAGAACCCTTGATGATTTCCAAACTATCCAAATCAACTAAAGAAGAAGATGCCAAAGATGAGAAAATGGTACTGGAGTCGAACGAAGAAATCAAGCACAATCCTTTTGAAGAATCTAGTCCATTTAGGGGTAGGAATGCTATTCTGAAATTGAGGGATAGTCCTCATTCAAACCATTTTTGAACATTGTGCTTGGAGGATGTGATGAAAGTCCACCTATCCAAGAAAATGATGTGTTTTGAGGATGAGGAGCAAAATTCTTACATTTTGGAGTTTGTCATTCCAAAAGAGAAAAATGAAGCCCCCCACTTGAAGGACAATAATGGTAAAATTCAATGTAAAACAAGTGGATTTTTTATGTTCTCATCGATACCCAACGAGCCAATTCGGAAATTTGATATGAAGTTGGATAAAAGATTCAAGTCGTCAAAGTAGCGAGATAAAGAAAGTGTTGTTGTGTCCTTACCTTTGCCCAATGTGCCGCAAAGATGTATTGATCAAAAGTTGGGTTGACGCTTCAAATCCACCAAGTGGAGACATAAATAATAGCCAAAAGATGTTGTGCCACGACTTTAACTAAGGCACTTCTTGGGAGGTAACCCAAGAAATTTTTCTTGATGTTTTCCAATACTTTTTCTTATTTATTAAATTTTTATCTTGTTTTTGGGTGTTTGTAGGTGATATCACAAGTTGCAATGGGTACCTCAAGAATGAAACCTCGGATAAGTATATTGGACTTTCATTTTTATCACTTTTCTCTCTTTAACAAGCTCACAAGGTATGCTCCTAAGTTAAATCTTCTTTGAAGTATGAATAGTGATCACATTCAATAATTTCTTTTGGTTTAAATTTATTTTATTTGAACTTAATTTAGTGGAATGTGGTTTTTGGGGTGAAGATTTTGAATGTGTGCCTTGGTTCAGATGCCCAATCACAAAATTTTGCTTACATACACTAGTGCACACCATGTGTTTGAGGAAATACCCACTTGAGGTTTATTTGCTTAATTGAGTGGTGGGAGATTTAATTTGGTTATCATAATTACAAGTGGTATGTTTGGTAATGAATTGATGCATTGGTATTGTTCACATATGTTGTTATTCTATCTATTCAAGCTCTTACTTTTCATGCACACCATATGTTTGTTAAAATTTCAATAAGAGAGAAATGCCTTATATGCTTGTAAAGGCTAATGCGAACTTTCTTGGAGCCTTATGTGATCATTTTTGGAGCATAGATTTGAGTCCAATTGATCTTGAATGTGATATAATCGGTGGTCTTTGATTGAAATTATTGAGGAATGTTGTGCCCAGGGTATGAGAGACATAAATGCTTGCTTTGCCCTATGATAGATTGAGTGACACCATTCTTAAGGGCATAGGGTTATTTGTGTTTCTATTGGTGTTATGAGTGTTTTATGATCTAAATGGGCGATATATGAAGTGGTGAGGTAATAATACCATGAGGTATAATGATAATGTTGACTTGCATTCACCCAAGTTTTTCTTTAATTATTTAGGAAGAGGCGAAAGTTCAAAAATACTTTCAAAATGTCATTGGCAAGAAATAAAATGATTTTGAGAAAAAAATATATAGTTTTTTTTTTAAAATGATCAAGGATGTTTTTGAGCTTTCTTTTAAGTGAGACCATTAAATTTAATTTTTGTCTCTCTCTTTACAAGGATGAGTCCTCGACTCAGAGTAACTTATTAAGCTCAAATTGGTTGGGAGACTAACTTTTTGCTCAATAAGTATGATGCCATGAGTGGTGAGATTTTTGAAATAATTCTTGTACATATGTGTAGTCTAGAACTTGCCCCGAGCACGTTCGAAGAGAAATCCTAGACGAGCTTGTTTTGGAAAATGATCCAAGGCCATTTTTGACCCGTCACATAGACAAATTACCATCTTAACATTTTTCCCTAGTTAACCCCTTTGAGCCTTTTTTACCATTTTTCTTTATTTTTGAAATAATAACTTTGCTAAAACTCCTAAGTCCTTTTAAAATCTTCTTTTTGGCACTTAACCTCCTTTGATGTATTGAATGATTCAAAGTAATGAAATGTAGGAGAAAGACTAAGTTTGGAGGGGGAGGTTAATGTGATGTGCTAATATGAGCCAAGAAAGGTGTATATAAGGTGGTCAAATTATGTTCTTAAGGGACAAGAGACATACTTGATGGTAAAGTTGTTAAGCCTAGCCCATAAAATATGATGAAAAATGAGGTGAATGAGGGTGTTAAGAAGCTCTTAAAGTTAGAAAGTCTCTTGACAAAACCAAGGAAATGAAGAAAGAAAATGGTGTCTTTGAAGTAAATGCTAATCAGAAGGTTGAAAAAAAAATGGAAAAATGATTTAAAGGAGAATAAGGTGGGTAGTTTAAAATTTTTGGAAAAAGAGGGTTGAGAAATTGCATTGAAGGAGGTATTTTAGTCACGTGATCCATATATATTCCTTCCCGCACTTTAAAACTTCATATTGACCAGCAAGACCTTGGTGATTCCAAACTAAGTAAGCCTACATTAGTGACAAAAACACAATGGCAAGCTTATGGTTCTACTCATTGTACTTGAATTTTTTTGCGAGAGTGAGTGTGAATTCTTTCATTATTTGAGCTCCTTTAAAAATTTAAATGTTTTGTATGTGTGGATCTAACTCTTGCATGTGGGCAACATCGATACTTTAGGGTAGAGTGTGAAGTCTTACTATCGGTTTTGGTAAATGGGTGAGGTAAGTAGCATTGTGAAGATTGATACAATCTTTGAAGATTTTGAGTCTCCTCTTAATTTGATTTGTTGATTTAGAAGGTTCATTTGATACAAAATTGCATCCTTGCCTTTTAAATTTGTGCTTATTGAAAAATTTTGGTTTGCTTATTGCCATGACATGTTTGAAAAGTCTTTGTAGAGCTTTGTTAGCTTTTTCCTTTAGTATAGCTTTCTCTTGGGTGGATTTGAGTTGAATACCATATTTCATTGAATTGTTCTTGGTTGCTTAAGGACAAGCAATAGTCTAAGTTTAGGGTTTTGATAAGTCATTAATTTGATGATTTTCTAGCACCTTTTAAACCTAAACTAAATGCTTTTCCATTGATTTTATGTTAATCTCTTACTTAATGCTCATTTGTGCAGGAAATGTTGAAAAGGAAAGATGAGCAAGTCATTCAAGTCAAAAACAGATGAAATGTGAGAAAAAAGAATAAAAGTTGAACTGCCGGCCCAGAAATCGACCCTCAGTTACCGCAATCATGGCTTAAGGTTCGCGATCGCATCTAGCCAACAAGTCAACATGAGGGCGATTGCGATATAAGGGTTTTGTAGCTCATTCTCATCCATCTTTTATATATTTTCCATCTTACACAGTACCTATTCTTTGTTTAGGGTTTTTCAATTTTTTGGAGCTTGGATCCTAAATTTGTACTAATTTGAGTTAAGATTTAATTAGAGGAACTCCAAAGAGTGGATTTGGCATCTTTCATTGAAGATTAAGTGGAGCTTAAAGTATGGTTTACCCTATATTTAATTTATTTAATAAATAACTTTGATGGAAGTTTTGGTTTATTTGAATTTATTATGTCTATAATGTGCTAAATCTACCTCTTGGGGTTATGTTTGAGTAGGTTGCAAGTTTGTGGGTTGTGATGTATCTGTATATATTTTAGTTTGTTGATAATGTGTTCTAGTATTGCTTGGTTAAATTGATTAGGATGGGTGAAATCCCCGAATACTCAAATGGGTTTGATGGGTGAAAATTCCAAACTCTTGAAAGATCATACCATCCTTGAAAGAGGGGTTTGGGTAAACTTACGAAACCCATATCATCCTTGAAATAGGGATGTAGGAACCAAGACAATAGTAGACAATTAATGGGTGTAGTTTGTTAATTTTTTTCTATCTAAGACATAAGGGCGATTATGAGGTTGAGCATCCCTTGGGTACCATCCTAGAAATAGGAGTGCCCAATTGAGGCAGTGAGTGGCTTTAATTGACACACTCGTTAGGTTTTTGAAAGATTCAATGAGTGACGTCTTTGAGTTTTTTTCAAAAAACTAGCCTCAAGGACTTTCAACCTAGCCTACCACATCATCAACTATTAGATTTTTCACCGAATTTTCACGAATCCATGCATGACTTGCCCCTAGGAAAGCATAACCCAAGATTCATTCTTAATTGTTTACACTATAATTATTCTTAGTCTCGAATTAGTCCCTTAGTGTAACACACCAAGAACCTATCCCGAGACGTCACACGGTGCTTAAGGCCACACGTTACCTCAAGCTAACCCTCTAAGCCCGTCATCACTTTCAGAACTCACTATAACACTAATAATTTTAAAATAGGGAAGAATAATCATGTCATGAGCATACTGTGATACGAAGAAATACTGTCCTGTACAAAAAAATACTGAAAGTTCTGTACATATTGGTACTCTAGTCTGACAAATCCTTTACTACAAAAGACTGAGGAGCCATTGGGATAGATCCCCAACTGACTCGCCTGAACTGAAAAGAAATAACCATCTACTATCAAGGCAAAAATCAGGGACATAGGTCCTCGAACCATAAGGACTTACCAACTGTAAGAATGTAGATGCAGGTACTCAAAAATCACTGTCGCTGCTGAGACTGAGCACCTGAACCTACATCACGAGAAAATATAGAATATAGAAGAGTATGGGAATCAGTACTTGGGATTGTACTGAGTATGTGGGGGTGTATGCAACACTTTTAAACAATATCATAAATGTAAAACAAAGTCATGCATGCTGACAATAATGACTTTCTTCGCTTGAATTTCTTGAAACATAATTTCCATAAATCATCGATAATAACACATACTTCACAAATATCATAAATCATTGGACTCAACTCAAACTCTTTAACTCATGACTTAGAGTGATCGGTAACTCAAGAAACTTAGACTATTATGGACTTGGGTGTTTCTTATAACCGACCTAAACTATGTGAGCTACATGTAGTCTAACGTTTTGCCTTCCTGAGGAATGAACCCCACATTGGCGGGAGCGTTATACTTTTTCCAGGGAGTATAACCTCAAACCAATCTCTGTGATCACAAACTCGTCACTTTGGCCCTCAAATCTCATTCCTACAGTGGCACATAGTTTTGAGGAAGTAGGATGCACTGAACCCACACTTCTCACTCGGTGCTAAATACTCCTCCCAGACCTAGCTCAGATCGCGTTAGGAAATCCACCTCAATCAACTCAAGGGTCTATCATAGAGACCAAAATCATAAATATATCTCATCTGTAAATCATTAACAATTTGTGGATTCCTAACTTGACTCAACTGAAAACAATCTTTCTGAACATCAAATACACTTGCTTATCAAATCGTATCAAGTATCAAGGCTTCAAGAAAACATCATAAAACTCATTCTTGACTCTCAAGCTCAAAATCAATATATATTCAATAATCAAACTTCTCATGGAAAAGCATAAATCATGACACTTAAATCACTTAGAAATCATCATCTCATGATAACAATATACAACTCATGGCATAAATTCTCAATTTAAGAAATAAAACAATGAAATAGTCTTATATATTAATCTTGAATAGCTCAATTCTCATAAATAATTGATAAAGTAATTTGGGTGTAAACCCACTATGAAAAATCATGAAATTCAATAGTAGAAATTAAATCTTTGGGCACAAGAACGAAAGAAGTGTCCTTGTTCAAACCCCACATACCTTGATTATTATCCAGGATGAATAAACTTGCTATAGACTTCTTTTTCCACTTCTTGAGTTAGAGATCTTAATGTTCTTGACTTGGAAGTTTTAAATCTTGAACTAATTTTTGAAAACCATGGCTTGATGTTGACATGTTTAGACAAGAATTGGATTGAATTTTGGAGAGAAACCCTAGAATTTTGGAGAAGATGGAAGAGGAAATATGGATTTTCTCCCTCACTTGTATATATATAAAGGGTAAGGACGGGTGGAAAAGACCAAAATACCCTTGAGTAAATTCTAGAACTGGAGCCCAATTTTTGGCCCTGGTGTGACGCGCCTGGATCGCGGTCCTTCACTAAAATTGGACAATTGGGAAACTGCTCAGTGGCGCAACACGGTGAAGTCGCATTTTCCACCTTGGTCATGACCTGGAAGGGCACCGTGACGCGGTGGAATCGTGTTGGTGCACTGGAATTTGATAATCCTAAAATTAAGCCTTAGTGAGATGCGTCAATATCACGGAGGCTCACTGGAAATTGACAATTGCCATTTTGGCTGGCTCTGTGACGCGCTAAAGATTGTTAATCCATTTGAAGCCCAAGGATTGTTAATCCATTTGAAAAGATTGAAAACCCCAAAACCATTTTGTATCATAGGTTTGAACTTAGTAAGCAACTTTATTTTGAATTTACTCAGTTGCCACTCTCACTATTCATCATAGATTCGACCACGACACTTATTTGGGTAAATATATTGACAACGACTGCCTTGCGCTTAAATTGACGTGTAATTTGAGCGTTATTATGGGGATGCTTATAGGTTTTGATGTCCTTTTAGATTTTTGTTGCCGTGTCTCTTTTCCCCGGAGTCTTGTTCCTAGAAGAGCTGACATGTTTAGGCGTATTGTATTTTGTTTTGTGATGTTTTTTGGTTAACTAGGGGAAAAATAAGTATCTAGGGAAGTTGACATATTATTGTTGATTTTCGAGATAAATAATAATACCTCTCCTATTGTCTGTTTTTGAATTATATGAAATGTATATATATATGTGACTATTGTGAATCTTGTTATGGAATTAGAATTAGGGACACAATAATAACTTGCTAATAATTGCATGAACCGGATATGTTGTAGCTTGTGATGTGACACTGTTCTATTTGTGTGTGAGATTCTACTTTGTTCCCTTTATGCGATTAAATCCAGACTTTGCCCAGTTAGTCTTGCCTAGGTTGTACGATAGTTGGTTAGGAAAGGATCATAGGCCGTTTTTGATATTAGTCCACTTTTAGACTATATGACCTTTCATGGGTGAATTTTATCCTTTGATCCCGATTGCCTATTTTTTTTGTTACCCTTTTCGCCTTCCCATTTATGTTACAATGAACTTGTTTTGGCCCTGGTCCTCCTCGAACATTGTGCACCTCAACTCAGGCAAATTGCCTAAGTTGAGGGTGGATATTATAGGGGTACGTAATGTATAGTGGGAATGAAGAAGGGTAAAATAAGACAAAGGAAATAAGGGATGGTTATGGTAGAAAAAGAGAAGAAAGAAGAAAATAAAATAAAAGAAAAATTTGCAAAAGAAAGAATAAGAAAACCACACCCAACCTAAATGTTCTTTAAAATTAAAAAGAGAGAAATAAGGGTAGAAATAAAGTGAAAAATGGTTAATAAGTGAGACCCCAAAGTTAGTGTAGTTCCAAGGAGTCTTAGTCACTTTAAAATTTCCATATGTATCATACCAGCGTGTAATACCCTGTATATTTCTAAGCTAGAAAATGAACCATTGTTCCTACACATGAAACCTCCTATCCTATGATTCATATTGGAGTAAATGAATTAGGATGAGTATCCTAGTGATAATAGATCTTGTGATGTGTTAATCATGTTCATAAGAGTCACTTAGAGTAAGCCAAGCTAAGAACTTCTGAATCCACCAAGTTTTCGTGTGTGATTTCATATAGGTCATCTTTGAACAAGCATAAATTGGTTTATAGGTGGTATTTTTGCATATTTATACCCTCCAAATTTTAGAGAATTGAATAAGATTTCCGTCGATACCAAATTTGCCTAAAACGGACACCCGGTGAAGAAGTTATGGCGATTTAAAGTTTTAGCAGTGTCATTTCAGTCAGTGGCACGTCGCGCCGTAAGCCAAAATGACGTTTGTCAATTTCCAGTGTCTCTCCGTGATTCCACCGTGTCACGGTGAGTTTCCAGGTCACAAACAGGGGGCAACGCGATATCTCCGCGTCGCGCTGGGGGCCCAAATTGGGTAATTTTCACAGAAATTAAATGACGCATCTAGATAGGTATTTGGGCCATTTTTCCACCCCTATATATATTCCATAAACACAAAATTAAGTTCTTATTTACCCAAAACATACTCTTTCTCTCAAAATCCTCTCGAGAACACATTAGGGTTTTCAATTAGGGATTCAAGTTCAAGCAAATTCCTCCATCAATCAACAAGAATCTTTCATCTAAGGTATGCGTAGTGTTCATATATGGATCCATTTCATTCATAGAGATCAAGAACCATGTTTTAAATATTATATTGTGATTGTCTTATTGTGATATTACCATGTACATGCTGATGATTGTTGTTTAAGTTTCAAGATGCTATCAAAGGTGTTTTCATGAAGTATATGTGTTCGTTAGTTAAAATACATGAACTTTATGTGGTTTAAAATGGGGAAATTCATGAAAACACACCTAAGCTAAAAGAATGCATGTAAAGTGTTTGATAAAAGGCCTAGGATGATAGAATTTGTGTCCCATGATTTAATAGTGCTTAAATGAGAAGTCCATGCTCTATGCTTTATGATTTCACATGAATTCCACGTGATCGATATGCATCATTGTTGTGATATGGATTGAGCATGATATTGAAGCTATGAAAGTGTACACATGTTGTATGAATTTCCTTTCCATACGTAAGATGTTGAGAACTATGCTTAGTGTGAAATCCCATACTTATGATATGGTGAATTGTGGACTCCAATTTTTTTATGATCAAGTCAGTTATGTGTGTCAGTTTTCTTCAATCTAGTCCTGGGGGTACTTGTACCCGAAAAATATAGCTGTGTGCCTAGATCCATGTCACATTATCATGATAATCTCAGTCAAGCCATGATCTATAGAACTTAGTCAGTCATGTGACTCAGGAAATTTAAGAAATCTTATGATCTCAATAAATTCTCAGATAGTAGTACTATTCTGTCAGTCAACGGAAGTCAGTTACTCAGTCCATGTACATCCAGTTAAATCATGTTTAGTCTCTTCAGATGGGAGTAGAAGTTAGCACTGAGTAAACCCAAAGATGGAAACTCACCTGCCAGTTTAAGGTGTGATTCTTAGTAGTCATCCTTGTGTTCCAGAACTACGTAGCCATCGTAGGTTGAGACATCTTAACCTTCCAGAGTACGGTTGATGAGGTGGCTTAACCTGTTAGTTTAGGGATCCCACCATTCTCATTTGAGTACCTTCCAGCTAAGGGTCACTTACAGCTGTCTTTACCAGTGGCGCGGTATTGACACCCTTCCAGTCGGGGCAGAGATTGGACACCAACTTAGCTATATGCATTATTGGAGCATGTCGGATAAACAACTACCTCCCACAATTTGAGTATCATTCTCAGTAAAAGAACTCAGATAGTTTTTCAAGATATTAGGAATGTCAGATCAGTTAATTCAGCCATAGTACAGAACTCATGTTGTTCCCTCAGATTCAGGACTGTCAGACACAATCATCTATGTATTCAAAATTCTAGTATCAGTCATGTTAGATATCAGTAAACCATGTATTAGTGTACAAATCCAGATTCGCGTATTCATGATCTCAGTTACTATGTATGCATGCTTGCATTCTCACGTTCATATTAGTCATTCAGTTAGTATTGCTCATGCATGTAAACCTTTTTGCATTTAGCCTACCCCACTCGTATACTCAGTACTTTCAATTGTACTGATGTATTTGCGCTGTGGTGCTTTCTTTTATGTTACACCATTGGTTCAGAGTCACGAGTTCCATATCAGCTGTAGCTGTAGCATTCCAGTCGCAGAGTTGCAGTGAGTCCTCATCCATTCAAGGACGATATTATTTTATTTCATTCATTATTTCAGTTCAGTTTTGCTAGACGGAGTTAGTTAGAGACATGTTCTTTAACTCCTTATTTTAGACAATATTTAGAGGCTTTCAAATTTACTTTAGATTTTAGATTCAACTTTCAGTTGTTTTGGGTATTTGTTACCCTATATGGATGTTATTATTTATCAGATATTCTATTCAGTTGAACCTTATGGCCTATTGTTCATGTTTTCCACATTCTACAAGTATATTATGCAGTGTACAGGTAAAGATATCAGTCATGGGTTAGCTTGTGGTCCCTCGGGGTCATAAGCACCGTTTAGAATTTTTGGTACCAGATTTGTGGCGTTACAAACTTGGTATCAGATCCTAAGGTTCAATAGAGTCCTAGGAAGTCTGAAAGACGCATGTAGTAGAGTCTTGTGCATGGGTATGTTGTGCGTCACATTTATGTGTAAGAGGCTATGAGATGTTTTAGGAACAGTTTCTCCTTTTTCAGTATTCATGTCGTGCTAGTGAGCATAATCTCAAGTTAAACTCTCAGTCTAATCTGTTCTCTTATTTCTGAATATGCCTCCAAAGAGAAGAAACCAGCCATCTCCTCAGCCCGAAGATCCTTTGGGCGAACATGTTTCTCATGCGGAGTTTAGGGATGCATTCAGCACACTTGCTAAGTCTGTGGCTGCCCAAAATGAATGTCCACCAGTTATTCTAGCCAATCCAGTGGCCAACTCAGCCGCAACTAGTATTCGAGACTTTACCCAAATTAACCCTCCATCTTTCTTTAGGTCTAAGTCTGGTAAATACCCTCAGGAATTCATTGACCAAGTCCAGAAGGTCATAAACATCATGGGAGTTACTTCTTGTCAGAGTGATGAGTTAGCCACATACCAGTTACAGGATATTGCTCATAGTTGGTACAAATAGTTGAAGTTCAAGAGGGTAGATGGTGCAGGTCCTATAGAGTGGGAGGATTTGTCACGGCTTTCTTAGACAAATTCTTTCCCCAAGTGCTGAGGGAGGCAAAAGTTCTCGAGTTCATCATCCTCAGGCAGGGAAATATGACAATTAAAGTGTATTCTCTCAGATTTACTCAGCTAGCCAGATATGCCCCTCATGTGGTTGCAGACAACAGAGCTAAGATAAGAAAGTTAGTGTCAGGAGTGAATGATAGCGTGGTAAATGAGTGTAGGTCTGCGATTCTGAACAGTGATATGAATTTAGTTAGGCTCATGACCCATGATCAACAATTAGAGGAGAAGAATATTAGGACTAGGGAGAGGTAGAACAAGAGACCATAATCAGGCAGTTTCAATTTTACTTAACCCAAATCAGAAGAAGGAAACAATTCACAGTTTCTTCCCAAGCCAGCAGTTCTAGCTCCTTTCTCTACCAGTTCCCCAGTGCCAAAATTCAAAGATGGCAACAGAGATCGACTACCAGTCTCTAAGTCTTAGGGAAGTGCTTGAACTAATCCCCTGTGTCAGACTTGTGGTAAGAACCACAAGGGTACCTGTAGAGCTGGTAGCGATATTTATTTCGGTTGTGGCAAGCCAGGACACAGAATTAGAGAGTGTCTGTATTCAGGTCTACAGGGTCAGCAGAATCGTTCCATAGCCCAGTCCGGTCGCCCAAATCAGTAGGGTGCCACTTCCAGTGCTGCTAGTGGGAAACGCTCAAACAGACTCTATTCTCTTCAGACCCGACAAGATCAGGAAAATTCTCCTGATGTCGTTACTGGTACGTTACATATTTTCATGTTCATGTTTACACTTTTCTAGATCCAGGTGCATCCTTGTCTTTTGTTACTCCTTACATAGCAGGCAATTTTGGAATCAATCCTGAAATTTTAGCAGAGCCCTTTTCAGTCTCTACCCCAGTGGGTTAAACTATTATAGCTCGGTGGGTTTACAGGAACTACGTGATTATGATATTTCAGAAAGCCACGTTAGCAGATTTAGTCGAGTTAGAGATGACTGATTGTGATATCATTCTCAGCATGGATTGGCTTCATTCCTTCTATCCCACAGTCGACTGCAGAGATAGGATAGTTCAATTTTAGTTCCCGAATGAGCCCGTCCTAGAGTGGAAGGGTAGTACTTTATCTTTCAGGGGTTAAATTGTTTTTTACCTTTGAGCAAGAAAAATGATTTCTAAGGGATGTGTTGATCATCTCGTTCATGTTGAAAACTCTGGTTCCAAATCTCGTAGCTTTGAATCAATCCCAGTGGTTAACGAATATTCAGATATCTTTCCCGAAGATCTTTTGGGCATTCCTCCCAAAAGGAAAATAGATTTCGGCATTGACCTTATTCTAGATACTCAGCCTATTTTTATTCCACCATATAGAATGGCACCAGCAGAACTCAAAGAACTGTAGGATCAGTTGAAGGATCTCTTAGATAAGGGATTCATTATACCTAGTGTTTCTCGTGAGGCGCACCAGTCTTATTTGTGCGCAAGAAAGACGGTTCTCTCAGGATGTGTATTGATTACCATCAGCTCAATAAAGTTATGGTCAAGAACAAGTATCCTCTTCCCAGAATAGATGACTTATTT
Organism: Capsicum pubescens; assembly: GCA_030864215.1. NCBI lineage: Eukaryota > Viridiplantae > Streptophyta > Magnoliopsida > Solanales > Solanaceae > Capsicum > Capsicum pubescens. Next base: position 125,727,458 of record CM061546.1, on the reverse strand, counting down.
CACCAACTTTAGGGTGCCAGTTATTTCTCAAAGAAGACCTCAGATCAGGCTATCATCATCTTAGAGTTAGAGAATATGACATCCCGAAGATAGCTTTTCGTACTCGGTATGGTTACTTAAAATTTCTAGATATGTCCTTTGGTCTTACCAATGCCCTAGCCGCTTACATGGACTTGATGAACTGTGTGTTCAAGCAGTACTTGGACATGTTCGTCATAGTCTTCATAGATGATATCCTGGTCTATTCCCGCACAAAGCGTGATTATTCAGACGATTTCAGAATTGTTCTTCAGAATCTCAGAGATCACCAGCTATTCACCAAATTTAGTAAGTGCGAGTTTTGGCTAAGTTCAGTAGCATTCCTTGGCCATAGTGTTTCCGTTGATGGAATTAGAGTAGATCCTCAGAAGACCAAAGCGGTAAGAAACTGGCCTCACCTTGTCTCTCCACAAGATATAAGGAGTTTCTTGGGTTTGGATGGCTATTACAGGCGGTTTGTTAAGGTATTTTCTTCTATTGCATCCCTAATGTACAGATTGACTCAGAAAAAGGTCAAGTTTCAGTGGCCAGACCCTTGCGAGAAGAGTTTTTAGGAATTGAAGACTCGACTCACCTCAGCTCCAGTCTTAGCTCTTCCAGATGGTTTAGATAGGTTCGTAGTATACTGTGATGCATCCAGAGTAGGTTTGGGTTGTGTCCTCATGAAGCATGGTAAGGTCATAGCCTACGCCTCCAGGCAGTTAAATCCCTATGAGAAGAATTATCCTACTCATGATCTTGAGTTAGCAGTCGTAGTATTTGCCTTGAAAATTTGGAAGCATTATCTATACGGAGATCATGTAGATGTCTTCATAGATCATAAGAGTTTGCAATATATCTTTTCTTAGAAAGATATCAATCTTCGTCAGAGAAGGTGGTTAGAGCTCTTGAAAGATTATGACATGAGTGTCCTTTATCATCCGATCAAGGCCAACGTTGTGGCCGACGCTCTCAGTAGACTCTCCACGGGTAGTGTTTCTGACGTTGAGGATAGAAAGAAAAAAATAGCTCAGGAAATCCATCAGCTTGCCAGACTAGGTGTTCGCTTAGTCGATTCTTCAGAGGGTGGTGTATATGTTCAGGATAGTTTAGAGTCATCTCTAGTTTCCAAGGTGAGAGAAAAGAAAGTCAGGGATCCTAGAATTGTCAATCTAAAAGAGTTAGTTCAAAATTAGAAAGTAGAGGTTTTCTCCCAAGGGGGAGATGGTGTCATTCGTTGTCAGGGTCGTCTCTTTGTTCCAGGTATAGATGATTTAAAGTGACGAATTCTTGCAGAAGTGGATGGTGTGAGATACTCTATTCATCCAGGGTCTACTAAGATGTACCGCAACCTATAAGAGATCTATTGGTGGAGTGGAATGAAGAGAAATGTTGAAGAATTTGAAGCTAAGTGCCCTACATGTCAGCAGGTTAAGATAGAGTATCAGAAACCTAGTAGTTCCATACAGGAGTTCACCATTCCTACTAGGAAGTGGGAAGAAGTGATCATGGACTTCGCGATGGGTTTGACTCAAACTCATCATCAACATGATTCTGTTTGGGTCATTGTAGATAGAATGACCAAGACCACCCATTTCCTTCTAGTCCATACATCTTATTCAACAGAGGATTATTCCAATCTCTATATCAGGGAGTTGGTCAGATTACACGGTGTTCTATTATCTTTCATCTCATACAGATGTACCTAGTTTACCTTTCACTTATGGAGAGCATTCCAAAAGGGTCTTGGTACCTAAGTTCATCTCAGTACAGCTTTTCATCCTCAAACAGATGGTCAAGAAGAAAGGACCATTCAGACTCTTGAAGATATGCTAAGGGCGTGTGCAATTAATTTCAAGGGAAGTTGGGATGACCACTTGCCTTTGATTGAGTTTGCATATAACAATAGTTATCATTCCAGTATTAAAATGGCTCCGTTTAAAGCTCTCTATAGTAGGAGGTGCAAATCTCCAATCGGGTGGTTTGAAGTTAGTGAGGCATCAGTCATAGGGCCTGACTTAGTATTTGACACCTTAGAGAAAGTCCAGTTAATTAGAGAAAGACTCCAGGCTACTCAGAGCCGACAGAAGTCATATGATGATGTTCATAGAAAGGATCTCGAGTTCGAGGTCGATGACTATGTCTATCTAAATATTTTTCCCATGAAGGGAGTGAAGCGGTTCGGCAAGAAGGGAAAGCTCAGTCCCCAATATATCGGTCCCTTCAAGATTCTCAGTCGCTTAGGCAAGGTAGCTTATGAGCTCGAAATGCCTTCAGATCTAGCCTCAGTTCATTCAGTCTTTCATGTCTCTTTTCTCAAGAAGTGTATAGGTGATCCATCAGCCGTAGTCCCTATTCAGAGTATTGTCAGTTAGAACAGTCTCTTCTATGAGGAAATTCCGATCAAAATTCTAGACTATCAGACTCGTGGACTGAGGAACAAAGAAGTCCCTCTAGTCAAAGTTCTTTGGCAAAATCAGTTCGTTGAGGGAGATACTTGGGAAGAAGAAGAAGACATGCATACCAAATATCCTTACCTCTTCTCCGCCAATCCAGATCAAGCTCAAGGTAACAGTTCTCCTTAAGCTTATTCAATTTCCCGTTCAGTATTCTATACAACTTGGTATTCAGTTCATGCTAACGTTTCATCAGAAATATGGTATCAAGTACCATTTCATATTCAGTCATGCATTTATGTATCAGTATAGTGTATAATCATGCATCAAATATGCATTCTCATTGGGAGAACTCAGCTATCAGAAATATCAGTTATGCATTCATGAATCAGTTACTCATACATCAAATATGCATGTCCAACATGATATGTTTAGCTTATCAGTCATGTCCGTCATGAGATCATGTTCCAGTAGTGTATGTCTTTCACGTACTCTAGTTTATCGTCTATCCCTATTTTAGTCAGTCGTATTCAAGGACGAATATTTCCAAGGGGGAGATATTGTAATACCCCGTATATTTCTAAGCTAGAAAATAAACCATTGTTCCTACACATGAAACCTCCTATCCTATGAATCATATTAGAGTACATGAATTAGGATGAGTATCCTAGTGATAATAGAGCTTATGATGTGTTAAGCATGTTCATAAGAGTCACTTAGAGTAAGCCAAGCTAAGAACTTCTGAATCCACCAAGTTTTTATTTGTGATTTCACATAGGTCATCTTTGAATGATTATAACTTGGTTTATAGGTGGTATTTTGGAAGATTTATAACCTCCAAATTTTATAGAATTGAATAAGTTTTCCGTCGATACCAAATTCGCCTAAAACGGACACCCGGTGAAGAAGTTATGGCAATTTAAAGTTTCAGCAGCGTCATTTCAGTCAGTGGCGCGTCGCGCCGTAAGCCAAAATGATGTTTGTCAATTTCCAGTGTCTCTCCACGATTCCACCACATTGCAATGAGTTTATAGGTCACAAATGGGGGGGCAACACGATATCTCCGCGTCGCGCCAGCTGTCCAAATCGGGTAATTTTCACAGAAATTAAATGACATATCTAGAGGGGTATTTGGGTCATATTTCCACCCCTATATTTATTCCATAAACACAGAATTAAGACCTTATTTCACCAAAACATACTATTTCGCTCAAAATCCTCTCAAGAACACATTAGGGTTTTCAATTGAGGATTCAAGTTCAAGCAAATTCCTCCATCAATCATCAAGAATCTTCCATCTAAGGTATGCGTAGTATTCATCTATGGATCCATTTCATTCATAGAGCTCAAGAACCATGTTTTAAATATTATATTGTGATTGTCTTATTGTGATATGGCCATGTACATGTTGATGATTGCTGTTTAAGTTTCAAGATGATATCTAAAGGTGTTTTTATGAAGTATATGTGATCGTTAGCTGAAATCCATGAACTTTATGTGGTTTAAAATGGGGAAATTCATGAAAACACACCTAAGCTAAAAGAATGCATGCAAAGTGTTTGATAAAAGGCCTAGGATAATAGAATTCGTGTCCCATGATTTAATAGTGCTTAAATGAGAAGTCCATGCTCTATGCTTTATGATTTCCCATGAATTCCACGTGATTGATATGCATCATTATTGTGATATGGATTGAGCAAGATATAGAATCTAAGAAAGTGTACACATGTTGTATGAATTTCCCTTCCATACGTAAGATGTTGATAACTATGCTTAGTGTGAAATCCCCTACTTATGATATGGTGAATTGTGGACTCCATTTTTTTTTATGATCAAGTCAGTTATGTGTGTCAGTTTCCTTCCATCGAATTATGGGGGTACTTGTACCAAAAAAATATAGCTGTGTGCCTAGAGCCATGTCACGTTAAGATGATAATCTCAATCAAGCCATGATCTATAGAACTCAGTCAGTCATGTGACTCAGGAAATTTCAAAAATCTCATTATCTCAATAAATTCTCAGATAGTAGTACTATTCCATCAGTCAACGGAAGTCAGTTACTCAGTCCATGTTCATCCAGTTAAATCATTTTCAGTCTCTTCAGATGGGAGTATAAGTTAGCACCGAGTGAACCCAAGGATGGGAACTCACCTGCCAGTTTAGGGTGTGATTCTTAGTAGTCATCCTTGTGATTCAGAACTACGTAGCCAGTGTAGGTTGAGACATCTTAACTTGCTAGAGTACGGTTTATGAGGTGGCTTAACATGTCAGTTTAGGGTTCCCACCGTTCTCATTTGAGTACCTGCCAGCTAAGGGTCACTTACAGCTGTCTTTACCAGTGGCGCACCCCTCCAGTCGGGGCAAAGATTGGACCCCAACTTAGCTATATGCATTATTGGGGTATGTCAGTTAAACAACTACCTCCCATAGTTTCAGTATCAGTATTAGTAAAAGAACTCAGATAGTTCTTCAAGATATCAGGACTGTCAGATACAGTCAATTCAGTCATAGTACGGAACTCAGGGAGTTTTCTCAGATTCAGGACTGTCAGACACAGTCATCTATGAATTCAAAATTCCAGTATCAGTCATGTTAGATAGCGGTAAACCATGTATTAGTGTACATATCCAGATATCACGTATTCACAATCTCAGTTACTATGTATGCATGCTTGCACTCTCATGTTCATATTAGTCAGTCAGTTAGCATTGCTCATACATGAAAACCCCTTTGAATTTAGCCTACCCCACTCGTATACTCAGTACTTTCAGTTGTACTGGCGTATTTGCACTATGGTGCTTTCTTTTATGTTACACCATAGGTTTAGAGTCACGAGTTCCATATCAGCAGTAGCTGTAGCATTCTAGTCGCAGAGTTGTGGTGATTCCTCATCCATTCGAGGACGATATTGTTTTATTTCATTCATTATTTCAGTTTAGTTTTGCTAGACGAAGTTAGTTGGAGACATATTCTTTCAACTCCTTATTTCAGACAGTATTTAGAGGCTTTCAGATTTAGTTCAGATTTTAGATTCAGCTTTTAGTTGTTTTGGGTATTTGTTACCCTATATGGATGTTATTATTTATCATTTATTCTATTCAGTTGAACCTTATGGCCTATTTTTCATTTTTTCCGCATTCTACAAGTATATTATGCAGTGTACAGGTACAGATATCAGTCATAGGTTAGCTTGTAGTCCCTCGGGGTCATAAGCACCGTGTAGCATTCCGGGTACCAGATTTGGGGCGTTACACAGCCCTAAGCCTACATTATAAGCCGAGAAAAGTCCTATAGTGATCCTAACTTGACTCTTTGAAAGCTAAGGTAAAGAAAATAAGGGCAAGCCTATGGAATTTGACATGCATTGATTGGACCTTTTTTTATGAGTGTGAGTGTCTCTTGACCATCTCTTTATTGAAATGTTTGATTTCATATATGGGTGAGTGGGACTTCTTTAGTGTACGGGAAAATGAGTTGTATTGCTAGTTGCTTACTTATTTGGGTAGTGTAACTTGTATATATGCATGATTGTTTGTTGCTAATGTAATGCCATAGATTGATTTCTTTGTGCCACATTGTTGTTATTCATTAATAAACATAGTTGGGTTTTAAAGTATTAAACTTGGAGAGGGTAATAATCTTGAACTTAAATTTGATGATTGACTGCCATAGGTATCTTAGGTTTCTCTTGGTTAAGCATCGTCGTATTGGATTGTTATGATTTGTTACTTGAGGATATGCAATATTCTAAGTTGAGGGTCTTAATGTGCAATAGAAATATAACACTTAACGATGTTTAAAACTATTAGAATATGCATGTACTTAAGGCTATTTTGTTAGATTTGATGTATTTTTGGAGTGTTTTGCAGGAAATTAGGAATTGGATGCTAAATTTGAGAAAAAGATGAAAAGTGATGTTTTTAGCCACTTAATTGATCATTATTGGGTATTCTTGACAATTTTTGGATTATACGTGACCAAAGCATGTGATTGAAGTTGAAGATTTAAAGCTTGGTTACACGTACCAAAGTTGAAGATCCCGAGAGTTGATAGTGCTTCAGTAATTTAGCCATAACTTTTCACCTTACTATTGGATTGAGGTGAATTTGGTATCGTTATAAATATAATACAATTATCTATCTGATGGTGTGGAATTTTGAAATTTCTAAGTCAACTTGGGGACCAGAAGTAGCACATACGGTCTGCATATAGGCAAAACAAGTGTCGGAGGTCGAAATGTCGAGAGCTAAAGTGTAGGAATTGCACCTGTGGTCACTACCTGCACCCTCCCTGGATACCTTAGGTACTACCTGTGTCCTAACAAAGGGTGCAAGTGTCCTTGGTAAGTGGCCGCCAACGGTGAGTTTTTTGGATCATTCTGAAATAGTTTCCTAGGGTTTTCCAGTATCCCAATAACACTCCAATGATATTGTTAAGTCCTATTATGTATGGGTAATTAAGGTTTCCTATTTTATTTAGTATTTGAATTCTAGGGTTTTTGGTAATCTATAAGTAGCCTTTTAGGATTTGTTTAGATTATCAATTGACATAATTCAAAAAAACACATACACATATTGATTGATTGAGAAAGAGGCCCTTTGGGGCCAAGTTCTCAAACATCTTGTTATTCTTTGTTTGTTATTCAATTTAAGCCTTTGGGATTTCTTCTTTCTTTATTGTGAGATTAATTTTGTAATTTTGCCTAGGGATTCCATGATTGATCTCATAACTATGAGAGACTAATTCCCTTAGCTAGGGTTGTGGGAACCTTGGCAGATTAACAAAGTAGAGGAAGTGCCAAGTCATTCTAGATAAATATTATTGCATGTATTGGGCTTTCCTTATTCTTATTGATTTCTTAACGGTGGTCAACATTAAGATCCCGCCTAGATTATTTCTACTTACTCTAAAAAAGGAGTAGTGACTAGGAAAAAAGATCACAATAGTAATTTGAAGATTAATGGTTGATCCACGCTACTAGGTATTATCTAAATAAGATCTTTAGCTATCATCTAATAACTAGAGACCCAAAAGGTAATAGTTAACTAGGATCTAGGATAAGGGTTAGTAAGGCAACATCCTGAGACTCAAAAGGTAAAGGGTGAAATCCATTTGCTCGTCCAAAAGACTATTGATGGTACATAACTTATCATATTCTACATGCAAGGTATAAGAATAGTTTGACAGTGCATAATAAATGTACTGAGTTGAGAAACCAGGGGGAAGACAAGCCTTGTGTTCGTCTTAGATTGTTTACAAGCTAGAGCAACCATTTCTTTTCCTTTTTCTATTTTAACAAATCCCTCATTTTTAGTTTCCTGCACTTCCTGGTGATTGTAACAAGTTTGATAATGATTTCCTGCCTATTCCCTATTGGATCGACTCTAACCTAGTTTGGTTACTATATTTGACAGAAACAGCTTCATCCTTCTAGAGGTGTATTTTGGGCATTACTGTTTCTCTTCTCTAAAATTTAATTTTACATTGTTGCATACATTGAATGGATTTTAGTGTGATTTAATTATGGGTTTTGAAATTGGGTTGAGGGATTTTTGTTGTTACTGATTGAATTACTTATCCCATGTTTTGACTTAATTATTTATGCTTTAAATTCATATTTTAAGGTTGAATTTGTGTATTGTTTAAATGAATGGAGTGAGGGACATGGGTTTCCAAATTAGATGAATTTTATCTTGGAATTGGCATTAACCTCAACCCACTTTATAATCTTAATTTTTAATATGGATAATTGCATGGTTTAACCTATTTTAAACCCAATTGCATTGCGTTAAAGGATAAATAGATATGAATATGGTTTCTGATGGATGTGGTGGCCTTGGTTTTAAACTTTAAATGGAACTTAGGAGTCCAATATAGATGTGTTAATTAGTTTGGCATAATTAATTTAGATTTCCAGAAAATTGGTATGACGATACCAAGTGGTAAATGCCTTAATGAATGACTCCTAGGTTAATGGATTGGTTTATGTTACAAAGTTATTTTAATTTGGGCTTAAAGAAAATATGTATCTCACTGTGAAGGTGTAAGTCCCGAGGAGATGAACACTGAAAACTATGTTTGCCAACATTGGGGGTCTATATGATCGTGTGCTTGATTCACACTTGATATATATATGCACACACACACACATATTTTGGGACAACTATTGCCTTGGTGACATTAGTTTTCCCTCGTTTTTCCTTGGTTTATGCAACTAACATACATTAGGGCCTTTTCAGCAGAGAGGGCTGAACCCAAATAGCCCATGGGTGCCTGTAGGACGGATCGAGCTACATACTTCTGGTTAAATCTTTAAAATCTCATGTTCATGACTCTTTACCCTATCCCGTATCCTATATATATATATATTTATGAGTGTGTGTGGGTGATTTTGACTTATTTTGTACATGGCATTGTGTTATCACATTCCCTAAGTGACATGCCAAATCGAGCTACATAGTTCAGGTTAAATATTTAAACTCTCATGTTCATGAACCTTTACCATATCCCAACATCTTTTATATGTGTATATTAGTATGTGCATGTGGTTTTGACTTATTTTGGACATAACATTATGTTACCATATTCTATGAGTGACATGCCAATGCTTATCCTACTAACCTTCCTAAGATGCTACATCATTTCATGATATAGGGTCCAAAGACTTTTTTGTTGCTCATATGCAATGTTAGGTGGTCGAGCACGTCTATTGAGTTGTTGTGAAGTGGTGAGCCTCCAACCTTTGGAAGGCCTTGTCATTTCATTATTCTTTTTTATTGACTCAATACTGTTGGATTCTTTTCTTTGGTCATAGTCGGGGGCATGTCCCAACTTAGTTGCTATTCTAGTTTAGAGGCTATTGTCGACTAGTGTGGGTTGGTTGTTGTTTATACTCTTAGTTTTCATTTGAGTCTTTAATTCATCTTTTATTACTATCTTGATTGGTTTCCACTATATTGTTATTATTCTGCTCTTGAGGTTAGGTTAAGGGGTGGATCTCTGATCTATGATAGGCTTGAGATACCCATCACGACCAAGACCTGGTTTGGGTCATGATAGCCATGGCCCCAAAGCCATGCGATAAGTGCATGGCACGGAGGCTGCGTTCAATTTGGTAATTTGGTCCTAGTATAAATAGGACACTTAAATTCTTTAGAAAAAACCTTACACAACCTTAGGGATTGGATACATGATAAATGAGGATAGAAATAGGGTTTTTAATACTTTACTCTTGTTTGGTTATGGATTTTAATATGGATTTATCCATTGTGATTACGTATATGTCCATGAGAGGCTATAACCCCCTTTCCAGGGTTAAGTCCATAAACATGATTACTCTTCTTGTGTATTAACTTGGTTTTGGTTAATCATCATATTTGATTATTTTTTATCCTTTTTATCACTATTTTAAGGATTTATGACCCTTAGAATACATGATTAATTCTATTGTGAACCTAGAAGGATGAATGATGGAGTAGAATGTGGGATAGATAGAATAGAATTGTAATCTCCATTGAACAATGCTATGATTTGCATTTAGGATAGGAATTTACTTAAATACCCTATTTGGTTTAATGAAAGGATAGAATATGAATGCATTTAACTTAGTTCCTACATCCCCGCTGAATGATATAGTTGTAGGGCTAAGTTAGATAATAGACTAGAGGTTTAGAGAGCTATAGTTATTATATCAACCCTATGGACCAACAACCAAGATAATTAACCTAATCAATGAAGTAAATAGCTTAGTATGACATTTTGTAGTTCCTTAACCCTGGGTTTCTCCCTATTGATTGTTCAAGAACCTTACTTTACCACATGGTTTCAGTTTACATTTAGTTATAACTCTAAACTCTTGTGGTTATGTTTGCACTTGTCTAATATTAATAGTTGAACTGAAAGTGGATAGTTTCTTAACACTAGTCCCTGTGGGATTGATACTTGTCTTTCTTTAAGGACACTATATTACTTGGGTGGACCACGTACACTTGCATGTTCGCTTGGCCGCAATAAGTTTTTAGCGCCTTTTCCAGGGACATGTAATTTGGCAACTTCCATATTTTTAGTTTTACTTTTGAATTTCATTGGTTCTAGTTACTTGGTCTTGGCTTATGAATTTAAAGGATCATGTTTTAAAATAGAGTAAGCTAGCAAGGGATAGGGAGTTGGTTGAGCCAGACCCTGAGCCCGAGTAATGCTTACATAAATGGAGGAGAGAAACCAGTACTTCCCTACATAATCCATTAAATTCACAAAGAAAGAGATATTCCTGCACCTATGGCTAAAGATCCACCAACTCATAGGATCGTACGTGAAGTGGCTATCCCACTCACAACTAATATGACCTTCTCTATTTAAAGATAGGGTCCTGGAGGTAGATTTGATCTAAAGAAAAACATGGTGCAACTTTTGCAAGTAGTGAATAGTTTACTGGGTTATCACATGATGATCTGCAGGTCTACTTGCAAAATTTTCAGGAGATTAATGACACATTCATTCCTACAGGCAAGTCAACTGATTATGTAAGGATGATACTCTTCCCCTTTTCACTCTTGGTGGAACAAAGAAGTGGCTGAATGCTAAGCCGACAGGTTCAATCACAATATGGGATGATTTGGCCTAGAAATTCCTCATTCACTTCTTTCCTTCCAGCAAGACTGCGAGACTATGTAGTGAGATTTTGAGCTTCACGCAAAAGTCAAATAAGAGCGCGTATTATGCTTGGGAAAGGTTCAAAGCTCTTTTTGGGACTGTCCACATCACCAACAGTGTAGTAAGGTATTATCTCACACCTTTTTGAGGCACTTGACCATAACAAAAAAGTTTTACTAGATTCAATTGTAGGTGGTCAGACCTTAGAGAAGACGTATGATGGATCTATACCTTATTGAACCGCGTTGCACAAGGTAATCAGGATTGGAATTATAAAACCTTAAGAAGATCAGGAAAAAAGGTTTTGGGCATGATTGATGTTGATATTATCATAACCTTAGTCGCCCAATTATCAGCTATGCAGAATTAGATGATGATTCAATTTAGAAAATTAGGTATGAACCAATCTCTGACGCAGGTTAATAGAGTGTAACGGACCTCATCATGGTGTGAGATATATGGCAACTATGGCCACTTTGTAGACTTGTGTGGTGTAAATTTGGAGTCTATAAACTTTGTGGGCATAGCAGAAAAGCTAAATTATGGAAATGCCTATAACCAAAAGTGGAAGACTCATCCTAACTATGCATGAGGAAATAATAAACACCATCAGTTTCAAAAGCAACACAACACACAAGCTAGTAACATTCAGGAACTATAAGGAAGATCCTGGCCAAGTAAGAAAAAATGGCTGTTGAAATAAAAAATTAGTAAGTGGCTTAGAAGAAATTCGAGAAATAGTTGATGCAACTATATTAGGCACAAAATACCAGGCCGCAAGGTTCTTTTCCAAGTAAAACCATAGAAAATCTGAAATAAGTCATGAAAATCACCTTGAGAAGTGTAAGAAGCTTCATGACAAACTTCCAAAGACAAATTCGGAGGTACAGGAAGAATTGTCTGCACAATGGGTTTCAACTAAAGATGTTGATAATTTTTGGTAGTCTGAGTACCCAAACACTAATACAGCTGAGCAAGTAAATGAGAGACCACCACCCCCTTACCACAGAGGCTTAAAAAGGCAAAGAAGTATACATGCTTCAAGAAGTTCTTTGACACATTCAGAGAACTTCACATTAACCTTCCTCTTTTATATGTTTTGTTGAGTATGAAAAAGTACACTAATTACTTAAAGGATATGGTGACTAACAAGATAAAGTTGTAGGAATTTGAGATGTGGCTCTTACTGAGGAGTGCAGTGCTGTGGTGATGAGAAAAATGCCTAAGAAGCTTAAGGACCCAAGGATTTTCACCCTGCATATACAAATTGGTGAAAATGATATGGTCTATGCTTTAAGTAATTTGGTGGAAAGTGTAAATTTAATGCCCTTATTAATTTTCAAAACTCTGGGTTTGGGGAAGTCGAGACCATGCTCTGTCGTACTCCAGATGGTAGACCAAACAAAATTTCATCTTGAAGGAATCATTGAGGACGTACTCATCAAGGTTGGTAAGTTTATTATCCCTCCTAAATTTGTTTATTTTAAATTATGATGCAGATAATAGGGTACCAATTATTTTGGGATGCCCATTCTTAGCAACGGGAGGAGCACTGATAGATGTGAGAGAGGTCACTCGCAAGATGAGATTGGATGATTAAAAGGTGGTCTTCAAAGTTTATAAGCCACTCAATCCACCTTCCAGTAAAAATATTTGTGAATGATAACTATGATAAAAGTGGATATGTGTGGGTTGGTAGAGTATAAACCACCAAAGACCTCTTTGGATTGTCTGATTGATTCACCCAAGCCACCACCTAAGATTGAAGGGATGATGATTGATGATTCTGAAAAAACTATTGCTGGAAAAGCTGTTAACCTTGAGAGAACACACTCAAGAGGTCAGAAATAAGTAAGAAGATGGTCTTCAAGTAGGAGAAAGAAGATAAAGAAATGTGGTTGAGTAGTGATATTGGGTCATGCCGTGATACTAAATCATGCGCTGCTTGGGAGGTAACCCAAGTGAAGGTAGGTATTTGTTTTTGTGGTTTTAGATTTTACTCTGTACGGTTTTTATTTTTGTTGAGTCACAGGTTGTTAGGAAGTCTGATTATCAAAGATTTAAGCTAAGAAGCATGGTAGAGTCTACGTGTTGGGACATTAGACCCTCTTGATGTTAAAATATACTTTATCTAGGTCTATAAGCCTCAGGGATTATTTATATCCTTATTTTGGAGTTTACTTTGGGATAATGTAATCTTTACGTGTGGAGTGAGAGGAAATTTCTATCGTTTAGGGTGAAGTGATGCTGTAGGGTCTTAATTTTTAGTTGTTTTCTTAATTTGTTTTGGGTTAGATTTGATTTTTTTTTAAAAAATTGCTTTTTAGTTTTAGTTTATTTGGGTCAGTTTAGTAGGTGCATAATTTACCTACCCCGTGGTTATTCCTTTTGATTCTTTTCCATTGGGGTGCCCTTTGAACCCAATATCCCTTTTTTTTTAGGAGTAAGGTTTAAATTTTTTTTGATTAGGTAAGTGAGATGCTATTGTTAGTGCTATGTATGATTGTATAATGTAAGTTGTTTTGTATGTGAAAGCATGTTGATTACATTGAATGACTACTTTTGAGAAATCTATGCTCATGCTTATGACTCTTGAGCGTTGTTGGATCAAATTTATGTGATTACTTGATTTAGAGTCTATGATGATCCTGCTTGAGTTAGGTATGTTCTCTGTATGTGTAAGGTGTGTTTGTATAGTCCTTGTTGCATTTGATGTCTAGAACTTGAATGGTATGTATGCAAAGCGAAATAAGAGTGTGAGTTTGGGAGATGTCATAGGCAATTCATTAATAGCCTTGTTTCATATCCTATTTTACCTACCCTTGTGTGTAATCCTAGTTAGCCCCGTTGAGCCTTTAGGCTGTGTTCTTTGGTAGCCTTATATATAGCTTGTTACATTTCGTTGATTAACCTGAATTTAATCAAAAGTTACTAACCGCTTAAGTGTAAAATTAAGTTGGTTAAGGAGTTCAAAAGTTAAGAAGAAATATGTGAAAATAAATCCCAATTGCATGTATCTATTGGTGTTTAAAAAAGAGTTTATGTATTGTGGTCGGGAGAGAAAGAAAAATATGCTTAAATTTAATCATGTGTTGATTGAAAATACTCCCTTCCATAGTATTTATGAATGAGCTTAATGATATTGGGTAAAATAAGAGATGTGTGTAGATGAATGTGGTGGAAATTGGTTGTTAATAGAGAGATCTTAATGTTCTTGTGTCACGACTCAAACAAGGGCCTGTTCATAGCGGGTATCTCAAGTCCACCATGGACCAGAGACCACCCCTTAACCCAACCTCAATAGCATAATAATAATGATAATAATATTAATAATAACGATGCGGAAGCCAACTAAATAGAAACAAGAAGATGAGTGAATAACTCAATGAAACTAAGAGTCAAAACAATGACCAACCGACTCATATTTGTCCACAATATCCTCTAAAGCTAGAATACCAAACAGGAAGGGACATGACCCTGACCATGGGCAAAAGAATTCAAAAGTACTGAGTCAAAATAAAAGAATATGGAAATGATAAGGCCTTCCAAAGGATGGAGGCTCACCACTTCACAACTACTCGATGAACGTGCTAATCCACCTAACACTGCACAGGGGTAAAAAAAGTATCTTCAAACCCTACATTATGAAATAATGTAGAATTCAGGGATGGTTAGCAGGGTGAGAGCTAACATGTAACTCAGGGAAGGGATAAATTAATGCCATAATCAAATCAGTCCAAACAATTCAAAAACTATATTTGCACATTCATATATACATATATCAGATGCCGAGATAGGGAACAAGGGTCAAGCATGAAATTTGAAACCATTAACCTAGACTGTGTAGCTCTAACTATCCTAAAGGTACCCACAAGCTATATGGATTCCACTTCCCCGGCTCAAAGAGACCCAGTGCGTGTTAACCGTATGAATCGAAGAAATTTAAGAAAGGTCTAAAGCTATCGAGCCTCCAACTATTCCAAAATATATATATAATATGTGAACTATGCACACGATCATAAAGACCCCCATGTTGGCAAACATGGTTTATAGTATCAGTCCCCTCGGGACCTCTACCTTCCACAACGATCTATACAACCCGCTTTTAGCCTAAATTAAAACCATTAAGAACATAGTTCCAACTATTAACCTGAGTTTCATTCATTAAAGCACTAACCACTTGATATCATCATACCAACACACTTGGAAGCTAAATCAGACATGCCAAATCAATCTACACAACCATATTAACTCCCTAAGTTCCATTAAAATATAACTCATGGCCACCAAGTCCATCCAAATCCATTTAAATAATCATTTATCCATTAATGCAACACACTGAGTTTAAAAAGAAGTTAAACCATGCAAATTTCCCACAATTTAAATCAAATTCAAAAAGTGTGTTGAGGTTCATGCAATTCCAATCCAAAAATTCATTCAATTTAGGGAAACCTACGCTCCCCATTACAACCATTTAATTAAAGTACCAATTAAAAGCATGAATAATTAATTTAAATAATGGGACAAGTAATTAAATCAATAACAACCAAAACACCTCAACCCAATTTCAAATCCACAATTTCAATCATATGTAAATTCATTAAATAAATGCCATAATGTAAAATTAAAGTTTGGGGAAGAGATACATGTCGGAAACACACAAGAATTTGAAAGCCGTTTAAAGTTTGGAGTCCGGATGATGAATGCACAGTGAAATCGTTTAATGTTCTTAGGTTTTGTATTTGAGAGTAAAATACAGGGATTTTATCTTTGAAAACTGATGGTGATAGATGTTTAAAATTCATGAAAAAGGTGAAAAGACCAAAAGTCCCTTACCTTAAGTAAACAAAAACAATACTGCAAAAAATTTTCACCTTGGCATGGCATGCCAATATCGTAGAGGTTATTCTCCATGTTATGCCAATATCACAAAGATTAACATCCATGGTATGGTGATAACGCAGAGGCTTACTTCCTCGATGTTCCAAAATTACCCCAAACCCTTGTTGAAAATTCCAAAACCATCCCAAATTACCCTTTTAACACCCTTAAAGACAATTCAATAAAAAATAAATATTTCAAACACGGGAAGGTCAAAACTAAAATGGTGGAAATTCTAGGGGTCTTACATATTGTTATGTATTAAATATCTTAGGAAAGATAGTCACTATTCTTTGCCAAATTAGTTCCTTCCTGTCCCTTATCCTACATTACAACCCTTAAAGACATATTTGATCCTGAGCCTTAACATTATGATATTATTGGACTACTACACTAAGGTCAAGCCTATGGTTAATTGTGTAACTTGTGAATTCTTTTCAAGAGTGAGCGTAATTTGAGTCTTATACCCATTTCTGTAACAAATTACATCTATGTGAGTGAATATGGGTAACTCTCTTATTGTGGGGGCACATGTTTAATGATAGTTAGGTGATTTTTATGGGTCTTTTTATTGAGTAATATGCATGATTTTTCAAAGTTAGTGAGTCAATTCTTGAGGTTAGGATGTTTTGAAGCAGTATTCTTGAGTTCTCAATTGTACAAGACATGTTTGTGTATGAAACTTACTATTTGTGTAGTCACTGTAGGGTTAGCTTGAGTGTCTTTCCTGTAGTAGTAGTATTGGATTTTTCGCATGATATTAAATCTTAAGTTAATATTTCTTCAAGAAAGAACAATGAATTAAGTGTAGGATGATGATCTGAGGTGGATTTACTTACTTATATCAAATAGCCCCTCAAATAGGACTACTCTCGACTAAGTAGAGAGTTGTATATTTCATTGGGAAACTGGGTTGGTATCATTATGAATTGGCCCTCATCTAATATGAGGGTCACCTCTACTGCATGATTGACACCTGGTAGTACCACGACACCCGTAGCATCACATAATTTCTGAATAAGGTAAGTGAATGGGATACTTAAGTTGTCTTTTAAAGCTCTCTCATGGATCTCATTAATGATGAATCATGCAGAATTTATGTGATACCCTGCCGTAATGTTCACCACTAGAACTACTCAGTCCTAGGTAAGTGAATGATTAGTGCCCGTAGGGACATAATAATTCTACACATTGGACAACCAAAACTTTCTCACAAAGTGCAGGGATGACTTCTTTATCTTAGTTTTTGCAAAAACCCATTTGGAATCAACCCCTTTCTCAACAATAGTCTGTAACCCATCTCAATATCTCCCACTTCTTTTCTTGGTATTCATTTTTTGTTTTATTTTTCACCATTTTCATGCACTGATCAAACTCTATTATGCTCACTGGGACCTCATGTTTGGCCTTAAATAAGATGTAATGAATTATATGATTGGAGATATTCATTTGTACCTCAAACCAAGGTGTTGGTCAATGGAGGTTGGTCCTTATCCACTACCCTTGAGGTGTGATCAAGTTGACTGAAGTGATATAAGAGGCATAAAAATCAAGAACCATCTTCGGATTATATCTCCCTGACGGTTCCCCCATCCAACCAAACATGTACTGATCTTATAATGCCTTTATCTATTGAATACCAACCAAATAAACTTTCAAATATATGATTCATCCATAATATTCCTCTTAAATTAAGCTCTCTCAGCTGGCTCTATATCCCTTTTATAAATCAGTTTAATATTCTGAACAACACACTTTCTATTTTCCTGGACTATTGTCGATTGGGTCCTTTGCTTGACTAAGGGTAACATTGATATATTTATTGAAATTTGTATCCCAGTATGAGAATCATAGGTAGTATAATTTTTCTTCTTTCTATCTCTAGACTTAGTGTATTTTGCTTCCTTTTTAGATTGGGAAGAGGTTTTGGATGTCTTTATAGTAATCTTAGGTGGTAACTATGTTTAAGTCTGTTGAGTAGTATCATGTGTGGCACATGCTATAGCTTGATACTTTGTTCCTTTCCTTGTATATAGAGGCACAAGCGGGGTGTCATCATGCTCGATTTTGTATTCCTCCTCTGACCCACTCTTCTCCTATTAAGAAGACTTATCTCTTAGTCTAGACTTGGTTTCCAAAACTTTAGCCTTTCTTTTTTGATGTTGTTGCTGTATCACCTCATTTTTGGTTCATTTTAGGAAGTATTGTATTGTGTAGAAAGGAATTAATACTAGAACAAACCAATGGAAAAAATAATAAAAAACTTTAGTTTAGTTCTGAAGTCGATGACTCTAGTCTACGATTGGTAGACTAGGTCTACAACTCATTGAAGCTATTTGTGAACCCCAGAGGAAGAATCAAAGTTGCAGGACCTAGGCATTTTGATTCCACTGAATGGTATTTAGGAATTATGAATAAAGTTCACGATCAATAGGTTACCCTTATGAGATTTGCATAGAGCATCCACCACCATTAAAATTTTGTATTATCACATGAACACGTTCACTATTTTTGTATGCCAACACAATTACAATTACATAGAATCAGTTCACAACATAAGAATGCTGAATCAAGTTGTTTTAACCCTATGTCAGGTAATTTTGAACCACAAGCAAACAAAAAGAAACAAAAGCTTCATACCATGGAAAAGTTATTAATCAACACAAGAATCTATGCCAAGCATCTCAATGTTAACAAAATAGTTGGGATTATTGCCTTGGGGTGTGGCTGATTCGTGGTTGCAAATGGGTGAGTTTGCCAACTGTGGGGACTGGGTTTAAATTTTGGCATTTGGGTTATGGAAGTTGGTTTGAATTTGTTTAATTATGGTTGGGTGAGTCGGGCTGCTTGTGTGGGTCTTATCTGTAAACAAATAATTACATAAATAAATAAGTGAAGAAAATAGACTTACTTGATTTCCACTAGTAGAGTCTATGATTGGTAGGTATGATTCACGATCCGTGGAATTAATTCTTGAATAAAAGTTCCTAAGAAAGTCGATTCACCCTGATTTCCATGGGTGGAGCCTATAATTGGTAGACATGATCCATGACCTATGGAATCAACTCTTGAGTCAAAGTTCTGAAGCAAGTCACTTTACCCTGATTTCCATGGGTGGAGTCTATGATTTGTAGACATGATCCATGGTTCATGTAATCAACTTGTTATTCAAAGTGAAGTGACAAGGCCTTCCACACAGAGTTTGACAGATCAGGTCTACAATTTGTAGACTTATTCCATGAACCATAGACACTGCACATGAAATACTTACTTAGTAATGGAGTTTCAATCTTTTCCTTAGCTTAATAAGTCCTTGCACACTTCAATAAACTTTATCACTATACTAACAAACTTATGCAACAACAAAAACAAATAAAATAAAAACTAAATCCTTGGGTTGCCTACCAAGAAGCACTTGATTTAACATCGTGGCAAAACGTGGCTATCTTTGTTGCTCAAACTTTACCAACAAACCCATGGATTTTCTCCTATGAAGAACATGATTAAATGTCATAGAATGTCTGGGGTAGGATTTATTGGTCAAGCATCCTTTAAATGTACTATACAAACAAATCTTGAGTCCTTACTTTTACCCAAGTAGTGTTTTACCCATTGGCTGTTGGCCTTAAATTTCAGCCTCACTTTGTTTTCAAGTTTGATTGTGCCATAGGGAAACATTGTAGCCACTCTATTTGGGCCTTTCTTTTTTGATTTTAACTTCCCAAGATATAGGTTCAACCTTGCGTCAAATAATAGTATCATATCACCCTCAATAAATTCTCTCCTTTAAATCTTGCGATCACGATACTACTTTATATTTTCCTTATATAAGGTTAAGCTCTCATAAGAGTGGAGATGAAAAACATCTATATCAATCATTTGTTCTAATCTTATTTTTTCTGCAACACTTCATTCAAGATTCAACCTCTTCAGTACCCACAATGCCTTTATGCTTAATTTTAATAGGAAAGTTGCATGTTTTGCCATACATGAAGTGATATGGGGAGGCAACACTAGGGGTTTTAAATGTTGTTTTATATTCCCACAATGTATCATCTAACTTCCTAGCCCAATTTGTTCTATTTCCATTTACAGTCTTCACCTAAATGGACTTGATCTCCCAAATGGAAACCTCAACTTGCCCATTTGTTTGAGGATAGTAAGGTGTCGCCACCTTATGTTTCACACAATATTTCAAAAGAAGGGGATTGAATAAATTATTACAAAAGTGGGAACCTCCTTTGCTAATGATAACCCTAGTTGTCCCAAATCTGGAGAATATGTTATTTTTCACAAAAAGATGTAACTATTACCTTGATTGTTAGAAAGTCCAATTACCTCCACCCACTTTGAAACATAATTAATCACAACCAATATAGATTTCATTCTATGTAATCTCAAAAAGGGGCCCATAATGTCAATACCCCAAGCATCAAACAACCCAAACTCAAGGATATAGTCATTAGAAGTTCATGTCTTTGCAATATGTTCCCTTGCCTTTGACATTGGCTGCAGGCCCTTGCATAGTCATAGGTATCTTTGTGAATGGTGGTCCAGTAATATCAACATTTCAAGATCTTATTGCAGTAAGTGTACCTCTATGATGACCTCCAACTATTTATGAGTGACACACCTCTAATATGTTCATCATCACAACCTCAAGAATACATCTCTAAACACATAATCTGCACAAACCCAAAACAAGTATGAATCATCCCAAACTAGTGTCACGAAGGACTAATGAGTTACCCTCAAATGGCAAGTTCTCTAAAGAGATATGTGTTACCCTCAACTGGAAGGTAGACACTTAGTCAACCCTTAACTAGCAAGTAGACATCTCTAACTTACGCTGGCTACATAGTTTTGTAACTCGTGGATTGCTACTAAATGTCACACCCTTTATGTCAGGAGAGCCCTCATCCATGAGTTTGCTGAGTGCTAAATCTTACTCCTAACAGAAGTGACACTGATATGGAATGGACTGAACTAGATTGAACATTATTACATAACTGATAGTGCTCATCATGATCATAAACATATAAGTATACTGATAAGAGTCATAGATTAATTTTTTAGGTACTAAATTAATGCAAATCACATAGGTATCGGGTGTTCATAACCCACCAGCACTAAATGGAAACAATAATAATGTCGTATAAAATCTTTAAAACCATAGTAGGGGATCATTGTTCAAAACCCAACACTTGGGCATTTCATCAATCACATGAGAGTCATGAACTTAAGCATGGAGATGGGTAAAGCATGCGAGAATAACATGATTACAAGACTAAAATCATAACTTAGGGATTTAACGTGAGGATTATAACATTTAAAACATATAATGGCTCATACCACTTGAAAAACACTTATAGACATAAGTTGTAATTAGATTAACAAGAGATTCATGGAGATATTTCAACTTAAACATTAAAACTCATAATTTAAAACCAAAAAGGGATTCTTGGACTCCATGGGTGAAAGGAACCCATGTATGAACATCACACATACCTTACTAGATGAATTTGTGAAGATTCTTGGGAATTTTTTGAGGTTTAAAGCTTGAATTCCTTGATTCCTTGAGAATGGGTTAGGGTTTGTTCTTTAGGCAAAAGATTATTTTCTTGAGAGATTTTATGAATAAAAGGAAAAATAATGCTCCCGGGGGACCTAAATTTCGTGTTATGGATGAGTTTGGGTAAGTGAATTGACTCAAATACCCTTCAATAACATAGAAGAAAAGCTGGACAAAAAGGAGGGGCACCGCAGGCTCTTGACAAATGAGCTAAGCCCCGCGCCGTGGGCTCTAAAGCGGCGGTCCAAGACCTACACCGCGGGTTCTAGTCCGATGATGTAAGCCTCGTACCACGGGCCTATATAGGTGACCTCACTCTTTTGTTTCTCCAAAAATTCTCTTACACTCGTTTGAAAATTTTTAAACTCACCTGAGACTAACCTTAAACAACTCTAATCATGAATCAACTTAAAAATCAACTTTTTAAGGTTGGGAAGGTCAAAAATAAAATCATCAAAGTTTAGGGGCCTTGGAAATGACTAAGTCCCAACATTTAGTGAAATTTCTAATCTTTGGATCCCTTTAACATGCAATCATGAGCTGAATTAAGCTAGGATCTTATGGGGTATTAAATATTAAATAGGAAAAAGGAATCACACCAAAAATTTAAAGCTATTAACCTTAATTTAATAACTAAAATTATAACAAGGATAGTTAATTTGAGATCAAGAACAAGGGTTAGTAGTGTGACACTCTGAGTCTTGGAGGAGATGAGTGAAATTCATCTAATAAAGGTCAAAATTTGTTTAGATTGACCATTCTTGTTAGATTTTGCAAGCAATACATCAGAATAGTTTGCTAGCACAAGTAACTTGTAGAGTTATGAAATCATGGGGATCAGAATACTAGTTCTCATCTCATATTGATTACAACTCCAAAATCTAATACTTTTCTAATAGTCATTTGATTCACAATAATCCCTCATCTCGATTACCAATTTACCTAGATAAATATGTGATTGGATTTCATCCTATTCCCTTTGGATTCAACCCCAACCTAGTTAGGTTCTATATTTGTTTGAAGAACGTTTTATACTTATTGGGAGGTGTAATTTCGGAGACATCATCCTCTACTATGTCAAAAAAGATGGACATCATACCACACTAAAAAGTAGCGAGAGTGTTACATAGACCAAATAGCATCCTCTTAAATACAAACGTCCCATATGGATAAGTGAATGTGATCTTCTCTTGGTCTTTGAGGTCTATAAAAATATGATTATACCTTGCATAAATATATATAAAACAATATCATCCTCTACCAACAATATGGTCTAACATCTAGTCTATGAAAGGCATAGGAAAGTGATCCTTCTCAGTCTATGAATTTAGCTATTGTCCATGCAAACTCACCATTTGTTAATTAGCCTCATAAGAATTAACTTATTCATCTCATTGGAATTATAGTGATACTACCCTTTTTTGGCACATATTGAATGGGGCTTACCCATTTGAAGTCAAAAATTAGATAAATCACACCAGCATCCAACCAACTAATGATCTTTTTCTTCACAACCTCTTGCATGGGCAGATTCAATCTACGTTGGTTCTTTATGCTTGGTATACAATTTTTCTCAAGTTGTATTTTGTGAGTACAAATACTAAGTGGATTTTAATAATGTTAGAAATGGACTATATAATGGCCCTTTTGAACCTTGGCAAAACAAACATTAAGGCCTCAACCTTCCACTATAATAAATCAACTGCAATGATAACCAAAAAAATATTATTGGTCCCCAAAAATACATGACATAGATAAGAGGGAAAGGTCTTGAGCCCCAAAATAGGAGGCTCCTCAAAAGACTATTTATCCTATAGGGTCACCCTATTCTTCAAATTAAGATCTAGATTCTTTGGTTCATAAGTGTATGAACCTCTACCAATAAGTGAGCTCACCATCTCATCATACTCATCTATACCATCACTGTCAAAACTTATTTTTACTGCATAAAGTGCCTTAACAACAAGTCATTCCTTAACAAGAACTAACAACTCATTCTCTTCTATGGCACTATCACTAAGATCACACACATGTCCTTTGGCCGATTCATTAATTGACATATATTAAAAGTAACTTGCTTTTTTTTTTTAAATCGGAACAGTAATTGTCAGTTTCCATAACAACCAATGCCCATCAAATCATAAGAAAAGGTTTTCCCAATTTAATGGGAACCTCATTGTAAAGAATCACAAAGTCAAATGAAAATATAAAGAATGCTACCTTCACTAATATATCAGATAAGATTATCAGTGCTTCTTCATAGTGAGATCCGCCATCAAAAGTCTCATAGAGGTCAATTTAGGAAACCCTAAACACAACTACTTGTAAATGACTAGTCTCATTAGTTTAATGTTACCACCCAGTTCACATAAGGCCCATATAAAATATGAAGAGTTAATAGTATTAGGAATGGTGAAGGATCCTGGGAACTTCCTTCTTATCAACTAGAGATTTGGAAGAGGTTGCAATACAATGTGAACACTAACTGCATGCTCAAAATTCATTATCATCTTCTTTTACTCCAAGTCCTTCATAAACTTTGGATAGATCTACATTTGCACAAGAGCCTCCTTGAGAGGGATGTCTCAAATAACTCCTTCAGCATAAATAAAATTTTGATATTTTCCCTCTTTGGCTTTCTTGTTTAATCACTGGGTTAAAGTGGAGGAAGTTGTGGAAAAGGCTTCACTACTTGTGTGACCTCCTTACTCATTTTTTTGTTAGAATAAGACTCATTTTTAGCAACTAGAGGCTTTTGAGATGCGTTCTATTTCTCCACTCAATGCTCTACTTCATTCGCAACTACAACTTTAATTATAAAAAGGTCGTTCCTCTTGTCATCAACTACAGACGTAGTTGGATCCTTAGTAGCCTTACTACTTAGAGAAGTAATGGCTAGGCAATGGGTATAATTCTTAGGATTTTGGATGGAGTTGTTAGAGAGCGTGCATGGTTGATGTTTGTTGTATCTTGTTTTGATGATGAGCAACTGACTACAAGGGACCAGGTCCCTGGATTTTCAAGGGTAAAGTACAGCTGTCACGTATCTTCACTATTTTGTCCTCTTAAGTAACAAATTGCATAGGTGTTGTTTGTACTATTAAGGACACTTGGCCCAATGACATTTCAACCCAATTCATCACTCAACTATAAAATAAAAAGGATGTTTCTCTACAAATTAGTTTTTGAAAAATTTAGAAAAAGAATTTGAGAGAGGAAAAAACTTTAACCTGTTTAAATTTCTCTTGTATAGATCAAGTTCTTATTTCTTATCCAAAAAAAGGAGTGAGTGAGTGTTATTGAGTTGAATCCTGAATTGTAATTGAATTACTCATGTTATAAGAGTAATGATCTTTTCTTATTGTTTAGATACAGCTTAGGTAGTGTTACCTATGGTGGATATTGGTAAAAGTTAATCAATATCAAGGTGTGTCCTTGGTAGAGTTGTCAAGTTGAGCTTGTAGCAGAGTTATTACATGCAGGAGGAAGCTAGAGTTAGGTTCATTAATGTGTGTAATCAATATTTGATTATAGAGGATTTTGGAGAGATTGTGAGGGCAATCCATAGTTTTTCCTCCCTTGATAAAGAGGGTTTCCATGATAAATCTTGTGTTATTTATATTTCCTGCATGATTTTGTGTTCTTGGTTGGTTGACTATGTTTTTGCCAATGATTGAATTTGAGATACCTAGTCACTCATAATGTGGTACGACCCCCAAGGTTCCAATAATTGGTATTAGATCCAGTTCACTCTAAGAGGTTCACACCTGGGGTGTCTTGTTTATTATGTCTGCTCCGCCTAATCAAGAAGAAGGGAAAGATACCACTATACCACCAAGATTTAATTGAAAGTACTATAGGTGGTAGAAAACCAAGATATTTTTCATTATGGCTGAAGATAGTGAGCTGATGGACATAATTCTCGATGGTCCTTATGTAACTATGAGAGAAGTAAAAGAATAAGAAGTTACAAGAAAGGTTATCAAAAGCAGGAGGTATTTCAATGATGAAGATAGAAATAAAGTTGAAAAGAAATACAAGGCAAAGAAACTTCTAGTGTGTGGTATAGGACCAGATGAATACAACAGGATTTCAGCCTGTCAAACAACTAAGGAAGTTTGGGATTGCTTAAAAATATTTCATGAAGGAACCAATGATGTGAAGAATTCAAAAGTTGATATGTTGACTACACAATATGAAACCTTCACTATGAAAGAAGGAGAAACTATCAAGAGATGCACATAAGATTCACTTTCATTACAAAAGAGCTTCACTGCTTGGGAGAAGTAATTCATTTGTATAATAAAGTAAGGAAGATTCTTGGTATTTTTCCTAAGTCCAAGGAAAGCAAAGTGGATTCAATAACTAAGGCAAGAAACCTGAAGACCCTTACAATGGATGGACTGATTAGTACCTTGAAAATCCATGAACTCAAAAAATAGTAAAGAAAAGAGAAGAGAGAAGTAAAAAAGAAAAAAAATATTTATATTTAAAATCTTCAAGGATAGATTCAAATGAAGAATACACTGATATTGCCTACTTGGCCAAAAGAATTCTTATATCTATGAGAAAAAGTGGTTAGTTTTAAAAAGGTGGAAGTAGCGGCAAAAAATGAATCACTATGGAGGTGTGTCACAAATGTAGTAGTCCTAAGAACTTTATTAAAGATTGTCCATGCACAAAATGGAATATCAACATTCTATCAATGTTGGAAGTGACAAAGGAAAAAATAGGGACCAGGTCCCTGCAAGATCAAGAAGACATGCCACAGTTGATTTTGCAGTTAAACAAGCCTTAGCTAGTTGGAGTGACTCCTCTAATGAATCTAATGAAGCTGAGATGTCTGAAAATTCTTCCATGCTTTCAGTGGATGATGAGAACGTGGCATTTTATTCCTTGTTTGCTTTTATGGTAATCACTAAAGATGAAGAAGAAAATGAGGTAACACTTTCTGACCTTAAAGAAAACTTGGACAATTATTCTGCTAGAAACATTAAAAATCTTGCAAATGTGAAAATTAATTCTATTAATGACTGGAAAAAACATTTTCTCTAGAACAAAAAAGTGGAAGGTGAAGAGCTTGAGTTAATTGCTTTAACTCTCCAAATATCTGAAACTGAGGAGAATGTTACTAAGTTATAATATGAATATTTGAATTTAGTAAGTCAACTGGAGAAAAGATATGGTGTTTGTGATAAAGAGAAAAATAATGATATAGGAGAAGAAAAATAAGATCAGGAGCTTGAATTGATAAATTTGACCCTCCAGATATCTAAACTGAGCAACAGGTTGATAAGATAACTTGAAAATTTGAGTTTGGTAAGTAAACTGGAGAAATTAGATGCTACTAAAAATAAAGGTAAAAAAGAAGCATCAAAGTTTCAGGTTGATCTTCAAGAAAAATTAGAGGATTCTCAAATGCATCTCATGACTGCACTCCAAAAGAATGAGGAGTTAGAGAGGAACCTGGTCCTTCTGAGTGAAGAACTCAAAAAATCTCTTCAATGGACATCATCCTTACAAATCCTTTCTATCTTAGCTGTTCAAGGAGTCAATAATGGCAAGGGTCTTGGGTATCTGTTCAAATTTCAGTCATTTGGATCACAAGATAAAGTTGTTTAAGATGTCAGAAACAAAGTCCATAAATCTTTATGCACTCATTGTGGAAGACATAGACACATGAAAAAACACTGTAAAAGTTAGAATAGAGAAAGAATGATCAATGCTAAATATATCCAACAAGGAAATATCTATCATAAAGGTTTCAGACCTCCGGAAAATAAGAATAAGCTATCATTACCTAGATGGGCAAAGAAGGATTTAATCACATCTTCGTTCTCCTACTGGGAACCCAAACTCGAGTGGATTCCCAAATCTAAAAAATGATTTTGATTGAACGAAGGGGAAAAGGTTTCCAGTCAGAACTACCTTCTTGAATGTAATTGTTCAAAGCTATGATTTGAAGGTCTGATTGTATTCTCTCTCTCAAGACACTCTTTGGCGAAGCTGTCTTTTAAGGAAAAGTGGTAAAAAAGATCAAGAAAAGTTGCATGTATAAGCTACTCCTAAAACAATAAAGATGTTGATTAATATGAGGGTTAAGGAAAGATTTGATATAATAGAAAATTATTTGCAGTGATGGTGACCCAAAATCACAGTCACAAATAACAGCTCAAGCAGAAAAACCTCAAGAAATGTTTAGTCAAGATTTCACTGGGACTTGGTTCCAGTGGAATTCATTTTAGAAGATAAATCTTGAATCCTATATTTTCTTATCCCCCAGGATACTTTTAATTTAATGGAAGGAGTGCGAATAAGAGCCTAAGTTAGAAATCTCATGGCTTTTTCAGCTTTTCTATCTAAAAAATGAGCTCATAAAGGTGTAAGAGATTTAGAAAGATGATGGCAGGGTCAAAGTAATGTAGAAAGAACTTTTGATATTTGAAGGAGTCCAAGTATGGGACTTGGTACTCGGACCTATTTCTATAAAACGTCATGGTACAAAGTGGTGTAATGAGTCTAACAAGCTGAGGCTGGGATTGATCAGTTAACTTGACCTACTATTAGGTAAATTAGTTTTTCTTTACAAATTGGCTATGATAAGGAGATAGGTAACCTTGATTAGGTAAGTGTATATAAGTCTAACTCAGTACCATACCTTTACAGGTATACACCCATAGAAACAACTGTGGAGAAGGATAGATGTGACATGCATAGGATTGAAGATTCACTCAAACTAGGGAGGAACATAGTCCTATCTCTTATGTTAGTTACATGTATGTGCAATTTTTATCTGTTCTGTCAAGAAAAGGCCGCATCCTCTCTCTCCTCATGTTAGAAAAAGTTGTCTTATTCCCAAAAGGTAGATGAGTCATCAAAAATTTGAAATTTATCATATCTCATTCCCATGGTAAACCCTTCCTTATGCTTATTGTGCTTATTTCTTTCTTTAAATCTTACTGCACCCACTTCGTCTCTTGTCAAAAGGTAAGATCTAGTCTTAAATTTCCCTTCTAAGAAAAAGACCTTCCTGATGGATGCAACACTCCTATTTGCATATCCTTCAAAGGATTCTGAGCCTAGCATTAATATATATCCACTCCAAATCTTTTGAAAAAACACCCTTCATCTACAACTCTTCCAATGCCAAACTCTTTTTTCACTCAAATTGTTGATGAAAAATCATCCTTGAGCCATCAAAACTCTTATAATAAAACATTAATGGATGATGCCTGGGTTGCTAAAAACCTTATCTTACTGTCAAATAGCCTAGGAAAGGGTATATTTTCTCCTAAAAACGAAAATATTAGTAAAACTCCAAAATATTGAAAGTTTTACTGAAAAGAAGGAGACTTCTGAGGGACAGGTCCCAAGAAGAGTGAAGTAGAGGAAAAAGAATTTATGATCACCTATACTAGAAAGAAAAATGGGGAAATTAGTGAAGTTGTGTCTAAAGAAGTGAGAAATAGGTTCCTAAAGAATCAAGAGGTATTAACTGAAGGGAATTTTTACACAAGTGTGTTAACTGAACCTAGAATGTTGGAGTTAGTTAAGCTAGTAAAACATCAAGGCTGGATGCATCTCATGGAAGGACCTATTCCCACAGTCTTTGATGAGGTGGTCAAGGAATTCTATTCCACATTGGCTTTCTCAAAAATTATGTTTATTCTAACTGCACAAGTCCAACGAAAGAAAATAAAGCTGAATGAATAAAATTGTGAAGAATTCTAGAAGTTCCTATCTGTAGTGTGAGGAATATCTCAAAGAGCAACTCTCAATAGAGTTTTTAAAAAATACATCAAATGCCAAAGGGAAAGTTGTGGCTACAGTGAATAGGAAATATCTCAAGAGTGAATTTCAATTGGTCTTTGACTTTTTTAACAAGGTGATTCTACCTAGATCACAAAAAAAGAAACATTGCTTTAGCTACTAACTTGTATATCATGGAATGTGCCTCAATAGTTTTAAGTTCATTAGTTTACCTGCATTGATGATGGACACATACACAAAGTTGTTCTTGGGAAAAATGGAAATCATGGAATGCCTTATGATTACAGGTTAAATAAAGTGTTTAATCACTTTGGTATAGTATGTGTGAAGAATAAATAAAGCACAAACTTCTAAAGGGAACTCAACAAAGAGATAGAGAAATTATAACTCAATATAACTGCTAAGCATACAGAGATCAACAAACTAGATATGATAATTAAGCATCATTAAGGGTCTAAGTGTTACTGATGAGATTAAAATTGAGAGTGCTAACCTAAAGAAAAAGGTTTCCACCTTGATAGATAAGGTTCTTAGCTTTAATGCGGAGATAAGGCATTTAACAAAGGAGTTGTTGCACTATCATCTACAGATCACAATAACTTGGCTCTATCCTTCAAACCATCCTTCCAAGTCCCTCCCTTGTTTAACCTTTCTTCATTTCTTTGGCTTTTCTCTATAATATTTAAAATATACACTGCAGTGATACTTATCCTTTAGTTATGAATGAATCTTTGTTTTTTGTGTTACATTTATTACCTTTAAATGGAAATGTTGTACTTTATGTAGTTTTTCCCTAGTGTCCATGAGTTAACTAATTTGTGCTTATTTTATTCTTGGCTTACTGTTTTCACTTTTAAATGATGCCAAAAGTGGGAATACCAACTTCAAGTGTAAGGACCAGGTATGTGTTCATGTGTTAAGGTAAAAATTGAGTATGACATGTTGATAGGGGAAGAAATGATGGCACATATTAATGGGTAAAGTATGATAAGGCATAGTGACAAGGGGAACAAAATGAGTTGAGTTTTCGCTACAAATGACAATAAGGGACCAGGTTCCTTAGTTGCATGATGATGGAACATGATGTTGCATGGTAGGGTGGATATTGATCTTCAATAGTGGTAATCACACTAATTTAAAATGATGAATGTATATTGATGCTCAAAACTCTGTGATTGGTTTGTCATCATCAAAAAGGGGTAAAATTTCTAAATCTAGTTTTGATGATGAGCAACCGGCTACCAGGGACCAGGTCCCTAGATGCTTAAAGGTATAAAACAACTGACATGAGTTTGCATAATTTTTTCCTCTTGTGTAACAAACTACGCAGGTTCTAGTTATACTATTAAGGGCACCCGGTCCAATGGCATTTCAACCATAGTCATCACTCAACTATAAAATAAAAAGGATGCTTCTCTACAAATTAGGTTTTGCAAAATTCAGAAAAAAAATTGAGATAGGCAAAAACTTAAACCAGTTTAAAATGCTCAAGTATAGCTTAAGTTCTTATTTCTTATGCACAAAAAGGAGTGGGAGAGTATTCTTGAGTTGAGTCCTAAATTGTAATTAAATTACTCATGTTATAAGAGAATTGTCTTTTCTCATTGTTTAGAGAAAGCTTAGGTAGAGTTATCTAAGGTGGATATTGGTAAAATTTAATCAATATCAAGGTGTGTCCTTGACAGAGTTGTCAAGTTGAGCTTGTAGTAGAGTTATAACAAGCAGGAGGAACCTAGATTTAGGTTCATTGAAATCTGTAATTAAGAGTTTGATTATAGTGGATTTTGGAGAGCTTGTAAGGGCAAGCCGTGCTTTTTCCTCCCTTGAGCAAGGGGTTTTCACATAAATCTTATGTTATTTACATTTTCTATATTGTTTTGTGTTCCTATTTTATTTCTTGTGTTTTTGTGTGTGATTGACTTTAAGGGACCTTGTCCCTCATAGTGTGGTGCGACCCCCAGGGTTTCAATAATGTTGGTTCAGTGGGGGCAGAAAACAGCTCAAATTGTTACACAAGTTATTCAATAATGGTCACATGATATTTAACTTTTTGAATAATCCCTGAAATGCCTACCCTAATATCTTAAGGCTATTTTCTTGGCTCTCTGACCCCTTAACAAGTTTCACAAGTAAGAGATCCATCCTTGAATTCATTGACTCTGCATCATGGTTCCCTAGTGAAATATAAAGGCCACTTTTGTCATTATCTTTCCACTTCCAGTCACCATATTTATCCCTACTATTATCTCTATATCCATACCTATTGAAGTTGTCTCAATAATAGTTCATACCTTGATTCCCGAGCCTAGAGTTCTAATTGTCAAAATTAGACCCTTGGCCCTTGGCTAAAAAATCTGCCACCTCTTTGTCAAGATATTAAGTCTCTTTCTCAAAATCTAAATCATCATTCTAGATGCCTTAACTTATGCACCCATTATATTAACCTTTTTAACTCTAACAACTACAAACTTCTTGGTAATCAACCCAATCTCAATCCTCAATTGTACTACCTCTTGATCCACTTTCTCATCTAGTGCTCGCTGCTCATTGGAGGCTCTAATGCATAAGTACCAGTTGATCTATCTGCCTCTTTACTATTCCACCCTCGGTTGGTTTTCATAATTCAATCTAAGATCTCAGAATTGTGCTCCTATCATAGACTCATGAAGGCCTCACTAGTGATATTGTATGTGATAATGTTAATAGTATCATTCAAGGATCTGTAGATGATTTCTAGTAAGTTTCTACTATTAACACTGTGATTTGGCATATTCTATAGTTTTTTCTTAAACCTCAACCATATCTCATATAGTGCCTCTAAATTCAACTAGAAGAAGTTGTATGTCTAATCTTTCAATTAACACATTCTAAAGGTAAGAAAAATTGGTCAAAGAACTAAGTTCTCAACTTGTTTCAAGTAATAGATCCACTGGGCAATTCATCCTACCATAGAGTGGCTTCTTTTGTAAGAGAGAATGGAAATACACTCAGTTGAATTGCCTCCTGACTCACTCCAAATAAATTACATGAAATGGAAATCCTCATAAGGTTTATGATGTTCATGTTTGTGTCATTAGTTGGTAGGCCAAGAAATACTCCCTTCTAATTCAGTAACTAGATCATCACACTCTTGATGTTGAACTTATTACCTTGAGGTAGTCCGGGTTGAATAATTACACCAATTTTAATTGGCTCTATATAACCCAGGTTTTTCTCTAAGTCATCATAAATCACCAGATATTGTTGTCCCCTATTTTCTCTAAATTTTTTCCTCGTGTTTAACATAACTAGCTGAGCTACTTTCTCTTGTATATCCCTCTCTTCCTTTCTTCCCACCGGGTAGCTGCTTGCATAGCATTTTCCTCGGCCATTAATTGTGTAGTGACTTATTCTGCAGTTTACTAAACCTCATGCTATTATAGTAGTTGGTTCAAAGTTGCTGGGTCATCATGAACCCCCCTCAAATTGGGCTCCTTGATCATGAACTCCTTTTCTATCTATCCTTTGATTTTGTATCAAAGTTCTCTAAAGTTTAGGATTAAATGGAATTAGGAGATTACCTAGACTTCACGTTTTAGGCATACAATAATGTGTACCCTAAAAGCAATAGAAAAGTGAAAACAACAATCAAAACTAATATCCCAACAAACACAATTAATCAACTACATAACCTTATCCCCCTACAATGGTGCCAAAATTTAATGTTACCACAAATTATACCTCCTAAAAAGTATAACACAATCGCTGATCAAATATAGAACCCAACTAAGTTGGGATTGACCCCATAGGGAATAGGTCAAATTTATATCATATGTTTGTCTAAGTAATTGGCAAGTATGTAAAAGGAATGGTTTGTAAAATAAAAGATCAATAGTAACCATTGTTTATTTGTTGTATTTTCAATTAATATGAGAATGACACTATGACTGTGCTCCTCAATAACATCATAACTCCATAGGTTCTCTATACTTTAGTGATCCCTTATGGTATTCGATATGTATAATCAATAAGATATGTATCATCTAACCAACTAGATTATACCTCTTTTAGATGACTCTCCCCCCACACAAAGGTTCATGTGCTGTGGGTTTAGCATTACTAACCCTTATCTATGATCCCAGTATAGTCTTTCCCATTTACTGGCTCAAGGCTAATTAATTAATGATAACTCCAAGTCTGGTTGTTGTTTCACTATTGCTATCTGATTAATCTTAGTAAAATCTAGGGTAGATATAGGGAAAGTTCTAATACATGCACTCTTTAGAAAGAAACTAATCCTAAAGAAATAGCTTTACATGCCCAACTACCCTTCAAGAATCATCTTATACTCAAAAACTACTACATTAATCTGTAATAGTTCCCATAGCCCTAGTTGTGCTATTTAGATACTCATAATTTCTGGAAAACTAAAATATTTTTGATAAGAAATCATAATTCTAAACTTACAATTATAAAATTTAAAACTCAAAGATTTCACTTTGAATTAAAATTCTAAAAGTCTATGATTGTGATCCAAAGATCAAGATTGTGACTTATAACCTTTCAATGATGTAATACGACACAAAATGATTAATAAAACCTTATGTGAATATGCATAGATACTAAAGGAATCTAACTATGTAGGAGAAGAAGGTTGGCAAGTGTCTACCAATCGTGAACCAGAGTCGTGAGTCTGTCTACCAATCATGAAACAAAGTCATAGAAAACAATCTCTTTTTGAATAATCAAGCCTACTAATTGTAGACTTAGTTTACCAATTGTGAACATCTTCCATGGAAATTGAAAAAAAATTGATTTTTCCTTTTGAACTTCATTCACTATCTATAATGATCCTCTTGGTTATTTTCTACTTTTCCTTATATTTAATTATTTAGAGCTTTTCTATAGCTACCCCAAGTTATTTTTGACTTGTTAGAGCTAACAATTTAGTTACCAGGCAGTTCATTTTGTTTTTAGAGCCAATTCTATATCTTGAAGTCTTCACTAGTGAGAATTGACTATTGGGTGAAAACTCCAACTTAAAAACCTCGTATGCCTATTCAGATAACTTCAACAGCTTAAGAACATCAATTTTAGGCTAGAGAAACCTTTGGTGTTTGTCCCAAGACCTTCTGACTCGTATAGAGCTATTGAACACAAATTAATAAAAATGTCCCCTAGGTGTGGGGCCTAATTTTTACCTAAACAGCCTCGGGTGGAAATTTTGACTGTGCCATTGATTCTGGAATGTTGAATTTTATAGGGAAGCATCGTTTGTTTGTGTTTATGAGTTTTTGAATCAATATCGAGGGGTTGGTGCAGACTTGGAAAAGTTCTAACTTTCAACTAATGCACTCAGCTGGTGTATCCGCTAAAGCGCCCCTTTGAGAGCTATAGTGTAGGCTTCTTTTGTGGCTGGTCAGTCTCTTCAGCAGCCCTAGCTTTACTAGTGAGATACTTTTGCGGTAGTCTGGCTACTAAAGTGGATGCTGCTTTAGCTCTAGATAGTCCTTTTTAGTGGTATTCTAGGCCTCAATCAGTACCGCTTTAGCAGTACTTGTCATCTTTAGTGGTGATCACTTAAGTGGCTAAGTGGCCACTTTAGTTACACTTGAGAGGCATTTAAATGCCTCTTTTTCCCCATTGTCTCCCTATTTTCCCATGAGTTCAAGAGCTTGGATCTATAGAGAGTGAGGAAAATTAGGGGAAACTATTATTAGGAGATTTTGGGATGTATGTAATCTTGATTTAATTATTATTTATAAAAATATTGCATTTCACTGTGTGGAGGCTTCTTGGAAAGGGAAATTAGCTTTTTAGCTGACTTCACCAGGCTTTCTTCGACGTCCAGGTAGGCTAGGTTTATACTTCTTATAGATTGGGCTGAATTATAGTATATTTATAATAATTTTCTATATGTGAGTTAGAAATTAGGCCTTGGCATTACATTTAGGGTGGATTGGATTATTTAGCTAATTAGAGGTCATAATTAAGCATAGCTGACTTAACTACTCGTTCTTTAGATTGAATCACTATCTTAGGACAAAATATGGCCTATGTAATTGAAACACCCTTGTTTATAGCCCTTAGAAAATTTCATAGATTTCTTCTCTCTGGAAAGGATATGACTAGGGGAAATGACTCATATACGGGGATACGAGTAGTATGGGTTAGTCTATACTAACCATTATTGGTTGATGGGTTGGATTTAGGTTCTAGAATGGATATGATTGGGGTGTACGAGTCATATCGATGGAAATTGGTTGTTTGGTTACTTTAATTAATCTTATACTTTGTAGACTAATTTGGATCTGAGTACGAGTGTCTCACCATGAGCCGTAAGCCAAGGTACTTGTCGTACCATGGACCCGTATTGTGGTCAGTGTTCAATCTTCTTGTGATTCTATTTTGCAAGGGGTATGGATCATGGGTGCTAGGAATAAACATGGATACAACATGGTTTTGAGTGAGTCATACCTTGGACGTTGTTGGGTCCAAGGGAAATAACCTTGGTATGAGTGATGGGTACTCGTATTGGAGGGTACTACTGACATGGATAGTCGTACACACCTGACGGGATTTTAGAGACCTTAAGTGAGGGTAATCTGGATCTTTTCCCACTTAAACTAATAGGTACCCATGACTTATATTCCTATTGGTAGGTTATTTTCCATATTACACTATTCATTAACACTTAGAAACTTCTCTTAAACACTCTACAATTCTCTTTAAGGATTTTAGGTAAAGGAAGTCTAGGGTTTCATTTTGAGGATTTATTTGAGTCTCTTGTTGGTGGTTTCTCTCCATTATCTCCTTGGCTTAAGTAATTCTCTCTTCCCTCATTGTTAGTTCTAACTAAAGGCATGGTTTTATACAATGTGTTCATGGTTTGATTATTGCATGGTTTTGGGTTTTCAAATATGATTTGGGGTTTTTGGTTATAAATGGTTGGTTATGGTTTTCCTATGGTTTAATTATGTTTTAACGGTGGTTTTGGATAATTGGGTTGCATGGGAATGATTATTAGTAATGGATTTTGGTTTTGTAAATACTATGCCCCCAATGTGATCGATAAAATGCCTATAACAATGTTTTCATTGTAATATTGGGTTTTCAATGGAACTTATGGATGGTTTAAACTTGATAATGGAACCCTAAATGATATGAATGGTTTAAATGGTTTTGGAATGGTTTGTCTTAAAAAATATACTTGTGGGGTACAGGGGAGTCTCCCAAGTATATTGGATAACATGGTCTATGGGTACATGGGAATCCCTTGACCACTAAAATGTTTGACTAAGGACAATAGTTGCTAATTATAGTCGATATGACAATATTA
Organism: Capsicum pubescens; assembly: GCA_030864215.1. Lineage (NCBI taxonomy): Eukaryota > Viridiplantae > Streptophyta > Magnoliopsida > Solanales > Solanaceae > Capsicum > Capsicum pubescens. The sequence continues at coordinate 125,690,851 of CM061546.1, read as the reverse complement.
CTATTAATAGACTTGGTTAATAATAAATGGAGTAATTGATTGGTTGGTAGGAAATGGTTTTAATTGGGCAATAATGGCGGAGTATGATAGCTAACCGTGAAGGTGGGAGTTCAATGAATGAACACTGAAAACTTATGTTTGCCGACATAAGGGGTAGGGTTTGGCGATACTTTTATGATACTATGAGGTATGAGGGAAAACTCTAAATACATTGTATATATGTATCATAAGGGGTGAGGGTATTTGGGAATCCTTTACTCTTATGGTATCTCTGGTTCGTTGATAACACTCAAATTAAACTCTTGAATGGGTGTAAGCGATCGTTGTCAATATAAAACCCAACTAGGTTGGGTCGAATCCCACAGAGAATAAGGTGTGAACTCAAGTTGTTTACGATATAATTTACTGATAGTTTACTATTTCCTGAAATCGGGGTTTAAGTTTTGCGGATTATTATTTATCACTTTGAATTTAATATTTCTATCCAAGATTTTATGAGATAACCAGGATTATGTTCACTAGGGCTTACGGAACATGACATATGCTACCATTAACTCAAGGTTCTCACGGTGGTTAGGATGACAAGCTATATTTATCAATGATATGCTCAAATGTTTCTCGACCTATTCGAGTGTCTAATTTCCTAATCCTCTTGGACTTAGGGAATCACAACTCATTGCCCAGATTTTAGCTCAGGTTAATCAACCTTGTTACAACGCTGATTATTAAACGTAGCCTTTCCGAGTCCCTGTTGATAATTCACTTCCTGCTGTTTATGGTTTCTTTCTCAAGTAAACCAAAGTAGGTACGTCTATTGTTTGCAACCAACAGACATAAATTCTAATCTCAGAATTACTAAGAAATCCTAACACCTATTAAACCTTGAGTGATTAATTACCACCTTATCATGACCTAACCCTAGATCCCATAATACAGAAATAAGTACACAAATTGAATTCATAATTGAGAAGATTAACTTACAATAATGAAGGAAATCAAAAGTGAACTTGTAATTGAATCACAAAGCAAACACTGAAATATTGGTTTAGAGAGAGAGAGAGAGAAAAGTCATATATTGTCAATATGTCAATGGATGATGGATAAAAATCCCCCTATAAACCCTAAAATAAGGTTTTAAATAGTTAACCCTAAATAAGGAAATAAAATTAAAGTTTCTGATTTTCGTCAGATTAGATGACGACGCCCGTGATGGCCTATCATGATCTTGATGGCCTGTCACAGACGTCGTCAACTTCTCTGCAAATTCATTTCCTACTGCCTAAGGTTGACGACGATGGTGACGCCCTATCATCATCTTGACGGCGTGTCATGATTGCCATCACAAAAACTTCCTGCAGCTTTACATCTTCTGTTTAAGGTTAACGGCATCCATGACAGCCTTTCACCAGGCCGACGGCGTGTCATGGATGTTGTCAGCCACACTTAGCTCTCTATATGTTTTCGATTTCATTCTTTTTACTTCCTTTATTTGTGGTTACCCTTCTCCTCTACTTTTGCTGCCAAATCAAAGTAAAGTACTAAAAAACGACTATAGTTGCTCAAAAATTCACAATTATTTAGAGTTAAAAGTTTCAAATATGTTAGCATGGGCTCACACATCAACACCCTCAACTTAAACAATTGCTTGTCCTCAAGCAACCATAATATAACTAAGAATATTCAAAGTACAATTTGACAGCAAACTACTCATATTAGTTCAGAATACATGCACTATCTCCACGGTCAGTCAAAATAAGAGCAACTGTGTCTATTATTGAAAGCACCCATGCAACTCACAAGGATCAAGGTATGGCAAAAATTCCAGCAATAACAACCCATCACATACCCAAATCACACTTATCCAAACAATACAGTGATTAGAAACATACCTTGTGTGCCCTCGTAAAAAAGAAATCCCCTTTTCACTCATATCAGAATTTATAAACACAAGGATAAACACAAGACTCACTCTCAGAACAAAGTTCCAACATTGCGCATCAAATGCCATAGGCTTTCCCTTATAGTCAGTAACCTAGTCTTCAGACAGGTCAGTTAGGATCACTATAAGGCTTTTCTTAAGCTTGTAATGTAGGCTAGGGGATGGTATGATATTCATGGATATTTCATAGTGACTATACCTCCTTGACACTACATTAAAATCTCGGGGTTTCAAATCTTAACCCTTCTTTTCTTCCCTATGTTATTGATCATGCATGCTCAAGATGGATGCAGTCTTTTTATTTATAAGATTTTCTTTCTATCATTTTTCACATAGTTTTCTCTTTTCTTATTTCTGTTTAACCGCACCCAACTTTTTATTCATCCTTCTTATTCTACCTCTCTTCATACAAATATTGCATCATGCACCCCTATAATAGCCACCCTCAACTTAGGTTATTTGCCTAAGTCAAGGTGCACAGTGTCTAAGGAGGACCAGGGCCAAGACAGGTTTATTGTGATGTAAATGGGAAGGTGAAAGGGGTTAAAGAAAGAAATAAGCTATTGAGGCTTAAACTATGATCAAGGGATATTATTCACATTGGGAAGGTCATTTAGTCTAAAATGGGCTAACATGCAAAAATGGCCTATGATCCTTTCCTAACGCCTATCCTAAGACTATGGCACGACTAATAGGGCAAGTTCTATTTTCAACGCACAACGGGAACTGAGTAAAACCTTACACACACATGGCACACGAGTATCTTGCATATCACTACTTATCCGGTTCATGTACTTGTTTAACACAGGTCATTAATTTGCCATACTAATGCTATAAAAAGATACACAGTGGTCACAATGGATACAATTCACATTGTACACAATAGATCAGACCACTGGATAGGTACTCAAAAATCACAGAAAAAGCTAACTGCCTCAAGTACTTGTCCTACTCCTAATTATATACAGAATATGTTACAACAACAATTTACCCTACACCTTCAACTTAAAATAAAAAATAAGATGCACTAAGGGTTAGGGTATACCTGAAGACAGTCAAGCACGTGGATCCTGGGTCTTTGACCCTGCTACTGCATCATCTGCTGTCTTCTTCCCATCAGGAGTATCTAGCTTTGTGGTGGTTGGACCCTGGCTAGATGAAGCACCTGCAACCCTAGATCTGATGGCTGCCTCCCATTTCTCGGTAGCAACCAGGGACTCCAATCTTGCTTTCTTCACCCCCTCATTCTTAGCCTTCTTTTTTGGATTTTTTTTCGCTTTTCTTTCTTCCTTACTATCCGGCTTTTCTCTTTTATTCTTGCCCTTCTTTTCTTTTTTTTTTCTTCTTTTTCTTTGGGGAGTCTGCAGTGAGATCAAGTATAGGAATTTCTTCCTCTAATTCTTCCATAGCCGGACCTATTGGCATCATAATTTGGTGTTGCTGTAGAACCCCAACATCTACCTTTACTTTATTCAATGCAACCCTAAATACAACAAGATCAGCACCTATCATCACCTTTTCCCGGGCATCAAACCTGTTCTCCAAATCTGCAACTCTCGCAGGCAATGTCACAAAGGGCTCTAGTGCAGCCTTGATTTTTTTGTCCACAGCAGCAATGAACTATTTAGCGAAGGCATGTAGCTGTGCCTCGCACCACTTGGCTTGCTTAGCCACCTTCTTGATATCAATCGGCTAAAATGCAAAACGTATTACTGCAGGAGGAACTAAGGGGATGGCTTCAGTCTCAGGCACTAAAGTTGCCTAAGCTGAAGAATCCTATACATCTACATGACGTGCTTCTCCTGCATTTGTAACCGGAGGGTCCGCTGCTATCTCTGCACCCCTGTCAAGACTAAGTCCTGGCTTTACCTCATCAAACCGAATGGGGTTGTGAGTCTTTTGGGTACGAATATTTTTATCAACTCCTACAATCTTTGGTACCCCAGCAGATCTGCATAATTCTGTAACAAGAAAAGGAAAAAGATAAGTAGTGTCGGTCCTTGACATCCTTATCTTCATCTTATCTGCAATGATTTCCCCAAAGTTCAAGGTAAGATGCTGCACCAACCTTGCCACCAAAATAGCTCGATCATCACCCAGAATATTATCTCCCTCAGTAGGCATTATCCAGACTCGCACTATGCCCCACCAAAATTTTGCCTTCTGAGCCAGCGAGGACTTACAGATTCTCTCATTTGGGTTTGTCATCCAAGCCAGTTCTCCATCAGCTGTGATGTTGACCAACTAAGGACATTGTTTATCCTTATTCTTTATCCGAGAATAAAATAATGGTGTGGTGGCCTAAGGCATGAAGTCGAGGCCGTGCAAGAATCTGTTGATGGTCCTGACCGAAACATCAACCATTATGCCCCTCACCCAAACTCTATCAAGAAGAGGCTGATCTGCTACTTTCTTACCTTCTTTGCACATGTTCGCCAACCTAGCTTAGTAGTTCTCATAGAACTCCCGAACTAGTGTGGGACAAAATGAACCTCCCCCTTCTGTAGTCCGTCCTAAGCCATATTCCTTGAATTTCTTCTCCACTTCAGGGTATCTGCTCAACCCTTTCGTGATGATCATCTTTTATTCTTGGATTGGCCTCTTCTGATTCCTTCTATCAGTTCTTTGCAGCCCAGCAATGTAGATGTCCTCAGCTCTAGGGATTTGCCATCTAGTATTGTTCCTCACTTTTGGATTCTTACACTTGATAAGAGTCCTCTAAGGTGGAGACTCTTCATTATTTTGTTGCTCAGTGGATAGGGACCCAGAAGTTGTTCCCTCGGACTCAGATTCTTCAGACACTTCTTGATCCCATTCATCAGAGTCAGTATGTTCAGACTCATGCTTTTCAGAATCACCCTTTTCAGACCCCTCTTGCTCAGAAGCTGTGGTCGACTCAGTATCATCAGTGTCCACCTCAATTGGTGGAGTTTTCTTTGGACTTTTCTTCTTTTGCTTCTTGAGCAAGGGTTCCTCCTCTTTATAGTTAGATTCCTCATCGATGAGCTTACGATGTATATCATCTTTGGCTACTTTCTTTGGTTATATGGAACTCTTTCTTTTTGGTGCCATTTTAAAGTACCTGGAGACATTAGAAGAGCATTAGTCAACCCTAAAGATCACAAACACAGGTACATTAATCATTTAAACTCATTTATGTTTCAGGCCCCAGGTATGATGATAATTTGTGACAAGCCATCACAACCGTGATAGCTTATCATGGTTGTCGTCAACCTCAAATAGAACCCAAAAAATTTATACACTTTTTGACGACATTCATGATAGGCCGTCATAATTGTGATAGCCTATCATGATTATCGTCAGCTCTATCCAAAACCAACTTCAGTTTTGTCAGCTTTTCACGACATTCCTGATAAGCTGTCACGATGGTGATAGCCTATCATAGATTTCATCACACTTATCAAAACCCACTTTTGACTTTAACTAAATTTTTGGTCCCCATTCTTGCTCAAGATATACTTGAATACGAATTGTGAGCTATCTTTTCAACCCTTGGGCTTGTACAGCAAACCTTAGGTGCATTTTTAGCCACTTTCTAAGTTGAAATTGGTTCAAGCATCTTGTGAATATTGGGTTATCTTTCATTCATCATACATTATCATAAAAGAGAGGAGTTAGATTAGAGTATACCTGATAGAGCTGTTAAACTAAAATCATGCACCAAAGGAAGAGTGATTTTCTGTTTATTGTTTTCTTGATATGTTTCTGCAAAGGATGGGAAATATTTTAACTAAGTAAAGAAATACTAAAGAATTTTTTTTTAAATCAGTGGAAATTTGAAAAGGTTTGCGACTGGGTCGGGTTGGATCTGCTTAAATTTAGGCCCAGTTTTTAGATTTTAAGGCTCTGCACTGACGACAATTCGTGATGGCTTGTCATGATTATGATATCCTATCACGAACGTCGTCACCATTATGCAGAGAATTCTCCAAGCCTGGTCTAGCTGACGACATTCGTGATAGCTTGTCACAATTGTGACGGGTTGTCACAGATGTAGTCATGACCTTCCAGCTGACCTTTCAACTTTTCCACATTCTCTATACTAAATCCTAATTGTAAAAATTAAAAACACTTGTTTAAACATAAAAAAAACCTTGGGTTGCCTTCCAATAGCGCCTGATTTACTGTCGTGACACGACTTAGTTATCTTGACTACTCAGACTTTGCCAAGACAACCTGTTGATCCCCTTTTTCCGTCATCATAGAAGATGTCAACGATCGAGAAGACATTCATATCATTTTTGTGCGACATGGGTTGATGCATTTTGAATTTTTCCTCTTTCTTACTGAGCCTAAATTTAAGCTCATTCAACTCCATATTGACTATTACTCTTCCTGTTGCTAAGAATGTCCTATCCAAAATAATGTGTACCTCAAATTCCACATCACAATCCAATACTACAAAATCAGCAGGAAGAATAAACTCTGCTACTTTTACCAACACATCATGCAAAATTCCAATAGGCCTCTTTATCAACCTATTTGCCATCACCAGTCACATGTTAGTGGGTGTCAGAGCTTCTAAACCAAGATTCTTGTATACAGTCAAGGGCATCAGATTCATGCTGGCACCCAAATCACATAATGCCCTTGCAACATCCCGAGACCCAACTTTGCACGAAATAGTGAACGCTCCAGGGTCAGCCTTCTTTTGCACTAACAATCGTGTGGAAACTGTGCTTCAATGGTGGAGATTGTCCACCTGCTCACTTCTAATCTTTCTCTTCTTTGTGACGAGGTCTTTCATGAACTTTGTATAACCTGGCATATATTAGAGTTGTACCTATAAAAGTGTGAAGTAGTTGAAGTCCGTTGTGGGCACGAGTTAACCTTTGAAGTCTTCAAGGCATGGTACGAGTTGTATGAAGTGAAGTCGTAAGGGTAAAAACCTAGGTTACCTAAGTTTCTATCCAACTTACAAGTGGTTGCTACATGTTGTATTGTCTTGTTACAAGTCATAAGATATGACCCGTATCCTGACCAATAAATGATCCAATAATAAAGCATCGTGTTTTTATAGCTGTATAAGTTACTTGAGCATATATTAAGTCCTCAAATAACTCCAAGCTCATGAACAAGTCAAAACATTCCTTAGTAATTAAATTCTTGCGATGTATATAACTATAGTCATATTCAAATGAGCATAACTTCTATAATTCTAATAATTTTTGAGCTCAACACTCCCTAATAGATATGTAATTGAATTAATTTTTCGGCAATACCAATTTTGCCTTAATCTAATCTCGGGGTGAAAAGTTATGGAAAAATTACTGAAGCACTGTCAAAGCTACCAATGGTTACAACTTACTGATGATGACTCATAAGCAGACCATATGAGTCATCAAGATGAGTCATATCCATGATATTTGGGGTCAAAATCTAGTTTCTTGGTGATGACTCAAGACACAACCCGTACCCATTATACACGAGTCATACCCAAACTCATCGAGATAGCTTCCAAGCAATTTCTAGAAGGTTCCTAAGGAGTTTTTGATCCTTTCTCCTCTTTAAACTACCAATCCACGACTTACAAACATAAAAAGGCATTATTTCCCCAATTTTTCAATCAATTAACAACATATTCTCTCCTTCCATCCTCAAGAACATCAACATTAGGGTTCCCCACCCAAATTTCATCCTTTAAGTCCCAAGATTAAAACATTCTTCACAAGTCAAGAAACTTTAGGTATGTGGGTTTTATTAAAAATGATATTCTTTCATCCTTATGCCCAAAGTGCATTGTTTTAAGATTGAATTTCTATATTTTGTATTAGGGTTCATACCTAAATAGCCTTATTCCTGAAATATGATATTTCCACGAGATTAAAGGCTTTAAGTGAAACAAGGTTTACTTACATCCATGTTTTGATTTATAAGCTTGATATTATAATTTGAATTTCCTTATTCTAAGTGGAATTGCTGAAGTATTTTAAGATGATTATTGAGTTTAAAATTTTATCATGAATTTCAAAGAATTTAAGCATGTTTTAGAAGTCTTAAGTACAGGTATTGAGTTTACAAGAAGATTATGCTCTTAATCCCCATTGATAAGTTTGTACTATGATTTATGATCCTTGTATATTTTGATAAGATATGGAATCCACATTTGTTCATCTTGATTATGATTTAAAGTAAAGAGAACGTAACTTCTTTCCACTGTATAAAACCCTTATGCTAATTTAAGGTGGGATTTCCTAAAGTATGAGCATACAAGTATTCTGGGAGTAGTATTTAGCACCAATAAAGGAATGCAGATGAGCGTGTCCTTAATTCCTAGAAACTATGAGCCACCGTTGGTTAATTTTTTTCCCAATATGGATGAAGAAAAGTGACCACATAAGTTAAGGTTCTATTCTAACGGTAAGGGTAGAACATATCTCCCCAACATGGGTAAGACGTTGTACTCCATGGTAGCTCACATAGTTTAAGTCAACTAGAAGAATCTCCAAAAAGAATGAATAATAATTAAAGACTTTAGAACGAAGTGTTATGGCTCACAAAGTTATTTTTATTCTTTATTACTCATGTTTACAATTTTCCAACCTTGTTTTATTCGAGCTCAAGGCGAGTAATTTACACTTAGCATGCGTGATTTGAAAGTATGTATTCAGTTTCTATTTTACTTATGCATTCACCTCCACATACTCAATATATTCCAGAAGTAGTAACCCACATATATGTCTATGTACTACATTATCTCATAATGTAGGTACTAGTTGTAGCCCACACATTATAATCAAATAATTTGTAGCTTTTAGTCAGCAGGTGATGAGTTCTTTTGATTTGAGGAATCGAGTCAACCATAGTTCTAGTAGTATTTCATTTATCCAGTGTTATTGAGTAGGGATACCTGGGGGTCATGTCCTAGATGCCTACAGTCAGTATTAGTAGAGGCTTTATAGATGGTCATATTTACTTTCAGTTTTATTTTGTATAACCAAAGTGTAAATGTCTTGAATAGTTTTATATTGAAAATATACTGTAAAGAAATCACTTTCTTTTATTTCTCTCAGACTTATGTGACATATTTAGTTGCTCACAAGTTATTAAAGTATCATGGGTTAGCTTAGGATCATTTTTGGTTCTAAGAACCATGTGATATCTAGGGGTAGTCTCGAGGTGTTACAATGGAGGAAAATATATTGCAAGGCCCAAGGGGGCAGTGATAAGAGAGGGAGATATTAAGGAAGTTTCAATGGGTGCTGGAGTGGTTCACAATTGAAAGGCAGTGGTTATTAGGGTGGGTATCATTTGCGTCAGCCTTATAAGCATCAGGGTTAGTCTAGTGGGCCCGTTCATGTCACACTTAATCTTACCAATGAAGGTGAGTCTAGTTATAGTGATCATCTTGGAAAAAGTAGTGGTCAACCTCTATGAGGTTTATCTTCTGGTTATTCTAGCCAAGGCAATTATTTTGTGTTAACTGTATCTTCTGGGTTTAGTACATCTCCTGGGGCTTGTTATGGTTGTGGGGCCTTCATCCACTTCTTTAGAGAGTTTCCAAGGAATGGGCCAGTCATTCCAACAGCTCAAAGTGTTCCACTAATTAAGAAAGTACTACCTCTATCTAGAGAGGTATGCAGGGTCGACAAGATGATCCCTAGGGTGATGGTGGAGGTCCTCAGGTGGGTAGGATAGAATATCAGTTAGGCACCCAACCAGGTAGATGGAAAGGCCATTTGTATGTCATACTTTCTAGACCTGAGGTAGAGATTTTGGATGTTATTATTATAGGTAAGATTTTAGTGTGACATTAATCACTTTTAATTTATTTGATTTGGTATCTTCTCATTTTTATGTATCTACTTATTATGCAATGTAGTTAGAGTTATCTTGGGATTCTTTATTAGTGTTGTTATATGTATCTACTCCCATGAGTGATTCGTTAGTAGCGAATCAGGTTTCTAGATTATACAGTTTGCCTGTTTGTGAATTTCATACGCAAGATGATATTATTGTATTAGACATGGTGGTTTTGATGTGATTCTAGTCATGGACTGGTTATTTCCTTATTGTTCTATCTTGGATTGTTTTTTCAAAATTGTTTCCTTATCCATGCTCGACATACCCCCAGTTGTGCGACAAGGATCTATTAGTCGTGAGTTGATGGGGATTATTTCATATGTTTGGGATACTATACTTGTATTGAGTGGTTTTGAGTCTTATATCACTTATAATTGTGATGTTATTGTGGAGAGTCCATCACTTGACTCTGTTTCTATAGTCCATGAGTTTCCTGATATTATTCCTTCTGATCTACCTAGTTGTCCTCCTAAGCATGATATTGATTTTATTATTTATCTTGAGTCTACTCCTTACCCTATGGATCCTATCAAGATTAAGAAGCTAAATTCTTAACTTTAAGATCTTTCAGATAAGGGTTTTGCTAGGCCAAGTGTATTGCCTTGCGACGCTCCTATATTATTTGAGAAAAAGAAGGCTGGTTCCTTGCATATGTCTATTGACTACATGAAACTTAATAAGGTGATGGTGAAGAATAGGTGTACTATACCTCGCTTTGATGATTTATTTGACAAAATTCAGGGACTGGTGGTGTTCTCTAAGATTGACTTGAGGTCCAATTACCATCAGTTGAGGATTCGGGTTGAGGACATCCCGAAGACAACTTTTAGGACTCGTTCTAGTCATTATGAGTTCCTGGCAATGTCTTTTGGGTTAACCAATGCCCAGACAATATTCATATATATGATGAACTGTATATTCAGGCACTATTTGGATTCTCTTATGATTGTGTTCGTCAAAGACATGCTTGTGTATTTGAGGAGTAAGGAGGCGCATATGCAACATTTGAGGATTGTACTCCCGTCTTTCAGAGATCATAGGATTTTTGATAACTTCTCAAAGTGTGAGTTCTGGCTTGATTTGGTGACATTCCTATGTTAAGTGGTATCTATGGATGGGATTATGGTAGACCCAGTGCATATTAAGGCTATTTGTGATTGGGTTATAGCGCTCAACTTACACGTCAATTTAAGTGCAAGGCGGTCGTCATCAATATAATAACCCAACTTTGGAGTCGGGGCCGAATCCATGAGGAACAATGTGAGTGGCAATCAAGTTATTTCAAAATAATAGATACTAGCTAAATTCAAACCAATGATACAAAAAGATAAAATGGGGGAGATAGGTACCTACACTAATGTTTCTTTTTGAGTTTTTCTAGTATCAATTCGGAGCTAAGAACAATTAGAGTTTTAAGAATTATGCACGGATCTTGGGATTATATGTTACTAAGGGAATGCCATGTGGGCTTTAGTAACCAACATCAATTTAGTAGATCAAATATGGGTAGGTTCGGTTATAGATTTTGATGCTAGTCTTTCAATAAAACTCCAAACTTTCACCCATTTATTCTTTCGAATACCTAATGGGTGTGTTTAACATTTGGTAACCAAATCTCAATTTAGGCATCCCTATTTCTAGGATGATACCCATGGTATAGTAAACTTCATAATCACCCTTATGTATAATATAGTGAAAATTTAGCAAACTACACACAGAATTGTCCACATTTGCTTTGATCACCACATCCCTCATTCAAATATGATGTGGATTCCTAAAGTTCACCCAAATCCTTCTTTTGAAAATGGCCTTGAGCTTTCTAGAGTTTGGAGCTTTCACTCATCAAATCCATGTGGGTATTTGAGGATTTGACCCAAAAATCCCAACCAAATTGGCATAGAAATAATAAGACCCATAAGTATGAACTACCAAATAGAGGCTAACATTAACAACCCCCACACACTTAACCCCTATTCACACATAACCCCAAGAGGGAGATCTAGCTACATATAAGATAAATAAGCATAGATATACCCATAATCTCCATTGAAATGACTTGTTGAAAATTAAGAGAATGTTACTTTAAACTTTTCACTCCCACAAATTAACGATGGAAGTGAGCTATTCATCTACTTAGAAGGTCTCCTGTATTCTTCACCCCAAATTTATACAATATTTTCTTCTCCAAATATAAAGGCTATGAATTAAAGATCTAAACCTAAAAATCAGGGAAGATAGAATATAATGAATGACTTAGGGTTTGAGTCTTTTTGTCAAAAATTTGGGATCAGCCACGTGCATTTCCAGATTATCCCTTGGGCTGCCATTTTATGCTAAACCCATATCGCGAAGGTCTGTCCACGACCGCGGCTATGCGACCAAGAATATATTCCATGACCGCGTTTGCTGGACTTTTTCCTGACTGCTACAACTGTAGTCACCAGACCAGGACCGCGGTAACTGAGGCCAATTCCTACTTCAGGTCTTCATCTCCAATTTCTTGCTCGCTTTTTTGATCATATAAAGCTCCAATCACATCTTTATATCCCCTCAACTCTATGCCTACAAACAATGGATATTAGTGCATTTAATCACAATTATGTCTCATTTATTCATTCAAAACAAGGTAATGTGAACGAATATTGTGTGAGAATGAGTGGTAAAATGACCACACATTAACACCCCCAACTTAAAGTTATTGCTTGTCCTCAGGAAACAGTACCTCTTACTATGAGACACAATCGTCTATCCCTAAAGTTTATGCCTTAAAGATAACAATGGCCTCAACTTTAGTTATCACCACGGGTAGCTCATTACATATGTGCTAGGCTAGTTTCACTACACCCCTTATTATAAAATTGCAATATCTAAGGATACATAAGACTTCAAAGAGAAACCAAGAAACAAAAACTTATACTCTAGAAGTGGTTTCTTTTTCACCACAACTAAGCTATACTCCATTTGCCTTATTGTTCGGGAGGTGACACAATCACCCACCTCAACTTGTTCATATGCCAACCTTACATGAATGATAATTCCACACACCAAACAACCAAAGATGCAACAAGAAATTTTAAGTGCAAAAACTCTCTCCTCCACAAGATAAATCTCTATTCAACAAGTGTCATATCATAGGCTTGTCCCAATTTTCTATCCCACAATAAAGAAAGTAAATTGTCAGAAATCTTAAAGGGATTTTTAAGCTTGTAACGTAGGTTGAGTTTAGGGTAGGATATCATTTGGGAACAACATGCCTAGACCCTTCCTTGAACATTCACGACACCCTATTCAATCTGCATTTCTGACTATGGGCCACTTTTCTTTGTTTTCTCTCTTTTATTATGCTAACATTTTGCTTCCTTTATTCACCCATTTCTTTCATTTATTTTTTTTGCCACTTTCGTGCAATTCATTCCATTGTTGGATCCTCTCTATTTACTATTCATTTGCTTATAAAGTTAGATAAAATTAGGTATTTCAGTTACAACTTTGTTGTCCCAAACTTACTTCCATCAATCTTTACTATCCAAACTCAGGCTTTTAGCCACAAGTTGCATTTTCAAGTTCAATATGGGTATGGTTCAAAAGAGGGATAAAAAAGAGGGTTCATGACTTGTAATGTAATTGCCAAAGAAAGGTCCAAAGGTTCAAAGTAGGTAACTAGGGATTACATTCATGATTGGGTAGCCTTCTTGGGATAAAGTGGCTTACAAAATCATAAAGATGGCCTAAGATCATTTCTCCAACCAAATACAATCAAAATTAGCTTTGAAAGACTAACAAGGGAAGTTCTAGATAACACAAGTATACAAGACATAAATGCAAATAGCTCACTACACATGGCATGCAAAAAATCGTCAAGGGGGCTCAAATGTCTCTCCCGCTAGAGACAATTTTGGAGTATCTATTTTGATTCACAACTCAAAAACTTACGGAGTCACAAAAAGATAAAAAGTTTTGTTACTAGCTTGTTCATGTCCATGCCCTTGATTTTTCAAAAAATTTTATACGGAGGGGGGGGGGTTCTTGTTTTGCATTAGCACCACACCCAATTTTGATAAACTATGGAAACAACCAAAGCCTTAGCCTCTAATTTTGGCTCAAAATGGGAAAACCACCCATATGGATACTCAGACTTTGCTAATGGTGTATAACATTATCCCAAATCAACAATACTACGGGTACTCATAATTCCCATTCATCTATGTGTCAAAACCCAATCACGACACTTTACCCTTAAGAATGTTATCACTCAATCTATCATAGAGCAAAGCTAGTTATGTATCATAAAAATCAAAATAAAAGTATAGAAAAAAAATAACTAAAACTAAGAAAAACATGATACTCCATAAAACTTGGGCACCATCAGGTACCCAACAATAGTATCCAAAATGTTAACCAAAATAGTATAAATCATCTAGAATCAATCAAAATAATACAAATCCAGGGTCACCCTCAATAAAAAGAAATGCAGTGTCCTCACTGCATGTCTAATATAACAAGTGTAAGAGTGGTCTTCCTATATATGCATCAAGAGTTATCATCTCTAGCTAACTCTGCACCCATACAATCAACATCATTAGTAGACCAATCTGCAGGGGCTTCATCCTCACAATCCAACCTTCGTGAAGGTAGTCGATTGTTTGGTTTGAGCAACTTGAAGATGCCCTTTACCCCTTTCCGCAAGTTCTTGAAAAATTTGTTTCTTTTCTTCTCTCTTTTCACCATCTTCTTATATGAATATTTAAGGTCCCTGTAAGATGTAGCCAAGGCTGAATATGCTCTCTCCAGGATGGCTACTGTTTCTCCCTACTTCTGTTGCTCCTTTAAGTATCTCTCATAATATGATTGAGCTACATATGAATGATGAGTAGTGAAGAATTGTCTCGTTCCCTGAGGCAATATGGAAAATAGCTCCCTAAACACCCTCATCTTACTTGAAATGTCATTAAAAGGGTTGGCTGACGAAGGTATGCATGAATCTGTGTCCTCTTGGGTTGATTTGTCGGAGTCCATCTTTCTTTTCTTGCTTTGGACTGGGGAACCTTCACCCCAATATTTGAGTGGGAAGATGAGGGAACCTATATTTACCTAGGTGTATACAACAAATTCCTCTTCTTCCACCCTCATACATAACTCAATGATCAGGGAAGAAAAGGGAAGATGAGTACCTCCATGGTTCTTGAAGTACCTCTACTCTGAGATCATAATTTCTCCTATATTCAGAGCGATTCTAGATAGGAAACAAGCCACTATATGAGCTTGGGTGTCTATGACAATGGTCATATGAGTGCATGGTGAGACTTTGCTATAAATAATTTTCAGCCAAAGCCTGGCCTCCGCCTTGAAGTCATTTATTAGAATATCTCTTTTGGTTGTGGCCTAGGGAATTGCTTTTCCAGGACAAAGAATATTTTCCATCCAGGTCCCTATCTTGCATACTTTGGTATGAAAATTCCTCATGTCAGCATCTGGGAGCCCGTACACCTCATTAATCCACTCCACACTGAAGTTCACTTGCTTACCCCAAATCATCATTATTGGGTTTTGAGGGAAACTACACTGAGGTTTGCATAGAACTCATGCACCCAATACTTATTTGCATAGCAGGGTTTCAAGGAAAAGCACAACAATTGGGTCACAGCGAGTCGAGCATGGAACTCTGGGAGCTTCTTCTCCACATTGTCATGGCTAATACCTCTTTTAGGGAGTAATTTAGTCCTATGGAGATCCGCATAGTAGAGGTGTTGGCATTATGTGGCCATGAATCTAATGTCATCAAAATATCCCATCTTTGAGGTTTAGAACCTGTAAGCAATGCAACTCAGCCATCATTAGCATTATCATACCAAGAACATGCTAAATCAAACATATAAGCTCATGTGGCAGTGTTAGAGAGGGTTTTGGTTCCTGCAGACACTTTCCTCAGGTATGGTGATCATGGCGCATTGATTGAGACTGCAGTTCTGCAATTGCGGTCATTGGGACTGCGACCATGGTATCTGAGACCTTAGTTGACAGATTCTACACAATGCTTAAAACAAAATTTTAACCCCAATTCTTTGTTTCAACTAGGCATATCAGCATTATAAGCAATGAATTTAAGCCTAGATTGCATGATCATGGCCCCAAACTTGGAAGAATTCAAATTGAACTCATTTGGGGAGATAAATCAAATACATGGTGTACAGATCATTTCAACCATTTTAGGCCTAATCTAGGTACTCAAGACTTCCCCGTTAGCATGTAAACTAACTACAATAGCTACCACACAACAATCACAGTCAAACATGCATTTAGTATTGAAAATAATATTTTAGGACTTTGCCTAAACTATAGGTTCGAAGCATGTAATCATATTAAGAATTAGGAAATTAAGATACATACCTACATTGATGATGCAAATAAGTTGATATGACACTTGGATACTTCACACAAAGCAAAAATTTAAAGAGAATTTGAGTAAATTTGAAAAAGAGGTATCTGGGAAATGGCATTCGGATGGTCTTTTTAATCTAATTTGACCGCGATCACAGTCATGTGGCCTCCCCGATCGTGGTGTCATAGACCACGGTCGCACTAACTGAGACAAAACTCGAGTCTTAAGATTGCAAAAGGTAGTAAACTATAGACTTAATTTTCCACTATTACTTTGTCCCCCTATAGCCCATTTTCAGGGATGTTATAGGTTACCTAAGGTTTACCTTCATCCCTTTTTTAAGGATGATTGGGTATTTAGAGTTTGGGATTTTCACCCATCAAATTCCAACTTATTAACCCAAGCACTGGTGGAATCCATACTCAACAACTAAAATCATGCATACACAATAGCACCCATACATAATTACAATTTAGTTCAACATATGCCCAAAACTAAATTACTTAGAGACTCATGAAGAAAGTAAAAAGGGATATACCGTGGGGATTATCCAAAACATCCATTCTTCACAAAATTACTTTGAAATTAAGTCTCCAAGATTAGTTACACACTTTCCCAATTAGGGTTTCGTGCTTACAAATAAAAATTATCTATGAGGTAAGCAATATCTAAAAAAGAAAGAGTTTTTGCCTATATATGATTTGCGATTCATTCATGTGATTTTACAAAATTGCCCTGGGTCCTAATCCCACTGAACCATGATCGCGGAAGGTTGTCCGCGATTGAAGTTATGTTCTGCGACCACGTTATGATGACCTTATTGAGTGACCGCGACTGCGGACTGAGGACCGTGGTTGCGGTAACAGAGGCTGATGTGGTCCAGGTCTTCAATTTCACTCTTCCTTGCTCCTTTTTTATCATTTCAAGATCCATTCCACATCTTTTGATCTCTTTAACTCTATGCCTACAATGAGTGGATATTAGTGCATTTAGTCACAAATATGTCCTATTTATTCATTCAAAACAATGTAGCATGTACAAATAATTAGACAAAATAGGTGGTAAAATCACCACTCTTCATATTATTGTTCACATTAAGACTCTGAGATAGGGTCACAACCGTGACCGACACAATCGAGTCCAACCGTACCTCAGCACCCGCCCAACCATATCAAGCCAAACCGTAGACCATAAACCAAAGGGAATACCAAAACATGATATAAAAATCTATACCAAAATGTAATGGGATGGAAGAATCAACAATATCGTCCAATTATGTCAACCCACTGACTAATTCCATTGTCAAGGACAACACCAATACTTATCCCGCCCATATCAACACCCAGAAGTACCACAAAGCCTCTATAGAAAAGTGTAATCAAATTCGGTTGGGATATGCCCCAACCATGGCCAAAACCAATATACAAATTAAAAAAAAGGTGTCTAAAGAGAATCCACAACATGAAATGATGCTTTCCAAAAGGATGAAAGCTCACCACTTCAATTAAAGTGCTGATACCAAATCCGCATGCAAAATAGGATGAGCAGATAAGTTGCTTCCTGTATAGCGTGGGTATATATCCGCCAGTAGATGTATCTAGCAAATGACCTCTAGCATTAATCTCAGGATAAAGATAAAATAATGCTAGTCATAAAACCACATAAAACCATCCATAATGCATACATATATAAGTGTCGGGAAAAGGGATCGGGTTCAGCATGCACTTAAAATCTTTAAATTGGCTGTGTAACCTTGCTGTCCTAACTACCCATGGACGATATGGGTTTCGCACCCCTTGCAAAAAGGGTCCTAGTGTGCGCAGTCGCACGATCGAGCAATATCTCATGGGATGACTAGTACATCCCTCCAATATAAAACGTGACACTAGCATGTAGTCATCAAGGACCCCTCATATTGGCAAATATGAGTTTCTAGTTTTGGCCCCCCAGGGCCGCCACCCTCCAAACTTAACTACACACCCTGCCATTAATTCCCAATTAAAACCACATCTAAACAATCCATTTACCATTCATTAACCAAGGCCAATATTGGATTTTTTGTCATACCATCCCATAACTTGCAAGTTATATCCATAGCTAAACCATTTAGCTTAAGGGACCTTAGGTACCCTTTCCATATACCATATTAATTCCACTTGGGAGACTTCCATGTTCACTACAAGCAATACCTTTTAGACTTTATCCATTTTCAAACCATTTAAACCACACATAAATCCTTTACCATGTTTAAAACATTCAAGAGTTCCATTAAAAGAAGTTAATGCAATAAACATATCTTTATAAGCATTTTATCAAACACCTTGGGGGCATAATATAACCAAAACCAATTCCAAAGACCATTAAACCATGACCATGTAATCAAATTATCAAAAACCACCATTAATGCATAAAAAACATAATTAAAATCATAGAAAACCATTACCAAGCATTCTATATCAAAACCCCCAAATAATAGTTGAAAACCATTATCATGAATTAGTAAAACCATGAAATAAATCAGATAAATCATGCCTTTAGTTGAAATTACAATGAGGGAAGAGAATCATGTCTTATACCAAAGAATTGATGGGCAGAAACCACCAAAGAAATCCCTAAATCAATCCCTTAGTTGAAACACTAGCTTTCTGGCCCCAAAAACTCTTGAGAGAATTATTGGATGTTTAGGAATAGTTTCTAAGTGTTAATTAATAGAATAATAGGGTAAATAACCTCCTAAGTGTATTAGAAGTTGTGGGTCCTAATTAAGGTAAGTAGGGAAATATCCAGAATACCCCCACTTAAATTTCTTCAAAACCCATCACAGAGATACGTCTGACCCTCTTAGAGTCGTATGCTTCCTTATGATTGGTTTCCACCAATCGTACCTAGGCCTTAGCCTTTGGATTAGACACTGTACAATATACGACTCATCCAACCAAGTCGTAACCTCAACATATGATCAGTACCCATGATCCTTATACCTTGAAGAATGAATTTCTAGGAGGATCAAATACTGGCCACCATACGAGTCACCAATATGACTCGTACCATGACTTATGACATATACCCCTAAGTCGTGACCATTCCAGTGATCAAAACCATACCATAAACTAACACTAGTCAGCATACGATATGACCATATAACTCGTACCCCAACATACGGCCCGTACCCATGTTTATATTAGGTCTGGAGAATGGATTTCTAAAAATTTTTCTAAGGGTCAAAACTCAGGATGTTTCATTTTCCCCAATAGGAACATTCATCCCCGAATGACGGACAAGGTAGTGGTAACCACACACATAGTCATTTGCATTATCAAAGATCCCTTTAACAAAGATTGAAAATAAAGAGGTAAAGATGTTAATCTTTCATTTAACAAACTCAGAAATTAAGGATGTGTTCAAGAACACATACATTCTGCACGAATCCCAAAGCATAAAACAAATGCGGATACTTGGACTTTATGTCCTCTTCCGCTTCCCAAGTAGCTTTTTCCACCTTACAGTCCCACTATAGAACCTTAACCAAAGCCACATACTTGTCTGCAACCGACGAACTTGCCTATCTGATATCTCAACCGGTACTTCATCATAAGATAGAGAATCCAAAATACCCAATCCTTCCAATGGAAAAACCAAAGAAGAATCTCCAAGACACTTCCTAAACATAGAAACATGAAAGGTTGGATGAACAAAACTTAAGCTAGATGGAAACTCCAAAACATAAGCAACATTGCCAACTCTCCAAAAAATCAGATAAGGACCAATGAACTGAGGACTGAGATTCCCCTTTTGGCCAAACCACACCACTCTCTTCATGGGTGACACCTTGAGGAACACCCTATCCCCAACCTCAAACTCCAAGTTTCTACGCCTAACATCAGCATAAGAACTTCTTAATAAACTGATAAACCAAATCAATACCAATATATCCGTTTCTCAAACCTCAAACCACCTAATAGGAGATCTACACCTCTTACCATACAATGCCTCAAAAGGAGCCATACCAATACTAGAATTATAGCTATTGTTGTAAGAAAACTCTACCAAAGGTAGATGCTCAAACCAATTGCCACCATAGTCAATCACATAGGCACAAAGTATATCTTCCAAAGTCTAAATAGTTCTCTCTTCTTGGCAATCCAATTGTGGATGAAAAATAGTACTTAGACTATCCTTAGTCCCCAACCCTTTCTGGAAAGGCTACCAGAAATGAGACGTAAAATGTGTACCACAATAAGAGCTAATCAAAATAGGTACCCCATGCAACTTTATATCTCCTGAAGACACAACCGTGCATATCTTCTGCCAAAAAGGTAGTCTGCACTAGTAAGAAATGCACAGACTTGGTCATCCTATCCAAGATGACCCAAATTGAATCGTGCTAATTCCGAGACCAAGGAAGACCGGTAAGGAAGTACATATTGATCACTTCCCACTTACATATGGGAATATCAATTTCTCGATACAACCCTCCTGGCCTCATATGCTCAACCTTAACCTATTGACACACCATGAACTTGGCCACGAAATCAGCCACATCCATCTTCATGCCATTCCACCAATAGATCTCATTGAGATCATGATACATGTTAGTCGATCTGGGATGAACAAGATAGCGTGACTCATGCACCTCAGCCAAAACCTTTTTCTGTAACCCGTCGACAATAGGAACATACAACCTCCCTTGGTAACATAAAGTACCATCACCACTGATCTCAAACACCACAACCTTTTGCTCACCAATATCACCCTTGATCTTAATCAAGACAGGATCTACCACTTGCTGCTCCTTAATCTCTGCACCAAGAGATGACCAAACCACTTCTTGGACCATCACACCATCATCTTTAAAGTCCAAGTGATAAACTCTAAGATTAGCTAAGCGGTCAATATCCTTCACCGATTCCCGCTTGCCTTCCTCCACGTGAGCCAAACTCCCCATGGATAACCTACTAATAGCATCTACAACAATATTAGCCTTACCTGAGTTGTAGTGAAGACTCATATCGTAATACTTGAGAAGCTCAAGACACCTCATCTTCCTGAGATTAAGCTTTTTCTGAGTGAACACGTACTGAAGACTCTTGTGTTTAGAAAAGATATCCACATGAACACTATACTAATAATACCACTATATTTTCAAATCAAACTCAATCACCAACAACTCTAAATCATAAGTAGGATAATTCGACTTATATACCTTCAACTGTTTGGAAGCATAGGCAATCACCTTCCCATGTTGCATCAACACAAAACCAAACCCTACCCGAGATGTATCACAATAAACCACAAACCCATCATTTTCTTCGGCAAGGATAGGATTGGAGCTGGAGTCAACTCATTCTTTAACTTCTCAAAACTCCCTTCACAAGCGTCCGACCAAGAAATCTCTACCTTCTTCTTAGTCAACTTAGTCAAAGAAGCAGTTATCGAAGAAAAGTTTTCCACAAACCGCCTATAATACCCGGCCAAACCCAAGAGGCTCTAGATTTCAGATGGAGTCATGGACCTAGGCCACCTCTTCACCAAAACAACCTTCTGTAGATCCACCATGATCCCTTCACTAGAAATAACATTACCCAAGAAATTCACAACATTCTATCAGAACTCACACATAGAGAACTTGGCGTACAATTGTTGTTCATTTAGAGTTTACAACACCACACAGAGGTTATTAGCATGATCCACTTCACTCTTCGAATAAACCAAAATGTCATCAAAAAACACAATGATGAAGAGATCCAAATATTGCCTGAACACTCTATTCATCAAGTCCATTAATGCTGCCAGAGGATTAGTCAATCCAAACAATATCATCAAGAACTCAAAATGCCTATACTGAGTTTGAAAAGTCGTCTTAGGGAAATCCACCCCCCTAATCCTAAGCTGAATGTACCTAGACCAAAGATCTATTATAGAGAAGAACTTGGAACCTAACTGATCAAATAGATCATCTATTCGAGGAAGAGAATACCTATTCTTTACCGTCACCTTGTTCAACTGCCTATAGTGAATGCACATCCAAAGAGAACTATCCTTCTTTTGGATAAACAACACCAGTGCACCCTATGGAGAAACACTAGGATGAATAAACCCCTTATCCAAAAGTTCATTATGTTGCTTCTTCAGTTCTCTCAACTATTCTAGAGTTGTTCTATATGGAGTAATAGAAATTGGACGAGTGTTCGAAAGTAAATCAATACTAAACTTTATTCCCTATCGGAGGAACACTAAGAAGATCATCCGCAAAGGGCTCTAGAAACTGATTAACCACAGGAAAAAAAAGAAAAAAGGACCTTCCGAGTTAAAATCTTTAACCTGGACCAAGTGATAAAGACAATACTTAGAGATTAACCTCCAAGTTTTATGATAAGAAATAAATCTCCCTTAGGAGCTAAGGGACTACCTTCCCACACTATAACCGGTTCACTAAGGAACTTAAAGATAAACCTACGGGTCCAACAATCCACAGATACATACCAAGAATGCAACCAATCCATACCTAAGATTAAATCAAAATCTACCATATCCAACTCAAATAGATCCTCCAAGGTTTGCTTGCTACTAACATATACCACATACCCCTTATAGACTCTCTTAGCAATAATCGAATCACCAACTGGGGTAGAAATAGAAAAACAATCTAAAATAAATTCAAGATTAAAACCAAAAGGCACAGCTACATCTGTAGTCACATAAGAAAGAATGGACCCTGGATTAAGCAAACAATATACGTCACAAGAGAAAAGCTATAATATACCATTAATGACATTAGGTCATGTCTCAAATTCATATTAAGACGCCAAAGCATACATCCTATTCCGACCAATATTTGAAACAACAACACTAACAGAAGCAGATGCCACAACACCGGGAGCAGGAGCAGAAGATGAAGCCACAAGAATCTTATTCACCCCCGTAGCAACCATATTCACCGAACAATCCCTGAGTTGATGGCCTATATGGACACACTTAAAGCACTTATACCTTCCATCCTTGTAATAACCCCTATGAGGAAGACCACAGAATCGACAAGAAGAACACAAAGAAATAGACTGACCTCCGCTCCCCTGATATTGGGCAGCTTGCACCGAGAATTATCACCACCTTGAAGACGCTTGTCTCTCGACTGATAAGGAGCACTAGCAAAAAATGAGGCCGAACTCCCCTACTTCTGTTCTTGCAACTTTCCACTATCTGTACCACCCTTAGACTGAGCACCTCACTAATAAAAAAACCTGCTCCACTTCTCCTGCATATCCCCAAACTCCTTTGTTTCCTTTTCTTATTCTCAACCTACTATTTATAAACAGCCAACCTTAAGATGTCTATATCTTTAATCTACAAGGTTGCCTTTCTCTCCAAAATGAAATCTCTATTCAATCCAGAAGTGAACATCATTATTTCCGACCTCATATCAACAACTAAATTAGGAGCATACCTTGATAGCTGATGGAACTTTAAAACATATTTCTTTACTAACATCCTCCCTTGCATAAGGTTTACAAAATCCTCCATCTTCGCTTCCCTAAATACTTAAGGAAAGAACCGACCCATAAAGGTATTAGAAAAAGCATCCTATAACCTTTCCTCTTCCATATCACACTTATCCCTATCCCACTACTCATACCACTGATATAAAATATCCTTGAGCTAATAAGCTACAAAGTTAACCGACTCTACATTTGTATCCTACATCACCTAAAAGATCTTTTCTGTTTAATCTTAGAAGCCCTGTGGATCCTCTACCACCTTCACCCCAGTAAAAGTTAGAGGACCCATCTCTATAAACTAACCAACCCTTGTGGACTCAGAAGGCAAAACACCAATCGTACCCCATTTAGCCTGAGCCACAACCAATTAGGCAATGATATGAATAGTTTAACAAAATTTTGTGTTCATCACATGACCCTATGGGACCTAAGGAGAAGTAGCCAAAATAGGAGGAACTTCAGAACCATCAGGAATAGGACCACTAGATCTAAGATGTACTCCAGATGTAGGATGTACTCCAGATGTAGAACGTACCCCTTTAGCATTATCCCCAGATAGAACGAAAGAATTTTCTTTTGTTCCAAATATAGGAGCATAATCTGAAAGATGATCAAACAAGGATTAGAGGAGATTGTAAGATTGATAAATCAAGCTTGAAGATAGAATACCATTAAAGTAAAACATTCCTAAATGTCTTGTATCCTCTCTCTTATGAGTGTTCCATGCTTCACATCCCTAAAAGAGACTTTACTCGACACGAATTTGTGGGCTTCCCAGTTGACCATGAACATAAAGCTCTAATACCAACTTGACATAACTCAAACTTTGGCCTAAGTCATAACCATTCCAGTGATCAAAACCATCCCACCAACTAAACTGGTCAGCATATGACAAGACAATAACACTCATACTCTAGCATACGACTCATACACATGAGTCATATTGGGTTAAGAGAACGGATTTCCAGGAAATTTTCTAAGGGTGAAAACCCAGGATGTTTTAGAGTAAGCCTAACCTACCTCACCTCTGATTTTTACAAACAAACTATGAAATCATACTAAATTAGATGTTCCATATGCATTGGTTAAGTTGGATATTCCATTTGAGGTCGCTTAGATCAATTGTGGGCCCACACCCATATCGTTTAATATGTCAACTTTTGGACCAATGGCTCAAAATGGGCATAGGTACAATGTGACTTGAGCCAAAGGTCTAGCTAGCCTAAAACCAATATTTTTGAGCTACTGGTACAGTCTAAATTCATATTTGAGATTGTTTTACTAACATTTTCTCTCAGTGGCGATTTGGAACCAACAAAGACTTCTAAATAGGGAATTAGTTCTAAAAACCAAATGAACTACCTGGTAGCCAAACATCAGCTCCAACAAGTCATTCATGACGTGGGGAAGCTATGGAAAAACTCTAATGGCGAAAGTAAGAAGTATCATGAAAAATAACCTAAAGGGTCATTACAATATCCACTACTAATGAATTTTCATCATTAAAAGTTAAGAATGAGGGTATACTTGAAGTCTTGAACATTTGAGGATACTGGACCCACATCTCTCTCTTGATCTCCCAAGTGTCCTTCTCCACTAGGTGGTGCCTCAACTAAAATTTATACTAATGGAATTTCCCTAGGGCATAATCGTCTCACATCACTAGCCAAAGTCAGCACGAGCTCCTCCATAAGGGTCAAGTGCTCATCTAACTATACTTAGTCCTATCTAAGAACATGAGATGGGTTAAAAATATACCATCACAGCATAAAGACATTTAAAACTTGATGAACAATGGCAAAGTCCGGAGGTAAAGCTTACTCATGAACTACCTCACTAATAACACTGAGAATCTCAAAAGAACGAATATATCTCAAACTGAGCTTGACCGTTATCTCTAAATCACACCCTTCACAAGTGATACTTAGAGAAATACGTAGTGCCCAACTCTAAATCTCCAGGCACGAAGCTAATGGTCTACATATGCCCTCTACCTACTCTGAGTAACTCTCAGCCTATCCTGAATACAACTTATCTCTATCAAACCACTCCAAAAGAATATCCACACCATGGGGACCAATACTCGAAAGTCTCAACTTAATCAATCATAGAACAATAAATCCTACCATACAAAGTATCAAATGAAACCCAGAAAATACTACTGCACCCTGAAGATGGTCAAACAAATCACTAATGTGAGGCATAGGATGACAGTTATTTTCCATCACCTTACCAAGCTGCCTATAATCAACACCAATATGCAAAGAGCCATCTTTATTCTTCACGAAAAATATAAGTGCACCCAAAGAAGACATATTCAGTCCAATAAAACACTTATAAAGAACACTTTAAAGCTAAGAATTAAGATTCTTATACTCGATAGGAGCCATAAGGTAAGGTGCCATAGACATAAGTTAGGTTCAAGGCTTGAGGTCAATATCAAACTCACTCTCACAGATAGGGGAAATACCAGAAAGGTCGGTAGAGAACACATTAGAAAAGTCACAAAAAATAAAAATAGAGTAAAGCGATGGACCATTAACACTAGCATCATAACAAAAGCGAGATAAGATTCGCAGCCCCTAGAGATAAGTCTCCTAGCGCGAACATAAGATATAATCCCCATTGGCTCGAGGCTAATCACTCTTTGTTTTATGGATGAGGGTACATTATGCATGGCTAAGGTAACAGTTTGGGCAAAATAGTCCATGACTGCATGATAGTGGGATAATCACTCCATGCATAAATCACATCAGAATCTATCATATCCATAATAATAAGGTCAACATAAGTACAAAGATCTCTAATAGCCATAACACATGATCTGAACACAAAAATATCTAAGTCTCGAGTCTAGCAGGTACTATATACAATTGATCATGCCCACCACCTGGCTGGGTACTTAATTGATCTCCTATCCTGCCTATTTGAAAACCTTCTTAAGTACCTTCAAAACCACCCTTATGACCATGGGAACCACCTCGTGCCGAGGAGTAAACTACCCAAATAAGAGGGACACTGATCTGAAGCACTAATTTCCATACAAAGAGGACACACTCGAGAATAGTGACCACAGACCCCACAACTAAAATGTACTATACAAATGGAATAAGAACCAAAAGATTTGGATGACTTGAAATGACAACCATGTCTAGACTGACCAAAAAATAAAACTCTTAAAGACTGGCCACCGCTCTTATTAGGTAGAATACTATCACCAAACTGACCTCCATCAGTATTCTGTAGAGCTACCTCAATTGTCTTACTAGGCTAACTTTGAGGCTGAAAAGATGGACGTGGAGGATACCCAATATAAGAACTACCACCTCTGAATCAAGAACCACTACAGCTCTCACAGAATCTCCCTAGAAATCTAGGCCTCTTATCATGGCCCTCGCGATCCTCATGGTGCATCTCCTCCATTACCTTAGCATGCCCTAAAAACATAGTAAAATACCTACTCACACTGGCCAAACTCTAAGCCAACATGTGGAAGGGAAATTCCACTCCTTTAATAACAAAACAAACTCTCTCATACTAAAAAGTCATAGTAGAAATAGTGGGCTAAGAAATCACTGGTTGAGAAGTTATCGATTGAGAAACTACTAGTGTCGAAGAATTCTTCACTCTGGGAGTTGCATCTATAGGCTGAACCTTGCGTCCCCATACCACTTTGATATATAGAATACACACCATTAACGACATGCCTAAAATCAAACCTAACAATTGAACCAATACATCTCTGAGTGATGAAGAAAGAATAAAACTTGGTGGAGCCTGGGTTGATCCCTGTCCCACTGTTGGCTGTGGCGGAAGAATCTCTGGCTCATGTGCAAATATAGGTTATGGGGAAGTTGGCATATCCTGGACTCTAACTGGGGAGACATCTCTAGGTTGTTCATAACCAGTAGGTCATCTACGACCAATGGCAAGATCCCTAGGCATAATCTAAGGTCCCTCCTCATGTGTAGTGGTATCATATATCTTGGCCATCTGTGAATGAGTAAAATCAAAGGAATATTCCACAAACCAACTCAGAGTCTTAGCATGATATGAGTGAGTGAAGCAAAGAGCTCCTAAGAATATCCCATAGACTCATAAAGATAAGAAACAAACATCAATATTTTGATTCGCGTGACTCTATTAGAAACTTGCTCTTGTACCAACAATACAGGTTAAACCCAGGCTTTGATACCAATTTTTCATGACCTAATTTACAATTCATTATGAGACCTACCAATTCCAACTAGTAAGTAAGCCAATTCAATAACCCAGAGCTAACACAATGGGTTAACTTGGTAAGATAGTTCAAACATAGGAAAAATTTAAGAAAATTAATTATAAATTAAGGGTTATGAATAGAATAAACATTCATAAAAGACACCAATCCCAAGACCTAGTACAACTAGTCGAAAAGCAACTAATAGTTTTAGTATAACTCTAAGTCTAGAATAGTCAATACATCTATCTTGAATTCTAAAGACTAAATACAAGAGATGGAAGCAAATTGGGAGAATAGTTAATATATTTGTCTTGAATACTAAAGACTAAATATAATAGATAGAAGTAAATTAAGGAACTCAAACTCCAAGATCTCACCCTATCTCTGAGAATCAATCACCATACGAACAATGATCAACGATGATAACTAATACTCGCATATGGACCAAAAAGGTGTAGAGGTGTAGTATGAGTGTTGATTAAACCTCTTGAGTTTATGGGTGTTCGACTAGGTATTATATGTTTGGACTAGATGGTTTATATATTATTGTTATTATGGTTAGTTCATAGTAGGTTGATTGTTCATAGGTACCTAGGACTGTTGGTATGTTTCTTTTTTCTTCTCTTTCTTTATTATTTGTAAACTTACATTATGATTAGGGACCTACATTATGCTAGTCATAGCTTACATATCTGGTCATGACCCTTGAGATGTTAGGTTGGCTACCTTAGGTCATTACCTTGTGTAGTCCTATATATATAAGGCATCATCGTATATCCCTTTCTTCCTTATCTATTTATGTCATTTATGTGATCTTGGACTTGTATACTATTACAAACTTTATTTCACTCTCTCTTGTATATTGACTAATAATATATGATATTATACTTTAAACCCTTATTACAATTATACTAGGATAGTTTATCCTTATTTCCCCACTAGCTTTATTATGTTTAGCTTCTTGGATAACTGTCTATTTTTTATATTCTTACTTTACATGTTATTTGTGCTTGCATTACCATTGGAGCTCAGTCACTCAAGGCCTACTAAGTACCATATATTTGGTACTCATAATACAATTTTGTAGCCTGAATATCATAGTTTGAGTTCTCACTATTAGTGTATGCATCATGCAGATAAGCTATGGCTTAGAGGTTTGGTGTGAGCTCCTGGAGTTTAGAGTATTCCTGCTCTTTCTCATATTGATTATACTATTCTCTATTTTGAATACAAAGACATCTTTGTATATGTATTTATTTTGTATTTCTACCTTTTACTGTAATTGTATTAGAAATCTCTTCTACTAATTTCACCAAGTTTAGGGATTACTTTGAATATATATTAGTCATTTTATCATATTTTTTCTGTTTCTTTAATTTCACTTGATAGTCTATTACAAGTTGTTCTGAACTATGGGTTGTCTTACATACTAGTGGGTTATAGTATGTGTCATCATGACCTAATAAATTGGGTATTAATAGTAAAAAGGGCATGGGGGTCGTATATGAAGTACTAGGTGATGAAAGTATTGGCTCCGATGACTTGTGAGAAAAAGATTGGTTCCCACTAGCAAACTTCTGATGATTTGAGTTATCACTCTCTTATATGACCCTTATTTTTCTCTCTTCTTCTCTTCTTGACAAAAGAATTTGTAAGGTTAGATACCTATTGATTCAATTGAGCAGTCATAGATCGAGATGATAGTTGGATGGCATCACAAAATTATGTATTAGAAATATTACCACTTTCAGACTGATTAATTAGTGTGAAAAGTATAATGACCCTACCAGTTATTTCCTTAGCTTGTGTGAATTTTTTGTATTTTGAGTCTTCCTATAGAAGTTGTAGGTCATTTATGACTTGCCAAAATTATCGGTTCAATTATTACATAGTCTACTTGGATTTTAGGCTTATTACCATATTTGGAGATTTTGTTATTTAGGATTTTGTCTTGGACAAAAACTCCTAGTAGATAACCTCAAATGAGGATTCTGATAGCTTCATCAGATCTGAAATATTAATTTTTGGCTAAGTGGGTCCTTGCTTCAGGTCTTAATGCTTTTGAACTCATTTTACGATATTGACGGATTTTGTTAAAATAGAACTATAGGTGTGGGCCCTACAATTAGTCAAGACAATCTCGACTGAAAATTTTTATTGTTTCATTAAGTCCAAAATGTTGAATTTGGTGTGGTAGAATATTTTTTACATTCATAGGGTTCTGAATGAATCCCGAGCACCTGATCAAAGTCTATTCAAGACATAGAAAATCCTGGTGCATCAGGTCATCGATGTAATCGCTTAAGCAATCATATAACTTCTTAAGCGGTCATTGCATGTGTTACATGGTGTCATATAAGAGACATTGACCATTTGGTCAATACACGCTTAAGCGATGACTGTGTTCGCTTAATAAGATATTGCTTAAATAGCCTGACAATTGCTTAAGCGGTATCTACCAGCCTTGCCAGATAGCTTAAATAGCAAGGTGGCCGCTTAAGAGACACATTGTAGCTTTAAAAGCCCTTTTTCCCCATCAAATTTTCTATCACTTCTTTCTTTATTATTACACTAAGTTGAGAGCTAAAAGAGAGGAAAAAATGGAAAATCATCCACATAAGTTGAGGTAAGCTAACCTAAATCTCCTTGGTTGTTTCTGATTAATTGTCCCTTTATATTTCCATACTAATTCATGCTAAATTTCTTATAAATCATGTCTTAAATTCCTAAATTTTGTGTGTTGATTTGAGACCCGATTTGTGCTCAACTTTTGAGCATACATTCCTTAACCTTCGAGAGATCTTGTGATGGTTCAATTTTGGATTCCGTTTGTGGGCTCTGCAGACCTGTTCTAGACCTGACATTCAACCCAACCCTTCTTATAGAAATATAGGTCTTATTTGACTCCTAATGACTTATAGATTACTATTTTGATAGCAGGATGACATTTTGGGATCGTTGAGTGAAGACGGATAGTTTATGGATTATTTAAGAATTATAGATTGACATCGAGGTAGGAATCTATCGATTCTTGTTCTTGATATAATGTTCAATAGATGTTTCATGTTAGATAAGGATGTTAGGATGTGATTCTGGGAAGAACACCATGGCTTTTCCTAAATTATGAGTTTGGGGATTAATGGGTGAATTGACTCTTAAGGTGAAATACTTACTATACTTTTATGATTCTATTACCTTAGGCTACTAGAATGTTAGGTATAGTTGAGCTTAATGAACCTTCAGTGTTATTTTTAATGGCAGACTCGATGGATTTTGATGGTTTTTCCACGATTATAATGGTATGACTATGTCGGATATGTATCATTGAGCCTAAGGGAGATACTATTGAGCCCAAGTCCTTGATTATGATATTGGTTGGATTTCAAAAAGGTTTTTACCCTTGTATAGGAATTGGCCGTATTTTATAGTCATATTGATGCTTATAATCGTATTGTTTAGATATTGGTTATGGTATGCATAAAGTCGGTACATTCATGATCACTTAGATAGTAAATGTTATGATTCCAACAAAAAAATTGGTTTTATTATTATTTTTCCTAAAAAGGAAATTATTCCTACATTTCACTATTAAATGGATTCTTTCATAACAGGGATCATACCATCTTAACGAATAACTTATGTGCCCTTGAGACTGAAATGATGTTTTAGAGATTTGACCAAGATAGATTCTTTTACATGACCTTTTCCATACTTTTATGATGGTTTAGTCTTGGAGTTTACCCTGGAAAATTGTAACGCCCCGATTCTAGTAATCAGAACACTACATGGTGACCATGACCCCGAAGGACCACAAACTAACCCATGTCTGATATCTATACCAGTACACTACATAATATAGAGCTTAAATATGGAATACGTAATACTGTAAGGCCTTAAGGTTCAATACTGAATGAAACATAATATCTGAAAGGGGTATCACAATACTAAAACAATAGAAAAAGCTGAAGTCTAAATCTGAAGATATTGTAATCGTCTCAAAGCCTCTAACTGTCTGAATAAAGAGTTGAATGGTACATGTCCCCAACTAACTCCATTTAGAAAACTGAAATGAAATAATAAAATAAAATTAAGTACTGAAATGACAAGACAAAATATATCCTCGTATGATGAGGACTCACAACTGACGCTGAAAACTAGAACTTGTCAACTACTGCTACTCTGAAGCTTGTGACCCTGAACCTATGGTGTAACATAAGATAAAGCACCATAGCGCAAATACGTCAGTACAACTGAATGTACTGAGTATACGAGTGAGGTAGTCTATATGCAAAGGGTTCATATACATGAACTATACTAACTGACTAATATGAACGTAAGAATACATACATAATTATGAGACTGAAATAGTCATAACATGATACTAATAACTGACAACATAAGTGATTGTAACTGAGAGTCTGATACTAGTGGAACTAGCTGAGTTCCGTACTGTAGCTGAGTTGATTGTATCTGAAAGTCCGGATATTCTGATGAACTATCTGAGTTCTTTTACTGAGACTGATACTAAAATTGTAACTGTGGGAGAATTCATCTAACCGACATACCTCGAATATGCTTCAATTGCTAAATTGGGGTCTAATCTGTACCCTGATTGGAATGGTGCCAATACCGTGCCACGGGTAAAGACAAGCTGTGAGGGACCTCCAAATATGGAAGTGTCCCAATAAGAGAACGACGGGTATCCACCTCATCAAATCTAAAGTTAGTAGTGTTGATGTCTCAACCTATGCTGGCTACATAGTTCTGTAACGCAAGGATTGCTTCTATGAACCTCTCTCTCAATCTGGCAGTGTGGATTCCCATCCTGGGGTTCGCTCGGTGCTGAATCCTACTCCCATATGAATAGACACTGAACATCAATACTGAGCTGAGTTACTGAGTTCCGTTGACTGACGGAATACTACTTACGACTAACTGAGTTCATGAGATTTTCTAAGAATACTGAGTTACTGCATTTTTCCTGAGTCACATGACTAACTGAGTTCTATGGAACATGGCTTGACTGTGGATATCGTGAAAACATGACATGGATCTAGGCACACAGCTATATTTTTTGGGTAAAAGTACCCCCAGGACTCGATGGAAAGAAACTGACACACATGACCGACTTGTTCATAGGAATAGAGTCCACAATTCACAATATCATAAGTAGGGGATTCAATATTACACATGGTTCTTAACATTTCATACGTGGGAGGGGATACATTCAACATGGAAGTACTTTCTTAACTTCAACATCATGTTCACTACATATCACCACCACAATACATCAATAACATGGAATTCATGTAGAATCATAAAGCATAGAGCATCGACTTCTTACTTGGTACTCTTAAGTCATGAAAACATGATTATTATTATTCTAGGAATTTCATCGAAAACCATGCATGCACAATTTAGGCATAGGTGAAACCATAAGATTTTACATCATGAACAACCAAGTTTTACTTGTTTTCAACTCACATGGTGTCATAGATTCATAATAACACATAAAGATTCCAACTTGGGAATAATTCAACATCAACAACTTGATTATCAATATCAAACAATATAGATATCATAAACAACTAATTTCATAGATTTCAACTTACATACTAACATAGCTTCATGAAAATACATAAAAATCCCATTTTGAAACCATACAACAACCATCAACATGAACATAATCATACCACAACAAAGTATTCACAATGCATAATTTAAAACTTGATTCTTGAGATCCATGGATGAAAGGGATCCATGGATAAACACTACACATACCTTTATTCTTGATTTTACGAAGATTGGCGGAGAAAATTCTTGAATTTGGATCCTCAATTGAAAACTCCTCTTATTGTTCTTGAGAGAAATTAGAGAAAAGGAGTATATTTTGTTGAAAATGAGGCTTAATTCGGTGTTAAGGGGTATATATAGGGGTGAAAGATGACCAAAATGCCCCTAAAGAAAGAGAGAAAGACACAGCTGTCGCTCTGTTGACTGTCTGTTAGACTGAAGTAAATTGATCATAACGTTTTACTCCGATGTTCAAATTGGATGAAACCAATTTCATTGTAAGGAGGACTCAAAGAGATTTCCATTGATATACATCAGATCTCACAGTTAAATATATATAGGAAGTTATGATCATTTGAAGTTGACCCTGAAATGCTAAAAATTTCTGGAGCATGCTATAGAGCATGCGACACATGCTAATCACATGGTGCCACTATTTTTGTCACCCAAACGTACCCTTACGCTACTCCAAAAATTCTGAAACTTACCTGGGATGTACTCTTGACTTCCTCGATCGCAACACAACTTGAAAGTAAAAAAACGGAGTCGGAAAGGTCGCCAAATAAATCCTTAAAGTTTGGAGGCTTGAAATAGGCTAAGTGTTTGAATACGTGCCAAAATTTTCTAAGTGTTGAATCTTTTAAAGATCTTTAAGATCTAAACGAGCTGAATTTCGGACTTAGGATTTTATGGGGTATTACAATATCTCCCCCTTGGGAACATTCATCCTCGAATAAGACTGACTGAGAGGGAAGAAAAGATAAGACGCCGCGTATACAGATTATGCTCAACCAACACATGATTTATGAACTAACATGAATGCTAAACTTAATATGGCATAACTGAACATACATATCCGATGCATGACTGGCGAGCTGAATTCATGAATGCGTGACTGATGCATGATTATCTAACTGAACTGATACATGAATGCATGTCTAAACTGACACATGGGCATATGACTTAATACACAATGCTAGCAGATACCAGGTTTGTAACCAAAACTTGAACATGAAACTAAGTAGGCTTAAGGAGAATCATTACCTTGAGCGGAATCTGAATTAGCGGAAAAAAGATGAGGGTACTTGGTTCGCATGTTTGCTTCTGCTTCCCAAGTGGCTCCCTCAACGGACTAATTCTTCCAAAGAACTTTGACTAGAGAGACTTCTTTGTTCCTCAATCTAGAAACCTGATAGTCTAGGATTTCAACTGGTATCTTCTCATAGGAGAGGCTATTTTGAACATCTAAGCTCTGAATGGGGACTACAATTGATGGGTCACCTATGCACTTCTTGATAAAAGACACATGGAAGAATGGATGAATTGCGGCTAAATCTGAAGGTAGTTCAAGTTCATAAGCTACTTTGCCAAAGCGATTAAGAATCTTAAAGGGA
This sequence comes from Capsicum pubescens, assembly GCA_030864215.1. Lineage (NCBI taxonomy): Eukaryota > Viridiplantae > Streptophyta > Magnoliopsida > Solanales > Solanaceae > Capsicum > Capsicum pubescens. The sequence goes on along the minus strand of CM061546.1, from coordinate 125,655,804 downwards.
CCCACATATCGGGGACTGAGCTTTTCTTGTTTGCTGAATCTCTTCAATCCCTTCACGGGAGAGATATTGATATAGACAAAGTCACCAATCTCAAACTCGAGATCCTTTCTACAAATATCTGCATAAGACTTCTATTGGCTCTGAACAGCCTGGAGCCTTCCTCTAATCAACTGAACTTTCTCTAAGACATCGAATACTAAATCAAGTGCTATGACTGAGGCCTCACTAACCTCGAACCAACCAACATGAGATCTGCATATCCTATCGTAGAGTGCTTCAAATGGAGCCATGTGAATACTGGAGTGATAACTATTGTTGTATGAAAACTCAATAAAAGGCAAGTGGTCATCCCAACTTCCCTTGAAATCAATGGCACACGACCTTAGCATATCTTCTAGAGTCTGAATGGTCCTTTCTACTTTACAATCTGTCTGAGGATGAAATGTTGTACTGAGATGGACTAGGGTGCCAAGACCCTTTTGGAAATCTTTCTAGAAGTGAGAGGTGAACTGGGTACCCCTATTGAAAATAATAGATAAAGGAATACCGTGTAACCTGACCAACTCTCTGATATAGAGTTTGGCATAATCCTCGGCTGAATATGAGGTGAGGACTGGAAGGAAATGAGCTGATTTGGTCATCATGTCTACAATGACCCAAACTGAATCATGCTGACGATGAGTACGAGGCAAACCCATCACAAAGTCCATGTTTACTTTTTCCCATTTCTAGGTAGGAATAATGAACTCCTGTATGGGACCACTAGGCTTTTGATACTCTATCTTAACCTGCTGACATATAGAGCACTTAGCCATAAACTCTGCAACATCTCTCTTCATCCCACTCCACCAATAGATGTCCCACAAGTTTTGATACATCTTAGTGGCCCCTGGATGAATAGAATAGCGTGTAGCATGAACTTCTGCAAGAATTTGTTGCCTCAAGTCATCTACACCTGGAACACAAAGAAAACCTTGACAACGAAGAACACCATCTCCCCCTTAGGAGAAAACCTCTACTTTCTAATCCTTGACTGACTCTTTCAACTTGACTAAGCTCAAATCTTTATCTTTCTTTTCTTTCACCTCGGAAACACGAGATGATTCTAAACTATGCTGGACACAAACACCACCTTCTGAAGAATCGACTAAGCCAACGCCTAGTCTGGAAAGCTGATGGACTTCCTGAGCTAAATTTTTCTTACTATCCTCAACATGAGTAACACTACCCATAGATAGTCTACTGAGAGAGTCAACCACAACATTGGCTTTGCCCGGATGGTAAAGAACGCTCATGTCATAATCCTTCAAGAGATCTAACCACCTTCTCTAATGAAGACTGAGATATTTTTGAGAAAATACATACTGGAGGCTCGTATGATCTGTGAAGACATCTACATGAACTCCATAGATATAATGCCTCCAAATCTTCAGGGCAAATACTACGGTTGCTAACTCAAGATCATGAGTAGGATAATTCTTCTCATGGGGCTTTAACTGTCTGGAGACGTAGGCTATGACCTTACCATGCTGCATGAGGACACAACCCAAAACTACTCTGGATGCATCAAAATATACTACGAACCCATTGAAACCATTGAGAAGTGCTAAAACTGGAGCTGAGGTGAGTCGAGTTTTCAACTCCTAAAAAATCTTTTTGCATGAATCTGACCACTGAAACTTGACCTTTTTCTGTGTCAATCTAGACATAGAGGATGCAATAGAATAAAATCCTTCAACAAACCGTCTGTAATAGCCAGCCAAACCCAAGAAACTCCTGATATCTGATGGAGAGACAGGGCGAGGCCAATTTCTTACCACTTTGGTCTTTTGAGGATCTACTCTAATTCCATCACCCAAAACGATATGGCCAAGGAATTCTAATGACCTTAGCCAAAACTCACACTTACTAAATTAGGTGAATAGTTGATGATCTTTGAGTCTTAAGTACTTTTCTGAGATGGTTTGCATGATCCCGCTCAGTGCGGGAATAAACCAAAATATAATCTATAAAGACTATGACAAACATGTCCAAGTACTGTTTGAACACACGGTTCATCAAGTCCATGAAAGCTGCAGGGGCATTGGTAAGACCAAAGGACATAACTAGGAATTCAAAGTTACCATACCGAGTACGAAAAAATGTCTTCGGGATGTCACATTCCCTAACTCGTAGCTGATAATATCCGGATTTGAGGTCTATCTAGGAGAAATAACTGTCACCTTGAAGTTGGTCAAATAAGTCATCGATTCAGGGAAGAGGATACTTTTTCTTGACTGTAACTTTGTTAAGCTAACAATAATCTTTGCACATTCTAAGAGAACCGTCTTTCTTCTGCATGAATAAGACTGGTGCACCCCATGGGGACATACTGGGTCTGATGAATCCCTTCTCTAAGAGATCTTTCAACTGATCCTTTAACTCTCTGAGCTCTGCTGGTGCCATTTTGTATGGCGGAATAGATACAGGCTGAGTGTCTGGAAAAATATCAATGCCGAAGTCTATTTTCTTTTCGGGATGAATTTCTGGACGATCTTTCAGAAAGACATTCGAATATTCATTCATGATGGGGATTGAATCAAGGCTGGGAGTCTCGATACTAGAGTCCTTGACATAAATAAGATGATAAATACATCCCTTAGATATCATTTTCCTGGCCCGAAGGTAAGAAACAAGCAGACCCCTGAAAGATGAAGTACTACCCTTCCATTCAAGGATGGGTTCATTTGGAAAATGGAACTAAACTATTCCATTTTTGCAGTCAACCATGGCATAACATGTATAAAGCCAATCTATGCCGAGAATGACATCGAAATCATTCATCTCTAATTCGGCTAAATCTACTGAGGTAACCCTCTAAAATATCATAACCGGACAGTTCCTGTATACCCATCTAGCTTTGATGGATTTATCCATTAGGGTGGAGACTGAGAATGACTCTGCTAAAATCTTGAGACTGATTCTGAAATTAGCTGCTATGTAAGGAGTGACAAAATACAAAGAAGCTCTTAGATCTAGCAAAGCATAAACATGAACATGAAAGATCTATAATGTACCAGTAACCACAACAGGAGAATTGTCCTGATCCTGTAGAGTCTGATGAGCATAAAAAGGATTTGGTCGCTGCCTACTAGTAGCACTGGAGGTGGCACGTTACTGGTTCAGGCGACCTGACTGAGCTGAATAACGAAGACAACTCTGCTGACCTGACTGACGACAATCCTTGACCCTGTGGCCTAGCTTGCCACGACCGAAACAAATATCGCTACCATCCTTGCAAACACCCTTGTGGTTCTCACCATAAGTCTGGCAAAAGGGATTGGTTCGAGCACTGCTAACACTGCCCTGTGCCTTAGATCCTGGCTCTCTATCCCTGTTTCTCTCTCTGAACTTTGGAGCTGGAGCACTAACTGAAGAAGGAACTGGAGCTGATGATTTAGGACAAAACTGCGAACGATTTCCTCCTTCTAATTTGGCTGTCTAAAATTAAAGCTACCTGTCCTAGCTTTCTAGTTGTCTAAAATTAAAGCTACCTGTCCTAGCTTTCTAGTTGTCTAAAATTAAAGCTACCTATCCTAGATTTCTTACTCTGCTTCCCTCTTATCTTGATCTTATGCTCCTCGATATGCTGAGCATGAGTCATGAGTTTGGATATGGTCATGTCACTATTTAACATAGCAAACCTGCACTCATTCATCAAATTATCGTTCACTCCTGAAATGAACTTACTCATTCTAGATCGGCTGTCTTCCACCACATGAGTAGCATATCTGGATAATTGAGTAAACTTTAGGGAATACTCTTTCACCGTCATGCTTCCCTTCCTGAGGTTGATGAACTCGAGAAATTTTGCCTCCCTCAGCTCTTGGAGAAAGAATCTATCTAAGAAAGCCGTGACAAATTCCTCTCATTCAATTGGACCTGCATCTCCTAACCTCTCAGACTTCCATTATTTGTACCAAGTATGAACAAAATCCTGTAACTGGTATGCGGCTAACTCGGCACTCAGACAAGAAGTAACCCCCATGATATCTGTTACCTTCTGAACCAGGTCAAGGAATTCCTGCGGATCCTCATCGGACTTAGACCCTATGTAGAATGGAGGATTCATTCGGGTGAAGTCCTGAATCCTGGCTGCAGTAGAATTGTCCATTGGGTTGGCCTGAATGATAGTTTGACGCTCATTCTGATCAGCGACTGACTACACAAGAGCAGTAAATGCAGCTCTGAACTCTGCATGGGAAACATGCTCGGCCAAAGGATTTTTGGGCTGAGGGGTTGTCTAATTCACACTCATTCTTTTGGGAGGCATATTCTGAAAATAGAAAAGAAGAAGATTAAAATGAAAGTTCAAATTGATATTATGTTCTCCCGTACTGCATGAATACTGAAAGAGGGGAAAACTGTTCCTAAAATATCTCATAGCCTCTTGCATATGAATGTGGTGCGCAACACATCCTTGTACAAGACTCTACTAGATACGACTTTCAGACTTCCTAGGACACTGTTGAACCTTAGGCTCTGATAGCAAGTTTGGTAATCGTAACACTACATAGTGCCCATGACCCCAAAGGACCACAAGCTAACCCATGACTGATAGTTAAACCTGTACACTACATAATATAGAGCATAAATGTAGAATACGTAATACTTTAAGGTCATAAGATTCATTACTGAATGAAACATAATATCTGAAAGGGGTATCACAATACCAAAACAACTAAAAATACTGAAGTCTAATTCTGAAGATACTGTAATCGTCTGAAAGCCTCTAACTGTCTGAATAAGAAGTTGAATGGGACATGTCCCCAACTAACTCCATCTAGAAAACTGAAATGAAATAATAAAATAAATTTGAGTACTGAAATGACAAGCCAAAATATGTCCTTGCATAATGAGGACTCACCACTGACGCTGAAATATGGAACTAGTCAACTACTGCTGCTCCAAAGCCCATGCCTCGTAACCTATGGGGTAACATAAGAGAAAGCACTATAGCGCAAATACGTCAGAACAACTGAATAGATAGAGTATACGAGTGAAGTAGGCTATATGCAAAGGGTTAATGTACATGAACTATACTAACTGACTAATCTGGATGTGAGAATACATACATGATTATGAGACTGAAAATTTCATAACATGATACTAATAACTGATAACATAAGTGACTGTAACTGAGAGTTTGATGCTGGTGAAACTAGCTGAGTTCCGTACTGTAACTGAGTTGATTGTAATTGACAGCCCTGATATTTTGATGAATTATCTTAGTTCATTTACTGATATAGATACTGAAACGGTAACTGTCAGAGAATTCATTTAACCGACATGCCCCGAATATGCTTCAATAGCTAAATCGGGGTCCAATCTGTACCCTGATTTGAAGGGTTCTAATACCGTGCCATGGGTAAACACAGGCTGTGAGTGACCCTTAAATATGGTAGTGTCCCCATAAGAGAACGACAGGTATCCACCTCATCAACTCTAAAGTTAGTAGTGTTGATGTCTCAACCTATGCTGGCTACATAGTTCTGGAAGGCAAGGATTGCTTCTAGGAATCTCACCCTCAATCTGGCACTGTGGATTCCCATCCTGGGGTTTGGTCGGTGATAAATCCTACTCCCATCTGAATAGACACTGAACATGAATACTGAGATGAGTTACTGAGTTCCGTTGACTGACGGAATACTACTTATCACTGACTGAGGTCATGAGATTTCTGAGAATACTGAGTTACTGCATTTTTCCTGAGTCACATGACTGACTGAGTTCTATAGAAAATGGATTGACTGTGCATATCATGAAAACATGACATGGCTCTAGGAACACAACTATATTTTTTGGGTACAAGCACCCCCAGGACTAGATGAAAAGAAACTAATAGACATGACTAACTAGTTCATAGGAATAGAGTCCACAATTCACAATATCATAAGTAGGGCATTCAATACTACACATTCTCAACATTTCATACGTGGGAGGAGATACATTTAACATGGAAGTACTTTCTTAACTTCAACATCATGTTCACTACATATCACCACCACAATACATCAATAACATGGAATCATGTAGAATCATAAAGAATAGAGCATCGACTTGTTACTTGGTACTCTTGAGTCATGAAAACATGATTATTATTATTCTAGGAATTTCATAGAACACCTTGCATGCACAATTTAGGTATAGGTGAAACCATAAGATTTTACATCATGAACAACCAAGTTTTACATATTTTCAACTCACATAGTGTCATAGATTCATAATAACACATAAAGATTCCAACTTGGGAATCATTCAACATCAACAACTTGATTATCAACATCCAACAATATAGATATCATAAATAACTAATTTCATAGATTTCAACTTACATACTAACATAGCTTCATGAAAATACATAAAAATCCCAACTTGAAAACATACAACAACCATTAACATGAACATAATCATACCACAATAAAGTAGTCACAATACATAATTTAAAAATTCATTCTTGAGATCCATGGATGAACGCTACGCATACCATAATTCTTGATTTTACAAAGATTGATGGAGAAAATTCTTGAATTTGGATCCTCAATTGAAAACCCCTCTTATTGTTCTTGAGAGAAATTAGAGAAATGGAGTATATTTTTCTGAAAATGAGGCTTAATTCAGTTTTATGGGGTATATATAGGGGTGGAAGATGACCGAAATTTCCCTAAAGATAGAGAGAAAGACGCAGCTGTCCCTTTGTTGACTGTCTGATAGGCTGAAGTAAATTGATCATAACTTTTTACTCCGATGTTCAAATTGGATAAAACCAATTTAATTGGTAAGAGGACTCAAATAGATTTCCATTTAAATATAGTAGATCTCACAGTTAAATATATACAAGATGTTATGATCGTTTAAAGTTGACCCTGAAATGCTAAAAATTTTTGGAGCATGCTATAGAGCATGCGACACATGCTAATCGCATGGTGCCACTATTTTGGGCACCAAAACATGACCTTACGCTACTCGAAAAATTATTAAAGTTATCTTTGATATACTCTTGACTTCCCTGATCACAACGCAACTTGAAAATCCAAAAATGGAGGTCGGGAAGGTCATCAAATAAATCCCTGAATTTTGGAGGCTTGAAATAGGCTAAGTGTTGGAATACTTTCCAAAATTTTCTAAGTGTTTAATATTTTAAAGAGATTTAAGAGCTAAACGAGCTGAATTTCGGAGTTAGGATTTTATGGGGTATTATAGCAATGGATTTATGGATTTACACATTTCTAATCACAGTTCTAGCCCATGTATTTTATATGTGTATATATATATATTGTAATAGACAGAGTGGATTGATGATGATGATGATGGTTATTAGAAATACTATATCGGGACTTGGGAGACATATACGAGTACTCCTAAACCCCCTAGGGACCTCTTCATCTGTGATACGTCATGTCAGAAAAAAAAGGTCATCGTAGGTCCTGTCATTGTGAGCCATTCAGTTGGAGGAGGTGTATACACAAGGTTACTTTATGGGTATTGGATCGGTTATGGTATTATGGACTTACTTGGTATTCATTCTTGCAAATACTTTGTCTATCACCAGTATGTGCTATATATATCAACCTTATGGGGGTTACATAGGTATAGGTATGAGTGTTGCTTGAAGTATATTATGTGGTACTTGTATCTATTAGCCTTATGGTGGGTTTCATAGGCATAACCTCTGACTATTGCTTGTTGTATATTGGTTGAACCTTCTGAGCCTACGTCGACAGTGTATGAAAGGCCAGTTAGATATTATTTTTCCGGTATATTCAGTTACTTTACATTGATGTTATTATTATGGTTAGTTCGTGACAAGTGTTTTATTGGACTGGTACTAATATTTGAGGTATGCTTTTGTTTCTTTTCTTTTATAATTAATTATTATGGATAATTATCTCATCTTAGATGAATGGATTATAAGCCCTAAATATATTAGCTTTAGTTTCTACTACAATTAGGAGTCCTAGAGATGCTAGTGTGATTACTTAGGTCGTACCTTTGAGTTAGCCTTGTGTGTGTGTGTGTTTCTATATATATATATATATATATATTATATGTATATACATATATATATAGTTATGGTATTATAATATATCCCTCATTTTCTTCATATATTCATGTTGTATATTCATCCTTTAGACTTGTATATAACTATGTAAATCCTACTTCTCTTTATTGTATGTTAGCCAGTTATATATGATATAGTGCTTAAGATCTATATTATAGTTAGAATAGGCTAGTTTATCCTTATTTTACCTTTATCATTCCAATGTTAGTTCTCCTAGATATTTGAGCATAGTTTACACTTTTGTTAGAATATTTTATCTATTCGAGTTACCTTTGGAGCTCAGTAGGTAGTTGCCTACTGAGTACCATGTTCTTGGTATTCATACTACACTTCTGTATTCGATAAATCAGAGTATGGGTTCTTGTAGTTGTTATGTATGTCGTGCAAAGCAGCTATAATTGGAAGACTTAGGATAAGCTTCTGCATTCGGGGTATTACTCTTCTCTCTCTTATATACTAGACTAGTCAGCATGTTTTGTTTAGATATGAGTTATATCATTATATTCATTTATTACTTTATTATGTAATCTTATTACATTAGAAGCTCTTGTACTGATTCCTCTAGGTTTTTGGACTATCTTATCTATTTAGTCTTTTATGTCATTTATTCTGCATCTTCCTTCTTTTCTCTTGGTAGTCCATTACTAGTAGTTCTGGACTAAGAAGTTCGCTTACATACTTGTGGGTTACAGTATGCACCATCATGACTTGAGAAATTAGGTTGTGATGAATGGGTTACCATTTTTATCACTTTTCTTACTGATATCATTTTAAGGAGACGTAATATGAAACATGTAAGACACGAGTTAGAAGGATACATAGAGTTAAACTCTACCACATTATATGATCATGAAATAAGTGAAATTTTTTCTAAAACTTTTCATTGCCTCTCATTCATAAATGTAGTATGCCTTACACCCATGAACAACACTCTACTTAATATGACCTTCATACACCCTAAGACACTTTAAACCTAATACTCTAATACCAAGTTTGTCATGACCCAAGACTATACCCTAGTCATAAAATGGTTCTTAGAGTGACAAGTGAACACAAGCTAACCATATCATGACATGACACTAATAATACTAAAATAAATGATAGAAACAACATGCGGAAGTTGAGATGAATGATGAAATAATAATCAAACCAACAATAATTTCCAAGTTTAAAACCACAAAGTTGAATATCTAATTATGTGTATGAATGACTCTACTAAAATGAGTTGTAGGGACAAGACCCCAACTAACTCTAACTATTTGGAAAATAAAAAGGGAATAGATGAAACATACATATAAACTAGACCTTGAATGATAAAGATTCACCAAAGTATTATTGTTGATGTAGTAGTACATTTTACCATGTGCGATTCAGAGGCTGAATATCAGAACTTATATTATAAGAAAATATAATTCAAAGGAAAGTATGCGGTTAGTACATTGAATATACTGAGCATGTGAGAAACGCACTACACTATGCATATTGAACATGAGAAAATAAAATAAACATAGAGTGAGGAACATAAACTGATGGGATGACCAAGTGAAGTTAACATGTAACATAATAATATTAAAATTTTGAGTTAACAAAATACAAGGATATTCTAAAGCCCTAAAGGGACATATAAACTAACATGCTTATGATGTCATTCTAAAATCAAAAGTAATACTGAAGTACACCAAGATGTATAGATCAATCCAAACAATTATAAATACTATTTACAAAAATATTTTGATACAACTGAGATACTGTGATGATGTAGACACCTAATTTCGTCCCTCCCAATATCTTTTTTACCTATTGTTTACCCTATCCTACCATGTACCCTCACCCGTGTGATAATCCCTCCACAAAATGACAAAAAATAACAACCCCCTAACTAATTTTGTTTTTTCCTAATATTCTAACAACCCACCCAATAAAAAAAAAACCTCACCACTACCCCCTACCCAACCTACCCTACCCCAATACCCACCCACGTAGCCCCACCCACATTCACTCATAATACCAATATATACACCTTCTTCACAGAACAAGAAAAAAAACCAACAAGCAATTCACAATTTACTAAAAATTCTCATCAACCACACTCGGCTCACCATTTTTTATTCTTTTATCCATACACACACTCACACACTCTACATACAAATACACAACACTCACAATAATCTCACAATGACACTCCTCTATCACTCACACAACAACAACACCACACAGAAAAAAATGCACACACACACTTGATACACATAACACCATACACACACACGAACGTAAGAGAAATAGAGTTGATCTGTGAGAGAGTGATACAAAAATTGGAGAGAAGGAGATTGAGAAGGCAGAAATAGTGAGAAAAATGGATGAAAATGGACTGAAAACAGTCTACGGGTTGAACGGAATAGTATCCCGGTGAAAATCTGGTCATTCTTCGAGAATCTCTGGTGAAATTTCACCGGAATCAGTGTCGTTGATGCCCAGTTCGGTTGTTCGACGGTTCCAGTCCGAGATCCCTATATTTTCTCTGTTTACCCATGGTTTTTAGCTGAATCCGGCCAGCATCGAAGCTTTCAAGCGACGATCTCGCCGGAATCCATTACCACACGATGGATTAGCCACTATCAACCACGAAAATTGCTCCTCTTTCCCCTGAAAATCCGAACCAACAACTGAAACCAGTTGAAGTACGTATTTTGTTTGATTTCGTTAAGATTCTAGTTGACTCCGGTGGGATTTCGACATGGTTTTTCTCGGTTCTTCATTATTTCTGTCTCAATTAGTTTAATAGTTCCTTTTTAATCTGTTTGGGGTTCCGTCTTGTTTATCGTCGTTGTTGGTTGGAAAAATACGTTTGGTCGATGTTCGGGTTGGGGTTTCCATCTTGTCTTGTCGTTCGTTTGTTGGCTCTAAATCCGATTAGTCGACGTTCGGGTTGGAGATTACTGATTTGAGGTTCATCGGCACGGGCTCTACCGGATTTAATCGGAATAATATTTGAAAGCAGCATTGATGGCCTTTGGATTCGGGTTTTCTTAAATATTATTATCAACGAAAATCGATATTCGAAAGGTTCAATTCTATCCTTGCTCCTCTTAATTTTACGTAATTCTGAATAATTTGCGTGTTTGGTATGTTCGAATATGTGTTATGTGTTGTTTGATGTTGGTTGTGGATTTTGAGACGTGATTTAATAATCGAAGCATGTTATAATTATTTTGGTTGAAATGGACTTGGGGGCGAAAATTAAAATTTGATATAATTGGTGATTTAGATTAGTTGATTAAGTTGTGTGTTCAACTTGAAACAAGCGCTAATTGAACTTGGTAGTATCGTGATACGCAGACTGGTTTAGGCAAAGGTAGGTTGGGTAGGCAAGATGTAGGATTTGTGATTGTTAAATGGTGAAATATTTGTGGAATGATTTTGATTTATACAATGGCATCTACTGTATTAATTTGGCCGGGGAATGCCCCGAAGTATCTGTATATATTTATTCACCGGGGAATGCCCCGAAGTACCTTGTACTTAGAAGATGTTCGTGGTGAAGGCCCGAGGCGTCGGATAAAGCGGTAGAGCGCAGTCTAGATTTAGTTTAGATTAGGATTTATATTTTTCGTATTTTTTCTATTTTTCGGACTATATAATTGGATTGGACTTTTACATTTTTGGACTGTTTTGTTTTGTTTATTGTTTGATTATTTGGTGTTCTTTTGTGTGGTTTATACATTTCATAAGGCCAAAATAGTCGATACACTCCACCAAGCGACCGTGGTCGAACCACGGGATCGAGGGGTGCCTAACACCTTCCCCTCGGTCAACAGAATTTCTTTGCCGGAATCTCTGTTCGCAAACCGGTTTAAAAGTCAAATGGTTTTGAAAAGGATTTTCCAAAGGTGACTTGGCACACCGGATTATGCCAAGTGGCGACTCTGAATAAAAAATGTAAATAATCCTTTTCTGAAATAAATTTTCATTTCTTGTCACTTAAATAATAAAACCCTTTCGAATTTTAAAAATGTATCCATTTTTTGGAGAACCCGTAAAAAGGGGTGTGACAGCTCTGGCGACTCTGCTGGGGACATTTCAGAATTCGAGCTTACTTTTGAGTCGTATCGACTTTGTTTGGCATTATGAGTGTATAAACGTTGTTTGTAATTTTTGTTTGTGTTTTCACTTTTGTGTATTTTCGTGCTCTTTGTTTATCGTATTTATCCTATGTGTTACCGCTTTATATCTGTCATCATGAGTCCACCCCTTGGCCTTCTTTCTGCAATAAGTCTCGGAGCGCACGAAATCTAGTTGAGTCACCTTTATTTTAGGGGGGGGGGGAGCCGTTGGATGTATGGAGTAGGTGGAAAGCAAAGCAGCCACTATCGACCATATGCTCCCCCGAACGGCCTTGTTAGTAAACCACAACGTAGGTCAGCCTTTGGTCATCCTTACATGGATCATATTGAGACCTAGCGGGGCCTACACGGTCCTTTGTATGAGACTCACCTTTAAAGCATCCCTACGTGCTAACTGTTGCATATTTGAGGGTAACGTGGTTATTTGATGGACTGATTGTTTTTTAAAAACAAAAATAAATAAATAATAAAAATATATATAGAAAGTGAGTCGAAAAGAATGAATCAAAAGAAATGTCGTAGTTTATTTTAGAATTCTTTATGGCTTTTGTTCTTCACGATCCAAAAACTCAAAAAGATTTTTTTACATTTTTGCATTTGTCTTCTCAAAGTACCGTAAATTCAAAAAAAAAAAAGTTTTTTTGTTTGCCTTTTCTACGTATTTGTCAAAAGCAAAAATACCAAAAAGATTTTTTCCATAATGGATGGTGTCGGTCTTAGTTAAAGTGTCTAATTGAAAAATCCAAAAGTTTTTATTCGTTTGTTTTTGGTTTTGTCTCTTAAGTTAGGGTCAATTTATTAGTTAATCATTAATTGTCCAATCTGGACGAACTACGCATACCTGATTTCCGTCCCTCGGGGCGGGATACGTAGGCAACCCTCGGCGGGTCCGGTAACCTTTATTTTGGTCTTCGTCTTAGTCTTTTATTCCGTAACCTAGAGTTGTTAGCCAAGTAGGCTGATTTTATTCAGCGTTACTGTTCGGCGATTTGGAGTCATGAAACGGTCTATCTCATTGATGTATGTCCGCATCAAATTCCCATTGGTTGGGAACCTTTTGCTCTTATCAAATTTTGAGACAATTTCTTATCTGCTACTACAGGATGGATCTGTCCACAAAGTCTAGAGTCCTTATGGTTGTCAAGGTACCCAAAAAGTTGATCAAGTGGTGGGGCACGTTCAATTACTCCGAAAAGCACGAAGTGAGGAAAGTGTTAGGCAATCTTGTAACACTCATGGATCTCACGCCTCGTCCGGATTTAATAGAAGCTGCGTTGACTTTCTAGGATCCAAATAATTTGGTGTTTAGGTTCGGAAGTTGTGAATTGACTCCTATCCTGGCAGAAATATCTTGTTTGTTTCGGTTGACTTACTTGGGCCAGCAGATGATTTTAGCCCGTAAGAAATTCCTTCGACTCTGTGGATTAAAAGATAACAAGTATCTAGGATGTCTCAAACAATCTTAGATTTCCTTGGACTATTTGTTTGCTAGATTTGGGTCTTTAGAGGGTTTTGACTGCTTTTGGGATGAATTCTGTACTACCAAAAAAATCTGGGAACAGCGTCGTCTTGAGGTTTTCTGTCTGGATTTGTTGGGTATCTTAGTGTTCCCGTTAGATGAGAGGTGTATCAATACTCATCTACAATCAGTGGTGATAGCTTTATTCAAGAAAAAAGATGAGGTCACCATTGTACAATTGATCTTAACAGAAATATATAAGGCTTTAACTGAAGTAAAAGGAGGGGTACAATTTTTTGAGGGGAGTAATCTGATATTGCAGTTGTGGATGATGGAGCACTTGCATACGCCTTCTTTGATTAGAGAAGATGTGATCGACCGTTGTCTGAATGATCGAGTGCAAGCCATGCAAGAAAGAATGCGTTTTGACAAATTTTCTTTTCCTATTGGAGTCAATTCTTGGATCGAATTTCTCGAATCAAGAACTCCAAACAACATTCTTTGGTTCTATATGTGGTTTTGTCCTAAGAAAATCTTGATTGGATCTCAAATGCAACTCTTTCTAGTTTTGATAGGACTTAACTGCACTAGGCCTTACAGTCCAAGAAGGGTGATGCGTCAGTTGGGTAGGATGCAAGACGTCCCCCCAATAATGGACCTTCTAAAGGATGTAAAGTACTTTAAAGACCAAGCTGTGGGGGAAAGCAAATATGAGCAATTCTGGAACAACGCGATAAAGTTAGGTGTCGATACTTTTGAGGAAAATCCAGGATGCACTCAAAACTATGAAATCTGGCTACAATCTCTGCCCCGTGGCATTAGTAGACCCTTACCAGCCCAACTTAGAGGGTGAATACGGGAAGCAATCATGGTAGAAGATGATGAGCAGGAAGATCCGGGTGCCAAGGTGGAGTTTTTGAGAGTTTAGTTGTCGCGTTTGATCACAACTGTGGATGGGTGTCAGAGAAACCTTTGCGGGTGTACTCTCCAAGAGGCGGGGATACGGGCAAGAAATTTGTTTCCGGGTATCAAAACGTCGTTGCAGGACATGTTGCAAAGTCTAAGTGGAAAAGTGGGGACTTCACAGATGGGTTCATCTCAGCCGGGGACGTCACACAGAGCACCAGTTTGAATGAGCATGTCTTATCTTTATGTAGTTTTGAGTCTTTTATGTTTCTGTCATTGTAGGTTGGTGTTTGTGTTAAGTCGGAGTCAAGTTATTTTTGACATTCGGGTCTTTATTGCACGCATATCGTTAGGGGTTTAAAGTGTTGTTTTGTATTTTTTGTTTAGTTTTAAAGTGGTCCTAAATTCGTTGTATGTTTTGCTGTCTTTCATCAAAATGTTAGGATGTTACGTCTTTCTTTTGTTTACTTATTTTTGTGTATCGTGAAAAAAAAAACCTTCAATTGTGTAATGTTTATGCATAAGCGGCCTGAACTACGCAAGATCTGATTCATGTACAACATGATACGTAGGCAACCTACTTTTGGGTTCGATCTAATCATTTTGTTTCGTTGTTTTGAATTATTTTTCCTCTTTTAAAGTAAAAAAACAAAAGTCATAAAGAATAATAAAATAAAGGTAGATAACGAGAGAAGTGGAAAGAATAGAGATGGATACAAAAAAAAAAGAAGTGTAGATAAAAATCGGGATGATGTTGAAATGACCTCGTTACCCTCAAAAGCTGGTAGAAATGAACATGAATTTAGGACAATTTTTACCAATGTGACTCTCATGCTTGTTGTGTGCCCTAATCCTAACGGATGTTGTCTTTGATGAGCATGTTCTTTCAGATAACAGTGGTAGGTTTGCAGCACTCTAGCTAGTCACCCATACTTCACTAGATCCAAAGCAAAGCTCGCCATGGCTAGCAGGGAGATTGAAAATTCGCTCATTGACCCGGATCAGGATCACAGGGAAGAAAGTTCAGAACACAATGATGAGGTAGTAAGGCTCAGGCAAAAATTGACAGATTTGCATCGGGCATGGGCCACCAGAATGCCTCCTCCTCTGCTCCCTGAAGGTCTCGGGAATATCTCTAATTGCCCACCGCTCTCTCAGGCACAATTCTCTGCTCCTACTAAGTCACCTGAGCACGCGCCAGGATTCACTCCGCGACATTATTATCCTGGCAATTATGGTGTGCCCTTGGCATCTCCCCAATCAAGACCAGCTGCTCAGCCAGTGCCACTGATCACACCGGTATTCGTGGCCCCGCCACCACATGAAACTCCCATATATGTTGTGCGTCCCACAATGAGGCTTCCTCGGTCTTCCAGTGAGCCAGTACTGAAGGTTTCAGATGGTCAGTATTATGCTATGGAGCCTACTTTTCAATTGAATGAACTGTATGGGTATACTCAGCCGTCTGCATTTCCATTTGATACGGAGAAACCTGTCGCGACGGAGGAACAGGATGTCATAGCCCGGAAACTGAAGAGTTTAGAGCAAGCTATGAGGAATTTGCAAGGAATCGGAGATTATAGAAGTGTTTCCTATAAAGACCTGTGCATGTTCCCATACATCAACCTGCCCCCCGGTTTTAAGATGCCTAAGTTCGATAAGTACGCAGGGCACGGTGATCCTGTCGCACACTTGAGAAGTTATTGCAACCAGTTAAGGGCTGCAGGAGGAAAAGAAGAACTACTTATGGCCTTCTTTGGCGAGAGTCTTTCAGATCTGGCTTCAGAGTGGTTCATCGATCGGGATATCGATAAATGGAATAGTTGGGATGATTTGGCTTCTGAATTTGTTCAACATTTTCAGTACAACATCGACTTGATTCCGGACGAAAAATCTTTAGTCAACATGAAGAAAAAGAGCACTGAAGGTTTTAGGGAATACGCGATAAGGTGGCGTGAATAGGCCGCTAGGGTAAAGCCTCCAATAAAAGAAAGTAAGTTGGTAGAAGTTTTCATTCAGGTGCAGGATGAGACCTATTTTCAACATTTACTTCCGGCAATGGGAAAGTCTTTTATGGAAGTCCTCAAAATGGGGGAGATAATAGAGGACGGGATTAAGACCGGTCGGATAGTGAGTTTTGCTGCATTAAAATCTACCACACAAGCGATTCAAGGTGGATCTGGCGCATTTGGAGGTAAAAAGAAGAAAGAGGATGTTGCGACTGTCGTAGCCGGAACCCATTCTTATCCTAAAAGACCACCTCGCCCCTATCCCCAATCCCAAGCCCAAGTCTATGCCCAAGCTCCATATATTCCTCCCCACCATTACTACCCTCCACAAAACCCTTTATATTCCATTACACCACCCCCTTACCCAGTATATAGCGCGCAACCATATGCCCAAACCCCTTCTTACCCGCAGTGGCGCGCGCAAACTCCACAAAATCGCCCATTCACTCCACCAAATTACCAAAACCCTTCCAGACCCAGTTTTTAACCTAGACCCGAGTATAATAAGGAGAAGGCGGTCAAAAATCAATTCACACCTCTTGGGGAGTCATATGCTAGCTTGTTTGATAGGTTGAGAAAGTTGAAGGTTTTAAGCCCAATTCAAAGAAGGCTTTCAAATCCACCACCAAGGAATCTCGATTATTCTTTAAGGTGTGCGTACTGTTCTGATATGTCAGGCCATGATATCGAGAAATGCTAGAATTTAATGAGAGCTGTCCAAGATTTAATTGACACAAATCAGATGCTGGTCCAGGCCCCGGAGGGTCCAAACATTAACCAGAATCCGCTGCCAACACATGCCGAAGACAATATGTTAGAATTGATATATGATAGGAAAGAGTCTTCGAGGGGTTATAAGCCTATTGTCAAGATACAGACCATTGAGGAGAAATCGGTGAATGTAGCGGAGTCTTTGAAAGCAATGTCATTGAACCAGGAAGGAATGAGAGAAGACAAAGCACAAGAATGTACAAATAAACCTCTGATCACAGTACAGAGCGCCAGAAGGTATGTTGATTCAAGTCAGGATAAACCTAAGTTG
Source organism: Capsicum pubescens (assembly GCA_030864215.1). Taxonomy (NCBI): domain Eukaryota; kingdom Viridiplantae; phylum Streptophyta; class Magnoliopsida; order Solanales; family Solanaceae; genus Capsicum; species Capsicum pubescens. The sequence continues at coordinate 125,638,166 of CM061546.1, read as the reverse complement.
ACGGTGGTGGGAGCTCTGAGTCAGCCTATCTTGACGGTGAAAGGAGCACTGGAAGCGCCTATTGTCCTCAAACCGGTGACCCAACCTATGATAGTTGATATGAAAAGAATTCCCTGGAATTATGGGCGGACCGTGATGACCTATCATGGGAAAGAAGTAGTGGAAGATGTAGATGAGGTAGGGGGTTTGACTAGGTCAGGAAGATGTTTCGTACCTGAAAGCTTAAGAAAGTCCAAGCCAACGGTGAGTGGACTGTCATCTATCAAAAAGCCTATCCCCGAAGAAGAAGCCGAAGAATTTTTGAAAAAGATGAAATTGCCAGAGTATTCAATATTAGACCAGCTGAAGAAAACCCCTGCTCAAATTTCCCTTTTATCTTTGCTGTTGCACTCCAAGAAGCATTGTGATGTTTTACTGAAGGTATTAAATGAAGCATATGTTCCAAGGGAGATTACAATCAACCAGCTTGAGAAAATGGTTGGAAAAATCTTTGAGGTCAATCGGATTAGCTTTTCTGACGATGAATTGCCTGTTGAAGGTACAGGGCATAACCGGGGCCTTTACATTACAGTGAAGTATGAAGATTTCTATGTCACTCATGTTATGATTGATGGAGGTTTAGGTGCAAATATTTGCCCTATTTCTACTTTGCAAAAGCTGAATATTGGTGCTGAGAGGATTAGGCCCAACAATGTATGTGTCAGGGCTTTCGATGGTGCAAAATCAAATTCCATTGGCGAAATAGAACTAATGTTGACCATAGGGCCTGTTGAGTTCTCCATAGATTTTCAAGTATTGAATGTAGACTCCTCTTACAATCTGTTGTTGGGAAGGCCATGGATCCACAAGGCCAAGGCGGTTACATCTACACTGCACCAAATGATTAAGTTTGAGCATGACAGGAAAGAAGTAGTTATTCATGGTGAAGGAGATTTGTCAGCCTACGAAGATTCTCCCTTGTCTCTTATTGAAGAAAATAACGTAGAGGAGACATTCGTCTATCAAATTTTTGATACAGTGCCAGTGAATCGTGTCCTTGAATGGCAGGCTATACCGGGACCGAAATTATCTTCTGCTTCTATCATGATGGTGAGTGAACTTTGGAAATACGGATTTGAGCCAGGGAAGGGTTTGGGAGCGTGTCTGCACGGTATAGTTCATCCCATATGTCCGAGTGAGAACCTGGGCACGTTTGTTCTGGGATTTGAGCCTACAGCTGAAGATCTGAAGAAATCCAAGAAAAGAAAAAAGGAAATATGGTCACTCCCTCGCCCAATACCACTACTCAGTGAATCATTTGTTAAAATCGGTGTCACGAAGCATGTAGAATTTGAGGATGAATTGGTTGATGATTTCCAGAACCTTTGTATCGAAGTTGATATGGTCGAAGTAGGAGAAGGTACCAGTATGGCAGATGTGCAATTCATAGGTCCAGCTGTCCAGCTCAATAATTGGGAAATCACTCCTCTCCCCGTCAGGAGGGAGTTTTGGTAGTCTATTTTGTTTTTCTTTCTGTTTATCCGAGTTATTTCAGGGTTGTAATTCGGACTTTAGTTTGTTTATGTTATGTTGGCGTCTGTGTTTAAACCCTTCTATCTTTTATTTAATGAAATGCAATGTCCCTTTTGTTTTGTGTCTAATATATTTTGTTTTTCTTTTCTTACACAGTTCTCTTTATGCTGATTCTAATGACATGACATGCATGCGGAATTTTCATCCTGATTTTAAAATCCAAACTAATCAAGATGTAATGAAGCAGGATGGGGAATATGATGAAGAACAAACACTAGAAGAAATAAGCAAAGAGTTGGAACAGTTTGAAGACAAACCGAATCCTAATTTGAATGAAACTGAGCCAATAAATCTAGGGGATCAAGAAGATGTTAGGGAAACTAAAATTAGTGTACATGCTTTGCCACAGCTAAAAGAGGGAATGATTCAAGCATTAATTTATTATAAGAATGTTTTTGCACGGTCTTATGATGATATGCCCGGTTTAAGCACAAAATTAGTGGCTCACAAATTGCCAAATGATCCCGCGTTCCCCCCTGTCAAATAGAAATTGAGGAAGTTTAAAACCGATGTAAGTATTAAAATCAAAGAGGAAATCATGAAACAACTTGAAGCCAAAGTAATTCGAGTGTCTCGTTATCCCATGTGGTTATCCAATGTTGTTCCCGTACCAAAGAAAGATGGCAAAATTCGAGTATGTGTTGATTACCGTGATTTGAACAGAGCAAGTCCGTAAGATGATTTTCCACTGCCCAACATCCACATTTTGCTAGACAACTGTGCTAAACACGAGGTTGCTTCTTTTGTGGATTGCTATGCCGGATATCACCAGATTATTATGGATTATGAAGACGCGGAGAAAACATCTTTTATCACACCATGGGGAACTTATTGTTATCGAGTGATGACGTTCGGTTTGAAGAATGCCGGAGCAACATACATGAGAGCCATGACCACTATGTTTCATGACATGATGCATAAAGTGATTGAGGTCTACGTGGATGACGTGATTATTAAGTCAAAAAGTCAGGCCGACCATGTTAAAGATTTAAGAAAGTTCTTTGAAAGGCTTCGCAGGTATAATCTCAAACTCAACCCGGCAAAATGTGTATTTGGAGTTCCATCTGGAAAGTTGTTAGGGTTTGTAGTCAGCCGTCGGGGAATTGAATTGGATCCCTCAAAAATCAAAGCCATTAAGGATTTGCCCCCGCCCAAGAATAGAACGGAGGTGATGAGTTTGCTTGGTAGACTGAACTACATTAGCAGGTTTATTGCTCAACTCATAACCACTTGTGAGCCCATATTCAAGTTGCTGAAAAAGAGTGCTGCGGTAAAATGGACTGAAGAATGTCAGGAAGCGTTCGATCGAATCAAAAGATATTTGTCAAATACGCCCGTGCTGGTACCCCTGGAGCCTGGTAGGCCTTTGATCTTATATTTATCAGTCATGGAAAATTCTTTCGATTGTGTCCTGGATCAACATGATGTCACAGGCAAAAAGGAGCAGGCTATTTATTATCTTAGCAAGAAGTTCACCGCATATGAGGCCAGGTATACTCTTCTTGAAAGGATGTGTTTTGCCCTAACTTGGATAGCACAGAAGTTGAAGCACTATCTCTCATTCTATACTACTTATCTCATCTCCCACATAGATCCTTTAAAGTATATCTTTCAGAAGCCTATGCCGACAGGTCGATTGGCAAAGTGGCAAATATTGCTTACCGAGTTTGACATCGTATATGTGACTTAAACAGCCATGAAAGACCAAGCCTTGGCAGATCATCTTGCTGAGAATCCCATCGATGAAGAGTACGAGCCATTAAAGACATATTTTCCTGACGAAGAAGTGTCGTGTGTCGATGAAGTCGTTATAGATGCTGATCCAGGTTGGAGGTTATTCTTCGATGGAGCTGTCAATATGAAAGAAGTCGGAATAGGTGCGGTTCTTATCTCTGAATCGGGACAATATTTCCCGGTAACAGCACAACTTCGATTCTACTGTACTAACAATATGGCAAAGTATGAAGCTTGCATCCTTGGTTTGAGGATAGCTGTTGATATGGGAGTCCAAGAATTATTGGTGTTGGGAGATTCGGATTTGATCGTCCATTAAATTCAAGGCCATTGGGAGACGCAAGATTTGAAACTCATACCGTATCGACAACGCTTGCAGGAGCTATGTCGATGATTCGTGTTAGTAAAATTTAGGCATATTCCAAGGATTCATAATGAAATTGCTGATGCTTTAGCCACTCTGTCTTCAATGCTCCAACATCCTGACAAAGCCTATATCGATCCAGTGCATATACAGAGTCGTGATCAGCATGCTTACTGTAATGCGATTGAAGAAGAGCTCGATGGAGAACCTTGGTTTTTGGATATCAAGCGGTACATTTAGTCAGGAGAATACCCAGCATATGCCACCAACGATCAAAAGAGGACTATTAGGCGTTTGGCTAGTGGATTTTTCTTAAGTGGGGGAATCTTGTATAAGAGGACCCCAGATCTGGGACTTTTTAAGGTGTGTAGATGCAAGAGAAGCCTCGGAAATCATGGTTGAAATACACTCTGGAGTATGTGGGTCTCATATGAACGGTCATGTCTTGTCAAAGATGATTCTTCGAGCAGGTTATTACTGGCTAACTATGGAGAAGGATTCTATTCAATTTGTTCGAAAGTGTCATCAATGTTAGGTGCACGGCGATCTGATACGTTATCCTCCTGTTGAGTTGCATGCAATGGCCTCTCCATGGCCGTTCGTGGCTTGGGGAATGGATGTGCTTGGACCAATTGAGACGAAGGCATCAAATGGACATAGATTCATTTTGGTAGCCATTGACTACTTCACAAAGTGGGTGGAAATAGTAACTTTCAAGTCAGTAACAAAGAAGGCTGTGGTAGATTTTGTCCATGCCAATATCATTTGTAGATTTGGAATTCCTAAGATGATCATTACAGACAATGCTGCCAATCTCAACAGTCATTTGATGCAAGAAGTGTGTCAATAGTTTAATATCGCACATCGAAATTCTACTCCATATCGCCCAAAGGCCAATGGTGCTGTAGAAGCCGCCAATAAAAATATCAAAAAGATACTGCAAAAAATGGTACAAGGTTCTAGACAGTGGCATGAAAAGTTGCCATTTGCATTGCTAGGTTATCGCACCATTGTTCGCACTTCAACAGGGGCAACTCCATAGTTATTAGTGTATGGGACAGAAGCAGTCATCCCTGCAGAAGTTGAAATTCCTTCTCTTCGAGTCATTGTAGAAGAAGAGATTGATGATGATGAATATGTAAAAACCCGACTGGAACATTTGAGTTTGATCGAGGAAAAAAGGCTAACGTCCGTGTGTCATGGCCAGTTGTATCAGAGGAGAATGGCTCATGCGTATAACAAAAAGGTCCGTCCCAGGAATTTTGAAGTTGGTCAATTGGTATTAAGACGTATCCTTCCTCACCAGGTTGAAGCGAAAGGAAAGTTCTCCCCTAACTGGCAAGGTCCCTTCGTTGTGAAGAAAGTGTTACCCAAAGGAGCCTTATATTTGACAGATATTAAAGGCAAAATGAAAGAAATGGCTATCAATGCTGATGCGGTCAAAAGATACTATGTATGATATTTGGTCCTTTGTTTGATTTTATTGCATGTTTAGTACTTGCATTTTCGAAGATTGATAGGATGAAGGCATTTTATTCTTCTATCCAAATATTGTGTCATCCTTTGTTTACCCATTTGAGCCTCGTTTATTTTTCTTTCATATCCCTCTTTTGGAATCAAAATAGAGTCAAAGATAAATGTCAAGAAAATAAGAATAAAATAAAGAGTTCGAAAAAAAATAAATCAAAGCAAAGTAAAGGACAAGCAGATGGAACTACGTGCGACCTGATTCTCCTCTCTCGGGAGTGAGATATGTAGACTGCCCTATTTTGAGCTCGGTCCAACCAAATAAACATTTAAGATTCACCCAGTCAACAAAAACTGGGGCATGAGTTAACATGTTGTTTGAGTCGATTCCAAAAGTTGTAAGTCCCACCTCCACTTCAAGTATCGTTTGAGCCTCTTACCATCTTTTCTAAGCTTGACCAAAAGCCAAGTTACAACCAAAGAAAGTCCTTCAGATCAATTTTTGATAGTGTAAAGGCTAAGCATGCAATGGATATGACGATACATTGCGAAGTACCGCTTGTCTCCCTCAGCATAAGAAATCAGGAAAGAAATACAAAAATGAGAGAGTCTTATTGGTGAAAACCTTTGTAGGCACCATAAGGCGATGGTAAGTTGTGAGAAAATGAAAATGAGAGAGTCTTATAGGTGAAAACCTTTGCAGGCACCGTAAGGCTATGGTGAGTTAAGAGAAATACAAAAATGAGCGTCTTATTGGTGAAAATCCTCATGGGCACCGTAGGGCGATGGAGAGTTTAAGAGAAAGGCGGAAAGTGAAAAGAAAGAGATTTGTTGGCGAAAGTCTTTTTAGATGTCGTCAGTCGAATATGATGTATGAGTCCAATGGATTTGAAGAAGCGGCTCAGTGGCAAAAGGCACGAACTCAACAACAAATGGGGAGTTTGGATAGGAAGATCAGGCAGCTCAATCCAAAATGCATGTCATACTCATTGGAGTTGGTTGTCGTATTCAGATAAGTTTTCTTTTTGAATATAGGACATTGCCCTTTTCTTTCATTTACATATTCATGTTTTTGTCTTTTCTTATGTTATTTATCAAAAAAAAAGTCACCATCATTTCTTTACATTTTTAAGTAAAGTCTGTGTCAACACAAGTGAGAAAGGATTTCAAAATTTACTACCAGTCTTTCCAATTATATGAGGAAAAGCCAAGGAATAGCACAGGAAAGAAATATGATCGTAATTCAACATGAAGCAAAGGAAGTCTATCAACCGACAGGCTATTGGATTCGTGGAATCATTCAGATTTGGGAAAAGAGTGCACCTCAGGGGCATGGTAAAATGGAAACCCATTGTTTGAGTCAAAACTCATTTCCCTCAATCTGGATCTGGGTCAATGATGCGGCAAGACACAAAAAGTGTTAGCAGTTTGGAACAAAGATGAAAGGAACGAGTGCTGGGCAGATACCTGAAAAGCCAAGATCTGCAAGCCACCACTAAGTTTTTAACTGACAAATTTTTCTTTGATTGAAACAGGGGCAAATTCGTTTCACTTGATTTAGCTACCATTGGAAATGCATATCCATGGGAATTTACTTTCAGCTCAGGACCCTCCTGAAAAATGGGATTTTACTTTATGTTCAGGACCCTCCTGGAAAATGGGAATTTACTTTCAATTCAGGACCCTCCTGAAAAATGGGAATTTACTTTCAGTTCAGGACCCTCCTGGAAAATGAGAATTTACTTTATGTTCAGGACCCTCCTGAAAAATGGGATTTTACTTTATGTTCAGGACCCTCCTGAAAAATGGGAATTTACTTTATGTTCAGGACCCTCCTGAAAAATGGGATTTTACTTTCAGTTCAGGACCCTCCTGGAAAATGGGAATTTACTTTCAATTCAGGACCCTCCTGAAAAATGGGAATTTACTTTATGTTCAGGACCCTCCTGAAAAATGGGATTTTACTTTATGTTCAGGACCCTCCTGAAAAATGGGAATTTACTTTCAATTCAGGACCCTCCAGAAAAATGGGAATTTACTTTATGTTCAGGACCCTCCTGAAAAATGGGAATTTACTTTATGTTCAGGACCTTCCTTGAAAATGGGAATTTACTTTCAATTCAGGACCCTTCTGAAAAATGGGATTTCACCTTCTGTTCAGGACCGTCCTGGAAAATGGGATAACGCTTTCAAAAATAAAATACTAACTATTTATAATTCTTGTTTGGGATAATTTTCGTTCTAGTTTTAATTTTGAGTTTCAGGAGCCCGCCTGAAGAACAGGGCGATGAAATAGCAAGTCAGGAGCCCGCCTGAAGAACAGGGTGATGAAATAGCAAGTCCGTAGCCCGCCTGGAGAATAGGTTGAAGAAATGAAAAGTCATGCAACAAAGCGAAGTAATTGAAATCCAAGCAACAAGTCGAAAGAAATTGCAAGTCAGGAGCCCGCCTGAAGAATAGGGTGATGAAAGTCGAGTCAAGAACCAACAAAAGCTGTATAGATAGGATTTTTGTAATTTCATTTATGTTTTAACTTGCAATTTTCATTTTGATGTAATAACAGAGCCGCGGACCAAAACCTCGACGGAGCCTCACTCGACTCTCCAACTCGGTATAGCCCACTTCTCTTCCAATCCTTTGAAATATCCATCACTTGATCCCTTCATAACTTGGGTGGGTAGGCTGTCCTAATTCAAGACCCTGTAGTCCTTCTTTCTCCTTTTTCTTTCTTTGAATAATGGTCGGGACAAAATTCTATCTCGCTGTCTACTTCTTTGTCTGAAAACACTTTGTGTTTACATTCAAAGGGGGCATGATGTAGACACCTAACTTTGTCCCTCCCCAATATCGTTTTTACCTATTGTTTACCCTATCCTACCGTGTACCCTCACCCGTGTGATAATCCCTCCACAAAATGACAAAAAATAACAACCCCCTAACTAATTTTTTTTCCTAATATTCTAACAACCCACCCAATAAAAAAAACACCTCACCACTACCCCCTACCCAACCTACCCTACCCCAATACCCACCCACGTGATCCCACCCACATTCACTCACAATACCAATATATACACCTTCTTCACAGAACAAGAAAAAAAACCAACAAGCAATTCACAATTCACTAAAAATTCTCATCAACCACACTCGGCTCACCATTTTTTTTTCTTTTCTCCATACGCACACTCACACACTCTACATACAAATACACAACACACACAATAATCTAACAATGACACTTCTCTATCACTCACACAATAGCAACAACACACAACAAAAAATGCACACACACACTTGATACACATAACACCATACGCACATACGAACGTGAGAGAAATAGAATTGATCTGCGAGAGAGTGATACAGAAATTTAAGAGAAGGAGATTGAGAAGGCAGAAATAGTGAGAAAAACGGATGAAAATGGACTGACAATAGTCTACGGGTTGAACGGAACAGTATCCCGGTGAAAATCCGGTCATTCTTCGAGAATCTCCGATGAAATTTCACAGGAATCAGTGTCGTTGATGCCCAGTTTGGTTGTTCGACGGTTCCAGTCTGAGATCCCCATATTTTCTCGGTTTACCCATGGTTTTTAGCTGAATCCGGCAAGCATTGAAGCTTTCCGGCGATTCCGGCGACGATCTCGCCGGAATCCGTTACCACACGACGGATTAGCCACTATCAACCAAGAAAATCGCTCCTCTTGCCCCTGAAAATCTGAACCAACAACTGAAACCAGTTGAAGTACATATTTTTTTTAATTTCGTTGAGATTCTAGTTGACTCCGGTGGGATTTCGACATGGTTTTTCTCGGTTCTTCATTATTTCTGTCTCGATTGGTTTAATAGTTCCTCTTCAATCTGCTTGGGGTTTCGTCTTGTTTATCGTCGTTGTTGGTTGGAAAAATCCATTTGGTCGACGTTCGGGTTGGGGTTTCCGTCTTGTCTTGTCATTTGTTTGTTGGCTCGAAATCCGATTAGTCGACGTTCGGGTTGGAGATTGCTGATTCGAGGTTCATCGGCACGGGCTCTACCGGATTTAATCGGAATAATACTTGAAAGAAGCATTGATGGCCTTCGGATTAGGGTTTTCTTAAATATTATTATCAACGAAAATCGATATTCAGAAAGTTTAATTCTATCCTTGCTCCTCTCAATTTTACGTAATTCTGAATAATTTGCGTGTTTGGTATGTTCGAATATGTGTTATGTGTTGTTTGATTTTGGTTGCGGATTTTGAGACGTGATTTAATAATCGAAGCATGTTATAATTATTTTGGTTGAAATGGACTTGGGGGCGAGAATTAAAATTTGATATAATTGGTGATTTGGATTAGTTGATTTTGTTGTGTGTTCAACTTGAAACAAGCGCTAATTAAACTTGGTAGTATCGTGATACGCAGACTGGTTTAGGCAAAGGTAGGTTGGGTAGGCAAGATGTAGGATTTGTGATTGTTAAATGGTGAAATATTTGTGGAATGGTTTTGATTTATACAATGGCATCTACTGTATTAATTTGGCCGGGGAATGCCCCGAAGTATCTGTATATATTTATTCACCGGGGAATGCCCCGAAGTACCTTGTACTTAGAAGATGTTCGTGGTGAAGGCCCGAGGCATTGGGTGAAGTGGTAGAGCTCAGTCTAGATTTAGTTTAGATTAGGATTTACATTTTTTTTATTTTTTCTATTTTTCGGACTGTATAATTGGACTAGAATTTTACGTTTTTGGACTATTTTGTTTAGTTTATTGTTTGATTATTTGGTGTTCTTTTGTGTGGTTTATACCTTTCATAAGGCCAAAATAGTCGATACACTCCACCAAGCGACCGTGGTCGAACCACGGGATCGAGGGGTGCCTAACACCTTCCCCTCGGTCAACAGAATTCCTTAGCCAGAATCTCTGTTCGTAAACCGGTTTAAGATTCAAATGGTTTCGAAAAGGATTTTCAAAAGGTGACTTGGCACACCGGATTATGCCAAGTGGCGACTCTGAATAAAAAATGCAAATAATCCTTTTCCGAAACAAATTTTCATTTCTTGTCACTTAAATAATAAAACCCTTTCGAATTTTAAAAATGTATCCATTTTTTGGAGTACCCGTAAAAAGGGGTGTGACACTGTGATCTGAGATAAAACCATGTGATCAGAACATGGAGTTTTATATATAATATCCATTTCAAAGGGCCCAATATACCTTTTTAGGGAATAAAAGTTAATCTGATCCAATGTCTAAAAGGAGTAAGGTGTCAAGCCAATCAAATGGGTGACACTTTTCAACCTATAGTGAAAACATAGTTATGGAACTTAGGGACTTCTAATAAAGGTCTCGACCTAATGGGAAGGCATTCCTTTATCTCTTCATCCAATCGGTGCTAAGTATTATTTGTAACTAAAAATAATTGATAGCTCGATGAGATGACATATCTGGATATCAACCTGAGATGAACTAATCATAGATGTTATACCTAGTTATTGTACTACTAATGAACTTTGTTCTTATAAGAAAATTGATCCACAATCATAAATAGTATTTAAGATATCACAGTGATTGGGAAATTACTTTTAAGAAAATATGTTTCAAAGCGTTAATGACATATCTAGATGTCATGCATATCAAGTATATTACTGTTATGAACTCCAAAGTTCATGGTTATGATTTGAGTATTCATATTGATAAATCATGCATTTCTAACTGTTGAGACTTGTAAGTCTATAAAGAATATGAGATGGCTGGAGTAAATACATAGAAGCAACTTATAAGTACTAAGAATTGGAAGGAAGCTATAAAGTCAGACCTGAACCCTGAATCCTAACTCATGGAGATACTAATAGTCTATAGTATGTATTATCTAAAAAATACTATTTAGAATGTACTTTGTTGGAAAATAGCTCAGAGGGTCTTCAAAAATAGTAAAATGAAGTTCACTGATTTTGACATCCAAGACTGAGTGAGAGACACTTTGTTGAAAACATCCTATAACATGTGAAACTGAAGGATTGAGTAATTAACTATCAATGCATGAAATCCTAAGTCATCGGGTGTTCGTTACCCACCATCTCTAAGAATTTTTCTATTTATTATAACTTCTATGATATGAATGAAATATGAAATTACATAATGCAAACAAAAAAATCATGGAAATATCATTATACTTAGAGTTCATGCACATGATACTATTAATGTACTAAATTTCATAGAGAAATGTTAATTTATAGTTTAATAGTTACGGGGAACAAAATACAAGGAGAATCCTGGATGTTACAAAATTTCCTAATCTCAAGAGCTTGAATTTATTGAGGAGTTGAATATATTTTTGGACTCAATGGGTGAAAGAATACCTACTGATGAAATTCCACTTACCTGGAAATATAGAACTTGGATCTAAAGCTTGAAAATTAAGGAATCCTAGCTATTGCATTGGAGAGAAATTGCCTCTTTGTCTGTATTAATACTACGTATCAACTGAATTTAAGTAATGAGAGACTTAGTGTATATTTAGGATTATTATTTAACTTTAGGATAGATTAAATAACATATTTTAGGGGTCTAGATATTTGGAAAATACTAGAAAGCCCCTTATAAAATATAACTAAAAAAGTTATAAAAAACGATGAATGGGTCGCCCCACGATTGTGCGATCCACCTAAGATCGTGGGTGGTGCTCCTTGTTGGGAGAATGGATTGAGTCTTCTCTTGACTTTATCAAATGAGCCTTGGAGTGATCACAGGACCTACATACAATCATACTATTGTTCATAGGTTGTAAGGTCAAGTCAGATCATCTTTAGAAGTCAAGATTGTGTTTATTTGTAAGCTTTTACGTTTTGGAGGGATATTTCATGTAGACAAGACCTTTGTACGATCGTTGTTTCTAACCACGATAGTGGTTTCTATTTTTAGGTTCTCACTACTAGACAATGATTCACTAAAATGGCCATAACTCTTAGTTGTAGACTCATATTAAAGAATAATTAGATGCATTGCAAATACAATTCAAATATCTATTATTTTGTGGGTTGGGAGTTCAAAAATACTTGGGAATCTAGGAGTTATGCTCATTTGAAGTTGACTATAGGAAGATTCTTCACAAGACATCAATCGATAATAAAGGTTTCAACTTGGCTATGAGCTAAGAGTTACTAGTGGCCTTAATACAGGTCTAAATTACTTGTCATACTACCAAAACATGATGTTTGATTCTACATGTACTTGAAGCATGGTTCTAATCTTAGCTTTGCATTTTGGGTTCTATCCCTGCTTTACCAACTACTATAGTATGTATCCAACATATGACTCATCTATTGAAATAGATAACTTACCTATTGGATTGATCTTCTAGTTCTAAACATGTATCCAACACGTAAGTCATTTGCTGTAACAGATGAGTCATCTGTTGTAACAAATGACTTACCTATTGCAATAGATGACTCATTTATTGGATCTAGCTTTTGGTTTTAGCCTAGCTTTGGTAGAAGATATCCAATAGCTAACTGATCTATTACAACAAATTTCTTATCTATTAGATTAACTTGAGACATATGTTGCAATAGGTTTCTTATCTATTTTAATAGATGATTTACCTATTGGTGCTACTTATAATAGTAGTGGAAACTTTCCAACAATTATTGTAAGTGAATACAACTATTGGATACACTTGTAAATTCTTAGAAAATCAACGGATATACACATATGTGAAATTGAACTAAAAATAATTATTTTACTTACCAAAATCACCTATGAAGTAATGCCAAATGATGTACAAATAAAATTTGGTCAAAAAATTACAAGAAAAAGAAAGAGTAGCAGTAGTAGCAACAATAACAACAACAATAATAGTGAGAAGAAGAAGAAGAAGAAGAATGTCACAATCCAATTTCTCAGGTCATAATGTCACCTACTTCAACCCACTGGTAGGTAAGGAAAATTATGGCCTAGAATGGCAGGTAACGGGCTAAAAAAGTGTTAGATAACGAAATAAGGGTACAATAATAATAATAATAATAAGCAACCATAAGAGGTATATATTTATAAGCGTGCTATATAGGAGAGGGAAGTGGACAAAATATCAAATTTGAATCCCCTAAGACCTATTAAGGTTAGTACAAGAGTCACTAAAACAAAAATAGAGTACCAATAGTGCCGAAATATACATAATAGTCTCAGAATATACAAAATAAGACTTCATAATAGCATGAGGAGAAGGACCAACTCTAGTCTATGGAAGCTGACCAAATCTCCTATCAAAATCACAACAAATAAGGTCAGTGTCAATGATGGTGACTCGTACTAGGGTATGCATCAGGAAAAAAGATGCCGAAGTATAGAATAAGTATCGAAATAACAGGTACTTAGTAGGCATCATATGCCAGCTAAGTTCAATTACAGTAAAAATATAAATAAAGTGCGAGTATATAGTCTAAATCCAATAATTATTGGACCAAAATGGAAATAATAGGCTAAAATAGTCATATGTGATAAATCAAAAGTAAGTAACACAAAAGAGGAAAAAAAGATAGCTATAACCTAACTAGACCTTTATAAGACCAGAAGTCATACACAAGGAGAAATAAACCCAACCGTGCCTCCAAAAGCACTATAAATAAATGAGTAATAGAAAATTACGTATAGGATATAACAATAATGATAGTAAACCGAGACTAAAATGAGAGATATGCATACCTTATACTCTTTTTCTAACCTTATCATAATTCTACTAATCTCTACCAGATTCCCAACCACAAATCGATAATAATAATAATAATAAATAATAATAATAATAATAATAGTAAATGCTAGAGTCAAACCGAAACTAGTTATTGATAATAATATAGCAGATGTTGGACTCAAACTGGAACTAACAGGTAATAACAATATAGCAAATGTCGGACTCAAACTGGACTAATAGATAATAATAATATGTCAGGTGAAAAAATCAATTCAAATTTATTAATTAATTAATATGTAGTTATATCCCATAGTTTTAACCCATCTCAACTCCATTTAATCATAAATTCCAATTTAAGGCAGTTAAATTCTTTAAGGAGAAGTGGGTTCAAATTATTCAGTTACAAAATGTGATTTAAGGTAAAATACTACCCTACCCAGGGTAACAAAGCTAACTATGCTTATTATAATGATAAAGTCAACCCAAACCCAAATAATATCCCAAAAGAGGAGTTATGAGATCATTTAGGTCAAAAGGGTGTTATTTTGAGCTTTCTATCTTAAAAAGAGGCGATAAATCCCTCTAAAAGATTAAAAAATCCAACATAAGGAAAGAACCTACCCAAACCAAGGATAAGTATTCTAAATCCCACCCCAAGGAACTAAATAAGCTAAGTCTAATCCTAAAGGATAATCATAGACTAACATAAGGGAAATAAGGCAGAAATCTACTCTAAAAGGCCCTTGGTAGGTAAAAATTAAGCCAAATACACTAATGAGAATCATAACCATAATAAACCATGCACAACTAGCAAAATATCACCCTAATACTATAATAGAATAAATTCAAAAAAAAAAAAGATAAGCCTATCCTTCCGAGACACAACAGAATGCATATGAAAACCTTAACAATGGAGCTTTTCCCTTTTAAGAAGCCTCGAATTGCTGCCACACTAACAAAAAGATATTTTATATGTAAATATGAGAATATCGATACACATATTACTAAATTTACACTCTGAGTCAGAAATAAAGCTGAAAATCCCCCGTAGGTCCTGCTTGTAGAATCAAAAAATTAAAATTACAACAATATCCCTTGGGTCACAGTGAGTTTGTTCTAAAAAATTAGACATGAACAAACTCGGTTTCATGCCCAAATCATTCTACAAATCCTTAGTAAAAATTAGAACTTAAAATACAAATTAAACAAAAATTTAATTGAAAACTTATGATAAAAGGACAAGAAAATGGTCAGTGTAATGTCCTTAAGCTAATCCAAGCTCTAATTTACAATTTACCCATAATTTTCAAGCTCCCCTAGGTCACTTATGGTGTTTTTGCACTTAGAATAAATTCTAATAAAAGTAGAACATATATATAATACACAATAGTCGCCACTTAAGAGGTCAAAAATTGCTTAAGTGGTCGCGCTAAATCGGCTAAAGGACACTTAAGCGGGCTCTAACTAGCTGGCCAGCTACTGCTAAAACGATCCTAAGACGCTTAAGCAGCTACCGCTAAAGCATTTTCTTGGATGATGAAGCAGTTGCACCAACACTTGGTACCATTAAAGTCGTCCAAAACTAACCTCCTATAAATATGTTGCGGTCGATGTCAAATTTAGTAACCCAACTCAGGTTGGGGTCGAACCCACAGGGAATTATGTTGAAAAGTATCTCAAACATGACAAAATCCAAGAGCAGTGTAGAAAAGTAAATAGGGGGATTGAAAGTCAACAGTAATAACTAGCCGAAAATAAATGCCTGAGTTTGTAAACAATAGAAGATGAACACTAGGATTATGTCCCCCTGGCTTCATAGCTAAGTAAGTTTCTCGTGTTCAACCCACCTATCCTATTGCTCTGCATGCAAAGTTGATAAGCTTTGTACTATCAACCGTCTTGTGAACACGTTGATAGATTTCACCCTTCATATTGTAAGTCTTAAGGTATCTCATTGGTGACCCATTTCTACTACCACAGTACAACATCACCTTTTTAGTCTTGAGTTGATTAGGCGAGGGTTGATAGCCTCAAATCACTGTTGTAACCACCTTTTCCCAATCTTAAACTTTCATGACCTAATTTCTCAGGTTATGACGACGCCTACTAAGACCTACCAGTAGGTAAGCCAAACCCATTGTCCAGAACGCCTAGTAACGAACTACTAAATAAAATAAGGGAAGAATGAGAAATAAGTATAACAAAAGTGCAAATACATGAATAAATCCAAAAACCTGGTGGTTATAGTACAAGAGTTTCAAATATAATAAAAGCACAAAAAAGAAACATCAAGGAAATTACACTGATTAAGCTTATCACGAAAAAAAATGAGAGAGAGATAAGTAATACTTGGAACATCAGGATCTCACTCTAATTCTTCAAACCATGGTTCTCTGCATGACTTACACATCAATGGTGATAACCCGTACTACGATATATCGGATGCAGAAGTGTAGTATGAGTACCAAATGGATGGTACTCAATAGGCGACTACCAACTGAGATCTAAAGATAAAGCAGATATACAAAGGATATAAATAGAATGGAAAAACTATACCCAAAAGTCCAATAATCACATAACAATCCAATGAGATAATACAGATAGCCTATCCTAATCATGTACAATAGACTTGCATAATAAGGCTTAGAAAGTATCAAGGATGAACTATCCTATTTCAGCGATACTCATAAATCTCAATTCGGTACATATATCCCTTAATATTATATGAAGGAAAGGATGAAAGAAGAATATATAGATAACGATATATGAGGCCAAGGAATGAATGTACAATTTAAACAAAAAGAAGGAAGGTATATATGGTAGTACCATAACTACATATAGCTAGATATGATATATATATATATATGGATTCAAGATTATCTTGAGTCATAGCCAGGATCATCATTATAAGGCCTCATTATAATCCAAATAGGATTTTGTGCTAACCATCTCAGGATTTTAATCAACATGGTTAGACATGAAATAATCATGCATAGTAAAATAATCATAAGATATAGGAGGACAAAATCATACCTCAAATCTCAATACCAAATCAATGACCAATCTATCATAAGCTAAACATAACAATGATAATAACAATATCAATAACAGTGCGAGTAACCGGCTATTTCGGACAAACACATACCTAACGGAGCTTATGCGTTCCCCCTCCGCCCCAGGCTCGAATGTCTCAATTAGTACACAACAACACAAGGTATAGTTAGCACCCATATATATTCAATCATCCCATACCGACTAATAGACATAGATGCATACTGGTGATAGGTAATTTGCATGCAAGATTGAATGCATGGAATATAATCAAAATCACAACCATCATCCGAACTCAAACCAGGTATATATCTCATCATCAAAACATCCTCCGACCTTGCTAGGTATCAATATCATCATCACAGTATCCTACGGCCTTACTAGTTATCAATATCAACATAACAGTATCATCCGGCCTTGCCGAGTATCTGTATTTCACAACAATGTCCTCTGGCCTTAGCAGGCATAAATATCATCATAACAGTATCCTCCGGCCTTGTTAGGTATTAATATATCATCACAATGTCCTCCGGCCTTGCCGGGTATCAATATTATAATAACCATCGATACATATATAGATATCTAATAGATGTACAGACTCAATATGGCTAAATATAGTGTAAATACATAAGTCTATTATCCGTAGTAATCTTCGGGACAAAATTAATACAAGAGTGTAGAAATGGTCAAAACTATCTCATGATTAGAGTAAGTTATTGTGTCAAACAATAGACTGGAATCTGTCTTGATCAAAACATTAAACATCATTATTAGCCTCTTTTATACATATAACTTATCCATTTAGTTAGGAAGTTATTATTGTAAAGAATTTGTTTTTAAGAGAAAAATGGATTTTAATCTCTTATTTAGGAAGAATAGTGATAAAATAGTAGTTTAATTAGAATCTCATCATTTTGAGATACAATGATCATGAATGTACCTAATTTATGCATGCCATCACCTGTATTAAAATCAATGAATCATAAGTGTCATACCACATCTTCCTCAATCCCATACTAGAGAGAAGGGCATATAAATGTATATACATATTCATAACTACAATTGTATCCATTAAAAGGATAATTAGTTCTCAGATATCCAACTCATATCATAACACAACCTTTGGCCCAATAATGTGTCCGGAGTAATCACAATATCATAAACACGATCATAGGACCATATACATATCTGTAACCCATATCGAAACTCATATTTATAAGTTGTAGCATATCTATACTCATCTCACATATAGGAGGCATCTAATATCTATGAGGCATAATATATATAAGCATAACTCAATATGAGGCATATCACATTTATGAGGCATCTCATATATATAGGCCATACATCCTGACTATGAGGAATATAATCACGATAGGCCAATAATCATATCTAAGAGGAATATTATATCTATAGTTAAATAATCATATCTAAGAGGAAAGTCATCTTTATAGGACAAATAATCACAACTAAGAGGAAATAACATCTTTGAGGGCCCAAATAATATATCGAAGAGGAATAACAAATCTAAGGACCCAATGTCATGTCTAAGAGAAAATAGCACCTCTATGGGACAAATATCAAGTCTAGGAGGAAATAACATCTCTATGGTCCAGATAACATATCTAGGAGAAATATCATCTCTAAAGGCCTAATATTAATTCCATATGGAATGTCATATCCATTACTCATGAGTTCCCATCCAGAGAAAACTACATCAATATCCATCAATTCACGAAGAAAATCTCATAAATAAGTCTCATCAGTCTCAGTTAGGCCTAAAAATACATCAATATCCATTAATTCACAAAGAAAATCTCATAAATAAGGCTAATTAATCTCAACTAGGCCTAACATCCTCAACTAAGTCCACAAAGGGTAACACAAGTCTCGGCTTAAATGGGACGGATTATCCCACTTCCAATCCTCAATTTCCATATTTGGTCAAACTATGCCCCAAACTAGGCTAAGGTACCTAGTTCAACTTCTAGATTTCAAGTAAGTTGTAACCAACCCGAGATAGGAACTTCATCTAAAAACATAGGCATTTAAGTCAAGTCTATCCAAATTACGATTTCAAGACCTCTAGACTAGCCCAACTAAGGTTAATCATACTAACCATGATTTCAACACTTAAACCACATCCCAAACCTAGCATCATATCATATTCGTTCTATAAATTTGTCCAAACTAGGGAGAAGGCAATAGGATTCTAAAAGGCCATAAGCATTTCACCTTACACGTCCATAACCCTCATCTAATCTCCAAAATTCAATAATAAAGACTAAGTTATTATACTCATAATTAAACTTAACATTCATATTCCTATGTCATATATAACACATATCATCTTCAAAGAAGAGTAGGTAGAAGGCTACCTCAAGACCGAAATTGCAAAACCTCGAATCATTCTCCAAGAACCCATATTCACTAAACAATCCCAAAATGTCATCATACTATTAAAATAGTAATCTACTCAACAATACAAGTCTAATGATACCTATATTGACTACTTTTGATTAAGGGTCAAAACGAACCCCCAAAATGAATTTTCAAAAAAGAAGGGAAAAATCAAAACTTTACTTTGAAAATGTGTCCCCCATATTTTAAGGAATATAAATCTAAAAATTCAAGTCAAATTGAGTAAAAAATGAGGTTCAAAATGAAGAAATATCATTTTGAGCTTTATCGGGTAAAATCTCTTCAATCCGGGTTAAAATCAAGAATCAGAGTTGTATTGAAGGTTAAATTGATGAAAACTAGTCATTCTTAGATAAAAACATTATTCAAATGAAAAAGAGTGAAATTGGGGTTTAAAATCAATCTCTAAGATTTTTGGGGTTTTGGGAATTATTCAAGAAATTACTAAGAAAGGGATGAATTCCTACCTAAAATCCGTTATCGAATAAAGAAATAGATGTTAATCTAGTTTCCCAAGCTCCCACAAACTTCACTTTTTATCTCATACACTAATTTAGGGTTTAACTCGCAAGAGGCAAGATTAATAATGAGCAAAATAGGCCCTAAATTGCTATAAATAGTGCAGAAAAATCTGCACCAGCTTTTTCCCAGTGCAAACGGACTTCGACGGGGTGCCCGCGATTCGTTTCGAGTCCAATATACACAAATCAGATGTGTAACCACACTAAAATAGACACTCCAGACTCAATGGAAATAACAGATTTTTGAAAAATATCGCTATCACAAAGTTGACCCCCAAAACCCAAAATTATAATTTTCCAAATCGAAGGTCAAAATGAGATTTAAAAGCTGTAAAATCACACCAAACATGTTAATACCCTACTATCGACATTTCAGATCTACTGGTGAAGTCAGATTTTCAATTTGAGGTCGTTTCTACCAAATGTGAGTCCCACACCCATATTCTAGATTTTTTAACTTTCCATCCAATAGGTCGAAATGAGGCCAAGTGCATTGGGATCCAAACCAAAAGTCTACCAAGCCTAAAATCGATATTTAGGATCTTTTGGCATAGTTGGAATTTGCATCTAACATCATTTCACTAAAGTTGTCGCCCGGTGGACATTTGGAACTATCAAAGACTTTAAAATAGGGAATTGGCTCTAAAAAATAAATGAACTGCCTGGTAACTGAACCGTCGGTCGCAGAAAGTCATAAGTGACTTGGGGAAATATGGACAATATTAAATGACAAAGATAATCCAAAATATGAAAAATGACCGAAAGGGTCATTATAATATCCACTACTAAAAGGACTTTCATCCCCGAAAGTCAACGGATGGAAAGAATCTTAAAATCTTGAAAGAAAGAGGTATTGGATCCGCATGCTCCATGAATGATTTCCTAGATGACCTCAACAAAGAGAGAGCCCTTTCAAGGGATTTCTCCATAGGTTTCCCTTTCTTAACCAACAACTTCACTTTACTTCCAAATAGCCAAAACATAACATCGATCGCTAACTGGCATCCAACAAAACATAAAAGGCTGATGAGCACAAACTGAACCACAACATACTTATACCATCTTGACTCCCACACAAGTAAATCAAAGGCTCATCCAAGCCAAAACCAACCCAAGACATGAGTCAAGACACTGACTCCAAATCAAAATATAATATTCCTTTACCATTTTGTATCTGTTATCCACTCCAAACTAGGAGAAAATCACCAGAGTCACATTTGCACAATCTAATTATCGAGAACTCAAAGAACTAAAGTTTATTCGCTAAAAGTCCATACGTAGAATAAGCCAATAAGACAATGTCTGGGCACACAAATGGAGATAATCAAGGAATACAATCCATGCCAATGCTACAACCAATCCAGATGGCAATCAAAACTAGAATTCCCAAAATCAACGCATAAATACTCATAACTAAATAATCCGCTCTAAGATGTCCCATCAACTAAGAATGAAGTGATACTGAATCAAATTAAAGAATATTACTTCCACTGAGTATATTGTCCAAAATTTCCAAAGAAAATTGGAGACTCATGGTCAATGCTAAAAGAACCAATACCGGGTCCATGGGCTATCATCTGAGCACTTATTAACTACAATCCAACAAAAGTCGAGACAACCCAATAGGAAACCATGGAGTAGGCTGAACCATCCTATAAATAAAATATGAACTGAGACAATTCTAAAATTCATCTTTCGCACAAGCTCTATAGCACCAAGCTAAAATCTCAATGCCAAGGCTGAACGCTCAATCTTAACCGCCTAAACCAAGCCTGATGAGTGGTAGGTATTCATGTTCAAAATACTTCCAAATCACCAGTCTAAGGCGTCAAATAAAAAATTGATCCAATAAGTCTATATCTATGTCCACTATCTCATAAGAGACTTTAGAATCCAAATCTGACATATCCGAGATAAATCATACCAAGCCACAGTTGAGACATATCTGAAAAACAAAAATCACCATAGGGATAACCACCTACTGAAAGATGCAAGTGACCAACTCTATATCATCTAAAGGATGAAATATATCCATAAAATAGAAATTATGCCAAAGGATAAATAACTGGCAGGGAATTTAATTAACCCCCTCTATAACCGCCGGAGGGCATGAACTATCCAAACATACTCAAAAACTCCCCAAGGTTGAAAACCACATTAGTAATGGAAAAAACTCTAGCAACTCATAGAAATGAAACTTTAGCCGACAACTAATCATTCTAACATTCCATCTTGGCAAACAATAGCTACAGGAACATGTTATCGAGTAAAATTACTACATCAAGCCTCATTAGGCCGAACAAACTCTGAAATAAGGATTTCTCAAATCTTTCTAAGAATCACATCATCGAAGAAGGAATAAACCAATCTCAAAACCAAGGTCAAAGTTAAGACTTCCACGAGAAAATCAATAACTCAAGAAAAAGAATTTCCAATTTGCCAACATAAGAAGCGATCACAGGAAAGGCCATCAACCTCAACTCTCCAACTCCACTTAAGGCAAAATCATAACATAGGAAAGGGGCATCCAATATCCACACTAATAACAAGGGAAACCCATCACAAGGGAATGAACTAGTAACGCCCCGAAATCTCATCCTAAGATGTCACATGGTGGTTAGGGCTAAAGTAACCCTAAACTAAACCCTTGAGCCTGTTACTACTTTTAACACTTGCTTTAGGAAGAATAAGATAAACAACGATGCCTTACTAAGTCAACTATAATCTAAAATAATGTCTGGATAGCAAAAATAATGATAGTCTAGAACATAACTATAACTAACAATCTAGTCTGACAAAGCCTCTACTACTCAAACTGGAGAGGCATTGGGACAGACCCACAACTGACTCTCAATGATCTGAAAGTTGAGCTCAAAACATTATAAAAGTGGAAGAGCTGCAATTATAGGCCCTCGAACCATGAGGACTCACCAAGGACAAGGATGTAGATGAGATACTCGGAGATCACTGTCATTGCTGGGACTTAGCACCTGTACCTACATTATGAGACAATGTAGCACACAAACGTATATATGGATCAACACTTTGGGAATATACTGAGTATATGGGGGTGTATGCATTTATAATAAAAAATATTAGTACTATTTAATAAAATCATGCATCCAAAAAGGAATGACTCACATGACTTGAATAAGTCTAAAATATAGAACTCATAAATCATGAATAGTGAAATATGTAACACAAATCTCGTGAGTCATTATACTTAACTTTAAAATCTATACTCTGCACTTATTCTCAGTACTTGAAGGCTAAAGTAATCTTTAAACAATACTTTCAAACTCATGCTTTTATCTTGTGAAGAGTGAAACTTTATTAAAGCTTAATTACTCAAAACTTTTAGGAACTTTAAACACTTGGGAACTCTAGAACTCTGTTAGACTCGGGACACATGGAACTCGGGAGTTTCTTCTAACCGACATAAACCATGTGAGCTACATAGAGTCCAACATATTACCCATGTTGGGGAGAGCTGTTCTATCCTTGCCATCAGAGTATAACCTCATCTTTAGTGATCAGTATCTCGGCCTTGGGATTATAAATCTCGAACCTATGGTGGCATGTAATTTTGGTGTATGAGACCTTGGAATTATACTTAACTCAGTTCTAAATAATACTCCTATACTCAGCTCAGAACTCTTAGGAAATCCACTTCAAAATAACTCAAGGGTCTATAATGAAGACTAAAACATATTTCTATTTGCTTTAAATCATTGAGTCAATGTGGATTTCAACTCTATTATGACCGAAAGGCCAAATCTTTATCAATGGTATCAAAGTACTCAATTCACGGATGCTTACACCACAAAAGTTCATAAAATTGCAAATTTTAAGTAGGGCTTAATGACCCATAATCAAATCTCAAGTTAAGACTCATCAAAGTGCATACTAGATGTCATAAAGTTTCATAAATCATAAAGAAAATCTAGAATTATCAATATTTTGCCTTAAAATCTCAACATACTCATGTACTTCAATTTCTAGAACATTGGAACTATGAAAATCTCAAGGAATAACAACATAGGGTATAAACCCATACTTCTATTTCTTAAGAAAACATACAAAATCATATATTCTCGTAAGTAAAACAAATTTTGGGAAAAGGGACGAAAGAAGTGTCCTAGTTCGAACCCCCCATATCTTAGATTATGACTTGTGGATGGAGAAGCTTGCTTGAGACTCTCCTTTCGTACTTTAAGTAAGGGTTCTTGGAACTTTTGTCTTGGGAACCTCAACTCTTAACTCAATTTGTAAAAGTTATAGTGGATTCTTAGAGCTCTTGAAGAAAGGATTTATTCTTGTTCTTGAGGGAGAAACCCTAGCTTTAGAGATATTTAGGGATATAATGAAGTTATCTGATTCGATCTAGGTATATTAAGGTGTAAAAAGACCAAAACACCCTTTTTAAAATGACTTAAAATCACTGAGCGAAATATGCGATGGTGGGTGCGACGGTCCATCCCTGGGTCGACTATTCGTCGGTCCTGACCATCGTACCTAGGCCAGATTTATACTTTTTGCCTTCCCTATGATGGCTGGGTCGATAGTCCATCGCTGGATCAATGGTCTATCGGCCTTACCGTCGCGCCTAACTAGAATTAGGTCTCACTTCCTCCGCTACAACGGTTTAGGAGACAGTCCGTTGCTAGCTCGATGAACCGTCAGACCTCTCCATTGCACCTGGGTTGTTTCGAATACTTTCTGTAAAACGTCTATAAATTTATCTTTCGATGTTGGATTTTGATGAAATTGGGTATCGTTGGAAAGATTAATCACTTTGGAAGTCACTTCTTAATCTTTTAGGCCCAAAATTACACTTCACTTGAAACTTTCTAAAGGTTCATACTACGAGAGAACTTTGCAGGGTCTTACAATATCTCCCCCTTGGAAACATTCGTCTTTGAATGTCGCTAATTAGGCTAAGATCAAAGAGAAAACTGAGTACACATAGCTGAAGCAATTTGCTAAGCGGGTTCCATACCTTTCTAAACTCTTAAATACCTTGGAAATTTCAAAAAATCATGTAAGAATAGATACATAGCTGAACTTTAGATTAGAAGGGCTGAATTATGGAATAATAATACCTGCGGCTTGATCTGAACTCGCAGATAAGAGGTGCGGGTACTTAGCTCACTTGTCTTCTTCTTCCTCCCAAGTAGCGCCCTCAACTGACTGGTTCTTCCATAAAACTTTGACCAAGGGAACCTCTTTGTTCATCAGTCTATGGATCTGGAAATCTAGGATATCAGCGAGAATCTAATCAAATGAAAGACTGTTCTGAATATCAGCACTCTCTGAAGGATCCACTGCAACAGAATCACCAATATGCTTCTTAAGCATGTAGACATGAAAAATAGGATGAATAACTGACAATTTTGCGTGTAATGCAACTTCATAGGCTACTTTTCCAACACAACTAAAAACTCTATAAGGGCCATAACGGGGACAAAGCTTATCTTTTCTTCCATATTTTTTCACCCCTTCATGGGTGAAATCTTCAAGTACACCAAATCACCCACTTTAAACTGAAGATCCTTTCTTCTTACATCAGTGTATGACTTTTGATGACTCTGAGCTATCTTCAACCTTTCTCTAATCAACTTCACCTTCTCCATAGCCTCAAATACTACATCAGGTCCAATAAAAGTAGTTTCACCCACTTCAAACCAACCTATGGGTGATCTACATCTTCTCTCATACAAGGCCTCAAATAGTGCCATCTTGATGCTAGCATGATAACTATTGTTATAATCAAACTCTGTTAATGGAAAATGCTCATCCCAACTACCCTTAACGTCAAGATCACATGCTCTCAACATATCCTTCAAAGTTTGGATGGTTCTCCCATCTTGACCATCTACCTGCGAATGAAAAGCAGAACTCAGGTGAACTTGGGTACCAAGACCCTTCTGAAAAGATCTCAAAAACTGTGAAGTGGACTGAGTACCCCTATCTGAAATAATAGATAGGGGGACTCTATGAAACCTAACTAACTCCCGGATATACAATATAGCATAATCCTCAACTGTATAAGATGTATGCACAGGTAAAAAATGTACAGATTTAGTCAACCTGTCCATAACGATTCAAATAGAATAATGATGATGACGCGAAAAAGGTAATCTAGTCACGAAAAACATATTCACCTCTTCCCATTTCCAAGTGGGTATACCAAACTCTTGCATCACACCATCAGGTCTTTGGTGCTCTACCTTAACCTTATGGCACGTTGCACACTTTGCTACAAACTTAGCTATATCCCTCTTCATACCACTCCACCAATAGATTTTCCGCAAGTCATGGTACATCTTTGTAGCACCGGGATGAATGTAATACCGCACGCCATATGCTTCAGCCATAATCCTCTGCCTTAGATCATCAATACACGAAACACACAATCTACCCTGTAATCTCAACACGCCATCTCCCCCTTAGGAGAAAACCTCTACCTTTTGGTCCTTAACTGACTCCTTCAGTCTGACCAAACTAGGATCCTGTCTTGCTTCTACTTTACTTCTGAAACTAAAGAGGATTTAGAACTACTTTGCACCAAGCTATTCCCCTCAGTTGAATTGAGCAACCTAACACCCAGCCTAGCAAAATGATGCACACCATGAGTTAACTCTTTCTTACCTTCCTCTACATGAGCCACACTGCCCATAGATATCCTACTAAGGGCATCTGCCACTACACTGGCCTTGCCTGGATGATATAGCACACATAAATCATAATCCTTTAGCAACTCTAACCACCTCCTCTGTCTAAGATTCAACTCCTTATAAATAAAAATATACTGCTGGCTTTTGTGATTAGTGAACACATCAACATGAACACCATACCGATAGTGTCTTCATATTTTTAAACCAAAGACCACAACAGCTAATTCAAGATCATGGGTTGGGTAATTCTTTTCATGCGACTTCTACTATCTATAGGCATATGATATAACCTTATCTCTCTGCATCAACACACAACCCAAGCCAA
Organism: Capsicum pubescens; assembly: GCA_030864215.1. Taxonomy (NCBI): domain Eukaryota; kingdom Viridiplantae; phylum Streptophyta; class Magnoliopsida; order Solanales; family Solanaceae; genus Capsicum; species Capsicum pubescens. The sequence continues at coordinate 125,611,368 of CM061546.1, read as the reverse complement.
CTCTTGAGGCATCACAATACACCACAAAACCATCCATACCATTAGGCAAAGTAAACACAGGGGTTGAGGTGAGTTGAGTCTTTAACTCTTGAAAACTCTTCTCACAGGAATCTGACCAAAGAAACTTAACTTTTTTTTGGGTCTATCGGGTCATGGGTGATGCAATAGAAGAGAAAGATTCAACAAAATAAAGGTAATAGCCAGATAGACCCAAGAAACTCCTAATGTCATATGGAGAGATAGGTCTAGGTCAATTTCTTACAGCTTCTGTCTTTTGGGGATCAAATCTAATGCCTTCGGCTAAAATAATATGACCCAAAAAGGCTACTGACCTTAGCTAAAATTCACACTTGCTAAATTTGGTGAACAACTAATGATCTCTAAGAGTTTGCAGGAGGATTCTAAGATGATCCGCATGGTCATTCTCAGTACGGGAGTACACAAAGATATCATCTATGAACACAATGAAAAACATATCATGATATTGTCTGAACACTCGATTCATGAGGTCCATGAAAGCTGCTAGAGCATTGGTTAGCCCGAAAGACATGACTAGAAACTCAAAGTAGCCATAACGGGTTCGGAAAGCTGTCAATTGAGATATCACACTCCCTTACTTTAGGTTGATGATAGACGGATCTAAGGTCTATCTTGGAGAAATAACTTCCACCTTGCAACTGATCAAAAAGGTCATTAATTCTCAAAAGAGGGTACATATTCCTAACTGTGACCTTGTTAAGCTAAAGATAGTCAATACACATATGGAAAGAACCATCTTTCTATCACATGAACAAGATGGATGCGCCCTAAGGAGAGACAATATGCCTTATGAAACCCTTATCTAAAAGATCTTTGAGTTGCTCTTTCAACTCCTTAAGCTCTGTAGGTTCCATACGGTAGGGAGGAATAAAAATAACCTAAATGTCGGAAAAAAGATCAATCCTGAATTCTATCTCTCTATTGGGAGGTACCACTGGGAGATCTTCCAAAAAAACATTAGGAAACTCATTAACAATGTTGACTGACTGAATAGTTGGAGCCTCGGACTTAGTGTCTTTAACTCTAACAAGGTGATAGATGCAACCTTTAAATATTAGCTTTTTGGCTTTGAGATAGGAGATAAAATGACTCTTGGGAGATACTGAACTCCCAAACAACTCAAAAATTGGCTCATCAGGAAACTAAAACTTGACAACACGGGGACTACAATCTATAGATGGATAACAAGAATGAAGCCAATCCAAACCCAGAATAAGGTCAAAATCCACCATATCCAACTCTATCAAATCAACAAGCATGACTCTATGAAGAATAGTAACAGGACAATTTCTATACACTTGCTTAGAAATAACTGACTCCCCTACTGGAGTAGAAACTAGGAAAGGCTCAGGAATCTTTTCGGAACTTATTTCAAAATTCACAGCAATAAGTGGGGTCACAAAAGAGAAACTTGACCCAGGGTCCAACAACACATAAACATCAAAGTGGAATACGCAGAGCATTCCAGTGACAACATCGAAGAAGTCCTCCTACTCCTGACAGGATGGTAGAGCATAAAATCAGTTCTAGAACTGACCATCAGCAGTGCTAGATGAAACGCCCTAAGCAGCTATGGGATGGGCTACAGGAGCTAGTACACTAGTAGTCTGTGTCTAAGGTCGGGCGTCTCTATTCCCTTGCCAAGCATGTGGACTCTATATGTCTGTGTCCCAGCTTGCCCCAATTAACACAACCCCTCTGTTCTGCTAAGCACTCACCGAGATGGTCCTTACCACACGTGGTACATGGAGGATAGCGAGGTCTATTACTTATACTGTTCTAGGACCGGGACATAGAAGACCCGTTCCCTTGCTCCTGCCTGCCTCTAGGCATGGGAGCACTAGCTGATGAAGGTGCTAGTATAGATGAATGACTCTGGAACTATGGGCAGTTCCCTCCATGGGACCTAGCCTGACCATACTCATGCTGCTCAGATCTAGCCCTCTTGTTTTCCCTCACTCTATCTCTCTCCCTTATCTTGTCTACCTCTATCTGTTGTGCATGTATCATCAATCTGGACAGAACCATATCCCTATTAAGCATACTAGTCCTACACTCTTTCAGCACTAAACTATTCACACCTGTCACGAACTTGCTCATACTAGTTTGGGTGTCAGCCATCAAATCAGGAGCATACTTGGCCAACTGATTAAACTTAAGGTAGTATTCCTTAATAGTCTTAGAAACATGTCTCAAGTTTATAAACTCCTCAATCTTCGCTTCCATCATCTCAAGCGGTAAGAACTTGTCCAAGAATGTACCTTGGAATACCTGCCAAGTCATAGGGGAAGCATCCTCACCTCAACCCTTCCTCCATGCTACAACTTAGTCATAAGTAATGTCTTTCAACCTGTAAGACTCCAGATGAACACTTTCTTCCTCAGAAACATGCATCACCTGTGTTATCTTCCTCACCTTCTCAAGGTAAAACTATAGGTCCTCACCTAAATAACCTCCTTGCTGATTCAGAACTGTGGCCTAGTTATTGGCCTGAACATTGGCGTTGAATGTTTGGGATAACGCCTGAAAGGCCGCCTAAGACTAAGAATGAGACACAGTATCATTAAAGGGATCAACAACAAGAGGTTGCTCGTTATTGTTTCTGTGGGCATTCGCTCTTCGGGGAGGCATTTTTTGAAATAACAGAGCATAAATTAATAGCTGAGAGAGACAACTGTAAGCATAATAGATTCTGAATGAAAGAGATAACTTTTTCCAAAAACATATTATAGCCTCTTGCTCATAGATGTGGTGCGCTACACACCAATGATCAAGACTCTACTTAATGCAGCTTGTCAGATTCCCTAGGACTCCTTAAACCTTAGGCTCTGATACCAATTTTGTAATTCCCCAAAATCTCATCCTGAGATGTCACACGGTGCTTAGGTCTATAAGTAACCTTGGTCTAATCCCTTGATCCTGTTTATACTTATAACACTTGCTTTAGGATGAATAAGATAATGAACGATGCCTTACTATGTCAACTATAATCCAAAATAACTGGAAACAATGTCTGGATAACAAAAATACTAATAGTCTAGAACACAACTTCAACTGACAATCTAGTCTGACAAAGCCTCTACTACTCAAATTGGAGAGCCATTGGGACAGACCCCCAATTGACTCGCAATGATCTGAAAGTGGAACTCAAAACACTATGAAAGAGGAAAAATTGCAAATATAGGTCCTCGAACCAAGAGGACTCACCAAGGACAAGGATGTAGATGAGATGATCGGAGATCACTATCACTGATGGTACTGAGCACCTGTACCTACATTATGAGACAATGTAGCACACTGACTTATATGTGGATCAGCACATTAGGAATGTACTGAGTATATAGGGGTGTATGCATTCACAATAAACAATATCAACACTCTTTAATAAAATCATGAACGCAAATGGGAATGTCTCTCATGGCTTGAATAAGTCTAAAATATAGAACTCATAAATTATGAATAGTGAAACATGTAAACACAAATATCATAAGTCATTATACTTAACTTTAAAATCTATACTCTTCTCTTATTCTCAGTTCTTGAAGGCTAAAGGAAGCTTTAAACAATACTTTCAAACTCATGCTTTTATCTTGTGGTGAGTAAAACATTTTTAAAACTAAAGAACTCAGAACTTTTAGCAACTTTTAATACTTGGGAACTCTAGAACTCTTTTAGACTCAGGACACGTGGAACTAAGGAGTTTCTTCTAACTGACATAAGCCATGTGAGCTACATAGATTCCAACATCTTTCCCATGTTGGGGAGAGTTTTTCTATCCTTACCATCAGAGTAGAACCTCAGCTTTAGTGATCACTATCTCGGCCTTTGGCCCATAAATCTCGAACCTCCAGTGGCACATAGTTCTGGGGTATGAGACCTTGGAATCATACCCAACTCGGTGCTAAATACTACTCCCATACTCAGCTCACAACTCTTAGGAAATCCACTTTAAAATAACTCAAGGGTCTAAAATGAAGACCAAAACATATTTCTATTTGCTTTAAATCATACTCAATGTGTATTTCAACTCTATTATGACCGAAAGGCTAAATATTTCTCAATGGTATCAAAGTACTCAATTCATGGGTGCTTATAGCACAAAGGTTCATAAAATTGCAAATCTCAAGTAGGGCTTATTGACCAATAATAAAATTTCAAGTTAAGACTCATCAAAGTGCATACTAGATGTCATAAAGATTCATAAATCATATAGAAAATCTGGAATTTTCAACATTTTGCCTTAAAATCTCAACATACTCATGCACTTCAATTTCTAGAACATTGGAACAATTAAAATCTCAAGGAATAACAACATAGGGTATAAACCCTTACTTTAATTTCTTAAGAAAACAAAGAAAATTATATATTCTCCTAAGTAAAACAACATTTGGGCACAACAATGAAAGAAGGGTCCTTGTTCAAAATCCACATACCTTAGATTATGACTTGTGGATGGCGAAGTTTTCTTAAGACTCTCCTTTTGTACTTTGAGTAAGGGTTATTGGAAATTTTTTCTTGGGAACCTCAACTCTTAACTCAATTTGTGAAAGCTATGGTGGATTCCTGGAGCTTTTAAAGAAAGGATTTGTTCTTATTCTTGAGGGAGAAACCCATTGTTTGGTATATCAAGGTGTAAAAAGGGTGGAAAAGACCAAAACGCCCTTTTAAAAATGACCTAAAATCACTGAGCAAAATATGTGACGGTGGGTGCGACGGTCCGTCGCTGGGTCGACGGTCCGTCAGTCCTAACCGTCGCACCTGGGCCAGATTTGGAATTTCTGCCTTGGCTGCACGGCTGGGTCGACGGTCCGTCACTGGATCGACGGTCCGTCGGCCTTACTGTCGTACCTAACCAGAATGAGGTCTCACTGACTTCTCTGCGATTTTTTAGGCGACGGTTCGTCGCTAGCTCGACGGTCCATCGTACCTCTACGTCGTACCTGAGTTGTTTCGACTGCTTTCTGTAAAATGTCCATAAATTTCTCTTCTGATGTAAGTTTTGACGAAATGGTTATCGTTGGAAAGATAATTCAATTTTCCACTAGATAAAAAATCAAAATTAGGAAAATTCCATATGGTTTAAACATTAATCACTTTGGAAGTCACTCCTTAAATTTTTAGGGCAAGAATTACACTTCAGTTGACATGCTCTAAAGGCTCAGACTACGAGGGAACTTTTTGGGGTCTTACAGACACTAAAAAATCTATGAGGTGAATTCATGACATATCAAAACCATTGTTGGGCGATGAAATAGTCACAATTAAAGAACGAACCTCAAATTGGTCACAATCTCACAAATGGTCTATATAGAAAACAAAAGCCAAGGGAAAACCTTTGAAACCCAAAAGGCAAGTCTAAGGATCCAAAACTCAAAAATGGGTGATACAACTAAATCACCGACCCTAGAATCATAATAGAGATACAGAAGGTCAACATGCCTTCGATATCACAGTATCCCCTGATCAATCAAACACAACTAACCAATAGGAAATACAATCAACCTCGCCACACTATAGGGAAGACATCATCAAATCGAGTTGTATCTACTCAAGCCGCTGAATAAGATAACAAGGAAATGATATTCTAACTAGATGACACTACTCTATATAGCTACCCAACAAGGATCATTTTCTTCAAGTAATACTATTAAATAATGTCAATAACCTCAAACAGTGATAGTAATAACAACAACAATATCAATATCAATATAGCGAATAGGCAGTACCAAAATAAACATCAATATCATGTACCACTCAAGGGCCACAATAAGGCCAATATGCCAAGATAAGTGGGACTTGAACCCAAAAGCTACACCCATAGAAGAAAATATCAACATAGATCTACTCCATCCACTATTAAAAGAAATAAACCATGGATTAGTAACATAATTATGAATTCAACAATAAGGAACATTATAACAAATATCAATTCATTAAGGCATATAATCATCAATGGGCATGAAAACCCCAATACACATCACAAATGACAAATATGGGAAATAAAAGTACACCTATCATGGTTTAATCTGTACTCACATTCCTGACTAACATAAAAAGAATAAATTTGACTGGGTCCAAACTCAAACTGACTAAATAAATCATCAACTATGGCGCCAAGAGCACTTTCTCTAATTCAAGATATCACAATCATTATGAGGCTGATCTGAATGAGCTGAATAGCTAGAAATCCCAAGTTAAAGACACTCTTTAAGTAAAAAACTGCTCTCTATGGTAGAAATAACTCCTGAAGCTCTAATCATTATGGGAAGCACAAACTAAGACCAAATGGCTATCCAACTAACACTAATAGAAAACTCTCATACAATATCCATCTTTTCCATAACCATAGCTTGTTTCAGGAACTCTAGGCTGGTGGGGAAAATATTCTAACTCTATCTAATCGACTAACTGATATCTAGCGCACTCTCAGAACTAGTGTCTCATCATGATACAACCAAACCATGATCCTAAAATACTTTAAGATGCTGCCCCACATAATATAGAATGGCCATCATGGCTTGAAGAACCACACCAAAAACTCTATAAAGTCTGATGGGAACTCTGCCCACTCGAGAAATTCAATCTCAAATATAGAAATAGGCAAGAACCTTAATGAACACTAATCGACATAACTCTGGTCTGAGAATTGCTCAATTAATCAAATATCATCCTTGGCTGTAAGGAATCTGTAATAGATGCTGGATCCGCAATGCTGAACCTCAAAGGGCTGAAGTAGCCACTAGCTCAATTAGAGCCTAAGCTAGCACAAAATACTTTTGATCGATAATGAAGGTCTTATTATCAATATCTGACTCTCTAGTGTGATGCTCCACTGAAACTCTAAAAATGCATGTTGAATATCGTCTGCATCTATCAACAATATCGCATCATCTTTTTGGTATAAAATAAAGTAAAATAATGTGTTCAAGGTTCATAGAAATACGGACACACGATAAGAAGTCAAGAAGTGAATTTCCTAAAATATTCCTGTAGCCTCCCGAATATAGGTTATGAATATTTCTGCACCGATCCGCAAGACTCTACTAATATTTAGCTCTTGTACTAACACACAAGTGAAACCTGGCTCTGATACCAATTTTTCACAACCTAATTTCTCAAGTCATGATGGCGCCTACTATGATCCACCAGTAGGCAAGCCAAACCCGTAGTTCGGAATGGCTAGTAACGAACTACTCAATAGAATAAGGAAAGAATGTAAAATAAGTATAACAAAATATAAAAACATGAATAAATCTAAAAACTTGGTGGTATTAGTACAAGAGATTCTAATATAATAAGAGCTCAAAAATGAAATATCAATTAATTTAAACAGATGCAGCTTATCTTAGGAAATAATGTAGATACTATTCTAATACATAAAAGAGAGATCAGTAATACTCCAAATGTCAGGAACTCACACTAAGTCTCCATACCATGACTCCTCTACAATACATATATCAATGGCGATAAACCATACTATGATTTGCCAATTGTAGAAGTATAGTATGAGTACCAAATGGATGGTATTCAGTAGGCAACTGGAAACTGAGCTCTAAAGATAAACCAGATATACAAAGAATATAAATAAAATGGAAAAAGTATACCCAAATGTTCAATAATCATATAACAAGACAATGAGATAATAAGGATATCCTATCCTAATCATGTCCAATAGGCCAACATAATAAGGCTAAGAAAGTATCAAGGATAAACTATCCTATTCTAGTCATACTCATAAATCTCAATCTTATACGTATATCCCTAAAAATTATAGGAAGGAAAGAATGAGAGATTAATATATGTAATGATATAAAAGACCACAGAATGAATATACAATGTGAACAAAAAAGGAAGGGATATACGATAGTACCGTAGCTACATATAGCCTAGATTATCATATCATCATTATAAGGACTTATTATAATCCAAACATGGTTTAGTGCTAAATAGCTCAGGGATTTTAATCCACATGGCTAGACATGAAATATTCATGCATAATAATACAATCATAAGATCGGAGAGCACAAAATCATACCTCAGATCTCGATACCGAATTAATAACCAATCTTCCATAAGTTAAACATAACAATGATCATTACAATGACAATAACAATATTAATAACAATGTGAGTAATCATCTATTTTAGATAACCACATGCCTAAACGAGCCTATATGTTCCCCGACCACCCTAGGCTTTAAAGGCTCAATCAGTGTTTAACAACACAAAGCATAGTTATCACCCAAATCTATACAACCATCCCAAACCAACTAATAGACACAGACGCATACTGGTGGTAGGCGATGCACATGAATTAATCAATGCAAGGTATATAATCAATATCACAATTATCCTCTTAACTCAAATCGGGTATATATATCTCATAATCATAATATCCTCTAGCCTTGTCATGTATTAATATCATCATCACAGTATCCTCCAACCTTTCCAATTATCAATATCATTATAACAGTATCCTCCGTCCCTTTAGAGTATCAATATATCACCATAATGTCCTCCGGCCTTGCCGTGTATCAATATCATCATAACAATATCCTGAAGCCTTCTCGGGTATTAATATATCATCACAATATACTCTATCTTTGCTAAGTATTAATATCATCATAACCATCGATACATATATATTGATATATAATACGTGCACGGACTCAAACCATGGATAAAAAAGTGTAAATCTATAAGTTTGTTACCTGGAGTTATATTTGGGACTAAACAATTATACAAGTGTGGAATGGTTTAAAAATATCTCATGACTGAATTAAGTAATAGTATAAAACCATGGGCAGGAATCTGCCTCAGCCAAATCAATAAAACATCAATATTAGCCTTTTTTATGTTTATAAATCCATTTAGTTAGGAAGTTATTATTGTAAAGAATTTATTTTTAAGAGAAAAATGGGTTATAATCTATTATTTAGGAAGAAAAGTGATAAGATCATAGTTTTACTAGAGTCATGTCATTTACAAATACAATGATCATGAATGTACCTAATTTATAGATTCCATCACCAATATTCATATCAATAAGGTCATATGCATCATAGCACATCTTCTTTCATCCTCTACAGGAGAGATAGGTATATAAATATATTTACATATTCATAACTACAACCATATCCTTTACATGGATAATTACTTCTCGGATATCCAACTTATATCATAACACGGTCGTTGGCCCTATAATGTATCCGAAATAATCACAACATCATAAACATGGTCTTAGGCCCATATACATACTCAAAACTCATATTGATAATCATATTTATAAGTCGTAGCATATCTATACTCAACTCACATATACAACTCACATAAAGGAAACATCTCATATCTAGGAGGCATAATATCAATAAGCATAACTCATAACTATGAGGCATATCACATCTATGAGGTATCTCATTTCTATAGGTCATACATCCTAACTACAAGGAACATCATCTCTATAGGCCAATATCATATCTAAGAGGAATATCATCTCTATTGGTAAATAATAATATCTAAGAGAAAAGTCATCTCTATAGGCCCAATAAGCACAACTAAGAGGAAATAACATTTTCGAGGACCCAAAAAACGTATTGAAGAGGAATAACATATCTAAGGACCCAACATCATGTCTAAGAGAAAATAACACCTCTATGTGCCAAATATCAAAGATAGGAGAAATAGTATCTCTATGGGCCAAATAACACATCTACGAGGAATATCATATCTAAAGGCCCAATATTACTTCAATAAGGAATATCATAGCCATAACTTATAAGTCCCTATTCATGGATAAATACATCAATATACATTAATACACCAAGAAAATATCATAAATAAGGCTCATTAGTCTCAACTATGCCTAAAATACATCAATATCCATTAATTCACCAAGCAAATGTCATAAATAAGGCTCATTAGTCTCAACTAGGACTAATATCCATTACTAAGTCCACAAAGGCTAACACAAGTCTGGGCTTAAGCGGGCGAGATGATCCTAATTCTAATCCTTAATTTCCATATTTGGTCAAACTATGCCCCAAACTAGGCTAAGGTACCTAATTCAACTTCTAGATGACAAGTAAGCCGTAACCAATCCTAAGATAGGAACTTCATCTAAGAACATGGGCGTTTAAGTCAAATATTCCCAAATTATTTTTTCAACACCAGTAGACTAGCCCAACTAAGGTTAAACCCAACTAAGGCTAATCATACTAACCATGATTTCAATACTTAATCCACATCCCAAACCTAACATCATATCATATTCATGCTACAAATTAGTTCAATCTAGGGAGAAGGCAATAGGATTCTAAAAGGTCATATGAATTCCAACTTACGGGTCTAAAAACCTACTTTAATCCCCAAAATGCTATAATAAAGACTGAGCCATTCTACTCATAATCAAACTTAATAATCACATTCATATGCCATATATAACACACAACTTATTCGAAGAGAAATAGGTAGAAACCTACCTCAAGGTGGAGCTGTAAAACCTCAAATCATTCTCCAAGATCCCATCTTCACTTCACAATCCCAAAATATTATCACATTATCCAAATAGTAATCTACTTATTAATACGATCTAACGTACCCATATAGACTATTTTTTATTTAGGGTCAAAACAGACCCCCCAAAATGGGTTTCCAAAAAACAAAGAAAAAATCATAACTTTACTTCAAAAACTGTTTCCCATATTTTTAGAAATCTACATCTAAAAACTCAAGTCAAATCGAGTAAAAAATGAGGTTCAAATCGAAGAAAAATCATTTTTGAGCTTTACTGGGTAAAATCTTTTAAATCCGTATTAAAATCAAGAATCAGAGTTGTTTTGAAGGTTCAATTGATGAAAAAATAGTAATTCTAAGATAAAAGCATCATTCAAATGAAAAGGAGTGAAATTGGATTTTAAAATCAAGCCCTAAGATTTTTGGTGTTTTGAGAAATTAATCAAGAAATTATTAAGAATTGGATGAACTCTTACCCTAAATCCGTTATAGAATAAAGAAATTGATGTTAATCTAGCTTTCTAAGCTCCCGTAAACTTCACTTTTAAGCTCACACACTATTTTAGGGTTTAACTCTCAAGAGGCAAGATGAAAAAAGAGCAAAATGGGCCCAACACTTCTTTAAATAATGCAGAAAAATTTGCACCAACTTTTTCCCAGTCCGAACGGACTTCGATGGGGTGACTAGGATCCGTTCAGAGTCCTATATACATAAACTAACTATTTAACTACACTAAATTCGGTTCTCCAAACTCAATGAAAATATCAGATTATCGTAAAACATTGTTTTCACTAAGTTGACCCCCAAAATTCAAAACTACAATTTTTCTATCGAGGGTCGAAATGAGATGTAAAAGTCATAAAATCACACTAAACATGTTACCACCCTAGAATTAATGTTTTGAATCTAATAGTGAATTCTGATTTTCAATTCGAGGTCGTTTCGACTAAATGTGGGTCCTACCCATACTCTTGATTTTCTAATTTCCAGCAAATAGATCCAAATGAGCTCGGGTGCATTGAGACTCGAACCAAAGGTCTACCTACACTAAAATAGATATTCCTAATCTTCTAGTACACTCGGAATTTTCATCCAAGATTGTTTCACTGAAGTTTTCGCTTAGTGGACATTTGGAACCAACGAAGACTTCAAAATGGGGAAATGGCTCTAAAAACCAAAATGAACTATCTGGTAACCGAACCGTCGGTACCATCAAGTCGTAAATGACTTAGGGAAGCTATGGAGAAGTTCAAATGGCAAATATATGATGAAATATGAAAAATAACTGAAAGGGTCATTACATAAACTCCCGTGTAAGGATGTTCTCGAATATAGGCAATTCCTAAGCTTCAGCATTAGCTTGAGTCTAAGTAATATGAAGATGATTTCAATACACACAATTGTATTAGAACAGATAAATCCCCCACTTTCCCTATGTAGATAATCCGCCAAGGTTCCTACTGACACAACCCAAATCGGGGCCTTGTCGTAATGGGTATCCTAAGTCCAACCAAGAGAGGGGACCGTCCTCTTTACCCAACCCAATCACCATATACAACCTTAGATGAGCTAAATTTTGAGCATATAACAAAAAAGCAAAATGCTCTCATGAAGACTCTAGGATAAGGTCACAATCATGGCCGACCTAATCCAGTCTAACCATACAAAACCAACCATCCATTCCATACCAAACCATTTAGAAAATATCAAATATAATATGATAATCAAACAAAAAATATAATATGATAAAACAACCAACAATATCGTCCAATAAAGTCAGCCCCAATACCAATGCCAATGTTAAGGCCGACAACAAGACTGATCCATCCCATAACAACCCCCAGAAGTACCATAAAGCATCTAACCAAAAAAATACAAATATTCGATTGGAATATTCCCCCAACCATGGCCAAAACAATTATTCAGAAGGAAAGTAAAATTTCTAAGAATGTCCAACATGAAATAATTCCTTCCCAAAGAAAGGAAGCTCACCACTTCAGTCCAATAAGCTATCCCTGAATCAAGTACTATGAAGGAGGAGTCGAACGGTCGGTTCCTACATAGCATAGGTATACAGCCACCAGTAGATGGGTTAATGGGTAAACACTAACATGAAAGTTGGGGTAAGGATAAAGTAATTCCAGTTATCAAATCCAAGTGAATACCATTCGATGCAAACAACTATACATATATATAAGTGCTAGGAAAAGGGAATGGGTTTGACATACTATTTAAAACCTTTACCTGGGTTATGTAGCTTAGACGTCGTAACACCCATGGGCCATACGGGTTTAGCTCCCCCTGCTAAAAGGGTCCTAGTGCATGTAATCGCACGACCAAGCAATATCCCTGGGATGACTAGTACATCCCTCCAATATAAACGTAATACTCGCACGTGGCCATTGAAGACCCCTTATATTGGCAAATATGAGTTTCCGATAATGTCCAATTAAAACCATTAACAAACAATCCAATTATCCATTTATTAACCAAGGCTATTAAAAAAACAAGTGGTATCGTCATACCAACCTACTTTCAAGTATTATCTATAGTAAAACAATTTAGATTAAGGGGACATTCAAGCGCCCTATCATTATCCATATTAAACCTCTTGGGAGACTACCATGTTATCCACAAGCATAACCAGTTAGCCATTAACCTTTCTAAACCATTGAAAAAAATTGAAGGTTTCATGCATAAACCAAAAAAAAAGCAAGAGTTCCATTAAAATAAGCCAATGCAATGAACATATCTTTATAAGCATTTTATCAAACTCCTTGGGGGCATAATATAACCAAAACCAAATTCCATTACCATTAAACCATTACCATGGGTTTCAATTGTCCAAAACCACCGTTAATGCATAGAAAACATAATTAAAACCTTAGGAAATCATAATCAAGCATTTACATCAAAACCCCCAAATCAATAGTTGAAAGCCATAATCATGCAAGAGAAAAACCATGAAATCAACCACGTAACCATGCCTTTAATTGAAATTACAATTATGGAAGAGAATCATGCCATAAAAAAATAACATTGATGGAAAGAATTCACCAAGATAAACCCTAATTTAATCCCTTAGTTGAAACTCTAGGTCTTGGTCCTAAAAGCTCTTGAGAGAATTATGATATGTTTAGCAATAGTTTCTAAGTATTTAAGAATAAAATAATAGGGTAAATAACCTTCTAAATGTATTAGAAGTTGTGGGTCCTTATTAGGGTAAGTAGGGAAATGTACAAAATACACCCACTTAAATCTCATAAAAAAACCCGATACAGGGTTACGACTGACCTCCTTATGAGTCGTAACCTCACTTGTGGTTGACACCCATCCGATCATAGCTAAGCCTCAACCATGGATCTGACACTGTCTTGTATACTAATCATCCACGTAAGTCATAACCTCATCTTACGATCCATATCCCTGGAAGAATGAAACACCAGGAAAATCAAACAGTATCCACCGTATGAGTAACCTATGCGACTTATACCCAACCATACGACACTCAACCCTAAGTCATATCTATTCCAATGACAAAAAACATCCCACCAACTATCACTCGTCAGCTTACAACAGGACTTTACCACTTGTATCCCAGCATACGGCTCATACCATAGTCGTATTGGGTCCGAAGAATGGGATTCCAGGAAATTTTCTAAGGGTCCAAACCTAAGATACTTTAGTCTCCGCCACTAGGAACATTCATCCCTGAGGGATAGATAAGGTAGGGATAACCACACACGGAGTAATTTGCATTATCAAACATCCCTTTAACAAAGTTTGAAACAAAGAGGCAAAGATGTTAATCTTTTCTTTAATAAACTCAAAAATTAAAGATGTTTTCAAGACACATACCTTTCGCACAAATCCCAGAGGCAGAAGAAAATATGGATACTTGGACTTCATGTTGCTTCCCACATGGCCTCTTCCACCTTATGGTTCTGCCATAAAACCTTAACAAAAGACATATCCTTGATCCGCAACCAATGAACTTACCTATCCAATATCTCAACCGGGACCTCTTTATAAGATAGAGAATCTGAGATATCCAACCCCTCCAAAGGAACAATCGAAGACGAATCACCAACAAACTTTCTCAACATAGAAACATGGAATATCGAAAGAACAAAACTCAATCAAAATCTCATAAGGACTAATATACCGAGGAGTAAGCTTTCCCTTTTTGTAAAACTAAACTACTCCCTTCATAGGAGACACCTTAAGGAAAACTTTATCCCCACCTGCGAACTCCAAGTCTCTACGCCTAACATCTACATAGGACTTTTGATGACTCTAGGAAACCTATAGCCTATCCCAAATCACCTTCGCATTTTCCATAGCTTATCGAACCAAATCCAAACCAAGAAAATTAGCCTCTCCAAGATCAAACCAACCAATAGGAGATCCATACCACCTATAATACAACGCCCCAAAAGGAGCCATACCAATGCTCTTACGATAGTTATTATTGTAAGTAAACTTTACCAAAGATAGATGCTCCACCGAACAGCTCCCATAATCCATAACACAGGCTCAAAGCATATCTTCCAATATTTGAATAGTTCTCTCTGCCTGCTCATCCAACTGCTGATGAAAAGCAGTACTCAGACTCACCTTAGTCCCTAACCCTTTCTGGAAAGACCTCCTAAAGTGGGATGTAAATTGCATACCACGATTGAAAATAATCAAAATAGGCACCCCATGCAGTTTTACAATATCTTATAGATAAAGTTTCACATAATCCTTTGCCAAAAAGTTAGTCTGCACAAGCAAGAAATGTGCAGACTATGTCATCCTATCCACGATGACCCAAATCAAATCAAATTAGTTTCGAGACTGAAGAATACCGATGATAAAATCCATATTAAACCCCTCCCACTTCCATTCAGGCAACTCAATTTCTTGATACAACCCACCAGGCCCCATGTGCCCAACCTTAACTTGTTGACACACCATGCACTTGGATATAAATCAACAATGTCCCATTTCATACCAATTCACTAATAGATCTCATTGAGATCATGGTATATCTTAGTAGAACCAGGATGAACAACATAGCATGACTCGTCCACCTCAACCAAGATCCTTTACCACAAACTGTCTACATAATAAACACATAACCTCCCTTGGTACCGCATAGTACCATCATCACTAATCTCAAAATCTGCCACCTTTTTCGCACCAATAATACCATTAATATTTGTCAAGAAAAAATCCAACAATTGCTTCTCTTTAATCTCTACACCGAGAGATAATGTAACCACTTCTTGCACCATCACACCACTATCCTTGGAGTCTAAGAGACTAACCCCATGATTTGCCAAATGGTGAATATCCTTCACTAATTCTCGCTTCCCTTCTTCCATATGAGCCAAACTACCCATGGAAAACCTTTTAAGAGCGTAAAAAACGACGTTAGCTTTACCTAGGTGGTAGTGAAGACTCATATCACAGTCCTTGAGAAGCTCAAGGCATCTTCTTTGCATGATATTAAGCTCCTTCTGCATGAACATGTACTGAAGTGTCTTATGAACCCAAATGATATCCAAGTGAACACCATACAAATAATACCGCCATATTTTCAAAGCAAACACAACCACTAACAACTCCAAATCATGAGTAGGATAGTTCCTCTCACGGATCTTCAACTGCTTGGAAACATAAGCTATCACCTTCACATGCGGCATCAATACACAATAAAGGCCAACCTAAGATGCATCACAATAAACCATGAACCCATCATTGCCTCCCGGCAATGTAAGAACTGGAGTTGAAGTTAACTTATCCTTCAACTTTTCAAAAATCCCCTAACAAGCATCCAACCAAGAGAACTTAACCTTCTTGAAAGTTAACTTAGTCAAAGGAGCATCTATCGATGTTAAATTCTCTACAAACCGCCTATAATACCCAGCTAAACCTAAGAAGATCTGAATATCAGATGGAGTCATAAGTCTAGGCCACTTCTTCCAACCACCTTTTATGGATCAACCATGATCCCTTTACTAGAAATTATATGACCCAAGAAAGTCACAACATTCAACCAAAAGTCTCACTTAGAAACTTAGCATATAACTGTTGTTCCTTTAAGGTTTGTAACATCATATAGAGGTGATTAGCATGATCCACCTCATTCTTCTAATACCCTAGAATATCATCAATAAAAACAATAATGAAGCATTCCAAATACTATCGAAACACCCTATTCATCAAATTTATAAACACTATCGGGGCATTTGTCAATCCAAATGACATTACCAAAAACTCATAATGCCCATACTATGTGCGAAAAGCCATCTTAGGGATATCCACATCCCTAATATTTAAGTAATGGTACACAGACCAATAAACTATCTTAGAGAAGAACTTTGCACCTTGTAATTAGTGAAACAAATTATCTATCCGAGGAAGAGGATATTTGTTCTTGACCGTTGCCTTATTCAACTGCCTGTAGTCGATGCACATATGAACAAAACCACGCTTCTTATGCATGAACTGCACTGGAATAATCTCCAAATCAAAACAAAAAGACAACTATAAAAGGAGTCACTTAGAAAAGGTTAGAACCCAGATCAAGCAAACAATATACGTCATGAGAGAAAAGCTGTAACGTACCAGTAACAACATTATGGATGCCTCAGATTCCTGATGGGACACCAAAGTATACAATATGTTCAAACCAACACTGGAACCGGGAGAAGTAAATGAAGAAAATGCCACACAACTAGGTGTAGAAATAGAAGATGAAGCCACCAAAATCTCATTTACCCCCATAGACACCTAGTTAGATGGACAATACCTCAGTCGATGGCCTACTTAGCCATACTTGAAGTACTTATCCCTTCCCTCCTCAAAAAATCCCCGATGAGGACAACCGTAAAACTGACAAGGAGGACACAAAGAAATAGATTGACCTCTCCTTGCCTTAAACTGGGCTTCCTACGCCCAAGAATTGTCACCACCATGATGACACCTTTTGCCCAACTGCTGAAGGTAAGAAGAACTGGCAGTAGAGAAGGAACCAAAATTCCCCCACTTTTTTTTCTGCCACTTCCCACCTTCTCAACCACCCTAAGACTGGGCACCTGTATGATCAGAAAACCTATCCCACTTATCTTGCCTGTCTCCATATTCTACTTGCTTTTTTCTTACATTCTCGACCTGTTGCATATGAATAGTCAGCCTAGATATGTCTTTATCCTTTATGAGCAAAGTAGTCTGGCTCTCCAGAATTAGATCTCTACTTATCCCAGAAGCTAACTTCCTCATTCTCAACCTCCTATCAGCCATAAAATCAGGAGCATACCTCGACAACTGATGGAATTTTAAAGTACACTACTTCACAGAAATTCTTCCTTGCCTGAGGTTCACAAACTTCTCCATCTTATCATCCCTTAACTCTTGAGGAAAGAACTAATCCATAAAGGTATTAGAAAGACCTCCCACAAACCATCCTCATCTACATCACCCTTACCTTTGTCCCACTCCTTATACCATAAATAAGCATTCATTTTAAGCTGATAAGATGCACCGTTTACTTCTTTCATATTAGTTATCATCATTACCCGAAAGATCTTCTTCATCTAATAAAAAAAGCCCTGTGGGTCTTCCTCTACCTTCACTCCTATAAAATTTGAAGGACCCATCTTCATAAACTATCCAAGCCTAGAGGCCTCAACAAACACAATGCTAGTCGTACCTCGCTCAGCCTCAGCAGTAACCAATTGGAAAATATCATGCATAGACTGGCAAAACTCTGCATTCATCACGTTTCCCTGAGGGACCTGAAGAATAGTAGGAGGAATAGGAGAAACTCTGGTATAATCTAGAATAAGATCATGAGATCGAAGATGAACCCCAAGAGTAGAACGTGCTCCCTCAGCATCACTTCCAGATAGGGCAAAAGAATTTACTTGTGTTCCAGATCTAGGAGGCATGATCTGAAAGATGAAAAAAGAAGGATTAGAGGATATTCTCAGACTGAGAAGTCAAGCTTGAAGAAGGAAAACCAAGAAAGTTAAACATTTCTAAATGTCTTACAAACTCTCCCTTATGAGTTTGGCGCGCTACACACCCTTAAAAGAGATTCTACTTGACATGGCTTTGTGGGCTCCAAATTGACAATGAACCTAGGCTCTGATACCAACTTAACGCAGCCCAAATCAGGGCCTTGTTGTAATGGGTATCCCAAATCTAAACAGGATTGGGAACCAGCCCTTTACCCAACTCAACCACCTTATATAGCCTATATAAGCTAAATTTTGGCATATAACAAGATTGCGCAATGCTCTCATGAAGACTCTGGGATAGGGTCACAATCATGACCGACCCAACTGAGTCTAACCATACCAAACCAACCATCCATGCCATACCAAACTATTTAGAAAATATCAAATATAATATGATAATCTAATAGAAAATATAATACGGTGGAACAACAAACAATATCATCTAATGATGTTAGCACAAATACCAATTCGAATGCTAATGATGACACCACTACTGATCTATCCCATACAAACCCCCAGAAGTACCACAAAACATCAATAAAAAAGAATACAAATATTCTGTTGGAAATGCCCGAAACCATGGACAAAACCAATATCCAAAATAAAAGTAAAAATTTCTAAAAATGTCCAACATGAAATGATGCCTTCTGAATGGATAGAAGCTCACCACTTCAGTCCAATAAGATATCCTCAAATTAAGTACTATGACAAAGGAGTCGAACGACCAGTTCTTGCATAGCATGGGTATACAACCGCCAGTAGACAGGTTAGTGGGTGAACATTAGCATAAAACTCAGGGTGAGGATAAAGTAATTCCAGTTATCAAATCCAAGTGAAAACCATCTAATGCAAATAACCATACGTATATATAAGTGCTGGGAAATGTATTGGGTTTAGCATGCTATTTGAAACCTTTACCTGGGTTATGTAGCTTAGTCGTCCTACCACCCACAGGCCATATAGGTTCAGCCCTCTGCTGAAAGGGTCCCAGTGCATGTAGCCACACGACCAGGAAATATCCCTGTGATGACTAGTACATCCCTCCAATATAAATGTGATACTTGTATGTGGACATCGAAGACCCCTCATATTGGTAAATAGGTGTTTCCAATTTTGATCCCCCCGGGACCGCCACCTACCCCGGCTTAGCTTACATTTTTCTCCATTAATGCCTAATTAAAATAATTAACAAAATAATCCAATTATCCATTTATTAACCAAGGCTATTCAATAAACCAGTGGTATCATCATACCACCATACTTTCAAGCATTATCCATAGCCAAACCATTTAGATTAAGGGGACATTCAAGCACCCTATCATTAGCCATATTAAACCTCTTAGGAGACTACCATGTTCTCTACAAGCATAACCAATTAGCCATTAACCTTTGAATACCAATGAAAAACATTTAAGGTTTTATGCATAAGATGAAAATAAGCAAGAGTTCTATTAAAATAAGCCAATGCAATGAACATATCTTTAGAAGAATTTTATCAACCACCTTGGGGGCATAATATAACCAAAACCAAATTTCATTCCCATTAAACCATCAACATGCATTTCAATTGTCTAAAATCACCGTTAAAGCATAAAAAATATGATTAAAACCATAGGAATAATAACCAAGAATTTGCATCAAAACCCCTAAATCAATAGTTGAAAGCCATAATCATGTTAGAGAAAAGCCATGAAATCAACCATGTAACCATGCCTTTGATTGAAATTACAAATTTGAGAAGAGAATCATGCCTTAAACCAAGAACATTGATGGAAAGAATTCACATAGACAAGACCCAAAGTAATCTCTTAGTTAAAACCCTAGCTCTTTGTCTCAAAATCTCTTGAGATAATTATGATACGTTTAGCAGGAGTTTCTTAGTATTTAACAATAAATTAATAAGGTAAATAACCTTACAAATGTATTAGAACTCGTGGGTACTTATTAGGGTTAGTAGGAAATATCCAGAAAACCCCCACTTAAATCCCATAAAACCCGACACAGGGTCACGACTGACCTCCTTATGAGTCGTAACCTCCCTTATAATTGATTTCCAAAAGATCACAGCTAAGCCTCAACCATGGATCAGACATTGTCTATTTTATGAGTCATCCACCCAAGTCGTAACCACAATATATGATCCGTATCCTAGACAGAATGAAACACCAAGAGGATCAAACATTGTTCACCTTACGAGTCACTTATATGACTCGTACCCAACCATATGACACTCACCCCTAAGTCGTATCCATTCCAGTGACCAAAACCATCCCACCAACTAACACTGGTCATCTTACGACAAGACTTCATTACTTGTACCCCATTGTATACCTCATCAAAAGTGTTGTATTGGGTCTGAAGAATGGAATTCTAGGAAGTTTTCTAAGGATCCAAACTTGGGATGCTTTACTTACAAACCTAGTCAAGGAGATTAGCCGATCATGCTTATGAAATAAACTATAATAATCAATGATGAAGACATGTAATTAATTGCATAGTGATGAAAGGGAAAAATCTAATATCTCCAATTGAATGATAATTCAAAAATCCAAGAATAATCAAAGTATCAAAAAATATGTAAAAGTGCGTTCAAAGAGAATTACCTAATAAAGGAATAAACCTAAGGTATTTATAGTATGTCAAAATAATATAGTAATCCTAATAAAAATGGAATAGTAAAAGTAAGTTGGTTATCCTTACGACTCATAAGGTCTTTTTACGAGTAATAGGTTTGCTAGTCATTTCCATTCCAGTGTAATTTCATCTTCAAGGATCCAAGCTTCCGTTGTCATTACGATTCAACACCACAAGTCATAGTGAGTCCTTACAAATTGTGGCCTTCACTCATTATCACTTGTGCCTTAAATTTCAGGGCTTTAAACACTGGTCTCTATATGATTGCCTATTACGAGTCATAATCAGTCCTTATGACTCGTAGTCTTCTATGACTTTACCTTTGGACTTTAGTTTTGACATTTGCTCACTTTAAGATTATTCTCAATGACTTATAACTACTTTTTACAAGTCGTAGTCACTAGTCATGGTCACACTTTACTTGGTTTCTAAGCTTCACTCTTGTTTTTTGTATCCTGATAAGTATGGCTATGAGTCGTAAGGTGACTTGACGACTCATAACTTTACCAGTACTTTTCTTTTACATACTTTTATTTCTTATATTTAGTCCAACACTACTGTCAACCTATTTTACATGCAACAACACACAAAACCACATCATATCCAATAAGATAACCTATGTCCACACATATATTCCTTATTTTCAGCATCGAATATGCCATGTTTCCAGGGAATATCAACACCCTCAACTTAGATATTTTGTGTGTACTCATTAAAAACAAAAAGAATCAAACCCACAAAGACACAATGCTTATCTTTGAAGACAATTATGATACATTTGATAGTCGATTTATCAATAAACTGAAGAACACTTTGACCCCCTCCTATTTCACTTGTTTTAAATGCTACTATGTATAATGATCTAGTACCATAGTGTGACTCATAGGAATTGAATGATGGAAATACATTAGCGATGAATAACTAGGCATAAGAAACTTATACTACCCAGACAGATATGTAACCTGACATTACAACCCATGCTCCCGCGCAGTCAAAAAAGTCCTTATCACTTATTTTGATTAAGACTTTTATTTTAGGGATGGTCTAAATACTCTCATACTTTTAAAGAAGTTCCAATCAGTGCACACAGAATACCATAGACTTGCCCTTATGCTTTTTACCTAAATTTTTAGATTGTCAGGCTAGGATTACTATAGGACTTTAGCAAGTTTATAATGTAGGCTTGGGACTGGTCATGGTATATTTGGGAACTTTTAAGTTACTCAACCTCCTTGGAATTACATTTTCTTAGGGGTCCATTTTGTTCTACCAACCTTTTATTTGATCCACCCTTATTTCTCCCTTTTATTCTCTTTATGCCTTTTTTTGGGTCAGGTGTTGTTTTCTTTTCTCATTTTTTTTTCTTTTTCTTGTTTTTTTTACCACCCCCATCCTTATTTATTTTTTATCTACACCTTTTTTGTACTTACTTTTTATTTTGCACCCCTATAATAGCCACCCTCAACTTAGGAGATTTACCTAAGTTGAGATGCATAATGTCCAAGGAGGACCAGGGCCAGAACAGGTTCATTGTAGTCAAGTGGGATGGTCAAATCAGTGAAAACAACAAAAGTTGATCAATTAGGATTGAATTCAGGATCAAGGGATTTATATCGCATTTGGTTTGGCATTTTCATCTCTAGTAGACTAATTAGAAAAATTGCCTATGATCATCTCCTACCCAAACCATCCTACAATCTAGAAAAAAACAATTAGACAAGTTTTTGACTTCATACACACTAGGAACTATATAATGCCTCACACTTGAAAAACCTAAGAATTTGACCTTGCAAATTTTTTAGTTAATTGGTAATGATCATGATATGTGTTATGTTGTATCCTTGTTGTGTGTTGTTTATAACTTGTGTGAAGATTTACTTGGTGCATATTGAGGTATAAACTTGTATTTATACTTAACTATCAAAGTGGTAGGGAATTAAAACAACTAGACCTTGGACCATTGAAAAAACAACAACCTTTTATGTCTCTGAAGTGGTCATGATTGAAGGTCTTGAGTCGTACCCTTGGTCATGACTCATATCCTTCTCCTTCATACCTTTCATATCTTAGGCAGTAAGTTAGGGTAGTATGATGTCTACCATATGACTAAATCCACCCCTTGTTGTAACCAATGCATATGAGTCGTATACTACTCAACTGTATAGAGTAACATCTCAAACCTAGTGGACTATTTTGGTAACAGGTGATCTATACGAGTTAGGTCACAATTTGTACCCTTTGGATATGACTCAAGGGTGCATTTTTGTACCTATAACAGTGTGGTTTACCTAGGGAAAGCCTAGGGTATGATTTAGGGTACCACTCATACCCTAGGTCATGATTGTTAAGTGATCTATATGGAGGAGTCGTACCCCTGTACGTGTGGACTTTCAAGCTTTAAACGAAGGAACTTTTGATTATTTAACCTGCCTAAAACCCTAAAAAAATCTCAATATATAAGGCATAGTAGCCTTCTAAGTATTCATTTAACAATACTTAAACATCCTAAGCACTTTAAAGGCTCATGAAGCAAGATTAGAGGCTAGGGTTTGGAGGTGTTAATCTAGTGTAAAGGAAGAGGTCAAGTTTGTTGGTGATTCAAGTTGTTTAAGGCATGTATAAATTCCCCTCCTTAAATAACTCTAAACCTGTGTATTTCACACTTGAATTATTAAGTGTAGATGGTGGTTTTAAATTAAATGAAAAGGGTTTTACTACCTAACAATGAATATGATGATTCTTTTTTAAACTTGTGTTGATAAATTTTATTGATGGTAGATTTCATATGTGGATAATTTTTTTATGTTTTTTAACATGAGGGTCTTGATAAACCCTAGTCTTTATGATATCTACCATGAAAATTACCTTCTTATAAGTATACACAAAACATGTTTGTGAAAATATCTAAGTGAATTCTCTCTTCAATTGTTGATAATGTGTTAAAATAAGGCAATGACCCAATGAGTATGAATGATTGAAAATTTTTATTTTAGGAGTATGTTGAGTTATGTAAGGTGTGTTATAACCTTATTCTGCTAAATGGCCAATAAGGAGTTGAAGTCCCTTAATATGAGGATGAACTTGAATAGTGTATTAAATGAAAGTGTGGTATGATAATGCTATTAAGATGTGAATGCCTAATGAGGGTCTTGAGCAATGAAGACTGCCATAATGACCATGAGGCGCTGTATAGTGTTGAATTGGCTAAATGGGTAAATTCCTTAAATATTGTATTGAATGTGTGTTGATGCATAAACAAGAGGGTAAAGTCCTAAATGACAACTAATGATGGATATGATGGCTTGAGGTCAAAGTCCATTGCCTTATGCGATGTATTGAGCTCAAAGTCCCTTGACCTATGATATCTCTTGGAGTTAAAGTCCCTCACCCAATGTGAATGCAAGGTAAAGTTTGTTTCTTAAGAAGAGCACTTGAGGTCAAAGTACCTCACCTCATCAAGAGGCTTGTGGTAAAGTCCAAATATGGCATATGGCTAGAGTTCCTTGTCTAACAAATGGGGATGAGGATGGAGTCTCTCCCCTAGGTGAATGTGCATGAGTAAATTACCTTGGTTGAATGATGGTGTGTGTGGATAAAGTCCCTTGTTTGAATGATGGTGTTTGTGGCTAAAGCCCTTAGAAAAATGAATGTGTGTACACGGGTAAAGTCCCCAGTCTAATAATAATGTGAATATGGCTAAAGTCCTTGGTGTATTAAGCATATGAACCTATAAATGTGGGAGGTGGTAGTCCTCCACTTTACGCCTAATGAATGAATGCTTGAGCATGTTGATGAGCCTTGATATCTTAGTTGGATATGGTATATGTATATGTATTGATAAGTGTATGAATGTGATAAAATATGATATATTGATTTGTTTTTTATTGATGATGTTATCCTATAACTTATTCTTGAATTAGATGCAAGTGTTCCAACCGTTAATCGTCTCACGATGCTATATCCCTACGTATCGTAGGAGCCAAAGAATCTTCTTCTTTTCTTGTGCAGTGATTAGATAATTAAGTGGTTTATGCATTTACTTGAATGAGTGAGCTTCCTTACATATAGAAGGCCTTTATCTCTTAGTTCTTATATTTAGACTTGGTCTCTTTAAGACTTGGTTTGGATAAAGTCGGGGGCTTGTCCCGACATATATATTTATTGACTTTGGTTGTGTATAGTGGTATTGTGAACAACTATGAACTTGGGCATGAGTAGTTATAATTTTGAATCTAATATTGACTTATGATATTAATTCCGCTTGCGAATTGGAGTTCCTTTAACTTCTATGATATGATAAGGTGTTTAGATTGGGTTATCGTGGCGATCTAGTTTATGTGAGCTTGACGAGCCCATATGACCTATCACATGGTTTGGGGAATGTCAAGTTGGTATCAGAGCCTAGGTTCATGATCAGTTGGGTGTTCACAATGTCGTGTCAAGTAGAGTTCCTTTTATAGGTGTGAAGCGAGCCATACTTATAAAACAAAGGCTATGAGACATTTTAGGAAATGTTTCCCTTTCTTGTCTTTTAATCTCAAGCTATTAAGTCTATGGTCTTAGATTTCCTCTGATTCTATTTACTGTTTTTCAGATCATGCCTCAAAGGATATCTAAGACTTAGGCAAACACTACTAAGGGTCCTATGGATGAAGCTCATCCAACTTCTAGAGTTTAGACCCGGGCTAGGGCTATCATAGCTGGCCATTCTCGTGGTGTTCCACCCACCAACCCTGCTCCTGAGAGTGACATTCCTTCTTAGTTACCTTAAGGGTATGCTACTAATACAGAGTTTTATCATTGTATAAACCTATTGACTCAATTGGTGGCCTCGAAAGTAGAGCATTGTGCCCCAACTACTATTTCTTCTGAGGACATAAGAATTGTCCAATTATGAGATTGAGCCCTCCTATATTCTCGGGTATGAAGGATAAATAAATTCTGAAGGTTTCATCGATAAAATGGAGAAGATTTTCTTAATCATACATGCTTTGGATATTGAGGGTGTTGAGCTTGCTTCCTAAAAAATAAAAAATGTAGCATACCAGTGGTATGAAGGGTGGGAATTGTCTAGAGGTATTATTGCTAGTCTGGTTTTTATGTGGTTTTCTCTGAGGCTTTCCTTGATCTCTTCTTTTCTCAAGAGTTGAGGGAAGCTAAGGCGGATGAGTTTATGAATTTGAAGCAAGGGAGGATGTCCATTCAAGAGTATTCCTTGAAATTCCATCCATTGTAAAGGTATACTCCTGAGAAGGTTTCTAGCATAAGGGATAAAATATGTATGTTTGTCTCGAGATTTTCTCTTAAGTTAGTTCTCGAAAGCAAGACAGCCTTGTTGATTAAGAACATAAATATTCCTAGATTGATTATGTATATGCACCAAGTGGGAAGATGAGAAAAAAGTAAGTTGATCTTAATAAGAAGAAGGGAAAAAAGTTTAGGCCTTTCAATAGTAGTGATAGAAATAGTGGTAAGTGGCCATGAAAGAAGTGGGGAAGTTTGGGCTCATTCTCCTCGGCTAGTGTTCTCTCTCCTTGCCTAAATTTCTTGGGTGTTCGTCGATCTTAGTTCAGTGGCGGGTCTCATGCACAAGGTGCCCAATTTCAAACTAGTGGTGCTCAGACAGCTCCTCCCCGCCCTCCTTACAGATTTTGTGGTAAAAGTCATCATGGTGAGTATGAGAAAGAGAGAGGCAAATGTATTTATTATGGTTAGCGTGCGCATATGCAGCATGAGTTCCCCATTCTAGCAACTTTTTTGGCCAATAGGGCTTCCATTTCTACTCCCTCTACTCCCGTACCAAAGGGTACAATGTCTATTGTAGTATCTATTTTTGTTATCGGCGCTGGCCAAAACTGCTTGTATGCACTTGCTACTCTCCAGGATTCTAAGGCATCTCCCAATATTGTCACAGGTATATTGAAACTTTTCTCTCGTGATGTGTATTATTTATTTAATCCAGGGTCTACTCCTTTTTATATGACCCCATATATGGCTATGTACCTTGATGATGTTACTGAGAGGTTTTCAGTTCTTTTTTCTATTTCTACCCTAGTTGGAGACCCTATGATTTTTAAAAGGGTTTATAGAGGGTGTGTGATATCTATTGGTGATAGAGATACTCTTATTGACCTGATAGAGTTAGACATGGTTGATTTTGATATCATTTAGGAATGGATTCGTTACACTCTTGTTGTGCTTTCTTAGATTGTCGGACCTTTAGGGTAATGTTTAAATTCCCTAATGAGTCAGTCATTGTATGGGAAGGTGGTCTTTTAGTTCCTAAGGGAAGGTTTATTTCTTATCTTAAGTCCCAAAAGTTGATTTCAAAGGGGTGTTCGTATCATTTGATCTGAGTTAAAGATTATAACTCGTAAGAGCTTTCTCTAGAGTTTGTTTCTATGGTAAATAAGTTTAGTTTCCTGAGGTGTTTACCGATGATTTTCCTGATGTTACTCTCTCTAGGGAAATTGAATTTGGGATATATCTTGTCCCAAACACTCATCCGATCTATATCCCTCTGTATAAAATGGCTTCGATAGAGTTGAAAGAACTCAAGGAGAAACTAAAAGACCTGTGAGATAAAGATTTTATCTGGCCAAGAGTGTTTCCTTGGGGTGCCCCCATGTTAATTGTGTGCAAGAAGGATGATTCCTTTCATATGTGAATTGATTATCATTAGTTGAAATAGGTGACCATAAAGAACAAATATGATCTTCCTAGGATCGATGATTTGTTTGATCAACTTCACACGTGAAGTATTTTTCTTAGATTGTTCTTAGATCGAGTTATCACTAGCTTAAAATTAAGGATGCGGATATCCCTAAGACTATCTTTAGAACCCGGTATGGTCACTATGAGTTTCTTGTCATGTCCTTTGGGCTGACCAATGCCCGAATGACATTCATGGATTTGATAAATAGGGTCTTCCATCCGTTCTTGGACATGTTTGTCATTGTCTTCATTGATGATATCTTAGTGTATTCTATGAGTGAGGCGGATCATATAGATCACCTCCGTGCCATGTTACAAACTTTGAAGGATCATCATTTGTATGCCAAGTTCTCCAAGTTTGAATTTTGGTGGAAAGCCATAGCTTTTGATGGTCATGTCATCACTAGTGAAGGGATCATGGTGGATCCCCAAGAGATTGCAACGATTAAGAAGTTGCCTAGATCTATGACTCCAACCGATATTCAAAGTTTCGTGGGTCTAGACGGTTATTATAGGAGGTTTATGGAGAGTTTATTTTCCACTATAGATGCCCCGTTGACCAAATTGACCTAAAGGATTGTCAAGTTCTTGTAGTCCAATTCTTGTGAGGGTAGTTTAAAGAAGTTGAAAGATAAATTGACTTCCGCTGTGGTTTTGACCTTGCCCAAGGGTAGTGATGGTTTTATGGCTTATTATGATGCTTTTCATGCCGAACTTGGTCGCATGTTGAAGCAACATGTAGGGTGATGGCCTATGCTTCTAGGTAATTGAAAGTTCATGAGAAGAACTCCCCCACCCATGACTTAGAGTTATTAGCCGTGGTCTTTTCTTTAAAAATTCGACGACATTGTCTTTGTGGAGTTCATGTTGATACATTTTCTGATTATAAGAGCATTTAATATGTTTTTGAGCAAAAAAAGTTGAATCTTTGGCAAAGAAGGTGGCTTAAGCTATTGAAAGACTATGATATGAGTCTTTATTACAATCCCAGTAAGGAGAATGTAGTCACCAATGCTCTAAGTAGATTGTTTATGGGAAGTTTAGCCCATGTTGATGTGGACAAGTGAGAATTGGTGAGAGATATTCACCGGTTAGCGAATCTTGGAGTTTGACTTGCAGACTCTGAGGATGGTGGTGTGTTTTTGCATCTGGTATATCAATCGTCTCTTATTGTTAAGATAGAGGTAAAGCATATCTTGGATCCCAAATTGATGAAGATCAAGAGTAGTGTGGGTCAACACAAGGTTGCAGACTTTTTGATTGGTGGTGATGGTATCTTCAGGAAGCTATACGTTTATGAAGTCGATAGATTGAGGGAAAGGGTCATGGTCGTAGATAATGGAGCCTGTTATGTTATTCATCATGGTTCCACCAAGATATATCATGACCTTAGAGAGTCCTACTGGTGGAATAATATAAAGCGTGATGTTTCTAGATATGTGGCTAAGTGTATGGTGTGCCAACAAGTAAAGGTTGAGCACTTAATGACTAGTGGCCTATACCAAGAGATTGTGTTGCCCGAGTGGAAGTGGGAGTCAATTACTATGGATTTCATTATCGGTCTTCCTAAATTCCATAATCAATGTGATTCTATTTGGGTCATTGTTGATAGAATGACCAAGTCTACCCATTTCTTGCCCGTGAGGAAAAATTACTCGGTAAAAGATTATGCTAAGTTATTTCTTATGGAGATCACGAAGTTGCACAGTGCTCCGGTGTCTATTATCTCAGATCGTGGCCCTCTATTTACATCCTACTTTTGGAAGTCATTTAAAAAGGTTTAGGAACTAAGGTGTGCCTTAGCACCGTTTCACCCGCAAATGGATAGTCAAGCGGAGATAACTATACAAAATTTAAAGGATATGTTGCGATCTTGAGTAATCGATTATGGTGGTAGTTTATATGACCATTTACCTTTGATTTAGTTTAACTATAATAATATTTACCGCTCTAGTGTTGGCATGGTGCCTTTCGAAGTATTGTATGGTAGGAAATGTCGATCTCCTATTAGGTGGTATGAAGTTAGCAAGGGTAAGTTGTTTGGGCCTTATTTAGTTCACCATGCCTTGGAAAAGGTTAAGGTGATTCGTGATAGTTTGAAAACCACTCAAAGTCGCCAAAATTCCTATATGGATGTAAGGCATAGGGACTTAGAGTTTATTGTCGGTGATTGGGTATTCTTGAAACTATCTCCCATGAAGAGAGTGATGTGATTCGGTAAAAAGGGGAATCTTAGTCCCCGCTATGTTGGTTCCTACTTTATTGTGAAGAGGGTTGGCCATGTTGCCTATGATTTGGAGTTGCCTTCTAGTATAAACTCCATTCACTTAGTTTTCCATATTTCTATGTTGCAGAAATGCATGGGTGATCCTTCCTTGGTTGTTCCCTAGGAAGATGTTGGTTTCTCGAAATCTTTGTCCTATGAAGAGGTCCCGGTGAGGATCTGGGATAGGTAAGTTCGCCGAATGAGAACAAAAAAAGTGGCTTTGGTTAAGGTTCTATGGAGGAACCAAAAGTCCAAGGAAGCTACATAGGAGGCGGAAGAGGATGTGAAGTCCAAGTAACCACATTTATTTCCAGTCCCGTAAGATTGTGATGGAGGTATGTATTAATATCATTACTTTGATGTATAACTTTCTAGACAATGGATTAGTGTTCCCAGTATGTGAGTTGAATTGTGTCTTGGTAGACTAGGGGTTCAAGTTCCTAATGCTATGAAATGATGTGTATTTTGTTAGGATGGGTTTAAGTCTCTTGTACTTTAAATTGGTTCATGTCCCTTATAAGTGGTGGAGTAAAGTGTCCAATGTTTTGAGTCGCTCTATATCTTTGATAAGTTGATGGGTTCGAGTCCATAAGTAGTGAGATGATTACGTGTTTGTTAAGTTACGGGTTGGAGTATCAATACCAGTGAAAATAAGTGGTTGATTGACGATGATCATGATATGTGTTGTATTGTATTCTTGTTATGTGCTTATTTGTAACTTGTGTAAAGGTTGGGTTGAGGCATGTTGATGAGTTAACTTGTGTTCATGCTTGCCTTACCCATCATTCGTGGATGAATGATACTAAGTGAAGAAGAATGAAACACCCAAGAATGTGGCCTTGCAAAATTTTTGGTTGATTGGTAATGATCATGATATGTGTTGTGCTATATCCACGTGTGTTGTTTCGAAATTGTGTAATGATTTCCTTGGTGCATGTTGAGGTATTAACTTATATCTATACTTACCTATCAAAGTGGGAGGGAATTAAAACACCTAGACCTTGGACCATTGAGAAAACAACAACCTTGGATGTCTGTGAAGTGGTCACGATTGAAGGGCTTGAGTCGTACCCTTGGTCATAACTCGTAGCCTTCTACCTCTTTCCTTTAGTATCCTAGGCAGTAAGTTAGGGTATTATGTTTTCCACCATATGACTAAGGCCACCCTTTAGTCGTAATCATTGCATACGAGTTGTACACTACTCAATCGTATAGAGCAAAACCTCAAACCTAGTGGACTATTTTGGTTACATGTGATCTATACGAGTTAGGTCACGATTCGTACCCTTTGGATATAACTTATGGGTGTGTTTTCATACCCATAATAGTGTGGTTGACTTAGGGAAATCCTAGGGTATGAGTTTGGGTACGACTCATACCCTAGGACACGATTACCAAGTGACTTGTATGAGGGAGTCATACCCATACACGTGTGGACTTTCCATCTTTTAACCAAGGATATTTTGGTGATTTACCTTTCCTAAAATCCTAAGTAGGAATGAGGTTGGAATCCCTTGTCTAACAAATGGGCATAAGGTTGGAGTCCCTCGCCTTGGTGAATGTGTATGGGTAATGCCCCTTGGTTAAATGATGGTGTGTGTAGATAAAGTCCCTTGTTTAAATAATGGTGTGTGTGTATTAATCCCTTAGCATAATGAATGTGTGTACACGGGTAAAGTCCCCGGTAGAACTATATGTGAATGTGGCTAAAGTTCATGGTGTATTAAGCATGATCAACCTATAAGAGTGGGTGGTGGTAGTCCTACACTTTATGCCTAATTCATGAATTCTTAAACATATTGATGAGCCTTGATATCTTGGATATTATATGGTAGATGTATATGTGTGGATAAGTGTAAGAATGTGATAAAATATGATATATTGATTTGTTGTTGATTGATGATGCTATCCTATCACATATCCTTGAGTTACATACTAGCGTTCCCATCGCTAATCATCTCCAGATGCTACATCCCCATGCGATAGAAGCGCCAAAACATCTTCTTCTTTTCCTGTGCAGTGATTAGATGATTAAGCGGTTTGTGCATTGACTTGAAGGGGTGAGCTTACCTACATCTGAAAGGCCTTTATCTCTTAGTCCTTATCTTTAGAATTGGTCTCTTTAAGACATGGTTTGGCTATAGTCGGGGGCTTGTCAGGATATATACATTTATTGACTTTAGTTGTGTATAGTAGTATTGTCAACAACTATAAACTTAGGCACAATTAGTTATTATTATGAATCTAATATTGAACTTATGATATTAGTTCCACATGTGAATTGGAATTCCTTCGACTCCTATGATATGATGAGGTTTTTAGGTTGTGTTATCGATGCGACCTTTGGTTTAAGTGACCTTGAGGGACCCATACAATATGTCCCGATGTTCAACGCATGTTAACACTCATTTTATAAAGGGTCACATTGTCAGTCACTGTCTATCTAGTTTATGCACCTACATGCCATAGTTATTTTTTTCTTAATTCTGATGCCATTAAGGGATTCTCAACAATCGCATGAGCACATAGATCACACAGTTAATCATAAAAAATTTCATTTGGTTATAAATTTTTCAACCAAAACCAATTAGCACAAAATTATCGAATCCGTATGCACATTGTTCTCCTTATTTAAGCATTACAAAACACACATATACATGCTGGTTTATCATTCAGACTATGGCTTCTGAGTTTTGATACACGACAACCACAAGCTACCGGGAATGTAGTACACCCACTACCCTAATCTAAACCATATGCACTGCCCCAAGTGCATGTAGCAATGTAAAATAGAGATAGAGGACATACTTGGGTGCCTTAGGGGCCAGCTCATAACAAATAATGGGAACCCTCAAATCGGACCCCAATCTCCTCAATAGTAATCCCAGCAGTAGTTGGAATCTTCTCCATAGTGGTGGCACCAGTTATGGTCGGAGCGCTGAGTGGTGGATCAGGCGGTGAAACTAAATCACTGCGCCTTTCAGTATCATCGACATGTCTCGAACTACTAACCCCCACCAACATCTCTTGGACCCTCGTTTCTCTATCCTTATCACTCTTTTTGCTATCTTTCACCATTTTCATAATGTTTTCCTCTTCTGTTCTTGATGAGTGGTAAATTTTTTACTCATTTACATACAAGTTTCTGCACACTATTATGATCTAAAGGTATGAATAAGAAAACTTTGTTAATTGAATGCTCTAATTTCCATTTTTTGCAGGTATAGAGGTGATGAGAAAGAAAAGTGAAATTAAGCTTAAAAGGGATCAACAAGAGAAGAGAAGTGCAGAATCTTGAAAATTGAAGAAGTTCTAGCCTCAAGTACCGCGATTGTGAAATTTGAACTGCGATCATGGTAAGTCAAGATAGTCAAATTCCTGCAATTACGAGAATTTTAGAGCGATCGCAGAACCGCGATTGTGGCCAAACTGAAGTAATCACGACATCTCGGGTTTATACCCAAGGGAAATTGTGTAATTTTATATTACCGACCACAAATCCATTATAAGACAAAAACCCTTTATTATTTGGGACCCATTCCTTTGAGAATTGAAATTGGAGACTTTGTAAACCCTACCAAATTGTGGAAACTTAGTTTGGTTAATTTCTAAATTATTTTTTATTGTAATTGAAGTTGGATATTATATTAATCTTAATCTAAATTTCAATGGGAGCATTGAACAATAAATTTGCTATATTACTTTTCCCTAACTTCATGAGCATCTAAAAAATTTATCTTGGGATTATGTTGATATAAGGTGCAAATAAATATGAGTTGTGATTTATTGGTGTAGATTCTTGGTTATTACTTTTGGGTTTCACTAATTCTTGCTAGATTTAGTTGGGAATTTATGGGTGAAAACTCCAAACTCCAAAAATGGATTTGTGGGTAAAACCCCCCAAATTCTTAAAAGCTCGCATCATTTTTGAAAGAGGGATGTGAGTGAACTTTTGGATGCTATATCATACATGAAAGATGGATATGGGTGACACGACATTAGTGAAAAATATTTAGATTTAGATCATGATCTTTCCATCATCTTAGAAATAAAGGTTAGTTGATAATTATCTATCTCTTTGGCATCTTCCTAGAAATAGGGATGCTAAATTGAGGTATTAGGTGGTTTCACTTTCCATAACCATGAGGTATACAAAAAGATCCATGGGTGATAATTATGAGGTTTGGTTGAAAGATTAGCCCTAAGAATTCCTAATCTATCCTACCCATGTAGTTGATGACTAAAATTTGCACTCAATTATCATGAACCCATCCATTATGTGCTCCTAGGAAGACATAATCCCATAGTGAATTCTTAACAGTAATCATCGTTTTAAGTTGGTATATTGATTTGAGTTTGTTCGAAGAACTTTCCAAGCCAATCCCCCATTTTAATTCATGCATTTCATTTGTTTACACTAGGGGCATACGTTTAGACTCTATAAACATCTATAGGTTTAGAAAACTAAACTCACTCCTCGAGCATTCAACCTCAATGTGTGTTGAGATTTATTGACAATCATTGTCCTATTTCAAAACTAAAATTTAGGTGAGCGTGATCGAAATTGTGTTATTGCCAGGAAGTGAGACTTAGTTTTAACTTGTACGGTGTTTATTGTAGCTTTTGGTTGATTTTTGTTTCCTTGTATGTGATTTGAATAGTGTCCACAACACCATGAGTGACCCTACAAGTAATTTTGGGACTTTTCATGGCCCCCTTTATGGAAAGGAGAAACTCCATGACATTAGACGTGCTAGTACTATCAATATCCCCTCTAATCAAAGAAATGGGGTATTCCGCGCAACGAGTATTATATTACATATGCTTAAAATAAATAGGCTTTTTAGGGGTCAAGCAAATGAGGACCCAAAATTTTATTTGAAGAATTTTGTGGAAGTTTGTGCCTCCTTCGATATTTCTTATATATCACAATAGTCCATACAATTGTGCCTCTTCCCATGTCCTCTAATGGGTAAGGCGCTATTGTGGCTTTGATCTTTTTTCGCAAAGGAAATCACATAGTGGAATGATCTTGCCGTTGTATTCTTAGACTGATACTTCCCACCACCCATGATGTGGCAATTGTGTTACAAAATAACTAATTTTCATCAATTGAATGGAGAACCTATATATGAGGTGTGGGAGAGATTTAATGGGAAGAGTATGCAATGTACCAACCATGAGGTCCTGGAGAAGTTTATTCTATAAATCTTCTACTACGCTTTGTATCAACTAAACAAAATCGTGGTGGATAATGCGGCCGGGGGTTCACTTGTGAAGTTGTCTTATATTGTAGATACAAACTTTCTTGAGGAAGTCACCAAGGAAAATTGGGGGTGGCATACCCGAGACGCCGAGGTAACTAAAGGATCTCCTACCACTTCTTATGTTGATAAAGAGGAAAGGAAGATGGACGAAGGGAGATACAATAGGATGGAAAAAATGATGACACAGTTAGGGTTGCTAATAAATCATATAATGGGTGCACCCACAAAAATGGTAAATGTCGTAGAATTCAAGGGCTATGATGAAGAAGAAGCCAAGAGGCTGGATCAAGAAATTTAGTATTGGGCTAACTATCCAATGGATTCCCGCCCGACCAATCAATGGAAAAGTGGGTACCAAGGTTGGACGGATCATGAAAGACAGTGGGATTGGTGTGATCGTGATCGAGATCATAATTGAAGAGACAAAAAGAGGGAATATGATCGATATGTGCCTCTCCATGACCAAGAAAAATGCAAAGAGTCCAATTTTATTAATCCCAAATAGTTTAAGACCAAGATATGTTAGCAAGGATCTTGATGAGTGTGGAGCGATTAGACAAGATGGTATAGGAATAAAAAGGTGACTTTTCGCAAATCAACCAAACAGTTGTATCCCATTTCTCCTCAATAAAACAATTAGAGACTCAAATCAATCAAATATCTACTCAACTTAATGATAGACAAAAAAAAGGCCTTCCTAGTAACGCTGTTGTGAATCCAAAAAAAGATGCTCTAGTGTTCGTTATTGTTTCTAGGAGTGGCAAAGAACTTGGTGATCATATAGTGGAAGTGAAAAGGGAGGAAAATATTGAGAAGACAAATATCAATAAGAAGTATGTGAATGAATCAAATGATAAGGATCTAAAGTCTCAAGAAGGAAATGAAAAAGAATTGATACTAAGTGAAGAGGTGGAAGATGAAGAGGGTGACTCCAAAGTAGTTGAGAATGATGAAACACAAAGTGATCCGATGGCTACAATAAAGGTTCCCCCTCTATTCCCTCAATATCTCAAGAAGAAGGAGGAAAATGCTAAATTCAAGACTTCCCTTGCTAAGCATAGCAATCTCTCAATTAATATCCCATTGCTAGAGGCAATTCAAGAGAACCCAGGATACTCTAAAATTATGATGAATTTGATATCAAATAAATGTCTTATTGATGGTGAAACCATAGAAATTACCCATGGGTTTAGCACTATCATGACTAGTGCTATAGAGGAAAAGAAAGAGGATTTGGGGGCCTTTAAAATCCCTTGGACCGTAGGGACACATAAGTTCAAAAAAGCGATATGTGTTCTTGGTGCAAGAATAAGTCCCATGCCCTATGAAATATATCACAAACTTGTCTTGGTCACTCTTACACCAATAGTAATGAGTCTATTGATAGCATGCCGGTTTATCAAGAAACCAGTTGGGGTTTTGTTTGATGTTTTCATGAAGGCGGACCGCTTAATTATTCTGGTGGACTTCGCTATTCTTGATCATGAAATTGACCAAGAGATACATATTATCATTGGTAAACCTTTCCTAGCAATCGGAAGAGTTATTGTCAATTGCAGCTAGGAGAAATGAGATTTTGGGTCAGAGATCATGAAGTGTCCTTTTCAGTATGCAAGACCAATAAACAACCCATGGAACTATAAGTGGTGCCCATCATTGATGTTATGGAAATGGAGGTGAATGATGGGTCCCTTGAGGATCCAACTTGAGGAGATGAAGGATGTCATTCCATGATGATAAACAAGGTGTTATGTGGGAGGCAACCCACAAATACCATGAAAGTGGCTCATATACATTATTTTTAATTTAGTAGAGCATATTTTAATTATGTTGTTGATTAATCCATGAATTTAAGGTAGTATGGAGTGTTTGTAATAAGTTTGAGAAAGGCAAAGTGTGTTGCATTTGCATAGTGGAATGAACAGGTGAAGACAGAGGACAAAATTTGGCCTCAGTTACCATGATTGCAATACGTGTGTCACCACGATCGCAGTAGCCATGTGACCGCAATCGCAAAACTCGGACTGCGATTGTGGTCAAGTCAGTTTTAAAAACTGAACAGTCGTCATTTCCCCCCATACTCCTTTCCAATTTTCTCCCAAAATTCTTTTTCTCTTCATTGTGTTTTGATCATTAATGTTTTCCATTGCATCCTCTTTGCATCCTCAATTTGGTATGTAATTAAAAATCCCTCTTAAACAAAGAGAGAAGAAAACCCTAAAAACACCAATGCAAAATTTTCTATGTAGATTCAATTTTCGATCACTATGGCTACTACTTCCAGTGGGACTATCCCACTGGAGGACTTATCTAAGAAGATTAAAGAAAATGTACAAGCTCCAAAATATGTTGAATTACTTAAACCTAAACCATATGTGCATGAAAATATAAGAGTACCTCCAAAACCAGTAGTCATGCTGCATGGCGAATCTTTAATTACGTGGAAGTCTTCAGAGGTGAAGAGTTTGATTATGCAAGAAAATTTACTACATACATTTTTTGGTAAGTTCTCGTATGGCAGGATAGATGTTAATAAGCTGCGAAAACTAATTCCTAAACAATGTTGTATTAAGAGAGATTGTACAATAGGAGTTTTAGATTCAAGGCATATTTTGATTCGTTTGAGTCAACTAGAAGATAATGTACAATTATTGTCCACTTTGGCATATTATGTAAAATCCAGAGATAGGTATTGGAAAATGAGGACACTCAAATAGGATCCATGGTTGGAACCTGATGTTGAAACCACGGTGGGTGTGGCATGGATCTCATTACCAGATCTTCCACCTAACTTTTTTGCTAAAAAATTTATATTCTTGATTGCCTCTACTATGGGCAAGCCTTTGGTCGTGGATATGGCGACAAGGAACCATACAAAGCCAAGATGTGAAAGAGTAAAGATAGGGGTAGATCTAGTTGCTAAGCTGCCATAAACAATTAAAATCAATGGGAAAGATGATCTTACTTGGAACATTAAGTCCAAATAGATCCAAATCCAATATGACCACAAACCTAAGTATTGTAAAGAGTGTTGCTTACAAGGTTATGATGAGGAATCTTGTTAGACTATCCATCTTGAGTTATTTGAGAAGAAGTAAGAACAAAAAGAACATAGGATAATAACAAAGTAGATACGCAGGTAAAACACAAAGTTAATGCCAATGTAGATTCAGAGGACGAGAAAAATCAATGGAGGCTACAAAAAATCAAGTATAAGAAGGATCAATATGGTCATATTATGGGAGAGTTGAAGGACAAGGAGGGGAACATAAAAACAACAAATGCATTTGATGTGTTGGATCATCAAGATAATGTGGAGGAAATAATAATATCAAGCAATTCCAAAAAGCAAGAGAGTACCAAAGACTAGGAAAATAGAGGTTTTAGGAAGACAAATATAGAAGGAGCATAAGTAAAAATCAATGATGACAATGTTAATGAAGCACAACAACAACACTTATACAAGGGAAGAGAGGAAAAGAATTAGAGTCCAGGTAATACCGAGATTTAAATCTCAAACGTTAAGATTGCAGAGCAAAGAAAAATTCAGAAGAGTAGAGGAACCAAAATGAGTCAAGAGAGTTTATGGTGATACATAACAAGTCAGCTCAGGAACAAATACTAGAGAATATTATGCCTCTTGCTATGGAGGTGAGTAATATTATAGAAGTTGTTAATAGTAAGCAAGAAGATCTAGATAAGGAAGACTTGCTAGATAATCTTGAGAAGGTAGAAATAGAAGGAGATTTATCCCCTAATCAGACCAAGTCATTGAATAAAAAGCATAGTAAAAAAACAAAAAAAGCAAAGATGTCAATGCTAGTACAATGCAGACAAGGAGACAAACAACTAACACAACCTTAAAATGAATGCTTTAATATGGAATATAAGGGTTGGTAGCACTCATAAGTCTTTTACAAGGTTGACAAAAATGCACAAAAGGTACCAATTTGGTTTCATGGGTCTTATGGAGCCATCCCAAGAGGGCCAAAATATTGAGGTCTACAAGGAAAGATTGGGAATGCAACATGCAGTAGTCAATATGTCAGGAAAGATCTGGGCATTCATAGAATCAAGAATAGAGTATACCATAGTCAGTGATGAGGAGCAACAACTTACACTTAGACTATAAAATCAACATGCAGGAGGGGTTGTGGTGGTCACATTAATATATGCCAAATATAATCAAATGGAGAGAGTAGTGGTATGGGATTCAATGGGGAATTTGAGAGGTACTATAAATGATCCATGTATTGTAGGAGGGGATTTTAATGTCATAAGGTATGCAAAAGAGAAACTTGGAGGTTTACCTTTGACATTTAAAGAAATAGAAGATTTTAATCACTACATAGACAAT
Source organism: Capsicum pubescens (assembly GCA_030864215.1). NCBI lineage: Eukaryota > Viridiplantae > Streptophyta > Magnoliopsida > Solanales > Solanaceae > Capsicum > Capsicum pubescens. The sequence continues at coordinate 125,571,570 of CM061546.1, read as the reverse complement.
TATAACCTGGAGTAGATTGCCCTCAAGGGGAGAAAGTTTACATGGTCGAATGGAAGAGTTGATTAAGAATGTATATTCAAAAGACTGGATAGGGTCTTTTCTAATGAAAAACCACATGAGTTATTCCCTGTATTGGAGGTGGAAAATTTACCAAGAAGTGGTTTTGATTATGCACCCATGTTACTTTATTGTAATACTAATCAGGAGCATCTGATTAAACCATTTAGGTTCCTTAAATTTTTGCTTCAAGAAGAATCTTGTTTGGAGGTTATTAAGAAAAACTGTAAAGTAGAATATCATGGCAACCCATACATTATTTTTCACCATAAACTAAAGAGGACCAAGGATGTATTGACTAATTGGAGTAAGCAAACATTTGGAAACATTTTATAAGAGATAGATACTCTTGAGGAGGTAAAAAAGATAAAGGAGAAGCAGTTTGATGAGCATCCATTAGGGGAGAATAGGGAAGTATTGTTCAAGGCACAAGATGAGTTGAAAGTGCAGTTAAAAGGGGAGGAAAAATACTAAAAACAGAAAGTTGATTTTCAATGGATCAAAGATGGAGAGAAAAACACAAAGTTCTTTCATGCTATAGTAAGGGGAAGATGGTCTAGACTATAGATCACCAAAATTTAGAATGATGAAGGAGAATGGCTGGAAAATAAGGATGAAATTGCTGAGGCTACAGTATTATTCTATCAGAATCGGTTTCATAAGAAAGAGGATGCTAATGACTTCTTAATATTGGATGCATTACAAACTGTGATAACTGAAGAACAAAATGTTGATATAAAGAGGATACCAACTCTAGAGGAAGTAAAAGTTATAGTGATGGGGCTGAATAGAAATAGTGCTGAAGGTACAAATGGTATAACTAGTGCTTTCTTTTAGGATTCTTGGGACATAATAGCTACTGATCTTTATCAGATAGTTATAGCCTTTTTCTATGGTTATGATCTCCTAAGGTTGATCACACACATAAATTTAGTACTGCTACCTAAAAGCTAGTTGTCAATAATTCCTCAGCCCTAAGACCAATATCACTTAGTAATATTATGAATAAAATCTTTTCAAGGATTATTCATGAAAGACTTAAGGGTATTTTTACAGATATAGTATCTGAGGAACAAGATGGATTTTTTCATGGAAAAAGTATAGCTGAGAACATTTTGGTAGTATAGGAAGTATTTTTTGAAGTAAAAAAGAGAGGGAAACCACCAAACATAGTCATGAAGTTGGATATGATAAAAGCCTGTGATAGGGTGGAGTGTTTTTTTTTTGACAAAAGTGCTTAAAAAGATTGGGTTTTGCGAAAAGATTATAGATATGGTGTTTAGGTTATTGTGAAATAATTGGTACTCTTTATTTATAAATGGACAGCCTAAGGGTTTCTTTAAATCATCTAGGGTTCTTTAATAAGGGGATCCTCTATCACTTACTTTATTTATCATTGCAGCTAAGGTTCTTTCAAGAGGAATAAAAGAACTACTGACTACAAAGAATTTTAAGTTATTTGGCATGCCTAGAGGAAGTCCTAAACTCAACCATCTTACATTTTCAGATGATATGATTATCATGTGTAAAGAAGAGTTGGGGAATTTACAACTGTTGACAACTAATTTGGAGAAATATGAGATGGTGTCTGGGAAGAGAATTATTAAGGAGAAGAGTGCTTTGTATTTTCATGAGAATGTGTCTAATGGAATAGCTGTTATGGCAGAAGAAGATATAGGGATACTAAGAAAGTATTTTCCTTTCAACTATCTTGGATGTCTAGTGTTCTATAAGAGGATTAAGAAGAAGTACTACCAACAAATCATGAACAAGATTAGTAGCAAATTAGAATCTTGGAAGGGAAGGTTTTTATAATTTAGGGGAGAGCTATTTTAAATAGGCATGTGCTGCAAAGTGTGCCCATACATTGCCTATAAGTCAAGAATCCACCTAATAATGTTTTAATTAATCTTCAAAAATATTTTGGAAATTTTCTTTGGAGTAGCATTGTGGAAGGAAAAGGTAGACATTGAGTGGCTTGGTCTAAGATGTGTGTGCCATAAGAGGATGGAGGTCTTGGTTTTAGGGTTCTACATGATGTATCAACAACACTTTTTTATAAGCTTTGGTGGAACTTTAAAACCAAGAAGTCTATATGGAGTGAGTACATAATGAATAAGTACAACAAGAAACTACACCCTAAAGAAGTCATGTGGAAAATAGAGGTGGTACCCAAGTTTAGAAGAATATGCAATAGGTAAGGGATCTTATTGACCATCTTATACTTTGGAGGATAAAAAAGTATATGTACATGTCTGGTATGATAATTGGAGTGGAATATGAGATTTATATTCGATTATAGAGGTAAGACGGGAATAGGATTATAACTATCAGAGATTAAAGGACTTGACAAAGGATGGGCAGTGGGATATACAACTACTAAAAGAATTATTTACTGAGGACATAGTGGATCATATAACACAGATGGTGAATGTTCCTCAAAAATCAGTGCAGAAAGATAAGGCAGTATGGATAATAGAGGCAAGAGGGAAGTTAGTGTCAAATCATCATGGCACTATGTTAGGTAGAGAGAGAATCCTAATGAGTTCTACAAGAATCTTTGGATTAAAGGTTTACCTTTCAAAATAATATTCTTCATATAGAGAATATGGAAAAGGAATATTGAAGTTGATGATACTATAAGGAGATAGGGAGTGGAAGGTCCTTCTATATGTTGGTGTTGACATAATCCAACACAGTAGATAATGTCTCATATGCTGCTGAGATCTTATTATGCTAACAGGACTTGGTCCTATTTCTCTTCTTTTGTAGGGATTAATATACAGGGATTGAGTCTTAGGAATGCAATATATACATGGTGGAATATAGATGTGAAGACAAGGGAAAAAGTATATTATAGAGCAGTGCTAACTATGATAATATGGGATCTTTGGAGAAGAAAAAAGGCACTGAAGCATGATGGGAAGGAAGTATTAGTACATAAGATGATAATAAATGTTACCAGACATTTAAGGATGTTACTTAAGGTGAGAAAGACTACACTAGAATTCTTAGGACATTGTCTAGGCATTACACAGCAACTCAGTCAGTTGAAACCTAGAATTAAGGTTATAACTATACTATAGGAGCCCCTACAATCTAGATGGGTTAAATACAATATAGATAGTCTTTCACAAGGCAATACAGGGAGAATTTCTTGGGCATTTTGTCTAAGTGATGAACATAGTGACCTATTATATGTAGCAGGGGTAGCTATTGAGGACAAAGAAAGTATGGAAATAGAGGTACTAGCTATTTTAAATAAAGCTAAACATTGCAACACATCAAGTCAAGACAGAGTGATCATACAGACTGACTCACTACAAATGAAGAAGATGCTAAGCAAGGAATATAAAATACCATGGAAGGTAGAAGATATTATAATGCAAACATGGAGACTACTTTCAAACAAGCAGGTGCAAATTGTTCATATGTATAGAGAGGGAAATCAACTTGTAGACTATTTAGCTAACATGGCAGTGGAGTAGAATTCATTCATATATACAACATTTCATCAACTAACTAGGACACCTAGAAGGATACTCAATAGTGATAAGTATCAGTCATCTTATCTGAGGCTAGCAATTACACATAATTACACAGACTACATAGGCTAGTACAGTTCATTCACATTCATTTGTACATTCTAAGATAGGGAACAAAAAAGGGGAAGTACTACTTATCCTAAGTAACCATCCAAAAAAAAGGACTCTCAGTAGATCAGGGGGTCAATCGTTAGATTTTCAACATATACAACTTGGGATCTTGGCATCATCCCGTTACCAGTAGGTATGTGCATCTTATTATCTCCTTCCCTTCAATAACTAGTTAATAAGATCTCTGTTAATTAGTAGTTTACATAGAAGCATTAACACAAAAGAAGAATAAAGCTTACCAGGAATGTATGCCAGGCCTCAGCGGACTAGACATTACATTTTTGTACCAAAAAATTGTTCACACACCTTTGTACTGGAGATATCAACTGATATAGGAAGGAAGATAAAGTTAAGCGAGATCTAGTTAAATTAGCTGGAACAGAAAGTAAGGAAATAACTTACTCTTGTAGCTAGAGAAACGTCCATCATAGCTATACCAAGGAACAAAATCTATTACCCAAAGAAGGAGCAACTTGAGCTGAAGGTTGATGAAGAAAGCCATAGAAAAAAGAGTAGAGGTGGAGAGGATTTTTGTGAGTTGATCTCAACTCATTTAGGAAACCTTACACATTTTAAGTGCTCTTTTGGTGGACTGGGTCATGGTTTGGTCCTACTCAGTTGTTTTTTAGTTTTTGATTTTGTTTTTAGGATTGGTTGGCCCATGATACGCCCAAATTACAACTCTCGTTAGAAAGTGTAAACGGTCGCTGTCAAATATAGAACCCAACTGGGTTGGGTGTCGAATCCCACAGGGAATACTATGATCACTAAGTATTGCGATTATTATTAGACTGTTGGTCGAAGGTTCCAAGATAAGGGGGTTTTGGTTTAAGTGCACAATAATACTATTAGTGTAACGAATGAGATGATATAAGTTATAAGATTTGATCATAGAGGATGATAAGTTAGGGTTATGTCCACCTTGTAGTTTCTACTTCTCTTTTAACTATGGGTAATACGGAGTTTATACATGCATGCACTTATAGAGAGTTGTATTCTAATTCTAAATCCAAGTGTTTTTCAACCATCAAGGATTTATTCACCTTAGCTTTCTCGAACCTAAAGTGTATAACAAATGGTACGAATTCTCCAAGAAGTTAATCCTGCTAGGGCATTAACATGTAAAATAGAGGTTGGAAACCCTATTTTCTCGTCACACTCTCTTTTCCAAATAGTAATTTTTCTATCGAACAAATTATTATTATAATGGTGCATTCTCTATGTTTGCAACCATGAGAATTCAATTATAATGAAGAGAGTAATGATATAAGTGCATTACACATCATAAATTCACAAACCCATAGCAATAGAGAGTATACTACAAGGTTTCCATAACCCTAACAGATAAATTTAGCTACTCATGAATACAATAGAAATCAAAATAGACATAATCATCATACCAAAACGTAGAACAATCTCGGCGATGGAGATGACTAGCGACAATAAGAGAGGAACGTGTTTCTCTCTCTCCGTTGCTCAAGCTAAGCCGTTTTCTGCTTTCAAAAATATTACAGAATCTGAATTATGTGAATAATAATCCCTAAAAATTCAGCAATAATGCTTTTAATAACATCCTTCTCTGATAAATTTCTACTGCATCCTTAACTATTTAAAAATATTGTGTTTGCCCGGGAAAAAGTTTCCATACATCACATTCAGTCCAAAAGCTGCTTTCCCTTTTATGTGAAGTTTTCCTTTGCTGTCCACAGGTCCCCAAAGTGCTGAAATCTTCTTCATTAGTACCTGAAAAGCATGCTAATCACATAGGTCAGCTCACTTACTTAAAAATGGACTAAAAGTGCAAGACTTATGTATTTTATCCTCAAAACTTAGCTAAAACATGGGTAAGTTATGGTGCTTAGACGTATAAATACGCCCAACATCAGCCCATTCACGTATTGTTAATTTGATTATTAATAAAATCTAAATTAAACCCAAAAAAAATCAAAATCCTTCTTTTGCATATGTTTGTAGGCTATAGAACTCATCCTTTTGGAATGGCCTAAAATTGTGTTTAAATTGCCAAAACCTTGTTTAAATAGATGTGCATGTGTGGTTAGCTATTTAGTTGGTTTGTATAATGACGGGGAGTCTTGAGTACCCAAATTTTGTCCAAATTTGCTAGGATTAGTGCGTACACACCACATGCTCGATTAAATTCCTATATGACTGCAATGCTAAATTTATCCATGTTCCAAGGGCATAATCAAGCACCTAGAGGCTAGGTTTCATATGTATAAGGTTATTTCTTGATTTGAAACATGATTTGGCCTTGAAAATAGATATTTAAGTTTTTGAAAATTTGGCCCGATTTTAACTCAGATATAGAGATAGTAGTCATTGTATCCCCGCTATCGCAGCACAGTGACCCATGATCATTATATCTGAGGCTAATTTCCAAGCTGGACCAAAAATTCTGCACTTTTAATTCTTGCTCAAAACCCACCAAGAAACCATCCCGTGAGATCAATTGTACAACATAACATAGTTTTTGCATGCAAATGTTACTGATAAGTGTTTTGATATTGTTCTAAGGATTTCTAGGTTTATATAATGGGAGATTATGACCAAACTCATGTCATGGCCCCTTAATGCCACAACCTATACTACGGTGATCTCCCAAAGACAAAACTTGTTCTGGGGAAGAGCATATATTTAGAAAAGGTGCCAGAAAAGCTTCTAACATTATATAATAGACTCATAGTCACTGGGTGTAGGTTCTTTGACCTGGATCCTTATCGGCAAATGAGTAATGAGTAAGAGAATTTTATGCTAACCTTAGTGTGGTATCTCTCTCAGACCCAGTCATCAAGATCTGAGGAAAAAAAGTAAACTTTGGATCTAAATAGATAAATGGCATATATGGTTTCCTTAATTTAGATATGGCTCAATTTTAGGCAAAGAGGTATGAACCTGGGAATTGGATGGTTGAGAAGTTGTACCCTGGCAGTGAGATTCATTGGGCATCCACCAAGAAGGGTATATCAATGAATGATTTCACAACTGAGGACCATATTTGGTTGACCACTATTTATAGCCGACTTCTCCATGCACCATATGACTGTTGTTCAAGATATGCAGTCTCAGATGGTTGCTTGTATACTGACATTATTTCTTTGAATGTTGTTGAGATTGTGATCTCAAACATAAAGTTTTTTAAGATCCATGATAGTACTCACCTCTGATTCCATTCTTTGATTACTGAGCTATACAGGAGAGTCGAGATTAATAAATACCCTAGAGATACTAGGGTTCACCCAAACACCCTCATTTATCCTTTATTTTAGGTAAGAAAGTACATAGAAAGAGTAAGAAGAGAAAGATAAAGTTAAGCAAGTCGGCATATGAGGATACAGAGTCTTGCAGGCCCTCCACATCCAACCCCATTGATAAGATCTCAATGGAGAGCGATAAACAAGTTCGTAGTAGGATTACCTCAAGATCGGGTGAGCCTTTCACCACCCAACATTCGTATGTGGTTAAGTCTAATTGTGAGAGGTACTTAGAAGATCAGAGGATGTAGGGAGGAACTAATTCTAGGGTTAAGAGGGACTATACATCTTTAGGAGAGTCTCACATAGATCTTATGAACTCACATAAGAAGATGATGGGGACAAGTTCTTCACCAGGATATAGAAGGGGGTGAAGGACTTTTTAAGGTCCTAAAACCTAGAGTAGACTTCTTTATTCCAAAGTTGACAGTGATGATTAGGCCCCACCTGAGTGGTCCGGTTATGATGATGCTAGAGATGATGAGAATTCTGAGGGAAACAACAACTCTTGATACAGTTACAAGGAGTATCCCTTTTCTCTCTTTATGCTTTATTGATTATGCAGTGAGGTCACCGTAAGCTTTTTGGTTGGGGGTGCCTATCTCCATTTTCATTCATTTGGTCCATAGTATTGAGATATTTTTTGATGTTTTGATGTTGATTTGGATGATTCTTATTTTTATTTTTGGGTTGTAATTTTTGGGCGCTCTAATGGTGCCACATTTCATAGATTAGTTGCTTTTTAAATTTTTAGTCTTTATTTTAATCATGTTTTATATTGATATCAAATAATTATTTCCCTATGATAGATTGAGTAATGACATTCTTAAGGGAAAATTATCGTGATTAGGTTTTGAGCCATGGATACAGAGGGAGTCTGGTTACCTATAGCATCAGAGCTATAAATACAAGGGAAATCAAAGTACCTATGGAATTTTGGATTCACGATCACCCTTATACATATGGTTAAATATGAGTTTCCATATGGTTTTCCATCATGAAAAGCTTAAATGTGAGACGACAACATGGTTTGGTGCTATAAATAACAAATTGTGTGTGGTGCAAATGTGAAGCAAACACCCCCTCCATCCAAAATTTTTTGAAAATTAAGAGCATGGACGTGAATAATTTTGTAGCAGTACTTTACCTCTTTTATTGACTTGAAGTATTTAGCTTGTACAAATTAGTTAATACTCCCATTTGCCTCGAGTAGGAAGTGCAATTGAGCCTTATAAAAAAGCTTCCATGCCATGTGCGGTGAGTATATTTGTCTAAATCTCATGTATACTTGTACCATCTAGAATTTTCCTGTTTAGTCTCTCAAAGCTAATTGTGATTACACTTGGTTGGTGAAATTATCTTAGGCCATCTTAGTGAATATTAGGAGCCCACTTTAGCCTAAATAGCCTACCCATACATAGAATATTATGCTTAGTTATGCTTTTTGAGCCTTCAAGACTTTCCTTGGAAACCACATTAAAAGCCTTACACCATTCAAAGTTTTTTTTTCTTTTGAACCCTTCCCTTCTTGAACTTGGAAAATGAAGATTGAAGCCGAATGCCTAAGTTTGAAGTGGTACGGTTTGAAGAGATGACCTTGGGACATGATAATATAAGTTGATGCCTATGATGCTAAGAAAAGAAAGAAATTAAAAAGAAAAAGAAAAAGAAAGGAATCATCATCAGAAGGAATAGCATGGAGTGCATAAGAAATAGTCAAAAGAAAATTCTTTAAAAGAATTGGGTAAATCAACGTAGCAAAAGTAGGCATGTGTAAATTTTGGTGACAAATGAAGTGGTCCATTGTAAAAGTTAGGTTAAATAGTGTGATGTAGATTTTCAAGTAGGTTGTAGTCACTTTGTACCCATATGATATCATACCCTTTCCAAAACCTACATATCAAGCTTAAAAAAAGTCCTTTGAGATCTCTAACTAAGTGTAGTCATTATAGTGGCGATTAAAAATAAGGGCAAGTATATGGTATGTTACTTGTTAGCATTAAGGGAGTCCTTATGAGAGTGAGTGTTTTCACTTAAATCCCTTATTTCATAGTAGAAAATTTGGTGTATGGGATTTCTTTCTCGTGAGGAGGCATGTACACTAATTGAGGTGGGTGAAATTGTCATCTTTTAATAAATGAGACAAGGGATTATAGTGGAGTTGCTTTTGATAGTGAGTCACTTATATAGAGTTAGTAATTGTTGTATTGTAGTTCTTTAAAGTCCTTTGCACATTTTAAGTTATATTTCCTGTTGAGGGGAGTCGTGAGAATATTTTTGCTGATGTTTTAGAGCTACTTGTGGTGTTAATTGAGTTGGAAGTCATTGTGATAATTTAGTTGTATAAATGGGCTTAAATTTACATTGTCTCTTTAAGTTAGAAGTAGTATTGCTTGAGGGAAAGAAATGGTTTATGTAGGGGTGTTGATGAGTGGTAAATTTACCACTTATTTATTAAATTCCAAATTCGTGCACACTACTATGATTTAAAAGTATGAGTGAGACAGCTTTGTTAGTTGAATGTACTAATTTCTATATTTTGCAGGTATACAGGTGATGAGAAGGAAATAAATAGAATTGAGTTAAAAGGGATAACAAAAAAAGAGTAGTGCAGAAGTTGGAATACGTGAAGTAGGTCTAGCCTCAGGTGCCGCAATCGCGGAGTGAGAACCGTGATCATGGTAAGTCAAGATAGTCAAATTACTGCGATGGCGAGAATTTTACTATGATCGCAGAGTCATGATTGCTGCCAATCTAGAGCGATCATGGCATCGTGAGTTTATACCCAAGGGAAATTATGTAATTTTATATAGCCGACCTCAAATACATTATAAGGCAAAACCCCTTTCTTCTTTGGGAATCATCACTTTGACTATTGAAATTTGGAGACTTTGTAAACCCTACCAAATTGGGGAAACTTAGTGTGGTTAATTTATAAACTAGTTTTGGTTGTAATTGAAGTTTGTTATTGCATCACTCTTGATTGAAATTTCAATGGAAGCATTGAATAATCAATTTGGTAAATTTCTTTTCCCTAAATTTATGAGTAGCTAAATAATTTATCTTGGGATTATGTTGAAATAGGGGACAAATATGTATGGGTTATTATTTATTGGTGTAGATTCTTGGTTATTAGTTATGAGTTTCACTAATGCTTGCTTGATTTAGTTGGAATTTATGGGTGAAAACCCTAAATTACCATAATGGATTTGTGGGTGAAAACCCCAAATTGTCAAAAGCTCACATCATCCTTGAAAGAGGGATGGGAGTAAACTTTTGGATCCTATATCATCCTTTAAAAAGGGATATAGGTGACAAGGCATTAGTGAAAAATAGTTAGATTTATCTCATTCTCTTTTCATCATCTTAGTAATAAGGGTAAGTTTATAATTAGCTAGATCTTGTGAATCTTCCTAGAAATAGGGATGCCCAATTGAGGTATTAGGTGGTTTTGCTTTCCACATCCATAAGGTATCAGAAAGGATCCATGGGTGATAATCTTGAGGCCTGTTTGAAAAATTAGCCTCAAGAACTCCTAACCTAGCCTACCCATGTTGTTGATGACTAGAATTTGCACTCAATTATCATGAACCCATGTATTATTTTCCCCTAGGAATACGTAATCCCAAGACCTATCCCATAGTGAAATCTTAACCATAATCATTATTTTAAGTTTGTAGCTTGATCTGAGTTTAATCGAAGAACTTTACAAACCAATCCCCCCATTTTAAATCATACATTTTATTTGTTTACACTATAGGTAAACATTTAGACTCTATCAACACCTATATGTTTTGAAGATTAGACTTACTCCTCGAGGATTTGACCTCAACATGAGTTGAACTTTATTGACAACGATCATCCTAAATCAAAACTATGGTATAGGTGAGTGTGATTAGTACTCAACCTCTTTAATGTCTTATTTTTATTCTTCTTTTTATCCTTTTTTCGGCTTTAATTCCAACACTCTAAATGTTTTTGACCTCTTCTTTTGAATGGATCTCCGTAATTATCGGTATGTGGAAATGTGGCCTCTCGTGTAACTCTTTCACCAACTTTTTTATCTCGGCTATTTCAGCTTGAACTCCTGTTAAATTAGGAGCTTGAACACCACCAAGCTAGTGAGTTAGCCTCAACTCAAAAGCATCAAACCTCTTTTGTACCCTTTTTCTTTGATCATCAAGTCTGCTATCAACCCAAGGTTTTACTTTCGTTTCTATGAACTGCACCATTTTATCCATTGTGCTCAATCTTTTTATAATATCATTCTATACAAACTGTGTAATGACCACATAACCTATTGGAACTGATTTATACATGGATGGATGTGGTGTTGCAGTTTTTGGGGTAGTAGGAGTACTGGATGTAGTAGTTGTATTAGAAGGTCGGGCCTCAAATGCCCCCCTCAACAGGAGTATCCTTTATGAATCTAGCATCTGCCATACTTGCATCCATATTTCAAATATCCTCAACTAGCAATATCGCTCCTTGTTTTGCCTGCCTAGTCATAGGTTTCACCGCATTATGAATCAACCCTAAGTCATTGGTGTTCTTTGGATCAATATATTTATCTCTTTCTAGAAGTTTTGGCCCTCTGCCTCCAAGAATATCTATGTCAACAAACATGGGAATGCTAGAATCACTTTCTCATATCTCACTGTTCGGTCAAGTATCTCTCTAGAAGTAAACTGCACCACACTGAACTCATACCCAGACATGAGTCCTACTATAAATGTTGTGCAGATAGGACTGAGAATATTATCCCATCTATGGGGCATAGTCTATGTCCAAAAAGATTCCACCATACCTTTGGCTCGAAGTTCAGTGTGTGTTTGGCAATCTATTATGAATTCACTCCTGGACCGCCAACTACCCAACTTGCTTCTTCTCTATCGGTAGCAATAATATTCGCTATCCACCAGAAATAAACTATCTTATCTGTTATAGCTATTTTTTCCTTGTTAGTTTGCGCAGTTATTCCATGCGGTACTCAATTTTAGTTGTATTCACTGGTTTTGAAATCAAGTCTATGAAAAAAATCTCAAAACAGTCCTCGGGAGATGTTCACCGCAATGCCTCAAATAGTCAAGGAAGTCATTTACTTACCACCCTTCCACAAGTAGTCTTGTGGGTATTGCCTCTTCATCTCCCCTGTATAGACCGCTTAGAACTCCCGCACTAATGCAGGGATAAATTTCCCAGAAGCTGAAGTCATCCACTAAAACTAATATTATTGAAATCGAGTCTTAAATTCAGGCTTTTTAGACATGCCTCCTATAGTCAATCTTATCTCCAGGTATATACCCTACTTAGGGTTACCTGTGGCTTGTTTTATTACCAATCCATCATTATAAGTATCTTGCATTCTTTGGTACCCCCACTGTTCAACGATGGGAATTGGAGCATCTTCAATGGATAATGGGATTTGAAGTTGTAGTGATGGTGGTTGAATGTCAATCGGAGTCACATGCTCCTCACTGCCACTCTTATAAATTTCTTCTCCAGAACTAAAGTCAACCTCTCGTGGTTGCCATCTTCTTCAAAGAGAGATTTGACTTATTCATTATCATTGTCATTATCTTCTTAATACTGGGGCAGTGAATGGGGTAGTGAGGTGCAAGGATTTTTCCTTCTTGGACCTATTGAAGGTATTTCTTCCTCAGTAGCTACTTTCTTTCACCGAGGTCGTCTCTCCATTATCTCTGTCTCCCCTTTACTGGGTATTTTATAAGGTCACCGCTCGATTCTTTGGTGTCTTTATTCCTTAAGTGGTAATCAGACTTTGGGGATGATTTTTTCGTGGAAATCTTATTTGATGTTTACTTTGATGATGAATCACCCTTTGGAGCCATTTGAACCTGTTTGCATAAGATCAATTAGTGAATTCTATGAAGAGAAAAGAAAAATAAAAAAAATCGGTATCATTATGCCTTTACTAGACTCATTACGATTGAGAGGAACAAGTTGTAAACACAGTGTATGACTCATTTAGATGGGTCATAAGATAGACAGTTGACAAATCATTATTTGCTGGTCAGGTTATGAGTTCTCCCAACTAGTCGTAATGTTAGTTTACAACTCATCACCAACACTCGTAAAGAGATCAGAATCGTATCATACTATGCATAAATTTCTTTAGTCAGTTTGACTCCTATCTATGAGTTATAAAGATTGGCTACGACTCATTTAGGTGAGTCAAAATGTCACCAGAACCCCCACTCTTCAAATCCTCCATGTTATCAATAGTTATGAGTCTCATAATGATTCATTAAGTGTCTTTACGAGTTGTTAGGAATCCTGTATCAAATGTAAAATGGAAGTTTAGACTAGTTAGTTCCAATTATCAATCAAAACACAACATTAAGATTTATGTATTCATTCTAATACTCTATACATTCATTGCTAACTAAATTTTAGGGCACAAGTCCAAATTTCCATTTCTATTATCTTTTTACCAACATTGGTACGAATAGGGCTTTAGCACAATTACTTGTAAATTTTTCATTAAGAAAACTAAGTACACATATATACTCAATGAATAAGTTTAGTATATATAAAATCAAAGAATAAATCACTTACTTATTTGCTAAAAACTCTGATTTCTTAGCTTCAAACAATGTTAAGCCCTAATCTTTGTGAATTTCGTGCTATAGGAAGATTGGACTCGATCAATTTTGCATTTTTGGAGTGAATGTGAAATGCTTTGAGTTTTTCTAGTCAAGAGCAATGGGGGGAGTTTGGGTATTTACGTTTTGGGTGCCCTTTTATTTTAATTTGCCATTTGGGGTCGAGTCAACCTGCGATGCCTAAATTGTCAAGCTTGGCTATGAGTCTTCATTACAAATCATAACCATTTCTTACAATTTTTGAACTCTTTCCATAAAGTATTAGAACCCTACCTGGGTCCCCCTAGTCATTACTACTCAAGGTGATGAGTTGTAGACAAAGGCTACGACTTTTATATAGAGTCGTAAAGACTCAAGAGAACAAATACTTAAGTGGTCGGAGTTCCAGGTCTATCCAAATCTTTCTTATGAGTTGAGGTGTTTAATTATGACTCGTAAAAAGCCTGTATGGCCTGATATCAGCAACTTTTCTGGATGACTCATGCACAATCCACTCCTGCATACTGAACATACATGTTAACCTATATTTTTATAAGTACAAAACATGGGTTGCCTCCCGTGAAGCGCTTGATTTAACGTCGTGGAATGATGTGGCTAGGTTGGATAATCAGACATCACTAACCAACCCTATGTGTTCCCTCCCATATAGCGCTTGATTTACCATCGCGGCACAACTTAGTTTCCTTTGCTACTCAAACTCACCTAGGCTCAAATCCTTAATTACCTTAACTTTTTTTATGTAGCCCATATAGTGCTTTACACTTTTCCCATTCACTTTGAATGGGGCTTCCCTATCATGCTTCAATTCTAAATCACCATATAGAAAAACTCTCATAATAGTAAATGACCCATACCATCTAGACTTTAATTTTTCTTGAAACAGGCAAAGTCTTGAATTATACATCAGTACCTTGTCACCTGGCTCAAATACTCTTTTCTTGATTTTTTTGATAATAATACAGCTTCAAATTCTCCTTGTAAAGTGCATAACTCTCATAATCCCAGAGTTGAAATTTGTCCAATTCATTTACTTTACTCAGTCTCTCCTTTGTTGTATCATGTCATTAAAAGTTAAACTTCTTCAATGCCCATAGTGCTTTGTGCTCAAGTTCAATAGGAAAGTGACATGCCTTACCATACACTAACTGATACAGAGAAGAACCTATGGGGGTCTTGAAAGCTTTTTGGTAGTCCCATAAAGCATTATAAAGATTCCTTGACCAATCAGTCCTATTGGCATTTATAATTTTTTTCAAAATAGACTTTATCTCTCCATTGGACACTTCAACATGTTCATTAGTTTGAGGATAATAAGGTGTTTCCACTATATGCTTTACCCCATATTTCTTAATCAAATTTTTGAACAGGCGATTTCAGAAGTGTGACCCACCATCACTAATGATTTCATGTGGTATGGCAAATCGAGAAAAAATGTATTTCTTCAAAAAGGTGGTGACACTTCGTCCTTCATTATTGGGAAGTGCAACCACTTTCACCCATTTAGGCACATAATCCCCTACCAAAAAAATGTACTTCATACCAAAGGAGCTCATAAATGGACCCATAAAGTTGATTCCCCATACATTAAAAAATTCTAACTCCAGAATGGGTGTCATAGGGGGTCCATGACATCTAGAGATATTCCCTTGACACTGCATTGGTCACAGGCAAAACCGAAGTCATAAGCGTCTTTGCATATCATAGGCGAGTAGTACCCATATTGCAAGATCTTGTGGGCTATGCGGGTTCCTCGATGGTGAACCCCAACTGGTGAAGCATGACAAACATTAAGAATGCTCATCATCTCCACTTCAGGGATGCATCTACAAATAACTCCATCCGGACAAATTCAGAATAAGTAAGGTTCATCTCAAAATAACTTCCTTACCTCATGCATAAATCTCTTTTTCTGTAAGAAGGACAGATATTCTGAATGATATCACTAGCTAGGTAATTTGCGAAGTTAGCAAACCAAGGAATTAGTTCTTGCGATGCTATAAAAATCTTCTCATCTAGAAAAGTATCATCAATGTCAAGCCCATTCCCTACTTTCTACATAGTTTCCTTTTCAAGTCTGGACAAATGATCAATAACTTTATTTTTTGTACCCTTTTGATTTCTTACCAAAAAATCAAACTCTCGCAACAAGAGAACTCGATGAATCAATCAAGGCTTTGCATATCTCTTTGCCATCAAGTATCTCAAAGCTACATGATGCACAACAACCTTATTTCAAATCAGATAAGACCAAAATTTCTCAAAGGTAAACACCACAACTAGTAGCTCTTGTTCAATAATAGTATAGTTCTTCTAAGTAAGGTGTAATGCCTTGCTGGCATAGTAGATAGGGTGCATGATCTTTTTTCTCCTTTGTCCTAAGAAAGAACTTAGATCCACACCACTTTCATCACACGTTATCTCAAATGGCACAGACCAGTCAGGAGAATCAATGATAGGTGCTGACACCAGTCACTCTTTTAAGCATTCAAAACCTTTCAGACATGCTTCATCAAAATCAAACTTCACCTCTTTATCAAGAAGCTTGCACAAAGGATTAGCAACCTTTGAGAAATATTTGATGAATCTCCTATAAAAACCTACATCTCCCAAAAAGTTTTGAATTCCCTTAACTAAAACTGGTAGTGGCAGCATCTGTATCGCTTTAATTTTTGCCTTGTCAACCTCTATGCCTCTTTTTGAGTTCTTATGCCCAGGCACAATTCCTTCTTTTACTATAAAGTGGCATTTTTCCAAGTTAAGTGCCATATTTCATTCTTCACATCATCTTAGAGAAATGGACAAGTGTACCAAATAACCATCAAAAGAGTCACCAACTACAGAAAAATCATCCATGAATACTTCAATTATGTCTTCTACCTTGTCAGAGAAGATGGAAATCATGCGTCTCTAAAGTATGTCTAGAGAATTCCACAACCCAAATGGGATTTTATTGAATGCAATGATCCTATATGGGCAGGTAAATGTTTTCTTCTCCTAATCTTTAGGAGAAATTGTGATATGATTATTCCCTAAATAGCTATTAGAAAATAATATTAGCCCCTTCCCGCAAGTCTATCCAACATTTGGTCCATGAAGGTCATTGGGAAGCGGTCCTTTTGGTTCCATGTTTTCAAATTCCTATAGTCAATGCACACTCTCTAACCTGTGACTGTTCTCACTAGAACAAGCTCATTTTTCTCATTGGCAATACTGTAATGCCACTATAAGACCCCATAAGATCCTTACTCAATTCAGCTTACTATTAATTATTAGAGGGGTCCAAAATTTAGAAAAATTTCACAAAGTGTTAAGACTTAGTCATTTTCAATCCTCTTACACTTTGATGATTTTAATTCTGACCTTTCCAGCCTTCAAATGTCAATTTTTGAGTTGAGTCATAATCGGGGTGGTTAATAGAATATCTCGGGTAAGTTTTGGATTTTTGGATAATGTTTGAAACCTTTTTCGATGTTTCAAAATAGCAAGTCAATGCGATATGGCCACGACGCATTGCATAGCGCATTGGTAGGGAACAACGCGGTGCGTTGCATATCTCGTTGGTAGAGTAACATGGCACGTTCCTTATCTCATTGGTAATACAATTTAATTTAATGAATTTCTGGTCCATGAGGGTATTTGAGTCTTTTTCCTTCACCCAATTGACCCATAACATGAGATTAAGTGTCCCAAAAGGCATAATTGGCCATTTAATTTACAAACTCTATAAAAACAAATCTTCCTCTCTTAAGAACAAACCATAACCTCCACTCAAGAACACCAAAACTCTATTCCATTGTCTTCAAAATAAGCAAATATAAAAGTTTCCTAATTCAAGAAGTTGAAAAAATCTTCAAGATCATCCCCAAGGCTTACAATTCAAGCTTTCATCCATCAAATCAAGCCTATTAAGGTATGTGGGGTTATGAACAAGGGTATTCTTTAACCCTTGTGCGCAAATTGCATGATTTTAAAATTTTATTTACTTGTTTTGATGTATGTGAATTCCATGAGATTTAAAGTTTTAAGTATATCAAGCAGTGCGTATGTTTATGTTTTTAACTTACGAGATTTATATTATAAATGATATTGCACTATCTTGACTTGTATTTTTGAAGTATTTCAAGAATTATATTGAGGATCAAGTTTTGGTATGAATTGCAGTGAGTTTAAAGCATGAATTTTAAGCCCTAAGTTTGACTATTGAGGCTTCAAGAAGATTATACTTTTAAGTATTCTCTGATAAGCTTATATAAAGATTTTAATAAAGAATTAATCTTTTCATCTTAAGCTATGATAAGGAATCCACATTATTCATATAGTTTATGATTTAAAGAAAAGATAAGCATAACTGTTTTTCATAATAAACCCTTTATGCTATTTTAAGGTGAATTTCCTAAATACAGAGCATATAAGTAATATGGGAGTAGTATTTAGCACCGAGTTGGGTATGAGACCAAGGTAACATTCCCTATAACTATGAGCCATCGTAGATTCAATTCCCAATATGGGTTAAGTATAGTCATCTAGTTAGGTTTTATTTTGATGAAAAGGGTATAACAACTCTCCCAAAGTGTGTAAGAGACATTGGAATACATGATAGCTAACATGGTTTATGCTGGTTAGAAGAACCACCCAAAAAAATGAGTAACAGTACATCTTTTAGAACTAAGTGTTATGGCTCACAAGATTTATATAATACGCTTTATTATTCATGATTTATGATTTTCATCTTTCAGTTGTTCATGCTCAAGGTGAGTCATTTATACTTTGTATGCATCATTTAAAACTTTTATATGAATATTGAGTTACTGTTTTACTTATATATTCACCCCCCCCCCCCACACTCAGTACATTCAAAAAGTACTAATCTACATATATGTCTATGTGCTAAATTGTCTTATAATGTAGGTTGTGGTGCTCAGTTCTTGTAGCGTGATTGATTTCGATCATCTCTACCTATATCCCAACTTTGGTTAGTCCTCATTGTTCACAAACCCATTTTTATTCGACTTTAATATTGATTAAGTGATTTAGTCATTTTGTCTTCAGTTTAGTTAGAGTCAGTTCGAGTTTGTCCCAATAGCTCTTAAGTTAGAAGTAGAAACTTGTCCGACTATTTTTTATTTTGGATTTCACGTATTGGTTTTAAGATTTTGAAGTTACGACTTTCAGTAAGATATTAATTTAGTTTTAGTTAAGTCCTTAATTTAGTTATTTCGAGATTTCATATGTCAAGTTTATCTTTATTATGAGTTTCAAAGTTGTTACAAGGCTTAAAGAGTTAGCATGGGACTACTTGCAGTCTTGAGCATGGTGTGACATCTAGGGTGTATTATTGGGGCATTAAAAACTCGGTATCAGAGCCTAAGGTTTATAGAGTCCTATGCAGTCAAACAAGTAGTGTTACGTAGAGTCTTGATCATGGGTGTGAAGCGTGCCACATTCTAAGCAAGAGGCTATGAAACGATTAAGAATTATCCTTTTCTTTCATGATCTATCATTCTTATACTTGTCTCTATCTTCTTTAACTCATGCTTTTACGTGACAAAATATGCTTCCTCGCTGAGCCAATGCACGCAGAAATAGTGACCAACCACCAGTACAAGCCAACCCTCTAAATTAGAATGTGTATCATGCTAAATTTAGGGATGTCTTTCAGGTGTTGGCCGAAGATTTGACTGCCAATGTTCAGGGTAACCATCATGTTGCAGTCCCACTTCAGCATAATGGTGATTTAGCTGTACCCAGAATTCGTGACTTCATGAGAATAAATTTGTCTAAGCTCTTTAGGTTAAAGGTTAATAAGGATCCACATCTTTTCATTGATGAGGTGAGAAATATCACTCAAATTATGCATATTATTAAGGAGGAGAGTTTATAATTAGCATCTTATAGGCTGAAGGATGTTTCTTATGATTAGGTTGTTATGTAGAAGAGAGGTAGAGGTGAGGATGCAACTCCTATGAGTTGGAAAGTATTTTAGGATGTATTTTTGGACAAGTTCTTTCCGTATGAGATGAGAGAAGATAAGGTTAAGAAGATTGTGAACCTGAGGCATGGCTCGATGACAGTGAAGAAGTACTGCCTTAAGTTCACCCAGTTGTCTAAGTCTACTCCTAAGTTTGTGTTTGACCCTAGATCAAGTATTAGTAAGTTTGTTACTGGAGTGTCTGATTTGGTATTCAAGGAGTGTAGGACTGCCATGCATATTAGGGATATGGATATTGCTAGGTTGATGACTTATGCTCAGAATATCGAGGCATAAAAGATGAAGAAAAGAGATAAGAAAAATAAGAAGGCTTGAACTGGACAGTTTGATTATGGTCAACCAAGGTCTGGAGTGGGAAACCATTTTTAGTTCAGGGTTACTTATCTATGCCAGCGCTGTCTTCAACCAGTGTCCCTGTGCCCCAAACCAAGCAAGAGAAGTGGGGTAGAAATTCTATTTCTAGGTCTCTAAGAAGTGTGGTGAAAGGCCCAGTTACCCGCCATGTGCGAAGTGTGGTAAAAATTATCCTGGTGAGTGTTTGATAGGAAAGAGGGGTTGTTGTGGATGTGGCAGGTTGCATCAAGGAATCAAAGAGTGTTTGTATGCTAATCAGGGAAGTAGAGATGTTCGTCCCCAGACTTAGACTACTAGCGCACTAGCCCCACTAGGTCGCCCAGTCCCTTCTCAAGGTGCATCATCCCGTACCGGTGGTGGTCAGTACAAGAATTGGTTCTATGCTTTACCATCCCAACATAAGCAGGAGAGTTCACCATTTGTTGTTATTGGTATGCTTTGTGTCTTTTATTTTGATGTATATATGTTGTTATACCCCAGATCATATCTCTCTTATGTGACTCCGTTAATTGTGGAAAATTTTGGGATAGGTTCTGAAAAGCTCTCCAAGCCCTTCTTAGTTTCCACTTCAGTGGGTGAGTCAGTTATTGCCAGACGAGTCTATAAAAAGTGTCCTATCACTATCCTGCATAAGATCATACTAGCAGACCTAATAGAGTTAGAAATAGTAGATTTTAATGTTATTCTAGGCATGTATTGGCTCTATTCATGCTATGCATCAATAGATTATCGCACCCGTACGGTGATGTTTCAGTTTCTAGATGAGATAGTTTTTGATTACAAAGGTAGTTCTGAATCCCCCAAGAGTCATTCATATCCTATCTTAAGGCCAAAAAGTTGATATATAAAGGGTGCATTTATAATTTAGTTCTAGTCAAAGATACTAAGTCTAAAGCTCCGATAGTTCTGTCAGTCCGTGTTGTCGATGAGTTTCTTGAGTTTTTTCTCAAAGATTTTCTAGGGGTACCTCCCGATAGAGAAAAAGAATTTGGTATTGATCTTCTCCTTGATACTCAGCCCATCTCCATTCCTCTATATCTTAAGGATATAACCGAGCTTAAAGATTTAAAAGAGTAGCTTAAAGACCTCTTAGATAAAGGTTTCATAAGGCCCAATGTTTCTCTATGGGGCGCTTCAGTCCTGTTCATGCATAAGAAAGCTGGCTCTCTCTAAATGTGCATCGACTACCACAAGTTAAATAAAGTCACAATCAAGAAAAAATATCCTCTTCTTAGGATTGATGAATTATTTGACTAGCTTCAGGGTGCAAGTTATTTCTCTAAGATAGACCTTAGATCCAACTATCATCAGCTTAGAGTGAGAGAGTGTGATATTCAAAAAATAGCCTTTAGAACCCATTATGGTCAATTGGAATTTCTAGTTATATCTGTCTGGCTAATGAATTCCCATGCAACCTTCATTGACTTGATGAAAAGAGTGTTCAAGAAGTACTTGGACATGTTTGTCATAGTCTTTATTTATGATATCCTCACCTATTCCCATACTTAGAATGAATATGCAAACTATCTCAGAATTGTGTTGCAAACTCTTAGAGATCATCAGTTGTTCGCCAAATTCAGTAAGTGTGAATTTTGTGTAAGATTAATAGCTTTCCTTGGCCATATTATTTCTAGTGATGGCATTAGAGTCAATCCTCAAAAGACTGAAGCTGTGAGAAATTGGCCTAGATCCATCTCACCATCAGATATCAAGAGTTTCTTAGGTCTAGCTGGCTATTTCCGATGGTTTGTCGAAGGGTTTATATCTATTGTGTCCCCCATATCTAGATTTACTCAAAAGAAAGTTAAGTTTCTATGGTTAGATTCCTGTGGGAAGATTTTTTAGGAGTTAAAGACTCGACTCACTTTAGTCCTAGTTTTGACGTACCCAGATGTTCAGATGTGTTTGATATTTACTATGATATTTCCAGAGTTGGTCTGGGTTGTGTTTTGATGCAAAAGGGTATGGTCATAGCCTATGCCTCTAGACAGCTTAAGCCTCATGAAAAGAACTATCCTACACATGATCTTGAGTTGGCAAGAGTTCTTTTTGAGTTGAAAATTTGGAGGCATTATCCTTATAGGGTCCATGTTGATGTGTTCACGGACCACAAAAGCTTACAGTAAGTGTTTTCGTAGAGAGAGTTAAATCTTCATCAAACAAAGTTTTTGGAGTTGTTAAAAGATTATGATATAAGTGTTTGTATCACTCGGGCAAAGACAATATAGTGGCAGACGCCCTTAGTTCTATGGATAGTGTTGCTCATGTTGAGAATGATAAAAAGAAGTTAGTTAAGAAGGTTTATCATTTGGATAAAGTAGGTCTTCAATTGGGTGATTCATCTGAAGGCAGCGTATGAGCTAAGAAAAGTTTAGAATCTTCTTTAGTTTCCCAAGTAAAGGAGAAACAAGATAAGGATTCTAGTTTGGTTAGGTTGAAGGGGTCAGTCAGAGATCAGAAAGTAGAAGTTTACTCCAAAGGGGGAGATGGTGTGTTGCGATACCAGGGTAGATTGTGTGTGCCGTGTGTTTATGGTTTGAGGCAGTAGATTTTGGTTAAAGTGTATGGTGCTCGTTACTCTATTTACCCATGAGCCAATAAGATGTACCATAATTTTCTGGAAATTTATTGGTGAAGTGGCATGAAAAAGGATATCGCAGAGTTTGTGGTCAAGTGTGTTAATTGTCAACAGGTTAATGTTGAGCACCAACCTTAACCTGTTGAAAATTAACACACTTGATTGTTGACAGTATGATTCAATTTGGGTTATTGTTGATAGAATGACCAAATTAGCCTATTACTTTCCAATTCATACTTCCTATTTAGCTGATGATTATCCTAAGCTCTATGTTAGAGAGTAGGTAAGATTTTATAGAGTTCCTTTGTCCATCGTTTCAGATAGGGGTACTCATTTTACCTCTCACTTTTCGAAAGTCTTTCAAAAGAGTCTTGGTACCCAAGTTCATCTTAGTTCATCTTTTCATCCTTAGACCAATGGTCAAGTAGAAAGGACTATTCAGATCCTAGAGGATATGTTGGGGGCGTTTGTTCTTGATTTTCAAGGAAGTTGGGATGACCATTTGTCTTTGATCGAGTTTGCCTACAATAACAGTTATCATTCCAGTATTCAGAGGGATCTGTTTGAGGCTCTCTATGGGAGAAGGTGTATTCACTCATTGGTTGGTTTGAAGTGGGTGAGGCTGCTTTGATAGGGCTAGATGTTGTTTTCGAAGCTTTGGAAAAAGTTTAGTTGATTAAAATGAGGCTTAAGACACCTCAGAGTCGTCAGAAATCTTATGCAAATGTGAGGGGAAGGTATCTTGAGTTTGTCATCGGTGACTTAGTGTATTTGAAGATTTCACCCATGAAAGAAGTGAAAAGATTTGGCAAAAAACGGAAGCTGAGTCCCAATATATTTGCCCTTACAGAATATTGAGTCATGTTGGGAAGGTATCATATGAGCATGAGTTTCCTGCAGATTTGTCATCCATTCACCCAGTGTTTCATGTCTTCATGTAAAATAAGTGTATTGGTGATCCAATTGTTATAGGTCTTTTGGAATGTACTGAAATTCAAGATAGCCTTTCTTATGGAGAAATCATAGTTGAGATTCTTGATCACCACATTCGTAGACTAAGGAACAACGAAGTTCCCTTGGTTAAAGTTCTTTGGCAAAATCAGTCCGTTAAGGGTGTAACTTTGGAAGCAGAAGCAAATATATGAACCAAGTACCCTCATCTTTTCTCCGTAAGTTTAGACTCAGTTTAAGGTAACATGTTTTCCTCAAATTATCTCTTTCTATTCTCAGTTCCAATTGTATATCATCATATCCATGTCACTTTATGCATTCCTTATTTAGTTTAGTAATGTAATCATGTTTTCAGTCATACAAGTTTAGTACGTAATCTCAATCCCTTAGTATTCTGATTTAGTCAGTCCCATTCGAGGATGAATGTTACTAAGGGGGACATATTGTAAGACCCCTTAAGATCCTAACTCAATTCAGCTCACTATTGCTTGTTAGAGGGGTCTAAGACTTAGAAAAATTTACTAAGTGTTAAGACTTGGTCATTTTAAGGCCTCTTAAACTTCGATGACTTTAATACCTACCTTCCCGGCCTTAGAATGTCTATTTTTAAGTTGATTCATGATCGGGGTGGTCAATAGCACATCTCAAGTAAGTTTCAGGTTTTTTGGATGAGGTTTGAGGCCTGTTTTAATGTTCAAAATAGTGAGGCAATGTGGTATGGCTACGACGCATTGCATAGCACGTTGGTGGGGAGAAACGCGATGCATCACATATCACATTGGTAGACTGACATAGCGAGTTTCTTATCGCGTCGGTAGTTTTGTTCAGTTTAATGAATTTGGAGTACATGAGAATATCTGAGTGTTTTCTCTTCACCCAATTAACCCATAACACGAGATTAAGGGTCCCAAAAGGCATAATTGGCCATTTAATTCACAAACTCTCTAAAAATAAATCATCATTTCTTAACAACAAACCTTAACCCTCTCTTAAGAACCCCAAAACTCCATTTCATTCTCTTCAAAATAAGCAAGGATTGAAGTTCCCTAATTCAAGAAGTTCAAGAAAGCTTCAAGATCATCCCCAAGGCTTAAAATTCAAGCTTTCATCCATCAAATCAAGCCTATTAATATATGTGGGGTTATGAACAAAGGTATCATTTCACTGTAGTGCCCAAATTGCATGATTTTAAGATTTTATTTACTTGTTTTGAAGTAGAGTTTATACCCAAGCATGTACATTCTTGAAGCATGTGAATTCCATGAGATTTAATGTTTTAAGTATATCAAGAAGTGCTTATTTTTATATTTTTAACTTACAAGATTTATATTATGAATGAGATCGCACTATCTTAACTTGTATTGTTGAAGTATTTCAAGAATTATATTGAGCATGAAGTTTTGGTATGAATTACCATGAGTTTAAGGCATAAATTTTAAGCCCAAAGTTTGAGTATTGAGACTTCAAGAAGATTATGGTTTTAAGTATTTTGTGATAAACTTATAGCAAGATTTTAAGCAAGAATTAATCTTTTGATCCTAATCTAAGATAAGGAATCCACATTATTCATACACTTTATGATTTAAAAATATGAGAAGCATAATTGGTTTTCATTATAAACTCTTATGCTATTTAAGGTGTATTTCCTAAAGATAGTGCATATAAGTAATGTGGGAGTAGTATTTAGCACCGAGTTGGGTATACCCCAGAACTACGAGCCATCGTAGATTCAATTCCCAATATGGGTTCAGTATAGTGATCACTCTAGTTACGTTATATTCCAATGGCAAGGGTATAACAACTTTTCCAACATGGGTAAGAGACATTCGACTCCATGATAGCTCACATGGTTTATGTCAGTTAGAAGAACATACCGAAAGAGAGTGAAAGTACAACTTTTAGAACTAAGTTTTATGGATCACAAGATTTATGCAGTATGCTTTATTATTCAAGATTTATGATTTTTCAGCTTTCAGTTATTGAAGCCCAAAGTGAGCCATTTACACATGGCATGTATCATTTAAAAGTTTTATATGAATATTTAGTTATTGTCTTACTTATGCCTTCACCCCCATATACTCAGCATATTACAGAGGTACTGATCCACATATATGTCTATGTGCAATATTATTTTATAATATAGGTCTTGGTGCTCAGTTCTAGCAGCGTGATTGATTTTGAGCACCTTCCCTTACATCCCAACTTTGGTAAGTACTCATAGTTCGAGTATCCATTTATTAGAATTTGATATTGATGAAGTGATATAGTCATTTGGTTTTCAGTTTAGTTTGAGTCAGCTAGGGCTTGTCTCAGTGGCTATCTAGTTAGTAGTAGAGGCTTGTCCGACTACTTTCTATTTTGGATTTGACGTATTGGTTTTAATAATTTAAAGTTAAGACTTTTAGTAAGATATTAATTTAGTTTCAGTTAAGTCATTAATTTAATGTTTTCAAGATTTCGTATATCAAGTTTATCTTTATTATGAGTTCCAAAGTTGCTAGAAGGCTAAAAGGGTTAGCTTGGGACTTCTTGTAGTCTTGAGCATCGTGTGACGTCTAGGGTGGATTCCATGGGGTGTTACAGCCGCCTTTCTTTGGGATGCATTGAACAAGACTAACCCATTTCCTATCAGTAATGGGATTAACCACACAGTTTCCAACCACTTAATTATCTCTTTCTTTACTAGCTCCTTTATAGGAGGATTCAATCACTGTTGATTCTCAATAGTAGGGATACTGTCTGGTTCAAGTTGGATCTTGTGAGTCTAAATTCCTAGTGGAATATCTGCAGTAGTACAACCTATTGGTCGTTTGAACTTCTGCACTAGAAACAATAATACTTCTACCTCAGTCTCCATCAAATCTATAGCAATTATTCCTGGCAATATATTCTTGGCTCCTAAGAAAGCATTGCACAAATAGGATAGGAGGGTCTTCAACTCCAATAATGGTGGTTGTACAATTGATGAACGAGTGGTGGGAGTAGTTCTATTCTTTATATCTAGATCAAGATTTTTTGGAGCGTATGTATATAAACCTCTCCTAGACAAAGCTCCTACCATCTCATCATATTCTTCTATTCCATCACTGCCGAAGGTCATATTACAATTGTTATGGCTTCAACAACCAATCTTTCTTTGATAAGAATAGTCATTGTTCCCACATCATAGGCAGTCACTACATTAACCTTATAGAGGTCATCCATATCATCATTAAAGCTATCTATAACAGACACTACCCTTAACTCATTCGACTATCGCATAGACTAGCATACAATTGATAACACTTTCTCATCTTTGAGTCTGAACATTAGTTGTCCCAACTCTATGTTAACCAAATTTCTTCAAGTATCAAGGAAAGGTCTGCACAAAATAATTGGGACTTGAAATTCCACCTTGCAATCCAGTATCAAAAATTAGAAGGAAAGATGAAGGAAGCCACTTTCACCAACACATCATAGAGAATTCCTACTGGTTTTTTCACAGTTTGGTCTCCCATCAAAAACCGCATAGTTGTTGGTTTGGGTTCCCCTAGCCCTAACTACTTTAACACAACTGATGGTATAATATTTATGCTTTCTCTCTCCTAGATCACATAAAGCCCAAGCAAAGTTTAGAGACCCAATGGTACTTGAAATTGGGAATCTCCAGGGTCCTCCTTCTTCTCTACTAATGTTTTAGAGGAAACAATACTACAACAACGAACATTGTCAGCAGGCTCGTAGCTCATAATTCGCTTCTTAGAGACCAGATCTTTCATGGATTTTGCATAGCCTGACAGTTTATGCAATTCCTCAACTAATGCAATGTTCATAGACAGCTCCTTCAGGATTGACAATTTTTTTTTGTATTTTTCTTCTTTCTTCTTATTTTTCAGTTCTAAAGATAAGGTGGGTGAGGTCTTGGAATATTGTTTAGATCAGGTTCATCAGCCTTACTCTTACCTTTATCTTTCTTGCTAATACTCTCGACATCTGATGATTTCTCAGCTTCAATATTTACTACGTCCTTAGTATCAACAAGATCAACATCACTCTTTTGATCACTCATAGTGGTCATAGGTTGATCTATGGTTGCTTTACCACTTTGAGTGGTAATGGCAATGACTGTCGTTCTTTGAGTTTTGCACTGTATTACTAGGAAGAGTGCCAGACTTTCGTTAGTTTAAAAGTGTTGACATTTGGCCAAACTGTTGCTCTAGTTGTTTGATTGTTGTGGAATGCGACTCAACTTTCTGATTTAACCCTGATATATCTTCTTTAATCTCTTTAAGGCAGCTTCCTTGGATCTCTTGTCCTTTTACCAAATTTGATAACATTGTTCCCATTCTTGATTCTGTATCTTGGATAAATAGTGGAATATATCTATCACTCTTCACTTTGTAGTGATCCTTGTGGCTCCAATCACCATCTCATTCTCTACTCCTATCTCGATCCTGATTACCATAATAGTTTCAAACTTGATTTCCTTGAACTTAGGCTTGAAAACCCGCCACTTCATAATTCAAATACTTTTCTTTCTCATCCTTATCCAACTTATATGCTCTAGAAGTCGATCCCTGTTCCCCCACAACGTTCAACTTTTCTGAAGTCATTGATGTAAATTGCTTCGCAAGCAGTCCACTATCAATTCTGAGCAATGTAAACTTCATATACCACCAAATCATCACAAGCTCTTTAATCACTAGTAACTCCAATTGCATATGAACCTATACCTCACTCAGCATCTCGTATGTGCCATCAAAGATTTGTAATAGAGATGTCATCAAGCATCTCATGTGCTACTTCCTATCACAACCGCATAAAAGATTCTCTAGATATTGTATCCTCCATAGCCTTCAAACTTATAGTTAGAGATCTATAAGATATTTCTAGCAGAATGGATCCAGGGATGCGGTAGTTCAGAACCATACTCAAATTCTTTTTAATTTTAACCATGCCTTGTACATGAACTCTGCAGACAACTTTCAGAAGTTATAGATCTCATTTTTAAGTAGCAACATTCAAGAAGGAGGAAGAATATGTTAATAAACTGCTTCCACAATTCATTCCATGTTGTGATTGAACCCTTTAGAAGTTCCCCCAACCATAGTGATGCTTCTCCTGTCAATAAAAAGGGGAACAAACGCAGTTTTAGTGACTCCTGGTCCACTTCTGGAATGGTATATGAAGTGCAAATCCCTAAAAAATTGACAAGATACATGTTCATATCATCAATCCCCAATTCCCAAAACACACCCTTTAAGTTCAGAAGCTAGATCATTGCACTAGTGATATCATATTTGACATTAGGTGGTAGAGTTGGAGGAATAATGGCTCATGTCTAAACTGGCTCAACATACCTTATATCCTCATCTTCAATGTAAGTATCGATATTCTGGTATCAATTGACCTATACTACCCCATACTCTTTCTCGATTTATGTTAAGTGGTGCTTGATTATTATATACTGGTCTTGGCAAGGATAGACATACTTGTTGAGCCAACTGAGCCTCCTCAGCTAATCTTCTCTCTTCATCTACCTCTACAAATAATTGCTCTATTTGTCTATCAGCAACGTTCTGTGTATTAGTAGGAGGAGGGGTATATTTTGAGGATCTTAAACCCTAACGGGAACACCATCACAAACTTGCTCTGACATCCTTTGTGGTGTTCGTAAAAGTCTCTCTGTCTCAGGATCCCCAGGTTGTTAGGATTACCTTGACTTCTTCTACTAGTCTTACACCGATGTATACCCAATAATCAACACATAAATAAAAACTCGCGAGCTCCACCAACTTTAATGAACAATTCACACCATAATTCCCCAGCAACTGTGCTAAAATTTGATGTCGCCCAAAACTAACCTCCTAAGAAGTATGATGCGGTCGATGCCAAATATAGCAACCCAACTTAGGTTGGGGTCGAACCCATAGGGAATTGCATAGAATCGTATCTCAAACTTGACAAAATCCATGTGAAGTGCTGAAAAGTAAATGGGGAGATTGAAAGACAACAATAATAACTATCCGAACTTGAATTCCTGAGTTGATGTTGATAAGGCTGATGCAGAGGGTACCTACCTTGAGAACCACTACCTCTAAACTGTAAGCTACTATGAATCCCACTGATATTGCCTTGGTATCGTGGCCTCTAATTGTTGCCCTATTAGGCTTCACGTTGTATCTCTTCCAAAACCAAAGCATGATTAGAAACCTTAGTAAAAGATATAACAACAATAACCAAATTCCATGTATCCATGCAGAAAGGAGGTCTCAATCCCCAAACATAACACCAAACCTACTCATACTCGATCCTTAAAATAGATATAGCATACCTATTATATTCATAAAACTAAGCCTCACACTCCATAACATTAATAGAGCACTGCTTCAACCTCAAGAATTGTTCTCTCTAATGATCCCTATGACTACAAGGCATGTACTTCTCTAAGAAGACCTCAAAGAGCTAAGTCCATGTCAATGGGGGAAATCCCGCTAGCCTAGGATTAAGATGACACCTACACCAAATCTAACTAAAAGGCAGTGTAATCCACACCACAAGTCTCAACTATGCCCAAATTATAGAGCTTATCCTTATAAGTTATCAAGAACTCATAAGCATTCTCTCCTGGTGCACCAGAAAACTAGGCAGACTCAATCTTAAAAATATACACATTATCTTCTACTCCTCAATAGATATAGCAGGTTGGGTAACCACCGGTTGAGAAACTACCAATAAAGTAACTACCAATATAGGAGGACCTAAACTCTAGGAGCCACAACTATATGTAGCACCCAACCTTAGTACCACTTTGATTCACAGATTGTTCACTATCATACCGTGCACCACTAACTAATCACATGATCTAAACCAATGCATTCCAAAGCAGTGAAGAGAAAATAAACCCCGGTGGAGCCAGGGCTGGTTTCTGGGCCCACCATTAGTTGGGTTGAAGAATCTCTGGATCAAAAGTAAAAATATGGTTTGGCAAAGGCCCCCTATCCTAGTCCCTTATTGGGATGCATCTCGAGCTTTTACTTGACCTATAGGTTGTCCACTAATACGACAGGATCCCTAGTCACAGAATCGAGGGTCTCATCTCAAGTAGCGGTAGCACGCGTCTTGGCCATCTACAAAAGAGTAAAACAAAATAAATCATTAGAAACAAACTTAAGACTTTTAGCATGAAATAAGTGAAAGAAGTGAAGAAAATATAAGAATGCCTATAAAATCCAAAGATAAGAACATCACTCTGATCCACATGACTCTATTAGACACTTATCTTATACCAATAATACTGGTGAACTTAGCGCTCTGAAATAAATTTATCATAACCAAATTTATGAGCTATGATGACACCAACTTTATCCCACCGTTAGGTAAGCCAAATCGTAGCTCAAAGCTATAATAAATGGCCTAATTTTGTAGAAAAGGCATAAAAGCTAGAAATTACAAGTAAAGACTTACAACAATAATTTCAGAAATAATAATAATAATCCAAAAGATAGATAAGATAGCAATAACATCGCATAACGTAGTAGTGTCAGTACAAGAGCCACTAAAAACAAATATGAGTTCAATAATAGTCAAATATGCATCAGTCTCAAATAATGAAAGACTAAGAAAAACTAGAAGAAAGATAAAAGGGGCAACTACGTCTAAGAGAGCTCACCCTACTTCCGAACCCTAAGAAGCATGATCGCAATGACAACATCAACCACTAGCACTCAAATTTGCACCAAAAAAGTATAAAAGTTTTGCATGAGTACCAAATCCATGGGCACTCTATATGCATCATCGACCAACTATTCTAAATCATAATATAAGAATGATAAAGATACAAGATAAATATGTTAATTCAAAGTAAAGGGACAAACCTAGAATAGTACTTCGATATTGATATAATATGAAAGAAAGTGGAATTAATACAATGAGTCTAGCAACCATAAGTAATTAAGTGCATAAAAGTACCCTATAAGCCTAGAGGGTGCAATCAAGGAGATTAAATAACTAAAATTTTATTAATTATCTGAATCTCAAGACATAAACTTGAATCCACCCACACTATACCAGCCATACCATAAATAACCTCTCAATGATGGACTCAAACCAAAAATCAATATTATTGTCATTTACCAGACTTGAACTGAAACTCATATCATTAATTGTTAGACTTGAACCAAAACTCAAAATCAATAAAATACCAAACTTGGTCTGGAACAAGAAGAAACTCTCAAGGACTAATCAACCATAAGTATTATGTATATACCCTCTTCAAACACCATAATAAACATTGAAAAGGGTATGATATGCTTATAAAAGTCTACAAGGAGCTAGCAAGAGTTTCACCTAAGGTGGGTCGGAGTGGCCCACTTCAAATTCTTTTAATCCATTATAAGGCTAATTCTACCCCAGACTAAGTTAAGGTACCTAATTCTCTAGCTAGATATTAAATAAACCACAATTATCGGTAAGATAGAAATTCTACCAAAAACATGATTAACTAAGTTGATTACGCCAAATGTACGGTTCCTTAATAAGCTTAATAATCCAACTAATACTAATTGTATGTTTGAGACCTACTTCCCAACCCATATCTAGCATATTATCAAAAATATACTAAAAATCAATGTGATAAGTAAAGATAGCCTAGAAGAAAGCTCAAAAAAAGACGGAAGAAATTTGCTAAGTCGATGAATTTCCCTATTGAGAAGATTTTGCATGATTCATGTAATCAAAATGATAATCTACTCATCAAAACAAGAACACTAGTACCTATATTTTACTTTTGTCCTCAAGTCCAAAATCATATAAGAATTCCATGTGGGTTCGCTTGCTGAATCACTCCTTTAAAATCAATAACACGTCCTTCTATCCCATGGAATAGTTACACTTCAGAACGGGTAAATTCTGAGCTCCAATGGTTCTAAAAGTTAACCCACCATTATTTCTAGGGGTTTTGGAAATTTATAGGGAAATTAACCATGAAATTAGAGAGAACTTACCAAGATTTCTAAGAAGAAATGTAATTCAAACTTATTAACACCCCAAAACCTCTCATTAATATTTCTCCCAAGTTTCAACATGTTCTATGATTTATCACTCTTAAACTTATGTGTAAATAGGAGAAAAATTGGACAAAGGGAAATTTAAGGCTAACTAGTGCGACTTAAGCGAACATTAGACCGCTTAAGAGGTCACCGCTTAAGTGGCTAATGGCCACTTTTGTGGTGCCTGCCATCGTCTTCCCATGCCACTTAAACGAGACTTCATTTTAGCAATGAGGATATTTCTTAAGCAGCCCTCAGTTAGGCAAGCCTGGTCCCTTAAGGGACCAAGTGCCTACTTTAGCGGCCCTTCACTTAAGAAACGAAAAGTTCTCTTAAGTGATTCCCCAACTGAAGACTTAAAATTTTTTCAAGTCTCCACCGACCACTCGAGATTTATTTGGAAGCTCGTATATGCAAATGAACTATGCTACACTATCAAATTCGACTTCTCAAACTCAATAGTGTGGTCGATATTTCCATCTGAGGCTATTTTAATGAAAAGCGGGTTCCATACATAAGTGCCATTTTTTAAAATTTTTGGCCTATAGCTCAGAATTAGTCTGGAAGCCTTAGGCGCCGAACAAAAGGTTCACCTAGCCTAAAATCTATTTTTAAAGTAATTGGAACTGTTAGAATTAGTATATGAGGTCATTTGTCAGATATTTTTGCTTGGTAGCCAATTCTTACCAACGAAGACTTTAAAATAGGAAATTGGCTCTAAAACAAAATAAACAGCTTGGTAACTGAAGTATCGGCTCAAGAAAGTCAAAATTACTTGGGGTGGCTATAGGAATACTCTAAACGACAAAAATGGGTGGAAATATACAAAATGACCTAGAAGGTCATTACAACATCTTAGTTGCCAAGGGTGAATAGAATATTTAGAGCTATGACCTTCCTAAAGTATCAACTAAATCAAATCGCCTACCACAAAAATGCAAGTGAAACCCTCAAATCTCAATATAACCTCAGAGTCTAAGGTAGCCCTCCTAAACTAAACCTTTCATAGAGAATATCTAGTGCCATAAAATTTACTATCCTCAAATTATCAACCTATAATATGTTATAACGAAGCAGACCTGGTCTCAATACGAGCAAAATACCTCTTTGGGTCTAAAATATCAAGTTAAATCAATATGTTGACTAATGGATAGATGTCCAAGGCAAACAAACACTCTAAAATAAAACAAAGGTCAAGCTCCCCATACTCACCGCCTTCTGGCTCAAGTCATCTACGCCATATTTGCCTTGCTTGGATGGTATAGAATTGAGAGATCATACTTCCTTATCAACTTAATCCACTTGCGCTATCTTAAATTAAGTTTCTTTTGAGTCATAATATACTGAAGACTATAGTGGTTAATGAATATCTCAAAACAAACACCATATAGGTTATGCCTTCAAATATTAAGCACGGAAACTACTATAGCCAACTCCAAGTCATGAGTGGGGTAGTTGTACTTATGTACTTCAGTTATCTTGAAGCATATGCTATAACTCAGCCCCAAAACATCAGAACCTAACCCAAACCAATACCCAAATCACCATAATATATAGTAAACCTTTCATCATTAAATGGAAGAGTCAATATAGGAGCCGAAGAGAGAAAGTCCTTAAGATTTACAAAGCTTACCTCACACCCATCAAACTACTAAATATAACCTCCTTCCTAGTCAATCTGGTAATAGGTGCCAAAATAGTGGCAAATCTCTTGACGAACCGCCTGTAGTAGCCTACTAACCCAATAAAATTATGAACCTCAATCAGTGATGTAGCCCTAGCCCAATCATAAATGGCATGAATCTTTGTTGGGCTTACCATAATACCATTCTTGGTCACCACATTCCCTAAGAATGCTACAGATTTGAGCACGAACTAGAACTTTGAGAATTTGTCAGAAAGATAATGATCTCTCAAAGTATAGAGCACATTCCTCAAATATTGCTTGTGCTCCTCCCTACTCCTTGAATAACAAGGATGTCATCTATATAAATAATCAAGAAGGAGTCCAAATAAGGCCTAAATACATGGTTCATCAAGACCATGAACATTGTTGGGGCATTAGTTAGCCCAAAAGACATAGCTAGGAGCTCGTAATGGCCATAGCGAGAGTCTTGAAGGTTGTCTTAGGGATGTCCTCAACCAGAGTCTTCAACTAATGGTAGACAGATCTTAAGTCAATATTAGAAAACATGGCCTATCCTAAAGTTGGTCAAATAGATCATCGATATAAGGCATAGGATACTTATTCATCAATGTCACATTATTTAGTTTCTTGTATTTGATATGCAAATGCATAAACCATTCTTTTTCTTTATAAATAGAACAGTAGCACCCTAAGGTGAGATACTCAGTATAATAAATACTTTACCTAAAACAACCTAAAGATGAATATTTAGCTCTTTTATCTTGGCATGAGACATCTGATAAGGTTCCTTAGACACAGGTTGGGTGCCTATCTCGAGATCAATAGTAATGTCTATATTACACTTATGAAGAATGCTAGGTATGTTAGTAGAAAAGACAATAGGGAAATCAGAGACCACCAAAATAGAGTCAAGTAGAGGGATCTCCACACTAACATCATAAGAATAAGAAAATAAATACATACAACCTCTTGCTACCGACCTTCTAGCCTGAATATAAAAAATAATTCCCGCTGTCACGTGGCTAAGTACCCTATAACACGATTGGAGTATGTCAGGATTGGCTAAGGTAACTGTCTTGAAAAAGTAATCCAAGATAACATGATAGGGGGTAATTATACCATACCCAGAATCACATTGAAATCAATAATGTCTAGCACAATAATGTCAGCACGAGTGTCATACGCTAGAGTAGTTATAATACATAAACTATACACCTGATCCACTACTAAAGAATAACCCATGGGAGTAGCTTCATGAATCCCAAGACAACCCCAACTGAAGTGCATAATAAGTAAATACATAAGAATATGTGGAGCCTAGATAAAATAAAGCAAAAGTTGGCTAATGAAAGACCAAGATCATACCTGTAATACAACCTCTAAAGCCTCAGTGTCTGGCCTAATGAGAACAACATATAGTGACCATACTTTCCTCCAAATTAGGTGCCTATCGACCACTTTCCCAACCTGTATAAAGACCCTCTCGAGAACCCTGGTAACTACCACTACAACCCTATACACTACCCTTAGCTGGAGGCAGTACTGCCTTGATCGACTGAACATTATGTTAGAAGGGTTAATCATTCCATTGTGGGGATACTCTCAAGTAAAATTACCCACAACACCATAGTCATAGCATGCCTCAGGCACTCTACCCTTTCAATAAGAGTTGACTAACTCGAAATGGCCACATCAGTCTGAAGACCCCAACTGAATACTCCTCAAAAATTGACCACTGCTCTGTCCATTGAAATAACTATGATAATGATGACCTTATCTTAAATCTACATCCCTATCTAATTAGGCCTACTAGAACGACCTTGATGTTTATATGACTGTTGTAAGGAATACCTACCTAAAAATGTCTATCTCAAAAGTATGGACCATTATGGATCCCACTGTAATTGCCCTACTGATGAGGTATCTTATAACTATCCCCATAGGTCTTATAATGCATAGCCTCAAAGTGTGAGCATAGTCAGCAATATCAATAAATGATTTGCTTATAGCTACCATGCTTTGAGTAACCATAAAAATCAGAAGGATCAATCCTTTGATAAAGCATCGAATTCTCTCATACTTAGTTGGTAGAATCATGGTTATATATTTGGCTAACTCATGAAATCTCGACTTATACTTTGCAACTGACATGGAACCCTATTGTAACCTTATAAACAGATCCCTCATACACTCGTTAGAATCAAGATATCTCATCCATCACTATCTCACTGCTCTATCAAACTAGAACGTAGTGTAGTCCATACCATGCAACTTAACGAGGCCCAAATTATGCAACCTCTGCTCAAAACTAGTAATGAACTCAAATGCATCCTAACCTAAAGCCCCTAGAAATCTTGATGGAGCCTATCTAAGAAATTGGCCCAGTATTTTCTTCTCCTAAAGTCATAGATGGATGGGTTTCTATTAGCTGTGGAACTACCAGTGTTAGTAGAACTTCTATTTTTGGAGCCATAGTTATAGGTTGCGCTCATATACCAAGTATACCTTGTGCTATCCCCTGAGTGGATGCTTAGGCCTCATGCATCGACTAGACTTTAGCCATACCTAATAACTACACCAAGTAATCAGGGATGATAGGAGAAGACACAAATTAAGGTGGGTCCTGGGTTTCCACCAAGCCCACTAACTATTGTGGTAATGGATCATCTGATGCTATCTTAGGTGTAGGGTTAATAACAAGATCTTGTGAATTATCTCTGGCCTATACTCATCTAGCTGAGGGGTTAGGGGCCTCATCCTTGCAATCATAGTCGCATCTTAGCCATCTATAAAAGAGTAAAAGAAATGACAATAGAGTAACCAATATGGATACAATGCATAAAAATGAATAAAAAATGTGAGATTTTTTAAGAACGTCCTATATCTTCCTGAAGAAAGAATAAAGATGTCATCATACCAATCTGTGCGACTTTACCAGGCACTTGCGCTTGTAATGACAATATCGGTGAACCTAATCTCTGATACAAAATTAGCATGACCTAATTTCTTCGGTTATGTTGGCACCTAATGCAACCCACCAATACATAAGCCAAATAATATCCTGGAACAACAAGTAATAGGCTAACATGTTGAAGAGAATAAAATAAAGGCACAACTTTAATTATAAGTAACCAGAATAGGAATATATATAAGTATGTTATAGAAGGGAAGGAAAAGGAAAAAATATTAAACTCAATCCCTCAAGACCTATAAAGTTCAGTACAAGGGCCACTAAAAAAGTACTAAAAAATACCAGAATATACATCATAATCTTAGAATTTAAAAAAAAAAACTATCATAACAACAAAAGGAAGGGGATTATCACTAGACTCTAAAAGCTCACTCAATCACTGATCAACAACATATCCTAAGGTCGGTGTTAGCAGTGGTGACTTGTACTAGAGTCTATATCTGGGTAAAAGATGTAAAAGTGTAGAATGAGTACGAAAACCACAAGGACTGAGTAGGCAACATAGACCAACTAAGCTCAATTATAGTAAAAATATAAATAAAGTACAAGTATATGGTCTAAAGACAATAATTAATGGGTAGACAGAAATAATAGGCTATATAAGGTATATGCAATAAATCAAAAGTACGTAACACAAAAGTAAAACCAAAAGTCTAGCTAAACTTAACTGGACCCTCATAAGACTTGAAGGCACTCACAGGGAGAATAAACCCAATTGAGACCCCATAAGCATGGTGGGTATAAGAAGACAGTAATATTAAAGTAAGGATAGGATATAAGAGTAATAAAAGTAGAGCAAGCCCAAAATGAGTGATATGCATACCTTATACTCTTTTTTAAACCATAACCATAATTCTACCAATCTCTACCAAATTCACAACCCTAAATCAATATTAATAATGATAAAAAAGGACCAAAATCAAACCAAAACTAGTGAATAATAAAAATATAGAATATGCCAGAATTAAACAAGAACTGAAGAGTAATAACAACATAGTAAGTACCAGACTCAAACCAGGACTAATAGATAATAAAATTATGCACCAGGTATCGGACTCAAATTGAAACTATTAAGTAAGAAATATGTAGGAATATCCCAAAGTGTTAACCCATCTCAAGTCCATTTAATTAGAAATTCCAATTTTAGGAGGCCAAACCCATTAAGGAGAAGCGGGTTGTATTTAAGGGAAGCGGGTTTAAATTATTAAGTAATAAAATGCAATTTAAGGTTAAATACTACCCAATCCAAGGTAATAAAGCTAACTAAGCTTATTTTAACTACTAATAAAACCAATAAAACAAGTAATATCCCAAAGAAGCATTTATGAGATCATTTAGGTCAAAGGGGAACTATTCTGAGCATCTTATCTTAAAAAAAGGCGATAAGGCCCACTACAACTCTCGAAATCCCAACTAAATTCAAGCACTTTCCTGAACCTATCTAAGGATTATCAATCATATCCCAATCATATCCCAAGGACCTAAATAATCTAAGTCTAATCCTAAAGGATAATCATAGACTAACTTAAGTGAAATGGGGCAAAAATCTACCAAAAAGACCCAGAATCAGCTAATTAAGCAGAAATACACTTACAAGAATCTAAGTTATAAGAACCAACTAAAAGAAATAATAATATCACACAAATACTATAACATAGAAAAGTGTAGAATAAAGGTAAGCCAAGCCTACCTAGATGCTATCGAAAGCATATGAAGGCCTCTACAATATAGCTTTTCCCTTATGAGAAACCTCCGACAATTGAAACATTATTAAAACAATATTCTAAATATCAGTATGAGAATATCTACATTGATATTATGAATTTACACTTCATATAGAAATTAATCTAAAAATCCATCGTCGGGCTCGCTTGCAGAATCACAAAATTAAAACCACAGCAATGTCTCTCGGGTCATGGTGAGCTAGTTCTTAAAAATTAGGCATGATCATCCATCAATTTCATGCCCAAATTAGTCTACAAAGCTTAGGCAAAAAAATAACAATTTAACTACAAGTTCAATGAAAATTTAACTGAAAACTTATGAGGAGAGGATGAGGAAATGATCGCTATAATGTCCTCAAGCTAATCCAAACTCCAATTTATATTTTACCCATAATTTTTGAGCTCTCTAAGGTCATTAAAGGTGTTTTTACATTTATAATTAGTGCTGAAATCAAAGTGAAACACATATATAATACTAAGTAGTGGTCGCTTACACGATTACCGCTAAAATTGCTAAGGGGAACTTAAGCAACCCCGTCCAGTGATAATGCTCTACTTATATGTCAATTTAGTGCAAGGTGGTCGTCGTCAATATATTTACCCAACTTTGGAGTCGGGGTCAAATCCACGAGGAACAATGTGAGTGTCGATTAAACTAATTAGAAACTATAGCAACAAGTTAAATTTAAACAAATGTTGCAAAAAGATAAAATGGGGGTTTTATCAATCAACCATTAATTAAAGTTTTGACTTGCTTTAGAACTCAAAGCTAAAATTTCAATGGTTCAAATCAATGATAAAGAGAAACTAAGGTTGTGATCACTATGATTATTAATCCCCATTAAATAATAGCTGTAGTGTTAGGTTCTCGTGACTTGTGGGAAACACCAAACTATTAGTTTTGACAATCCATCTAAGTGTTTCTCATCCTACTTAGATATTGAACTCCCTAATTCTCTCGAACTTAGAAAAACATTCTATTCATACTGATTTTACTCAAGTTGATCAATCTTTTTACAACATTAATCAATACATGGGAGCTTAACCTTTCCAAATCCTTGTTTATAATCCGCTACGTTTAGTTTATTTCTCAGTTCGAGCAAATCAATATAAGGCGGGATTTATTGTTTGCAACCAATAAATAACAATCATAACAAAGGAATTATCAAGATGTCTCCACAATCACTCAAACCCTAACCAACTATTAAATCCATTTGGGAATAATCATAGATCCCACAACCCTAGTTGTGGGTTTTAGTTCAACATGAGAAAGAAAGAGATAACCAAAATTATAATCATTATTCAAAGTAATAAAACTTACAAAAGAAGAAGTCTGAAGTTGATTCTCTTCTAAGTTCAAGAGAAAATTCCCATAACCAAATCAAAGAGTTCAAAATTGAATTCTAAGTTTTGATCCCCTAAAGAGAAGTGAACTACTTTGGAATAAGTTCCATCCATTTCAAGATGATTAAGATGATGAATGAAAACCCTAGAACTTTTCCTTAAATACTTCAGCCTAATTATGGAAAAACAAAATCACAGATCACAACTTTTTTCTCAGACAAATGACGTCGTAGGTGACGGTTTATCAGGAGTCTGACGATTTATCAGGAATGTCGTCAGCTCCTCTTCACTTTTGACAATCTCTGCCTTAGGTTGAAGATGAGGTTTTATGGCTTATCAGACCTTTGATGACTTATCATGGATTTCATCACATCTTCACTTCAATTTCTCAAGCGCTGCACAAGCCTGACAACGAGCCTGACGACTTATCACAACTCTGACGGCCAATCAAAGATGTCGTCACATATTCCAGCTGAAGTCTATTCTCTTTCTAAGGCTAATGGTACTTTTGATAACTTATTACAAGGCTGAAGACTTATTAGAAAAGTCTTCATCCATACTTCCATCTCTACTTACTCAGAAATCAGCTTTTTTACCTCTGTTGTTGCTGGTTCTCTTGCATCTTGACTTTTACTGCAATATCAAAGAGAAAACAATCAAAAACGACAAAAGTTTCTTAAGACTTTACAATTATTCTCAGTTAAAAGCCTCAAATGTGTTAGCATCTGCTCACACATCAACACCCTCAACTTAAAATAATTGTTTGTCCTCAAGCAACTAAAACACTACCACGAGAATACAAAGTACATTCAGTAGTCAACCATCCATATTATCTAAAAATATTTTCACCATCTCCAAGGTCAATTAATTTAAAAAACAACTGTGCATATTATTGAAGAGAAACAATAAGACACACAAAAATCAAGATATGGCATTAATTCAGCAACAACAACCATGCATGTACCAAGATTACACTATCCAAACAAGTTAGCAACTAGAAACATAACTAGAGTGCCCTTACAACAAAGAGGTCTCTCCTCACTCATATATGAACTCAAGCATGTCAATGTGGGGACGGTTAAGAGACACTCACTCTTAGAAAGAAGTTCCACTCAAAGTATGCCAAATACCATAAGCTTGCCTTTATTTTCATTACCGAAGCTTTCAGACAGTTAAGTTAGGATCACTATAGAACTTTTCTTCACCTTGTAATGTAGGCTTAGGGCTGGTATGATACACAAGGATATTGAAAGTAACTAAGCATCCTTTGCATTACACTATTTTTCGGGTCTCACTTATCAACCTTTACCTTATTTCTCCCTTTCTTGATTAAAGCACATTCAAGCTGGGTGCAATTTTTATACATTCATGTTCTCTTTTTCACAACTTTTCATTTCTCATTCTTTTTCTACCACACCCAATCTTGCATATATTTTTTACCCTTCTTCATACTCACTTTACATCATGCAACCCTATGATAGCTACCCTTAACTTTGACATTTGCCTAAGTCAAAGTACACAATGTCCAAGAAGGACCAGGGCCAAAATAGGTTTATTGTGATACAAATGGGAAGGTGATAGGTATAATAAAAAGAATAGGCATTCAGGCTCAAAATCAAGATCAAGGGATATTATTCACAAATGGAAGGTTATTTAGGCTAAAAGTAGACTAATATAAACAACGGCCTACGATCCTTTCCTAAACTCTATCCTACAACTAAGGCAAGACCAACCGGGTAAGTTCTGGATTTAATACACAATGGGAACTAGGTAGTATCTCTCACACACACGGTACAAAGGTACATCACAAGCTACTACCTATTCGATTCATGTAATTGTTTAGCAATGGTTATCATGTCACTAGTACAAATGCCATAACAAGATGTACAATGGTCACACATAAATGCATATCACACAGTTATAAAATAGACCTTTGGAGAGGTGTTCAAAAAGCAAAAAAAACATGTTAACTGCCTAAGGTACTTGTATTTATCCTAGTCAACTACAATATTTTGCAACAAATCACAATACGCCTAAATATGTCGGCTCTACTAGGAACAAAACTCTGGGGAAAAGAGGCACGACAATAAAAACCTCAAGAGGATATCATCACCCACAAGTAGCCCCACCCTCAACATAAAATCATGCAATGTCCCCAATACGTTAAACCAAAACAAGAGAGTTAGAAACATACCTATGGCACCATGGGTGTGAAGATCTGATGTCAATCACATACTACAAATACAAAAAACAAAATACCTTGGGTTGCCTTCCAAGTAGTGCCTGATTTAATATCGCGGCATGACCCAACTCATTTTTTTCCTCCAGCTTGAGGATATGAATTTCACCCCCAACTTAGCGTTCATCTTTTTGCCTCTATCATAGGGGGCGGTACAGAAATTAAGAAGTCGAGTAATGGATTGAACCTGGTAAACCACTCAACCTTAAAGTGAGGTGAGTTTTTAAATTGCTTGTCTAATGTAAAATCAAGAATATAGGATTCTTGTTCCTCATTTTCACACTCTTCTACAATTTTAAATGATTCCACAGACAAGATATCATCTAAACATAATGTAGAAAAACATTTTGAATGAGGACCAATCAATCCTACTTCAAAATTTAAACTATCTACTACACACTCACTTTTAATCACCTTCTCGACATCTTCACTTTGAATTGGGCTAGAGTCTTTATTAGAGATTTTCTTTATTTCTTCTTTTGCCTCTAGCACCATGTCCTCATTCTTGGCATCATCTCTCATGGTTGGTTCAGGTTGATGGAAAATCATTGAGGGTTGCTCAACATAAAGCTCAACATTAATATAGGGTTCTTGCTCTTCATCTTCACACTCTTCCATTATTTTAAATCATTCTACAGACAAGATATCATCTAAACATAATATAGAAAAATATTTTGAATGATTGACCTCTATATCCATCTCTTCATGAATGATTGGCTTCATGTCTTGACGCATATCACAAATAATATCATACGTTTATTTCTGGAGATCCAACATTAATTAAAACATAGCCTCAATTTCACTCTTTTTGGTGCTTCATTCTTCCTTTTCTTGACCATAAGACCTAGCAAACTCATAAGAAGAACTAGAATTTGGGTTAGCATAATAGGGGGAGAGGGCATTTGGGCAATCACTCCAATGTCCATCTTGACCACCACATAAAGAACAATCATACTCCTGGTAAGATGGAGATGATGCACACATCTCTCTCCGGGGAACATATCTACAATCTTGCCAAAAGTAAGGTCCATCACATTATGGACATGGATCATCAAGATAAGATTTCCAACAACCAAGCTCATGTTCATTCCACGATGCCATAGTAATAAGTAAACTAAAATAAAAATTTACCTAGAACAAGAAATAAAAGAAAACTAAAAAAAATATTTACAAGTTTGAATTCAAGCAAATAGGCTAAAATTCTAAACCAACTCAATACGCCAAATTGTTCCCCGACAATGGCGCTATTTTTTATAATGCTCAACTTACACGTCAATTTAGTGCAAGGCGGTCGTCGTAAATATATTTATCCAACTTTGGAGTTGGGGTCGAATCCACGAGGAACAATGTGAGTGGCAATTAAACTAATTTGAAACTATAGCTACAAGTTGAATTTCAACAAATGTTGCGAAAAGATAAAATGGGGGGTTTTATCAATCAACCAATAATTAAAGTTTCGACTTGCTTCAAACCTCAAAGCTAAAATTTCAATGGTTCAAATCAATGATAAAGAGAAACTAGGGTTGTGATCACTATGATTATTAATCCCCATTAAATAATAGCTGTAGTGTTAGGTTCTTGTGACTTGTTGGAACACCAAACTAGTAATTTTGATAATCCATCTAAGTGTTTCTCAACCTACTTAGATGTTGAACTCCCTAATTCTCTTGAACTTAGAAAATCATTCTATTCATACAGATTTTATCTCAAGTTAATCAATCTTGTTACAACATTAATCATTAAATGGGAACTTAACCTTCCCAAATCCTTGTTGATAATTCGCTACCTTTAGTTTATTTCTCAGTTCGAGAAAATCAACATAAGGCGGAATTTATTATTTGAAACAAATAAATAACAATCAAAATAAAGGAATTATCAAGATGTTTCCACAATCACTCAAACCCTAACAAACTATTAAATCCATGGGGGAATAATCATATATCCCACAACCTTAGTTGTGGGTTTTAGTTCCACATGAGAAATAAAGAGATAGCAAATATTATAATCATCATTCAAAGTAATTAAACTTACATAAGATGAAGTCTAAAGTTATTCTCTTTTAAGTTCAAGAGAAAATTCCCACAACCAAATCAAAGAGTTCAAAATTGAATTCTAAGTTTTGTTCCCCCAAAGAGAGGTGAACTCTTTGGAATAAGTTCCATCCATTTCAAGATGATCAAGATGATGAATAAAAACCCTAGAACTTATCCTTAAATACTTCAACCAAATTATGGAAACAAAATCACAGATCATAGCTTTTTTCTCGGACAGATGACGTCGTGGGTGATGTCTTATCAGGAGTCTGACGACTTATCAAGAATGTCGTCATCTCCTCTTCATTTTTTACAATCTCTTACTTAGGTTGATAATGAGGTGTGATGGCTTATCATACCTTTGACGACTTATCATGGATGTCGTCACATCTTCACTTTAATTTTTCAAGCACTGCCCA
This sequence comes from Capsicum pubescens, assembly GCA_030864215.1. NCBI lineage: Eukaryota > Viridiplantae > Streptophyta > Magnoliopsida > Solanales > Solanaceae > Capsicum > Capsicum pubescens. The sequence goes on along the minus strand of CM061546.1, from coordinate 125,526,680 downwards.
AGCCTGACGGCTTATCATGACTCTGGTAGCCTATCACAGATGTTGTCACATATTCCAATTGAAGTCCATTCTCAGTCTAAGGCTGACGGTACTTCTGATAACTTATCATAAGGCTAACGACTTATCCGACAAGTCGTTAGCCATAATTCCATCTCTACTTACTCAGAAATTATTTTTTTATCTTTGTTGTTACTGTTTCTTTTGCATCTTGACTTTTATTGCTACATCAATGAAAAAATAATCAAAAATGACAAAAGTTTCTTAAGACATTAACCAAGTATCTACACTAACAATCAAGACCCACATGTATTTACACCCTATTCCAACATAAACCCAAGATAGATGCTTAGCTACTCATGAAGTTTGACAGAAGAAATATACCCAAATTGTCGTTCAAAGCTTCCATTGAATAGGCAAAGCTAGGGTATTCTAAAATTCAACTTCAATTACTACTAAAATACTTGGAAAATTAACCACAATAATCTTTTCCAATTTAGTGGGACTTTTTTACAATGGCAAAAACTGAATTCTAGTTGGGAGATATCTAACGTGAAAGGGTTTTTGTTTTTTGAAGGATTGGAACTAGCCATGAGAAATAACCAATTTACCCTTGGGAGAATACCGCACCATCGCGATTGCCATTAGTTGATCACGATTGCAATGCCTGCGAACGCATTGAACCTATCTCAATTGCCATGCTTGGACCTGGACTTGACTGCTGTGATCGCAGCCCTCAGACCATGATCATGGTAACTTAGGTCGATCCCAGCTCTGGATTTTCCAAATTTTGCAATACTTTGCCCTTTCTGTTCCCCTTTTAGCTCACTTCACTTGTTTTCTTCCATTTTCCTATAAACCTACAAACCTTTGGAATTAGTGCATTCAAATGGCAAATTCGCCTTATTTACATGATTTAATCATAGTAGTGTGCACAAAGTTGGACGTAAATGAGTGGTAAATTTACCACTCATCAACACCCCCAACTTAAACCTTTGGTTTTCCTAAAGTAACTCTACTAATTACTTGATGAGACTATGCCATTTTAAGACCATTTATATGACCAAAATTACAATGACTTCGAATTTAATTAGCATGAACAAGTAGCTCATAAGAACGGATAAAGTTATTCTCTCTACACCCCACAACATAAAGTACATCTCAAGGATGCAAAAGACTTTAAAGAACATCAAACTCTCTAGAAGGGACTCTCCGTTGGTAGCAACTCAACTACACTTTTTTTCCTTATTTTCAAAAGTTGATAATTTCATCCTTCTTAATTTGTCTACATTCCTACTCACAAAAAGGAAATTGCATATACCAAAGTATCTATCATGGAACAATTGATTAAAATGCAAACACTCACTCTCATAAAAAATCTCTCAATGCGAGTATCATACCATATTCTCTCCCTTATTTTCAATTGCCACTAATATTAATACACTCTATTAGAGATATCAAAAGACTTTTTCAAGCTTGTAATGCAGACTCGGGGAAAGGGAATGATATCATTTAGAAATAAAGGGACTATACCCTCCTTGAACATCTACATCACACTATTCAATCAAACTTTAGACCATGGGCCACTTCATTTGTTTCCAACTTTACACATGCCTACTTTCAATACCTTGATTCACCCATCTCTTTAAAAGCATTTTCTTCTCAATTTTGTCTTTTGTGCAATCTATGATTTTATTTTTTATTATGGTTCCTTTCATTTTTACCTTTTCACTTATTCTTTTTGCTTAGCTTTTAGACATCCACTTACAATATCATGTCCCAAGGTCACCTCTTCCAAGACTTTATCACCCCCAACTTAGGATTTTGGCCTCAAGTTGAATTTTCAAGTTTAAGGAGGGTAGGGTTCAAAAGAAGGGTAACATTCAAATAGTTCAAGGCTTGTAATGTGGTTGCTAAAGAAAGGCTTGAAGACTCAAAATGAGTGACTAGGGATTCTATTCTATGTATGGGTAGGATATTTAGACTAAAGTGGGTTCCAATTTTCACAAAGAAGGCCTAAGATTATTTCACAAACCAAGCATAATAACAATTAGCCTTGAGAGACTAACAGGGGAAAGTTCTAAATGATATAAGTAAGCATGAGAGTTAAATAATTATGCTCACCGCAGACTTTCCAAGGATGATCAGTTGCATTTTCTACTATAGACTAAAGGAGGTATTTACCATAGACTACCAGTAAAGACTTTGGAGTCAAAAAAAGAGGTTAAGCATTGTTACAAAATTATTTACATTCATGCCCTTGGTTTTCAATAATTTTTTGGATGGAGAGGGGTGTTTACTTTGCATTTATACCACACAAAATTTCCTATTGATGGTACCAAACCAAGTAGTCGTCTCAGATTTTGGCTCTCATAAGGGAAAATCATATGGCTACTCAGAATTCACCATAGGTATAAGAGCGATGACACGACCTTAACCGGGGGCTAGTCGTGTCGGGTGCCTCAAACCCAACCAAGATTGGAGACCACCCTCAATGCCCAACCATAACCGCCCTACACCCTATGTCGGATGAATTTTGTACATATAACAAGATGGAACAATCATAAATCAAATATATTTAAATGGTGTCAGCCCCAATACCAATACCAATGCCAAGGCTGACACCAATACCACAACCCGCCCATGCCAACCCAAAGTAGTCCCACAAAGGCTCTAACTAAAATTAAAATAGTATCCGGTCAGACCATGCCCCCGATCATAGAAAAAAACCAAAGTCTAAGAAATAACTAAAGTATGTAGGGAAACCCATAACATGAAATGGAGTCTTCCGGAGTATGGAATCTCACTACTTCAATCTGACACAAAGTTGTTCCCGAATTAAAGTCAATGAGCAGGAGGAGTAGTATGGTTGGTCCCTTCATCGCAAGGGGATACAACGTCCGAAGATGGATTAGAGGGTGAATGCTAGCATGTACTCAAGAGTAAGGATAAAATAATGCCAATATTTAAAACCAAGTAAGTAACAATATAAATCATATTTATACATATATATAATTCATGCAGAAGGGAACTGGGTTTAGCATGCATTTAAAAAAATTAATGTGGGTATGTGTAGCTTAACCATCCTGAAACTACCCACATGCTATTTGGGTCTAGAGTTACCCCTTGAATAAGCCCTAGTGCATAGAGCCACATGAACTGGAGATAACATAGTGGTTGGGGATCCCCGTGTACCCTTCACCCTCCATGATATATATACAAGGCATTATTTAGTGGTATTGCCATACCGTCTATATCTTGAAAGCAATGTCATTAGCCAACACTTAAGGAATTCCCATGTACAGCATGAACATCCTTTATAAAGATCACTTGGAGGATTCTCGTGTACCTCCATAAAGTTTTCAAAACCAAAGCGATAGCCACCAAGGTCTTTCAAACCATTTAAAATCAACCAAACCAATTTAAGTTTCATTACCATATTATGCAATTCAAAGATTTCAATAAAAGTCAAACTATGTGACAAAACCATTCTCGTAAGAATTTTAACAAACATGTTGAGAGCATATAGTTTTCAAAACCAAAATCAAGAACTAATTAACCATTCCCATGGAAGAACATGTTTAAACCAACATTATAACATGAAAAAACATAAATCCAACATGGGAAAACATTATCCAATCATTAGTAACCAAAACCCCCCAACATCTATTACAAAACCAACACAAACCCACAATTATGCCATGAAAACCATTAAGTAAAATATGCTTTTAGTTGAACTATCAATGAGGGAGGAGTAACATTTCATAGACTACGAGGAACAAGGAGAGAAACCACCCTTTAGAGCCATAATTAATTACCTTGAAGAAAACTCTTGCCTTTCTTGAACCAAGAGCCTTGAAAGAGATTTGAGAGTATTTAAAATGTTTTTGATTGAGAATAATAGGGTAAATAGAGTCTCAATAACATTTTAAGTAATGGGGTCAAAAGAGGTTAAGAGGGGAAACCAGAATAACCTCAACTTAAACTGTAAAAACCACTACATGAGGGTACGGTTTGGACCTTTAACTCGTACCTACATCATACGAGTGGTACCCTCCACTCATACATTGATCAAAAGGTTAGGCACCTACATACTGTCCACTATACGGATCCCTTTCCTAACTTGTACTCATACCATACGACTAGTACCCCTAAGTCATATCCAGGAAAGAATCAAAAAGGAGTTTGACACTGGATAACATACAAGATGGGTCACCTGAATTGTACCTTCACCATCGACTAGTATAGTGATTCGTATGATGATCAGAAGGTCAAAACTCTAGAAATTTACAAAGACCAAAACCCAGGGTGTTTCAGGCGATCGCAAAACTCCAATGCTACAGGTACTTAGACTTTCCTGCATCTATGGCTCAAAACCCAATCATGACAATTTTTCCTTAATAATGTTATCACTTAATCTATTATAGGGAAAGGTTCGTCCGACATTATCATAAATAAGATAAAAATAAAATAAAAATCTATAAATGAAACAAAAAACTAATCCATGAAATATAGGCACCATCAAAGTGCCCAAATATTACAATCTAAAATAAAAATATGATCATCCAAATCATCCAAAAATGAAATAAAAACATCCAAACAAATATCCCAACAGTATAGAATCAAATATAGTAACTATGACTACTATGGAAACTGGCACCCCCAACTAAAATCTTGTAGTGACCTCACTGCATAATTAAGAAAGCATAAGAAAAGAGTAAAGGGTGTTCTCTATAACTGCATCAAGAACTATTGTCGCTCTCAATCTCGGCATCATTTGAGTCTGACCATGTAGCTAGGACCTCATCATTATTTCTAACTCGAGGAGAAGAAAGTCTATCTTTGGGTTTCAGGACCTTCCATAGGCCCTTCACCCCCTTCCATATCTTAGTAAAGAACTTATCTCTCTTCTTGTCCCTCTTATTCATCTTGTCATGAGACTCCTTGAGCTTTTTTTAGGCTATGCCAAGGATGAGTGGGCTCTCTCAATCCTAGAAATGAGGGCTTACTACTCCTGCTGATTTGCCAGAAACCGCTCATAGTCATTCTGAGCAACATAAAAATGATGAACGATAGATGGCCCTCCTTACTCTGTAGAAAACCCAGACACCAGATCCATGATTTCCCCTTCTCTTTTTTATCTTACCAAGTTCTCCTTTACACCGAATCTTAAGAGGGTAAATGGGTTTCTTTGGAGCACCCAAGTATCTTTGGGATACTTATCAACCCTGACTTTCTTGAAAGCTCAGTGATCAAATAGGGAAATAAGAGTATAGAGCCACCTAGGTTCTTGAAATACCACATGTCCGAAAGTATGAGCCATCCAAAAATCAAAGAAATTTTTTCTAAGATACATGCAACCATCCAGGCATGAATATATTGAACATAGGTCGTGTGAGTTCATGGGGAAAACCATCTACAAATAATGCCTAACCATATCCTCTCCTCACCTGAGAAATCATGCAATGATATCCCTATTTTGGTGAATTCCCAAGGGACCTCTCTACAAGGACATAACTTTTTAACTAAACAACTTCCCAGTTCATGCCCCTTTAACTCGAATTGGTCCATGTCCTTATTCGATAACCCATATAGGTTATTTATCTATTCATCTCCAAAGAGAACATTCTTCCCCTATATAATTACAACTGGTTCAAAGAAGGATATTATTCTGAGGTTAGCATGGAATTCCCTTACTTAATATTCATTTAACCGACATGGATTCAGGGAAAAACATCTCCACCCTATGGCTACAAGTCCTTCTTGGAATGCTTGGAGTTTTTCCATTACTTCATCAAAGCATATGCCTCTCTCTAGAATTATGTTTTTCTTTGGGAGGTTCGCATAGTACAAAGTTTGGAACTCCGAGGCCATAAAGCAGGTTTGGTCAAAATCTCCCATCTTTAGCTTTAGAAACTTGAGAATAACACAAAAGCATTAATTATCAATATTTATATGTGAAAACAATGCTATGTTATTAAATTAAGCTACTGGGATGGTATATTTGCAATTTTCGAGAAAGAAATGGACTTGAAGGAGTTTTTGTCCATGTTGAAAAACAACCTCAGATGCCGCGATCAGGGGCCACTAATCCATGATCGCGCTACCGTGATGGTGATCCTATGATCGTGATTGTGGTAACTGAGGAATGCTCGACCAAAATTTCCAAAGTATAGACCTTCCAATTTCAATGCCATTTATGTTCCAAATCAAGAATTTACATTATGGACATGAAACTTAGTCCCTAGATGTTCGATCTTTACCTTAGAACATGGGAAAAGTAGTAAGGACTTCGTTCAGGCATTTAATCAAACAGTTGGTGTGTACCTTCTATTTCTATCAATTTGAACAATTTTGGGTACTCTAGACTTCCCCAAGTATGTGCACATCAATAGCAACAGATAACCACACCAAACAAGAACAATTTAAATAAAGAATTAGCATGAAAATCATAATTTTAGGCCATTCCTAAGGAATGAGTTCTAAGGCCTACACATATGTATAAAAATAGAATTTGAAGTACATACCGGATTGACTAATGTTGAGGGGATGTTTATGCACTTTTAGATGCCCAAAATACAATCAAAATCAGTTGTAATTTAAGGAAAAATTTAAAGGAGTGTGGGGGAAAATAGGGGGGACAATTAATTTTTAAAATAGGCTTGACCATGATTGCAATCAGAGTTCTACAATCACGGTTACACTACGATCACGATAGAACGTATACCGCGATCACGATAATTGAGGCCAATTTTTGGTCCTCTATTTTATCCTGTTCAGTCCACTACAAAAATTCACCACAGTTATCCTTTATCAACCTCATTCAAAACACCTTATAGCACCATAGTAGTATGAATTAAATACAAAAAAATAAAACCTTCTTTGACAATTAAAATATAAAATATGCAGGCCACTTTTATAGCATTGGTGGGTTGCCTCCCACCTAGCTCCTTAATTGTCATCGTGGCACGATGTTCTTTAACTTTCAAGTTGTATCCTTGATTGACCCATTATCCACCTTCATGTCCATTACATCAATGATAGACACCACTTGTAGTTCCATTGGTTGTTTCTCAATTTTACACATCCAAAAGGAAACCTAATTATTTTCAACACAAAACTTTATTTCCCCTTGATCTTTATCAACAATTACTCTCCCGATTGCTAAAAAGGGTCTCCTAATAAAAATGGTTGTGTCTTGGTAAATTTCACAATCAAGGACCATAAAGTCTATTGGTAAAATAAAATGATCAACCTTGACCATGACATCATACAAAACTCCAACTGGTTTCTTAATAGAGTGATCTGTCATCAAGATCCTTATTGTTATTGGAGTAGGAGTGACCAAACCAAGTATTTTATAGATTACATGTGGTATGAGATTTATGTTTACACCAAGGTCACACAAGGCTTTCTTAAATTTATGTGTCCCAATAGTACAACAAATTGTGAAGGACCAAGGATCTCCTTTCTTTTCCACCATCGCACTAGTTTTTATAGAACTATAGCTATGGGTAACTTCAATGGTTTCACCATTCAAAAAGTATTTTTTGTACATCAATGTCTTCATTAACTTATCATATCTCAAAACTTCTTGAATGGCTTCTAGAAATAGGATATTTATTGAAAGATTGCTAATCGTAGTGAGGAACTTTTTGAATTTGAAATTTTCCTCCTTATTCTTGAGTCTTTGAGGGAAAGAAGGATAGATTCTCATTGGAGAGAAGGGGTTACATTGTGATTCATCACCCTCAACTATCTTAGGAGCTTCCTCCTCATCAACCATCTCTTAATTTATCATTGGTTCTTCATCATCTCCTTCTTGAGACATTAGAGCTTCATCATTGGGATCAATCAAATTCTTCTTCTTTGAGTTTATTTATTCATTATTAGACTTTTGTTTGACCTTAATCTCTTGTGGACCAAGTTATTTATCATTCCGGGTTCACAATTACTAAGACATGAGCATTATTTTTTGGATTTTCCATTGTATCAATAGGGAGGCTACCATTGGGCCTAGCATTAAGTGTTGAGATTTGGTTAATTTGCATCTCCAATTGTTTGATTGAAGCGGATGTTATACAACTATTTGGTTGATCTGAGAAATGTCTCCTTTTAATTCTCACACCATCTTATTTGTTCCTTCCACTCTTAGAAAGATTTTAGAAAACACATATTTTGAAATACCTAGGTCTTGAACCTTGAGAGGAACAACAACTTTTTGGTGTCTCTGAGTTAGGTATGACTTGGATCTTGACTTGTACCCATGGATATGGGTTGTATCTAATCTCTAATCCCCATATCTTACATTGAGTATCATGTTAGGGTAGCATACTATTTTTTATATGACATGGTCACCCCTTGATCATACCCATGAATATGAGTTGTATACTGCTCAACCATATGGAGTGATGACCTAGTTTGGAGTGGAATATTTTCTATACGGCTAGTCTATACGAGTTAAGGCTTAGTAATACCCTTTGGATATAACTCAAAGGTTCCTAGTCATACCCATAATAGTATGAGTGACCTAGGAGAAGCTTAGGGTACGAGTTAGGGAGCCACTCGTACCCGAGGGTATGATTACTAAGGGAATCGTATGAGGGAGTCGTACCTCTGGACAAATCCACTTTTAAACTTTTAACTAAGGGATTTTTGGTCATTTTCCTTGCTTAAAACCCTAATTTCCCTCCCTATATAAGTCCTCTTAGCCTCTCATAACACTTTGGTAGTGTATCAAACATTCCAAACACTCTAAAAGGGTCTTAAAATAAGGTTGGAGGCTAGGCTTTGAAGAGGGTTAATCTCGAGACAAGAAATATGTCAAGTTTTTTATTGCATAAACTTGTTTAAGGTATGTACCTCTTCTCCTTGTTTAATAACTCTAAACCTGTAATACCCGTGCCTTTTTCTTAGGTTGAAATTATCTTAAGGATGTCAGAACTTGCTTTGAAATACAAAACCATTTTTTTTCACGTGGTATTTTTATTATTTTCACTTTCCATCACATGGGAAATTGAATAAGTTTTCCATTGATAACAATTTCATCAAAATCCGGTATCGGGGGAAGAATTTATGGACGTTTTACTCAGAGCTGTCAGAATCGCCCAGGAGCGATGGCCAGGGTGACGGACCGTCGATCTAGCGACATACCACCGCTTAGACCATTGCATCCAAGGCAGTGGGTTAAACTTCTAGTCCACCTTTGATGGTCGAAACAATGGACTGTCGACCCAGTGATGGACCGTCACATGAGACATTGCTACCTAGGCAGCGAGACCCTATTCTGGTCCACCTATGATGGTTGAAACGATGGACCGTCAACCCAAAGATGGACCATCGCACGAGCCGTCACTACCTAGACAGTAAGACCCTATTTGGGTCCACCTACGGTGGTCAAAATGACGGACCGCCACACGATCCATTGTAGGTTCCGTTCAGCAAATTTTTAAGTCATTTAAAGTGGTTTTTGTGTCTTTTGCCACCGGTTTATACACCTAGTTAAATCCGTCCAGAAATCACATTCTCATTATAATTTCACAACAAATATTAGGGTTTCTCTCTAACCTTAATCTCCAAGAACAAAATCCAATCTTCCTCAAGAACTAAGGGATTTCCAATTCTTCAAGTTCAAGAATGTCAAGAACCTTAACCCAGGTATGCATAGTGTTTATTCATGGACTCCTTTCGTCCATGAATCCCAAGAATCCCTATTATAAATTCAAGTTTATGGATTTTCTTATGAATTTCATGATTGGGCTGCTCTTGTTCATGTGGATAATGAGAAATTGAATTCTACTCCGTGTTGGGTGATAAACTCTATGTGAGTTAAATTATTATAGATATAGATTAATGCAAACCTATGACTAAACCCTGAATGATTAAATTAGAATGGAATCATGACAGTTAATTTTTGTATGATGTTGTTTACACATTCTAAGCCTACCATATGTTTGATTAAATGCCTAGATGGAGGAAAAGTGTCTAATTAGCATGATATCATGAAATCTCCATGTATGTGCAAGATTATTCCTATCACTTGTTTGATGAAATGCTTCAGTAAATGTATTATGATGATTATTATGTATTCAAGCAAGTCATGCTTTGTCCATTTCCTTCTATCGAGTCCTGGGGGTATTTATACCCAAAACATTAGTTGTGTTCCTAGAGCCATGTCATGTTTTCATGATACTCTCACTCAAGATATGAATTCTTAAACTTCAGATAGTCTTATGACTCAGGAAAATCTCCATGATCTCATGAACTCCGTTAGTTGTCAGATATCAATAGTATTCCATCAGTCAATGGAATTCAGTAATTCAGCTTATGTTCAGTTCAGTAAATCATGTTCAGTCTCCATTCAGATGGGAGTATAAATTAGCTCCGAGTGAACCCAAGAATGGGGACACACACCATTAGATGAGGGTGTGATCCTTAGCAGTCATCCTTGCATTCTAGAACTATGTAGCCAGCATAGGTTGACACATCAACACTGTCAATGAGGGCTGATGAGGTGGACAAGCACTGTCAGATATGGGCCCTACCATTCTCATAAAGGGGATACTATTAGATAGGGTGACCCATAGCTTGTCCTTACCAGTGGCGCAGTATTGAAACCCTTCCAATTGGGGTTACAGATTGGACCCTAACTCAGCTATAATAGTGTATCAGGGGCATGTAGGTTAGATAACTACTACCCACAGTGTCATGTTACAGAATTAGTATTGTCAGATACAGTCAATTAGTCTTAATAATAGAACTTAGATAGTTCTTCAAAATTCAAGACTGTCAGATACCGCCAACTCAGATATAATTCGAAACTCAGAAAGTTCTATCAGATTCAGGACTGTCATATACTGTCACTCATGTTATTAGTCATATCAATTATTAACATATCAGGTTATCAATATTCAGACTCAGTAATCATATTATCATGTTGTCAGTTACAGTTACATATTTATGCATGCATTCTCATGTTCATATTAGATAGTCAGTTAACAATAATCATGCATGTTAACCCTTGCATATAGAATACCTCACATGTATAATCAGTACATTTCATTGTACTAATGCATTTGTCCTATGGTGCTTTATTTTTATGTCACACCATAGGTTCAGAGACACGAGTTCCAGATCAACAATAGATTCCAGTTTCAGCAGTCAGAGTCCAAAGTGAGGCCTCATCCTTTGAGGGAATGATTATTTCTTTACTATCACATTGATTAGATTATTAGTTAGAGTTAGCTGCGGATATGTCCCATCAACTCCTTATTCAGATTATTCAGTTATTAGAGGCTTTTAGTTTTCAGTATTTTCAATTTTGTTTTGAGTATTCTATTACTCCACTCAGATATTTTATTATTCAAATTTTGTTTAGTATTGAACCTAATGGTCGTTCAGTGGATGTTTCCGCATTATCATGTTTAATATGCAGTGTACAGGTGCAGATATCATCCATGGGTTAGCTTGTGGTCCTTTGGGGTCATGACCACTGTGTAGCATTCTGGGTACCAGATTAGGGGGGTTACAAACTTGGTATCAGAGCGTAAGGTTCAATAGAGTCCTAGGAAGTCTGAAAGCCACATCTAGTAAAGTATTGTACATGGGTGTGTTGCATGCCACATTTATGTGCAAGAGGCTATATGATATTTTAAGAACAGTCTCCCTTCTTTCAGTTTTCATGACGTTCCAGTGAGCATAATCTCAAGTCAATCTCTCATTCTAATCCATTTCTCCCTTTCTTTTATAGAACATGCCTCCTAAAAGAAGAAACAAAAATCAATCAGCCACTCATCCCGAAAAACCTTTGGGCGATCATGTTTCTTATGCGGAGTTCAGGGCCGCATTCACCACTCTTGGTCAATCAGTTGCCGCTCAGTATAAATGGCCAATAGTTATTTTGGCTAATCCAATGGCCAACTCAGCTGCAGTTAGAATTCGGAACTTCACCCAAATTAATCCTCCAACCTTCCTCGGATCTAAAGTAGATGAAGACCCTCAGAAATTCATTGATCAGGTTTAAAAGGTGATAGACATCATGGGGATGACTACTGTTGAGAGTGCTGAGCTAGATGCATATCAATTACAGGATGTGGCTCATACTTCATTCAAATAGTAGAAGTCAGAGAGGTCAGATGATGCAGGTCCTATAGAGTGGGAGGAGTTTGTCACTGCATTCTTAGACAAATTATTTCCCCAATAGCTTAGAGAGGATAAGGTGCTAGAATTCATCAACCTCAGATAGGGAAATATGACGGTGAAAGAGTATAATCTTAAGTTTACTCAATTAGATAGATATTCCCCTTATGTGGTTGCAGACAGCAGAGCCAAGATGAGTAAGTTTGCTTCAGGGGTAAACGATAGCATAGTAAATGAGTGCAGATCTTCCATGCTAAATAGTGACATGACTTTAGCCAGGCTTCTGGCTCATGCTCAACAGATAAAGGAGAAAAATATTAAGCAGAGGGAGAAGCAAAATAAGAGAGCGAATATAGGTAGTTTCAACTTCGCTCAACCTAAATCAAAAGGAGAAAATTGTTCCTAATTTTGTCCTAAGTTATCAGTTCCATCCCCTTCTTCATCCAGTGCTCTAGTTCCTAAGTTTAGGGAGGGTAACAGAGATAGAGCGCCAGGCTCTAGGTCTCATGGCAGTGTTAGCAATGCCCGAACTAATCCCCTTTGTCATACTTGTGATAAAAACAACAAAGGTGCTTGCAGAGCTGGTAGCGATGTCTTTTTCGGTTATGAAAAGCTAGGCCATAGAGTCAGAGACTACCCTCAGTCAGGTTATCAGAGTCATCTCCGTTCCTCAGCTCAATATGGTCTCCCAAATCAGCAGGGTGCCACCACCAGTGCTATTAGTGGGCAACACCCAAATCGTCTCTATGCTCTTCAGTCCCAAAAAGATCAAGAAAATTCTCCATATGTGGTTACGGTACATTACAGATATTTCATGAGTTTTTTTACGCTTTGCTAGATCCAGGAGCTTTTTTGTCTTTTGTCACTCCTTATATAGTAGTTGATTTTGGAATCAGTCCCGAAATTCTAGCAGAGCCCTTTTCAGTCTCTACCCTAGTGGGTAAAACTATCATAGCTCGGCGGGTTTACAGGAACTGCCCGATTATGATATTTTAGAAAGTCACTTCAGCAGACTTTGTCGAATTAGAGATGACTGATTTTTATGTCATTCTCAGCTTAGATTGGCTTCATTCCTGCAATGCCACAGTTGACTACAAAAATAGAATAGTCTAATTTAAGTTTCTGAATGAACCCATCCTAGAGTGGAAGGGTAGAGTATCCTCTTTCAGAGGTCAGCTTATTTCCTACCTTCAGGCACGGAAAATAATATCTAAAGGATGTGTCTATCATCTTATTTGAGTTAAGGATACTAGTTCCAAAACTCCCAATCTTGAATCAGACCCAGTAAGTGAATGAATATTCAGATGTCTTTCAAGAAGATCTTCTAAGAATTTCTCTCAAAATGGAAATAGACTTTGGTATTGATCTTCTTCCAGATACTCAGCCTATCTCTATTTCCCCGTAGAGAATGGCACCAGTTGAACTCAAAGAACTAAAAGAACAGTTGAAGGATCTCTTAGATAAGAGATTCATCAGACCCAGTATTTCCCCGTGGGGTGCTCCAGTATTATTTATGTGCAAGAAAGACCGTTCTCTTAGAATGTACATTAATTACCGTCAACTCAACAATGTCACGATCAAGAACAAGTATCCTCTTCCCAGAATCGATGAATTTTTTGTCCAACTTTAGGGTGCCAGTTATTTCTTTATGATAGACCTCAGATCCGGCTATCATCATCTCAGAGTTCGAGAATGTGACATCCCAAAAATAGCTTTTCATACTCGGTATGGTCACTTCGAATTCTTAGTCATGTCATTTGGTCTTACCAATGCCTCAGCTATTTTCATGGACTTGATGAACCGTGTGTTCAAGCAGTACTTGGACATGATCATCATAGTCTTTATAGATGATATCCTAGTCTATTCACACAGTAAGCGAGATCATGCAGACTATCTCAGGATAGTACTTCAGACTTTCAGAGATCATCAGTTATTTGCCAAATTCAGTAAGTGCAAATTTTGGCTAAGTTCAGTAGCATTCCTTGGTCATATCATTTCTGATGATGGCATTAGAATAGATCCTCAAAAGATAGAAGCAGTAAGAAACTGGCCTCGCCCTATCTCTCCATCAGATATTAGGAGTTTCTTGGGTTTGGCTTCCTATTACAGATGTTTTATTGAGGGATTTTCTTCTATTGCATCCTTTATGTCCAGATTGACTCAGAAGAAGGTCAAGTTTCAGTGGTCAGATCCTTTAGAGAAGAGTTTTCAAGAGTTGAAGACTCAACTCACCTAATCTCCAATATTAGCTCTTCCAAATAGTTTAGATAGGTTCATAGTGTATTGTGATGCATTCAGAGTAGGTTTGGGTTGTGTCCTCATGTAGCATGGTAAGTTCATATCCTATGCCTCCAGATAGCTTAAACCCTATGAGAAGAATTATCCTACTCATGATCTCGAGTTAGCAGCCATAGTCTTTGCCTTGAAAGTTTTGAGGCATTACCTATACGTTGTTCATGTAGATGTGTTCACAGATCAAAAGAGCATTCAGTATGTCTTTTCTTAGAAAGATCTCAATCTTCATCAGAGAAGGTAGTTAGAGCTCTTGAAAGAATATGACATAAATGTCCTTTATAATCCGGGCAAGGCCAATAGAGTGGCTGACGCTCTCAGTAGATTATCCATGGGTAGTGTTTCTCTTGTTGAGGATATAAAGAAGAAGTTATCTCAAGAAGTACATCAGTTTTCTAGACTAGGCGTTCGCTTAGGCAATTCTTCAAGGGTATTTTATGTGTTCGGAGTAGTTCAGAATCATCTCTAGTTTTTAAGGTGAATGAAAATCAAGATAGAGATCCCAGCCTTGTAAGGTTGAAAGAATCAGTTCAGGATAAAAAAAATAGAGGTTTTCTCCCAAGGTGGAGATAGTGTTCTTCGTTGTCAAGGTCGTCTCTGCGTTCCAGATGTAGATGATATAAGGCAGCGAGTTCTTGCATACGTGTATAGTGCGCGTTACTCTATTCATCCAGGGGCTACAAAGATATAACGCGACTTTTGGGAGATCTATTGGTGGAGTGGGATGAAGATAGATGTTGAAGAGTTTATGGTGAAGTGCTCCACATATTAGTAAGTTAATATAGAGCATCAAAAGCCTAGTGGTCCTATGCAAGAGTTCAGTAGTCATACTTGGAAGTGGGAAGTTGTGAACATGGACATCATGATGGGTTTGCCTCGAATTCTTCATCAGCATGATTCAGTTTCGGTCATTGTAGAAAGAATGACTAAATCAGCCCATTTTCTTCCAGTCCATACCCCTTATTCAGCCAAGGACTAGCCAAACTCTACATCAAAGAATTGGTCAGATTGCACGGTAATCTGTTATCCATTATCTTAGACAGAGGTACCCAGTTCACCTCTCATTTCTAGAAAGCATTCCAAAAGTGTCTTGATACCCAAGTTCATATCAGTAAAGCCTTCCATACTCAGATAGATGGTCAAATAGAGAGGACCATTCAGACTATAGAAGAAATGCTAAGAGCACGTGCAATTGATTCCAAGGGTAATTTGTAACACCCCAATTTTCTGAATCGGAATACTACACGGTGCTCATGACCCCGAAGGACCATAAGCTAACCCATGACCAATATTTGTACTTATACACTACAATATATGATGTAATAATGTGAAAAAATATAAATAATAGTCCATAAGGTTCAACTGAATAAAATATCTGACAAACGTAATATCCATATGGGTGGAAAATACCCAAAAACAACAGAAGTCTAAATCAAATCTGAACTAAATCTGAAAGCCTCTAAATACTGTCTGAGAAAGGAGTTGAAGGAACATGTCTCCAACTAACTCCGTCTAGCAAAACTAAACTGAAATAATAAATAAAATAAAATAATATCATCCTCGAATGGATGAGGACTCACTGCAACTCAGCGACTGGAATGCTACTGCTGATCTGGAACACGTTCCTCTGAACTTATGGTGTAACATAAGACAAAGCACCATAGCGTATATGCGTCAGTACGTCTGAATGTACTGAGTATACGAGTGAGGTAGACTAAATACAAAGGGTTATATGCATGAACAATGCTAACTAATATGAATGTGAGAATACATACATGCATAAGCAACTGTAACTGAACTCGTGGTGATACTGGCTATTGAGTTTGAATAATGACGACATGACTTTATCGATACTGAGATACTAAATAGATGAATGACTATTTCTAACAGTTCGAATTATGAAGAACTGGTCTAATTTACTGTGTCTAATAGTCCTGAAACTGAATACTGATAACATAAGCTATGACAACTGACTTAACTAATATAACTGTGATGATTGACAAGACCGATGTAACTGATACTGAGCAACTATATTTAACAATCTAAGTTTTGATGGAACTATCTGAGTTCCGTTCTATATGGAGTAACTGAATTTAAGATCAGTCCTATCTAGCTGGTGATCTTTAAATCTGATAATTCTAATAATGATTAACTATAGTTGAGATCAGTCCTGTCTAATGGGTGACTTGAAGTCTATTTATAATGATAAGGATTGACTGTCTCTAAAAATACTGAATCTGTACTACTGAACTGAGTTGACTGTATCTGACAGTCCTAAATCTATAACTAAAACTGTGGGATGTATTCATCTAACCGACATGCCCCATGCTAAGATGACTGGGGTCCAATCTTTGCCCTGACTGGAAGGGTGTCAGTACCACGCCACCAGTAAAGACAACTGTTGTGGAGTTAGTCCTAATCTAGCGGGTGACTCCTGCGATCAATTCTATACATATAAAAGAGCTAACGGGTGACCACTGAGTATGCCAGTCCTATCTAACAGGTGACATCTCGTACCTACGCTGGCAACGTAGTTCTGTAACTTAGGGATTACTTATAAGGATCTTCGTCCTTTCTAGAGGTTGAGTCCCCATCCCTAGGCTCACTTGGTGCTGAATCCTACTCCCATCTAAAAGACACTGAACTGGATAACTGATCTATACTAAACAACTGAACTGAACTGATTAGCTGAACTGATACTGATTAACTGAACTTATACTAGTTGTATTGTTTAGCGGAGCTAAACTAAGTTTACTGAGTTCCCTTGACTGAAGGAATGTACAGAGTTCTGAGGACTGACTGAGAGTACTGAAATTACTGAGATTGCTAGGAATACTTTTGTTACTAAGATCACTGAGATTACTAAGTATTGAGGTTACTGAACTACTGAGACTACTAAAATTTCTGAGTTTTCCTGAGTCACATGACTAACTGAATTCTATAGACCATGGCTTAACTAAGAGTATCGTGACAACATGAAAAGGCACTAGGCACACAGCTATATTATTTCGGGTTCAAGTACCCCTAGGACTCGATGGAAGGAAACTGACACACATGACTGACTTGATCATAAGAATAGAGTCCACAATTCATAATATCATAAGTAGGGGATTTCATACTACACTTGGTTCTCAACATCATATACATGGAAGCGGATGCACATAACATGTATATACTCGCGTTGCTTCAATATCATGCTTATTCCATATCACAACAATAACGTGGAGTTCATGTTTAAGCACTATTAAGTCATAAAAACATGGATTCTATCATTCTTGTCATTTTATCAAACACCTTACATGCACAACTTTGGTCATAGGTATACTTATCAATTTGACAATCTTAATCTATCCAAAATTCATGTGTTTCAACTAACCTACTCACATTCTTCATGAAAAACACATCAAGATACAACCTTGAATCCAAGAAACAATTATCAACATGAGTATGGTCATAACACAACAACAAAATCACAATTTATAATTTAAAACATGTTTCTTAAGCTCTATGGATGAAAGGGATCCATGGATGAACACTATGCATACCTGACTCAGGGTTCTTGACATTTTTGAACTTGAAGGGTTTGAAATCCTTTGATTCTTGAAGAGGATTGGGTCTTGTTATTTGGGATTAAATTTAGATAGAAACCCTTATTATTGTTTGTGGAATAACACTAAGCAAAATGGCTGAATTCGGACTCATCTGGGTAAATAGGCGAGTGGTAAGTAACCAAAATACCCCTGTTAAATGACCTGAAAATAAACTGAACATGGCGTGTAACGGTCCAAATGATGGTCCGTTAGACACTTGACGGTCTGTCACTTAGCCCATCAGACGTGGACCAGAAATGGGGTTCACTGGATAAGAGTTGACGGCCTGGATGCCGATCCGTCACAACTTTGATGATCCGTCAACTTGTACGTCATTCCTTATCCAGTACGTGGCTCAACTGCCTTGTCTATGACAGTCAAAGTGGCGGTCCGTCACTTAAGCGGTGGTCCATCAACTTGGCCGTCATACTTGGGCATTTTCGACAGTTCCAAGTAAAATGTCCATAACTTCCTCGTCTGATGTCGGATTTGGACAAAATTGGTACCATTGGAAAGCTAACTCAATTTCCCACATGATAGAAAGTGAAAATATCAAAAGTACCACTTGTAAAAAGATAGATTTTCATTTCAAAGTAAGTCCTATTATCCTTGAGATGATTTTTAGCTAGGAAAAAGGCACGGGTATTACGAAACGTGGCGCTAATATTGGTTTGGATTTTTTTTAGGGTATTACAATATCTCCCCCTTGGGAACATTCGTCCTCAAATGAGAATGACTCTAATGGAAGAATAAATCAACTAAAGTATGTACAATACATACACTACTGAAACATGGTTTCGGGACTGACATGACTGATAAGCTAAATACATCATACTGAACATGCATATCTGATGCATGAGTAACTGATTCATGAATACATGACTGAGTGTTCTAATGAACTGAGTTTCTCATAATAAGAATGTATACCTGATTCCTAATTGATGAACTGAATCCATGTATATCTGATGCATGATTATACGACTGGCATAATACATGAATGCATGACAGAAAGTACTGATAAGCTGACCACGCATATCTGACGTGTGAATATATGACTAAATGGGCTCAGGAACATGCGGTTGAACATGCAATGGTAAAGGTACCAAGTTTGAACTAAAAACTAAGCATGGAACTAAATACAAATTTTGGTACTAAAATATGAACATAGGAACGAGTAAGATCAAAGAAGACTATCACCTTGAACTAAAAATATCGATGATTCTGAGATTAATCACTTAATATGCATGAGTGGAAACACAAGAACATAACTGAGTCTGGAACGTGATACATGAATTGAACTGATTCTTCAATGCATGACATGGATTGAGTATCGTATCGTGGACTAAACTGAGCCATTGAGTACATGGCTTACTGCTGAGTTTTGGAGCTAGAGGGTCGGCTCATAAGTAACACTTCCTCCAAGATAGATTCATCACATAAAATGACATATTTAAATCATGGAAGTTTGGGGTCTATAGTGTATCTCCCTCCTTAGGACAATATGTCCCTTAAAGAATACTGGACTGACGTTGCTGAGATATTGAGAAAGTTGAGGCGATGCAAAAGGCATCTACGAACTAGATTATAACTAATCCTCGGGAGTCTAGGACTAATGCATGATGAATAAACTGAACTGAACTTGCAACTACTAAGATTTTCTACTTGGAATAGTTACATTCCCTGAGATCTTGGATAACATGAATAGATGCAAGGATGAGGAAACAAACTATACAAATCTGACTACTCGATTGCTAAACTGCCTTGCTGCTTTACTAACTAACTTATGCTGAAACATATGTCCAAATTAGGTAAAGAGATCTAACAATGCATACCATGAATATGAAATACTGGTAATGTACCCGAATCTAGGTCAGGGAAACTTTCCGGATCATGACGGTTCTGGAGTGCATAAAGTCTATTCTGACGCTGACTACTACTCTTGGTGCCTTGCTGACACAACTTTTTACCCCTCTATGCTATAACTCTACACTCTCGCATCCTATGGCCTATCTTGCCACACCCAAAGCATACATCACTACCTGTCCTATATGTACCTAGGTGATTATTACCACACTCTTCGCAAAGCGGATAAGTAATACTTCTATTCCTACTACCCTGCGCCTCCAAGATTGGCACTCCATTATGACGGTCATAGCTAGACTTAGGTGTTGGTGCACTAGCTAAGGTTGGAGATGGGGCTGAAAACTTCTGACTATGCTGAGAACGGTTACCACCCTGTGACTTAGGTTGATCAAAGCTGAAACTACCTGTCCTTTCTCTCTTACTCTATATCTCCCTCATTTTAATCTTCTGCTTCTTTATTTGCTGAGCATGAGTCATAAGTCTGGCTAAAGTCATATCACTATTCAACATGGAAGATCTGCACTCGTTTACCACGCTATCGTTCACCCCTGACACGAACTTACTCATCTTCGCTCTACTGTCTGCAACCACATAAGGGGAATGTCTGGCTAATTGATTAAACCTAAGAGAATACTCTTTCACTGTCTTACTGCCCTGCCTGAGGTTGACGAACCCTACCACCTTAGCTTCTCTAAGCTCTAGCGGGAAAAATCTATCAAGAAAAGCAGAGGCAAACTCCTCCCACTCTATAGAACCTGTATCATCTAACCTTTCTGACTTCCAGTGTTTATACCAAGTATGAGCCATATCTTCCAACTGATATGAAGCTAACTCAGCATTTTCCACAGTAGTCACCCTCATAATATCTATAACTTTCTAAATATGATCTAAGAATTCCTGTGGGTCCTCATCTGACTTAGACCTCGTGAAAGAAAAAGGATTTATTCGGGTAAAGTCCTAAATTCTAGATGCAGCTAAATTGGCCACTGAATTGAACAGAATGACAGCTGGTCGTTCATTCTAGGCAGCATATGACTGAGCAAAAGTGGTGAACAATGTCCTGAACTCCGCATGAGAAACATGATCGCCCAAAGGGTCTTCGGGTTAAGGGGCTGATTGATTCCCATTTCTTCTTTTAGGAGGCATGTTTTGTAAAAGAAAGGGAGAAATGGATTAGACTGAGAGTGAATTGAGATTATGCTCACTGGCATGACATAAATATTGAAAGAAGGGAAACTGTTCCTAAAACATCTTATAGCCTCTTGTACATAAGTGTGGTGCACAACACACACATGTACAAGACTCTACTAGATGCAACTTTCAGACTTCCTAGGACTATAATGAATCTTAGGCTATGATACCATGTTTGTAACACCCCAATTTTCTTAACCGGAATGCTACACGGTGCTTATGACCCTGAAGGATCACAAGCTAACCCATGACTGATATATGTACCTGTATACTGCAATATATGACGTAATAATGTGGAAAAACATGAACAATAGGCCATAAGGTTCAACAGAATAAATATCTTACAAACGTAATATCCATATGGGTGGCAAATACCCAAGAACAACTAAAGTCTGAATCAAATCTGAACTAAATCTGAAAGCCTCTAAATGCTGTCTGAGTAAGGAGTTGAAGGAACATGTCTCCAACTAACTCCGTTAAGCAAAACTGAACTGAAATAATAAATGAAATAAAATAATATAATCCTCGAATGGATGAGGAATCACTGCAACTCTGCGACTGGAATGCTACTGCTGATCTGGAACACGTGCCTCTGAACCTATAGTGTAACATAAGAGAAAGCACCATAGGGCAAATGCGTGAGTAAGTCTGAATGTACTATGTATACGAGTGAGGTAGGCTAAATGCAAAGGGTTATATGCATGAACAATACTGACTAATTTGAACGTGAGAATACATATATGCATAAGCAACTATAACTGAACTCATGGTGATATTGGCGATCGAGTCTGAATAGTGATGACATGACTTTACTGATACTGAGATACTAAATAGATGAATGACTATTTCTGACAGTTTGAATTATGAAGAACTGGTCTGATTAACTATATCTAATAATCCTGAAACTGAATACTGATAACATAAGCTATGACAACTGACACAACTGATATAACTATAATAATCGACAAGACCGATGTAACTGATATTGAGCAACTGTATTTAACAGTCTGAGTTCTGATGGAACTATCTAAGTTTCGTTCTATATGGATTAACTGAATTTGAGATCAGTCTTATCTAGCGGGTGATCTTTAAATTTGATGATTCTGATATTGATTAACTATAGTTGAGATCAGTCTTATCTAATGGGTGATCTTGAAGTCTATTTATAATGATAAGGATTGACTATCTCTAATAGTACTAAATTTGTACTACTGAATTGAGTTGACTGTATCAGACAGTCCTAAATCTGTAATAGAAATTGTGGGATGTATTTATCTAACCGACATGCACCATGCTTAGCTGGCTGGGGTCCAATCTCTACCCTAACTGGAAAGGTATCAGTACCACGCCACCAGTAAATACAACTACTGTGGAGTCAGTCCTAATCTAGCGGGTGACTCCTGAGATCAGTCATATACATATAAATATGCTAATGGGTGACCCCTCAGTATGCCAGTCCTATCTAATGGTTGACATCTCATACCTACACTGGATATGTAGTTCTGGAACTTAGGGATTGCTTCTAAGGATCTCCGTCCTTTCTAGCGGTTGAGTACCTATCCCTAGGCTCACTCGGTGTTGAATCCTACTCCCATATGAAAGACACTGAACTGGATAACTAAGCTAAACTGAACAACTGAACTGAACTGATTAGCTGAACTGATACTGATTAACTGATACTTATTAACTGAACTGATACTAGTGGTATTATTTAACGGAGCTAAACTAAGTTTACTGAGTTCTGTTGACTGAAGGAACGTACTAAATTTTGAGGACTAACTAAGAGTACTGAAATTACTGAGATCACTAGGAATACTGTTGTTACTGAGATCACTGAGATTACTGAGTACTGAGGATACTGAACTACTGAGACTACTAAGATTTCTGAGTTTTCCAGAGTCACATGACTAACTGAATTCTATAGAACATGGCTTTACTGAGAGTATTGTGATAACATGACATGGCACTAGGTACACAGCTATATTATTTTGGGTACAAGTACCCCCAGGACTCGATGGAAGGAAACTGACACACATGACTGACTTGATCATTAGAATAGAGTCCACAATTCACAATATCATATGTAGAGGATTTCATACTACACTTGGTTTTCAATATCTTATACATGGAAGCGGATGCACACAACATGTATATACTCGTGTTGCTTCAATATCATGCTCATTCTTTATCACAATAATAACACACAACAATAATGTGGAGTTCATGTGGAATCATAAAGAATAGAACATGCGCTTGTCATTTAAGCACTATTAAGTCATAAAAACATGGATTCTATCATTCTTCACATTTTATCAAACACCTTACATGCACAACTTTGGGCATTGGTGTACTTATCAATTTGACAATCTTAATCCATCCAAAATTCATGGGTTTCAACTAACCTACTCACATGCTTCATGAAAAACACATCAAGATACAACCTTGAATCCAAATAACAATCATCAATATGAATATAGTCATAACACAACCAGAAAATGACAATTTATAATCTAAAACATGATTCTTAAGCTCCATGGATGAAAGGGATCCATGGATGAACACTACGCATACATAACTCAGGGTTCTTGACGTTTTTGAACTTGAAGGGTTTGAAATCCTTTGATTCTTGAAGAGGATTGGGTCTTGTTCTTGGGGATTAAATTTAGAGAGAAACCCTAGTTTTTGTATGTGGAATAAAAATGAGCAAAATGGCTGAATTCAGACTCATCTGGGTATATAGATGAGTGATAAGTGACCAAAATACCCCTGTTAAAATGACCTGGAAATAAACAAAACATGGCATGTGACCGTCTAAATGACGGTCCATCGGACACTTGATGGTTTGTCACTTAGCCCTTCAGACGTGGACCAGAAATGGGGTTCACTAGATAAGAGTTGATGGCCTGGATAATGGTCCATCACAACTTTGACGGTCCGTCAACTCGTTCGTCAGTCCTTATCCAGTACGTGGCTCAACTGCCTTGGCTGTGATGATCAAAGTGGTGGTCCATCACTTATGTGGCGGTCCGTTAACTTGTCCGTCATACCTGGGCATTTCCGAAAGTTCCAAGTCAAATGCCCATAACTTCCTCGTCTGATGTCGGATTTTGACAAAATTTGTACCGTTGGAAAGATAACTCAATTTCCCACATGATAGAAAGTGAAAATATCAAAAATACCATTTGTACAAAGATAGTTTTTCATTTCAAAGTAATTCTTATCATCCTTGAGATGATTTCTAGCTAGGAAAAGGCACGGGTATTACAAAGCGTGGCGCTAATATTGGTTTGGATTTTTTCGAGGTATTACATAATTGGGATGACCACTTGTCTTTGATTGAATTTTCATACAACAACCGCTATAATTCTAGTATTCAAATGGCTCCATTTGAAGCTCTCTATGATAGGAGATATAGATCTCTAATTAGTTGGTTCAAAGTTAGTGAGGCCTCATTCATAGGTCCTGACATAGTATTCAATGCCTTAGAGAAATTCCATTCAATTAGAGAAAGACTCTGGGTTGTTCAGAGCCAACAGAAGTCTTATGTAGTTGTTCGTAAAAATGATCTCGAGTTTGAGATCGGTGATCATGTCTATCTAATGATCTCTCCTATGAAGAGAGTGAAGAGATTCGGCAAGAAGGGAAAGCTAAGTCCCCGATGTTTCAGTCCCTTCAAGATTCTCAGTTGTTTCGGCAAGGTAGCTTATGATCTCGAATTGCCTTCAGATCTAGCCTCAGTTCATCCAGTCTTCTATGTCTCTTTGCTCAAGAAGTGTATAGGTGACCCATTAGTAGTAGTCCCTATTCAGAGTATTGATGTTCAGAATAGTCTCTCTTATGAAGAGATTCCAGTCAAAATCTTAGACTAATAGACTCATATATTGAGGAACAAAGAGGTCCCTCTAGTTAAGGTTCCTTGGAGAAATCAGTCCGTCGAGGGAGCTACTTGGGAAGTAGAAGCAGATATGCGCACCAAATATCATCATCTCTTCTCCTTCAACTCATACCAAGATCAAGGTAATAGTTCTCATTAAGCTTACTCAGTTTCATGTTCTGTGTACATCACGAACTTGGTATTCAGTTTCATGTTCATGTTTCTATCATAAACTTGGTATCAAGTACCATTTCATATCTAGTCATGCACTCATGTATCAGTTTAGTCATGTATTTATGCATCATACATGCATTCTCATTGTGAGAAACTTAGTTCTTCAGAACACTCAGTTATGCATTCATTAATCAGTTATACATGCATCAGATATGTATGTTCAATATGTTATATTCATCCTGTCAGTTAGGTCAGTCATGAGATAAAGTTCCAGTTATTTATGTTCAGTCTAGTGTTTCCCCTCTCAGTCAGTATCATTAGAGGATGAATATTCTCAAGGGGGAGATATTTTAATACCCGTGCCTTTTTCTTAACTTGAAATTATCTCAAGGATGTCAGAACTTTCTTTGAAATACGAAACCATTATTTTTCACATGTTATTTTTATGATTTTCACTTTCCATCACATGGTAAATTGAATTAGCTTTCCATCGATGTCAATTTTATCAAAATCCGGTATCGAGGGAAGAAGTTATGGACGTTTTACTTAGAACTGTCAGAATCGCCCAGTTGCGACGGTCTGTAGGTGCGACAGCCAGGTTGACAGACCGTCGCAACTAAGGCAGTGGGTAAACCTTTTGGTCCACCTACAATAGTCAAAATGATGGACCGTTGACCAAACGATGGACTATCGCATGAGCCGTCGCTACCTAGGCAGCGAGACCCTATTCTGGTCTACCAACGATAGTCGAAACGACGGACCGTTGACCCAGTGATGGACCGTCGCATGAGCCATCGCTACCTAGGTAGTGAGACCCTATTCTGTTCCACCTACGATGGTCGAAATGATGGACCATTGACCCAGTGATGGACCGTTGTACGATCCGTCGCAGGTTCTGTTCAGCAAATTTTCAAGTCATTTTAAAGGAGATTTTTGGTATTTTGCAACCCGTTTATATGCCTAGATAAATCCGACCAAAAATCACATCCTCATTATAATTTCACAACAAATATTAGGATTTCTATCTAACCTTAATCTCAAAGAACAAAATCCAATCTTCTTCAAGAATTAAGGGATTTCCAATTCTTCAAGTTCAAGAACATCAAGAACCTTAACCCAAGTATGCATAGTGTTCATTCATGGACTTCTTTCTTCCATGAAGCCCAAGAATTCCTTTTCTAAATTTAAGTTTATGAGTTTTCTTATAAATTTCATGATTGGGTTTCTCTTGTTCATGTGGATAATAAGAAATTAAATTCTACTCCATGTTGGGTGATAAATTCTATATGGGTTAAATTATTATAGATATAGATTCATGCAAACCTATGACTAAACACTGAATAATTAAATTAGAATTGAATCGTGATAATTAATTATTTCATGATGTTGTTTACACATTCTAAGCCTACCATGTGTTTCATTAAATGCCTAGATGAAGAAAAAGTGTCTAATTAGCATGATATCATGAAATATCCATGTACGTACAAGATTATGCCTATAACATGTTAGATAAAATGCTTCAGTAAATGTATTATGATGATTATTATGTATTCAACCAAGTTATGCTTTGTCTGTTTCCTTCTATCGAGACTTGGGGGTACTTGTACCCAAAACATTAGTTGTGTGCCTAGAGCCATGTCATGTTTTCAAGATACTCTCAATCAAGCTACAAATCCTAAGACTTCAGACAGTCTTATGACTCAGGAAAATCTTCATAATCTCATGAACTCAGTCAGTTGTCAGATATCAATAGTATTCCATCAGTCAACGAAATTCAGTAATTCAGCTCATGTTCAGTTTAGTAAATCATGTTTAGTGTCCATTCAGATGGGATTAAAAATTAGAACTGAGTGAACCACAGGATGGGGACACACACCATCAGATGAGAGTGTTATTCTTAACAGTCATCCTTACATTCCAGAACTATGTAGCCAACATAGATTGAGACATCAACACTGTTGATGAGGGCTGATGATATAGATAAGAACTATAAGATATGGGCCCCACTATTCTCGTACAGGGGACACTATCAGTGAGGGTCACCCACAGCTTATCCTTACCAGTGATGCGGTATTGATACCCTTCCAATTGGGGTTACAGATTGGACCCCAACTCAGCCATAATGGCGTATCAGGGGCATGTCGGTTAGATAACTACTTCCCATAGTTTTATGTTATATAATCAGGACTATCAGATACAGTCAATAAGTCTCAGTAATAAAAATCAGAGAGTTCTTTAGAATTTAGGACTGTCAGATACAGTCAACTCAGATACAGTTCAGAACTCAGATAGTTCCATCAGATTCAGGACTATTTGATACAGTCACTCATGTTATCAGTCATATCAATTATTGACATGATAGGTTATTAGTATTCAGACTCAGTAATCATGTTATCACGTTGTCAGTTATAGTTATGTATTTATTCATGTATTCTTACGTTCATGTTAGACAGTAATTTAGCGATAATCATGCATATAAACCCTTGAATCTAGCCTACCTCAAATGTATACTCATTACATTCCATTGTACTGACGCATTTTCACTATGGTACTTTCTTTTAATATTACACCATAGGTTTAGAGACACGGGTTTCAGATCAACAGTAGATTCCAATTTCAGCATTCAGAGTCCAAAGTGAGACCTCATCTTTCGAGGGCATGATTATTTATTTGATATCTCATTGATTATCTTATTAGTCAAATTTAGTTGGGGATATGTCCCATCAACTCCTTATTCAGATTATTTAAACATTAGAGGCTTTCAGACTATATGCAGACTATCATGTTTTAATTTTCAGTATTTTTAGTTTTTTGGGGTATTCTATTACCCCACTCAGATAATTTATTATTCAAACTTTTTTCAATATTTAACCTTATGGCCTTTCAGTCCATGTTTTTGAATTATCATGTTATATTATGCAGTGTCCAGGTATAGATATCAGTCATGGGTTAGCTTGTAGTCCTTTGGGGTAATGAGCACTGTGTAGCATTCTAGGTACCAGATTTGGGGTGTTACAAAACCCATGTATTTCATATTTGTATTAGTAAGTGTAAATGGTGGTTTTGAAATCAAATTAAAAGTGTTTTGTTATCGAATGATGTATACTATTTAATCTTTATTAGACTCATGTTTATTCATGATATTGATGATGATTTTCATGTGTGGGTTCTTGTTGTATGTGGTTTAACATGAGGGTCTTGAGTAACTCTAATCTTGATAATATCTACATGGAAATAGCCTTGTTGAAGGTATGCACCCAAGGTGTTTATTAAAATATCTAAGTGAATTATCTAGTAATATGTTGGTGATGTATTAAACTAGGGAAATGGACTAATGAGTATGAATGCTTGATGAATGATATTGTGAAGGTATTATGATCCATGGATTGTGTAATGTATGACATTATTGGTTTGATGACAATAAGATGGTTAAGGTCCTTAAACAAGAAATTAAAGTTGAATTGTGTGTTGAACTAATATGTAGTATAGAATCTATGTAAGATTACTTGTGAAATGGGAATGGTTTGTAAGGGTCTTGGTGACCAAAGATTAAATTGAATAATGAATTAAAGTGAGTCATGTGCCTATCAATGTGTGAGATAAATGGATAGTTCCATGAGAACCATATGGTAACATGTGGTGTTGAATTGGTCAAATGGGTAGAGTCCTTAATTATTGAAATGAATTGCATGAGAGTAGATGTATGAATAAAAAGAGTTAGGAATCAAGGGTCCACTAGAAATGGTAATGAAAAGGCATGAAGTTAAAGTCTCATGCCTATTAGAAGCATGATATTGGAGTCCCATTTATAGAGTAGCATCAGGTTGGAGTCCCATGTCTAGAGTAGTATGAGGATAGAGTCCCATGTCTATAGTATTATGAGGTTGGAGTCCCATGTCTAGAGTAGCATAAGGTTGGAGTCTCATGTCTAGAGTAGCATGAGGTTGGATTCCCATGTCTAGATTAGTATGAGTTTGGAGTCCCATGTCTATAGTAGCATGAGGTTGGATTCCCATATTTTAAGGTCTTTTTGTTAGAGTCCCTTATCTATGTCTAAAAAACTAGAGGTTAGAGTCTTTTGCCTAAGATTTCGTAGATAGAGTTCCTTGGCCTAAATGAAAGGGCGTATGGTTAGGTACCCTTGTCTAATAATAAGTGGATATGGTTAAGGTCCTTGGTCTAATGGAAATCATTGAACCTAAGTATGGAAGGTTGGAGCCCTTTACTTTATGTGTTTTGATTGGGTACTTCATGAATGATATTGAGACTCATTTCCTTTTGACATGTGCTACACCTATATGCATGGATATATGTATGAATATGATAGAATATTATATATTGACTTGTTGATGAATGATAATACTATTTTATCCTTATCATTGAGTTACATTCTAGAGTTCTAACCACTAACCGTCTCCAAATGATATATTCACACGCGACATAGGGGCTGGAGTTTCTTCTTCTTTTATTACGTAGTGATCAAGCGATCGAGTGTTGACATTGAAGTGGTGAGATTTCATACATCCAAAAGTCTTACATTTCAAGTCGTTGTTTATATTAATATACTTATTTGGAATTGGGATTTTGGCTATTGTCGGGGGCATGTCCCAATATATCTAAGACATTAAATTGTAGAGGTTTTTTGGATGACTGTGAACTTGGGTATTTGTTCTAGTTTGATGGATCAAATAAATGTTTAATATATGTTTAAGTTACCACTAGTAATTTGTGTTTTGCTATCCTACTTTATGGTTGAAATCTATCTGATTCTTGTGATTGATACGATGATTTTGGTTGGGTTATCGGGGAGACCTCCTGTTCATCTGAGCTTGAGGTACCCATATGACATGGCCCAATTTTGGGTCATGTCAAGTAGGTATCAGATCCTAGGTTCATGGTCAGTTAGGCATCCATAAATCCATTTCATGTAGAGTCTCTTTTATGGGTGTGATGTGCGCCACACTTATAAGAGAGAGGCTATGAAAAACTTAGGAATGTTTTCCTTTCTTGTGTTTCTAGCTGAATCTATAGAGTCTAAGGTCTTGGGATCTTTCTGATTTCTATTTGCTTATTCTTTTGATCATGCCTCCAAGAATATCTGACATTCAAGCAAACTCATCTGTCCCGACAAAGGACAACATATGTGGAGCTCATCCAAGTTCGGGGGCACAGACCTATCCAAGGGTCGCAGTTTCCAATTTTTCTCACGAATCCCCACCGATCTCTCCTAACCCTACTCTGAAAGGTGGTACTCATGCGTAGTTACCTCAAAAAGAGGTTGCTAATGATGAGTTTTGACATTTTATTCATCTATTAGCCAAATAGTGGAAACTCTATCATGCCTGTCTAGTCCCATTGGTATAGGGATAAATAAATCAAGGTTGGGAAAGAGGTCGGTAAGTGTTCTTAGTCTTCGAGGTAAAGGGGAGGACATATATGTAGTGGTAAGTGGTTTAAGAGGAAGAATTGGGTGGGTCCTAACTCTTGATCTATGACTAGTGCCCCTACCCAAATTAATTAAGAGACAGACGTCTCAAAATTGGTAATGCTCCGAGGGCACAAGGTGCCCAAATTTAAGACATTGGGGCCCAAATTTCACCCATCTATCCTCCTTGTCAATTTTGGTTCAGTCTCACCATGGTTATTGCAAAGATTGGAGGAATCAATGTTCAACTATAGGCAGTTGGGTCATATGCAACGGGAGTGTCTCATAAGGATTGTCGCTTAGTCAAATAGGGTACTGGTCTCCACTTCTCTAGCTCTTGCACCAAGGGGTGCTACTTCTAGATTTTACATTGGTCAAGATCATCCGAATGCTCCTACTATCCTTTAGGCGTCTGAGGCATCTCCTGTTGATGACACGGGTATGTTAAAACTCTTATCATATGATGTGTATTATCTGTTTGACCTAGGGTCTACTTCTTCTTATGAGACCTCACTTGTGATTTTGTATCTTGGATTTTTCCTCAAGTTATTTTAGACTATTCTCTATTTCTGACCTGGTAGCTGATTCCATGGTTATTAAATGAGTCTATAAGGGTTGTGTAGTATCTGTTAGCGGTATAGAGATTAGGTTAAACTTGGTAGGATTGGGACTGGTTGATTTGATGATACCTCGAGCATAGGTCGATTACTCTCATTCTATTTTTTTCTGATTGTTGGACCCATAGGGTCATGTTTAAGCTTCCCCAAGGATTTGGTCATTGTATGGGAAGAAGAAGTTTGTCTCTATTATGGAGCCTAAAAAGTTGACCCCTAGAAAGTGTTTACATCTTTTGGTCAATGTTAACAATTCTAACTCGGCAGGTTCTTCTCTAAAATTGGTCCCCATGAATTATGAGTGTCTTGAGGTTCTCCTTGATGACCTTCCTAGTGCCCCAGAATAAGAGGGGGAATGAGTTATGAACTGGCCTTATTTCGGATGTTTGTCCAATTTCTATACTTTCTCAATGGAATAATTTTTATATTTTGGTAGGAGTGTTCGTACATTCATGCATAAGAGGGGTGGTTTCCCCAAAAATGAATAGGTCATCCATTGGTGGATATAGAGTTCGTAGTGTCTACCTTATAGGGTGGACCATGTATATGAATACCTTATATGAGATACTTTGTTGGTAGTATATGGTAGTTGATAGACTCTAAGTATGAATCTTAGATATTGATATTGATCAAGAGAGTATGCCAGATCGATGGTAGCAATGTGGAAATCATGGAGGTAAATTAGTAGGTTAGATGAAATTGATAACTTGGTAGATATAATAGTAGAAAAGTTAGGGCCAAGTAGGCCGAGAGTTAGGTTGGACTAGTCGATTGAAGGTCTAGTCATTGAGTGGGTTAGAACATGGAGCTCATATGGCTATACCAAGATATAGAGAACAATTACATGGATAAAGTTTTGGCTATGTGAGAACCAAGTGGTCCAAGTATATATCCTTAGTGACATCGATTAGGGAAGAGTGTTGTGCTTGTAGGGGAAATGGAATGAAGGTTGTGGGTCAATCTTAAATTTTCTTCTGTTGGTGGACTTCGAGGAGAGGTCAGGTGGCATATTCTAGTGATTTCCTTTTATCTCTGCTAAGAGATTTTCCTACTATTGTTGCATATATTCTTTTACTTCTTGCGCCTAAAGTTTGCATTATTGTATTCGCCTTATTCTTGGGAGATGAGTCTTGACCTTATTTCACACTAGTCGTGGTATATGTGGTTGTGTTTCATTATGTGTCCAATTTTAAGGAACCCTCTTTTAGAATGGCATGTTTAGGATAATTCTCTATATTGGTCTAAGTGGTTGTTATGAAGTACCTCGTGCCTATGGTGTCATTTCTCATTTTGAGGGTCTTTGTCTTGCCTTGGGTGGCATAGATAATCCTTGTACTTCGGGTCCTTAAATGGGTCCCCTTATATCTGTGTAGTAGTGGCTTGGGAAGCATGGTGTTGGTGGTAATAAGGAATGTAGAAGTCCCAAATAGGGGAGAGTTTAGCGTAGCTACTAGGGCTAGGGTTATGGAAGGTGAGGTACAGTTGTGGTATAAGAAATGGATAGGAAAGGAGTAGGTGGTGGAAACCATTGAGGAAATGGTAAAGGGTGTTAAATTTTTTGATGGATAGATTATACCTCGAGTATACAAATAATAGGCATGAATGTCGTGATTTGGTAGGTATACTCGTAGTTGTGTTGAAGACATAAAAGTGATGAGGCCTGGTCATATGAACTGTTTCATGTCATAGTAGTTTTATGATTTTGGGGTTTCAAGTATGGGTTGGGGATTTTGGTTATAGTTGTTGGTTATGGTTTGTCCCCATCCCTTACTAATGTTATCCATATTATGAAGGTAATGGAAGTGGAGTGGTGTCGCGGGATAGATAAGAGAAGTAGAGCCCAGTGGCTTAAGTTAACTCCTTATTGCTTTGAATGGGCTTGAACATGGAGGCGGTGGTGTATAGATAGACTCAAGCTCTCATAGTGACATGACTTGGTAAACTCTAAGTTAGGTGGGACTTTCTCTCTAGCATGAGTCCATCCCTCCAGAGTTCTATGTGTTGAGTAGAGGTGGTTGGTATTGGTATCTCGAATCCTTATTCTTTAAGGAGGTCTCAATGAGATCTTAGAGTGGCAAGTTCATTGGATACTAATTAAAGAGATGGATTCAGTGAGGGTTCCATGGAGGAATTAAAAGTCCAAAAAAGCTACTTAAAAGGCGGATGAGGACATGAAGTCCGAGTAACCGCATTATTTCCCCCTTCTGCACACTCGCTATTGAATTATGTGCTAATCTTCCTACCTTGAGTTATGTCTTGTTTAGACAATGATAAAACGTCCCTAAATTGTGAATTGAATGAGTTCAATGATAAGAATGAGTTTGAGTCCTAAGATCAATGAAATAAAATGGTTGGTGGAAGGTTATTATGAGGCGGGCTATGTTATATCCTTGTTATATGATTTGTTCTAACTTGCTTAAAGATTGTTTTGATATGTATCCATGTGTTAACTTTTGGCTATACTTGCCTTACCCTTCATTTGTAGAAGAATGATCTGAGTGGGGGAGAATTAAAACACCTAGGTCTTGAACCTTGAGAGCAACAACAACTTTTTGGGCTCTCTGGGTTGGGTACGACTTGGAGCTTGAGTCGTACCCACGAATATGGGTCATATCCACTTTCCCCTTCATCTCTCTTACCATAAGCAGTATGTTATGGTAGCATACTACTTTCAATATGGCACAGTCACCCCTTGATTGTACCCATGTATACGAGTTATATACTGCTCAACTGTATTAAGTAAGGACCTAGTTTGGAGTGGACTATTTTCTATATGGATGGTCCATATGAGTTAGGGGTGAGTCGTACCCTTCGGATATGACTCAAAGGTGACTATTCATGCCTTTAACAGTGTGAGTGACCTAGGAGAAGCCTAGGGTACCAGTTAGGATACCATTTGTACCATAGGGTACGATTACATAGGGCAAGGTATGGAGGAATCGTACCCCTGGATGAAGCCACTTTTCAGATTTTAACTAAGGTATTTTTTCCATTTCCCTTACCTAAAACCCTAAGTCCCCTCCCAATATAAATCCTCTTAGCCTCTCATAACACATGGGAAGTGTATCAAACATTCCAAACACTCTCAAAGGGTCTTAAAAAAGATTGGAGGCCAGGATTTGAAGAGGGTTCATCTGGAGGCAAGAGTGGTGTCAAGGTATTCATTGCATCAACTTGTTTAAGGCATGTACCTCTTCCCCCTTTTTAGTAACTCTAAACCCATGTATTTCACACTTGGATTAGTCAGTGTACATGGTGGTTTTGAAATCAAATGAAAAGGGTTTTGTTGCCTAATGATGTATAATGTTGAGTTTTGTTTAGATCATGCTTATGTATGATATTGATGATTTTCATTTGTGGGTGCTTTTTGTATGTGGTTTAACATGAGGGTATTTAGTAATCCTAATCTTGATATTTTCTACAATGGAAATAGCCTTGTTGAAGGTATGTACCCAAGGTGTTTGTGAAAATGTCTAAGTGAATTGTCTAGTCATATGTTGGTGATGTATTGAACTAGGGTAATGGACCAATGAGTATAAATGCTTGATGAATGATAATGTAAATTTATTGTGAGCCATGTATTGTGTAATGTATGACCTTGTTGGCTTGATGACTAATAAAAGGGTTAAGGTCCCTAAACATAAAATTAAACTTGATTTGTGTGTTGAACCAATGTGTAGTATAGAATGTGGTGTAAGATTTCTTGTGAAGTGGGGATGGTTTGTAAGGGTCTTGGTGACCATAGTTTTAATTGAATAATGAATTAATGTGAGGAATGTTCCTATCAAAGTGTGTGATGAATGGAAGGTGCCATGAGAACTTTGTGCCCATATGTGGTATTGAATTCGTCAAATAGGTTAGAGTCCTTAAGAGTTGAAATGAATTCATGAGAGTAGATACATGAATAAAAAGAGTTAGGAATCAAGGGTCCACTAGTAATGGTAATGAGAAGGATTGAGGTTAAAGTACCATGCATAATTGAAGCATGAGGTAGGAGTCCCTAGAGTAGCATAAGGTTGGAGGCCCATGTCTAGAGTAGAATGAGGTTAGAGTCTTATATCTAGAGTAGCACGAGGTTGGAGTCCCATGTCTAGAGTAGCATAAGGTTTGAGTCACATGTCTATCGTAGCATGAGGTTGGAGTCCCACGTCTATCATAGCATTAGGTTGGAGTCCCATGTCTTAAGGGCTTCTTGTTTGAGTCTCTTGTTTACTTCTGAAGAACTAGAGGCTAGAGTCCCTTTCCTAAGAGTCTATGGATATAGTTCCTTGGCCGAAATGAGTGGACGTGTGGTTAGGGACCCTTGTCTAACATTAAGTGAATGTTGTTAAGGTCCCCGGTCTAATGGAAACCGTTTAAACCTAAGTGTGGAAGGTCGTAGCCCTTCACTTTATGTATTTTGATTGGGTACTCCATAATGATTTTGAGACTCATTTCCTTTTGACACGTGCTACAATTATATGCATGGATAAGTGCGTGAATGTGATAGAATATGATATCTTGACTAGTTGTTAAATGATGATGCTATTTTATCCTTATCCTTGAATTACATGCTAGCGTTCCAACCGCTAACTGTCTTTGGATGCTATGTCCCCACCCAACAAAAGGGTCGGAGCTTCTTTTCCTACACAGTGATCGGGTGATAGAGTGGTTCAAGTGTTGACGTTGAAGTGGTGGTCTTCCATACATCTGAAAGTCTTACATTGTATGTCGTTTATATTAATAGACTTATTTAGACTTGGGATTTTGGCTATTGTCGGGGGCATGTCCTGACATTTCTAAGACATCGAATTGGTAAAGGTTTTATAGATAACTGTGGACTTGGGTATCTTT
Organism: Capsicum pubescens; assembly: GCA_030864215.1. Lineage (NCBI taxonomy): Eukaryota > Viridiplantae > Streptophyta > Magnoliopsida > Solanales > Solanaceae > Capsicum > Capsicum pubescens. Next base: position 125,490,689 of record CM061546.1, on the reverse strand, counting down.
TCTAGTATGATGAATCAAATGAATGTTTAAGACATGTTTAAGTTACGACTAGTAGTATGTGTTCTGCTATCCTACATTATGGTTGGAATTCATCTGACTCTTGTAATTGATGTGATGATTTTGGTTGGGTTATCTGGGCGACCTCCTGTTCATGGGAGCTTGAGGTGCCCAGACGACATAGCCCGATTTCGGGTCATGTTATCCTTTGCTTTGAACTTTATGGCATCCACGGTATTTTTACTCGTTCATGAGGGAACATATCTATCATACTTTATTTCCTTATCCCTCTAATCATGATCTCTATCTCTAGCACGCTATTCCCTTTCTCGATAGCAATTGGTCCAACCATGCTTCTGACCTTGCCTTTGATAGGCCTAGCAGGAACCCCTTGAGTAGTTTGCCAAGTATCTAATTTCTTCATCATATCCTTTAGATGCCACAACATTTCATTTTGTGGGTGAACCCATCACATTATTTGTAAGGAGGTCTAATTGTGTCATCATTTTTGCCATGTTTTTGTCCCTCTCTTCTTCTTTCTTTCTTTTCTTTTTATCCATATAAGAGGTGGTATGGGAAGCTTTAGTTACCTCGGTGTCCTGGGTGTGCCACCTCCTATTTTTCTTTGATATTTGCTCAAGCAAAGTTGAAGCCACTCCATATGACAACCTATCAAGTGATAAACTGGTCGCGTTCTCCACCACAGTCTTGTTGAGTTGGTCAAACGCCCAATAGAATATTTGTAGGAAAATCTTATTCATTACTTCGAGATTAGGACATTGCACAAGATTTTCATTAAATTTCTCTCAAACTTCATATAGGGGCTCCCCATTGAGTTGACAAAATTTAATGATTTTGTCCCGCAATTGCAACATTTTTTATGGTAGGAAGTAAAGATATAAGAAAGCATTGGTAATCTTGACCCATGATGTGATTGACCCAGTAGAAATAAACCTTAACCACAACACCACCTCACCCGTTAGAGAGAACAGGAAGAGGCATAATTTTATGGATTCTTATGAGATGTGAGCAATGTCGAACGGGGCACACATATCCACAGAATTTTTCAAGTGCAAGTTTGGGTCTTTATGAGTTTTACCCCAAAGAGTCCTTTCATTTGAAGAATGTGTGACATTACACTTGTATCATGGAATACCCTATTCAATGGGATGCAAATGGTACTAGAATGCCTCACATCGTGGAGATAGTCATCATCATCAAAGGGCCCATCAAAGGTCCCAGCATTACTTGCATGATCACTCATTGTGTCATAGACACTATTAAAATCACCTATAAAGAAATACAAACAACAAAAATAGTAACTCTAAACTGCTACAGGTAAACCAAAAGTCACCATCAACACCACACAAGCAAAAATTGAGTTTCACTCCCTGAGAATAGCGCCATTTTGATCACGCTCACCTATACCATTGTGTTGGTGTAGGATGATCATTATCAATATAATAACCCAACTTGAGCTGGGGTCGAATCCATGAGGAGTGTAACTAGTATTCGATTCCTATGTGTGTTGAAAGCTACTAAGTATTTACCCGCAATGCAAACATAAAATAAGACATAAATTAAAATTAGGGGTATGGTTTGAAATGTTGTTTGAAAAAAATCTACTTGAACTACCAATTGAGATAAAAATTTGTAGATAAGATTTAAGTAAGAAAATAGTTTTTGGGTTATGTTTTCCTTGGTGAAAATAGAGCATAGGTATATGAGATTCAAATGCAAACTCTAGTTAATGACTATATGGGTAGGTTGGTTTAGGGGATTTGGCGTTAGAATTTCAACCAAACACCAAAATATCACCCATGGATCCTTTCGAATACCTCATGGGTGTACCAAACAAATCAACCCACAACTTTTATTGGGCATCCCTATTTCTAGGAAGATGCCCAAGGCATAGCAAATTCACAATCCATCCTTATTTCTAAGACAATGTAAAGGAATAAGTTAACATCTAATTATTATTCACTCTTACTTGTCTCTCATATCCCTCTTTCAAGGATGATATAGGGTCTAAAAGAATACCCACGTCCCTCTTTCAAGGATGATGTGGGATTTTAGGAAATTAGGGCTTTCACCCTTAAATTCCAATTTTACAATCAAGTATTAGTGAAACCCAACATCATTAACCAAGAATGTACACTAAAAATCAAGACCCACACACATTTTCACCCTATACCAACATAAACCCAAGATAGATGTTTAGCTACTCATGATGTTTGAGAGAAGAAATATACCCAAATTAACATTCAAAGATTCCATTGAAGAGGAAAAGTAAGGTTATTCTAAAATTCAACTTCAATCACAGCTAAAATCCTTGGAAAATTAACCAAAATAATATTTCCCAATTTAGTAAGGTTTTTTTACAATGACAAATATTGAATTCTAGTTGGGAGATATCTAAGTGATAGGATTTTTTCCCTTAGAAGGATTAAAACCAGCTGTGTGAAATGACTAGTCTGCACTTGAAAGAATATTGTACCATCACGATCTCCATTAGTTGATCGTGATCAAGATGCCTATGATCACATTGAACCTATTGCGATTGCCATGCTTTGACCTGGACCTAGCCACAATCGCGGCCTTCAGACCACGATCGTGGTAATTGAGGTCGATCCCAACTCCATATTTTCCAGCTTTTGCACTACTTTGCCCTTTTGTTCTATTTTTAGCTCACTTCACTTGTTTTCTTCCATTTACCTGAAAACCTACAAATAATGGGAATTAGCACATTAAAATGTCAAATCGTCTCATTTACACAATTTAATCATAGTAGTGTGCACAAAGTTTGATGTATATAAGTGGTAAATTTACCAGTCTTTAACAAGCTACATTCCATATTGATCACATGGTCAAATTCAGTTATAGAACCTCCCACATTTAGTCTTAGATCACTTTTGACCATGTATCAAATTTATTCAACACTTTATAGTATTAAATGTTTATTACTTTGTCATAGTATTAGTTTTCAAATTTTAGTTTCATGTTTAAGTCATCATTTCACTTTTAGCATATTTATTTTATATAGTGTAGTGAATATCTCATGTTCTCAGTCTATTAAAAGTACTGACTGCATATTTTTTTACGTTGTATTATCATATAATATAGGTTCGAACATTCAACACCCAGATCGTGGTTAGCTTGATCCAACATCATTTTAAGAGTTGTACTTTTGGGAGTCCTCATTATTTGAGGACTAGTTATCAATATTTCATTTGTTTTCTCTATTTCAATTTTAGATAATTAGGGTTGGTTGGGGGCATATTCCAATAACTCGTCTCAATAGAGGCTTTCAGACATGCAGTTAGATGTCCGAACTTTTGGTTTTAAACTAAGATATCATTGTTGGTTTTTATTATTATTTCATCATTAAATTCAGCTTTCTACAATGTTTTTATCAGTTATATCATTATCATTAGTGGTATTCCATGGCATGTGTTAGCTTGAGGTGACTTGTGACTTTAAGATTTGTGTAACAAATAGGGGGTTGTCTTGGATTGTGACACTATTAATATGATATTACAGAGGTATTGGTCTTTCAACAAAGACCTATGATATCAAAATCCATCATCAAAGAAAATTGGTAAACACGAAAAACAAAATAAGTGACTACTCTTCTGCAATTCGAACAACTTACCCCCCACGATATTGAAAGAATAAAATTGGAAGGAAAATATCTTGATTTATACTCCCATTAAATTTGAGATGATAAATTTTGAAAAAATAGATCACTCGTATGTATATATGTACTCTTTAATTCTTGGGTTTTGTGATTCGTCTACTAACCCCATCATTTTTTAACTTTGCAAAGCCTATCGAATGTAGTTGGCCAAAGTTTTCATTTCTATTTGAAAAAAAGTTATGTCTTCTGGCATCTTCTCGTGAGATCAAATTACTATTTACCCTTATACACTTCATCTTTCATTACTCTTTCTAGTTCTTTTGAGGAGGATTTATTATTTTGATACACTGTGGCTAAGGGCCATCCGCTCTAGTTTTTATGATGATAATATTTGTAAATCGATTGAGATATTTGTGGATTGTTTCTTTTATATCTTATTTTGATGATAATCAGATGAAAATAATGGACCAGGTCCCTGGGTCTTCATGAAAACATATATTACTGTCACGTGTCCTATGTAGTTTTATCTGTTAGTGTAATAAACTATGTTGGTGAGCTGTGTACCAGTCAGGACACCTAGCCCAATGGAAATTCTACCCTACTCATTATTCATAATAAAGAAAGAATAAGGATTCTCAATTCAAAAAAATTTCAATCTAATTATTCAAAAGGGAAACCAACAAAAACTCAACTATTGCTCAAGTTCCAAGCTTCTGTGTTATGAGATAGTGTTTGTTCTTGAGTCAAGTCTTGGTCTATAATTGAATTACTAATCTTATACCAGAAATGCTTTTTTTGTCTTTGTTGAGTGCTTAGGTATAGTTAATTGAGTTGATATTGGTTAGAGTTAATCAATATTAAGGAGAGATGTTGATAGAGTTGTCAAGGAGAGTTTGTAATAGATTTGTTACAAACTAGTGGTCTTAGAGTTAGGTTCCAAATAGAGTCTGTAATCATGAGTTTGATTATTGTGGATCCTTTAATGCTTGTGAGGGAAATCTTTGGTTTTTCCTCCCTTGAGCAAGAAGGCTTACACGTTAAATATTTTCGTTCTTTAATTTCCAGAAAAGAGTTGTTTCTTTACTTCTTTACTATTTTATTGCCTATATCTGACTTTAAGGGACCTGGTCCCTTCTAAGGTGGGGCACCCCCACATTTCATCAATTGGTATCAGAGCTAGGACACTCTAAAAGGTTCATACCTAGAGTGATTTATTGATAATGGCTACTCCACCTAATCTTGAAAAAAGGTAATCTACCACTAGACCACCCTACTTTAATAGGCATACTATGCGTGGTGGAAAACCAAGATGTATGACTATGGCTGAGGATAGTGAGCTGATAGATGTAATACATGATGGTTATTGAGTTCTTGTTAGAGAGGTAAAAAAAAGACATAACAAGGATAATTGTCAAAACTAGGAGAGAGTTTGATGATGAAGATCGAAAGAAAGTTGAGAAGAATAACAAGGCAAAAAAATTGCTTGTCTGTGGCATAGGACCTGATGAATATAATAGGATTTCTGCTTGTGAAAATGCTAAGAAAATCTAGGATTGCTTAAGCAATGTTCATGAATGAACCACTGATCTGAAGGATTCAAAAGTTGATACACTGACTGCTCATTATGAAACCTTTATCATGAAACAAGGAGAAACTATCCAAGAGATGCATTCTAGATTTACTTCAATCACCAATGAGTTGCACTACTTATGAGAAGTTATTCCTTTTTATAAACATGTGAGAAAAAATTTGGAGTTCTTCCAAAATTTTGTGAAATAAAATTAGATGCTATCACTGAGGCAAGAAACTTGAAAACTCTCACAATGGATGAACTTATTAGTAATCTGAAGACTCATTTACTCAAGAAGCAGCAAGGGCAAGAGAAGAAGAAAGCAAAAAAAAATCTCTGGGATTGAAAGCTTTAAAGTATGATTCAAGTAAGGAGGAAATTGATGTCGTCTATTTGGAAAAAAGGATTGTTAGATCTATAAAGAAAAGTAGTCAGTTTCAAACAAGAGAAAGTAGCAGTAAAATGGGAGGCACTATTGAAGTTAGTCACTAATATGGAAGTCCTAAGCATTTCATTAAGGACTTTCAAATGCAAAAAATGGATTATAAAAAATATTTCAAGACTAGAGGTGACAAAGGAAAGAATAGGGACCAGGTCCTTGTAAAGTTAAGAAGAAAGGATGTAGCTGATTATCCAGAGAAGCAGGCCCTAGATGTCTGGCGAGACTCCTCCAGTAAATCTGATGAAGCTGAGAAGTCTGAAGATATGTCAATGCAAGTTATGGAAGATACTGAATTCATCAATGATGCCTTATTTTATCTTATGGTAAACATAGAAGATGAAGAAGAAAATGAGGTAACTCTCTCAAACATTAAGGAAAACTTAGATAACTACTCTGCTAGGAAGATAAAGAAACATGCAAATGTGTTGATTGATTCTATGTGTGAACTAACTACTAAGAAAAATGTGTTAGAAGAGGAATTAGAAAATCAGTACCTTGAATTAATGGCCTTAACTCTCCAGATATCTTAAGTAAAGGAATGGTTTACTAAGTAGAAATCTGAAAATCTGAGTTTAATGAATCAGCTAAAGAAAGTGGATGATTCAAATGGTAAAGGGAAGAAAGAAGCCTCAAGGCTTCAAATTGACCTTGAATAAAATTTGAGGGATTTTCAAAAACTTCTTATGACTTCACTCCATAAGAATGAAGAATTAGAAAGAGACCTGATCCGTATAATAGAAGAACTTCACAAATAACTAAAATAGACCACATTCTCTTAAATCCTTTCTAATTTAACTAGTCAGGGTGTCAATTATGGTAAAGGCCTTGGACATTAGTATAAAACCCAACCACTTGGGTATCAAGGAAACGTTTTTCATGGTATTAGAAATAGGGTCCACAAACCTTTATGTACTCATTATGGAAGACATGGACACTTGAAGGAAAACTATCAATATTGACTTAGATCTAGAATGAGCAGTCCTAAATACATCCAGTAGGAGAATTATTATCATAAGGGTTTCATGCCCTTGAAAAATATGAAGAATAACTCTCTACCTAGATGGGCTAAGAAAGATTTGATCGCACCTTTGACTTTCTTTTGGGAACTTAAACTCAAACGGGTTCCCAATTCTAACAAATGACTATGTTTATAGGTAGGAAAAGGGGAATACAGTCATAATTGGTTTATGGATAGTGGATATTTAAAGAAAATGACTTGGAGTACTGACTGCTTTCTCTCTCTCAAGACACTTTAAGGTGGAGGCGTATCTTTTGGAAATGGTTAAAAGGGTTATATTTATGGTGTTGATAAAATTTGAAAATCACTTGATCAAGAAATATAAGATGTGTATTATGTGAATTTCCTCAAGTATAGTCTTCTAAGTGTTTTCTCAAATCTATGACAAAAATAATAATGTGATGTTCTCATTATATGTATGTACTACGTCAAGCTTGAAGTCGGGAAGAGTTACTCTCAAAGAGAGAAGGTTCAAAAATATGCATGTGGCTAATTTAGAGTTTGTAGCTAATGAGGAATTAACTTGCTTAAGTTTTCAAAGTGAAAATGCTTATATATGGCACAGAAGGCTGACACATGTAGGTTCCTCTTTTCTAAACAAGTTGATATCAAAGGACCTGGTCCGTGGCATGCAAAAGTTGAATTTCCAGAAAAAAAGGTTTGAAATTCTTGTATTAATGGCAAACAAACTAGGTCTTCATTTATGATGAAGAAGTAAGTGAGTACTTCTAGACCCCTTGATATACTGCGCATGGATCGGTGTGAACCTGTTAAAGTATAAAGTAGAAGAGGAAAGAAGTATGTGTTTTTCATTGGTGATGACTGCTTCATATTCACATAGACTATGTTCTTGAGAACAAAGGATGAAACCAATGAGGTTCTAGTAACTTTTGCCAAGTAAATTCAAATGAAGCTGAATTGCAAAATTGTTGAATTCAGATCTGATCATGGAACTGAATTTGAGAAATCCCAAGTTGTAGGATTTTATGCTAAACATGGAATCAATCACAACTTCTATGCTCCCAGGACTCCTCGACAAAATGGAGTTGTTGAAAGAAAGAACAGAACCCTCATAGAGATTTCTAAAACCATGTTGATTAATAGTGGGATTCCAAAGAGTTTTGGTGCTAAAGCCGTTAATACTTCCCGTTAAGTGAAAAATAGGTGTTTAATTAGATCTCTCCTAAATAAGACCTCATATGAGCTTGAATTTAATAGAAAAGCTAAGCTTGACTACTTCAGACCTTTTGGGTGTAAGGGTTTGTGCTAAATAATGGGAAGAATAAACTGAGAAAGTTTGACTCCAAAAGTGATGAAGAAACATTTATGGGCTACTCCTCAACAATCAAAGAATATAGAATTTTCAATAGAAGAACTCTTTGTGTGGAAGAAAGTATTCATATGGTCTTTGATGAGTCATGAAAGCTTATGAATCCAGGTGATGATGATAATTATGATAGTAAAGAACTCATTCTTGTTCAAAGGGATGATATTGCTAAAGATGATGATAAAGGACTAAATGATGTAGTTGGGAATAATGAAGATGATGGTGATCCAAGATCTCAATTACAGACCGTTGCTCTAGTTGAAGAATATCAAGAAGGGTCTAGTCAAACTTCTCAGGGACTTCATCTCAATGGAACTTATCTCAGAAGGTCAAACTAGTGGCACAAATCTTCTCACCCACTTGAGAACCTGACTGCACCTTTGGAATCTGGAGTACAAAAATGATCTCAAGCTAGAAATTTCATGGCATTCTCAATAGTTCTTATCTCAAATTAAGGCAAAAATATGAAGAACAAGTTGAGGCTGAGGCTAATAAAAATAACCTGACCTACTAGATGAATCAATTTTTCTCTCTTAAAATTGGCTATGATCAGGAGACAAATATCCTTGATAAAATATGTACTTGCTAATCTAACTCGGTACCATACCTTTGTAGGTATACACACATGGGAATAACTTTGGAAAAGAATAGCTAAAGTAGACACAAATTTGAGGATTTACTAAAGAAAGAGAAGAACCTCATACCATCTCTTAGGTTAATACCAAAATAGTGTGCTTTAAAAGTCATAAAATTCAGTCATAAATGCCATGTGTCTTTCCTTCTCAGAGTAAAAGTTGTCAGTTCTTTAGCAAGGTGAAGGTTCACACCTATTAGAATCGGACATGTCATTTCGTTCAAAAAGCACCTCTGAATGACAATGATCACCTTACTTAAATACATAACCAAATTCATTCCTTTTTATTCTCTTCCAAAATTAACTCACAAATTATCTTACTCACTCATTTATTCTCTCAAAAAAAAGGTGATCTTATTCTCTTTCTCACAAAATATCAAAATGGTCGATATTCCCACCAACTTGAACCCTACTGAAGACCCAAAAATTAGTCAATATCTAGATGTTTAGTCTTAAAATCCCCAAATCATACATTCTTATTTTTCAATACAAACAATAATAAAAGATCCCTCCTCGAGTCCTCAACAAAAATCTAATATACTACTATGTATTGTGTCCCCTCTAGAGCCTATTGAGACTCTGGAGGTACCTAGTGTTGTCGAAACACCAGCTTCCATAGAAACCCTATTGGGTCAGCCATGGTGGTAGACCTAAATTGGAGTTTTGGTTCACGAATTGAATAGGAAGTCTCTCAATCTGAAGTTCCTCCTTCCTTAGAAAAAACAAAATTACTTGAATTCTCTTAAATACCTCTTCTCTCTGAAGAAATAGAAGAAACAGAACTCTCAAAAACCCTACAAGTACTTGGTTCCCCTACTCCCCAAAGTCAAACCCCATTTTAGCTTAACCGTGTAATGAAGAAAAACTAGTAAAAAGGTTTGACCTTTCTAGAAGTGAGAATTAGGTAGCTAAAAACTTAATTCTACTTGAAAATAATCCCAAGGAAATCTCTTTTGGTGTAGAAGATCAACTAGTAGATGAAAAGGTTGATTTGACAAATGATGTAGAATTTCCGCAACCTCCAAATCATGAGGATGAGGCAGATAAGGATGAACCATCTCTGAGGTGGTCTGTGCATAAATAAAGGGGGAACAAGGTTAAAGAGAAGGTGTTTGACACTGGTGTAAAGGTTTGTCGATCATATTCTACTAGGGGATCTGAAAAGAAGTTGTTAGTGTATGCTATGAAGGCTAGCAAGTCTTTTACTGCTAAGAGGAGAAGACTGAAGAATGTTACTTTAGTGGAGGAGGAGAATATTAAAGTTGTAGAGGTTGGAGATGGTGAGGACATTGATCCTTATGTTGCTGCCACAACTAGAAAAAGAAGAAAAGAAATACATAGTGCAGGAAAGACCAGGTCCTCCCATTCAAAGTCTAGTAGCCTTGCAGGGACGAAACAGATACATATTGTTGCTACGAAGAAAAAAGTCTCAGAGAGACATAGTTCCAAGAAGAGAAAAGTTGTTGAAGAGAAACCAAGCAGTGTTTCCAAAAGAAAAAGAAAGGAAGAAGAAAATAAGTTAGTGTCGATACAAGAAAGAAATGTGATCTTGAAAACCCATAATGTACTATCTAGTAGAGTTTTATATCCCAGGATTTATGAGAAACCTTGCATGATAGAGTCGGTAGAGTATATAAGGAACCAGGGATGGTTACACCTCCTAGAGTAACCAACTAATATGGTTTTTGAAAAGAAAGTAAGAGAATTCTATTATACCATGGACTTCTCAAATAATGGGTTAAGCCTGACTACCCAGGTGGAAGAAAAGAAAATAAAACTAGATGAAGAGGAACTAGGGAAAATTCTTGATGTTTCTATTATTGGTTTGAGGACTATTTTAAAGCAACAACCCTCAATTGAGTTTATGATTGATGCCTTAAAAGTAGGAGGTACACCTGCAGCTAGGGTGAGAAAGAAGTTTCTCATAAGTGAGTTTTAGCTGGTGTTTGAATTTGTCAACAAGGTCATTCTGCCAAGGTCAGAGAAAAGGACTATAGGCTTTGTTGTTGATCTATTTATGATAGAATGTATTAGTAAATTTGAGTTGATAAGTCTATTTGTTGTAATGATATAGCTTATGTATCATTCATCTAAGGGAGGGAAGGAAAATATGGTATGCCATATAGGTATTTCCTGAATAAAGTCTTTTATTACTTTGGAATTGTGGGGACCAATAGAACTCCTAGAATAGTGAAACAAATGTTCGATCTGACAACTTTAGTTGAAAATTAATGTGCAGAGGGAAAAATAGGGACTGTGTCATAAGTGTCAGAGCTATTGGCTATTCAGGAGAACTTATGCAAAGAAATGGAAGACATGAGAGTAAATTTGGCTGCTAATGATTCTGAAATTTTGCACCTAAAGATGTAGAATCAGAAGTTATCCTCAGAGGGACCAGGTGCTATTGAGGATCTTACATCTAGAAATGCAAAACTCTAGACTAAAGTTAAAACACTCACTAATGAGGTTCAAGGGTTGAATCCAAAAGTTAACGACCTCACTAAGAAACTACTAAATTCTCATGCTACTGAGAATACCAAAATAGAGTTGTTGCTCAAATCCTTCTCCCCTAAGCCTCCTTTTACCTAAGTCTTATCAACCCTGTTTGTATGTTATCCCTATGTCAGTTTCCTATTATTATTTCTGATGTGGCTTCTGAAGGACTAGACATTTTATGTTTTTTTCTATGTTGTAATGGTATTGATCCTGTTTGATATGAATGAATCCTTAGTTTGTATGTTTCATCTATCTCATATTTAGTTTAAAAATTATTCTTCATGTTAGTGTTCCCCTAGTGGCTATGATTTAACTAACTTGTGCTTATTTTACTCTTGGTTTACTGTTATCACTTTTCAATGATGCCAAAAGAAGGGAATACTAAATTCATGTATTAGGGACCAGGTACCAGATATTGGTGTTGAAGTATATATATAGGTACATATGTTGAATGTTGGTGAAACATGATGGAATATTGAAATGGGGAAGAGTGTAGGTACATGGTGATAGGGGGAAGCACAATGCATAGTGATAGGGGAACATTAATCAACACTAGTATGGATCACTCTGATTGAAAGAGATGAATGAACTTTAGAGATCAAAATATGGTTGGTTTGTCATCACCAAAAGGTAGGAAATTGTTATACCTTTTTTAAAGATGATCAGCTGACAACAAGGGACCAGGTCCTTGGGCCTTCATGAAAACATATAGCTATTACATGTCCTACGTAGTTTTTTCTATTAGTGTAACAAACTATGCAGATGAGTTGTGTACTAGTCAGGACACCGGGACTAATAGAAATTTTACCCTAATCATTATCCATCTATAAATAGAAAAGAACGTTTCTCAATTCATAGTGTTTGCAATCTGATTATTCAAAAGGGAAATCTACAAAACTCAAAAGTTTCTCAAGTTCCAAGATTTTGTGTGTTGAGAGAATGTTTGTTCTTAAGTCAAGTCTAGGTCTATAATTAAATTACACGTCTTATAAGAGTAATGTTTTTCTTGTGCTTGTTGAGTGTTTAGGTAGAGTTACCTGAGTTGATATTGGTTGGAGTTAATCAATATTGAGGAGAGATCTCGACAGAGTTGTCAAGGAGAGTTTGTAATAGAGTTGTTACAAAGTAGTGGAGCTTAGAGTTAGGTTCCAAATGGAGTCTATAATAATGAGCTTGATAATAGTGGATTCTTGAGTACTTGTGAGGGAAAGCCGTGGTTTTTCCTCCCTTGAGCAAGGAGGTTTCCACTTTAAATTTTTGTTCTTTAATTCCCTACAAAATGTTGTTTCCTTACTGTTTTACTATTTTATTGTTTGTGTCTGACTTAAATGGACTTGGTCCCTTGTAAGGTGGTGCAAATCCCATGTTTCATCAGTTTCCACAAAATACATAATTTTGTAGACTAATATTTCATTTCCAGAAGCATCGAACTATGCGCGTAAGTTTCCAATCTCTTTTTTCTTCTACTATCAATCTTAACTCGGGTAGATTTTTACTCACCTACTAGTTGGTTACCTTCTATAGACCTACATATATAAATTTATCACTTTTCATATATTAATAAAAAATTAAAAGACATTATACATAATTAGGAAGGATATCTCTAAGATATGACTTTGTATAAGAGGTTTTGATGTTCAGTTGTGTATAGTTGCTCATTCTATTACTTGATTCATTAAGTATTCTTATATGTTTTCTTGTTACTAAGGCATTTTATAGATGTTTTTATTTGCCAGTGGTTGGGGATGCAACCGTTTCATGATTGTAGGGTTAGATATACAAGTTAGCAGACTCCCGCAGTAGGCACTTGTTATGTACTTTGCTAAATATTGGTGAGCTTCACTCTCACCTAAAGCTAATAGGTGTCTAGTACTCTTTAGTTTTATTTATTGTTATAGTTGGGAATGTCGAGGCCCCATCCCAATTATGTGATATCATACAGTTAGATATTTCAGTAGAGACTTCATAGACATTGTAAAGTTGTTACGTGTAGTTAAAGTTCCATCCATAAATCACTTCAGTATTTTCACGACCCGATTTATGAGTCATGATGGCACCTACTAAATCCCGCCAGTTGGTAAGATGAATCATAATCCAAAGCTAAACATAATGGGTTAACTTGGTGGAAAATGCCCAACATAGGCAGAAATCAGGAACACAACTTCAAATAAACAAGTATTTGAAATAGATGAAAGGTAGTCATTACATAGAAAATCATCCCACAACCAAGTAGAGCCAGTACAAAAGCATTTATTAATAATAATAAATCCCAAGCATCTAAATAGTCAATAACATCTATCTCGAAAAAATACTAGACATAAAAAGATAGAAGAAAACAGGTGACTCCAACTCCAAAAGCTCACCTCATCTCCAGATATCAACATGAATGTCGATCAGCGGAAGCAACTAGTACTTGGATTTGCACCAAAAGGTAAAGAAGTATAGTATGAGTACCAAAACCATGGGTACTCAGTAGACATCATCAGCCGACTGAGCTAAATCATGATATAAGTATGATAAAATGCAAGATAAAATAACTAAGTCAAGGTATAGACAAACCTAACGTAACTCCAACCTTTCTGTACATAAATAAGTAAATGAACCAGAATAATAACATAACATAAAACATCAACACATACGATCATAACTATAAAATTCATTAGCATACGCCAATTAGTGTAGAAAAGTAAATAACCCATTGCAAGCCCCTATAAGACTGGAACAATATCATAACCCACCACCATTACTTATCAACTCTCATGATACAACAAGCATTTATCCAATCTATGACATACCATAATTATCGTTCATCCATTAGCCGTCATTTAACCACTAACTAGAATTTATAAACTAACTAATATTTATCAACTAGCCAATATTTTATCAACTAACCAACATTTATCAACTAACCAACATTTATCAACTGACCAATATTCATCAACTAATCCTCATTTATCGACTAATCATCATTTATCAACTAATACTTATTTGTCACTAGTCATAGTATGAGTAGAACCCTAATCATATCAAATCACATTATAACCATTTCCTCATTTTAAAACTTTGCTAGTCTCATTATTATCAATCTTTCACCCCAATATCATAATATATTAATAAGCATATCATCATACTAAAATATGTAAATTTGTACTCGAACCGATATGGATATTCAACAATGTCTTCGTAAATATCATCATTGATATCATCCTCAACATCATCACTAACATCATGATAAGCATCATCAATATCATCATCAATATCATGGTCAGCCTCGGGTATCACTAATTGATATTATCATCATTATCCAAACTTGAACTAGTATTTATATAATTTGAAGAATAAGCAATATCCATACTTGAACAGGTAATCATACCATCCTTATTATGGATAATAGCATAATCATTAGAGTATTTAATAGCATAACTGCTAACATAGTTATTTTACATGATCAATAATAATAATTGAAATCATGAACTCTAGCATAATCAAATCATGACTGCCAATATTGTAAATAAGAATGATCTTTAGCATAATAAATATCATAATCTCTAATTTAATCTATAGGCATGCTCTTTATCATAATCCATAAAATATGCATCAATATAGTCCTAGTCATTAACATAGCCCATGACATGATCATTAGTATTGCCCATAGACATGGTCTCTAATATAACCAATAGTGTGATCACTAATATAGTTATTAGCATGATTGATAATGTAATTCATAAGTATTACTAATAGCATAGTCAACAAATTATCATTATCATAATAGATAGCTTACCATTAGCATAATTGATGGCTTATCAATAGTTTGATCATTAGCTAACCCATGGCATAATCTATAGCTTATTCATAGCATAATCAGTGGCTTAATCGTAGCGTAATTAATAACTTAGTCACTAATGTAGTCAATAGACATGACGTGTAGCATGAACAATAGTGTAAATGTTAATATATCAATAAGCATGATCATTAGCGTAGTTAATAGCTCCTTTGTTGGCTTAATAAATGGCACAATCTATGTCTAAGTCAATATCACAATTAAGGGCTTATTCAATAGTATAATCAGTAGCCCAATCAATAGAAAAATCATTAGCGTATTCAATATTCTACCCAATTAGTACATAAGCATTACATTTTTGTCAACCCAGCATAACCATCAAGTACCAAGGCTACTCAATATCAATGCAATAAACATTTCCTAGATGTACACAAGCGTATAAAAGGTCTTCAATAACTATCTCAAGTCTATGCCTAATGTAGGTCAAAGAGCCCACTTCTAAACCCCCAAAATCCTTTATTAAGCAATATCTAACCCGGACTAGGCTAAGGTATCTAAATCTACTTTTAGATGTTGAACAAGCCATAACTATCCCTAAGATAGCAATTCCTCTCAATTGATAACAACTAAATAAATTTCACCTAAGGTAATGAAAACTAGGGTAAGTTTCATCTTGAACCCAAGTGATTAAGATCTTCTCCTTATTGGTTGAGTAACTAAGGCATTTCCATCCTAAACATGAGCCACAAGGTTATGATATGTCTAACTAGCTAATTATGCCTAAAATAGTATCTAAAATAGCCTAAACGGCCCGACTAACCAAAGTATTTCATTTTATCACACCAACATCAAAAACCCATATCAAATCCAACACAATATCTTATATATAATATGAATTAGCTCAATCTAACAAGGGGTAAGACTTAGTCTACGAGATGCCAAAGAAAGCTCAAAGGATCCACTAAATCACTATTTTCCCTTCTAAGAAGCTTCCACAAGATGCCAAGGTATCAAAACCACATTCTACTCATCAACACGAGAATAATAATACCCATATTAAGCTATTGTGTTTCAGATCAAAAAATCACACCAAAATCCTATTTGGATCCTATTTACGGAAAAACATATTTCCGAAGTCAACCCAATGTTTCCTTTTGCTCAAGGAGTCATTACCCTAAAGAATGGGTGAAATCCAAGTTAATTTGAGGTTAAAATCAAGCCTCAAGGATTTTGGAATTTTTAACCATGAAAGTTAAGGCTTAGGATGTACCTGGAGTCTCAAACAGGTGAGGATACTGGGTACATATCTCATGCTCGATCTCCCAAGTGGCCTCCTCAACTAGGCGGTGCCTTCACTGAACCTTAACTACTAGAATCTCCCTAGTACGCAACCTCCCAACATCATTAGCCAAAATGATTACAGGCTTCTCCAGAAGGTCAACCGCTTATCTAACTAGATTAAGTCCAATCTAAGAACATGTGATGGATCAGGAATGTATCACCGCAACATAAAAACATGGAAAACTTAATGGATATCAGAAAAATATGGAGGTAAAGCTAACTCATAAACTATCTCACCGACTGTACAAAGAATCTCGAATGACCCAATATATCTGGAACTAAGCTTTCCCTTCCTCCCAAAACTCATCATACCCTTCTTGGGTGACACACCTAGGAATATCCAATCACCAACTTCAAATCTCAAGGCATAGAGCCTGTTGTCCACATAAGCCTTCGGCCTACTTTGAGCTGCTCTCAACCTATCCTGAATCACACTGACTCTATCCAATGACTCTAGAAGCAAATCAATATTGTAGTGTTGAATCTCAAAAGTCTCAAACTACATAATTGGAGAACAACATCTCCTACCATACAAAGCTTCAAAAGTTGACATATCAATACTCCAATGGTAACTATTATTATATGTGAACTATGTCAAGCCTAATTTCTCCTCCCACTGACGTTGAAAATCCATAGCACAAGCTCAGAGCATATCCTCAAGCACCTGAATAGTTTGCTCAAACTGACCATCTATGTGAGGATAGAAAGATGTACTAAGATCCACCTAAGTGCCTAACTACTCCTAGAAAGCTCTCCAAAAGATAAAAGTGAACACAGAACCCCAATACGAAATAATAGATCTAGGCATACCATGCAAACAGACTATCTCACACACATAGATGTAGGATAACCTCCTAACACTGAAAGATATATGTATAGGAATAAATTAGACTAAATTGTTCAACCGATCCTCGATGACCCAAATACCATCAAAACCATGAGAAGTACGAGGAAAACTACTAAAACAATCCATGGTAATCCACTCCCATTTCCACTTGGGAATGAGCAATATCTGAGTCAATCCACCTAGTCGCCATTGCTCGGCCTTTACCTACTGATAACATAGGCAACGAGCTATAAAATATGCCATATATCTTTTCATGCCACTCCACCGGTAATGTTGTCTCAAATCTCTATATATCTTAGTTGTGCCTGGGTGAATAAAATATCTAGAGTTGTGAACCTCATGAAGAATCAACTAAATCAAGTCATCAATCCTTGAAACACAAATGAAGCAATCATATCTCAAAACACCCTCAGAATCTATGGTGATCCTCTCAGACTCACCTCTCAACACCTGATCACGAAGGAATCGAATCTTACTATCCTTAAATTGATGATCCTAAATCTTCTCAAAAAGCAATGGCTTTGCCTCAGCACTAGGAAGAACCCTCCTGGGATCTGAAATATCAAGGCGAACCATCAATTTGTCTAAGGACTGAATGTCCTATGCCAACGGCCTCAGAGAAACTAAAATACAAGCCAAGCTATCCATACTCACTGCCTTCCGACTCAAGGCATAGGCTACTATATTCGCCTTGCCCGAATGATACAAGATGAAGATGTCATAATACTTAAGTAATTCTATCCATCTAGGCTATTTAGCATTAAGATCTCCCTAGGTCATAAGAAGCTTAAGGCTGCAATGATCAGTGAAAATCTCACAATGCACGCGATAAAGATAATATCTCCAAATCGTAAGTACGAAAACTTCCATTGCCATCTCCAAATCATGAGTGAGGTAGTTGAAATTGTGAGACTTAAGATGCCTTAAAGCATAAGCAATAACATGACCCTGCTACATCAAAACACATCCAAGAACAACACCTAAAGCATCACAATACACAGTGAATCCCTCAACCTCGAACAGAAGCTGAAGTAAGAAAATCCTTGAGCTTTCCAAAGCTCATAACTTCTTGAACCATCAGAAGGGAACCTCCTTCCAAGTTAATCTAGCGATAGGTGCTAAAATAGTAGCAAACCCTCGATGTAGCATCAGTAATAACCAGCCAAACTAATAAAGTTATGCATCTCAGTAGGAGATATAGGTCTAGACCAATCACGAATCGCCTCAATATTTGTCAGGTCTACTATCACACCATCCTTAGACATCACATGTCTAAGTAATGTCATTGACTAAAGACAAAACTCACACTTAGAGAATTCAAAGAAAAGCACATAATATCTAAAAGTTTGGATCACAATCCTCAAATATTGCATGCTCCTCTCTAGTTCTCAAATACACAAGGATAGCATTGATGAATATAATCATGAAGGAATCCAATTAAGGTTAGAACAATTGGTTCATCAAATCTATGAACACGGTTGGGGCATTAGTCAACCCAAATAACATCACCAAGAACTCATAATGTCCTTAACAGGTTCTAAAAGCTGCCTTCGGGATAGCCTTAGCCAGAATCCTCAACTGATGGTAACCAGATCTCAAATCAATCTTAGAAAATACTGCCTCTCCCTGAAGTTGGTAAAACAAATCATCAGTGCGGGGAATAGAATAATGGTTCTTCACCATCTCCTTATTAAGATGCCTATAATAAATAATCATACGCATGGAGCCATACTTCTTCTTTACAAACAAAACAAGAGCTCCCCAGGGAGACATACTCTGTCTAATAAAATGCTTACCAAGAAGATCCTAAAACTAAGAATTGAACTCCTTAAGCTTGACAGGAGCCATATGGTAAGGTGTCATAGAAATAGGTTGGGTGTCAAGCTCGAGATCAATAAAAAAATCAATCTCACAGGAAGGGGGAATACCAGGATGGTTGGTAGGGAATATATTAGGAAATGTACAAACCAAAATAATAGATTCAAGAAATGGACTCTCCACACTAGTATCACAAATATAAGCGAGATAAGACTCGTAACCCCTCAAAATAAGCCTTTTAGAATGAACATAAGAAATAATCCCTGTCGGCTCGCGACTAACTGCTTCTTGTTGCACGATTGGGGGTATACTAGGAATGGCTAAGGTAATGGTCTTGGCAAAACAATCCATGACAACATGGTAGTAGGATAACCAGTCCATGCCCAGAATAAAATCAAAGTCCATATCCAAAATAATAAGATCAGTATGAGTATCAACATCTCTATTAGTCACGACATAGGATCTGAACACTCGATCCACTACTAAAGAATCGGCCACAGAAGTTGATACATCCAAGGTCATAGATAATAAATCCCAAGATAACTCTAATCGTGTAGCACTATAAGCAGACACATATGAATAATTGGATCCCGGATCAAATAAAGCAAGGGATGACTAACGTAACACGAAAATCGTATATATAACCACCGCATCCAAAGACTCAGCCTCGGGTATAATAGGTATTACATACAACTGACCATGTCCACTACCTGGAGAGGGTCCTGACCAACTTTCTATCCTACCTACCTGAGAACCTCCTCGAGTATCCTAAAAACTACCCCTACGACCTTAAGAACCACCTTTCTCTAAGGGATAAACTTCTCTAATAGGAGGAATACTCTGAGCTGAAGAAATAATTGCCCCACGACTATGGCACTCTAACTAATAATGACTATGAGATCTACAATTATAACAAGTACCATGACCTAAACCAAAAACAACAGATCCAGTTGACCCAGAGTACCACCATGTCTAGAATAACTAGAAGATGAACCTCTCAAAGACTGACCGCCACCCTGACCAAGGCAATCACTAGCACTAGAATAACCTATGTTAGTAATCTAAATCAGAGCTTGAATAAGCCAACTAGGCTGAATCTAAAACTTATAGGATGGATGCGGATGATATCTACCATGAGAACGGCTACCTCTGAATTAGGAACTACTACAGATCCTTCTGAAACTTTCTTAATATCTAGGACTTTTATCACTGCCCCTATGGGCCTCACAATGCATCTTCTCTATCACCTGATCATGATCTAGAACCTCAACAAAATACCTGCCCATAATAACTAAACTATGAGTAGGCATACGAAGGGGAAGTATCACCCTCTAACAAAGCAACAAACTCGCTCATACTCAGTACCCTAAATAAAAGTAGCATGCCTAGCTAACTCATGAAAACAAGCCTCATATGCTATAACTGTCATAGAGTCCTTCTCAAATCTAAAGAAATAATCCCTTAAATGATCCCTAAGGCTATGAGGAATGTACTTCTCTAAGAACATCTCAGAGAACTGAGTCCATATCAAAGGAGAAGATCTAGCTGATCAAGAATCCATATACCCTATACACCAATGTCGAGTAGCCAAGTATAACTCAAATATGGTGTAATCCACACCACGAGTCTCAACAAGGTCCAAATTACAAAGACTATCCTCACAAGTAGCCTGAAGAACCTAAAAACTTAGGCAAAGCCATTCTCAAGAATCTACCTAACATCTTCTACTTCTCAATAGACATAGCAGGCTGGGAAACTACTGGTTGAGTGACTATCAGCTGAGCAATCATCGGATAAGGAGGAACCTCAACTCTAGGATCCAAAGATACAGGTTGTACCTTCGCCTTTATACAACTCTAATCTATAAATTGTATGCCATTAGATAGTGCGCAACCGAGTTACGTAAAAAGTTGAACTGAAGATTCTCTGAGCGCTGAAGAAGAAATAAACTTTAGTAGATCCTAGGCAGATCCCTGGCCTACCATAGGTTGGAGAAGAAGAATCTCTGGCTCAGGAGAAGGAATAGGGTCTTCTAAAGGACCACTCTCCTATCCCCTAGCTGAGGACACAACCCTAGGATTTCTACGACCTCTAGTTGTCCACAAATAGATATAGGATCCCTAGACTCGGTCTCGTGACCCTTGTCTCATGTATTAGTACCACTTCTCCTAGAACTAGAGTAAAATCAAAGAAATATTCTATAAACCAACACACACTTTTAGCACAAAATCAGTGAAAGAAGTGAAGGACTCCTAAGAATGACCTATAACCTCTCAAATATAGGAAACATACACCATCTTTCTAATCTGTAGGACTCTACTAGACACTTTCTCTTTACTAACAATAATGGTGAAACTTGGATCTGATACCAATTTGTCATGACCCAATTTATGACTCATGATGGCACCTACTAAATCCCATCAGTAGGTAAGCCAAACCTAACTCAGAGCCAAACACAATGGGTTAACTTGGTAGAAAATGCCCAATATAGGTGGAAATCAACAACATAACTTTTAATAAATAAGTATTTAAAATAGATAAAAGGTAGTAAATACATAGAAAACCATCCCATGACCTGGTAAAGCCAATACAAGACCATCTAGTAATAATAATACAACCCAAGCATCTAAAATAATCAATAACATCTATCTTAAAACAAAAGATTGAACATAGAAAGAGAGAAGGAAATAGGTGACTCCGACATTAAGAGCTCACCATACATCCAGATATCAACATAGTACAAACTGATCAACAGCATCAACTAGTACTCGGGTGCACACTAAAAGGTCCAGAAGTGTGGTATAAGTGAAAAAACTATGGGTATTCAGTAGATATCATCGGCTGACTCAGCTAAATCATGATATAAGTATGATAAAATGCAAGATAACATAACTAAGTCAAGGTATAGACAAACCTAAAGTAACTCTAACCTTTTTGTTCATAAATAAGTAAATGAATTGAAATAATAACATACTACAAAGCATCAACACATACAATCATAACTACAATATTGGCTTCCATACGTCTATTAGTGCAGAAAAGTAAATAACCCATCACAAGCCCCCATAAGTGTGGAAAGTTAAAACAAGATAGCATAACCCACCATAGTCATTTATCAACTCTCGTGACACAATTAGCATTTATCCAATCTATGCTATCCCATAATAATCATTCATCCATTATCCATCATTTAATCGCTAACCAACATTTATCAACTAACTAATATTTATCAACTAGCCAAAAAAATTTCAACTAACCAACATTCATCAACCAATCCTCATATATTGACTAAACATTATTTATTAACTAATCTTTATTTGTCATTAGTCATAGTACAACTAGAACCCAAATTATATTTATCACGACCCAAACTAGGGCCTAGCCATAATGGCTATCTTAAGATTGTCATAGATCAGAGACCATCCCCTTAACCTAATCAATAAGGAAAACACACCAACAGAAATTTAATTCCAAACATATTACAAGACAAAAAAGGTAAAATTCAAGACATCTATGTTATGTCTAAAGAACCAATAACCCATACACAAGTCCATAGTATTGTCCAAAAAGCCTCTAATAATCTTAAAACAACCAACACGGAGACATATCGCCGACCCTGACAATGACAATAACAATAACAATGATAATTTTAATATGAAGTATTCAATTATAAGTCATGGAAGGAAATGGATGATTAACTTCTAGTTCGTGTGGCTTCACGCATTGGAGCCTGATATGTTCATGATTTTGTGCTTAAGATGCTATGATATATGTTAATATAAGACATATGCACGTATATTAAGAAGGACTCAATGTTAAGCACCAAATCATGAACATATGGGGCTCGAACCTCCCAATCATTTAATAAGGAGGACTCAAATCTCCCTATCATTTAGACCCCCACGTACGTAACTGTGGTTTCCAGTATTGGTCACTCATTACCTCTACTTTCATGTCTTAGCTACACAACCCTCTTCTAAGCCCAATTAGAAATATTTGGCACATATTCCCATTAATTGAACAAATTGATTCATTAAGGAATCCCATTGGCATCATCATACCAACCTCACTTGCATGTTAATATTATCATTCCATAATAATCAGCCATTCACATGAGGAAACTCATAACCCCTTTAGGTTAATTTATTCATTCATATGGGGAATCCACAAACCCCAAGGTTCAATAAAATCAATGAGTGGTTCATTAATCATTTATGTCAATGTAGTCATATAAGTGAACAAGTCAAACCATGTGACAAACCATAATCAATATCATTTTCACAATTTAGGTTGAGGGAATATAATTTCCAAAACCATATATCAAGGAAAAATCTCCAAATTGGGGATAACTATGACCCATTAGTTTATTTACCATTCCCATGCACCCCAAAAGTTCAAAATTGTTAATAGAGCATGAATAATGCAAAATAAATCATGGGAAATCAAGTTCAGAGTCAATCATGCAAAAATCCTCAAACCACAAAAAAAACCCTGTTCAAATCCACATTAATAATCATGTAATTTCATTCCATGAGTAAAACAAGTTTAAGGGTAGAGTCACATGCCTAAAGTATCACGAATTATGGAGTGAATTTTCCCTTGGAAGTTGTAATTGACCAACCTCTTAGAAATTATGATGCTCTTGCTTGAGAGAATTTTTGAGATCTTTTAGAGTGTTTTAATTGCTAAAGGATTAAAATAAATACCCAAAGTTATTTTATGGATGGGTGTTTTAAATAGGGAGTAATGAAAATGACCAAATAGCCCCTTTAAATAAAGTTGAAAATAATTGTCAGTCATACAGGTGACCTTACCAGTCGTAGGATGGATAGTGTCTATGGGCATCCATATTGGTCGGGTATGAGTCATACCATAAGACTCATAGACAAACATTAAGAATCATAAGATTCACTCATAATCAAGACAGAAACTATTATGGCATACACTGAACACCCTACGATTTCCACCTTATGACTGGTATGGAGTCATTACGACTTATGACCTCAAGTCGTCACCAAGGCAGTAACTTAGGAAAATATCATTGGAAACCTTAGACTTGGGTCTTATGACCTATCAAAACACCCTATGACTCATAGGGAGAGTTGCAGTCTTGGCAGTGAGCTCGAAGGTCAAGGAATTTTCAAGGACCAAAATCTGAGGTGTTTCATCCCCCTCCCCCGGGGTGTTTAATTCTCCCCCCTTAGGATCATTCATCCTTGAATAATGAGAAAAGGCATCCCTTAGCACGATTAGCATAGAATACAACCACACTTACCTTTAACAAAGATAGAAAATAAGGATATTAAGGAAAACACATACCTTAAGCACGATATCTGCAACAGGGAACAAGCATGGATATTTGGATTTTATGTCATCTTTGCTTCCCAAGTATCCTCTTAAAACATATGGTTCCTTCATAGAACCTTTACCGAAGCCACATCCTTAGTACTCAACCAATAGACTTGTTCATCCAAGATCTCGATCGAGATTTCCTTATAAGACAGGGAATTCAAAATACCCATACTCTACAAAGGAATAACCAAGGAAGGATCACCCATACACTTCTTGATCATCAGGACATAGAACAGTGGATGAATGAAACCCAAACTAGAAGGTAAATCCAATTCATAAGCCACATTACCCACTCTCTTCAAAACCAAATATGGACCCACATAATGGGGACTAAGTTTTTCCTTATTTCCAAACCACATCACAACCTTCATAGGAGATACCTTCAAGAACACTCAATCACCAAATTCAAATATCAATTCCCTTTACCTCATTTCTGTATAGGACTTTTGGCGACTTTGTGAGGTCTTAAGTCTATCTCGAATTGCCTTCACCTTTTCCATAACTTGGTGAACCAAGTGGGGCTCTTACAAGATATTCTCACCAACCTCAAACCACCTAATAGGAGACCTACGCCTCCTACCATAAAGGGCCTGTAATATCCCGTAAAGTTCTAAGTCTAAAATTCAACTCCCTAAGATTTACAAGCTCCAACACTTAGAAATTTTAGCTAAGTATTCAAAACTTAGTCTTATTTTAGACCTTCGAACTTCGAGGATTTATTTGATGACCTTCCCGACCTCCGTTTTTAGATTTTCAAGTTGCGTTGCGATGGGGCAAGGTTGTAGTACATCCCGGGTGAGTTTTGGAATTTTTGGAGTAGCGTAAGGGCACGTTTGGTGTGCCAAACCAGTAGACAAAGGCTATTAAGAGGATCCACCCATGGTGTAGCCTTTGTGGGCAAATCAGCACCAAAGGAACCTCCCAGGGTACAAAAGTCTCTACCAAAAGCGCCCCCCTTTGTGTAGCCTTTGTACCCAGTTTTTCAGCATTACACTTTCGTGTCTTGATGGTTAATTTGGTCATTTTCCCACCCCTATATATATATATATATATCAAAAACACGTTATTAAGGCACAAAAACACCAAAATATACTTCTTTTCGTCAATTTCTCTCAAGAACAAGAACAAGGGTTTCAATTTGAAGACCCAAATCCCAGAGATTTCACCGTAGATCATTAAGGAATTTTCTTCTTATGTGTTGTGTTGATTTATGGATTCCTTCCATCCATAAAGCTCAAGAACCCTCTTTAAAGTTAGGGTATTTGTGTGTTTTTATGAAGTTGTGATATCATATGAGTTGGAAACATGTAAATTTAGTTGTTCATGATGAATAATTTGATGATTACACCTATGCCTAAGTTGTTCATGTAAGGTGTTTGATAAAATGCCTAAGAGATTAGAAATCATGTATTACAGCTAAATTGTGGCCTAAATGACCAATGCATGCTATACCCTTATGAAAACAATGACTTCTATGATATTGTATGCATTATGATTGTTGATGGGATGTTCATGAAACTAGATTTGATGTACTTATGGCATGTTGTTATATGCATTCCCTTCCATGTATAAAATTTTGAAGACTATGTGTAGTATGAAATCCCCAACTTATGGCACTATGAATTGTGGACTTTATTCCTATGATCAAGAATTATCATGATATGTTAGTTTCCTTCTATCGAGTACTGGGGGGTACTTGTACCCAAAAAATATAGTTGTGTGCCTAGAGTCAGTGTCATGTTTTCACGACACTCTCAGTCAAGCCATGTTCAGTAGAATTCAGTCAGTCATGTGACTCAGGAAAGTCAGTAACTCAATAATATCAGTAGTATTTTGTCAGTCAATAGAACTTCATGAACCCAGTCAGTTCAGTCAAGTTAATCATATTCAGAGTCTATTCAGATGGGAGTAGGAATTAGCACCGAGTGAACCAAAGGATGGGAACACACACTGTCAGATGAGGGTGTGATTCGTAGAAGTCATCCTTGTGTTCCAGAACTATGTTGACAGCATAGGTTGAGACATTAACACTATCAGATGAGGGTTGATGAGGTGGATAAGCACTTTCAGATAAGGGCCCAACCGTTATATTCTGGGGACACTGTCAGATGAGGGTTACCCACAGCTTGTCTCTACCAGTGGCGCAGTATTGACACCTTTCCAATTAGGGTACAGATTGGACCACAGCTCAGCTATTATAGCGTATTTGGGGCATGTCGGTTCGATAACTACTTCCCACAGTCTCAGTCTCAGTCTCAGTAAAAGAACTCAGATAGTTCTTCAGAATTTGGGACTGTCAGATACAACCACTCAAGTTATAAGTCATATCAGTCATCAAAACTCAGTTACCAGTCATGTTAGTTATCAGTAAATTCATGTTATCACGGTCTCAGCTATAGTACTCTATATTCATACATGTATTCTCATATTCATACTAGTCATTTAGCCAGTATTATTCCTGCATATGAACCCCATGCATTCAGCCTACCTCACACGTATACCAGTACATTCAAAGTACTGATATATTTGCGCTATGGTGTCTTATACTATAGGTTCAGAGACACGAGCTCCAGAGCATCAGTAGATTCCAAATATCAGCAGTTAGTCCTCATCCTCCGAGGATGATATGATTTGTTACTTCATTATTATAGTACTTAGTTATTTCATTTGGCGGAGTTAGTTGGGGACATGTCCCATCAACTCCTTATCCAGACAGTTATGTTTTAAAGGTTTTTCAGACTATTATGTTCAAATAGTTATCTCAGTTGTTTTGGGTATTTCATACCCCACCAGATATTATGTTTTATCAAAATTGAACCTTATGGACTTTAATCCTTTATTTTTGCATTTATTCAGTATATTATGCAGTATATAAGTACAGATATCAGTCATGGGTTAGCTTGTGGTCCTTCGGGGTCATGAGCACCGTGTAGCATTTTGAGTACCAGATTCAGGGTGTTACAGGGCCTCAAAAGAAGCCACCCAATACTTGAGTAATAACTATTATTATAAAGAAACTCTATGAGAGGCAAATGATCAACCCAACTGCCACCAAAGTCGATCACAAAAGATCTTATCATATCCTCTAATGTCTAAATGGTCCTCTCCTCTTGTCCATCTGCTTGAGGATGGAATGTGGTGCTAAGGTTCGCCTTAGTCCCTAAAACTCTCTGAAAAGAATGCCAGAAGTAAGACGAGAACTGTGTTCCGCGATCAGATAAAATTGAGACAGGTTCACCATGTAACTTGATGATTTCCGAAATAAATAGATTAGCATAATCATCTATAGAAAAATCTATCCTCTGGATAATAAGTGAGCAAATATATTCATCCTATCCATGATGACCCAAATTGAATCAAACTAACTACGTGAATGTGGAAGACTGATAGCGAAATCCATATTAATCACCTACCACTTCTAACAGGCAACCCAATTTCTTGAAACAATCCACCAGGCCTCAAGTGCTCCTCCTTCACTTGCTAACACACCATGTACTTAGCCATAAAATTGTACATATCTCTCTTTATATTAGTCCACCAATAGATCTCTTTTTAATTCATGGTACATCTTAGTTGAACCAGGAAGAACACAGTCAAGATCCTCTCTCTCAGCCCATTAACATCGAAGGCATACAACATCTCTTGGTACCTCAATATACCATCACCCCCAATCTCTAAAGCCATCACTTTTTGCTGACCAACATCATCCTTGATCTGTATCAAGATAGGATCCAAAATCTATTTCTCCTTTACCTCAGCCCCAAGATATGACTTCACCACCTCTTGCACAATCACACCACCATCCTCAGAGTCTAAGAGACAAACTCAAAGATTAGCCAAATAGTGAATATCATTTACCAACCCATGCTTCTTCTCTTCCATATGAGATAAGCTCTCTATAGACAACCTTCTAAGAGCATCAGCAACCACACTAGCTTTACCTGGATAATAATAAACCCTCATGTCATAATCCTTGAGAAACTGAAGCCATTTTCTTTGCCCGAGATTTAACTCCTTCTGGATGAACATATACTGCAAACTCTTATGATTAGAATAAATGTCAACATGAATTCCATATAAGTAATGGCGCCAAATCTTCAAAGACAAAACCATAGTCAACAACTTCAAATTATGAGTCCAATAATTATTCTTATGCACCTTAAGTTTTCCAGAAGAATACACTACTACCCTTCTATACTGCATCAAAACACAACAAAGTCCCACACTGGATGTATCACATTATACAACAAAACCATCGGTACCTTCAAGTAGGGTCAAAACTAGAGTCGAAGTCAATATATCCTTGAACTTCTCAAAACTACCCTCACAAGCATCATACCATAGGAACAATACCTTCTTTAGATTCAACCTAGTGAATGGGGTAGCAATCAAAGAGAAACTCTCTACAAACCTCCTATAATACCTAGCTAAACCCAAGAAGCTTCAAATATCGATTGAAGTTGTTGGTTTAGGCCACCGCTTAGCCACCAAAACTTTCTATGGATCCAGCATGATCCCTTTACTAAAAACAACAGGACCTAGAAAAGTAACAACATTCAACCAACACTCACACATCAAGAATTTAGCATACAACAACTGATCATTAAAGGTTTGTAACACTATACAGAGGTGATTAGAATGATCCCCCCATTCTTTGAATATACCATAATACAATCAATCAATATAATGATAAATAAATTAAGAAATTGACGAAATACCCGATTTATAAGATTCATAAATGCCGCTGGGGCATTTGTCAAACCAAAGAACAACATAAAAAACTCGAAGTGACCATACTCAATATGGAAAGTAACCTTAGCGATATCCATAGAACATCACTAATATTCAACCAATGATAACCCGACAATCCTTAGAAAAGTACATAGAACCTTGAGGTTAGTCAAATAGGTCATCAATCCTAGGAGGGGGATACATATTATTCACTATCACCTTATTCAACTGGAGGTAGTCTATACACATTCGAAGGGAACCATCCTTCTTATGCATGAATAGAATAGGTGCACCTTATAAAGACACACTAGGGGTGGATAAGACCCTTATCAAGAAGATCTTTCAACTACTTTATAAGATCTTTGAACTCAGTTAGAGCTATTCTATAAGTAGGGATAGATATAGGATAAGTATCCGGGATAAAA
Source organism: Capsicum pubescens (assembly GCA_030864215.1). Classification (NCBI taxonomy): domain Eukaryota; kingdom Viridiplantae; phylum Streptophyta; class Magnoliopsida; order Solanales; family Solanaceae; genus Capsicum; species Capsicum pubescens. The sequence goes on along the minus strand of CM061546.1, from coordinate 125,461,273 downwards.
TCAATCCCAAAGTTTATTTTCCTATCGGGATAAATACTAGAAAGATCATCAGAGAAAACATTAGAAAATTCATTAACCACTGGGACAAATTGCAGAAAGGAACCCTCTAAAATAAAATCCTTAATATGCATAAGATGATAAAGACACCCCTTGGAAACCAATATTCAGGCTCTAAGATATGAAATGAACCTTTGCTTAGGCACTAGGAACTCCCTTCCTATTCTATAACTGGATCATTAGGGAATTTGAAAATGACCTTACGGGTCTGACAATCTAGAGAAGCATAGAAGGTGTGCAGCCAATCCATCCTTAAGATCATATCAAAATCAACCATATCCTACTCTATCAAGTCTACCAAGGTCTCTCTACCACAGATAGATACCATACAACCACTATAAACTCTTCTACCCACAACAGTGTCACCCACTGAGGTAGATACAGAAAAGAGATCTGAAATACACTCAGGACCAAAACCAATATGAGCAGCAACATATAGGGTCAAATAGGAAAGACTAGACCCTAGATCAAGTAAGAAATACACATCACTAGAGTAGAGTTTTAACATACCAGTGATAATATTGGGAGATGCCTCAGAGTCCTGACGGGTGGCAAGGGAATACAAATGGTTTCAGCCAGTGCCGGTAATAGAAGTGGCCCTTTTTGATGCAGGAGCTGATGAAGGGGCAATAGGAACCTTGCTAGCCCCATAAGCAACCTTTGAAGGACAATGCTACTATATATGACCAATCTAACTATAACTAAAACACTATTTCCTCTACTTGTAAGACTGACCACGATGTAGTTGACCATAAAACTGACAAAGAGGATATAATAGAACTGGTTGGGCCCCACTAGACTGAGATTGGACACCCTATGCCCTAGGGCAATCACTACTTTAAAAATGAAGATCACCAAATAACTTTGAATCGAGAGAACTAGCCGTCAAACAGAAGTTAGGACTTCCCTAACTCTTTTTCTTAGAACACTGCCTGTCATCTTTACCACTCTGCTGCTTATATCCACCCTGATTTAAATATCTAAACCTTTTACTCTTTTATGCCCCCAGCTCTGCTATCTTTTTCTTTTCCTCCTTAACTTATTGTACGTACACCATAAGTCTAGAAATATCCATATCCTTGTTCAAAAAGGCATCATTGCTCTCCAAAACCAAATCTTGAGATAATCCCAACGTAAACTTCCTAATTCTAGCCCTCATGCTAGACACTAACTTGGGAACATAGCGAGTCAATTGATAAAATTTCAAGATATACTCATTTGCAATCATCTTGCTTTGTTTCAAATTCACAAACTCCTATACTTTTGCCTCCCTTAACTCATAAGGAAAGAAACGATCTAGGAAAGCACTAGAAAAGTCATCCTACAAGGCTGACTAAGAATGATCACCCCCATTTTTTGTACCACTGATATGCTACATCCTTCAACTGATAAGCAGTGAACTACATACCCTTTATGCTAGTGGCATGCTTAACTCAGAAAATTATTTCCATTTCATCAATAAAACCTTAAGGATCCTCCATAAGCTTAAAGCCAGTAAAGGTCGGAGGATTTAGTCTCATGAACTTACCAACTCAGGTAGCCACAGAAGAACTCACAAAAGTACCATCAGTACCTAATGGACATAGGTAAGAGGCCACCAACTAGGTCAATAGATGAATAGAATGGCAAAATTTAGCATTAGTAGTATATTCTAGAGGTGACTGAGCAGGTGGGTCACCATCTAGAAAGGGATCAGTAGAGATCAATGGAACTCCACGGGGGTAATCAGAAGCAATGGCCTTAGACTAGGTTTGTACCCTAAAAGTAGGATGAGTTCCATCCACATAGTCCTTAGGCAGGACATAAGATTTTCCACAAGCATCAGATCTTCAAGGAGGCATTATCTGAAATACGAACAAATAGGAATTTGAGAAGATTCAAGGCCTTAGACATTATGACTCTAAAATAGAGAAACAAGAAGTATTCCTAAATGTCTCATAGTCTTTCTCTTATAAGTGTGGCATGTTGTACACCCATAAAAGAGACTTTACTTGACATGGCTTTGTGGATACCCAATTGACCATGAACCTAGGCTCTGATACATACTTTCTCACAACCAAAACTAGTATCTTGAGTTCATTGTGTACCGGAGACCACCCTCTTAGCCTAATCAATAGAGTATATACACCAATAAAGAGTGAATTCTGAATATATAAAACTATAAAAAAGGTCAAATTTAAGACATCTATGTTGTGCCAAAAGAACTAATAACTAATACCTAAGTCCACAGTAATATCCACAAAGCCTCTACTAATCTGAAAAAAAACAAATGTTGGGACATGCCCATGACCCTGACAATGACAATGATAATATTAATGTGAAGTCATTAATTCTAAGTCATGAAAGAAAAATGATGAAATCATCAAGCCTTCCATAGAATGGGAGCTCACCACTTTATTGCAAGCGATCAACGAATCAAGCCGATCCAGCTAACATTGCACAGGAAAAGTAAATGTCTTATAAGCTTGTATCGCATGGAGATACAATATCCGAAGGTGGTTAGCGTGTTGAGTGCAAGCATGTAACTTAGGGATAAGAGGATAAAGTAATTCCATGACCAATAATTCAAAACTAGTCAAAATCCAATACACAAAACCATATGTAAATACATATACATATCACATGCTAGGGTGAGGAATAAGGATTAGCATGAATTTTGAAACCGTAGCCTGGGTTGTGTCTCATAACCATCATAATAAGGAACCCACGGGCTATATGGGACTAACTCTCCCCTTGCTCAAAGGGCCCCAGTGCCTGAAGCCATACGAACCAGAGGTTAATTATACTTACATATGCCTTATGGGGGACTTGAACCTCCTGGAATATATCATGGTGACTTAAGCACCAAATCACGTAACATGGGGGACTCGAACCTCCCAAACATATAATACAAGGGACTCAAACCTTCCAGTCATTTAGATCCCCACGGAAGCAACCTTGGTTTCTAGTATTGGTCCGTCAGGACCTCCACTTTCAAGGCTCGTCTACACAACCCTCTTTATGCCCAATTAAAAATATTTTATCACATATTTCTATTGATTGAAAAAATTTATTCATTAAGGAATCCTGTTGGTATCATCAAACCAACCTCACTTGCATGTTAGCATTATCATTCCATAACAATTAACCATTAAAAAGCAGAAACTAATAACCTTTATGTTAAATTATTCATTCATACATGGTATCCAAAAACCCCAAGGTTCAATAAAATCAATTTGTGGTTCATTAACCTTTATGCCAATGCAGTCATATAATAAACAAGTCAAACCACGTGACAAACCTTATTCAATATCAATTTTACAATTTAGGTTGAGGGAACACAATTTCCAAAACCTTATATCAAGGAAAAATTATCAAATTAGGGACAACCATGCACTCTACAAGTTCAAAATTGTGAAAAGGGCATGAATAATGCAAAATAAATAATGGGAAATCAAGTTAAGATTAAATCATGCAAAAATCCTCAACCCACATCAAAACCTGTGTTCAAATCTACATACATAATCATATAATTTTATTCTATAAGTAAAACAAGTTTAAGGCTAGAGTCACATGCCTGAAATATCAAGAATTATGGAGAGAATTTTCCCTTGGAAGCTCTAATTGACCAACCTCTTGGAAACACTAATGCTCTTTCTTAAGAGAATTAGAGAGAGGTTTTAGAGTATTTTTATTTGTTAATAGATAAAAATAAAGCCCCAAAGGCATTTCATGGATGAGGGTTTTAATTAAGAAGTAAGGTAAATAACCAAAGTGCCCCTTTAAATAAAGCTAAAAATCATCGCCAGTCATTACAGGTGACCTTACGACTCACAGTGTCACCCTACAACTTATGAGATCTAGTCATAGGCTAGATAGTGTCCATGTCCACCCACACAGGTCTGGTTACGAGTTGTACTATACGACTCAGATCCAAACATCACGACTCATAAGCTACACTTGTAATCAAAATAGAAACTATAATGGCATACACCGAACACCCTACGATTTCTACCTTATGACTCATATGGAGTCACCTCAAGTTATGACCTTAAGTCATTACCAAGGCAGTACCTGAGACAAATCTCAAAACTATGACATGGAAAGAGAGTTGTAGTTTGGGCAGTGAGCTCAAAGGTCAAGGAATTTTCATGGACCAACATCAGGATGTTTCAATATCATATCATAGTATAACCATTTTCTTATTTTCAAACTTTTTAGAGTCACTATTGTCAATCTTATACCCCAATGATGTCACATAATAATAAGTATATCATCATAGTATAATTTGTATATCTGGACTGAATTGGATATGGATATTTGACAATATCCTCATAAATATCATCATTAATATCATCCTCACTATCGTCACAAACATCATCATAAGCAGCATCAGTATTATCAATTTCATTGTCAATATCATAATATCATGGCCACCCTCCGATCTTGCACCGGAGATCAATAATCAATATCACCATCATTATCCAAACATGAATATAATCGGTACTCATACCATTCTTATTATGTCCAATAGCATAATCATTAGAGTATTTAATAGCAAACCGCTAACATAGTTAGTTAACATTATCAATAATCATAATCAAAATCGTGAACTCTAGCATAATCAATTACATAATTTTCAATATAGTAAATAAGTATGATCTTTAGCATAATCAATAGCATAATTGTTAATTTAATCAATAGGAATTCTCTTTAGCATAATCCATAACATATTCACTAATATAGTCCATAAACATGGTCATCAACATAACTCATGGCATGATCATTAGTAATTCCCATAGACATTGTCGCTATTATAATAGATATTGTGATAACTAATATAGTCATTAGCATGATTGCTAACGTATTTCATAAGTATTATAAATAGCATTGTCAATAGCTTATAAGTAGCATAATAAATAACTTATCATTGGCATAAACGATGGCTTATCAATAGCTTGATCATTAGCTAACCATGGCATAATCTATAGCTTATTCATAGCATAATCAATGGCTTAATCATAGCATAATTAATAACTTAGTCACTAATGTAGTCAATAAACATAACATCTAGCATGAACAATAGTTTAAAAGCTAATATATCAATAGGCATGATTACTCGCATAGTTAATAGCTCTTTCGTTGGCTTAATAAATAGCATAATTTATGGCTTAGTCAATATCCTAATCAAGGGCTTATTCAATAGTATAATTAGTAGCCCAATCAATAGCCAAATCATTAATGTATTTAATGTTCTACCTCATTAGTACATAAGCACTACTCTCGTTGTCAAGCCATCATAACCATCAAGTACCAAGGCATCTCAATATTAACATAATAAATATTTTCTAGATGTACACAAGTGTATAAAAGGTCATCAATAACTATCTCAAGTCTTTGCCTAAGGTTGGTCTAAGATCCCATTTCTAAACCCCCTAAATCCTTTGTCAAGAAATATCTACCCTATACTAGGCTACGATGTCTAAATCCACTATTCGATGACAAGCCATAAATAGCCCTAGGATAGCAATTCCCTTCAATTGAGAATAACTATGTCAATTTCACCTAAGGCAATGGTAGCTAGAATAAGTTTCATCTTGAACCCAAGTGACTAAGACAATCTCCTCATTTGTTGAGTAACTAATGCATTTTTATCCTACATAAGATCCACAAGGTCAACTTCACCTAAGATATGACTAACTAGCTAATTATGTCTAAAATAGTATCCAAAATAGCCTAAATAGCCAGACTAACCAAAGTATTTCATTTTATCACACCAACATCTAAAATACATCCCAAATCTAACACAATATCATAAACATATTATAAATTAGCTCAATCTAAAAAGGGGTAAAATATAGTCTACCTGGACACTAAAGAAAGCTCAAAAGATCCGCTAAATCACCATTTTTTTGTTCCAAGAAGCTTCTACAAATTGAAAATATATCAAAACCACATTCTACTCATTAATACGAGAATAATGATTCCCATATTGCACTATTATGCTTTGGGTCCAAAAGTCACACAAAAATTCTATGTGGGTCCCATGGTTGAAAACCCATTTTTTTTATAGCCAAACCAACATTTCCCCATGCTCAAGGAGTCATTACCCTCAAGAATAGGTGAAATCCAAGCTAATTTGGTGCTAAAATCAAACCTCCGGGGTTTTGGAATTTTTGAACAAGAAATGGAAAATCATATATCACATCAGATAATTATATGAATTTAAAAAAAACATTTTTATTATATTAACTTGTGTAGTTAAAGAATTATCAATGTAATAAATAATTCTTCTTATTTTGACATGGGTGTAGAAAAAAATATGTCCAACAGCACCAAAATCTAATACCCAATATCTCACATTTGTCACAAGATTTGCTTGAGAAATCACCATAAAAATTTATATCATCTACGTACTCAAATTTATTATAGTGATCCTCTAGGACATTTTCTCTATTAACATGTATTTTTGGTGTTTCGTATTTTTCCATAGTCTTCAAGTTATTTATGACTTATCGATATTGTCGGTTGGTTCTTCGATAGGTTGTTTGGGTTTTAAGAACATTTTTTTCTTATGAAGCTTTTTAAGTTGATAAATTTGTCTTGGATCAAACCTTTGAGTAAACAGCCTCAAATAAGAATTTAGATAGTTCTGTTAGCTTTGGAATATTTCTTCTAGGCTAGAGTGACCCTTGGTTTGGATCCCAAGGTTTCTGGATTCATTTAGAGAAAATGGTTGGAAATTGGTGAAAATAGACTAGTAGGTATTGGGCCGACTTTTTGTCAAAATGATATCTGATGGAAATTTTGATGGATGCGTGGAGTTTTGAATGCCAAATTTGTTAGGGTATCTGTAATACCCCATGTTTTCAAGCTCAAAGTTAGTCAAGATAGGTCCTAAAATTTGTGTTCCACTACCACAAGTCTGACCTCAATCTAAAGTGGTGTCAAAGAGTTACGAAAAATCTGACTACCATGATAAAGATTATGGTAAAGATTCATTACCATACGTGATGAGTGATCATGTGTGAGTCATATTCACTCCAGTGAAGGCCCCAGGTTTTGTCCCAATGACAAAGAGTCTAGATCACAACTCGTTATGAGACATAATGAGTGATAGTGTGGACTCATTATCAAGAAAGTGAAGGATCCCCAACCTCGGCCTAGAGAAAATGAGTCCAGCCTACGACTCGTTATCAATCCTAATGGTCCATTAGGAGGAGTCGTTTCCATAACAGTGATCAACACAAAAATGTAGTCTCAGACTACCACTGCTACTTATGACTCATGGACATCCCCAACGAGTTGTAGGAAGGGGAGTCGTAGTCAGGAAAGTGAAGTATAAAACTCAGAGTCTTAGGTTATGACTCATACTATGAGTCGTAACCAGTTGTGATGAGTTGTAGGGTGAGTCGTATTGAATGGGAAGCCAAAATTCCTGTATGATTTAAAAGGGGCTTTTTGGTAATTTTCACCCCTTCTTAAACCAAACTCATGTTGTTTACCCTTCCAAAACATCAGTAATCAAGTGTAAATATTACCATAACCTCTGATAACTTTAGAAATAACTTCCCTTAGAAAAATAAAGTGATTCTCTTCCTCATCGGAGCAAACTATGGTTCATCAAGAAATTTTAAGTACTAAAAAGATCTCTTGATGGGGGTTGATTTTAGGTTTGTGGGATTTCACCAATGGGTCCCTTCCACCCATTGAGTTCCAAGAATTCCCTAAATCTACAATCACAAATACTTTTCTCTTTTTATTAGGTTTTTGATAATGCAAAATATACCCTTCCTTAGAAGGTAAAATGGTCACTATAAAATATAGTAACCAAAAAAGGTTGAGGTCGGTCCCACAGGGAATAGGCCGAAGATATCTCTCAAAGTTGTTGAAATAGTCAGGCAGTATGACCAAGTAAAAAGAAGGGGTTTTCTTAAATAGTAAAAGGGAAATGAATTGGTTTCTCTTTGTTGTAAACAATATAAGACAAACACGAGGCTTACGTCCCTCGGGTATCTAAATACATAGACTTATCATGCACTATCAAACTATTCTGATATTGTACATGTAGAATCTAATAAGTTACGTACCATCAACTGTCTTGTGGACTTGCTGATTGATTACATCCTTTACCTTTTGAGTCTCAGGATGTCACCTTACTAGCCCTTATCCTGGATCCTAGTTAACTATCATCTTATGGGTCTAATATTACTATATAAAAGCTAACTATCTTAAGAAGATAATACTAGTAAGCTTATTTTGATGATTAACTCCCGAATTGTTGTTATGATCGTTTTTTCCTAGTCTCTACTCTTTTAGAGTAAGTACAAATAATATAGATGGGATATTAGCATTGGCCACCGCCAAGAAATCAATAAAAACTAAGAAAACCCAATACATGCAAGAATCTTTATCTAGAATGACTTGGCACTTCCTCTATTTTGTTAATTTACCAACATTACCATAGCTAAGGGAATTAATCGCTCATAGTGATGAGATCAATCATGGAATCCACGGATAAAATTACAAAATCAATCTCACAATAATAAGAGGAGAAATCCCAATGCCTTAAATTGAATAACACACCAAGAACAATAAGATGTTTGTGAACTTGGCCCCAAAAGGGCTCTCTCTGAATTGCCTCAATATCTGAATGAATCTCAATCTCCACAAAACAAAGCCTAAAGAAAATTTATAGATTAAAAGAAACCCTAGAAATCAAATCCTAAAAAAAAATAGGAAAACTTGGATAACATACATAATAAGACTTATAAACATCATAGGAGTGCATTTTGGTTATATGAAAACCCTAGGAATACAATCTTGAATGAAAAAGGAAAAAGGAGTTGGTGGCCACTTACTTGGGCCACTTACACCACGTAAGTACTACTTATGGTCTAGCAGTGGACCCAGGTATGTGCCAGGAAATTTTACTTCACCTTTACCATCGCTCGATCTTGAATTATGGGACTTACCTTGGCCACATATGAACCGTATGTGCTACTTATTAACTATACGTGGACATAGGTGAGTTCAAGTTCCCAACTATTAGATATATAATTGAATTATCTTTCCAAGAATACAAATTTCTCCTTAATCCAAAATCGGGGTGAAAAGTTCTGGCCAAATAAAAAAAGCACTATCAACTCTCAAGATCTTCAACTCTGTTACATGCTTTGGTCACATATGCCCAGTGCCACATACGCCCAAAAATGACCAATAGGTAGCCAAAAATTTCTTTTGTCATATTTTTCTTGATAGCATCCAAAGCCTAATTTCCTACAAAACTTACCCAAAACACATCATATCTAACAAAACAACATAAGAAACTTGCATATTTTCATAGTTTTATGCGTCAAAAGTGCTATAAAGTTATAGCACATCAACACCCTCAACATAAAATGTTTGAGAACTTGGCCCCAAAAGGGCTCTCTCTGAATTGCCTTAATATCTAAATGAATCTCAATCTCCACGAAACAAAGCCTAAAGGTAATTTATAGATTAAAAGAAACCCTAGAAATCAAATCCTAAAAAAAAATAGGAAAACTTGGCTAACATACATAATAAGACTTATAAACATCATAGGAGTGCATTTAGGTTATATGAAAACCCTAGGAATACAATATTAAATGAAAAGGGAAAAAAAAGAGTTGGTGGCCACTTACTTGGGCCACATACACCACGTAAGTACTACTTATGGTCCAGCAGTGGATGCAGGTATGTGCCAAGAAATTTTACTTCACCTTTGCAGTCTCTGGATCTTGAATTCTGGCACTTACCTTGGCCATATAAAAACCGTATGTGCTACTTATTGAATACACATGGACATGGGAGAGTTCAAGTTCCCAACTATTAAATAGATAATTGAATTATCTTTCCAACGATACCAATTTCTCCTTAATCCTATATTGGGGTGAAAAGTTCTGGCCAAATAACTGAAGCACTGTCAACTCTCAGGATCTTCAACTTTGTTACATGCTTTGGTTACATATGCCCAGTGCCACATACACCTAAAAATGACCAATAAGTAGCCAAAATTTTCTTTTGTCATCTTTTTCTTGAATTTAGCATCCAAAACCTAATTTCCTATAAAACATACCAAAAACACATCATATCTAACAAAATAACATAAGAAACTTGCATATTTTCATAGTTTTATGCATCAAAAGTGCTATAAAGTTATAGCACATCAACACCCTCAATATAAAATGTTTGTGAACTTGTCCTTAAAAGGGCTCTCTCTAAATTGCCTCAATATATAAATGAATCTCAATCTCGACTAAAAAAAGCCTAAAGAGAATTAATAGATTAAAAGAAACCCTAGAAATCAAATCCTAAAAAAAAATAGGAAAACTTGTCTAACATACATAATAAGACTTATAAACATCATAGGAGTGCATTTAGGTTTTATGAAAACCCTAGGAATACAATCTCGAATGAAAAAGGGAAAAGTAGTTGGTGGCCACTTACTTGGACCACGTACACCACATAAGTACTACTTATGGTCCATCAGTGGACCCAGGTATGTGCCAAGAAATTTTACTTCACCTTTGCAGTCTCTGGATCTTGAATTTTGGCACATACCTTGTCCACATACGAACCGTATTTTCTACTTATTGACTATACATAGACATAGGAGATTTCAAGTTCCCAACTATTAGATAGATAGTTGAATTATCTTTCCAATGATATCAATTTATCCTTAATCCAATATCGGGGTAAAAAGTTCTGGCAAAATAACTGAAGCACTGTCAACTCTCAGGATCTTCAACTCTGTTACATGCTTTGGTCGCATAGGCCCAGTGCCACATACGCCCAAAAATGACTAATAAGTATCCAAAAATATCTTTTGTCATATTTTTCTTGAATTTAGCATCCAAAACCTAATTTCCTGCAAAACATACCCAAAATACATCATATCTAACAAAGAAACATAAGAAACTTGCATATTTTCATAGTTTTATGCGTCAAAAGTGCTATAAAGTTAAAGCATATCAACACCCTCAACATAAAATATTTGTGAACTTGGCCCCAAAAGGGCTCTCTCTGAATTGCCTCAATATCTGAACGAATCTCAATCTCCACTAAACAAAGCCTAAAGAGAATTTATAGATTAAAAGAAACCCTAGAAATCAAATCCTAAAAAAACTAGGAAAACTTGGATAACATACATAATAAGACTTATAAACATCATAGGAGTGCATTTAGGTTATATGAAAACCCTAGGAATACAATCTCGAATGAAAAAGGAAAAAAGGAGTTGGTTGCCACTTACTTGGGCCACTTACACCACGTAAGTACTACTTATGGTCCAGCAGTAGATACAGGTATGTTCCAGGAAATTTTACTTCACCTTTGAAGTCTATGGATCTTAAATTCTGACACTTACCTTGGCCACATATGAACCGTATGTGCTACTTATTGACTATACATAGACATAGGTGAGCTCAAGTTCCCAACTATTAGATAGATAATTAACTTATCTTTCCAACGATACAAAATTCTCCTTAATCCAATAGCGGGATGAAAAGTTCTGGCCAAATAACTGAAGCACTATCAACTCTCAACATCTTCTATTATGTTACATGTTTTGGTCACATATGCTCTGTGCCACATACGCCCAAAAATGACCAATAAGTAGCCAAAAAATTCTTTTGTCATCTTTTTCTTGAATTTAGCATCCAAAACCTAATTTCCCGCAAAACATACCCAAAAACATCATATCTAATAAAACAACATAAGAAACTTGCATATTTTCATAGTTTTATGCGTCAAATGTGCTATAAAGTTATAGCACATCAACACCCTCAACATAAAACATTGCATATCCTCAGGCAGTAAAACATAAATAAACAATACGATGATGTTTATCCAGGAGAAACCTAAGACACTAATGGTAGTCAATCATCAAATCTAACTCAAAGCACCTTACCCTCTCCAAGTTCAACACTTCAAACTAATTGTGTGTATACATGAAGAACAATAATATGAAACAAAGTAATCAAGCTATGTTATTACATTAGAAACAAATAAACATGCATATATACAAGTTACACTACCAAAACAAGTAAACAGATAGCAGTACAACCCATGTTCCCTCATATTAAAAAAGCTCCCCTCACTCATATATGAAATCAAGTATGCCAATGCAGGGATGGTCAAGAGTTACTCACACTCAGAATGAAATTCCAAATAATGTATGTCAAATGTCATAGGTTTTCCCTTATTTTTCTATACCTTAGCTTTCAGACATAAAGTTAGGATCGCTATAGGACTTTTTCTCAGCTTGTAATGTAGGCTTCAGGGGATGGTATGGTACATATGGATATTAAGTGACTAAGCCACCTTGGCACTACACTAACTTTAGGGTCTCACTTATTAACCATTTTCACTCTATTTTCGCCCTTATTTCTCCTTTTTTTTATTTTAAAGCACATTCTGATTGGATGTAGTTTTCTCATTCTTTCTTTTTCAAATTTTTCACATTTTATTTTCTTTTTCTACCACACCCAGCTCTACATTCTTTTTCTTTTATTTTTGCCTTCTTCGCACCCACTTTACATTACACATCCCTATGTGACCACCCTTAACTAAGGTAATTTTCCTGAGTTGAGGTGCACAAGTCCACGACCAGGGCCAAAATAGGTTCATTGTAACACAAATGGAAAGGTGAAAGATGAAAATAAATAAATAGGTTATAAAGCTCAAAACAAGGTTTAAGGGCTACTATTTAACAATGGGAAGGTCATTTAGGCTAAAAGTGGACTAAAATAAAAAATGGTCTATGATCCTTTCCTAATTGAAAATCATGCAACCTTGGCAAGACTAATCGAACAACTTTAGAATTCAACGCACAAAGAGAACTAAGTAGTATCTCACATACACATGGCACAGAGTTACATCACAAGCCACTACCTTGTCAGTTCATTAAATTATTAGAAATGATTATCATGTCTCTAATCATAATGCAATAAAAGGATTCACAATAGTCACATATACATACATATCACACAGTTCAAAATAAGCTATTGAAGGGGTATAATTTTTAACATATTGTATCAACTGCTTTAGATACTTATTTTTCTCCTAGTTAAATGACACAATACACCTAAACATGCTGGCTCAACTAAGAACAGGACACAAAGGAATAGAGGTGCAACAACAAAAAACCCAAGACATCAAGACCCACAAGTAGCCCCACCTTCAACTTTAAGTCATGCATTATCCTCAATGTATCAAACCACTACAAAATAAGAGAGAACATACTTTTGGCACCATAGGTGCAGATATCATACGTCAATAACGAATATAAATACAAATAACAAAATACCTTGGGTTGCCTCCTAAGTAGCGCCTGATTTCACGTCGTGGCATGACGGGGCTTGGTTGGTTACTCAAACTTCCCCAACAAGCCCATGGGTACCTTAATTACTCAGACTTTATCAAGGTGGCCCAATAGTTTGCCTCATATTTTCTCTTTCCACTTTGAACTTATGAATTACACCCCTAATTGTTTTTCTAATTTACCTTTATGATCAAGGGGCGGAGGTAGAAAAATAACAGACCCAAGAAATAGATGTGGCATATTGAACTTCTTAGCCCTTATGTGAGAAATGTACTTCTTTGATTCTGGATCAGCAACTTCAAGAATATAGATATATGTTTTCTCCTCCTTACACTTTTCTTAGGCTCGAATAGCTCGATCAAGATCTAACTATCCAAACACAATGTGGAAAATGCTTTGAATGACGTCCAATATGCCCGAACTCAGGAATTGCATCCTTCATTACATCCCCACATAACTCTAGTATGCTCTCCTTAAGTGTGACACTATCCATAAGAGTATAAGTTATTTTTGACTCCTCCAATTTTAGCTCCTCTATTTTGATTTTCAGAAATTTTTCAGTCTTACACCACCCATAACTAGGTTGTTGGGTGTTACATGCAACAGTTTTTGTGTCCAATTCTACTTCTAAGTGGTGAATATCCAAGATAAACCTATCAACCTTTAAATAAGCTATTGGTTTTCTTTTTCCAAGAGCACCAACGTGTCAAGCATTCTCTCATTATGTTTCAATAATATATTTATCATGCTCCTGTTGTAATGCACCATATCAAAAGGAAAATGATCAATAAATAAGAAGTCATCATCACTCCATACATTCTCTGGAAAAAATTTCATCTCAAGAAGAGCAGGCAACAAAAAAAACAAAACAAAAGAAAATAAAATGTGATAACTCCAACAATTTCGATCAAGAATTCCAAAATCGTATTCCCCGGCAATGACAATAATTTTTTATAATGCCTAAACAACACTTCTTCTAAGGATAAAGTGGTTACTCTCAAATATAGTAACCCAACTAGGTTGGGTTCGATCCCATAGTGAATAGGCCGGAGATATCTCTAAAACTAGTCAAAACAATTGGGTAGTACAGAAAAGTAAAAGGGGGGATTTGCTGAAATAATAAAAGAGAAAAGAATTAGTTTCTCTTGGTTGTAAACAATATAAGATGAAAATTAGGCTTGCATTCCCCCTAGCTTCTAACTCTGTAGACTTATCGAGCACTATCGAACTATTTCGATACTAGCATGCAGAATTTGATAACTTATGTACCATCAACTATTGCATGGAACTTATGTACCATCAACTATTGCATGGACTCATTAACGGATTTCACCCTTTACCTTTAGAGACTCAGGATGTCTCCTTACTAACCCTTATCCTGGATCCCAGTTAACTATTACTATGTGGGTATCAAGTTATTAGATTAAAGATGATAGTCTTAATAAGATGATACTAGTAAGATTATTTTGGCTATTAACTTCTAAATTATTATTGTGATCCTCTTTTCTTAGTCACTACTCCTCTTTAGGAGTAAGTAGCAATAATCTAGGTGGGATCTTAATGTTGGCCACTTCTAAGAAATCAATAAGAATGAAAAAAATCCAATACATGCAAGAATCTTTATCTAGAACGACTTGGCACTTTCTCTACTTTGTTAATCCAACAGGGTTCCCACAACCCTAGCTAAGATAATTAGTCGTATGTAGGGGTGGCAATTTCAGCCCATATTTGTGAAAAGAGTCCATTTAACCCATATTTATTGAATTGGATCACTCATATTTCAAATGGGTAAATATGGACTTCAACCCATTTTAAAAGCTCATACAAATATGGACAAAATGGATAAAATATGGGTACCTATTTAAACATAGAGATCACCCACCTATGCTTTAAAAAAAAATTTCTTCTTTTCTAGTTTCTTTTCTTCTTCTTTTTTGTTTTTTCTTTCTTTTTTCCTTTAATTTACTTTTTTTCTTTTGCATTTTTTTTTCATTTGTTTTTTTCTTTCTCATCTTTTCATCTATATTTTTATTTTTTATTTTTACTTCTTTTTCTTTGTATTTTCTTTTTTCATTTTCTGCTTTCTCATTCTTGTTTCATCATTTGTATTCGCTTGATACCTATATGGGTTAATAAATATAAGCTTCTAATTATCCCACTTGGCCTATACAATTCATAGCATCTCTTATCAATTAAATATAATCTATATATAGTCTCTCCCCTTTATTATTATTTTTTTCTATCTTTTATTTCTCTTTTTTCCTTTAATTTACTATTTTTTTCTTTCTTTTTTCCTTTAATTTACTTTTTTTTATTTTTTTCCACTTATTTTTTACTAGTTTCTTACACTTTTTTATTTCTAATTTTTCTTCAATTTTTTTTCTTTTTCAATTTTATTTATTTTTTCTTCGCATTCTTTTTTTTTGTATTTCCATTTCCACCTTTTTCATTCTTGGTTCGTCATTTTTGTCATTTTTCTTCTTTTTTATATTCTTTTCCTCATCTTTTTTTTGTCATTGCATTTTATATTTTATATATTTTTTTTACTTTAAATTTATTTGTATCATACTATATATTTCAAATAAATTTATTATTTGTGTTTGAATAGTTTAGTTGTCGATATGTACAATTTATCATTTGTATTTATATACAAATAAGTATATGAATTAATTATATTTTCTTGAGATTGAAATATATAAATATACAATGTATCATTCAATGCAAATGTATCATTAGTATTTGTGGGAAAGTCCAGCTTCAAATCCAAATTCTAACTCCCTCATCTTAGAGTTCTCATTAGAGCAGAAGTAAGGCACGAAGCAAGGAGCTCAAGGTCAGGCAAGGCAGGAAGTACGTAGAAACCTTGATTTGTGTACTTCTTGTGACGACTAAAGATATTTGGTTTGACGAATGTAATTCCAAGATCTTTCTGGATACTATCTCTGTATCTGTTCATTAGATAGAGTCCACTTGAGTGTACTTACAAAAATTATAAATGTTGGGCGAATATAAATCAATATGCGCTTATGGTATTTTCGTTATCATAAGAAAAAACAAAAAAAGCAATAAAGAAACAAAAATAAGAAAGAGGGGTAGAAGTTAGAGATAGAAGAGAGAGAAAAATCGTAAAGAAAAAATACAAAAAAAATTAGAAAGAAAAAAATAATGAAAAGGAGAAAAGAAAAAAGAAAAAAAAATGATGATGAATACAAATATTCTGAATGGTTATGATATCTCAGTCATCATTCATAATTTGTACTCGACTTAATCATGTTTTTAGAAAATAAAAAAAATATAAAATATAAAATAAAACCAAAATAGAAAAAAAAAAGCAAAAATAAAAAATAAGAAAAAACTAGGAAAAAGGAGACTAAAAAGGAAAAGAAAAAAAAAATAGAAAGAGAAGCAAAGGGTAGAAATAGAAGAGAGAGAAAAAAAGGAAATGAAAAAAAAAACTAGAGGCTATATATAGAAGAGAGAGAAAAAACTAAAAAGAAAAAACTTAAAAAAAAAGAAATGGGAAAAAAGTCAAATTGATATGATATAGAAGTTTTAAGTTTTTGATTTTAGGAGAAAAAGTGGATTGGAACCATTTTTACCCACTCCATATTTGACCAAATCCATATTTACCCATATTTATATGGGCGGATTGCAATTCAAACCATTTTTTCTCTATCCATATTTAACCCGTCCAAATCCAATCCAATCCGCCCATTTGCTACCCCTAGCCATATGAGATCAATCATGGAATCCATAAAAAATATTACAAAATCAATCTCACAATAATAAGAGGAGAAATTCCAATGTCTTAAATTGAATAACAAACCAAGAACAATAAGATGTTAGTGAACTTGGCCCCAAAGGGTCTATCTCTAAATTGCCTCAATATGTTAATGAATCTCTATCACCACTAAATAAATCCTAAAGAGTATTTATAGATTACAAGAAACCCTAGAAATCAAATCCTAAATAAATTAGGAAAAATTAATCAACATACATAATAAGACTTATAAACATCATAGTAGTGCATTTAGGTTATATGGAAACCCTAGGAATCAAATCGTGAATGAAAAAGGAAAAAAGTAGTTAGTGGACACTTACTTGGGCCACTTACAACTCGTAAGTACTACTTATGGTCTATAAGTGGACCCAGGTAAGTGCCAAGAAATTTTCTTGCAGCTTTGCACTCTCTGGATCTTAAATTTTGGCACTTACATTAGCCACATACAAAATGTATGTGTTACTTACAGATCGTATGTAAATATTGTTAAGTGCAAAGTCCTCATCATCAGATAGACAATTTAATTAGCTTTCCAACGATACTAATTTTACCTTAATCCATTATTGGGGTGAAAAGTTTGGCCAAATTATTAAAGCATTGTCAACTCTCTAGATCTTCAACTTTGTTACGTGCTTTGGTCACATATGCAAGGTAAGTGCCTCATACACCCAAAAATGACCAAGTAAGTAGCCAAAAACTTCATTTTCCATCTTTTTCTTGAATTTAGCATCCAAAACCTAATTTCTTGCAAAACATACCTAAAACACATAATATCTAACAAAACAACCTAAGAAACTTGCATATTTTCATAGTTTTAAGTGTTCAAAATGCTATAAATTTATAGCACATCAGTTTTCAAGTTAAATATGAATTTTATCAACTCTCTCTCTCTTAGTTGTTTTTGTTATGCACTAAGAAAATATGTTCCCACTTGAGAATAGTGTTTCCATAGGTTTGATAATCTCCATTATCCATATCATAATTAGTTATTGGATTATTGAGTGCTATTTTTGAATTTCACCTACTATGGCCAGCTTTTACCATTTTCATGATGAGTTGCATTAGTTTGTGGCAGTGGGTTATGAACACCCGATACTTAAGAGCTCATGCATATATCAACTGATACATAATTGAGTATTTCATATTGTACATGTATGGTATTTTTCTTAGAATCCCATGACTTGAGATATCAGTTATCAGTAAGTGTTTTAGTTATATTTTAGAGTCATCTAGTTGGAAGTAAAACATAGCAATAACTGAATGCAGGGATGGCGGTCCCCCGTCAATTAGGCATGAGTCATTAGTAGTATTTCCTAAGTTCCAGAACTACATTGCAACTATAGTTTATAAGGGGTCCTCCATCAATAGAGGCGTGACACCCTAGACCTTTGAGATATCAGAATTAGGGGATCCATGCTAGCCAGTATTGGTACCCTTGGCAAGGTACCGATACGCTTCTAATTGGGGTTAAAAGTTAGAATTTGATTATCTTAGATTGGGCATGTCGGTTTTAGTTAGCTCCCATATTTTTCGGTTCAGTATTCAGATAATGTTTAGTGTAGGTTTACTTAACCAAGTGTTCAGTATATCAGTTATTCAGTTATTTAGGTTATTTTAATACATGTTTATACTTAGTCTTACATTTGATTTTCATTTTCATTCATTATTGACCAATACCTTTATATATATCACATAGCTTTCATCTCACATACCAGTACAATCAAAATACTGATCACATACTCTTTTTTGTACTATGTTGTCTTATAATATAGGTTCAGAAGCTCAGTTTCCAGATCGTACTCAGTTTATTATTGTGGCACTCAGCTAAAACATTAGTGAGTTTTTATCATTCAAGGACTAGTCATTATATTGGTTATTCATCCCAGTATATTTACTTCATGCTATTTTGATTAGTTAGAGTTAGTTGGGGACTTGTCCCAACAACTCATCATGTTTAGAGGCACTTAGGCAGGCAGGAAGTTAGACATGTTTTCAGTGATATATTTCAATTACCTTTGATATTGTTTTTTATTATCAGATACTGTTAAATGACTTTCACACAATGTTTTATTGCCTTCTTTTAGTTTTTACAGCTTGTGTCAGATCATGGGTTAGCTTGGGGTCGCTTGTGACCTTAAGCACCATATTACGACTAGGATGTAGCCTCAGGTTATGAAAAAATTTATATCAAAGCACAAGTTTTAAAGTTTCCTAGGGTTTTTGAAAGCCGAACTAAGAAGAGTATTCTTCATGGGTGTGAAGAGAGCCACACTTATAGGCGGAAGTCTGCAAAATGTTTTAGAAAACTCTCTTTTGTTTCATGTCGAGCGATGGAGTGTAAGCTCTATTAAGCTTCTTGTTCTAATTCATCCTCTACCTTGTATAGAAAATGCCTTCTATAAGGGCTAACAGAAGAAGGAATGAGGACCAAGATGCACCACCACCTATTCCTAAAGACCCTCTGAATGAGCGGGTCTCTCACACCGAATTTGCAACTACTTTCACCACCTTAGCCCAATATATGGCTTCCCAGAATAATCAACAGGTAGTTGCCCTAGCCAACAGTGTGGTGAGTGATAACGCTTACTTATACCATTTAAATTTGTAGAGTACGATCGTTTTCAATAGATTAACTTATGTTGAGATTGAAACCATGAGGAGCAAAATAATATTTCTAGTCCTATGGGTGTCAATAGTTACTAAAAAAATAACTGTAATGTAAATAAATTAAAATTCATGATTTAAAATGGGGAAGGTTTAATTTGGAACAAGGATTTATCAATATCACCTCAAGTCAACAAATTAAGGCAACACTAGTGATTTAAAGTTTAATATGTGAAGTATCTTGGGATTATGTTTACCTAAGGACAAGTTATGCATGGAAATTTGATGATTTGGTACATATTCTAGTCGTTAACGATGTGGTAGGCTAAGTCGAAGGTCCTTGAGGCTATTTTATTAACAAAACCTCAAGAATATCACTCGTTGACCCTTTCGAGTACCAAACAAGTATGTCAATTACAACCACCTAATACCTCAATTGGGCATCCCTATTTCTAGGAAGATACCCAAGACATAGCTAACTCTTTTCTCACCCTTATTTCTGAGATGGCAAAAGATAGCAAACTACATCCTTTATTGTCCACTATTGCTTTGTTACCCATATCCCTTTTTCAAGGATGATATAGATTCCAAAATTTCACCCATACCCCTCTTTGAAAGACGATGTGAGCTTTCAAGAATTTTTGGTTTTCACCCACAAATACATTTTGGGTATTTTGGGGTTTCACCCATAAAACCCAACCATTTCTAACAAACAATAGTGGAATCCATCATTAACAAAGTAGAATCTACACAAATACATCACAACCCACACATAATTGCACCTTAGTTCAACAAAATCCCAAGACAAGAAAATTTAGCTACTCATGAAGTAAAGAGGAAGAAATATACCATAAGGTTCATTCAAAGCACCCATCCTTCAATTTCACTAAATTCAAAGTATGAAATTCAAATACAATTGTTGCCCAAATTAGGGTTCACAAACTTTAAATTCAATTGTTCCCAAAAGTCACCAATACCAAAATGGAAAAGGTTTCAGCCTTCTAATGGATTTGGGGTCAACTGTATAAGATTACAAAATTTCCCATGGGCACATTCCTGTATTGTCGCGATCTTTAAAGCTTGTTTGCAATCATGGCATTTAGATTAGTGAAATTGTGGAAGATGACCAAACTTGACTGGCCGCAATTGCAGTCCTCAGACCATGATCATGGTAACTTAGACTAAATTCTGCTCCAGGTCTTCCAACTACACTTCTCTTCTCTTTTTTATCCTTTTCATCTCAAATTGACATCTTTCTTTCTCATCACCTATAAGCCTGCAAAATATGGAAATTAGTGTACTCAATCACAAATTTTTCCATTCATATGTTCAAATTGTAGTAGTGTGCACAAATTTTAAGTGCAAATGAGTTGTAAATTCACGACTCATCAACACCCCAACTTAAACCTTTGTTTTTCCTCAAGCAACACTACTTATCACTCAATAAGACAATGAAAATTCAAGCCTATTTATTCAACCTAATGATCACAATGACCTCAAACTTGATCGTTTCCACAATTGGCTCTTCAAACATGGGCAAAGCTATTCTCACGACACCCCTCATTATGAAATACAATCTAAAGGATGAAAAGGACTTTAAAGAGAAACAATGCAACAATCACTAACAATCTAAAAGTGAATCTTTTTTTACCTCAACTCAATTATACTCATTTTTCCTCATTATTCTGAAGATGACAATATCACCTACCTCAAGTTATTCACATGCCTCCTCACAAGAATGAAAATTCCACAAATACTAAATTATCAAATATATAATAAGGGATTCAAGTGCAAAACTGTCTCGCACAAAGACTCTCAATTCTAACATGTACTATGTCATAGGCTTCCTATTATTTTCAATCGCCACTACAATGAATACACTTGGTTGGAGATCTCAAAGGGCATTTTGAGCTTATAATATAGGTTCGGGGAAGGGTGGGATATCATTTAGGAACAAAGGGGTTACACCCTACTTGAACATCTACATCACACTCTTCTATCCATCCACATTTTTTACCATGGACCACTTCTTTTGTTTTCACCCTTTACACGTGCCTTTTTTAGCTATCTTGATTTCCCCAACTTTTTGAAAGCAGCTTTCATTCGGTCATTTCTTTTGCAATCTTATTCCTCATTCTTGTTTTCATCAATCCTTTCTTTTTTTCTTTTTTCATGGTTTATCTCATAGGCATCAACTTACACTACCATGGCCCAAAGTCAACTCTTTCAAACTTAGACCCCCAACTTAGGCATTTATCCTTAATTTTTATTTTTCATGTTCAAGGAGGGTAGGGTTCAAGAGAGAGAAAAACTTTGAATGGATTAAGGTTTGCAACGTGGTTTCCAAAGAAAGGCCTGAAGTCTTGAATTGGGCGACTAAGGGTACTATCCTAAGCATGGGTAGGCTATTTAGGCTAAAGTCAGCTCCTATGTTCACAAAGATGGCCTAGAATTATTTCACCAACCAAGCATAATAAAAAATATCTTTGAGAGACTAACGGGGAAAGTTCTAGATGGTACAAGTAGGCATGAGATTTAGATACAAATGCTCACCACACATGGCATGCAAACTCCTCAAAGGGGATCAATTGTCATTCCCACTGGAGATAAAATGGAGTATCTACCAATTTTTATAAGCCAAAATTTTGGAGTCACAAAAAGAGGTAAAGTATTATTACAAGGTCGCTCACGTCCGTACCATTGATTTTCAAAAAATTATTGGACGAAGGGGGTGTTTGCTTCGCATTTGCACCATGTACAATTTGTTATTTATGGCACCAAACCAAGAAGACATCTCACATTTTGGCTTTCCTATGGGAAAACCATATGCCTACTTATTCTTCAGCATAGGTATAAGTGTGATTCCAAATCAAAAATGCTATGGGTACTCAGACTCCCCTTACATTTACAGCTTCGATGATATGGGTACTCAGACTCCCTGTAATCATCACTCAAAACCCAATCACGATGGTTATCCCATAAAAATTTTGTCACTTAATCTATTATATGGAAAGGATCGTCCGATATCACCATAAGTAAAATGAAGATAAATTAAAAATCTAGAAATGAAACAAAATGACTAGTCCATGAAAATTTGGGCACCATCAGATTGACTAATTATTACAACCCAACAAGAAATAAAAATCATCCAAAATAACATAGAAAACATTCGGAAATATCTCAATAATACTAGCCTGAATGAATAAATATGGAGACAAGCACTTCCAAATAAAAAGCTTGTAGTGTCCTCACTACATAAAGAGAGAAAAAGGTTCTCCCTAAAATTGCATCAAGAGTTGCTCTCTCCCTCGGACTCTATATCATCTCCAGCATCATCAGATCTAGACCACTCTACTGCGTCCTCATCATCACTCTAAACTCAGGAGAAAGAAAGTCTATCTCAGGGTTTTAAGATATTTCAATGGCCCTTCACCCCCTTCCATATCTTGCTAATGAATTTTTCCCTCTTCTTATCCTTTTTATTCATATTCTTGTAAGAGTCTCGAAGATCTCTACGAGACTCTGCTAATGATGAGTAAGCCCTCTCGAGTCTAGAAATGGTGGATCCCTACTTCTACTGGTCCTCCAAGTACCTCTCATAATCGGATCGGGCTAATAGGAATGGCGGATGAAGGAGAACTCTCCTGGCCCTGGGGCAATCCTAACATAAGCTCCCAAATAGCCCTCAAATCAACACTAATATATTCAAGTGGCCCTGGATCCTCAAAAGTGGACTTACCCAAGTTATTCTTGCTCTTTCCAGGTGCATCCTTACCCCAAATTTTTTAGAGGGTAGATGGGGCTTCCCGAGTGTATTCAAGTATCTCTAGGGTACTCCTCAACACCTGCTCGCATAAAAAACTCTAAAGACTGGAGAGAGAGATGCGTACTACCATGGCTCTTGAAAAACTTCACCTCTGAGAGTACAAGCCGACCACATTCAAAGAAATGTCGTCTAATATATAAGAAACCATCATGGCCCTCAAAATTGAAAATATTGTCATGTGGGTGCAGGGGGAAGCTCGGCTACAAATGATAGTCAATCAAATCCAAGCCTTAGTAGTGAAGTCATTTATAGATATGTTCCTCTTGGTATCCACCCAAATGACCTCCTTTCCCAGACATAGCCTCTCCGCCATCAAACTTCCCTCCTCATACCCTTATGCTTCAAATTCATCCATATTTGCATTCGAGAACCCATATATATCATTTATTTTCTCCGCCCCAAAGTTTACCTACTTTTCTTGGATCCTAATTACTAGGTATGATAAAGAAACTACACTAAAGTTAGTGTAGAATTCCCGTACCTACTGCTCATTTGCTTTGCAAGGATCTAGGGAAAAGCATCGCCATCCGACTATCATGAAATGCTGGAAGCTTTTTTGATACTTTTTCCAAGCATATTCCCCTCTTTGGAAGCAACTTTGTTCTCGAAAGATCACCATAGTATAGAGTGTGGCACTCGAGGGCCATGAAATGAACTTGATCGTAGTTGCCCATGATGTAAACCTGAAAAGCATGAAAAAAACACAACAACATTTATCATCAACATTTTTCATGCATAAATTATGCTATGTTGTCCAATAAAGCTCATGGGATGGTTACTTGGTGGTGTTTGGACAAGAATTTGAAGTGTAGAATTTTTGGCCCAGGCTGGAATTCAGCCTTAGATGTAGCGATCGTGGGCCACTAAGACGTGATCATAGTGCCATAATTGTAATACCAATGATCACGACCGTGGTATCTAAGGCCAGTTCAAGCCAAAAATTTAAACAGTCCAAGATCCCAATTTCGGGGCCAAATTGTGTTCCAAAATAGTACTTAATCATTATGAAAATTGAACATGGTTTTTAAGTACCTGATCATGCCCCTAAAATTCGTAAACAACTAGCTATGGACTCATTTGGGCATTTGATTAAGAACTTGGTATGCACCCAATATTATATTCAATTTCAAATGCAATTTGGGTACTCAAGACTTCCCTACATGTGTGCACACCATTTCTAACAGCTAACCATCACAAAAGTATAATTGAACAAGTATTTAACAATAAAAATCATAATTTTAGGCCTTCCCTAAAACATGCATTCTATGGCCTATTTTCAATAATTACAACAATAAATCAAAGCACTTACCAGAGTGATGATGTAAGATGGATGCTAAAATGCTTTTGAAATTCTTAAAATTTGGCCAAGAATGGGTAAAATTTGAGAGAAACGTTGAGAAGGATGTGATAAGAAAATGAGGCATTCTAATGGTCATATAAAATAATTTGACCTCAATTACAGACAAGCAGGTTACCGTGATAGTAAAGCACGGGGCCGTAATTGCGGTAACTGAGGGCATTTTTGCACCTCTTTTTTCCCTGTTCAACTTTTCACTTAGTTTTGACACACTTTCCCCAGTTCAATTCACCATGCAAAAATTTCACACTTTCCCCTTCTCAATCTCAATCAAAAGCACTCCAAAGTGCCACAAATGTATGGATTAATCAATGAAAAAATTAAAATCAACGCTACTAAATTAGAAAAGAAAGGATACGATCCACTTTCATAGCATTTGTAGGTTACCTCCCACATAGGGCCTTAGTTATTATCGTGGCATGATGTCTTCCATCTTTTTCAAGTTAGATCCTCAAGGGACCCTTCATTCACTTCCTAATCTTCAACATCGATAACTGATACAACTTGAAGCTTTATGGGTTGTTTCTCTATTTTGTATTCTTGAAAGGACACTTCACCATCATGAACTCTAAACCTCATTACCCCAAGCATTAAATCGACAATGGATATATAGGTGGCAAAGAAAGGTTGACCAAGGATGATAGGTAACTTTTGGTCCATTTCACAATCTAGCACCAAAAAATCTGCTGGAAGCATTAATCTATCTACTTTCAGCCACACATTAAACAAAACACCAATCGGTTTCTTAATAGACCGGTCTTCCATTAAAGCCCTCATCGACATTGGAGTAGGGGTTCTCAAGCCAAGCCTATGATAAATTGCAAAGGGCATGAGATTAATACTCGCACCAAGGTTACATAAAGCTATTTCAAACTTATGTGTCCCGATGGTGTATATAATTGTAAATGCCCTAAGATCTTACTTATTTCTACTATTGCGCTACTCATGATAGAACAACATCCGTGGGTGACTTCAATGGTGTCACCTTAAACAAGATTCATCTTTGACATCAATTTCTTCATAAGCTTAGCATACCCCAGAATCTCTTGGATATCCTTGAGTAATGGGATATTGATAGAGAGGTTGCTAAGCTTAGACATGAATTTTTTGAGCTTGTCATTCTCCTATTTTCTCTTAAGCCTTTGGGGAAATGAATGAGGGATTTTAAGGGTGGGCAATACATCACTTTATGGCTTATCATTCTCAACCACCTCTTAATTAATTTCCACCAATTATTTTTTATCCCCTTCTTGTTGAGATTTTGGAGCTTCTTTTTTTGGCTCAACCACAACCTTTTTCTTCACATTCATTTTCTCAATGTTGGGCTATTTTGAACCCACACTTTCTCCCTTAACTTCCCTCAAATGATCCCCGAGGGTCTTACCAATCCTAGTGACTGTTTCTAAAACTTGAGCATTATTTTTTAGGTTCACAATAGTGTCACTAAGAAGGACCCCCCTTTGGTCTGGCATTTAGTTGAGAAAAGATTTAAACTATTTGCATTTCCAATTTCTTAATAGAAGCGGATTGAGACACAATAGTTTGGTTGTTTTGATAAAGTTGCCTTTTAATTCATAGACCATCTTGTCTGTTCCCTTTACTTTTATCAAAATTCTTGGCAAGACATCTTCGGCTTTGTATTTCTCAGGTCGATGGGGTTTTCTTCTTTGTTTTTTACTTGTTCATAATGGGGTACATAACGATCATACTCTCTGTCTTTATCCCTCCAATCACGTTCACGATCATGATCCACCAAACCTTGATTCCAACCTTTCCTTTGATAGGTGGGGTGGGAAACCCCTGAATAGTTAGCCAAATACCGAATCTCTTCATCAAGCTTCTTGGCATATTCATCATCATAGGCCTTGGATTCCATGGTATTCATCGGTTTTGTGGGTGCACCGATCACATGTTTAGTTAAAATCTCCAATTGCATCATCATTTTTTCCACCCTTTCTTTATCTCTCTTCTTTTCCTTTTTATCAACAAAGTAGGTAGTAGGGGAGATTTTTGGTACCTCAGCATAATGGGTATTCCACCTCCGTTTTTTCTTGGCCACTTCCTCAAGCAAGATTGTAGCCGCATGATAAGTAAACTTCACAAGAGAACCCCTCGCCGTATTGTCTACCACGGTTTTGTTGGGCAGATCAAAGGCCCAGTAGAAGATTTGGAGAATCCTCTTCTTTGGGACCTTGTAGTGGGGACATTGCATGAGTTTTCCATTGAATCTTTCCCACACCTCGTACAAGGTCTCACCATTCAATTGCCAAAACTTAATGATTTCATCATGTAATTGTTTCATATTGAATGGTGGTAAAAAATGGTCAAGGAAGTCCATGGTAAGTTCATCCCATTAAGTAATTGATCTGGCAGGAAGAGAGCAAAGCGACAATACTGCCTCATCCATTAGAGAGAATGGGAAGAGGCACAACCGGGTGGACTCTTAGGTTATGTGTGCAGTATCAAAGGGTGGACACACTTCTAGGAAGTTCTTCCAATGCAAGTTGGGGTCCTCATAAGATTGTCCCCCCAAAAGTCCCTTCATTTGTAGCATATGCAACATGACGCTCGTAACATAAAAGACACTATTCCCATGAATAGGTGGGATATGGATGTCACTTGAACGTCCAATGTCATTGAGTTACTCCTCATTATCAAGAGGGAAGTCTAAAGATCTAGCGTGACTTGCATTGTCACTCGTGGATCTATGTATACTATGAAAATCACCTAAAAAGGAAGTAAAAATGACAACCAAAACAAATATACACCACTACGAGTATACACTAAGTAAAAATCAGTACCGCACAAGTGAAAACTAAATTTCACTTCTCAACAACGGTGCCATTTTTATAACACTCGCCTATACCATTTAAATTGGTAGAGGACAACGTTGTCAATAGCTCAACTTATGTTGATGTTGAATCCACGAAGAGAAAAATTAGATTCTAGTCCTATGGGTGTTAATAGTTACTAAAAAGATACCCGTAATATAAACAAAGTAAAATTCATGATTTAAAATAGGGGGTTTATTTGGAACAGGGATTATCAATATAAACTCAAGTCAACAAATTAATACAACACTTGTGAGTTAAAGTTTACTATGAGAAGGATCTTGGGAGTATGTCTACCTAAGGGAAAGTTATGCATGGAAACATGATGATTTGGTGCAAATTCTAGTCAATAACGATGTGGTAGGCTAAGTCAAAGGTCCTTGAGGCTAGTTTATCAACAAAACCTCAAGAATATCACTCTTTGACACCACCTAATGCCTCAATTGGGCATCTCTATTTCTAGGAAGATGCCCAAGATATAGCTAACTCTTTACTCACCCTTATTTCTAAGATGGCAAATGATAGCAAACTACATCCTTTAATGTCCAATGTTTCTTTGTCACCCATATCCTTCTTTCAAGGATTGTATAGGTTCCAAAAGTTCACCCACATCCCTCTTTCAAGGATGATGTGATCTTTCAAGAATTTGGGGTTTTCACCCATAACTCCATTTTGGGTATTTGGGGTTTTCACCCACAAACCCCAAGCATTTCAAACAAGCAATAGTGTAACCATCATGAACAAACTATAATCTACAAAAATACATCACAACCCACACATAATTGCACCTTACTTCAACGTAATCGCGAGACAAGAAAATTTAGCTACTTATAAAATAAAGTGGAAGAAATATACCATAAGGTTCATTCAAAGAATCTATCCTTCAATTCCACTAAATTCAAAGTATAAAATTCAAATACAATTGTTTCCCAAATTAGAGTTTACAAACTTCAAATTCAATTGTTCCCAATAGTTTCCAATGCCAAAATGGAAAAGGGATTGAGCCTTTTAAGGGATTGGGGGTTGGCTGTATAAAATTACAAAATTTCCCCTGGGCACGTTCCCGCATTACTGTGATCACTGAATCTTGTCTATGATCATGGCTACTACAAACACGTTCAGATCAGAGCGACGCGATCGCGGTAATTGAGACTAAATTCTGCTCCAGGTCTTCCATCTGCACTTCTCTTCTCTTTTTGATCCTTTTCATCTCAAATCCACATCTTTCTTTCTCATCACCTATAAGCCTAAAAAATATGGAAATTAGTGCACTCAATCAAAAATTTGTCTCATTCATATATTTCAATTGTAATAGTGTGCTCGAATTGTGAGTGCAAATAAGTGGTAAATTCACCATTCATCAGTGAACACAGTGGCAGCTAGAATTTGGGATTTCACTTAGATGAATCCTACCGTGTTCTATAGATCTAAGTACGAGGAAGATTTGCAGGAATTTTTAGACTGTGTGCTGAAAGTGATTAATATCATGGGTGTTATTGACATGACCCAAACCAGGGCCTAGTCGTGTCGAGTGTCTTAAGCCCAACCGTGACTGGAGACCACCCCAAATACCCAACCATAACTACCCTACACCTTAAGTCAGATGAATTCTGAACATATATATATCATAACCGAATGGAACAATCATAAATCGAATACAGTCAATTAATATCAGCCATAACACCAATTCCAATGCTAAGGCTGACAACAAATGCTAACACCGCCCATACCAACCCATAGTATTCTCACAAAGCCTCTATCCAAAAGTAAAATAATATTTAGACGGGACATTCCCCCAACCATAGCCAAAACCAAAGTCTAAGAAATAACCAAGGTATGATGACAAGACCATAACATGAAATGGAGCCTTTTGGTGTTTAGAAGATCACCACTTCAATTCAACTTTAAGATGTCCCCAAATCCAATCACAGAGAAGGAGGAGTAGTATGGTCAGTTCCTGGATCATCTGAGGATACAGTGCCCGAAGATAGGTTAGCAGGTGAACGCTATCTTGCACTCAGAATAAGAGTAAAATAATACCAACATTTGAAACCAAGTAAATATCCATATGCATTCAGATCCATACATATATATATAATCCATACCGAGATATGAAATCGGGTTTAGCATGCCTTTAAAATCATTAACTTGGCTATGTGTAGCTTAAAGGTCCTAGAACCACCCACAGGCTATATGAGCCCAGTGTTACCTATTAAACGGACCCCCGCACAATCTGGAGATATCATAGGGGTAGGGGATTCTCGTGTACCCTTCACCCTCCATGATACATATATACAATTATAACTTAGGGGATTCCGTGTACGCTACAAGTATATGGTCTCCATGACCAATCCTCATCTCGGCAAACATAAGTTTCCACTATCCGTCGATTAGACTCAGACATTCACAGTTAGCTATCACAACACGTCATTATTACCCAATCTAAACCATTAGCACACAACCAAACCACTAATTCCTTTCATTATTAACCAAGGTTATAAGAAGTGGTATCGACATACCGACTATAGCTTATAAGCAATGTCCTTAGCCAATCACTAAAGGGGATTCCATTGTACCCCGTAGGTTCCATTATTAGATTCACTTGGGAGATTCTTGTGTACCCAAAATGGTTTTTAATCAAATCCATGGACACCAAGGCCTTACAATTTAGCAATTAAAACCACTTAACCAATTTAGGTTCCTTTACCATATTATACTATGCAAAGTTTTCAATGAAAGTCCAACTATGAAATAAAAGCATTCTTACAGGAATTTAATGAAACATGTTGAGGGAATATAGTTTCAAAAAAAGAAAAACAAGTACCAATTGACCATTCCCATGCAACCATATGTTTAAACCACCATTATTATATGAAAACCATAAGTAAAAACATGAAAAAATATAAATCAATTAGAAATAACCAAAACCCCAACATATAATTCCAAATCAAACCATACCCATAATTAAATAATGAAAACCATTCGTTGAAACATGGATTTAGTTGAACTATCAATGAGGGAGGAGTAACATGCCTTAGATTACTAAGATGACGGAAATAAATCACCCTTTTGAGCCTTAATTTACCCCCTTGAAGAAAACCCTAGCCTTTGTTTAACCCAAGAGTTTGAAGAGATTTAAGAGAATTTTTTAGTGTTTAAGATTAGAATAATAGGGTAAATAAAGTCCCAATAGGGTTTTTGGTCGTGGGGTCATGATGGTTAAGAGGGGAAATGTCCAGAATACCCCCAACTTAAACTGTAAAAAAATTCTTGCAGGTGGGTATCACTACCCCACCCAAACCGTGCCCTAACATATGAGTGGTACCCAATACTCATACCCTAGGTATACACTTGGACCCCAACAGTGTCCAATATACGGCCACCAAGACCAACTCGTACCCAAGCATACGAAAAGTACCCTTAACCCGTACCCATAAGAGAATCAAAAGGGGTTGGACACTGTCCAACATACGAGTTGGACTATACCATTCATACCCTATTCTCACGACTCATGGTAAGCCACTCGTACTCAGATCCAAGTTAAGTTACAAAATTTCTAATTAAGTGAAGGATCAACCAACCAACTCATCACCAACCATACGACCCATACCCACTAAACTGTAACCACACCAGAAACTCACCCACCAAACACTGGCCAACATATGAGATGGGTCACCTGACTCTTACCCTCACCATACGGCTCGTAAGGTGAGTTGTATGATCATAAGAAGACTCAAAACCTAGAAAATTTACCAAGGACCAGAACCCAGGGTGTTTCAATTCTCCACTGCTTAGATTATTTAGCCTCGGATGATTGAACAAAGAAGTACAAGCATGATTTAAACCTCCAAAACCCCTATTCTGACCTTTAACTAAATTAGAAAACAAAGATGTAAGGAAGTCAATTTTTCCTTTAACAAAGTTTGAAAACAAAAGTATGATGACGAAAACATACCTTCTACATCAATTCCTAGAGTAAAAAATAGGAATGGATACTTGGTCTTCATGTTCTCTTCCGCTTCCCAAGTAGCTTCTTCAACCTTGTACTTCCTCTATAAAACCTTAACCAAAGCTACATCCTTGGTACCCAACTGACGAACCTACCAATCCAAGATATCAACTTGGACCTCCTTATGGGGCAAAGAATCTGAGATACTAATATATGTAACAGGCACGATTTGAAACGGATCACCCATACACTTCCTGAACATAGAAACATAGAACACTAATTGAATAGTGTTTAAACTAGAAGACAACTCCCACTCACATGCAGCCTTACCAATCCTATGCAAAACTAAGTAAGGACCCACATACTAGGGACTGAGCTTCCCCTTAATACCAAACCACATCACTCCCTTCATGGGAGACACTTTTGAGAACACCCTATCCCCAACCTCAAATTCTAACTCTCTTTGCCTCATATTTTCATAGGACTTTTGGAGACTTTGGCCATTCTTAATCCTATCTCGAATCACCTTCACCTTTTCCATGGCTTGGTGAAAAAAATTTGGGCCAAACATTTCTGCCTCACCGAGCTCAAACCACCCAATAGGA
The DNA here is from genome assembly GCA_030864215.1 of Capsicum pubescens. NCBI lineage: Eukaryota > Viridiplantae > Streptophyta > Magnoliopsida > Solanales > Solanaceae > Capsicum > Capsicum pubescens. The sequence continues at coordinate 125,428,939 of CM061546.1, read as the reverse complement.
GGTCTACATCTCCTACCAAATAACGCTTCAAATGGAGCCATCCCAATGCTAGAGTGGTAACTATTATTATAGGAAAATAATATAAGAGGCAAATTCTTAACCCAACTACCACCATAGTCAATTACACACGCATAAAGCATATCATATAATATTTGAATAGTCCTTTCTGCCTGCCCATCCGACTGTGGGTGGAAGGCAGTACTCAAACTCACCTTGGTCCTAAAACCTTTTTGAAACAATAATCAAAATTGAGATGTAAACTGCTTGACACGATCAAAGATGATAGAGACAGGAACCCCATGCATCTTCACAATCTCATAAAGATACAACCTCGCATAATCCTTAGCCAAAAAGTTAGTCGTCACTAGAAAAAAGTGAGCCGACTTTGTCATCCTATCCATGATGACCTAAATCGAATTAAACTGATTCCTAGACTGAGGAAGACTGATAAATAAATCCATATTGATCACTTCCCATTTTCATTCGGGCAATTCTATTTGTTGATACAATCCTCTGGACCTCATGTACTTAACTTCCACTTGTTGACACAATATGAACTTGGCCACAAAATCAGCCACATTTCTCTTCATTCCATTCCACCAATACATCTCCTTAAGGTCATGATACATCTTTGTCAAACCAGGATGATTCGTGTGCCTCAACCAAGATCTTTTCTCTCAAACCATAGATGTCGGGAACACATAGCCTCCTTTGGTACCACAAAGTACCATCACTACTAATCTCGAAGGCCATCACCTTTTTCCCACCAACATCATCCTTGATCCTTAACAAGACAAGATCTAACATCTAATTCTCCTTGATTTCAGTGCCCAAAGATGACTACGCCACTTTCTGAACAAATACCCCACTATCCTTAGAGTCAAGGAGACAAACTCCAAGGTTAGCCAAATAGTGAAAGTGCTTCACCAACTACCACTTCTCTTTATCCTCATGAGCTAGACTCCCCATACATAACCTGCTAAGAGCATCAACAACTATATTAGTTTTACCTGGATGGTAGTGAAGACTCATGTCATAGTTCTTGTGAAGCTCAAGCCATCTCCTTTGCTTGAGGTTAAGCTTTTTATGAGTAAACACATACTTCATGCCTTTATGATCAGAGAAGACATCCACGTGTACTCCATACAAATAGTGATGTCAGATTTTCAATGCAAATACCACAGCTAACATCTCCAACTCATGAGTAGGATAATTCTTCTCTTGCACCTTCAACTGCCTAGAAGAATAGGCTATCACCTTGCCATGATGCATCAAAACACAACCAAGTCCCACACAGGATACATCATAGTAAACCAAAAATCCATCAATGCCATCAGGTAAAGTCAAAACAAGAGCCAAAGTCAGTGACGCCAACCTATGTCTTTAGCTTTGTCTTTAATCCCATACCTCTTAGTTTTATTTCCTTTTGTGTTCCAGCTTGTATTTCATCAATATATCATCATAATCAACTCGCCAAACATCCTGCATGATCAAACACCAAATATAAAAGATCAAAAAAATAAAATATCGATAACGATGAACTAAAAACATAAGCTAAAACTAGGCTCGCCCACATTAGAATTTAACTTATGTTTTGACTCTTAGCTTAATCCAATTGAGCTTTCCTAATTATAAAACAAGTTGTTCCACATATAATTAAACAATTAGACCATTAGGAACTCAATACACCCACCGGAATCCATTTGAATCAACTAGAACAACACCTAGCTATAGATAGTAAAACTAGTTTTCTTGTCTAGACTCTAAATGGTCAATTTGAACCCAAACTTGTTTGAAAACATCTTTTCACCATTTAAAAACACACTTGAACACTTACATGCTTATTTATATCATCATGAACACATAAATCACAAGAATTACCCTCAAAACAAGGCTAAATAAGCTAAGGTAGCAACAGTAAGGTACATAAATACACCCAACATAACCACCCCACGCTTAAAGCCTTGGTCATCCTCAAACAACTCTTTACTATAAGCATCATAAGATAAGGAGACTCCACACTTCTACTACAAGCAAGATACTCAAGTTATTACTACACTGACTACACAGAATGTAAAGTTCTACACTAAGCATGTTACGTACACAATGAAAAGTTCAAGAACACAGCTTGCAAACATGATAACCTTAAGAATTGACTCTCCTAGTTAGCAAATGCATGCACATTGTTCATTCAAATGCATCATATAAATACACCCAACATCATCATCATGGTTAAAAACTTGACAGTGCACACGCAAGTGTATATGGTCTACCAAGTAATATAGTGGCCTTAAAAAAAGTTGAGTATCAATCCTATAGGGACTAGTTCTAACAAATATTCAATTCTAGATCACTTATTAAGATTAACTTGATGCAATGTGTAACCAAAACAGAGTTTAAAAGTTGTAAACTAAAATTAAAGTAAATTGTACATGAAGTAAAGACTTGAGACAATCAATAGAGTAAAGTGCAAGGTTGAATCACTCTGAACAATCATTCTATGTTATTATACTACATTCATTACATTGCATATCATGGTTGTTGATTCATATGGTTTATCACATGATCATGGTCTTCTGACCTCTAATCGTCTACCTAACTTGGACATTATAACTACATCATTGAGCGGGGATTTAATAATCCAATTAAGTGCTTAAAGATATCATCCTACATGTAAACCAAGTAAGGCCTCCAAGTACATCCCTGCCCTAGTTTCTAGTTCAAATTCCTTATATCATAAAAGAATACGAACCCTACTTTGTTTATCCCCATGTTCAATCATCCAATTTCCCCTCTCGAGATCACAAGGTCGACAATATGTATATTCTAAGGTCCATGAATCCTTAAAATAGTTAAAACAAGGATAAACAAGCAACCAAATATTATAAGCAAATCAAACAAAATTAATTCATAACTATAGTAGTCATGTTCTTGGCTTTAACCACGGAAAGGGGACGTTTATCCACTAATCAACATAATCATGATCCAAATACTTGAATACATAATCAAATCAATGAATGTACTAATTAAAAGAGAGAGAAAACCTTAAAATTCCTATTGAGCAGCCTCCACAAGCTCCCAAAGATGTCAAAAAGTAGTTTACAATGAGTAAAAAGTCCTATTTATAATCAAAGGCAATATGGCCATGTATGGAATTTGGTTCCCGTCGCATTAGTCAAGCCTACTGGAATTGGTGGCACACCTCATGGCATATCTCATGGACTAAGCCACGTTGGGAATTGCAAATTGCGTTAGGAGAGCATCGCGTCACACCCAAATCGCGTAGGCTTACTGGAATTCTCATTTGACACCAACACTAAGTCTTTTGTTTTGTCTTCCATCCCACACCTTTTGGTGTTATTTCCCTTTGTGTTCCAAAATTTATTTCATCAATATATCATCTTAATCAAATCACCAAACATCCTGCATGATTAAACACCAAAGATAAGTGATCAAAACAATAAAATATCCATAACGATGAACTAAAAACATAAGCTAAAACTAGGGTCACCCACATTAGTCTTTAACTTATGTTTTGACTCTTGTCTTAATCCAATTGAAATTTGCAAATTATAAACAAGTTGTTCCACATATAATTACATAATAAGGTCATTATGAACTCAATACACACAATAGAATCCATCGAAATCAACTAGAAGAACACCTAGCTCAAGCTAGTAAAACTAGTTTTCTTGTCTAGATTCGAAATGATCAATTTGAACCCAAACTTGTTTGAAAACACCTTTTCACCTTGTAAAAACACACTTGAAATTTAGATGCTTATTTATATCATCATAAACACATAAATAACAAGAATTATCCTAAAATAAGGCTAAATATGCTAGGATAGCAACTCTAAGATGCATAAATACACCTAACATCACCACCCCACAACTTAAAGCCTTGTTCTTCCTCGAATAACTCTTTACTCAAAGAACCATAAGATGAGAAGACTCCACACTTCTACTATAAGAAATACACTCAAGCTTGTACTATACTGACTACATAGAATGCAAGTTCCTACACTATGCATGTTATGTACACAATTGAAAGTTCAAGAACACTGCTTGAAAGCATGCTAGCCTCAAGAATTGACTCACCTAGTTAGAAAACTCATGCACATTGTTCATTCAAAGACATCATAAAATTCACCTAACATTCATCAAAAATGTTCCCTCACAAAAAAAGAGTTACCCATAATTACTTATATAAATGCTACTTTTCACTAATTGGGTATAAGAATCAAATTAAGCTCACTCTCACAAGGAATTCACAAGTTACACATAATGAACCATATGCTTGACCTTAGTGTAGTACTTCACTAATATCAGAATAGTGAATCTTAGGATAAAAAAGGTCCTTAATGGTTGTAATATAGGTAAGGGACGAATTGGAACTATTTTGGATTAATAATAACTATCTTCCCTAAGCGCTTTAATACATCACTTTTGACAATTAGTACCAATCTCTAACAACCAACTTACACTACATTTGTCTACCCACATGTTTTGTTTTGTCCCATCTCATTAAGCTCATTAACATATACTATGGTAGGTGTATTCTATGTGCACATCATTCGATTTTACCCTTCTTCACACCCATTATACGTTACACACCCCTATGATAGCCACCCTCAACTTAAGTAATTACCTTAGTTGAGGTGCACAATATCCAAGGAGGACCAAGGCCAAAAAAATTTCATTATAACACAACTGGACATAAAAATGAGAATTTCTTAAGCACAAATTTCTCTAACTCCCAACCACAACCAAACAATTTTTACACACCAATAACTATTACTTAGGGACCTTCGATTTCATATGACTAAAGCGCTTTTTACACACCAATAACTATTACTTACAAGTTTTTGGATCAAATTAAGGTCAATCAAGGAATGGATTAGGCTACATATGAGTCTACCAAAGAAAAAGCTAAAGGCTCAATGGGGTTTAACTTGGATTATGCATAAGGGTAGGTAAAAATAAGGTATAAAACAAAGCTATCAAAGAAATGCCTAAATCATCTCCTAAACCCACACTTTTTATTTTACTTTGCATACACACCAGGCAAGTTCTAGACATAACATGCAACATGGAATATACAAATAACCTCACACACACATGGCACATGTCTGACTCATGTAGGATCATCATAGATTCTTAACAAAATAATAGCATGAATTCAACAGTAAGCCAATGATGCGTGAGCAGATGCTAACACATTTGAGGCTTTTAACTCTAAATAATTGTGAAATCTTAAGCAACTATTGGTTGTTTTTGATCATTTTCTTTTGATATTGTAGTTGTAGCAAGGATGGGAGGAAAACATAGGAAAGATGAACAAAACAAGTAAAATTTGGTACAAGTGAGCTGATATGAGCTTGACGGCATTTCTTGCAAGCCGTCAAAGATGTGGTAAGCTACCAGAAAAAGGCGTCAGGAAGAATAGTGAAGAAAAGTTGTTGGATAAAGGTGACGACATTCTCAATATGTCATCACAAGTGTGGTAAGCCTTCAGAAGATGCCGTCAAGTGGGATAAAACATGGTGAAATAAGCTAAAGGTCTGACGACATTTGCTACACATCGTCACTCCTCTGGTAAGCCATCGGAGGACATCATCAGAGTGAGGCAGAACAGGTTAAGAAGGCACGACTTCTGACGACATATCTGAGACGTCGTCAAAATCTTGACGATCAACACCAATATGCCATCACCTAAATCTGAGCCCATCTGTGATTTTGTTATTTTATTTCCTTAATTAGGCTTTAGTATAAATAACATCTTTTAGGGTTTTTAATTCATAATTCATTTATCAGACAATTAACCTAGGGAAGAGAGGCACGTAACATTGCTCTCTTACATTAATTATTCTTCTTGTTTTTATCAACTATTTTTTTTAGGTTTCTACCTTGTGATTCAATCGAAGAAACTACTTGTTGTTTTCCATCTAATCGTAAGTTATCCTTATCATTATGAATTCAACTTGTGATTTTGTTCATCAAATCATGAGAGGCTAATTCCATTAGCCGAGGTTATGGGATTCATGGATTAGGGTTTGATATGATACTAGGTGTTTAACGGATTCAAAGAGTAGTGGAACATCTTGAAATTCTGTTGTTTTAACTAAAATCTATTGGTTGCAAACATTAGGTTATGCCTAAGGTTTTATTTGCTTCTAATGGAGAAATAAACTAGAGGACGTGAATTATCAACAGGGACTCAGAAGCTACCAACCTTCTGTTTAATGATTAATGTTGTAACTGGATTAATCTACCTAAGATAATATCCTATTGGAGATACATAAATTATCTAAGTTTGAGAGAATTAGATAATAAATTGTCTGGTGAGGTCAAGAGATAAGTTAGATAGTATAATCGTCAGGGATATTCTGCTGTTCTAATCATTTCGAGAATCTCTAGCATTACCTAGTATCTGTCAATTCCCGAAACCCTTGGTGAACATAGCTCTGGTTTCCCATTTATATTTATTACAAACATTAATATTGAAGTGACAACATTACTTGATACTTTTAAAACCCCCATCTTAATTTATATTTTCATACTATTTGTTTAAATTGAACTTGTAGCTTTAGCTTCTAATTAGCTTAATTGCCACTCGCATTGTTCCCTGTGGATTCGACCCCGACTCCAAAGTTGGGTAAATATATTGACGATGACCTTCTTACACTAATTTGAGGTGTAAGTTGATCGTTATCAAAAATAGCGCCATTGTCGGGGAACAATTTTGCATATTGAGTTAGTTTGGAATTTTAGCTTACTTGCTTGAATTCAAACTTGTAAATATTTGTTGTGATTTTCTTTGTTCTTGTGTTAGGTAGATTTTCTTTATTTTTGTTTATTTCTTACTATGGCATCATGGAATGAATGTAAGTTTGATGGTTGAAAATCTTATCTGGATGATCCATGTCCATATTGTAATGGACCCCACTTTTGGCATGACTGTAGATATGCTCCCCAGAGAGATATGTGTGCACCATCTCCATCCTACCGGGAGTATAATTGTTCTTTATGTGGTGGTCAAGATGGACACTTGAGTGATTGCCCAAATGCCCCTTCTCCCTATTGCGCTAACCCAGGTTCTAGTTCTTCTTATGAGTATGACAGGTCTTATGGTCAAGAAAATGAAGAATGAAGCAATAGAAAGAGTGACATTGAAGCTATGCTTTAACTAATGTTGGATCATAAAGACATAACAAATGATACCATATATGACATACGTCAAGAAATTAGGGAATTTAATGAGGGAAGAGAAAGGATAGAAGAGATGGATATCGAGGTCAATCATCCAAAACACTTTTCTACATTATGTTTAGATGATATCTTGTCTGTGGAATCATTTAAAATAATGGAAAAGTGTGACGATGAAGAGCAAGATTCCTATACTGATGATGAGCTTGATGATGATCAACCCTTGGAGATTTCCCAACCAACCGATCCAACCATGAGGGATGGTTCCAAGATTGAGGGAATGGTGCTAGAGGCAAAAGAAAAAGCCAAGTTAATATCTTATGAAGACTCTAGCCCAATTCAAAGTAAAAATGTTGAGAAGATGAATAAAAGTGAGTGTGTAGAGGATAGTGTAAATTTTGAAGTAGGATTTGTTGGGACACACTCGAAGCATTTTTCCACATTATGTTTAGATGATATCTTGTCTATGGAATCATCTAAACTAGTGTAAGACTGTGAATATGAGGAACAAAAATCCTATATTCTTTATTTTACACTTGATAAACAACATAAAAACACACCTCACTTTAAGGTCGAGTTTTTACCATGCATCATTCATTACTCGGCTTCTTAATCTTTGTACCACCTCCCTATGAGTGAGGCAAGAAAATGGACTCTAACTTGGGGGTGAAGTTCATATCCTCAAGATGGAGGAAAAAGCTGAGTTGGGTAGTGCTGTGACACTAAATTAGGCACTTCTTGGGAGGCAACCCAAGGTAATTTGTTGTTTGTATTCATATTATGTGATTGACATCAGATCTTTGCACCCATGGTGCCACAGGTATGTTTATTACTCTCTTATTTTGATTTGACGTGTTGGGAATAATGCATGATATTAAGTTGAGGGTGGGGATACTTGTGGGTGTTAATGTCCTCCTAGGGTTTTTGTTGCCGTGCCTTTTTCCCCCAGAGTCTTGTTCCTAGTAGAGCCGGCATATTTAGGTGTACTATGTTTGTTTTGTGATGTGTTGTGGTTAACTAGAGAAAAATAAGTATCTAGAGCAGTTGACATATTTTTGTTGATTTTTGAGACTGATAAACACCTCTCCGTTGGTCTATTTTATAACTATGTGATATGCATTTATATATGGCTTCTGTGAATCTTTTTATGGCATTAGTACTGGGGACATGATAATCACTGCTAACAATTGCATGAACCAAATGGGTAGTAGCTTGTGATGTATCATTGTGCCATGTGTGTGTGAGTTCTTTCTCAATTCCCTGTGTGTGTTGAATCTAGAACTTGCCCGGTTAGTCTTACCTTGGTTGAAAGATAGGGGTTATGAAAGGATCATAGGCCGTTTTGATTTTTAAGTCACTTTTTTTGTCCTAAATGACCTTCTCTGTATGCATGATATCTCTTGATCACTATTTTGAGCCTGAATTGACCATTTCTTTCTATGACACCTATCACCTTCCCATTTAGATCATAATAAACCTACTTTAGCCCTGGTCTTCCTTGGACACTGTGCACCTAGACTTAGGTAAACAACCTAAGTTGAGGGTGGCTATCATAGGGGTGCGTGATGTAAACTGAGTATGAAGAAAGGTATAATAAAAGGAAAAGAATAAGTGAAAATGAATAAAAAGCTGGGTGGTGTGGAAGAAGAATAAGAAAAGAAAAAGAATAAAAAAGAAAAACCACATCCATCCTGAATAATGTGTGATCAAGAAAAGGAGAAAAAAAAGAAAAAGGTTAATAAGTGAACCCCAAAAGTTAAGGTAGTTCCAAGGAGGCTTAGTCACTCTAAATGCCATTGAATATCATACCAGCCCTTAGCCTACATTACAAGCCGAAGAAAAGACCTATAGTGATCCTAACTTACCTATCTGGACACCTTGGTAATTAAAATAAGTTAAAGTATATGGTATTTGACATGCATTTATTGGAATTTCTTTCTGAGATTGAGTGTCTCTTGACCGTCCCCGTATTGACATGCTTGAGTTCGTATATGAGTGAGGAGGAACTTCCTTATTGTAAGGGCACATCGGTTACATTGCTAGCTGTTAACTTGTTTGGTAGTGTAATACTGGTACATGCATGGTTGTTGTTGTTGAATTGATGCCATATCTTGATTCCTTTGGGTCACATTCTTAATCTTCATGGATATGCACAATTGGATTGAACGTAGAGAGTGGCATGAGTTTTGAGCTAAACTTGATAATCAACTGTGATAGGTATCTTATGTATCTCTTGGTTAAGCATCTTAGTATGGTGTTATGTAGTTTCTTAAGGACAAGCAATTGTTTTAAGTTGAGGGCGTTGATGTGTGAGCAGATGCTAACACATTTGAGGCTTTTAACTCTAAATAATTATAAAGTCTTAAGGAACTTTTGGTTGTTTTTATCGTTTTCTTGTGATATTGTAGTTGTAGAAAGGATGGGAGGAAAACATAGGAAAGATGAACAAAATAAGTAAAATCTGGTACAAGTGAGCTAATATGAGTCTGACGGCATTTCTTGTAAGCCGTCAGAGATGTGGTAAGCTACCAGAAAAAGGTGCCAGGAAGAACAGTGAAGAAGAGTTGTTGGATGAAGATGACGACATTCTCAATATGTCATCACAAGTGTGGTAAGACGTCAGAAGATATCGTCAAGTGGGATAGAACATAGTGAAATAAGCTCACGGTCCGACGACATTTGCTACACACCGTCACTCCTCTGGTAAGCCGTCGTAGGAAATCATCAGAGTGAGGCAGAACAGGTTAAGAAGGCATGACTTCTGACGACATATCTGAGACGTCGTCAAAAGCCTGACGATCAACACCAATATGCCGTCACCTAAATCTGAGCCCATCTGTGATTTTGTTATTTTATTTCCTTAATTAGGCTTTAGTATAAATAGCATCTTTTAGGGTTTTTAATTCATAATTCATCTATCAGACAATTAACCTAGGGAAGAGAGGCACGTAACATTGCTCTCTTACATTAATTATTCTTCTTGTTTTTATCAACTATTTTTTTTGGGTTTCTACCTTGTGATTCAATCGAAGAAACTACTTGTTGTTTTCCATCTAATTGTAAGTTATCCTTATCATTATGAATTCAACTTGTGATTTCATTCATCAAATCATGAGCGCCTAATTCCATTAGCCGGGGTTATGGGATCCATGGATTAGGGTTTGATATGATACTAGGCGTTTAACGAATTCAAAGAGTAGTAGAACATCTTGAAATTCTGTTGTTTTAACTGAAATCTAGTGGTTGCAAACATTAGGTTATGACCTAGCTTTTATTTGCTAGTAACGGAGAAATAAACTAGAGGACGTGAATTATCAACAGGGACTCGAAAGCTACCAACCTTCTGTTCAATGATTAATGTTGTAACTGGATTAATCTACCTGAGATAACATCCTATTGGGAATAGATAAGTTATCTAATTTTGAGAGAATTAGATAATAAATTGTCTGGTGAGGTCGAGAGATAAGTCAGATAGTATAATCATCGGGTATATTCTGCTGTTCTAATCATTCCGAGAATCTCTAGCATTACCTAGTATCAGTCAATTCCTGAAGCCCTTGGTGAACATAGCTCTGGTTTCCCATTTATATTGATTACAAACATTAATATTGAAGTGACAACATTACTTGATACTTTCAAAACACCCATCTTAATTTATATTTTCATACCATTTGTTTGAATTGAACTTGTAGCTATAGCTTCAAATTAGCTTAATCGCCACTCACATTGTTCCATGTGGATTCGACCCCGACTCCAAAGTTGGGTAAATATATTGACGACGTCCGCCTTACACTAATTTGAGATGTAAGTTGAGCGTTATCAGCCAACAAGTTCAAGAGTCATAAACATGACCCTTGGAGTCTAAAAAGTAGCAATTCACACAATCAATATGTTTTTTACAACAAAACACTTACATCATGTAGTCACATATAGCACCAACAAGAACATCTTATTTATTCCTAACACAAAAAATTTTAAATTGCTCTTTAAAATTAGAATTCCCTCAACCTACACTTAAAAATCTACTTTGTCTCCAAAGTATACTTAGAAGTAGAGATATAAATACTTAATGAGGCCTTTAGTCCTAGGTACTATCATCTTTAAACATCAAGAGGGTTCGGGGAACCCACACTTAGTCTTTGCCATGCTCCTTAGCTCAGGTTTCCAGTACTTAAACTTCCCATCAACCTGTGGCTCAACAAAAAAAAAACTACGTGAAGTAAAAACTAAAACCTAAAAATAAAACATACCTACTTAAGTTGGGTTTCCTCCCAAGCAGCACCTGATTTAGTGTCGTGTTACGACCTAACTATGACTCATCCATATTCTTTCATCCTTTTCCTAACACTTGGAGGCCATCTTCTTATTTGTTTTATATTTCTTTAGTGTGAACTCTCAAGGCCAACAGGTTTTTTAACAATAGACTTTCCAGGCTAATCAATCGGTATCATGTCGGGCTTAGGTGGTTGTCATTTAGGCTGCTCAATGAGGAAGTTCAAAGAGGTATTTTGTTGAACCATATCCACCACCCTACACTTATCCCCTTCAATCACAGTAATCATGCCCAAGTATTTGTAATGGGATAGTGTGTTAAGAACTTTGTACACTTTAAACACTACCTTTTCATTCTCCAACCTCATTGTGAGTGTACCCTCTCTTACATCTAACAAAGCTCCTTCTATCGCTAAGAATGGACAACCCAAAATGACTGGTACTTTTTCATTTGCCTGAAAATCTAAAACAATAAAGTTAGTAGGAATAATAAATTTACCAACCTTTATGAGAATATTCTCTATCACTCCTTCAGGACGGACTATGGTCCTGTTTGCCAGGTGCAGTAGCACAGAGCTCGGTCTAGGCTTTCCGAAGTCTAATATGTTGAACAAAGATAGGGGTATCAAGTTTATGCTCGCCCTTAAATCACTAAGTACCTGCACCACCTCGTTGGTTCTAATCTGAATAGAGAGAGTGAACTTCCCAGGGTCCTTAAGCTTTTTAGGCATCTTTTGAGTCACCACAAAGCTACACTCCTCAATGAGTGCTACTGCCTCCATATCTTGTAACTTAACTTTATTAGCAACCACATCCCTTAATTTCTTAGCGTACTTGGGCATTCCCTACAAAACAACTAATAGAGGTAAGTTAATGTGTAGCTCTCTGAACGTGTCAAAGAAATTCTTGAAGCATCTATACTCCTTTGCCTTTTATATGCTTCTGTGGGAAAGGTAGTTGTGGGATCATCTTCACCTCTTCAGTGACTTTTGTTTTTGAGTACTCAGACTTTCTCTAATTTTCAGCAACTTTGTCATTTACCTAGGTAGGATCTTTATCTACATCTACCTCCTTAGTTGCCTTTAGAGGTTCTTCACTCATCTCTTTCCCACTTCTCAAAGTGATTGTCATGACTTGTTTAGGCTTCTTAGTATCACTTGGCAACCCACCTTATGGCCTGGCATTTTGTGATACTGCTATCTGACCTACCTTCAACTCTAAGCTCCTTGTATCCACTTGTTGGCATTTTATATCTGCTACCAATTGTGCTTGAGCAGCTAAAATTTGTTTCATAATCTATTCCAGATTTCTATTTGCAACCTGATTTGCTTGAGCTTGTGGTTGCTGAAACTACTACTGCTAGGCACTCCATTATTGATTTAGTGGCTGAGTCTGCCACATCATATTATAGGTGTTCCCATAGTTAGTCCTATGAACATTACCTACAAACATCATATACTCAGGATTTGCAGCACACGTATATGTAGAATGACCACTATTTCTACACACCACACACCAAGTGCTTGTCTACTAAATTGCATTCACTGCTGCCGTAGGCGGTGTAGCACCTAATTTCATATTCCTGAGCTATGTAGTCAACTAATTTTATAATGCAATAATTCTAGAATATATTGCGGTAAACTGATCCACTTCCAAAACACCTGCAACCTTTTTGGTAGCACTCCTTGAGTATGAATGCCACTCTGTATTTCCTTGTGCAATCCAATTCAATAAAGTATATAGCTCATCGTACATCATCTACAAAGCTTGACCACTTGCAACTAAATCTAGCAAAATCTTTGTGTTATGGTCAAGTGCCTCAACAAAAGTATGAGCTAATACCTCATTGGACTATTTATGGTATGGGCAGTCCCATAGAAGAGCATTAAAATGCTCTCAAGCATGATATAAATTTTTATCTGGCTTCTACTTAAAGCACACATTCTCAATGAAAAGTCTCATAGTCTTGATAGATGGGAAAAATTAGATGAGGAATCTCTGAGCTAAGTCATCCTAGGTAGTGATTGAATTTTCCAGCTCAGCATTCAACCACTTCTTTTCTTCCTCTAATAGTGAAAAGGGAAATAGTGTCAGCCTTACAAAATTAGTTGACACATCTGTAGGGAAGAATGTGTCATTAATCTCCAGAAAGTTTCACTGGTGAAGTTGTGGATCTTTATCTGAAAGACTGGTAAATTGTCCACTGCTGATCAGAAGCTGCACCATATTCTGTTTGAGCTCAAAATTACCTTTCGCAGTTAGTTTTTGAAATGGGGAGGTCAAATTCGTTCAAAGTGGGATTGCCACTTCTCTAACTATCCTGCGGGCTACTTTTTCTTCATCCATGAGAGAAGGATTTTCTTAATCTTCTTCTATATACGGAATACAAGGGAGAAAGATTGTTTCTCTCCTGCTTTGATAGAAGCGTTGCTCGGTTTTAAGTCTTGTTTCAATCAATTCCCTATCCTTGCCAGCTTACTAGCCTGAAAACCTATTTCCTGCAAATACAAAAACAAGACCAAGTGTAAAGCACCAAAGAAATCTAAAAAGTGAAACTAAAATAAAAATAGTTGCCAAATTACAAGTCCCCGACAATGGCACCAAAATCTTGGCAGCGCCGATGCGCACACGCAAGTGTACGTGGTCTACCAAGTAATATAGTGGCCTTAAAGAAAGTCGATTATTGATCCTACAGGGACTAGTTCCAACAACTATTAAGTTCTAGTTCAGTTATTGAGATTAACTTGATACAAAGTGTAACCAAAAGAGAGTTTAAAAGTTGTAAACTGAAGTTAAAGTATATAGTGCGTGAAGTAAAGACTTGAGACAATCAATAGACTAAAGACCAGGGTTGAAGATCTCTGAACAATCATTCTACGCTAACAAACTTCATTCATTAGATTGCTTATCTTTGTTGTTGATTCGTAGGTCTTATCGCATGATCATGGTCTCCCGACCTCTAATCGTCTACCTAACTTGGACATTAAAACTACATCATTGAGCGGGGATGTAATAATCCAATTAAATGCTTAAAGTTATCATCCTACATGTGAACCAAGTAAGGCTTCTAGGTACATCCGTGTCCTAGATACTAATTTTAACTACTTATTCCATAAAAGAAAAAGAACCCTACATCGTTTATCCCCACATTTTATCTTCCAATTCCCCCTCCTAAGATCATAAGGTCAACAATATGTATATTCTAAGGTCCATGAATCCTTAAAATAGCTAAAAGAAGGATAAACAAACAACCAAATATGATAATTAAATCAAACAAAATCAATTCATAACGATAGTAGTCACGTTCTTCGCTTTAACCCCGAAAAGGTGCGTTTAGCCACTATCAACATAATCATGATCCAAATACTTGAATACATAATCAAATCATTGAATGTACTAATTAAAAGAGAGAGAAACTCTAAAATTCGTGTTTATCAGCCTCCAAAATCTCCCAAAGATGTCAAAAAGTAGTTTACAGTGAGTACAAAGTCCTATTTATAGTCAATTACAATTTGGCCAAGTATGGGATTTGGTCCGCGTCAGGTTGGTCAGGCCTATAGGAATTGGTGGAATGGAATATCTCATTGAATAATCCATGTTGGGCATTGAAAATCATGTCTGTAGAGCATTACGTCACAACTAAATCGCGTAGGCTTACTGGAATTCTCCTTCGATGCCAACACTAAGTCTTTTGCTTTGTCTTCCATCCCACACCTTTTGGTGTTGTTTCCCTTTGTGTTCTAGAATGTATTTCATCAATATATCATCATAATAATCTCACCAAAAATCCTTCATGATGAAAAACCAAATATAAGAACTCAAAACAACACAATATCCATAACGATGAACTAAAAACACGAGCTAAAACTAGGCTCACCCACATTAGTCTTTAACTTATGTTTTGACTTTTGGCTTAATCCAATTGAACTTTGAAAATTATAAACAATTTACTCCATATATAATTACACAATAAGACCATTAGGAACTCAATACACCCACTAGAATCCATTGAAATCAACTAGAAAAAAAAACCAAGCTCAAGCTAGTAAAACTAGTTTTCTCGTCTAGACTCTAAATGATCAATTTGAACCCAAACTTTTTGAAAACACCTTTTCACCTTGTAGACACACACTTGAACACTTAGATGCTTATTTATACCATCATAAAAAATAAATCACAAGAATTACCCTAAAAAAGGGCTAAATAAGCTAAGATAGCAACACTAAGGTGCATAAATACACCCAACATCAATTAGCTTATCCTTCAGCTATTCAAAACTACCACCATAAGCATCAAACCATAAGAACTTTACCTTCTTCTAAGTCAACTTAATCAATTGGTATCTATGCAAGAAAAAAATTTCACAAACCACCGGTAGTAGCCAACTAAACCCAAGAAACTCCGAATATCGATTGGAGTCGTGGGTCTAGGATACTTTTTAACCACAACACTCTTATAGGAATCTACTATGATCCCTTCACTAGAAATGATATGACCCTTAAAAGTGACAGCGTTCAACCAAAACTCATAGTTAGAGAATTTGGCATACAACTGATACTCCTTCAAGGTCTATAACACCACATGGAGGTGATCGAAATGATCCACCTCACTCTTAGAGTACATTAAAATGTCATCTATGAATAAAATGATGAATGAGTCCAAAAACTGAAGAAAGACCCTATTCATCAAATCCATGAACATCGTCGGGGCATTGGTTAAACCAAATGACATCACTAAGAACCCAAAATTCCCACACTAGGTATGAAAAGTTGTCTTATAGTTATCGACCTCCCTAATAATAAGCTGATGATACCCAGATCAAAGATCTATCTTGGAAAAGTATTTGGCACCCTGCAACTAATCAAACAAGTATCTATTCTTGGAAGAGGGTACTTATTGTTTACCATCACCTTATTCAACTGCTGGTAATCAATACACATTAAAAAAAAAACATCCTTCTTATGCACTAACAACACCGGTGCACCCTACAGGGACACACTAGGATAGATGAAACCCTTATCTAAAAGATATTTTAATTGCTTCTTAAGCTCCTTCAACTCAACCGTAGCCATTATTTAAAGGGGAATAGAAATTGGATGAGTGTACAGAACAAGATCAATCCCAAACTCAATTTCCCTATTTGGAGGAACACTAGGAAGGTCATCAGGTAAAACCTCAATAAATTTATTCACCACCGGAGCCGAATACGAAGAAGGACCCTCCGAGTTAGAATCTTTAGCCCCGACTAGATGATAGAGATACCCATTTGAGATTAATATATGAGATCTAAGATATGATATAAACCTCCCCAAGGAGCTTGGGAACTAACATCCCACTTAATAACAGGCTCATTAGGAAATTTTAAGATGACCTTACGGGTCCGACAATCTAAGGACCTGTAGAACGAGTGCAACCAATCCATCCCTATAATAATATTGATATCCACCATATCTAATTAATAAATATCCACCAAAGTATATTTACTACCAAAATATACCACACACCCCCTATAGGTAATCACAGAGTTACTTACCAAGGTTGAAACAAAAAAAGGGTTTGAAACATACTTGGGACCAAAACCAAAATGCACTGCCATAAAAAGGGTCATATAAGAGAAAGTGGACCTCAGATTAAATAAATATATATATCATGAAAAAAGAGTTGCAACATACCAATCACGACATAAGGAAATGTATAAAGATGGTTTTGACCAGTATCGGAACTAGATAGTGCACCCTTTGGTGCTAGAGCTTTAGACGAAGCAACCGGAACCTTATTTGCCCCAGAGGCAACCTTACAAATAGGATAGTTTCTAAGCATATGTCCCAGCTAACCACAGTCGAAGAACTTATCCCTTCTCTCATCACAGGAACCCCTATGTAGAAGACCACAGAACCTGTAAAAAGGACACGATTGAGCTGACTGAGCCTCACTAGACTTAGATTGGGAACCCTATGCCCTAAAGTTGTCACCACCATGGAAACGCCTTTCAACTAATGAATATGGTTAGGGAGCACTAGCTGTCGAATAAGACCCAGAGTTTCCCCATCTCATACTGGGTTACTTACCACCATCCCTGCCACTCTACTATTGGCCACCACCCTTCTAAGAGAATATGAGCTTCTTTCCATGTCTCTCCACTATTTCAGCCTACTTTTTCTTCTATTTCTCTACTTATTGCATATACACTGCTTTACTTTTAAGGATCAACTAACGATATAATCCTAAAGGAAACTTTCTTATCCAGGCGGCCCTCATATCAGACACTATCTCTGAAGCATACCAAGGCAACTGGTGAAACTTCAAAGAATACCCCTTGACCAACATTTTCTATTGCTTCAGATTAACAAACTCCTCCGCTTTCACTTCCCTCTACTCATGAGGAAAGAAGTGGTCTAGAAATGCATTAGAGGGACCTACCATAGTGATGACTCATTAATGTCACCCCTTGCCTTATCCTATTCCTCGTACCATTGGTATGCCACATATTTCAATTGGTAGGCCGCAAACTCCACCCCTTCCACATTCATGGAATACATAACCCTAAAAATATTTTCTATTTTATCCAAAAAAACCCTAAGAATCCTCTTCCACCTTAGTACCTATAAAGGTTGAAGGGTTCAACGTCGTGAACTGGCCAACCCTTGAGGCCACAAAAGATAGAATAACAGGTACACTATGTTTAGACTGAGCAGATACAAACTGTACCAATATATGAATAGACTGATAAAACTCAATGTTTCTCACATCAGCCTGAGAAGTCTAAGATAGACTAGAGAGAATTGGTAGAACTCCAGAATAATCCAGAATGGGACCCCTAGACCAAGTATATATCCCATGAGTAGAGTGTTTCCTATCAACAATGTCCCCAATTGGGACAGAGAAGTTTTTGTGAACATCAGATCATTGAGGAATGATCTAAAAAATGAACAAATGGAAATTAAAGAAAATTGCAGGACTTAGACTCTAAAGCTTGAAAATACAACACAAGAAAGAGAAATATTCCTAAATGCCTTGTTGTCTCTCCCTTATGAGTGTGGTACGCTAAACACCCTTAAAGGAGACTCTACTCAACACAGCTTTGTGGAATCCTAATTGACCATGAACCTAGGGCTCTAATACCAATATGACACAAGTCAAACTAGGGCCTAGTCGTGTCTGGTGCCTCAAGCCCAACCGAGATTAAAGACCACCCCCAATACCCAACGATAACTACCCTACACCTTAAGTTGGATAAATTCTAAACATATATATACATAACATAACAAAATAGAACAATCATAAAAGGAGTTCAATCAATCGGCATCATCTAAAATACCAATACTAATGCCAAGGCTGACCCCAGTACTGACACTGCCCATACCAACCCATAGTAGTCTTACAAAGCCTCTATCAAAAAGTAAAATAGTATCCAGTCAGTACATGCCCCTAACTATAGCCAAAACCAAAGTCTAAGAAATAACCAAATAATGATAAGAATACCATAACATGAAATAGATCCTTCTAGAGTATGAAAGCTCACCACTTTAATCTAACTCTAATTTATTCTCGAATTTAATCAGTGAGTAGGAGGAGTAGTATGGTCAGTTCCTTCATCGCGTGGGTATTTAACACTTGAAGATGGGTTAGCATATGAATGCTAGAATGCACTCAGGATAAGAGTAAAACAATGCCAATATTTGAAACCAAGTAAATAACCATATGTATTCACATCCATCCATACATATGTATATATATAATCCATGTTGGGACAGAGAACCGAGTTTAGCATACCTTTAAAATTATTATTAACCTGGGTATGTATAGCTTAACCATCCTAGAATCACCCATGGGCTATCTGGGTCAAGTGTTACACCCTGAATGGGCCCCAGTAGGTGTAGCCGCATGAATTGGAGATATCATAGGGTTAGGGGATTCTCGTGTACCCTTAACTCTCCATGATACATATATACAAATATAACTTAGGGGATTCTTATATGCCCTACAAGTATATGGTCACCATGACCAATCCTCATGTCGGTAAAGATGAGTTTTCAGTGTCCGTTCATTTGACTCACACCTTCACAGTTAGCTATCATAACCCTACATTATTGCCCAATTAAAACCATTAGAACACAGCCAAACCACCAATTCCATGTTCTATTAACCAACACTATAAGAAATGGTATTGTCATACCGACTATAGCTTGCACGCATTATCCTTAGCCAATCACTTAGGGGATTCCCATGTACCCCGTAGGTTCCATTATTAGATTCACTTGGGATATTCTCATATATCTAATAAGGTTTTTAATCAAATTTGTGGCCACCAAGGCCTTACAATTAAGCCATTAAAACTATATAACCAATTTTTGTTCAATTACCATATTATACCATAGAAAGTTTTCAATAAAAGTCCAACTATGCAATAAAAACACTCTCATAGGCATTTTATTAAACATGTTGAGGGCATATAGTTTTGAAAAAAAAAAACCAAGTACCAATTGACCATTCCCATGCAACCACATATTCAAACCACCAATATAATATGAAAACCATAAGTAAGAATATAGGAAAATATAAATCAACCATTAATAACCAAAACTCCCCAACATATAATTCAAAACCAAACCATACCCATAATTAAATCATGAAAACAATTTATTGAAATATGGATTTAGTTGAACTAACAATGATGGAGGAGTAACATGCCTTAGATTAAAAAGAAGTCGAAGAGAAATCACCCGTTAGAGCCTTAATTGATCCCCTTGAAGGAAACCCTAGCATTTGTTTATGCCAAGATCTTGAGAGATATTTGAGAGAGTTTTTGAATGTTTAAGATTAGAATAATAGGGTAAATAAAGTCCCAATAGGGATTTTGGTCATGGTGTCATAATGGGTTAAGAAGGGAAATATCCAGAATACCCCCAACATAAACTGTAAAAGAATTCCTGTAGATGGGTACGACTACCCCACCCAAACCATATGCTAACATACAAGTGGTACCCACTACTCGTACCCTAGACAACTACTTGGACACCAACATTGTCCAATATACGGCCACATAGACCAACTCGTACCTAAGTATATGACAAGTACCCTTAACCCATATCCATAAGAAAATCAAAAGGAGTTGGAAGTTGGACTATGCCACTCGTACCCTATCCTCATGATTCATGGTGAGCTATTCATAATTAGATCCAAGTTAAGTTATAAAATATCTAATTAAGTGAAGGATCAACCAACTGATCCATCACCAACCATATGACACGTACCTAGTAAATTGTAACCATACTAGAAATTCACCCACCAAACACTGGACAACATATGAGATGGGACACTTAACTCGTACTCTCACCATATGGCTCATATAGTGATTCATATGATCAGCAGAAGACTCAAAACCCAAGAAATTTTCCAAGGCACAGAACCCAGGGTATTTCAGTTATTCTGAGTGATAGTGCTGACTTAGCTGCATACCAATTGCAAAGGGTAGCCCATACTTGGTTTAAGTAGTGAAAGGAGGACAGGGGTGTAGAAAAGGGTCCTATATAGTGGAATGATTTTGCTACTACTTTCTTAGATAGGTTCTTTCCACTCGAGTTAAGGGAGGCTAATGTGCAAGAGTGCATTAATTTAAAGCAGGGTAACATAAGAGTCAAGGAGTATTCACTCAAGTTTACTCAATTAGTATGGTATGCTCTGAATATAGTGGTGGATTCTAGGGCCAGGATGAGTAAGTTCGTATCTAGTGTTTCAGAGGATGTTGTCAAGGAGTGTAGAACAACTATGTTGATTATAAAGATGGACCTCTCCGGGTCGGTGGTTCATACTCAACAGATTTAGGAGGAGAATCTCAAAGAATGGCAAAAGGAGAATAAGAGGGCCAGAATTAGTAGTTTTAACTTTTCACAAAAAAGGTCAAATAGTGGGAATTGTTCTCAGTTTTGCCATAGATCTTTAGCCTCATCCCCATCTTCTTCCAGTTCTCTTGTGCCTAAGTTTAAATAGGAAAATTAGGATAGAGCACCAGGATCTAAGTCTCCGAGTAGCATGAATAGTGGTTGCACCAACCCAATTTGTCAAAGGTGTGGTAAGAACCATAATGGTGAGTGTTTGGTAAGTAGTGATATATGTTTTGGGTGTGACAAGATAGGCCACGAGGTAAGGGATTGTCCAACGGGTATGTAGAATGGTAGGATTGATTTTTAACAGGCCAAACTAACTTCTCCTCAGTCCCAATAGGTCACCCAACTCAGCAAGGTGCCACTTCTAGAGCCATTAATGGGTAGTACCATAACCAATTGTATGCCCTTCACACTCGACAGGTTCAGGAAGTTTTTGCTGCTGTGGTTATTGGTACATTATAGGTTTTTCATATTTATATATATATTATTAGAACCTAGAGCTACATTTTTATTCATGTCTTCTTATATAGATGTAGACTTTGGCATCAGTCCTAAACTCCTAGAAGAACACTTCTCAGTATATAACCTAGTTGGTAGTTCCATTATATCTAGACAGGTGTAAAGAAATTTCTCAATCTCAGTATCTTAGAAAATCTCCTCAGCTGATCATATAGAATTAGAGATGATTGATTTTGATATCATTCTTGGCATGGATTGGCTCCACTCTTGTTATGCTTAGTTGACTGTGGAAATGGAATACTCCAGCTTAGTTTTATAATAATCCAGTCATAGAATGGAAGGGTAGTACCTTAGTGCCTATAGGTTGATTCGTCTCCTGCCTTAACGTGAGGAAGATGATATCCAAGGATTGTATATATCACTTGTCTGAGTCAAGAACTCAAGTTTTGAAATTCCAAGTCTTAAGTTAGTTCTAATAGTTAATGAATTTCCATAAGTATTTCTTGAATACCTTGCTACAGTTTCTCCCGAGAGAGAAATTGACTTCAGAATAGATCTTCTTCCAGATACCCAAACTAGTTCAATTCCATCATACAGAATGGCTCTAGTTAATACTAAGGAACTGAAGGAATGATTGAAATATCTTCTATATAAAGGATTTATTAGTCTTAGTGTCTCTTTAAAGGGTGCCCCAGTCCTCTTCGAGTGCAAGGAAGATGGTTCCCTCAAAATGCACATCGACTATTATCAGCTGAACAAAGTCATAATAAAAAATAAGTACCTTCTCCCCAGGATTGATTAGTTATTTTACCAGCTTCAAGGCAAATTTTTTATATAATAAAGACCTTAGATTCATCTATCATCATCTTAGAGTACAAGAAGGTAACATCCAAAAAATAGGTTTTAGAACTCGGTATGGTCACTTAAAATTTATAGTTATGTCTTTGGACTAATGAATGCTCCTGTAAATTTTATGGACTTGATGAATATGGTGTTAAGGTATCTTTTGGACATATTCATCATAGTCTTCATATATGACATTCTCGTTTATTCTCATAGTGAGAGTGTGCAGCATATCACTTAAGGATTACTTTACAGACCCTCAAAGATCACTAGTTATTCGCTAAGTTTAGCAAGTGAAAATTATGGTTGAAATAAATATCTTTACTTTGTCAAATCATTTGTAGTGATGGTATTTGAGTTGAACCTCAAAAGACTAAAGTAGTAAGAAACTTGCCTAAACCTATCTCTCTATCAGATATTAGGAGTTTTCTGGGTTTAGCTAGTTACTACAGATGGTGTGTTCAGGTATTTTATTGTATAGCTTCTCTCATATACAGAACGACTCAAAATAAATTCAAATTTTAGTGGTTCGATTCTTGGTGAGAAATTTTTCAAGAGTTGAAGACTCGACTCACTTCTGCTCTAGTTTTTCCCCTATCATAGGGCTCAGAAGATTTCATAGTTTATTGTGATGATTCTAGAGTTTTTTTTGGTTGTGTGTTGATGCAATGAGGAAGGGTTATAGCGTATGCCTCTAAACAACTAAAACCTCATGAGAAGAACTACCTGACTCATGAACTTGAGTTGGCAGCAGTTGTCTTTGCCTTAAAGATTTAGAGGTATTACCTTTATTGGGTCCATGTTGATTTGTCTACTGGTCACAGGAGTTTGAAGTATGTGTTCACCTAGAAATACCTATATCTCTATGAGAAAAGATGGTTAGAATTGTTGAAAACTATAATATGAGTGTGTTGTATCACCCAGGTAAGCCTATGTTGTGGTTGGTGCCCTTAGTTGATTTTCTATGGGGAGTGTTTCCCATGTTGAGGATAATAAAAAATATTTAGACTGTGAGGTTCATTGTTTGATAGATTTGGTGTTCGGTTGGTTGATTCATCCAAAGAGAGTGTTTGGGTTCAGAATGGTTCTGAATTTTCTTTGGTTTCTGAGGTAAAGAAAAGCAAGATAAAGACCCTTTTTAGTTAAGTTAAAAGAGGCAGTCCGGGATGAAAAGGTTGAAATTTTCTCCCAAGGGGGAGATGTGGTACTTGGTTGTCAGGGCAGGTTATGTGTTCCAAATGTGGATTAGTTGATGCAGCAAATATTAGCTAAGGCATATGATTTACAATATTATATTCACCCAGGATCCACTAAGATGTATCACAATTTGCGATAAGTCTATTGGTTGAATAGTATGAAGAAGGATATAGTAGAATTTGTGACTAAGTGTCCAAATTTTTAGTAAGTTAAGGTTGAGCATAAAAAACCTAGTGGTACTCTTTAGGAATTCAGCATCCCTAATTGGAAGTGGGAAGTAGTGAATATGGACTTTGTTATAAGGTTACGTCATACGTATTCAACCAAGGATTATTCTAGACTCTAGCTCAGGGAGTTGGTCAAGTTACATGGAGTCTCATTGATCATCATTTCAGATACAGGTACCTAATTTACCTCTCTTTTTTTTAAGGCTTTCCAGAAGGGTCTTGGTTTCCAAGTTTATTTTAGTATGGCTTTTCACCCACAAGTCGATGGCCAGGTAGAGAGGATAATTCAAACCTTAGAGGAAATGTTGAGGGCTTGTGTTATCGACTTCAAGTATAGTTGGTATGACCATTTGCCTTTGATTGTGTTTGACTACAATAACAGCTACCACTCAAGTATTCAGATGGCCCCATTTGAGGATCTTTATGGTAGGAGGTGTAGGTCTCTTATTGGTTGGTTTAAGGTTGGATAAGTTGCCTTGATACGGACATATTTAGTATATGAAGCAATGGAAAAGGTTTAGTTTATCCGAGAAAGGCTAAAGATAGCTTAGAGTTGAAAAAATTCCTGTGTAGATATGAGAAAGGAGCTTGAGTTTGATGTTGGTGACTTGGTGTATTTGAAAATTTCACCCATGAAAAGGGTGAAGAGATTTGGGAAGAATGGGAAGCTCAATCCCTGCTATGTTGGTCCATATAGGATTTTAAGCCATTTTGGGAAGGTAGCTTATGAGTTAGAGTTACCTGCAGAATTAGCATCAGTGCATCCAGTGTTCCGTGTCTCATTGCCAAAGAAATGCATTAGTAAACCTGCTTCAATAATTCTTTTAGAGAATGTGGGCATGGAAGATAGTCCCTCCTATGAAGAAGTCCCAGTTGAAATCCTTAACCATTATATTCATAGGTTGAGGAATAAATAAAGTGCCTTAGTAAAGGTTTTGTGGAGAAATTATTCAGTTGAGGGAGCTACACAGGAAGCAAAATCTAATCTGCCAGCCAAGTACCCCTATATTTTCTCTATGAACCCAGTTCAAGCTTGAGGTAATAGTTTCCTTAACTAATTTATTCTCTTTCTCTCTATCCTAATTCATCAAGATAAATTCTCTTGTCGTAGCATACATTTATGAATTTAGTCTAGTCCATGTATCACCTATAGGTTCAGGTGTTTATCCATGATTCATCTCATAAGTGTTCAGTGCATAATCTCAGTTTTTCCTACTATTCCAGTCAATACAATTTTATTCATGGATGAATGATCCCAAGAGGGAGATATTGTAATACACCAAGTTTTCAAGATCTATTTTCGTCAAGATAGGTCATAAAATTTATGTTCCAAGGCCACAATTCTCACCTTAATCTGAAGTGTTGACAAAGAGTTACGTAAAATTTTCATGGGACCTCTCTGACTATCGTGATAACATCTCTGGTAGTGGGTCATTTCCACACGTGATGAGTCATCACATGTGAGTCATAGTCATCAGTGAAGGATCCAGCTTTTGTCCCAGTGATAATGAGTCTAGATCACGACTCATTATGAGATATAACGAGTCGTGGTGTAGACTCATTATCAAGATAGTAAAGGATCCCCTGCCTCACCCCAAAGAAAATGAGTCCAGACTATGACTCATTATTAGTCCTAATGGATCATTAGGAGGACCCATTACCATAACAATGATCAATAAAGAAATGTAGTCTCAAACTATGATTGTTCCTCACGACTCATGGTTAGCCATAACGAGTCATAGAAAGGGGAGTCTTAGTCAGGACAGTGAAGGCTCAAACTCAGAGTCTCAGGTTACAACTCAGACTACGACTCATAACCAGTCGTGATTAGTCATAGAGTGAGTCATAACGATTGGGAACCCTAAATTCCTATATAATTTAAAGGGTTTTTTTGTAATTTTCGGCCCTTACTAACCAAAACCCATGTCAATTACCCTTCTAAAACATTTGTTATCAAGAGTAAATATTACCCTAACCTCTCATAACTTCATAAATCTCTTTCCTTAGTAAAATAAAGCAATTATCTTCTTCCTCAGAGCAAACTAGGGTTCATCAATCAAGTTCAGATTCCAAGAAGATCTCTTTAAGGAGTTGATTTCAAGTATGTGGAATTTCATCAATGGGTCCCTTCAACCCATTGAGTCCCAAGAATTCCCTAAATTTACAAATGCAAATTCTTTTCTCTTTTTATTGGGTCTTCAAGTTAAATATGAATTTTATCAACTCTTTCTCTCAATTGTTTTGTTATGTACTATGAAAATGTGTTCCCTTATGAGACTTGTGTTTCCATATGTTTGATAATCTCCATTGTCCATATCATAATCAATTATTGGAATATTGAGTACTATTCATGAATTTCCCCTACTATAGCCAACTTTACAATTTTTATGATCAGTTGTATTAGTTTTGCTGGTGGGTTATGAACTGATATGACTACGATCACGATCATGGACACTTTTTGAGTATTTTGAAGACCACCTAAAGAGTTCACAAGTCTAAGTATGAAGGAGGCCCAAAATTGTCCCAAGCACACTCCATGGGCTATTTTTGGAGCCCTTTTCATTAAAGAGTCTTTTAGTTTTTTATCTTTTATTTTGTAATGTAATATAAATTGAACATTGTAGGGTTTTAGTTATTATGAATTTTGAATAAAGAACACTCCTCTTAGAGAGAGAGAGTCCACACCCGAAATTAGGGCATAGCATAAGGGTGGATTCTCTTATGTATTGCATTTTGCTTGATACGTTGGTGCTTGGGTGGTGGACGCCTCTCTTGTGTCAATTGTAAGAGTTAGGTGTTTGTTGTGTGAAATGTTAAAGGTCCAAGAATGGAATATTCTCTTGGGTTGTTAAGACTACATCAACACTTGTCTAACTATCCATCTTGTATATTGCTTGTGTTTCGGCTTCTTGTGTTGTTAATGTAACCCATTTGTTCTTGTTTCTATTGTAATATTTTGGAGCTTCATATTGTGTTTCTAAACTTGTTGTTGGCTGGATATTTTTGTGTATTAACACCTTGTATCCTCTTCTTTCTTGTTCTAGATAGTGAATCCGAGAGAGGTCCCCATTTGGTCCACGATTTGTTGTGATTTCTGGACTATTTTGGGGTGTGATTTCATGTTCCCTTGTTTGTTCCCTATCATTTGGTATCAAATCAAGGCTAGTTTTTGTTCGCACAAAGCCAATCTTGGGTTTTATTAGTAAAAAAAAAAAAGGTTGATAAAAACTGAAAAATTCCAGAAAATAGCAATCTGTCCATTTTTGTGTTCTTGGCCAAAAATTATGTTGTATTATTGTCTTGGCCGAGATTTTATTGTTTTTCTTGACTAGATCTTGTAGTTCTTTTTTTTGTCTAGTGTGTTTCTAGTGTTGGTTCTTTCTCACCAACACTAAAAGTGTCTAGATCTAAAGGTTGAGCTTATTGACATTGTTGCTGTGAACTTGAAATAGCCATGTGTTGATCCTTATTGTTGAAGGTTGGTGGTGTTGTTGTTGAGTTCTTGAGCTTGGCCTTGTGTTATTGTTGTGAATTGGTGTCTTAAGAACTTCTTGTTGAAGTTGTTATTGAAAGGTGGAACTTGACAAAGTGTTGATTGAAGTGTGAGACCAACTTGAACCTTAGACTCCATGATTCAAAAGTTTGTGTTCTTGGTGTTCTTGGTGTTCTTGGTGTTCTTCACCAATCTTCATCTTTTATTGAAAAATAATGTGGATGTTATATCTAAGAGGTTGAAGGAAGGAGGTGTAGTATTTATTAGTCATCAAAGACTTTTACCACCACTTCCAACCACTCAAAGACTTTACAACCCTTTTCCAACCAACTTCCATGTTTTGAGGGCCTTGTTTTAAGGGAAAATACTACAAAAGTCCAAGTCTTGAAACTTGAGTTGAAAAAGAGTTCCAAGACTTATTCTTTCCCTCCTTAAATAATTCCACCAATCCATATCAAAAATTGGTCAAGGCTTGAACCTTGGACAATAAAACTTGACAAAACCATGCCCAATTGAGGGTTGCCACATCATCACATTTTTACTGTTCATCGACAATTTTTAAGCTCAAATTTTAGATTTCTCAGTTTCATTTTATTGTTTCTTTAGTTTCATTTGTTGATTCCATTACTAACTTACAATCTAGTACTAGAATGTAAGTTATTTTTGAAACCATTCTTCGTGTATACATTCCTTTGTGTGTCTTATTCTTTTGACTCGTTGTAATACTTGGTCAACCTCTCAATGCCTCATGGAGTACAAGCAAGATTACGACACTTGTGAGATCAAAGTGTGAAAAATCCAAGAGACGAAATAATAGAGAGGGAGTGTGAGGACCATTCTTGTACAACTAACTTGTTTGTTGTTTTATAGGTAATTTTTGTCCATAATAGAAACCATTTTGGCCCTCCTTGATGATTTTTCCCGAGACCTTGCTAGGGCAAATGTGGTTCGTGAAAAAATTGACTCAGATGTGGTAACTATGAGTGAGAAGTTGGATCGAATGGAGAGTCGAAGTAACTCTCATGCTTTTACTCCCAAAATTTTACTTACAATGACCAATCCTCCAAGACCACCATATAATGCCACAATCCAAGCTCCAAATAGACCTCCAAACCGAGAACAAGATAGACCACTTCCCCCGCAAGTTTTTCAAGTCCAACAAGGAGGACTTGGAAGCCCATTTCCTCCTATCCAAAGTCCACAACCGAAACCCCACTTAACCAAAGCAAGCCTCTCAACCAAAGTTCCACTACACCAAACCCGACATATCCATATAGAGGAGAATGGTAGAAAGGAACATGAAGGATATGGGGTCTACGACAATGCTTGTATGATGGTAGAAGACTTATTTCGGATGCAATTGAAGACAAGGCTCAAGATGGAGAAGAAGACGAGGTTCAAAATAAAGATGTTAGCCGAGACTTGTTCTCATTGTATCCTCGGGTTCCCTTTGTTTTTTTTGTGGACTGTTTTGTGCACTTTCTTGATGTTTTACAGACTATTTTGGGTGGTTTCTTTTGGAGGGTCAATTGCACGAGGTGAAGCCGTGAATTTATGGTCAAATTCCTCTCAAGATGGAGAGGATGATATGACTACGATCACGATCATGGACACTTTTTGAGTATTTTGAAGACCACCTAAAGAGTGTACAAGTCTAAGTGTGAAGAAGGCCCAAAACTGTCCCAAGAACACTCCATTGGCTGTTTTTGGAGCCCTTTTCATTAAAGGGTCTTTTAGTCTTGTCTTTTATTTTGTAATGTAATATAAATTGAACATTGTAGGCTTTTAGTTGGTAGTTTTTATGAATGTTAAATAAAGAACACTCCTCTTAGAGAGAGAGTCCACAACCAAAACTAGGGCATATCATAAGAGTGAATTCTCTTGTGTGTTGCATTTTGCTTGATACGTTGGTGCTTGGATGGTGGACGCATCTCTTGTGTCAATTGTAAGAGTTAGGTGTTTGTTGTGTGAAGTGTTAAATGTCCAAGAGTGGATTATTCTCTTGGGTTGTTAAGGCTACATCAACCCTTGTCCAACTATCTATCTTGTATCTTGTTTGTGTTTTGGCTTCTTATGTTGTTAATGTAACCCGTTTTTTCTTGTTGCTATTGTAATATTTTGGAGCTTCATCTTGTGTTACTAAACTTGTTGTTGGCTGGCTTTTTGTTGTATTAACACCTTGTATCCTCTTCTTTCTTGTTCTAGATAGTGAATCCGAGAGAGGTCCCCATTTGGTACACGATTTGTTGTGATTTGTGGATTATTTTGGGGTGTGATTTTGTGTTCCCTTGTTTGTTCCATATCATGAACACTCGATACTTAGGAACTCATGCATATATTAGCTCTCTCATAAATGAGTATTTCATATTGTACATTTGTTGTAATTTTCTGTTAATCCCATGACTTGGCCATATTAGTTATCAATACATGTTTTAGTTATATTTCTGAGTCATTCAGTTGGGAGTAACACTTATCACCGAGTAAATACAGTGATGGAAACTGCCTCATCTGTTAGGCATGAGTAATTAGTAGTAGTCTTTAAGTTCTAGAACTATGTTTCTACTATATGATATAAGGCATCCCCCATCAGTAGAGGCATGACACCTTAGTCCTTTGGGATATCAGAATTAGTAGATCCACGCTAGCCAGTGTTGGTACCCTTAGCAAGGAACCGACACCCTTTCAACTGGGTTATAGTTTGGATCTTGATAAGCTCAAATTGTGGTATGTCATTTTTTAGTTAGCTCCCACAATTTCTAGTTTAGTATTCTAATGATGTTCAGTTCAAGTTTGCTTGAACAAGTGTTCAGTATATCAATTATTCAGTTATTCAGATTATTTTAGTATATATTTATACTTAGTCTTGCTTTCGATTTTCATGTTTATGCATTCATGCTCAGTACCTTTATGTATATAAGCTATCTTTTATCTCACATACTAGTACATTCAAAGTACTGATCACATACTCTCATTTGTGCTATGTTGTCTTATGACATAGGTGCAGACGCTCAGTTTCCTGATCATACTTAGTTTGTTCATATGACACTCAATTGCAGCATTGGTGAGTCCTTATCAGTCAAGGACTAGTTATTATATTAGTTATTCATCCCATTATCTTTACCTCATGCTATTTCAACTAGTTATAGTTAGTTGGGGACCTGTCCCAACAACTAATCATGTTTAGAGGCTCTCAAATAGTCAGTCAGTTAGACATGTTTTCAACGATGTATTTAAGTTACCTTTGATACTATTTTTTATTATCATATACTTTTAAATGACTTCCGCATGGTGTTTTGTTTCCTTCTTTCGGTATTTACAGCTTGTGCCAGATCATGTGTTATCTTGAGTTTTCTTGTGACCTTAAGCATCGTGTTACGACTTTGGGGTAGCCTTGGGTTGTGATTGTAGCATAGTTTGATTGCAGGAATGGGTTTTAAATGAATCTCAAGCAACCAATTAGAGTACATTAAAACTTTTATTTTGCTAGTGCAACCGCACCTGGTGTATGCCAAGGTTGCTTTTTGCATTTTCATGGAGTTGGCAACATTTGTGAAGGATCAAATTTTTTACCCTCTCATGTGTGGGCCTCCTCTCGCGTTTGCAAAGGAGGGTCGGTATGACTCGATTTAGATTTTTGTTTGCATGCATGAAGGACCCATTGTGTTCATAAAGGGTTAGGATGGTGGGGTCACGTGTTCATAGTTTCGGTCACGGATTCATGATAAAGGATCCCTAGGCCTATATATTGTTGTCATCCAGAATATCCTTCACTTTCTAAGTCCTATTTCACCATTAATGGATCCATGAGCTTGGAAAACTATAGGATATTATAAATTGAAGTTAGGGGTGAGTATATCACGTTGAGATGATCATTTTCCATTAGTTTCTTCATAAGTTTTCAATCTAAATCTCCATTTAATTCTTGATTTCACTCTTGTTTTCCTTAACTTTTGGGGTTGTTTTGATCCACAACCGAGACTTTATTTATACTTAATTTTTGAGCATGCATCCCTTAACCTTCGAGGGACCATATGATAGGTTTAACTTTAGAATTTTATTAGCGGGTCCCATGATCCTATTTTTGAACTAATTTTTGACCTAAATTTTATATTATAATATGGGTCTCTTTTTAATCCTATTAATGTGTATCATGAATTTGATAGAACAATGCCATTCAGATATTGAGGAGTAGAGGCAAGCAATTTGTGGATGGTTTGAGATTGTTTTTCAAATAATAGGTAGGCTATGGTATACTTTCTCTATGAGATTGTGCATTTTATAGATTGCATGTTTGGTGGGGGAGGGGGGTTATAGTATTGATGTTCCATGGAAACACGGCACTTTCCATTCTTTAAACCAGTAATTTATGTTTGCACTTAGGTTGTTTTAGTGGATATAAGGTGGTTTTGTGTTTGTTGCAGGAAAAATAGGTCAATAATAACTTGGAATTAAATTTGAAAAAAAAACTAAAATAGAGAAGTCTCCAAATGGTATGAGTCTCCTCATGAGTCGTCAACACATCATACGGCTCATAGGTTGACTAGTAAACACAATAGAAATAAAGGCCAAGATGATAAGTTAAGTATAGAGACACTACGACTCAGTCATACGAGTCATAAGATAAGGATACGGGTTGTGAGAAGCTATTTTAAAGAGAACAAAACCTCATGTGCCCATCAATAATTGAAGTCTCAAAAGAAGATGAGTCAAAATTCAGAGTACAACTCATATGGACAAACCATAAGTAGACCAATGTTTAGATTAATGAAAGAAGAAGTCCCTGGTGGATATGGATGAAGGACACGAGTCATATGGTCATGGTATGACTCGTGAGCATTAGTCAAAAGAAGAACAGAAAGTGAAGCCCCTGGAAGATCAGACACTGGAATAGATACGAGAGACAAATACGACTTGTAAGATGACCTTACGAGTGGACAAGCGAGTTGTACCTTATGCTGACATTACTTTTCCTATTCTGTATTTCTTAGGATTTCTAGGTTATTTTGAGATACTATAAATACCCTAGGGTTTATCTTTTATTAGGTTACATTCAATGAAGTTCCTTAACATTAGTTTACATACTTTACATTGTTCTTGAGAGTTTTGGGTTATTATTTAATTGAAGACTTTGGATTTTATTCTTGTGCAATTAATTACATGATTCTTCATTGATTATCATGGATTTTTACATAAACATGAGAAGCTAGTTTCCCTGAGTAGGGTTGTGGGAACCCTAGTGGATTAGCTATGTAAATAAAATAGAAAATTCATATATTCTAAGGTTTATGCATGTATCTTAATCTTTTTCTTAATAATTGACCTCAGAGCTACTATAGATGCTTGGGGATAGCCTGTATTCGCAAATGTCCTCACAGGGGAGTTTTATATTAGAAAAAGAGGATTAAGACAATAATTTGAGATTCACCAATCTTATTATTCCATCATCTCATCTTATCAACTTGAGACTCAAAAGGTGAAAGTTGAACTGAAGTCATAGACAAGGAGCAATAAGGCGACGCCCTAAGACTCACAAGGTATAGGGTGAGATTTATCAACACGTTCACTTAACAGTTGATAATACAAATCTTGTTGATGTTACATGTCATGAGAAGTTTACAGAGTTAAGACGCCCGGGGGAACACAGTCCTAGTGTTCGTCTTCTATTATTTACAACTCAAAGCATTCAAGATTTGGTTACTAGTTACTGATAATTCCATAATCCCCCCATTTACTTTTCGCACTGCTCGAGAATTACATCAAGGTTAAGAAATTATTTAACATTTTCCCTATGCGTTAGACCCCAACCTAGTTGTGTTAATATATTTGGCATCGACCGTAGCATACTTCTTTAGAGGTTAGTTTTGGGCGACATCAAATTTTGGTACTGTTGTCAGGGGAGAAGGTTTGAGTAGTTAATTGAATTGGTGAAGTTCGTTGGTTTTATTTTTTGTTCTTGATTTGGCATACACTAGTGTATGTCAAACACTAGGAGAAGAGGCAATCCCTTACACCTTTTTTATACAAAGCCTGATTGTATTCTTGTAAAACCCAAAAAGATGTCAGGAAAAGTTTGTGATGGTGTTCCTACTGGGGTTCAAGACCCTCCTAATCCACCTGTTGATCCCAATGCGACACTTTCGTATTCTCCAGATGATCAACAGAATATTACAGAATTATAGACACAATAATTAATAATTACTATTAAGGAAGAGAGAAGATTATCCAAACATGCCTGACAAGCTGAAGAAGTTGGGTTAGCTCAGCAAGGAAGAATATCCAGTCCAAGACAGGTACGAGCATCGAGACAGAGTTCATATAGCTATAGCTCCATTAATTCCTATATATCAGCACCTACACCCACATAATGATAAAGAGGATATAGGTTATGTTAAACCTACTGAAATAGGAACCATCATTCCTCCTGCTTTACCCCCAATGTGAAGTTTTATATTACTAAAACTATGATCTGATTGTTGAATTTGAAGGGTGTGTTTTTGGGATCAGCAACTAATGATGCGAATATGCATCTCGCTAATTTTAGTGGGACCTGACATCATATACTATTTTGTGGGTGGATCAGGAAGCTTTGAGATTGAGGTTGTTCTTATTTTCATTGACAAGTGAATCATCACCATGATATCAGTAACCTTCTGCACCTGATCAAGAAATTCCTGAGGGTCCTTATCTGACTTAGACCCGGTAAATAATATAGGGTTCATTCGGGTGAAGTCCCGAATACTTGCAGTAGCAGTATTGCCCACTGGGTTGGCCGAAATGGAAGCTGGGCATTCATTTTGGGCTGCTACAGAATGAACTAAGGTGGTAAAGGTTGCTCTAAACTCTGCATGGGAGACATGTTTTCCCAAAGAATCTGGATGAACGGGCTGAGGGGCTGACTAGTCTCCTGTTTCTCTTCCTTGAGTCCTCTTTAGAGGAATATTCTATAAACGAAAGAAAAGTTAGGATTAGAAAGAGAGTGTAACGGGAGCTCATTCTCACTAGTACAACATGAATTCTGAAAAAAGGGAAACTTTTCCTAAAACATCTCATAGCGTCCTATCCATAAGTGTGGCGTGCAACACACCCATGCACAAGACTGTACTAGATGAAGGTTTCAGACTTCCTAGGACTCTGTTGAAACTTAGGCTCTGATACAATGTTTGTAAAGCCCCGAGTCTGTACCTCGGACGCTACACGGTGCTCACAATCATGAAGGACCACAAGCTAACCCATGGCTGGTACCTGCTGCAATAATGGTGTAATAAATACTATAATGATTGCGGAAATAGGCGGAAACATATGCCATAAGGTTCACATCTGTAAATAAATCTGAATGTGGTATCAAAATACCCAAAATTGAATATAAGTATTGAAAAACTGAACAACTTCCTAAAAATACTATAGTCTAAAAAGCCCATAACTGTCTGAACTATGGAGTTGATGGGAAAAGCCCCCAACTAACTCTATCTACTAAAATCAAATACTGTAATAACAACATCCTCGGATTATGAGGACTCACGGCTGCACCCACTGTTGCTATACAAGTGACTTCTAAGATGCTCCAAGTTTCACTCCTCTGAACCTATGGTGCCCCAAAATAAAAGAACACCATAGCGCGAATGCGTCAGTACTAAGATGTACTGAGTACGGAAGCAGGGAAGGCTAAATGCAAGGGCTTATCCATGAACATTTAATCAACAGAATAATCATGAGAATAACGAATGAGTACACATATATGAATGCACAGTTCACAACCACTATAACAATTATAACGACTCCAGATACCACATCTCGGATACCACTTTACTGTCCTCGGAACTCACTACTGTACTGCGGTACTGCATTACTGAATCACAGGATACCAACACTGATCAATCGAATACACTCACACCCCTAACTCCTGAAGATTTATACTGACACAGAAACCGTGGGAAGTAGTTACATAACTCACCATGACTCCTCATAAGCAACAGAATATGTGGGGGTGCACGCAATAATTTGAATAATATCTTTGATTTCGTAAAACATGCGTACGGAAAATGAAGACACACATGGCTTGAATTTCATTATCCATACTTCTCATAATATTATAGATAGGAAAACATAAGAAAAATCCCATAAATCATCATAAAATCATCAATATTCATCATAAATTCTCATGACTCTTCATAGACAACCAAACTCATCAACTCCAGACTCGGAGCGACTCGATAGTTCAAGAAACATACTCTTATGGACAAGGGAGTTTCCTATAACCGATAACCCCACGTGAGCCACGTGGAATACCAACGTTTTATCTCCTAGGGAGAGAACTCCCATTGGCGGGAGTGTTGTACTCTTGCCAGGGAGTACAACCTTAAAGCTTTCATAATCACAATTCGGCTCTTTGGCCAACAATATCATCATCAACAACCCTACGGTGGCACATAAGTTTGGGGAAATACCAAATTTCTCTCTCGGTGCTAAGTAATACTCCCCGACTAGCTCAGAACGCGTTAGGAAATCCACCACAACATCACAAGGGTCTATCATAAAGACCAAATCAAATCTCTTTCTCCTTTATCAAATCATATCAATTTGTGGATTCCTAACTCAACACATTTTAGCTCAAAATATTTTAATTTTCCTCAACATCAACATGGTATCAATAACAAAAGCATTTCGTCTCTGCGAGCTTAAAATCAATATAAATCATCCCGACTCTGCGGATGCAAATCAATATTCTCAAATGATCATTCTTTCATTTCAATATTCAAATCATGACAATAGCTTTTGAAAAGCATTTAAGATCTTCAAATCATAGTAAGATTTTGTATGTCGTAATGTAACTCAAACCATGGCTCTTATATCAAGAATCCTCAAAAAAAATAATTTCATAGAAGTGGTATGCAAATTATGGCATAAAATCTCAATTCAAGAAAACAAGATAATAAGGTTATTATGTATACCAATATTGGACGATTCATAGTTCCATAAATCATATCTTGAAAACACTTGAAATATCAACTCATGGTAGAAAAATGAAATTCACCATATCAAATCATAACTTGGGAATAATAAAGTAATCATGTACATCAAAGCTTAAACAATTTATATTTTCATAACCTCATAATTCATCATTAAAACATCTTGGGTATTTACCCACTTTACAAAATCATGAAATTCCAATGTTAAAATCAATTCTTTGGGCACAAGAATGAAAAGTTATTCTTGTTCAAAACCCCACATACTAAGTTCTCACGGAATTTATTTTAAATTCTCAAATCATCAGAAATTCATCGATCGTAGCACGACTAAGATTATGGCGGAACTGACACAGCTCTAGACCAGCAGACTATTTTGGGCATACGTACCCCCAGAAATCAATAACATAAGTAAAACGTAGTATACAACAATGCCATACTCACATGCCCACAGGCCATCATGCAGCATGCATTCATTAACACCTCACACCAATCATTTGAAGATCATATTCATATACAAGTATTGGGATCTCATGCCATTACATCGTAGATCATTCAACAAGGATGCATATGGTTAAGGAAGAATACAATATAACATAGATCATCCAATCAAGATACACACAAATAACATACATTCAACACATCATGGTTTACTTCTCAAGGTTTTTTCCTTTAAGATCTTGATATATCTAATTCGACCCATAATTAGACATTTCACACTAAGTGTGGCCTAATGGACTTATCATTACCCTTAAGCATCATAGTAAATACGTAGCATGCAAGTATGGTATGAACTCATCACTTCGTTCACAAGTGGTCATACGATCCACTCTTCTTCAACTAGGCCTTTCTACAATTACCTTGCATGCACCATTTAGGACATAGGTCAATATGAACAATTACATGTGCTATAACACCATCATTCATCTTAATTCCACCAACTAAATCCCTCGTCCGCACTTACAACCATATCATAAGCCTTCCACACAACATCCCCAATTTTAGACAATAACATGGAGTTCATGTTGAACGTATACATAGAAAGTAGTCTAGTCATTTAGAACTTATTATATCCTAAGAACGTAAATTTATAGCCTCTTAGACAATTCCACAAACACCTTACATGCACTTTTAGGCATTGGTGAATTCATCAAGTTGTCATGTTTTCCGCCACCCCATATATCTCATCCAACACAGATAATCATCGCATGCATGTATCAACCAACATACACCATCACCACACACATATATATATCAACCAACATGCATAATCATCATATATATATATATCAAGTAACATACATAATCCCCATAGATATCTCAACCATCAAATATCAATCAACATATATATATATACATCATCAAAGTCTAGAAAATATATATATATATATATATATATATGTATATACATAACTCGAACTTTCAAAAAGGGATTCGTGGACTCTATGGATGAAAGGAGTACATACATAAACATTTGCATACCTTAGACTCCGTAGCCGGAAGAGATTGACGGAAGGAATTCTTGAATCAAAGCCTCTAATTAATTTCCCCCAATTCAAGACCCTAACCCTAACTTGATATATATATATATATATATATATATATATATATATACATATAAGAGAAATGAGAGGAAAATAATACAAGTTCTCAGCTGAATGGGGTATTTATAGAGGTTTAAAAGAGTGATGAAAGACCAAAATGCCCCTAAGAAACAAATAAAACCCAAATCTGTCCATGGGGGACTGTTTTGATAGGCTGAAGTAGATCGACCATAACGTTTTACTCCAACATCCAAATTGAATGAAACCAATTTCATTAGAAAGAAGACTCTCAGAGATTTCCATTGATATATAGTAGCTCACCGATATCATTATGTACAAGGAGTTATGGTCGTTTGAAGTTGATCCAAAAATTCTCTTTTGTTAGGCTGAACTAGATTGACCATAACTTTTTGATCCGATAGACAAATTGGATGAAACCAAGTTCATTGGAAAAAGGACTCACAGATATTTCCGTTGATATATAGTAGATCACCCAGATCATTATGTACAAGGAGTTATGATCGTTTAAAGTTGGAGCAAAAATACGCCTGGCCTCAGTACTTTTTCCTGCGCGTTTTACTGCTCATCACTATTCATTGTTCGATCGTAATGTGCGTAACTCATCGCTCGGGTGTCCGTTTTAGATGATCCACATATCATTGGAAAGCTTATTCGATGCTCTTCGCAACGGTGGGTCTAAATCTAGGAAATTCTACACGAAAAATTATAAATCGTTCTAAAATATAGGACCCAATATGTTACGCACAAAATTTCGACAAAAAATTTTCTGGGGTATTACATCATCTCCCCCTTGGAAACATTTGTCCTTGAATATGAAGGCCAGATCAAGAACACTAATTGACTGGGTTTATTCAAGACAGCAACACATCTCAAAACATAACCACACGACTGAAGCAACGAATACTCTGCGTACTTTCACTAGTCATGCACATCTATCACATAAAACATTCAACAACCCACTTATGGGTAAATTTTCACAACACACATGCATCTCAGATGCACAGAATCATAACCCAACCAATCTCTTTAATACATATTCAAACATGCCCACAATTCGAGTTCCTTTCTATTGAACGTGCATATTAAATACGAATATACCTAATATACCAAATTCTCGAAAGCATAACTAGAAATGCAACGAATGATGAGGTTAACATCATAGAAAGAGCATGGACATGCAATTATTATAAC
Source organism: Capsicum pubescens (assembly GCA_030864215.1). Classification (NCBI taxonomy): domain Eukaryota; kingdom Viridiplantae; phylum Streptophyta; class Magnoliopsida; order Solanales; family Solanaceae; genus Capsicum; species Capsicum pubescens. The sequence goes on along the minus strand of CM061546.1, from coordinate 125,389,634 downwards.
ATTATGGGGTATCTCCCCCTTGGGGCCCAAGGTCCCTCTAGAAATATTTCACTGAAATAAGAATGGGTCGGGAACTGTCTCCCTTTACTGCTTTTCCATACCTACTGGCACCACTACCAGATTCTGAGGGCCTGACTTGTCACTTTTCTATCATCTTCCTCTCAGCTTTAAGTCATCGTCAGACACTTTTGAACACGTGGCTAAACCCCAAAATGAACTACAACCAATGTACTCTAGAGTCTGAGGCACAACGGTGCACAAAATGATAACTTAATTCATCCAGAAAGACTACACCTGAAAACATAAATTCAATACCAATGCTACTTCTTGGAATACAATTCTTATCTTTCCTTAGTCTCTACAATCATCATCATATACATACACTATTTTCAATACCTACTTGTCTCACTAAACACATTATCTGCTTCGATTTCTTCATAGGCTACTAATACCACATTCACATCTTAATACTTAGTTTGGAGTCCACAAACTTACATTCTTCAAAGATTCAAGCTTAGCTTCTAAAACATAACATGAATATCCACAAATCTTTAATAAACATACTATTCTCATTCTAGCCTTCAAATATCACATCTCTTAAACTTATACTTCTCCACACCATGAGAATCGCAGCTATATCTCTATCAATCAACACATATAATTCCCAACTTCCACACTTAGATTCTTACATATATAATTTCAAGCCTATTCATTCACCATATAAATAGGTAACCCCATAAGGCATACTCTGCTCACTTTAGAGAACACTGTCCCGAAACTATCTGCGGGGACTGTCAGAGAAAGTTCTATCTAAAAGACTTTGGCTTCACTACTTCTATTACCTTAAGAGTAAGGTAAATCTGACATAAGTAAATCATTACAAGAGTCTACATAACTCTCTTGGAAAATCTTGCTATAGCACGATCTGGATCATGAAAGAACGGAAACTCTTCTAAATATCCCATAGCCTCCCGTACATGAATGTGGCGTGCAACACATTCTTGTATAAGACTCTACTAGATGTGGCTTTTCAGACTCCCTAGGACACTGTTGAACCTTAAGCTTTGATACCAAGTTTGTAACGCCCCAATTCCCGAGAACCAGAATGCCACACGGTGCTTATGATCCCAAAGGACCACAAGCTAACCTTTTTTCTGATATCTCTACCTGTTCACTGCATAATATAATAAAATACATGGGAAAACTGGCTAACACTTGCCGTAAGGTTCAAATATCTAGAAATATACAATACCTTAAACCACGCACTAATACATCTGTCTGAAAAGCCTCTTCACTGCCAGAACTGTGGAGTTGAAGGGACAATTCCCTAACTAACACCGTCTACTAAAATCAAATACTGTAATAACAATATCCTCGGATGATGAGGACTCACTGCTACACCCACTGCTGCTATACAAGTGACTTCTAAGATGCTCCAAGTTTCACTCATCTGAACCTATGGTGCCTCAAAATAAAAGAACACCATAGCGTGAATGTGTCAGTACAAAGATGCACTGAGTACGCAAGCAGGGAAGGCTAAATGCAAGGGCTTATGCATGAATATTTAATCAACAGAATAATCATGAGAATAATGAACGAGTACACATATATGAATGCACAGTTCACAACCACAATAACAATTATAACAACTCCAGATACCACAGCTCGGATACCACTTTACTGTCCTCGGAACTCACTATTGTACTGCGGTACTACATTACTGAATCACAGGATACCAACACTGATCAATCGAATACACTAGCACCCCTGACTCCTGAAGATTTATACTGACACAGAAACCGTGGGAAGTAGTTACATAACTCACCATGACTCCTCATAAGCAACTGAATATGTTGGGGTGCACGCAATAATTTGAATAATATCTTTGATTTCGTAAAACATGCGTACAGAAAATGAAGACTCACATGGCTTGAATTTCATTATCCATACTTCTCATAATATTATAGATAGGAAAGCATAAGTAAAATCTCATAAATCATCCTAAAATCATCAATATTCATCATAAATTCTCATGACTCATCATAGACAACCAAACTCATCAACTCAAGACTCGGAGCAACTCGATAGTTCAAGAAACATACTCTTATGGACAGGGGAGTTTCCTATAACCGACAACCTCACTGAGCCGCGTGGAATACCAATGTTTTCCCTCCTAGGGAGACCACTCCCATTGGAGGGAGTGTTGTACTCTTGCCAGGTAGTACAACCTTAAAGCTTTCATAATCACAATTCGGCTCTTTGGCCAACAATATCATCATCAACAACCCTACGGTGGCACATAAGTTTGGGGAAATACCAAATTTCTCTCTCGGTGCTAAGTAATACTCCCCGACTAGCTCAGAACGCGTTAGGAAATCCACCACAACATCACAAGGGTCTATCATAAAGACCAAATCAAATCTCTTTCTCCTTTATCAAATCATATCAATTTGTGGATTCCTAACTCAACACATTTTAGCTCAAAATATTTTAATTTTCCTCAACATCAACATGGTATCAATAACAAAAGCATTTCGTCTCTGCGAGCTTAAAATCAATATAAATCATCCCGACTCTGCGGATGCAAATCAATATTCTCAAATGATTATTCTTTCATTTCAATATTCAAATCATGACAATAGCTTTTGAAAAGTATTTAAGATCTTCAAATCATAGTAAGATTTTGTATGTCGTAATGTAACTCAAATCATGGATCTTATATCAAGAATCCTCAAAAAAAAAAATTCATAGAAGTGGTATGCAATTTATGGCATAAAATCTCAATTCAAGAAAACAAGATAATAAGGTTATTATGTATACCAATATTGGACGATTCAAAGTTCCATAAATCATATCTTGAAAATACTTGAAATATCAACTCATGGTAGAAATATGAAATTCACCATATCAAATCATAACTTGGGAATAATAAAGTAATCATATACATCAAAGCTTAAACAATTTATATTTTCATAACCTCATAATTCATCATTAAAACATCTTGGGTATTTACCCACTTTACAAAATCATGAAATTCCAATGATAAAATCAATTCTTTGGGAACAAGAATGAAAAGATATTCCTGTTCAAAACCCCACATACTAAGTTCTCATAGAATTTATTTTAAGTTCTCAAATCATCGAAAATTCATTGATCATAGTACGACTAAGATTATCGCGGAACTGACTCAGCTCTAGACCAGCAGACTATGTTGGGCATACGTACCCCCTGAAATCAATAACATAAGTAATACATAGTATACAACAACACCATACTCACATGCCCACAGTCCATCATGCACCATGCATCCAGGAACACCTCACAACTATCATTTGAAGATCATATTCATATACAAGTATTGGGATCTCATGCCATTACATTGTAGATCATTCAACAAGGATGCATATGGTTAAGGAAGAATACAACATAACATAGTTCATCCAATCGGGATACACACAAATAACATACATTCAACACATCATGGTTTACTTCTCAAGGTTCTTTCCTTTAAGATCTTGATATATGCAATTCGATCCATAATTAGACATTTCACACTTAGCGTGGCCTAATGGCCTTATCATTTCCCTTAAGCATCATAGTAAATACGTAGCATGCAAGTATGGTATGAACTCATCACTTCGATCACAAGGGGTCATACGATCCACTCTTCTTCAACTAGGCATTTCTACAATTACCTTGCATGCATCATTTAGGGCATAGGTCAGTATGAACAATTACATGTGCTTAAACACCATCATTCAGCTTAATTCCACCAACTAAATCCCTCATCCGCACTTACAACCATACCATAAGCCTTCCACACAGCATCCCCAATTTTAGACAATAACATGGAGTTCATGTTGAACGTATACATAGAAAGTAGTCTAGTCATTTAGAACCTATTATATCCTAAGAACGTAAATTTATAGCCTCTTAGACAATTCGACAAACACCTTACATGCACTTTTAGGCATTGGTGAATTCGTCAAGTTCTCATGTTTTTCGCCATGCCATATATCTCATCCAACACACATAATCATCGCATGCATGTATCAACCAATATACACCATCACCACACACATATATATATCAACCAACATGCATAATCATCATATATATATATCAAGTAACATACATAATCCCCATATATATCTCAACCATCAAATATCAATCAACATATATATATATACATCATCAAAGTCTAGAAAATATATGTATATATATATACATAACTTGAACTTTCAAAGAGGGATTCGTGGACTCTATGGACGAAAGGAGTCCATAGATAAACACTTGCATACCTTAGACTCCGTAGCCGGAAGAGATTGACGGAAGGAATTCTTGAATCAAAGACTCCAATTAATTTCCCCCAATTCAAAACCCTAACCCTAACTTGATATATATATACATATAAGAGAAATGAGATGAAAATAATACAAGTTCTCAGCTGAATGGGGTATTTATAGAGGTTTAAAAGAGTGGTGAAAGACCAAAATGCCCCTAAGAAACAAATAAAACCCGAATCTGTCCATGGGGGACTGTTTTGATAGGCTGAAGTAGATCGACCATAACGTTTTACTCCAATATCCAAATTGAATGAAACTAATTTCATTAGAAAGAGTACTCTCATAGATTTCTTTTTATATATAGTAGCTCACCCAGATTATTATGTACAAGGAGTTATGGTCGTTTGAAGTTGACCAGAAAATTCGCTTTTGATAGGCTGAACTAGATTGACCATAACATTTTTCTCCGATAGAAAAATTGGATGAAACCAAGTTCATTGGAAAGAGGACTCGTAGATCTTTCCATTTATATATAGTAGATCACACAGATAATTATGTACAAGTAGTTATGATCATTTAAAGTTGGAGCAGAAATATGCCTGGCCTCAGTACTTTTTCCTGCACGTTTTACTGTTCATCACTATTCACCGTTCGATCGGAATGTTCGTAACTTGCTCGGGTGTCCATTTTGGATGATCCACATATCGTTGGAAATCTTATTCGATGCTATTTGAAATGGTGGGTCTAACTCTAGGAAATTCCACACAAAAGATTATAAATCGTTCTAAAAGATAGGACCCAATACGTTTACGCACAAAATTTTGATGAAAAATTTTCCAGGGTATTACACTAAGGGTGCTCTAGAGCCTGTGCATCTGAACTTATGATATAAGATATCATAGCGCAAAGAAAATCTTGCGTCAGTACTTTGAATGTACTGGTATCCACAGTGAGGTAGGCCGAAATGCATGGGTCCATATGCATGCACAATTATAACTAAATAACTTGAGTATGACTGAGTAAGAGTACATACATGAATACATAGACTGAAATTGAGATGGTGTTAATACTGAGTACTAAATCTAAATACTGATAATCGATATCTGGGTTTATGATACTATATTATTGATTATCTGAATGACTGTATCTGACAATTCTAAATACTATGGAACCATACTGAGTTCCATACTGAGTTGAGTGACTATGTTTAATAGTCCTGAATCTGTAGAACTAAACTGAGTTCTATTCTGAGACTAAGACTGGAACTGAGACTGTGGGAGGTAATCACCTAACCACATGCCACTCTCTAAATGGATTGGGGTCCAACCTGTAACCCCTATTGGTAGAGTGTCAATACTGTGCCATGGGTAAGGATAAGTTGTGAGTTAACCATCTCTGATAGGAATCACTTCTGTCAACCTTCACTGGCAAGATAACTTGAATGAGATTTATCAACCATCAATAAATCTGGTAGAAAGATATCTCAACCTACGCTGGCTACGTAGTTCTGTAATGCATGGATTTCTACTAAGAGTCAAACCCTCTGCTGGAAAGAATGCCCCCATCCCTGGGTTAACTCAGTGTTGAATCATACTCCTAACTGAATAGATACTTAACTAATTTCTAGTCTGTACTAGGCTGGACTGAGTTGTTACTAATATTTCTATTTAACTAAACCAAACTGAGTACACTAAGTTTCGTGGACTATCAAAAACTACTGAATTTTGTTAACTGACTGAGTTTATTGAGGTCTGGACTGAGTACTGAACTAGACTAGAAGAATACTGAGTTTTTCCTGAGTTTTATAACTGACTAAGAGTGCTACTGATAGTGACATAACTATTACTGTACTATGACTGACCATGGCTCTATGTAATCAGCTAAATTATCGGTTACAAGTACCCCCAGGACTCGATAGCACAAAATAAGAGATATGGCTTAAACTTGAAACATATAAACTAAGCATTTGATCATTCTTCATACATTGGGGCATTTTAACAAACACTTGTGTGTCATGAACTTAAACACATACTAACATGATATAACTTCACTATTCAACTCACAGGCTAAATTCATCAATCACTTGAAAGGCATAAATTATGCACATAGCACTAATCAACATGTGAGAACACAATTTCAACATTAAATTTACCATTTGAAGGCTTTAGCATGATTTCACATGGTAACACATAAATCAATTAACCCCACATGAAATTCATCATGAAACATGGATTTGAAACCCAATCAATTATTTTTAAACATAGATACTATCAAACCTAACATGGAATTCATATACTTGGAGTCTAAAATAGTTTCTTGGACTCCAAGGGTGGAAGGGACCCTTGGATGAACACTTCACATACCATAGTTAAGGAATATCTAAAAATTGATGGTGGAATCTTGAGTTCTTGATTTGAAATTGAATCTTCTAGGGTTTTGTTCTTTAGCAATTTTGAGAAAAGATGAGTTTAATTGCTCTGTAAGGTGATAAATTTCGTATTTTAATGGCTGAAGGTTGAGGAAAAAAGACCCAAATACCCTCAAGGACGTGGTCTTTTAATGACTGAAAAATTGTACCATCGACGTACAGACCGACATATCGTATCGTTGGCATCGATGCAATAGACAATGCATTGCATCGAGTCCACATTGATTCACTAGAAATTGATGTTGGGAGCTGGGGAAAATATTTATCTATATGATAGTCGATGCGGTACACTAAGATCGCGTTGATCCACTACTTTAGGATTTTAAAAGAGCTTCAAACAAAGTTAAAAAAAATCTAAAAAATTTCCGAGAATAGCTACGGACATTCCTGATCATGAATCAACCTAAATATCCACCTATAATGGATGTAAAGGCCATGAAATAATATCAACAACTTTTGAAGGCTAGAATGACACTAAGTCTGAATACTTAGCTAGAATATTCTAAGTTTGGGACCCCTTAACAAGGTTAGAGGACTGAATTAAGCTAAGGATTTTTATGGGGTCTTACAGTTACAAGATGAATATAGTCCTTTAATAATCCTACCCTGACTATCCAAAAACTTAGGAAGATAGTATATGGGCATGCCTGTGGTATTCTGTATACATCGGTGATACTTCTTTGTGAGTGAGAGAGTCTTTTTCTATATCCCTTCATAATTTGATTAATCTTAACAGAGTGAATAGGATTTATTTGATTGTGTTCGCACATGGGTTATAATGATAGGTTGCTAGATTGCTCAGTTAATGTGATTTATACATGTAATACCCCGTACTTTTCCTAACTTGAAAAGTTTCCCCAAGAATGTTAGAAGCTTTCTTTGAAAGATGAATATACTTTTGTACACGTGGTATTTTCAAGATTTTCATATGTTGTCATATGGGAAATTCCATAAGCTTTCCATCAATACTGAATTTGCCCAAATCCGACACTCGGGCGAACAGTTAGAGCCTTTTTAGTGAGACAATGTATCACCTGAGCGATCAGTGCGTTGCGGAGCTAGCTTAAATGGAAACTGTTAATTTCCAGTGTTTCTCCGCGATAGTGGCATGTCGCACCAAACTTCCAGGTCTCAAATAAGGTGGAAATGTGATAGCTCCACGTCACGCCACCATGCAGATTCCCAAATATCCTGTTCCAGTGACTTGGCGTGATAAAATCGGGAAATTTTTACTAGAATTAAAATACATGTCCTAGGGTTACAAGTGTCAATTTTCCTACCCTATATAAGCTCAAAACACACAGATTTGAGCCTCCATTACACCAAAAATACTCTATTCTCTCAAAATCCTCTCTAGAACACATTAGGGTTTTTCATAGAAGATTCAAGTTCAAGAATTTCCTCCGTCAATCTTTGTGTATTTACGAACCAAGGTATGCGTAGTGTTCATTCATGGACTCTTTCCATCCATGAAGCCCAAGAATCTCTTTTCCAACTTTAAGTTTATGGATTTCTTTATGAGTTTCATGTTGGGTTTGTTTTGTTCATGTTGAGAATGATTAATTGAATTCTAATCCATGTTGGGTGATCAATTTTATGTGGAATTGATTAGTATAGATGTATATTCATGTGAACTTACGATTAAACCCTATAATGATGAAATTAGAATTGAACCATGATGTCTAATTGTTGTACAATGTTGTTTAAATATACAATGCGTACCATGTGCTTAATTGAATGCCTATATGAAGGAAACGTTCCCAACTAGCATAATATTGTGAAATCCCCATTTATGTACAATTTTATACATATCACGAGTTTGATGAAGTGCTTTAATATATGAATTATGAATTGTGTTTTTGGTCATGTGTTCGAGTAAGTCATGTTATGTCAGTTTCTTTCCATCGAGTCTTGGGGGTACTTATACCCGACAACTTAGTTGTGTGCCTAGATCTATGTCATGTTTTCACGATACTCTCAAACAGTCACGATCCATAGAACTCAGTCAGTCATGTGGCTTAGGAAATCTCAGAAATCTCAGTAATCTCAATAGTTCAGTAACCTCCGTGATCTTAGTATTCCCAGTAAGTCTCAGTAACTTCAGTACTCTCAATCAGTCCTCAGATCTTAGTAGCATTCCTTCGGTCAATGGAACTCAGTAAATTCAGTTTTAGCTTTGCTAAAAAATACCATCAGTTAATCAGTTCAATTCAGTTAAATCAGTTCAGTTTAGTTAATCAGTTCACTATCTATTCAATTGGGAGTAGGATTCAGCACCGAGTGAACCAAAGGATGGGGACTCACCTGTTATTCAATGGAGGGTGTGATCCTTAGAAACAATCCTTGTGTTCCAGAACTACATAGCCAGCGTAGGTTGAGATGCACCCTACGCGTTTAGGGATATATATATACATCTCATTTAGGTTACCTACTAGGAGGGGTTGACGGAAGAGCTCCATATCAGCGAGGGTATACTCACAACAAGTCTTTACCCATGGCATGGTATTGACACCCTTCCAGATGGGGTTACAGTTTGGACCCCACCAGTTAAGTTTCGGGGAATGTCAGTTAGATGATTACCTCCCACAGTCTCAGTCTTAGTCTCAGTAAAAGAACTCAGATAGTTATTTAGATTTCAGGACTATCAGATACAGTCAAATTTAGATACAGTATGGAACTCAGCTAGTTCCATCAGATTCAAGACTGTCAGATACAGTCACTTATGTTATCAGTTATATCAATTCTCATAACTCATGTTATTAGTATTCAGCTTTAGGACAATCAGATACAGTCAACCAGACCAGTTCTTCATAATCAAAACTGTCAGAAATAGTTATTCATGCATCAGTAACATAGTATCAGACCCTCAGTATTTAGTAATATAGTATCAGTCTTTCTCTCTTATCAGCGACTCAGGGGTCAATATCAGTAGACTCAGTATCCAGTCCTATCACGATCTCAGTTACAGTTACGTAGTTATGCATGTATTCTCACATTCATGTTAGTCAGTCAGTTAGTATTTTTCATGCATATGAACCATTTGCATTCAGCCTAGCTCACTTGCATACCAGTCCATTCAAAGTACTGATGTATTTTTACTATGGTGTCTTATACCATAGGTTTAGAAGTACGAGGTCCAGAGAATCAATAGCATCCCAGTTCAGCAGTTAGAGTTAGTTGTGAGTCCTCATCCTTTGAGGACATGATTATTACATTACTATTTTAGCTTTTAGTTTAATTTAGTTATCGAAATTAATTGGAGACCTGTCCCATCAACTCCTTATTCAGACAGTTTAGAGGCTTTCAGACTATAGCATGCCAGATAGTTACTTCAAATTTGTTTTGGTATTTGTTGTACCATTTCCAGACATTATTTTATCAGATTTTTATTCAGTTTTGAACCTTATGGGCTTACAGCTTTTACGTATTTTGCATAATTTCAGTATATTATTCAGTGCTTAGTTACAAATATCAGTCATGGGTTAGCTTATGTTCCTTCGGGGTCATAGGCACCGTGTAGCATTTTGGGTACCAGATTTGGGGAATTACAATATATGCTTAGTTGTTTATTGCTAATGTAATGCCATCATCGAATTTCCTTATGTTTCTCTGTGTGCCAAATCAATATACACAGTCGGATTCTTGAAAAGTTATAACTAGAAAGGGGAACAAAATTGTTGAAAATTGATTTGAAAGTCATTGCCATAGGTATCTTAGGATCTTTCTGTTTAAGCATCATTGTGTTGTGTTATAGTTTGTGATTTATGTTTGCCTGAGGACACACAAACTTTCTAAGTTGGGGGTGTTGATGTGTCATGGAAACACGATACTTTTGATGCTTAAAACTAAGAATTTATGCTTGCACTTAGGTTATTTTAGTGAATATAAGGTGGTTTTGTGTTTGTGGTAGGTAAAACATGTTAATAATAACTTAGAATGAAATTGGAAGAAAAATGCCTAAGAAAAAGTCTGCAGATGGTACGAGTCTCTTCACGAGTCATCAAAAGATCATACGACTCGTAGGTTGACTCTTAAACAAAATAGAAACAAAGGACAAGCTAAAAAGTTAAGTACAGCGAAGCTATGACTCAGTAATATGAGTCGTAATATGAGAATACGGGTCATGAAAAGTTGTCATAAAGAGAATAGAACCTTAAGTTCCCATCCAGAATTACATTCTTAGAAGAAAATAAGTCGAAAATCTAAGTACGACTCTTATGGACAAACCTTAAGCAGACCCATGTTCATAGCAATGAAAGAAGAAGTCCCAGGTGGATACGGGTAAAGGCCGCAAGTCGTATGGTCAAGGTAAGACTCATGAGAATGAGTCATAAGAAGAGCAGAAAGTGAATCCCCTGGAAGATTAGACACTGGAATTGGTACGAGAGGCACAGTACGACTCGTAAGAAGACCTTATGAGTGGATGAGTGAGTCGTACCATGTGCCGACATTGATTTTCTTATTCTATTTTTATTAGGATTTTTAGGTTATTTTGAGATACTATAAATACCCTAGGGTTTATCTTTTATTAGGTTACATTCTTTGACGTTCCTTAACATTAGTTTACATTCTATTCATTGTTCTTGAGAATTTTGGGTTATTATTTCATTGAAGACTTTTGATTTTATTCTTCTTATTCTTGTGTAATTAATTGCATGAATTCTTAATTGATTATCAGGGGTTCTTCCATAAACATAAACAACTAATTTTCCTGACTAGGGTTGTGGTAACCCTGACGGATTAGCTATGTATAGGAAGTAGAAAATTCATCTATTCTAAGGTTTATGCATTACCTTAATATTCTTATTAATAACTTACCTCAGATCTACTGCAGAAACTTGGGGATATCCTGTATCTGCAAATGTCTTCACAAGGGAGTTTGAGAATAGGAAAAAAGGATTAAGAAAGTAATTTGAGATTCACGTCCATCATATTATACCATTATCTCATCTAATTAACTTGAGAACAAAATGGTAAAAGTTGAACTGAAGTCATAGACAAGAAGAAATAAGGGGATTCCCTGAGACTCATAAGGAAAAGGATGAGATTTATCAGCACGTTCATAAGATGGTTGATAATACATATCTTGTTGACCTTACTTGTAGAGTAGCAAAAAAGGTGGGTTGAACATGAGAAGTTTACAGAGTTGAGAAGTTAGGGGGAATACGGTCCTAGTGTTCGTCTTTTATTGTTTACAACTCCAAGCATTCGAGATTTGGTTACTAGTTAATGATAATTCCAAAGTCCCCAATTTACTTTTTGTACTACTCGTGATTTACATCAAGGTTAAGCTACTGTTTAATGTTTTCCCTATGGGATCGACCCGAACCTAGTTGGGTTAGTATATTTGGCATCGACCGTAGCATACTTCTTTGGACGTTAGTTTTGGGCGACATCAAGTATAGGTTTATAGCTAGTTGTATCTTGATTTGACCTAATTGGGGAATTTAGAATAGAAGTATCATTTATGATATAACCTAAAATACCTGCTATAGTTGTAGGGTTATGATAAGATTGACCTTATACTTTCAAGACCTTATATTTTCATTATTCGTTCCTAATAAAAGATTTATTTTAATAATTAGTGATTTAGGCGATATTATTTGGTTAGATCCTCCCGACATCTTGATGCCCTTATTTACCATAGATTTTTTAGTTTGATATTGATATCTATTTTCTTTGTATACTGTTGGTCCTGAGTCCTTTGTTACGATACTAGTTGGACACTAGGTTAGTTATATATGCCTTAAAAAAGTTATGGCTTAGTTTTAAACTCTTTGGCGCTTGCATTTCTATATTTGGATACCAGTGATGGCATGCATGCATTTACACGAATTCATGCTTATTTACTGGTACGCTTCCAACTAAAATCTTGGTTTTACTATCATTTCCAAAAAAAGGGGATTTACTCTCACGTTTCACTTTTAAAACTAATTTTTAAATAGGAGTCGTACCACCCTTGTAATTGGTTTATGACTTTTTTAAAAACAAACCTACTATTTGGAAACTCAGACCAAGACTGGGTCCATACCTGATTCACTCATTTATAACTATTTACTTATCTCAATCTAGTGGAATTTTGACATTTTATACAATATTTTACTATTCTAGTCCAATTCAATCTCAGACATAAAATTCTATGGATATCTACTTATTTAGTCTCGAATCACTTTTGAGCACTTGTTATATTCTGGTATCTCTCTGGTACTGAAGAAAGAATATTGGTGGTGGTTGACTATTAGAAGTCATGATTCATGACCAGGTAGTATATATGGATATCCTGAGTCCCTTATAGGTCCCACTAGATAGAAACCACATGCCAGAATTAGAGATATTTCATTGATCCTACTTTGCATACTGGTGAGCTAGATGAGATGTATATACTTATCACTTTATGATGCTCGATTGGTTTGGTAGTATTTAGCTTATTTTTATTCATTCATTCCCATTAATTGCCTATCACCAGTATAATTTTTTGGCGCTTGTATCTATTGGTCTTATATGGGGCTAAATAGGCATAGGTTATGCTTGTTGTTTACTGAGTGATTATTTGTATCTTCTAGGAGTATGAGGGCCCAATTAGGTTATTATTTGTTTGAGCTAGTTGATTATACTATTGTTTGGATATTATTACATAATTCGTGGTAGATTGGTTATGGATTGGTACCCAAGCCTATAGGTACGCTTGATATGTCATGGACTTGTGACACTTGATGCTTAAAACTATGAATATTTGCAAATACAAAGGTATTTTATGTGGATATGATGTGTTCTTGGGGTATTTGAAGGTCAAAAATATGAGGAGAAGGAAAGTAGAGAGTTTTGGCATTTAAGGCATCCGACGGTCCACTCCACGATCATCGTGCCAAGCTGTCATGGGTTGAGTAAAAGGATTGACTCTCAAGTGTCATATATACGGAAGCATTATACGATCACACATTGATGCTACTATCATACAACTTTATCATGGGAAGAGAGTCTGAAAACAAGTGTTACAAAAGCTAAGTGTGAAGGAGAAACGATGAAGACTTCCCATGACTATATCTAGATGTTAGGATTGTGCTAAGGCATCATAGTAAGAAATTCTAGTTTTTGAGGTTTGTAGGTGTTTAATGTTAAGAGGGTCAGAAAAGAGGAAAGCATATCCACACCAAAAATCCACAATCTCATACTGAAGGTTGAAGAATGAAAAAGCTAAGAGACAACCTAACAACACCAAGGATGATCGTGGGATGTTACCATGATTGTGCCTTCCCTCATCCGAGACACCAGCTTAGAAAATCCCTATGTGTTTAGGATAGGTTTTTATTTTGTCTATGAATACTCCTATTGGGTTATTTGTACCAGTTTTTGCTTTATTACATTATTCTAAGGTTTCAAGGCTTATTATTGTTCTTAAATTCACAAACATCGATTTTTAGGGTTTTAATTCAAAGTTGGATTTTAGAGCTTTTCATCTTATCCTTATAAGTTCATAATTATGATTTCTTCCATGAATCTTCTTGTGTTCTTACAATTATGAATATCTAATCTCCATAACTAGGGTTGTGGGAACCAGGACATATTAACAAAGTAGTGTTTGTTGTACGAGATGATTCTCAAAGGATGTTTGGACATGTATTATTATTCTCTTTGATTTGATTATTTTTTAATGGCCTCAAAGTTAGAACTCATATTATCTCTACTCTGGACTTTATATGGAGTAACAGATGGGTAAAGAGAATCAACAACAAAACTTGGAGCTTCAACCTCTAGTTAATTAAACTTGAGTCGGTAAACGAAATACACTAATATGGGATCAATGATAGGGGTTGGTAATGCATAACCCATGAGACAAGAAGCTTTCTGATTAGGGATAGTATTCTATTAGGGGTGTAACATAGTCATTTATATGGACATAACTTATAGATTCTGCGTGTCGAGCATCATAAGAGAATACTAAGTACGAAGAACCTATAGAGTTATGAAGTTATTGATGTGAGGTAAAAATATTATATATAGATAGATAGATAGATTTAGTTTTTTTATTTGTCCTTTTTGAGTATTGATTTTATGAATTATGCCTAATATTATACCTATATTCGTAATATTAGATTGGTGTGAAGATGAAGAAATTTGGAACAAAAATAGAATTAAAATTGATAAGTTATATAAGGAAATCAAGCATATAGCTTAATGGATTAAACTTGTTAAAATATTAGATTATGAGAGTTGTTGCAATTGATTTGTAGAATCGGCAAAATGTTAGGTGGCTAGTGAATGGGCAGGTAGAAGCAAGGAATTCACCAAAAGGAGTTGAGGCGGCGGCGTACATTTCATTCAATTTGGACTGGATTTTTATTTTTCAATCCATTTTGGACTCAGTTAATTTATTTTGGGATTTTTGTTACACTTATAAATATTTCACAAAAATATCTTTTTTGTAACTTTATAAATTTTAAATTTCTCATAACCTTATAACTTATAAAAGTTTTTATTAAGAGAAAGTTGGGAGTTGTCAATGCAATCTAAAAATTTGCTCATTCTTTTCTTCTCTAGCTTTATTACTTATTATTTGAGAATTTAAGATTTTTGGTATATTCTACTCAATTAGTAAGTTCATTATGATGATTTTTTGTATGAATTATAGTTGTGATTTTCAAGTCATCTGTAGCTAAATCCCACAATTACGATTATGGGAACCATAATGAATTAATAAAGTTGGATAAGTGTTTGGTAGTTCTAAATAGGTGTGCATGAATGTATTGGTATTTTCTTTGTTATGCTGGTTTTTAATGGGTGTACAACATTAGAACTCACCTAAATTTTAGACTTGCTCAATAGAGAGAGGGGTAGAGATAAGGAAAATAAAATAACAATAGAAATTTAAAGCTATCAATCTTCATCAAATAACGTGAGACATAATAGGGATAGTTAATCTAAGATCAATAACAAGGGTTAAAAAGAGATACATTCATAGACTGAGAGGAGAAGAGTAATATTCATCTAATAAATGTTGAGATATATTTAGGTTAACCTAACTTGTTAGATTTTTCATGTAACGCATTGGAATAAATTGCTAGCACAAACAACCTGTGTAGTTATGAAATTATGAGGAACACAATCCTAATTCATTATTCTCATTGATTTTCTCAACACATACAAAAATCTGTTTTACTTGTTACTCATATTGTAAAAAAATTACTTGTTATTTTAAATCCCCCCTTTTGGAAATAGTTCATTAATAATCTAAGTAATTGTAATGACCTAAGTCCTAATCATATTCCTCGTCGGATTGACCCCAACATTAATGGATTCTATATTTAATTGTGAATGTGTTATATCTCATTGCGATGTGTAATTTGGCAATATCTACTCTTGGGAAACACATTTGTAGTTCCTTTCTCATATTGATTAAAAATCCAAGGAAATCAGCAATTGTTACTATTAAAATGTTGCTTTACAAAACCCCTTCTTTTTACAGGACATTGTTTACAAATTGCTTAGGTAGGCATCTTGATTGATATTGTGACATATTCCCTATTGTATTAACTAAAATCTAATTAGGTTCTATATTTGATCAACTACTGTGTAATATTTTGTTTAGAGGGGTAATTTGGTCATCATCAAATTTTGGCGCCGTTGTTGGGGAATGTAGTTATAGAGTTGAGTAATTGTGTTTGTCAGGATATTGGATTTTGTTTCCTAATTTAACATTTTTGTTGTTTCTAGGGCATACATTGGTGCATGACTAATACTTAGAGTCAATGCAATCACCTAATTTCACTTGATATGAAACTTGAGATAACTCTGAGAGCTTAGAAGGATGGTGACGAAGAAGTTCATAATCAAAGAGTTCATAATAAGTGAGTTGAAGATGAAGAATCATGAATCATCTAGGACATCATATGATCAGGAGACTGCAGATCAAACTACTATTCAATTAATGGTTAGGCAGAATGCTAGGAAGGAACCTTTTAGGCATGCAACTAGGAAAGAAAGGGCTAAATAAGATGAAGTTGAATTCTAGCCGTACTTGATTAACGAGAGAGGCAGAGAAGGTATAAGGGAAAAACATCTACAACAATATATTCCTCATTATAACGATATGGAAGACAATCAAAATGTCTTAGAGTCAGTTGAAATTGGTGTTATCATTCCACTAGAATTTCCTGCAGGAACTAAGTTTGACATCACTAGTGTTATGCTATTGAACTTAAAGGAAAGTGTTCACAATCCTTCCTACTACTGATGCAAACATGCATATGATGAACGTTACAGGGATTTTCAATTTCTATAATATACTTGGAGTGAGTCAAGAGGAGATTAGACTATGATTATTTCATTTATCTTTAATGGGGGAGGCTATATTATGGTTGATAGAGTTGCCACATGGATCACTACTTGGAATAAGTTGAGGACTCAATTCCTAGATGTATTTTTCCCATCTTCCAGAATATTGCAGTTGAAATATGAGATATATAACTTTAGGAAACTATATTTAAAGGTGTTATATGATACCGAGTTGATTTATAAGAAGAATCTACAAAATGTTCCTAACCACAGAATATCAGTTCATAATTTGCTTAAGATATTATATAAAGATTTGAATTCTAACAATAAGGTGATAGCAGGCACTATCATTGGTAGGGCATTCATTAAGTTTCATTAGGATTAGTTTTCTGATATTCTAGATCAAATCATGAAAATCAATAGAGATTGGCACACTCAAGATGCAGATATGCTCATGGTTACTTATGTGATTGGGGCATCTACAAAGTAGAGAAAACTGGATGACTCAATTGTTAAGAGATAGCAAAGCTGAGAAATAATCATAGATTATTCACTAAGCAATTTGTATCTGCAGGAGAAGAAAAATAAATATGGTTGGTTCACAAGGTAAGGCACCAAGACATGATGATTTTAATTATGAGAAGGAGGATAAGTATCTTTACAATTAGGTGGATAGTTTTAAAGCTAAGGTCCAAGGATTTAATTAAGATAATTGAAACTCAAAGAAAGGGAATCAAGGTTCGAACTATTATGGAGATAACAACTACAACAATTCTTGGTGTAGAAATTGGAGTAGGTAATGAGATGGTGATTAGAAAAGAAAGGATAACTACAAAAATAGAAGTGGCCTTTATGTTCCACCTTGGAACTGATATACTGGTTCTGGAAATTCAAGGATGAAAGACATGCTTTCAATAATTGTGAAATGGGTAGAGCAAAAAGAAAACTACCTTAAAGAGATTATGACAGATACTTTAGGAATGAGTCACAATGTTGAATCACATGTTATTGCCATTAAGCATCTTGAGTAACAGCTTGGTTAGATGTCAACTACATTGAACTAACATCAACAAGATACACTTTCAAGAAACACCATCCAAAATCCAAAAATGATGGTCATTACTTAGTTATTAATACTAGGAGTGGTCTGATAACTATTGATCCACCTATGTCCATGGTTTTTGAGAATAAGGTTGAGCCGGTAATTGTCAATGATGAGAAGGAAGTCAAAACTAAAAATCTAGTTGTAGATGAGAATGCATTTGAAAAGCCTCTAGTTGTTGAAAAAGTGGCATGACCCAAATCATGGATTGTGTTGGTCACCTACAAACTCTATGGTAGATAAGAGAACCCTTACCACCCAACTATTTAATCATTGCAGAAGACATTCAGAATAGCCTCAAGTATAAATAATTAAGTAAATCTTTTGTTCAAAATAAAACTTTATAAAAAGTACATTGCAGAATTACTAAACAACTTCCCAGAACCTAATCTAAACCAATACAAGAGCACTAAAAAAATGAATAGATGACCCAAGACACAACATCCATGTATGAGTAGAATGACACGAGATGACCCAAGACACAACATCTATGTGTGAGTAGAAGGACAGGAGCTACTTAAGAATAATCATTATTGTACCTATAGAAACACCAAATGACCTGCAACATGGCTATATTACCAAATAGAGATATAGTAAGTATAATATCAGTACAAGCCACACGTATGGGTAGGTATCATTGATCGACCGGAGTTAGAAATATATAACAACATAGCAACAAGTAAAGATCATGACAAGCATACAAGTGAATATCTGAACATACTTAACTTACCACAACTTTCAAATACCTACCATTCTTTGTTTGTTTAAGCAATATTACATTATCCATAGGGAATGATTGAATAACTATATTCTAGGAATTAATCAATCCCATAATTCTTACACATTATCTTATTACAAAAACTCTATATACTTCTCTCTCTCCTTCTCATAAATATTTTTATTGGACAAACCTCGGTCCTTATTATGCTACCATTAACCATTGGGATTGCAGCTGCCAACACAATAGATAATGTTAACAACCTTATAATAAAAGGCACTACAATATACCTCACGTATATAACTATACACACAGGGGAATAAGATTTATACACAATCCAAAACATACCTTGTATTAACATTCTGCTGCAATGACAATCACAATCATTAATGTAATTGGTCTTTTTGATGGACTAACATCTCATAAAACAATTGGTCCACATAAGAAACCATGATACATCATAAACATAACTAGGTCGACTCAAGGAACCATCAACAACCTATATATATATAAATGTGCATTTAAATGTATATGATGAATGTATGTATGAAACATGCACAACTTCTATTCACATTCTTAACTCATCACTAATAACATCATAACTTACCTATGTGGTACCCAACTATGTATCAAAATCATATCATATTTGTACTGGTGTGGTATCTATTCCTCTATCATAATATATC
The DNA here is from genome assembly GCA_030864215.1 of Capsicum pubescens. Taxonomy (NCBI): domain Eukaryota; kingdom Viridiplantae; phylum Streptophyta; class Magnoliopsida; order Solanales; family Solanaceae; genus Capsicum; species Capsicum pubescens. The sequence goes on along the minus strand of CM061546.1, from coordinate 125,370,142 downwards.
ACATTTGTATTAATGTGGTGCCCGACCCACCATCATCATCTCATCATCATTAATGTAAATACAAGATGCAGTCCATAATGATAAGCAATGCCTGAAGGCAAATTTTAAATGCCTAATCAAAATCAAATACAAGCAATAATAATCAAAATAGAACTTAAAATTAATGACAACCAAGAAAATATAGTCAATAGTTACAAGTTTATCATTCCAAGTACACTAATTATTTGTGATGTCTTTCTAAGAAATTGCAGGTCTCTTTATTAGTTCTTATTTATGGTGCACAATTTCCTGGAATATAGGTAGTGGTTATGATCAGTTTGATAGAAAAAAAGATATACTCGGTATTTTTGTTGGGGATATCTAGGAAAAATCATTGCATATTCCTTCGATTCCTTATAAAAGATATCTAGTTGATTAGACTAGAAGTTAAGGAGGTTGTTTATGCTCATCGTGTTCCTTATATAGACATATCAGGAAAGGGGTCCATTCCCTTAACCCGTACTGATGAGCAGTTGACTCTACGAGAAATTGAACAAAAGGCTACTGAAGTAGCCTATTTCTTATCTATACCAATTGAAGTATTTTGAGAAATTGAGAATCAGAATGTTCATTAAATTAAAGAAAATGTCTATTAAAGAATCTTAAAAAGAGATGGTTCACTGCAAAGAAATACTAAAAGAAAAAAAAAAGTTTTCGGCAGACACAAGCCGTCAGGACTTGACACTTGGAAACGAGGAATCTTACCCCAAGGTCCTTCATTTGGAACTACCTTTTTCATTTCCAGCGTGGAATTCCTCCTTACTTCCCATTTAACCTATGATAAACTCCACTTTTGTTGTTGCCAGGTGGTATGATAAGCCAATTCACCACTTTGTCAATTGAACATTATCAAACTCAATCATCTATCAAAAATATTTCTGAAGACCAATAAATCAAGTATTCATTTAGGAGTTCACATTTCTCCAATATTGATATCAACATTCTAAATCATCCTCCCATTTTCTTCACTAATTTAACTCTCTTTCATATATATTGAAATAGTTAAATTTATTTACTAACTAGTGATAACGCTCAAACTACAGCTCTCGTAAGAGTGTAAGCGGTCGTTGTCGAATATAGAACCCAACTAGGTTGGGTGTCGAATCCCACAGGGAATACTCAGTCACTAAGTATGCAACGATTAGTAGACTTTTGGTGAAAGTTCTGTGAAAAAAGGGGGGATTCGAGCGTGACGTTAAGTAATAAAAATAAAATAGCAAAGTAAAAACGGAATGCTTGGTAGGTTTTAATCAATGAGAATTGTAAATTAGGGATATGTCCACCTTATGAGTTCTACGTATCTATTGGCTATGAGTTATGCGGAATTTAAACATGCATACGCTTATAGAGATTCATATTCTATGGTAAATCCTAGCGTCTTTCGACCATCAAGGATTATATCACTTTAACTCTTTCGAGCTTAAAGCGTATACTAATGGTACAAATTCTCCAAGAGGTTAATCCAGTTACGGCACTAACTTTTAAACAGGGGTTGGTAGCCCTATTTCCTTGTCATTCTCTCTTTTCCAGACATGTAACTTTTCTTTCGAACAAGTTAATGCTATACTGGTGTATTCTATATGTTTGCAACCACAAGAATTCAATTAAGATGAAGAGAGTAATGATATAAGCAGCATACGTATCAAGAATTCACAAACTCATAGCAATAGATAGTGTATCATAAGGCTTCCATAACCCTAACAGAGAAGTTTAGCTACTCATGAGTGCAACAGAAATCACAATAGACATCATCATCATACCAAAACCTAGAACAAGCTTGACTATTTGGATGATTTTTTGCGTCAAAAAGGTTTGATGTTTTTCTTTCTCTATCCGTGCCTCAAGTGAGTCGTGTTTCTCTGTTAGACTTACAGAATATTGTAACGCAAATTAGGAGCGGAGGTTGAATGAAAAAGACTTGAATTAATGAATGAGTGAATAATAAAAAGCTTCGAATTAATGAATAACTGAATACTGAAAAATTCAGCATCATAGGGTTTTTATAACATCCTTGTCCTAGTCCTACTGAAATAGGGTTTTTATCCTTGTCCTAGTCCTACTGAATTACTGCATACTTGTCCTAATCCTACTATGTTACTTCTGATCCCCCAAGTCTTTAGAAATTCTGTTTTTGCCCGGGCCAAGTTCTCCATGCATCACTTTCAGTCCATAAGTTTCTAGAAGCTTCCTTCCTTCTTACGTGAAGTTTCCTTTGGTGTCCAACAGTCCATAAAATGCTGAAATCTTACTAATCACGTTGGTTAGCTCACTTACAGGAAAAAGGACTAAAAGTGTAGGAATTATATATTTTGTCCTCAAAACTTAGCTAAAATATGGGTACATTAAGGTGCTTTAGGCGTGTAAATACGCCTAACATCAACACCCCACACTTAAAGCTTTGTTTTTCCTCGAACAAAATATTACGTCCATGCAATCATCTAACTAGAAATCACAGCAGTAACACAAAATATTCATCAAGACAGGCACGACAATTATCAACAAAGTGTAGTTTTCTAATCACTTCTAGGAACAATTCAACCTCCAACATAGTCTCGTGATGATGGTTAATTCGTATTCAAAAGTTAAGGCACAAAGAATCATACAACACTACCCAAAACTCATCAACCATGTGTGTCTCACAATATATCACCCATAATTACTCACAAGTATTTCATTTTTCAAAACATGGGTATAGGATTATCCTTTCTCTCACTCTCACAAAGAATTCATATGTTGCAACTGATGACCATAGGCTTGCCCTTAGTGTAATGCTCCACTAATATCAGAATGCTAAGCTTAGGATCAAATAGGTCTTTTACAGGTTATAATGTAGGCTAAGGGACGGGTAGGACTATTTTGTCCAGAAATAGTGACTATGTTCCTAAGCGCTTTAATACATCACATTATGCCATTAACACTCTCTTTTAATCAACCCTTCTACCTTTCTTTTATCTATCACCCCTTTTCACCTATTTTGCCATTCAAACATAACTATCTTTTTATTTAATCATAAACACAATTTATCTTTTTGTTTTTCTATTTCTTTTTATTTTCTTTTCTCTTTTTTTTATAACACACCTCTATGATAGCCACTCTTTTTTTTTCATAACAAATTCAAGTACCAATTCACTTTAAGGCATCACTCTCACCCAATTTCCTCTTATTTTGTCACATGACTTCAAAACTTAAAGCACTTAGGAATTTGGATCAAATTATGGTCTTGAAAAAAAATGGATTCGGCTTACATATGAGGCTGCCAAAGAAAATGGCTAAAGGCTCAAAGGGGGTTAACTAAGATAATGTCCATGGGTAGGTAAAAGGAAGGTAAACAAATACAGGTTGCCAAAGAAATGCCTAAATCATCTCCTAAACTTGCACTCTTTATTTCGCTTTACACACACACCAGGCAAGTTCTAGCATCAGTCACAACCCAGAATATACTATATCCTCACACACACAAGGCACATGGTCAACTTTATTGGGAGCAGTATAGACTCTTGACCCAACAGATGAATGAATTAAACCATACAAATATCACACAGTGAGTCACACTTGGAGCCTAAACATCTCAATAGCAATGATTTTAGCACAAACTCTTGTCATAATACCATGCCGTCTATCAGAACAATTTCATGCAAAAAAAAAATTAAACTAACTAATTACGACTAATTAAAACGAACAAGAACTAGAATAAATGCAAATGCAGACAAAGAAGTATAGCATACAAATACCAGCACCCCACACTTAGATGGGACACACTGCCCCCAGTGGAAAATAAATAAGAAGAACCTGATTAGTCGGACTCATCCTCTAGGTCTGGGGTCATACCCCCTGCATCGGAATCATCATCAGAGTCGTTGTCATCAGAGTTCTCCTCCACATCGGAGTCTGGCATTCGTCGATCATCATCGGTTGGCATGTCGTCATCAAGAGGTTCCTCAAAATATACACCTACTCCACACATCACCCTCGCATGCTCATTCATTGGGTAGTCATAATCCAACTGTTGGAGCTCTGCAGCAGTTGGAACACGACCCCCGCTCATCATGGTAAACTTCATCATGCCATATAAATGGCGGGAAAAGCTTTCGTCGCGAGCATGTCTTTCTGCAGTGGTTAGGTTGACGCCATGCATGGATTCAGCATCTTTAACCTTTGTGAGGTCAACCTTCTTTGGGTTGTGTGGAAGCTTATGATCTGCAGGTTCCTCTTCAATGTCCTCCTTTCTCAATATCGCAGTCAATAGATTTCCAAAGCTGAAGTGGGACCTCTTGTGCAGCCTGGCCTTACGCATTAAAGATCGAATAATCGCCCCAATGTTGATGGGGATGTTCATCATCAAGGCGTAAACCAATCACACTCTATCACGTGTGATCTTTGTGTACTGTGACCCTGGAATCAGGCAATAATTGACTATCCGCAACCATATCCGAGCTTCTCTGTTCAAGGAGGCATACGGGAAGGTATTGTGCCGACCGGTATCCTTGTGACGACTCCAACGTGCCATTGATCTTGTTCCGCATAGTGTGTGTCTGATTGCCCTGTATAGAGGTATGCGATAAAGCTCCTTGAGTGGTGATGGATCCACAGATGGAAGACCCAGAAAAAAGTTGAAGAACTCCGCATTCAGTTGTAAGACTTGGCCCCGAATCTTCACTTCACTTCCGGTCGTCTTTGGGGACCAATTGGCATAGAATTCTCGCGTTAGATCAAGATTGCATTTTCCCATATCTTGGAAAATGAAATCAAGATGAAGCGCCATGATTTTAGCCAAAATGCGGGGTTCTTTCTTTGCTAGGCTCTCCTTTTGTATCAACTCCACATGAACATATTTTTTTACTTTATTGTTCTTGTAACACTCCTTTCCTTACTCCTCTAGGACCCATTTTATCCCGTACATGCGTCGAGGTATTTGCAGCGAGGAGGATTCACCTTGCTCTTTTCATCCCCTTTTCTGGCCTTTTTGTGAAGTGGTTGTTTTTTCTTTTCCTTGTCTTTCTTTTAGTGTCATTGTACCTGAGATTAAAATAATAGTCATGTTAGCTTCATCTCGGTAGATACAATCATCAAACAAGCATTAGAGGTACCACCCCACACTTAATTTGTTGTGACAAACTAATTAAATGAATGATGTCGATTACTCAGACTTCATCGACATACATTTAGGTGATATGTTCCAACAATATGTTCAGCACAGTCATACTTTCATGTCATCTTACTATCCTTTCCAACTCTATTTCATGTAATCTTGACTATACTTTTATATGTGGATTAATGCACCTTTTCAGCAAGACTACTACATAGAGATTGAATCAAGTTATGGCATTAGAAATAATCACAACATCGTATGTTTGTAGTCAACCATGATTTTTATCTCGATGAACAAGTCATTCCAACATGTAAGCTTTCTAGTTACAATATTATGCAATTTTCTTGACCATGTCAATTCCGCAAAAGTATGACAGTGTATCAAAATCAAATACAAGTTGGAAACAAGTCAAGAGCATCCTTACGTATTCTTTCACTCACTTAGTTGTATCACAACAAATCAACCATATTCAAATCACCAATACTACTTCAAGATTTAACAATTCATTATAGGCGTAGTAGTGTAGTACTTACAGAATATAAAATAAGAACAAAGAAGTACTTACTTGGTTGATGGCCTCGGAAGATGTTCTTGCAAAGTAAAAGAGCAAAAGGAAAATTTTTGAGAGATTTTGGAGAGGTAGGCGGCGCCTAGGTTGAAGTTGCAATGCATTTTTGTTCTAAGACTAAGGTTCTATTTATAGGACAAGCTTAGGTCGAGTTTTGACCCATTTGGAATCGGATTTGAAGACCAAAAGTGACCATAGTTGGCGCTTAATGATTTGCCTATGCTTGGCATAGGCGGCGCCTTTTGCAAAGCCTTGTTGAGCATAGGCGGCGCCTATGGTATGGAATTGTTAGGCATAGGCGGCGCCTATGCCATGGCATACTAGATTCAGAGACAAAAGGCTTTTGCATAGGCGGTGCCTATGCTATGGCATTGTTGAGCATGGGCGGTGCCTATGCCATGACATTGTAGAATCCGAGATCTTAGGCCATAGCATAGGTCTTGCCTTGTTCATGGCCAAGATTTACATAGGCCTTGCCTTGTTCTTTACCTATATTTTCATAGGCAATGCCTAACCCATAGCCTTTTGCTTCTTCATTCCTAACTTACCACCTTCAACATGCAATACTTCCAAATCAAAATTTGAAACCAATCTCCTCCTTTACACCTCTTGCACCTATATTTACTCAAAAACAACAAAGACGATTAGGATGATGGGTTGCCTCCCATCAAGCGCCTTAGTTTTGGTCGTGGCTCGACAAAATCTTAAGAAAACAAAATAATTAAAAACGATGGGTTGCCTCCCACCAAGCGCTTGATTTATTATCGCGGCACGACATAGCTATCTCGATTACTTAGACTTCATCGAGATAGATGGGGCATCATTTTCTGAATGGATTCAGACGACGTTGATGCTTACTTGTAGGCATGCAATCTTCTTCGATATGACTCTTGTGCATACATATCCCAGGAGAGATACCAATTATATCATCAATAGTCCAACCCATAGCTCTCTTGTATCTCTTCAGAGCAGAGATGAGAGCCTCTACGTGTTGTTCACTTAAATCATCCGCCACACTCACCGGAAGTGTATTTCCACTTCCCAAGAACGCATACCTTAGATAATTGGGGAGCTCTTTCGATTCTAGCACTAAGGGATCTTCAATGGAAGTCTTCGCTGTTGGTGACGGTTGATTCTTAAGATCAAGGTCCGGCTGCTTAGGAGTATGAGAATAGGACCCTATTTCTGTTAGAGCACACATAGTTTCTTTATAATCTTCATCATCCTCATGCTCAACATTCAGTAGTGCAGCAGAAAATGGCTCAACAGTAAGTTATTTCTCTACAGATAATGCTTTCTTATCCTCATAATGAACATCAGCTACGGAGAACACATTCATATCGCTGGGCTGCTTCATTGCTTTACATATATCAAAGTGGACCACTTCGTCATTCAACCGAAATAAAAGCTCATTAGCTCTTATGTCAATAAGCACATTTCCTGTTGCAAGGAAAGGACGTCCCAAGATTATGGGAACTTCAGAATCCACCTCGCAATCCAAAATCAGAAAGTTTGCAGGAAAAATGAAGGTAGACACCTTCACCAACACATCATTCAAGATACCCACAGGTCATTTTACCGACCTATCTGCCATCACGAGCAGCATATTGGTTGGTGTAGGGTCGCCCAACCCCAACTTTCTATAAACGGATAATGGCATCAAATTGATGCTAGCCCCCAGATCGCACAACGCCTTAGCAAAATCCAACGATCCAATTGTGCAAGGAATAGTGAAAGCACCAGGATCTGCCTTCTTCTGTACTAAAGACCTCGTGGCAATTGCACTGCAATGATGAACATTATCTGCCAGCTCATAACTTGCTGCCCGCTTCTTTGTCAACAGGTCCTTCATGAATTTAGCATACCCAGGCATCTGTTCCAGCGCCTCTACCAACGGAACATTAATAGTCAGTTGCTTCAACATGGTCATGAATTTACTAAACCTGGTGTCATCAGCTTTCTTCTTCAGTCTCTATGGAAAAGGTGGTGGTGGAAGGGGAATCATTTTCTCCACCACTTCCTCTTTACCTTGCTTCCGATTATCAACCTTTACAGGAGTGTCATCAGCCTTCTTCTTCAGTCTCTGGGGAAAAGGTGGTGGTGGAAGAGAAATCGTTTTCTTCACCACTTCCTTTTTATCTTGCTTCTGATTATCACTCTTTTTAGGCTGGTGACGTCTAGGTGTAACATCATGAGCACTCACTTCAGCTTCTACGGCATCTTCAAACTCTGTTTTATCAACATTCTCTGCTATATCATCAACCACCTGCTTGCCTTTGGATGGATTTTCCAACACTTTACCACTCCGGGTAGTAATAGCCATACATGATCCGTCGTTCCTTGGGTTTTTCACAGTGTCGCTAGGTAACGTTCCAGCCTTTCTTTGGTTGAATGCCGCTGATAGTTGACTCAATTGTTGCTCCAGCTATTTTATTGCAGTAGAATGCGAGTCAACCAATTGGTTTATTGAAGACAAATCATTCTTTACCTCAGTAACGCCTATATTGGTTGCCTCCACCCCTTTCAACAGCTTAGCCATCATATCATCCATGGACATCTTTCTAGAGCCAGATGCCACAGCCTCATGGTTTCCAGGAGGAATATACAAACCACTCATGTCAGTCTTATTCTTCCAACCACCTTGATCACGGTCCTTGTATCCAGATTTATCAAAATAGTTCCGACCTTGGTTTCCTTGGGCATTGCCTCGGAAACCCCCTGATTATTCAAGTAGTTTGCTTCTTCCTCATAGTCGGATTCATCTCTTCCCTGTGATACAACGGCCTTAACCTTTTCGGTCTTCCCTGATAATAAGTGCTTGGTAAGAAGATCCATCTGCGTTTTCATGTGAGCCATATCTTGGTCACGTTCCTCTTGTCTACGCCTCTGCTCTGTAGTCATGCCAACAGATACGGTAGAGCTTGCTACCTTAGTATCCCTGGTATTCCAAGATCTACTCTGCTTTGTCATACGATCGAGCATATCACTTGCCTCAAGAAAAGTAAGGTCCATGAATGACCCACCTGCAGTATTATCAACCACTGGCTTAGTCACTGAGTTCAAATCCCTGTATAATATCTCCATAAAGTGGATGTTGGTTATCTGATGATTTGGGCACTGCATAAGCTTCTTCTTGAACCTCTCCCATGTTTCGTGGAGAGCTTCAGTTGGAAGCTGTAGGAAATTGCTGATCTCATCTCTCAACTGTGCTCTCTTGGATGGCGGAAAGAATCTTTCTAGGAAAGCGTCTTTCAGTTGCCTCCAATTAGTAATAGAATCAGGAGTTAGCCCGTTCAGCCATAGAGTTGCCTCCCCAGACAGAGACAATGGAAATAAGCGCAGCCGAATTGCATTCTGCCCAACTCCTGGATTGTCAAACGACTTGCATGTTGAAATAAAGTTGATCAGATGCATATTTGGATCATCTCCTGCGAGTCCACCAAATAACCCCTTGAGCTTCAATAACTGAATCATGGTGCTAGTGATATTGAACTTAGCTCCGGGTGCCAAGGGTGGAGGAATAATAGCCCCTGTGGCACCAGCTCCATCCAGATCGTCATCATCATCATCAAAAGGAGTCTGCATAGCTCGGCGGTCAGGTCTCATTCTAGCTAGACGATCTCTCCTGCGCATAGGTGCTTCCACTTCATCTGCACGCATAGGATTCAGTAACTCATCATCACCCAGGTCCTCATCATCAGGATTTGTTGCCCGACCTGGGTTATCAATATTTTGTTGATGCACTTGAGAAGTTGCCAACACAGCTAACCTAGCCTGCTCCTGTTGAGCCGCCCTTCTTTCAATGTCACGTTGTACATCCATTCTGCCAATAAGTTGAGGTTCAGGATTTATGGGTAATAATGGCTGACCAGAACTATGAGTATTTGGCATGCACTCAACAGAACCTGAATAAAACGAAAATAACAACTAAAAGTAAAATTTGAGAATCTTTGACCAAAGGTTCTAGTAACTATCACAAACTTAGTTGAAAACTGTATTCCCCAGCAACGGCGCCAAAATTTGATAACGCTCAAACTACAGCTCTCGTAAGAGTGTAAGCGGTCGTTGTCAAATATAGAACCCAACTGGGTTGGGTGTCGAATCCAACAGGGAATACTCGGTCACTAAGTATGCAACGATTAGTAGACTTTTGGTGAAAGTTCTGTGAAAAAGGGGGGATTGGAGCGTGACGTTAAGTAATAAAAATAAAATAGCAAAGTAAAAACGGAATGCTTGGTAGGTTTTAATCAATGAGAATTGTAAATTAGGGTTATGTCCACCTTATGAGTTCTACGTATCTATTGGTTATGAGTTATGCGGAATTCAAACATGCATGCACTTATAGAGATTTGTATTCTATGGTAAATCCTAGCGTCTTTCGACCATCAAGGATTATATCACTTTAACTCTTTCGAGCTTAAAGCGTATACTAATGGTACGAATTCTCCAAGAGGTTAATCCAGTTACGGCACTAACTTTTAAACAGGGGTTGGTAGCCCTATTTCCTTGTCATTCTCTCTTTTCCAGACATGTAACTTTTCTTTCAAACAAGTTAATGCTATACTGGCGTATTCTATATGTTTGCAACCACAAGAATTCAATTAAGATGAAGAGAGTAATGATATAAGCAGCATACGTATCAAGAATTCACAAACTCATAGCAATAGATAGTGTCTCATAAGGCTTCCATAACCCTAACAGAGAAGTTTAGCTACCCATGAGTGCAACAGAAATCACAATAGACATCATCATCATACCAAAACCTAGAACAAGCTTGACGATTTGGATGATTTTTGGCGTCAAAAAGGTTTGATGTTTTTCTTCCTCTATCCGTGCCTCAAGTGAGTCGTGTTACTCTGTTAGACTTACAGAATATTGTAACGCAAATTAGGAGCGGAGGTTGAATGAAAAAGACTTGAATTAATGAATGAGTGAATAATAAAAAACTTCGAATTAATTAATAACTGAATACTGAAAAACTCAGCATCATAGGGTTTTTATAACCTCCTTGTCCTAGTCCTACTGAAATAGGGTTTTTATCCTTGTCCTAGTCCTACTGAATTACTGTATACTTGTCCTAATCCTACTATGTTACTGCTGATCCCCCAAGTCTTTAGAAATGCTGTTTTTGCCAGGGACAAGTTCTCCATGCATCACTTTCAGTCCACAAGTTTCCAGAAGCTGCCTTCCTTCTTACGTGAAGTTTCCTTTGGCATACAACAGTCCATAAAATGCTGAAATCTTCATCATAAATACCTGAAATCTTGCTAACCACGTTGGTTAGCTCACTTACAGGAAAAAGGACTAAAAGTGTAGGAATTATATATTTTGTCCTCAAAACTTAGCTAAAATATGGGTACATTAAGGTGCTTTAGGCGTGTAAATACGCCTAACATCAACTAGTAACCCCTATAGTTATGTCATCACTAAGTTAAAGGAATTATCTCCCTTTTATCGATCATCCCACCAATAGGTTCTGTTCAACTTACAATTCTAGTTATAATCACACATCTTACTTTTTAGCATTTAGCCAAACTTAAATTTAGGTTCTTAAGTTATATCATCACCAACTTTTAGCATAATCAATCCTCTTATCAATCTTCTATAAAAGATATATCATACTTTAACTATACATAATATCGGGTTCACCCTTTTTAAGGTAGTAAAGACTAGCTCTATAAATTAGAAGGTCATCTAATTCTTCTATTACTACACACCCTACACATATTATACTTTATCAATCATCAAGTGAGTCATATAAATAAAAACACCTATCAAGGGATCCACAAAGCACACAATATCACATAATTACATTAGTATCCATCCAAACACCATGCTTATAGGTCAAGACATAAAATCTTTTATCAACTATAGTTATTACATGCAATTTATCACAATCTAATATACATTAAATCATAACCTACCTCGACCGAAGATCTCAGAATAAGCAAGCCACACTAAGATTGCTCTATCCTTTCCTTTATGTTTCAATAAGCCAAAATATCTAGAGATCACACAATTGTAGGAGTAATTGAGCAATTACTCATTGAATAACTAATTTGGGAATTAATCCCACTAATTCTACCCTAATTCATACTCTAAAACATGAAAGTTCTATCATATTCAACCCATCTTTATTAATGGAGTTTCAAAGTTGTTTAATAAATTCAAAATACCCAACGGTCAATTTGACATTTTAGAATCACTAATTCAAGAAAGGAATTGTTAATGAATAATTTAGAAGTGATTCTATATAATATTAAATCAACCCATATGTTTTCCGTAAAATCTTATGAACCTAGGGTTTCAATCTCCAAAAAAAATCTCCATTAAAGATTGTCCTAAGAATTCTAGCATGTTAAAGGATTGAAATATGAAGAAGATACCTGATGGAACTTACCTCAACAAAGAATTTTCACCTCAACCATGAACATATTTCCCATCTATGGCTTAGGAATGAAATATTTGAGTTTTGGAGCTGAAATCCATCAAAATCAGCATTAAATATAATTTGTTACTGTTGTAGTGGTTAAATTGTCACTGCAGCGATACCACTGTGGTGGTAAATTTATTAGTTCAGATAGTATTCAATAAAATGGTCATAACTTTTTACTTCTAATGCGGATTAATGAATGGTCAGATGTGTTAGAAAGAAAACTCAAAGAAATTTTATTTGGTGGGTATTTTTCTCAATCAATCTTTACATTCTATGATATATGCTGGGTTAAAGTTGACTCTAGTTTAAACTTAATTTAAAACTCAATCAGTAGGAACACTTTCAACATAACTTTGTGCTAGGGGTATTTTATGACCTTAGTACATGTCTAATGCACTCACATACTAAAAATATTAGTCCTATAACTTATGGTGAATAAGGTGCTTATTCTTTTATCACAAATATTTTTAGTGCAGATGAAATAAGTTATTACAAAAAGAGGCTAAGATTAAAAAAAAAAAAAAGGAAAAAACGGTCACAAAAGTATTGACTTCCATTCCATAACCTCCTTCTTCTTGTATACAAAGTCTTAAGGAGAAGATTAAAGAGTGAAAATGTTAAAAGTTCATCTCTATGCTAAAGGAATTATTAGTGAACATATCTCTAGGAGAGGCCCTTGAACAGATGTCAAATTATGTAAAGTTTATTAAGAAGTTGGTATGACAAAGAATCCTATGAGTCTTAATCTTACTGATAATGTGAACCATCATAGTGCAATAAATTCCCACGCTCTGGTTGAGAAGAATGAAAATCTTGGAGTGTTCAAAATTCCATGTACTATTGTGTGATTTGGGTGCTGGCATTAATCTGATGACATAGCAGTATACACTTAGTTAAGGTTGGAGTCACCCAAAACAACAACGATAGGACTTTTTATGGTAGATCAAACTGTGAAAAAGTGTGTGAGAATCCTATGTGATGTTTTGGTGAATGTTGCCTCTTTCATCTTTCTCATTGATTTTTCCATCCTTTACTAAGGGCTTGACTTTGAGGTTCCCAATATTTTGGGAAGACTATCAATTGTGACTAGATGTATGTTGGTTGATATGGAGTCTGAGCAGATAAGTTTTAGCTTAAATAATAAACATGTGACCTTTAATGTATGTCAATCTATGAAATATCCAATAGACACATATGTCATTTTTGTGATTGACATAGTTGATAAGAAGGCACTAGTAGATCTTATTATAAAGAACTTTAGAGTTTGAGCACGTGTTGTGGTTACTACAAATTTCAAGGGTGTTGATATTAAGATCTATGATAAGATGGTGTGCGCACTTGTTGGTATGAGTTCATACAATTTTGCACTAAATAAGCTAGATCTCAATTTGAATAATAGAGTAATCCTACCAACTAAGCCTTCTATTAAGGAGCCTCTAGTCATAGGGATCAAAGATATTTTATCCCATCTTAATTATGCAATTTTGGGAGCCAACAATACTTTTTTGATTATTATTGTTGCTGATTTGATAGATTGGCAAGTTGAGGCTTTGGTGTCTATGTTGTAGAGGTTCAAGACAACTATCAGATAGTTCATTAGTGATATCATTAGGATTTTGCCTAGAATTTGCACGCCCAAAATCCATCTTGAGTTAGATTGTATGCCTAGTATTAAGCATCAATAGAGAGTAAATCCACAATTATAAGAGGTGGTCATGAAGGAAATTATGAAGTGGTTGGATGCAGGGTGGTTTTCCTTATTACCGACAGTAAATAGGTGAGCCCAGTCTAATGTATGTGTAACTACCTAAAACTACCCCCTAGTTGTTACACGGTGCTTACAGTCCCGAGGGACCACAAGCTAACCCATGAGCTGGTACCTGCTGTGAGCACTGGATAATATAATCATGAATGCAGAAGAATAACTGAAGTGCCATAAGGTTTTAAATATCTGAATTAAACTGAAATATAAATCTATGATAAATGACTGTCTAAATCTGATAAAGTACTGATAAACTGAACAACTAACTGACTGTAATGTCTCAAAAGCCTCTAAGACTGAATGACTGAGAGTTAATGGGACAAGCCCCCAACTAACTCTACTAACTACTGAAATAAATATATGAAATAAGATAGTCTGTCCTCGGGTGATGAGAACTCACCACTGCTACTATACTGCCAAGAATCTAAGGGACTAAGTGTGATCCAAGAACTGAGCTTCAGCACCTATGATATGAGACATCATAGCACAAAAGAAAGGTATGCGATCAGTACTTTGAATGTACTAGTATGCTACATGAGGTAGGCTAACATGCAAGGTTTCATGAATAGGAGTAATGATCTATATGAATATACGTAAAAAGCATAGAATACTGAAGAGAGAGCATGAAATTTGTAGCTACTGAACATGCATGAAAGTCTATAAAATACTGAAACTACATGAAAATCTATAGACACTGAGGATGCATGACCAAGCATATGACATAAATTGGATGAAATCTACAAACTGAAATACTAAAAATAATTGAAATCTGTACGCTTTGGTCAAGCAATACTAAGACTGAAGCACTAAATTGGAACTGTGACTAAGACTATATCTGAGATGCCGGAGGTATCATCTAACCGATATTTCACAATCTGAGCTAATCGGGATCCAACCTGTAACCCCAGTTGTAAGGGTGTTAATACCGTACCACGGGTACTAACGCTGGCTATATGGATCCACTAAACTAGTATCATATCCAAAGTACTAAGGGTGTCAAGCCTGAACTGACGGGTGACCCCTGTAATATAGTCAAGCCTAATCTGATCGGTGACTACTCATATCCTACGTTAGCTATGTAGTTCTGGAGTATAGGGACTGCTACTAATGACTCTGCCTATCTGATGGGGAAAATGCCATCCCTACCCTCGCTTAGTGCTAAATCCTACTCCCAACCGAATGACACTGAAATGCTAGACTATTCTGAGTTTAACTGACTGCTCTAATAATGCTCATGATATAATCTAAAGTTATTCTGAAGGTATTGAGACAACATTGAATAAACAGCTACAGTTTCGGGTATTCAATTCCCACAAGACTCAAAACAATAGTAGTAGCATGACACTTAAACATTGAAGGACATAACATGAAGACTCTTATTAAATCAATTGCTCATGTAGGAATTTTATCAAACACTTTAGTTCGTGGTTTAAAATAATCATAGAATTACTAAAGGATCGGCATAATTGACATGAAATTATCATGGAAAACACTAAGTCATGATTTAATTCAAAAAATGATAACACTAAAACATGAGAAATTGAATAGCAACAATAACTTCATTAAAACATGGTATTAAATCAAAGTTCATGGAGATTAATGGATGAAATCACGATTTAAAATCAAATAACTTTAAAAAGATCCTAACTTTATAATTAAAAAGGTTACTTGGGCTCTATGGATGAAAGAAATCCATGGATGAACATCTAACATACCTTAAAGGTTGAATTTCTTGAAGTTCTTGGGTGACTTCTTGAGATTGCTCTTGGTTTCTTGAGAGCTAGGGTTTGTAATTTAGAGAGAAAGCTCTTGAATTTTGGGGGAAATTAATAAACAATGAACTTTTAAAACATTTTTAGGGATTAAGTATTCCATTTGGGCAGATTAAAATAATGGGATAAGACTATTTTAACCCTGGACAAAATATTAGATTTTTGTGAAAAAATTTTGATTTGGGCACCTGGCGCGACGCGGCGCTATCGCGCCATTTCACTGGAAACTGATAATTGTGAAATTGGTCTGTGGCGCGACATGGGGAAATTGTGGTCCTTCACTGATTAGGACTTGGAAGTTCTCTACGATGCAGTGGCATTGCATTGCAACACTGGAAAATGACAAATACCAAATTGGCCTATGGCGCGACGCGCCAAAATTACGATACCTCACTGAAAATTAACAATTGCTATTTTAACTCTCTCCATGATGCGCTGATGGGTAAAATGATGGTGTTTAACGAATAAAACTTAAAATCACCATAACTTCTTACCCAGTTATCAAATTTTGGCAAATTTTATATCGTTGGAAAGATAATTCAATTTCCTATGCAATGGCAGGCTCTAAACTGAAAAATAATAAGTATTTCAGAAATTTTATATAGGAATACTCATGTACTAGGACTTAGATTATGCTAGGGAAATATGGGGTGTTACAATATCTCCCCCTTGGGATCATTCGTCCCCGAATGAAACTTGTTAAGCTGAGGGAACTGATGGACTGGTCTTACATACTGAATATGAAATTTTGATGCATGGAATGCATGAATTAACTGATTCATGAATGCACGACTGACATGAACATGATGTACAACTGAAACTGGGCATGATAGAGAAAAATCTTAAGAAGATTTGGTACCTTATACTGAATTTGGCTTTACTGAGAAGAGATGAGGGTACTTGGTTCGCATATCTACCTCTATTTCCCAAGTGGCTCCCTCAACGGACTGATTTCGCCAAAGAAGTTTGACTAGTGTAACTTCTTTGTTCCTTAGTCTACGAACTTGATGATCAAGAATTTTGACTGGAACTTCCTCAAAGGAAGGACTGTTCTAAATATCTACATTATCTAAAGGAACAACTATAGCTGGATCACTAATACACTTTTTCAACAATGAGACATGGAATACTGGGTGTACTGAGGCTAAATCTGAAAGCAACTCTAGCTCGTAAGCTACCTTTCTAAAATAACTGAGGATTCTGAAGGCACCGATATATCAGGGACTGAGTTTTCCTTTCTTTTTGAATCTCCTCACTCTCTTCATGGGAGAGATTTTCAAGAGCATAAGATCACCGTCCTCAAACTCAAGATTCTTTCTCCTCAGATCTACATATGATTTCTGTCGGCTTTGGGAAACCTTAAGTCTTTTCTCTGATCAACTGAACCTATTCCAAAGCATCAAACACTAAGTCAGACCGTACTACTGCGGCGTCACCTACTTCAAACCAACCAATTGGAGATCTACATCTCCTACTATAGAGAGCCTCAAATGGAGCCATACGAATACTAGAATGATAGCTATTATTGTATGTGAATTCAATCAAAGGAAAATGGTCATCCCAACTACCTTTAAAATAAACAACGCATGCTCTCAGCATATCCTCAAGAGTCTGAATGGATCTTTCTACTTAACCGTCTGTCTGAGGGTAGAAGGCTATACTGAGGTAGACTTGGGTACCAAGATCCTTTTGGAATGCTTTCCAGAAGTGAGAGGTAAACTGGATACCTTTATCTAAGATGATAGATAAGGGAACACCATGCAACCTAACCAACTCTCTGAGATAGAGATTGACATAGTCCTTAGCTGAGTAAGAGGTATGGACTAGCAAGAAATGACCTGATTTGGTCATCCTGTCTATGATAACCCAAATAGAGTCATGCTAATGATGAGTACGAGCCAAACCTATCACAAATTTCATGTTCACTTCCTCCCATTTCCACATGGGAATACTGAACTCCTGTATGGACCCACTAGGCTTTTGGTGATCAATCTTAACTTGTTGGCATATAGATCACTTAGCTACCAACTCTACAATATCTCTCTTCATCCCACTCCAGTAACAGGTTGTTTGTTGATATTGTAATACCATTACTTGATCCTATTGGGTCATGGTAAGTAGTTTATGTATACACCACGAATGTTGGTTTTGATGATATAGGAGGGTATGGGTGTTGAACTTGTGTTTCGTATAATTCTTGCTTAAATTGATTTTTTAAAAGTATGACTCCCATAGTAATCTTGGTTTTCTTTAGGTTAAGCATAGTATTTAGTTGTGTTTTATTTTTCTAAGGATATGCAAACGTTATAAGTTGAGGGTGTTGATATGATATGGACTTACGGTACTTACAACACATAAAACTATAAATATTTGCAACTACAAAGGTATTTTTGTGTGGATATGATTAGTCTTGGGGTATTTTTAGGTCAAAAAGATGAGAAGAAGAAAAGTGTAGATTTCTAGCATTTAAGGCATCAGATGACCCATTCTGCGGCTGAGGGATCTAACCGTGGTTATACCAATATATTGTACGAAGAATCATAGGATTACCTCTAAAGTATCATACAGATGGAAGCTTTTCATGAACGAACATTGATTCTATGATCACACAACTTGATCATGGGAAAAAAGTCCAGAAATAAGTGTTGTAGAAGCTAAGTGTGGAGGTTATATGATGAAGATTTCCCACAACCATACCAAGATGTCATGATCGTACCCAAGGTATCATAGGAAGGAATTCAATATCTGAGGTTTGGAAGGATCAAATTAGAGGGAATCAAGGTCGTACCGTGAAGCCACGCGCACATACTGAGATTGTACCAACCATGATCTGCAGAATGGAAAAGTCAAGATCCAACCTACGAGTACCAAGGATGATCATAGGATGTCACCATGTTGTACCTTCATTCATTTGAGGTTCCGACTCAACAAATTCCTATATGTTTAGGATAGGTTTTTATTTTGTCTATAAATACACCTATTCGTCTTTTGTACTAGTTTATGCTTTATTATGTTATTATAAGGTTTTAAGGCATATTTTTATTCTTAAATTCACAAACATTGATTTTAGGGTTTTAATTTAAAGTGGGATTTTGGAGTTTTTCATCTTATTCTTGTAAGTTCATAATTATGATTACTTAAATTAATTTTACTTGTGTTCTTACAATTTTGCGTAACTTAACATCACAACTAGGGTTGTGGTAACCATGACGGATTAACAAAGTAGTGATCATAGTACAAGGTGATTCTCAAAATGGTTTTTGGTCATGTGTTGTTATTCTCTTTGGTTTGATTATGTTTAATAGTTGCAAACATTAGAACTTGCCTTATCTCTATTCTAGACTTTAGCTGAAGTAACGGATGGAAAAAGGGAATCAATAATGAGACTTAGAGCCATCAACCTCCATTAAATTAGAATTGAGCCAGTAAATAGGATAGACTAATATGAGATCAATAATAGGGGTTAGTAATGCAAAACCCGTGAGACATAAGCCATTGTAATTTGAGATAGTCGTTTGTTAGGGGTGTGACATAGATATGTAAAGAAATATAGCATATCAATTTTGCATGCTGAGCACAATAAGAGATTACTAAGTAAGAAAACCTAGAGATTATAAAGTTATTGGGGAATAGAATCCTAGTGCCTTTCTTATATTGATTACAAATCCAAAGAAATTTGCAATTGTTATTATTGAAATCTTGTTTTACTAAATCCCTTTTTGTATTGGAGATTGTTTACTAATTGCTTAAGCATACATATTGATAGATATTTTGATATATTCCTTATGGGATCAACCCCAAACTAGTTGGGTCCTATTAGATCGACGATAGCATTATATTTTGTTTAGATGTGTAATTCGAGAAGAATCAATGCTCCTAAGACCTTTTTCCTCCTTAAATACTATGAGCTCCATTATTATACTACCTTATGGTTTTCAAATTTTGAGTTAGACGTCCTAATCGTGCAATAGATAGTTCTATTCTTGACATTATAACACTCATGATATTTAGGTTGTTCGGCTAGCTTCCCCAGGTTAGAACCTTTGAGTATAGCTACTAGTATACTGTAATTTATCCATTCCATTTCTAGTTTTTATTATGCTATACTATCTTCTTTCTTTAAACTATAATTTTATATCTTTTATTCATACTATTGTTGTATATCCTTTCTTCCCTCTACTATTGTATATTATCTAGCTACTTGCAATATCGGACTTTCATCCCTAGTTACTTGTGGAATATTTAGTTATCTTTACCTTTCCATTATCTGTAGTGATCTAAATTCTTAGAAAGTTTCCTATTATGCATATTCCTAACTTATGTGTTATTTATACTTGCATTTATTTTGGAGTTTACTCAGTCGATGTGTAAAGACTTGATTTTTGATAATTTTTTCTAAAATATTTTTTATGTGATTTGACCATTTTACCCCTCTCTGTGGTTGCTTTGTGGTATTTTTGGAGTCTGGGATGATTTGTATGCTTTCCAATACATTTTAGTGTGATTTATCTGAAATTATGGTTTTGGTGGTTATAAAAGCTTTATAGTTGACTTCGGTCAACACTTGTTGATTTGTACATCGGATAGCAAAACATATTGTGCCAGTAGATCTAAAATATCTATTTTTGGTTGGTAACATGGTTGGTATGGTTTTATGGATTTTATATCTCATTTTAACCTTTAGTTCAGAAAGTTGTGAAATTGGGTCTCAAGGGTTAATTTTTTGAAAAAGACATTTCTTCAAAGATTTGATATCGTCATTGAGTCTGAAAGGTTGAATTTGGATTAGTAGCAGAATATGGTTTGATTTCGTGGCCTTTAGATCCTATTTCGACCCTTAGATCGAAAATAGTGTAATTAGGGCCCAGGAGTTCAATTTTGTGATAATGACCTTTTTGTGTGAATTTTATGATTCTATTGGATCCATAATGTGTTTTACAATCTAATTTCACTATTGAATCATGTTCATAGGGTTTCGAATAAGTTTCGAGGGTCAAAAATAAGTTTTTCACATTATTGGTGCTGGTGTGTTGACGAAAACGAACCTTTGACCATTTGATCAGGTTGCTTAAGCAAAAATTTGGGCTCTTAAGCGACATTTTGACCCTTTTACTAGGTCGCTTAAGTGACCATCACTGAGTATAGTACCCTTTTGACTATTTTCAATGTGTTCCTCAAGTAGAATCATTGTCTATCAAATTAGAACTCTATTTTCTACATTTTCCAAGAACTTCTATTTTATTTTTTGTGATTTCCATCCCAATTTGAGAATCAAAACCCCATTTTCACCTTTTTGGGGCTTAGGAGCTCAGATTTGGGCAGTTCTAAAGGAGCTTTTTGGATTTCTTTCATGGAAAAGTTTCAAAACTTATAATTATCATTTTTATATCTATTTCATCTTCAAAACAACTTCAAATTCTTAATTTTTGAGAGTTTTTATCGGTAAAGCTTGAAAATGGTTTTTTTTTTATTTGAACCTTATTTCTAACTCATTTTCACATGAGTTTTTAGCTATAGACTTCTATGAGTAAGGAGAACATATTTCAAAATAAAATTATTATTTTACCTTTCTTTTTCAAAAATCCATTTCGAGGTACATTTTTATCCCAACTCAAAAATAGGCAATATGGGTATCATTGGCTTTCTTTTGATGCGAGATTCAATATTTATATTTTTTGTTTGTTTCAAATTTGTTTGAGGGGAAATCTCTAGACTGATGGCTTTTTGGATAAGATTTTAGCATTAGAGGTAGGTTATGGCTTAACTTTCTTCAGACAGGTTTGGGTAGTTAATAATAATGTAAAAGCCTGCAATAGGTATGGGTTGTATCATGGAAAATGTCTTTAGGTGATTTATCATCCATGGGGGGTTCTATGTGGAAAATATTTGGTGGTTTTAAGACATTATTTGCTATGTGTGGCCGTATGGGGTCTTATATGATGTTATTGGCCTAGTATTGATAAATGTATGTTTGGTTACACTTTTTTTAGTGGGAAAATCCTATATTTTTGGAATTATACGGTATCAATGATATTTTCTTGCATGTTTCATTTGATGGTATCTGGATTATATTGGATCATGGATGGTTGGTTAATTTAAGTGGATTTTTGACTTACATGGTTGATATATTGGTTGGATATTGGATATTCTCATTTTGGTTAGTTCTGAGCATACGTCATCATATCATATTCATTCATGACACATCGCTACCACCATGGAAATACTAGAAACACTAGCTTTTTCTAACAGAAAATGTGACATCTTTAAAAACTCTCTACTGATGTATGTGTTATAGAGGAGCTACGAATGTTAGTATTGGATATTAGTTTTATATGGATTGTGAACCCCTCATGGTTCCTACCTTGGGAGCATAATTTGGTAGGTGTATACGGAGGTTGTGCGATAACCTTGTGCATCACATCATCATTCTCATTACATTTTATATTGTATGCACCTGTTATTATTGTATGTTGTGTTGATTTGTGTCGTATGTCATACATATATGAAAAATTATTACCACTGTGGAAATACTAGACATACTAGCTTTTCTAACTAAAATGTGAAATCTTTAAAATCCATCTGCCAATATATGTGCCAAAGAGGAGTTATGGATATTAGTTGTTTATGGGTTGATGAACCCCCATGGGTCCTACCTCAAGTGCATAACTAGGTAGTTGTATCAGAGGTTGTGCGATAACCTCGAGCATTACATAGTCATCACATCATCATCATTATGATTATCTTCATCATTATCATCGTCTTTATTGTATTTCATATATATTGTGCTCATTTTATGTTGTATTATCATCTGATATGATATTTGTCTATGTGTGCTTATTCTTCCATACATGTATGTGTGATACCTATATATCTTTTCCCTTTTCTCATATTTATGTATGGTATATGTGGATGTTGTAGAACTATTAGTGGAGACGAGGTAGGCTATCATTTGGGATATTTTCTAATTGCAGGTGACGTACCCATAGTTTGTTTTTATATACTTTATTTTCTACTTTACTTAGTCAGACTATTATGCCTACTAAGTATAAGTGGACCATACTCTCCCCTACTGTACACTTTTAGTGTAAATCTAGGTACGATTGGTCCATACAACAGTTATTCCAGGCGGCATCTAGAGTATATTCAAAGTAGAGGTTGATCCAAGCTTCCAAAGTTGATATACTACCTCTTCCTTCTATTACATGTCTTATTTTGTATTCTAAGATAGAGTTTTGATCCTTTTGGACTATTATTGTATCTTTTAACATTTGAGATATATTTAGTAGTTCTTACGATGTGAAACCAAGTTTTATGATATTGTATTGGTATCTTTGACTATGTATTTCCACTTTTACTATATATGTGTGTGGTTTGACTCTGCTCTAGGAGTCTTGGCTTGGGTTTTAGTATTGATTCTTTTTCGTATATCAGTTTGGGTAATAGGCTTACTTATAAGGCTTGCTGCGATAAGTGCCGCCATGACCTTGGTTTTTGGGTCGTGACAAATTAGTATTAAAGTAGGCAGGTTCATTGGTCTTAACAGTGTAAGAATGGGGTGTCTAATAGAGGTTCATAAGTCGGCATGTAGACTTCCATATCTATCTTTGAGAGGATATATGATATCCTTAGGAAACTTTCCTTACTTTGTTCCTCATCATGTAGATCTTTCATACCTTGTGTTATAAATAGTGTTTCACTCTTTTTTGTGCCTATATCTGAGTATGGTATTCTGAGATCAAGAGTTCAGCCTTTATCTGTGTTACCTCCACATGTGGGGTCTCAGCCAGAAAAATTCACTATGTCTCCTCTTATATTGACTATAGTTATGTATTCTAAGGATTATAAGAGGCTTAAGAGATTCACTCACTTAGTTCCTCCTAGGTTCAGTAGTATTGTAGGCGAGTATGCCTTGAGTTCTTGATTAACTGTCATAAAAAGTTGCATAACCTTCATTCGCTTGAGTCGCATGGGGTTTCTTATACTACTTATCAATTGAGATATTCATCCAGACATTGGTGGAGTTCACTTGTTAATTGTGGACCTCTTGATTCTCTAGAGATGACATGGGATCAAATTACTAAGGCCTTTTTGGATAGGTTTGTGCCTTTCAGTTTAAGGGATCAGATGAGAGATGAGATTGATCATTTAGAGTAGGGAACCATGACTACTAAGGAGTATGAGGCATACTTTCATGCCTTGTCTAGATATTCTTGTGCCAGCATTACCCCTAAGTCCGAAGAGATTCAAAAGTTTGTGAAGGGGTTGGATATTTCTCTTCATCTAGCTATGGTTCAAATGGTAGCGTATGGAGCATCATTTAAGAGTATAGTGGATCATGCTAGGATGATTGAGACTATTCTTTAAGGATTTCAGTAAGGCACCAAGAGGGTGAGCCATCATGGTAAGTTTAGAGGTCAGACTCCTCAAGATCGAGATTCTAGAGGCTTTCATAGGTATCATGGTAGGCCAGTGCAGGAAGCCTTGCAACATTTAGGTAGTGGGTTTTCTTATTCTGCAACTTGGGGTTTTGATTCTTCTAGTAATCCTCTAGCCATTCCTATCTATGTATCTACCTCCATTGGAAACTCTTTAATGGTGGATTGAGTTTACCGATCTTGTGTTATGACTCTTGTTAGGCGTGAGACTTGGGTAGAACAGATTGTCCTTGATATAGTAGGTTTTGATGTCATCTTGTGCATGGATTGGTTAGCTCCTTACCATGTTATCCTAGATTTTTATGCTAAGACCGTGAGTTTAGCTCCACTAAGTGTACAAAGAATAGCTTTGAAATATGTTCTTCATTTGGGTCCCAAGAGAGTTATATCTTTTCTTTAGGATCATTGCTTGGTTGAGGAGATTTTAGTTTTATTTGGCTTATATTCGTGATACTAATGTTGTTTTACCTCCTTCTTTGGATTTTTTTTGTATTGTCTATGTGTTCATGGATTTTTTCCCTACGGATTTGCTTGGTATGCCTTTGGATTGTGATATTGACTTTGCCATTGATGTTAAGCTGTTCACCAAGCCCATTTCTATTCCTTCTAGTAGGATGGCCCAAAAGAGTTGAAGGAATTAAGGGATCAGTTGCAGTAGTTGTTGGCTAAGGGGTTTATCCAAACTAGTGTTCACCTTGGGGTGCACTTGTGTTGTTTGTAAACAAAAAAGATTGGTCTATGCATGTGTGTATTTATTATTGACAGTTGAACAAGGTGATAGATAAGAATAAGTATCCTCTTCTCTTATAGATGATTTGTTTGACCAGCTTCAAGTTCTTTGAAATTTTTTAAGATAAATTTGAGTTTTGGGTATCACCAAATGAGCATTAGAAGGTTGGATATTCCAAAGGCAACGTTTTAGACATAGTACGGTTATTATGAGTTCTTAGTCATATTCTTTGGGTTGATCAATGCCCCAACCACATTTATAGAGTCGATGAATCGAGTATTTCATTCATATCTTGACTCTTTTGTCATTGTATTTATAGATGATATCTTGGTTTATTCCAAGAGTGAGGCCGATCATGATAAGTATTTGAAGATTGTGCTTCAATGAATGTGGGATGAGAAGTAGTATGAAAAGTTCTCTAAGTGTAAGTTTTGGTTGGAGTTTGTCTCTTTCTTGGGTCATGTGGTGACTAAGGATGGTATTATGGTCGATTCAGACAAGATTGCGGTGGTTCATGATTAGGCTAGGCTAACTACTTCTATCAAGAATCAGAGTTTTGTTGGTTTAGCAGGCTACAATTGGCGTTTTGTTAAGCATTTTTCATCTATTACAGTTGCGTTGACCAAGTTGACTCAAAAGATGATTTCTTTTCAGTAGTTTGATGCTTGTGAAGCGAGCTTCAGAAGCTCAAGGATTTGTTTAACTTTAGCTCCTATATTGACTTTTCCCAAGTTGGGCATAGGTTTTACCACCTTTTGTGATGCTTCAAGTATTGGTTTAGATATTGTGTTGGTGCAGGAAGGTAAGGTGATTGTGTATGCTTCTTGCAGTTGAATCACCATGAGAGGAATTATCCTACCCATAATTTAGAGTTTTGTGCAATTGTGTTTTCTTTCAAGTTGGGGAGGTACTACTTCTATGGAATTTGTTGTGAGATCTTCTATGATAATCGTAGCCTTTAGTATTTCTTCACCCAATTATATCTTAATATGAGACAGCGTCATTGGCTTGAGTTACTTAAGGGTTATGACCTAACTATTCTCTATCATTTGGGTAAGGCTAATATGGTTGTGGATACCTCGAGCTAAAAGTCGACTAGCATGGGTAGCTTGGCGTATCTTTTTGACCCAGGTGAGTCCTTCTGCCTTAGAGGTTCAGTCTTTGGCTAAATAGATGGTTAGGTTTGATATTTTGACACCTAGCATGTTTTTGCATTTGTAGAGGCTAGATCTTCTTTGATAAAATAGATTCAGGATTATCTATTTAATAATATTAGTTTGAGAGTGATTCTGGATAAGGTGTTGAGCTATGAGGCCAAGAATCCTCACTTGATTCAGATGGTGTTTTGAGGAAAGGAGGCCATGTTTGTATGTCGAGAGTGGGTTATTAGGCTAGATTGATTTCGAAAAAGGCTCATTGTTCCAGATATTCCATCCATCCAGGAGTGACTAATATGAATCGCAACTTGAGGAAGTATACCGATGGGATGGGATGAGAAAGGATGTAGCAGACTTTGTATCTTATTGTGTATGTTACCAGCAGGTGAAGGCCGAGCATTTAAGGACTGGTGAATTGCTTTGGAGGTTACCTATTTTTGAGTGAAAATAGGAACAAAACCCTATGGACTTTGTGATCGGGTTGCCTTGTATTTCCCATGGTTTGGGTAGTGTTTGGGTTATCATGGATCGATTGATAAAATCTGCTCATTTATTCATGTTCATATTTTTTTCAATACCAAGAGGTTGGCCCATATCTATATTCGTGAGATAGAGCGTGTTTATGGTGTACTAGTGTCTATCATCTCAGATCAAGGTCCAGTGTTCACATCTCGCTTTTGGAAGAGTTTTTAGGAGGATTTGGGTACCCGAGTTTATTTTAGTATAACATTTTATCCCAGACCAATGGTCAGTCGGATCGGACTATTCAGATTTTGAAGGAAATGTTTCATGTTTCTATTATGGACTTTGGAGGTCAGTGGGAGAAGCATCTAGCTTTTTCAAAGTTTGCATATAATAATAGCTACCATTCCAGTATTGAGATGGATCCTTTTGAGGCTTTGTATGAAAAGCATTGTTGTTCTTCATTCTATTGGTTTAAGGTTTCTAAGATTAGACCACGAGGTACATACTTTCTTCGTGAGTCCTTGGATAGAGTTTGAATCATTCAGGATAGACTTTGACCGGCTTAGAGTAGGCAGAAGTGCTATGCGAATTGTAGACTTCGTGCCTTCAGAATTAGTATTGGTGATCGAGTTTTCTTTCATTTGTCGCCCATGAAGAACGTGATATAGTTGGGAAGAAGCGTAAGCTTAGTCCTGGGTATATTGAACCTTTTGAGATCCTTCGAACTATTGGGGATGTAGCTTATGAGTTAGCATTGCCTCCAGATTTATTAATTATTCATCTAGTTTTTCATATTTCAATGCTTCAACATTACCTTTCGGATGAGTCTCATGTCATTCATTAGGATTTAGTCCATTTAGATGAGAGGTTGTCTTTTGTTGAGAAGCATGTCTCAAGCTAGGAATATTAGATGGTTGTATTTTAACTTTGTGGTGTGTATGAATATGTGACCATTGTAAATCTCGTTATGGCGTTAGGATTAGGGAAAGAATAATCATAGCTAACATTTGCATGAACCGAATAGGTAGTAGCTTATTATGCAACTCTGTACCATGTGAGTGTGAGATACTACTTAGTTTCCTTTATGTGTTGAAACCAATACTTGCCCAATTAGTCTTGCCTAGGTTGTAGGATAGTTAGAAAAGGATCGTAGGTCATTTTTTAAATTTGTCCACTGTTAGCCTAAAAGACCTTTCAAATATGAATAATTATCCCTCAATTTCGATTTTGAGTGTGATAGACTATTTTTCTTATTTTCACCTTTCACCTTCTTATTTGTATTACAATGAACCTATTTTGGCCCTGGTCCTCCTTGGACATTGTGCACCTCAACTCAGGAAAATCACCTAAGTTGAGGGTGGCTATCATAGGGGTGCTTGATTTGAAGTGGGTATGAAGAAGGTTAAATAAGAGAAAAGAAAGTAAGGTTGGGGGTGGTAGAAAAAGCAGAAAAAGAAAACAAAGAGAATGAATAAAAAAACCACACCCAACCTGAATGTGCAGTAAAAAAATAAAAAGGGATAAATAAGGGCGGAATAAATAAAAAAAGTTGGTTAATAAATAGACCCTTATAGTAATTGTAGTGCCAAGGAGGCTGTTACTGAATGCCAATATGTATCATACCCGCCCCAAGCCTACGTTACAAGCCGAGTAATGTCCTATAATGATTCTGGCCCAACTGTCTGAAAACTGAGATAAAGAAAGTAAAGGCCAACCTATGGTATTCTGCTCACATCGTTGGAACTACTTTGTGAGTGTGAGTGTCTTATATCTTTCCCCAGATTAACAGGCATGATTTATTTGAGTGAGTGGTAATTCTTTGTTGTGAGGGTACATGGGTTGTGATTCGAGCTATTTACTTATTTAGATAGTGTAATTTGTGCATATGCATGATTGTTGCTAATGTAATGCCATAGCTTGATTGCCTTATGTCATATTGTTGTGCTACCTTGATACACACACTTGGTTTTAAAAGGTTGAAATAGGAGAGGGTGATGTTCTTATGCTTAAATTGGAAATTGACTGTCATAGGTATCTTATGGTTTTCTTAGTTAAACATCGTGTTTGTTTTATTTTTTCTTTGTTTCCTAAGGACATGCAAATGTTCTAAGTTGAGGGCGTTGATGCTTCATGGTAATATAGCACTTTCGATGCTTAAAAGAGTGAAAATATTCAACTACTTATGCCTTTTTGTTAGATATGATGTGTTTTGTATGTTAATTAGGTTGGAAGTGGTTTGGGTCAAAAATGGATGAAAAAGCTCTAAAAAAGTCAAGGTGGTGACAGGACCACAAGTCATTATGACACCATACGACTCATATCCCAAGTCATTATATTAACCGTGAGTGATGCTAATTTCAGGAGTAAAGTTGAAGGCTGACCACAACGAGTTGTGGTGTGCGTCGTTTTGAGCATATAAGAGAAAATTCCTGAAGGTTGACAAATGGAGCCCTAATGGAAACATATGAAGACCATTAGTCATTAGGATAGCTAAAGACTCGTGGTGCGGAATCGTCCTGAGAACAGAATAAAAGTGCTAAAATCTGAGAGTTCACTGGAGTGACAACAAGTCCCAGCTAATGACTCATTAGGTCTGATAATGAGTCGCTACCACTGAATTCAGAAGAGAGCAACAATAGCAGCTAACGAGTCATCGTCAGTCCTGAGGACTCGTTACCAAAGGCGTTACCACTGCTGACTAAGTTATCCTATTTTGTTTTGGTTATGTTTTCATTGTTATTTTGAGAAACTGTATATACCCTTGAGGTACTCTTGTATTAGGTTACGCACTTTATACTCTTACAAACATATATTGTTTTCAAGATTGACTTTTGATCTTGAAATCTTCTTGTTATAGGTTTTTGGTTTATTATTTAATTTGAGACTTTGGGTTTTCTTTGTAAATTATTGTAAGATTATTTCCATGCTTTCACTTATGAATTCTATGGTGTTTCTTACAACTATGAGCAGTTAATTCCCTTAGCTAAGGTTGTGGGAACCCTGGCGGATTAACAAAGTAGGGAAAGTTTGAAATCCATTTAGATCTTGTATGTATTATAATATTCTTCATATTATTTGCCTCCTTAGGTACTGCAGAATCTAAGGACTCACCTGTATTTGCAATCTTTTTCAAAAGGAAGTTCAAGATTCAGAAAAAAAAAATTACAACAGTGATTCGAGGCTATCAACCCTCGTCAAATAACTTGAGACCCACAAGGTGATAGTTAAACTGGGATCAAAGGCAAGGGTTAGTAAGATTATACCTTGAGACTCACAAGGTGAAAGGTGAAACTTACCAATGAGTCTACCAGATAGTTGGTAATACCTATGTTGTCAGACTCTTTATACTTAGCATTGAGATAGTCGGATTGAGCACAAGAAACCTACGGGGTTAGAAGCCATGGGGAACACAGTCTTAGTGTTCGTTTCAGATTGTGTATAACAAAAAGCATTTGAGTTTTGTTACTATTTAATAATTACAAAAAATACCCCATTTACTTATATGCATAGCCCGGCTATTTCAGCAAGTTTGAGAGATGTTTCATGCCTATTCCCTATAGGTTCGACCCTAACCTAGTTGGGTTACTATATTTGACATCGAATGCATTATACTTCAAGGAGGTATAGTTTTGGGCAACATCACAACCTTTTGGAGCCCTCTTGAAACTCGTAAAGAATAGACCCAGTCATCTTAACATGATCCGCTATACTCTAAAATGATTCCCCATAGTCTACTATCTAAGTTATAGCAATCTGAAGCAAAACATCCAACCCCTTTCATGAACTTCTGAGTATTTTCAGACTCGATGCCAATACTAGCATAAGAATATCTAGACTAGGCATGAAAGTGTGTTGCATACTCCATAACGGTCATGGATCCCTACTCTAGGTGATACAGCTTATCTCTCATATGATCCCTTAGACTATAAGGCTCAAAACTATCAAAAAGGCCTCAACAAACTGATCCGAAGTGATCTATGTAGAATCAAGAGGTTTGCAACTAACAAGTAACCTCTGCCAATCTCTAACTACATATCTCAACTGATAAGTAGTATAAAAAACCCTAAGAGACTCAAGAAAACCAATGTTATGCAACTTCACACGACAGTCAATCAAGAACCCATAGGCATCCTCGCCCACAGCATCATTGAACCTAGGAGGACCCAAATGAGTGAATCTATAAAACCTCTTCTGATCCTCAAAAGACATAGCTTTACTTGCAAAAATAGGAGGCATAGTAAATCTAATTGATTGATATCCCACATGAGGAGGTACATAGATAAAGGTTAAACTCCTGATCTCGAAATATCGTATTCAGCTACTGACATAGAAGGAGGAACAACACCTAAAGTTTGTAGGCATACTTTAATACCCCATATTATTCTTAGCTTAGTTCAGCTTCTAGTTGCATGCATAAAGGGCTTAAGGCCTGAAAATTTTACTAAGTATTGGGGACTTAGTCATTTTTAAGGCTTCTAAACTTGAAGGATTTTTAACTTGGTCTTCCCGACCCCGAGATATTAGTTTTTGAGTCAATTCATGTTCAGGGATGTCAGAAACATGTCTCAGAGAAGTTTTGGATTATTTAGACGGGGTTTGGGTCATGTTTGGATCACAGAACCAGAGGGTCACCGCGATAAGGCCATGACACAGCAATAGTCTTGATCTTATGTTCACCGCATGGCGGTGAGAGAATTCAATGACCATAATTAGACCACATCGCGGTGACGTTATTACGTCCAGTTTTTTATTTAATAGTTGAGGGGCAATTGAGTCTTTTTGCTCAACCCAAATCATCCATAACACAAATTGGGACATCATTTAGGGCATTATTTGCCCTTCTTCTCCAAATCCCTCTCAAGAAAATCCTCTCCTTTTTCCCCAAAAATACAAATTCAATTCCTTTCTCCCCAAGAAATCAAGAATTCAAGTTCCCCAAGTTCAAGAACCTTCTAGAAAACATCAAGAATTGTGTCTTCCTCTCAAGTTGAAAGATTAAGGTATGTGTGATGATCATCTATGGGCGTCTTTCACCATGGAGTCCAAGAACCCTTTTTGGTTTTTAAATTATGAGTTTTACATGTTTAAGTTGAACTATCTCCATGAATCTCTTGTTAATTCAATAACAAGTTATGTTTATGAGTGTTTTCAAGTGGAATGAGCCATTACAAGTTTTGCATGTTGAAAGCTTCACGTTAAACCCCTAATTTATGATTTTAGTCTTGTGATCATGTTATTCTCGCATGTTTTATCTATCCCCATGCTTAAGTTCATGTCTCTCATGTGTTTGATGAATTGCCTAGGTTATGGGTTTTGAACAATGATCCCCTATTATGGTTTTAAAGATTTTATATCGCATTGTTAGTACTTTCATTCAGTGTTGGTGGGTTGTGAACACCCGATACTTACGTATTTTACATTAATTTAGTTTTTCAAGTACTCAGACAGTTAATCCATGAATCTTATCAGTATACTCAGATATTTATATTCATGATGAGCACAATCAGTTATGTAATAGCATTCAGTTGAGTTTAGTTTAGTTCAGTACCAGTGTCAGTTCAGTTGGAAGTAGGATTTAGCACCGAGCGAATCTAGGGATAAAGGATGACCAGCCAATTAGGGCTGGGTCCTTAGTAGCAGTCCCTAAGTTCCAGAACTACATAGCCAGCGTAGGATTATGAGATGTCACCCACCAGTTTAGAACTGACACTCTCTTAGGGGTTACCTGCCAGTTTAGGACTGACTCCCTAGTCCTTCGAGACATCAGATTAGTGGATCCACATAGCCAGTGTTAGTACCCGTCGCACGGTACTGACACCCTTCCAACTGGAGTTACAGGTTAGATCCCAACTAGCTCATATTGGGGCATATTAGTTAGATGATACCTCTCACAGTCTCAGTATAGTATGCAGTGTATCTTCAGTTCAGGTTTGCTTGACTAAGTGTACAGACTTTCAGATATTCAATTTTACAGCTTTTGGTCTTTCAAATTACAAATTAGCTCAATAACATAATAGATATACACTTAGTCTTGCATTCTTAGATATTATAGTTTTCATGAATTCATGCTCAGTTACTTCATGTTGTTCATTTAGTCCTTATCTCATGTGCACAGTACCCCATGCATTTCAGTCAAACCTCATCTTATATACCAGTATATTCAAAGTACTGATGGCATACTCTTCTTTGTGCTATGATGTCTTATATCATAGGTTCGGATGCACAGTTTCTCGACCGCAGTTAGACAGCTCAGCATAATCTAGCAGCTGTAGTGGTGAGTCCTCATCCATCGAGGACATGTTATAATTATTCATTAATTCAGTATTTCATTTTATTCAGTCAGTCGTAGTTAGTTGGGGGTCTATTCCATCTAATCCTCAGTAAGTTTAGAGGCTTTTAGACAATCAGACAATTAGTTAGACAGTCAGTCAGTTGCTTCAGTATTGTTAGATGTTTTGGTTAAACAGTTGGTTTTTAGTATTTTATCAGTTGTTCAGACATACTTTGATGCATTTTGCAGTATTCAGATTTTAGTACTATGTCAGTTTATTCTCCGCTCGTGTATATCATTATTATTTATTTAGATCTCACAGTAGGTATCAGTTTATGGGTTAGCTTGTGACCCTCGTAGTCATAAGCACTGTTGTTGCAACTAGGGGGTAGCCTTAGGTCATGACACAGACTCTCTCAGAGATGGAGTAGGTGCACTCAAAGAAGCACCTTCCAAATGAGTTACAAGTGAATCACTAACCCCTCCAAGATTGGGTTGGAAAAAATCTGTGGGATTGTAGTAGACCCCATATACCTAGTATAATCAACCTAAGGCTCAAGGGAGGGTCCCTTAGTGATACCTATGGACGGGATAGATCCTCTTTCCCGTCCACTACCTCGAGCCCATCCACTACCTCGAGCCCATCCAAGGCTCGCAATTCGCCCTCTAGATTGAGCCCTCTCCTCGAATGATAGATCCACATCTCTAGCCTCGTGATATCTAGTCCTCGCCATCTATGTAGAAAAGAGTGAAATATGACTTAGAACATAAGGTATGAAAGATTGGCACGATATAGAATAAAATAAGAAAAGCTTACTAAGGATATTTTATAGCTTATCAAAGATAGATATGGACGTCTACATTCCAATCCAGGAGACTCTACTAGACACCTTGTTCTTACACTGATGAGACCCATGAAACCTGGCTGCTCTGATATCCATTTTTCACGATCCAAAACAAAGGGTCATGAAGGCACTTGTCGCAACAATCCTTGACAAGTAAGCTTATCACCCAAACTGATAGGAAATAAGAAAATTGTACCAAAACCAAACACAAGACTCCTAGAACAGAGTCAAACCACACATATATAGTAATAGAGGAAGTACATAACCAAAGATACCATACAATATCCCAAAAATTGGTATCATAGTGTAAGAATTACTAAATACATATCAAATGTCAAATATACCATAATAGTCCAAAAGGATCAAAATACGTCTCTGGAAAAAAATAAGACATAATTTAGATAAGAAGAGGTAGTGGATCTAGGGGTGTGCATCGGTCGGTTCGGTTTCGTTTTATATATTATCAGTTCGTTTTATCATTTTTCGATTTTTAAATATGCTAAAGCAAGAACCTAACCAATAAGATATTTTTTATCATTGCTCGGTTTATCGGTTTCTAGTCCTTAATGGTTCGGTTTTCGATTTAACAGATAAGAAAATACTCATAAAATAGAAATAGTAGTAACTAACATGAAAAAAAATGAATCTTAGTTGCAACCAAAAATCCTACATAATGTGTTTTAATTTACAAGAATCGTCAAGTTTTGACTAAATGTTGTTAGGAGAAATTAAGAGTTTGTATTATTGAAATAATAAGTTTGTTAATTTGTAGAAATTAAAGAGAATATATATATATATATATTATTGGGTTATCGGTTTAACCAATAACCCAATAAGAAAAAATTGAACCAAACCAATAACCCAATATTTTTTTTATAAAACCATTAAAAATTGTTAACCCAATAACAATAAACCAATAATATTTTTATCGGTTTGGTTTATCGGTCGGTATGGTTTTTGCACACCCCTAAGTGAATCAACTCCCGAAACATAAATCAACCGCTAACTCGAATATACTCCAAATACCACCTGAATCAACTATCGTGCGGCGCACTCGTACCTGGATCAACACCAAAATAGTACAGTAGGGGTGAGTGCAGTCCACTTGTACTTTATAGGTATCATAGGATGACTGAGCAAAGTAGAAAATAAAGCATATAAAATACACACTACTAGAACATCACCCACAATCAAAAAATGTCCCAAATGGTATTCCACATCGTCTCAACTAAGAATTCTACAATATTCACATATACCACACACAAATATTAAAAAACACAGGTATATGGATATCACATATATGAGTATGGAAAAGAAGTACAATTAGACAGATATCACATCAAAGATGATAATACAACACAGAATGAGCACAATAAATATGAAATGCATTGAAGATGATGATGATGATGTGATGTGATGCACGAAGTTGTCGCACAACCTCTGTATATACCTACCAAGATTATCTCCCGAGGTAGACACATGGGGGACGTTCATCAACCTATTTACAATCCAATACTAATATCCATGACTCCTCTCTAACGCATCCCTTGGCAGAGACCATAAGGAGTCGTAAACTAGTGTTTCCAGTATTTCCAATATTTTCACAGTGGTACCAATATTTCACAAGTACATATAATAGGAGGATGGAATAGTCACAAAAAAACAGAATGAGAATTTCCAAAGCCAACCAATATACTAACAATGTGAGCCAAAATCTACTCAATATGCCAACAATCCAAAAAATCCAATGTAATCATATGACAATAGAGTAATATACACAAAAATATGCCATTGATACCTAATAAATTCTAATTTAGGCTTTTTCACCAAATATACATATATATGGCCAACATCATATAAAACCCACATGGTAACACATAGCGGATAAGGTCTCAAAACTACCAAATAACAACAACTTAGGCCTCACAAGAGTGCAAGACAATAATAAAGCCATTTTCATGATTAGTTCCCATACCCATAACATGATTTTATACCATTATTAATTAGCCAACCTAGTTTGAAGAAACTTAAGTCATAACCTACCTCAAATACTGAAACTGGTACAAACAAGCATTTAAAACTGAGCTTTTACCTCATGAACGAACCCTGAATCAACTAAAATACATAAATGTAAAAGCTATGCGTCAAAAGAAAGTCGGTGGTACCCATATTGCCTAATTTTTTATCGGGGCCAAAGCGGACCCCCGAAATGAGTTTTCAAAAACAAGGGTAGAATTAAAATTTTAGTCCAAAAATTATACTACCCAGGATTAAAGGATCTTGTAGAAGAAAATCCAAGTAAAAATAAGTTGAAATCAGGGTTTAGATCGAGAAATTTCTAATCTAGGCCTTTCGGGCCAAATCCCCAAAATTTCATATTTAGATCCAAGTTTTAAAAAGATTAAAATGATAAAAAAATAATTGAACATAAGTAATTGAAATAAGAGTTTGGAGCTTACCGAAACATAAAAATGGAAGAAATTACCCAAAAAATTGAAACCCCAAGCTTCAAGTAACGAAAATGATGAAAAATCATGAAATAAGGGGTATAACCCACTCAGGCATAACTTAAGCGACCAGGAGTCGCTTACAGGATGCCCACCTTATCGTGTAAGTGACCTGGCGGTCGCTTAAGTGACAATCGCTTAGGAAATCCTGGTGTTGCTTAGGTAATACTTTGGTTGACAAGCCAAGTCACTAAAGTGACCAAAGTATTACTTAAGCGGTGCACCAGCTGGGTGGTGCACTAGCTAAAGACTTGGAGAATTCCAAGCTTTCGCGGACCCTCAGGATTCATCTTAAATCTCAAGAACTCAAACGAACTATGCTACTAAATTGAATTCGACACTTTGAACTCAATAGATATATCAAATTTTCAAAAAAACATCGCTATCACAATGTTAATCCCTGAAATCCAATTTCACAACTTTTTGAACTAAGGGTCGAAATGAGATGTAAGAGTCATAAAACCACACCAACTATGTTACCAACCTAAAATCGACATTCTGGATCTACTAGCATAGTCCGTTTAACCATTCAATGCACAGATCAATAAATGTTGACCAAAGTCAGCTATAAAGCCTTTATAACCACCAAAATTATAATTTTGCACAAAACACACCAAAATATATTTGGAACCATGCCAGTCATCTCTATACTCTATAAATACCACAAAGTAACCACGAGGAAGGGTAAAATGGTCATATCACATAGAAATAAATATTTCACAAAGATTACCAAAAATCAGGTCATTAGAGTTTTATCAAATTCAAATCAATAATTAACATTGCAATTGCATTTTTATGAAACTGGAGAATCAATGGTGGTGATTGTAGTTTATGCTAAATATGAAGCTTTGGAGATATAAGATTATGGAATGATATTTACTCCATATCTGATACTATGGGTGATGATTTCATTGTTATAATTAGTGAGGATGAAAAAAATTAGAGGGCTTCCAGTATACCTTGTAGAGTATGAGGACTTTGTTTTTTTAATTCATGTGAATTGTTTGACATCAATTTTAAAGGCAACCCATTCACATGATGGAATAGAATAGTGGATAATGATTATATTTCAAAAGTCTGGATAGACTGGTGGCTAACTATGATTTTCTTGGCATGATGGGTAATATAGAAGTAGAACATTTTGCTAGGACTAGTCCTGTCCATGTTTCTATACTTTTGAAGTGTGGAGGGAAGGGAACTCAAGTTAGAAGACCTTTTAAATTCCTAATGTTAAGGACTGAATGGGCTAATTTTAAATAGGTGGTCAAAAAGAATTCGGTAGCTAATAAAGAGACTGATATTTTTCATCAAGTTAAAGTAAAAGACGAAGAAACTAAAGTCGGCTCTTACTTCTTGGAGAAGAGAGAGGTTTGGGGTTATTTGTAAGTAATTTATTATAAGATGAAATTGTAAAACTAAAAGAAGAATTATTTGAAGAATACCCTACTCAGCAAATAGATTTATTCTTCAGAGAGCATAGGCTGAATTGAAAAGATATTTGCATTATGAAGAAGAATTCAGGAGATAGAAAGTAGGGATTCAATGGTTTCTAAAGGAGATAGAAATATTAGATTTTTTCATGCTCTAGTAAATGGTAGAAGAAAGAGATTATCAATTAATAGAATTGCCAAAAATGATAGTCAATGGGTAGAAGGGTTTGAGCAACTTGAAGCAGAAGTTATATCATTCTTTCAAAAGTATTTCAATAGAATATGAACCACAAATGAGTTATCATTATTGAAGTTTATGCCAAAATTAGTCATTGTGGAGATGAATAATTATTTGAATGCCTATACTACTAAGGAGGAGGAGAGAATAATTATCTTTGAATTGAATTGAGAGAGTGCTAGTGGACCTATTGGGTTCACAGGGCATTTCTATTGTCGTTGGGATATATTTAGGGCAGACATTGTTAATATGGTGGCTGCTTTTTTTGATAGAATTACTCTTCCCAAATCAATCAATCACACTAATCTGGTTTTACTTCCTAAAAAAGACATTATTTATTCATTTCTAGTTATGAGACTAATTAGTTAGAGTAATTTCCTAAACAAAGTAATTTAAAGGATGATTCATGACATGATTGAGGTATTTCTTCCTAGCTTAATTTTTAGAAATCAGTTAGGGTTTGTTAAAGAGAGGAATATCACTGAAAATATTTTGCTAGCATAAGAAATTATTTTTGATATAAGAAAAATGGGAAAGAAAACCAATGTTGTGATTAAATTGGATACTGAAAAAGCGAATGATAGGGTTGATTGGAACTTTTTGATCAAATTTTTAGGGAGACTAATATTTGATAGCCTTGCAGTTGACAAGATTTGGAGAATAGTGGCTAATGATTGGTAGTCTATACAGATTATTGGTCAGGAATATGGATTGAACCGTAAAGAAATGGATTGGACTAATGATTTACTCTTTATCCTTTACTTAAGGCATGATATAAAAAACGACTAACGAATTCAACAAAAACACCCAAAATTGTCAATGATTCCCAAACATATAAATCAAGAAACTACTTCCCAATCAAAAACTAGTTGAGGTTTAGGCAACTA
This sequence comes from Capsicum pubescens, assembly GCA_030864215.1. NCBI lineage: Eukaryota > Viridiplantae > Streptophyta > Magnoliopsida > Solanales > Solanaceae > Capsicum > Capsicum pubescens. The sequence goes on along the minus strand of CM061546.1, from coordinate 125,331,511 downwards.
TTTCTAAAAATATGAACAAAACAACATACCCAGTGCATTCCTACAAAGTGGGGCCTGGGGTAAAATACCCAGGGCGTACACAGTGAAAAAAATACCATAGCGACAGACCAAGAATTACTTCTTAAGGTAACAAGTTGCAAAAATACTGTTAAAATCTAGAAATTAGGGCACTGGAATCCTATGGTTCAAGAATTCGCAAGTATTTCCACAAATAAGAGAAGTTGCAAGAAGCATGAATACCTGTTCAATAGACGGATAGGGTTTTATCAAAAGCATTCGGAGAACTGGTTGTCGGAGCAGTAGTCGATCGTAGCTCTATTGGTCCGAGCAGTAGTAGGAGAAGCCGATCGGAACACTGATTTGAGATGCAACCGATAAGAGCGGTATCTTTTCCAATAAAGTGTTGCAATATGTGACTTTATGGTAATGGTTCATGCAATCATTGCTATAAGACACGTTATTGCAACGGTTATATATCAATAGCAGCGTTATAGCATCTATTAAAATAATTTGGTTGGAACCGTTGCAATAGACCCTCTATAGAAATGTTTTTGAAACCATTGCCAAAAGGTCTGTTGCAATAAAAGTAATTTCTAGTAGTGAAGGAAAATGGAATATAGAGTTGCTTAATCAGTTATTTCTAGAGCAAGTTTGTAATCATATTCAGGAAAATCTACTAGTTGAAGAAGATGGTGAGGAATGAGACAGGCCATGGTAGATGCTCAATAGTTTTGGTAACTTTACAATAAAATTAGCTTGGAAAATTACAAGAAAAATAGGTAAGGTTCAAGAGACTTTCAGAATTCTTTGGGTAAAGGATTTTCCTTTTAAGGTCTCTTTATTCAGTAGGAGACTTTCGAAGAAGAGAATTCCTGTTGGGGAGTGCTTATGAAGATGAAAGTCAGTGAAGAGGTAATAAGTTTTTGTGTAGAAGGGGAAGTGGAGAAATTGAGCATTTATTCATTAAGTTCTCAAAAACTAGTAGATTATGGATTAATTTTTCAACTACATCTAGGATTTCTGGCCTTTTTTTACAACAAAAAGATATTGTTTTATGTAGTAGAAAGTTGAAGTTAATCCTAAGATCAAGCTCATTTATAAAGCAGATCTTATGCTCATCTTGTGGAAGATTTGAAAAATAAGGAAGTCAATTATGCATAGAGGGAAAATATCTTAAGTATAGAATGGAAGTAGACATTGGGCACGTTTGGATAGGCTGAAAAAAGTGGTTCTTTAAGAAGTGCTTTTGAAAGTGCTGAACTTATTTTAAAAATAAGCAGTTACGTATTTGGATAAAAGTGTTGAAACTGAAAAAAGTTATTGATGTGTTTGGTAAACAAGTGCTTTTAAGCATTTTTTGGGGTCAAAATGTCTGAAATACCCATAAATCTTTCACTTTTCTTAACAATCAGTTGAGGTGGAAGGGAAGGTTAGTGGTTGGTAATGATGAGCAGCACAAGAAGGATATTATCTCCCTATGGCATGACTCTACTCAAAGGGGGCATTCTGGCATGGATGTGTAATACCCCGGGAAATTTTTCGTTGAAATTTTGTGCATAAACGTGTTGGGTTCTATCTTCTAGAATGAATTATAAATTTTTCGTAAGGAATGACTTAGATTATTACCCACCATTGCGTAGAGTATCGAATAAGATTTCCAACGATATGTGGATCATCCAAAAAGGACACCCGAGCGACGAGTTATGAAGATTCTGATCGAACCGTGAATAGTAGTGAACAGTAAAACATGCAGGAAAAAGTACTGAGGCCTAGAGTATTTTTTCTCCAACTTTAAACGATCATAACTCCTTGTACATAATGTTCTGGGTGATCTACTATATATCAACAGAAATCTCTGCGAGTCCTATTTCCGATGAAATTGGTTTCATCCAATTTATCTATCGAAGAAAAAAGTTATGGTCGATCTACTTCAGCCTATCAAAAGTGAATTTTTGGGTAAACTTCAAATGATCATAACTCCTCGTACACAATAAAATGGGTGAGATACTATATATCAACGGAAATATATGAGAGTCCTCTTTCTAATGAAATTGGTTTCATCCAATTTGGATATCGGAATAAAACGTTATGGTTGATATACTTTAGACTATCAAAACAGTCCACCAAAGGACAAATTCAAGAATTATTTAATTTTTAAGGGCATTTTGGTCATTATGACTTCACTTCATGGACGAAAATTATCCATTTATACCTATATTGAGCCATAAAATTCATGTTCTTCCATCAAAAACATTGAGAGAACTAAACCCTAGGTCCATTTTGAGCTCCAAATATCTTCCAATTTCACTTTAGAAATTCAAATTTGATCCGATAATCGAACTCATCATCTCGAGACCTTCGAGGAACACCACTTATTTGTGTGAACAGGATTCCATAATCAAGAAGTCAATTTCAAGGTATGTGGGGTTTTAAACAAGAGCAATCTTCCGTTCTTGTGCCCAAAGCTTTAATTTTATTATGGTTTTACATGATTTTCCAAGTGAGATTATGTCTAAATAATTCGATTATAAGATTATGATGATTGAATGAATAAACTTTGATTTATATGATTATATCAATGTTTTAAAGATATGATTTAATAATTATTATTGCGAATTACACACATTTACCACGAGGTGGTATTTTGAATGATTTTGGGACGTATGTCGAGATGGTTTTTTGGAATAATATTTTGAGATATGAGTCAAGCTTTATGCTACCCAATGACAATTTGAATTATTGAATATATATTTGAGACATGAGATGTCTTGATATCTATAATTATAAATTTCATATTTTTATTTTAAACAATTTTGAGATATATGTTGAAATGGTATTTTGGAATGATTTTGAGATTTATGATAAGCTTAAAGCTTCTTTATGACGAAATTGAATCATTGAGCATATTGAGATATAACATTTGAGATGTTACCATGAGTCTTGATATTTTCTCAAAAATATTGATGTTGTCGTGACTTGATAAATTGTTACATTTTGACATTTAAAAAGGTTGAGTTCTATTATTGAAATTTCATGATATTCGAAAATGGGTATACACTCAAATTACTTTATGAAGGATTTATAAGACTTTGAATTTTTTTCCAATATGGATATACATGATTACTTCATTACTCTACTTCTTAAATTGAGAATTTATGCTATGAATTGCATACTACTACAATGAATTGATATTTCTAAATGCTTTCGAGATAAAAGTCGTGATTTAGTTGTACTACGGGATATGTATTCTTATTATGAATTGAAGGTCTCAAGTGCTTTTCAAAAGCTGTTGTCATGATTTAATTGTCGAATTGAAAGAATAATTATTTGAGTACATTGACCTTGAACTCGCAGAGTCGAGATGATTTTGACTATGAGAAAGATTGATTTTGATATAGATGTTGAGATGAATTTTGATATTTTTTTGAATGATTTTGATGAGTTGAATTGTTGAAAATATTGCGTATTGAGTCTTCATATCCTTGTCCAAATGTCGAGTCGGTTATGGTTCAATGCATTGATACCTTGTTGATGTTGAAAAAGATTGAAATATTTTAAGTCGAAGTTGGGGTTAGGAATCCACAAATTTTTGATGAATTATAAATTGAGATATTTGATTTGGTTTTTATCATAGACCCTTGTGATGATGATGGTGGATTTCCTAATGCGTTCTGAGCTTGTCGGGGAGTAATACTTAGCATCGAGAGGGAAATTTTGTATTTCCCCAAACCTATGTGCCACCGTGAGGTTGTTTGATGATGATATTATTGGCCAGAGAGCCCGATTGTGATTATTGTAGTTTTAAGGTCGTACTCCCTGGCAATGAGTATGACGCTCCCACCAACGGGGATTTCAAACGTTGGTATTCCACGTAGCTCACGTTGGGTTGTCGGTTATAGGAAACTCTCTTGTCCATAAAAGTCATGTTTCTTGAATTACCGAGACACTCTAATATTAAAGTCAAAGAGTTGAGATGTTATGATGGATTATGATTACCTATGATGAATTTTGACGATATGATAATTTATGATTTTTGATGATTTACATGGATTATGAGATTTTACCATTTGAACTATTTATTATGAAAGTATGAAGAGTATGATTTGATATAACTCAAGCCAAGTGAGTCATCATTGTTTGTATGCATGTTTTCATGAAATTAATGATGTTATTTAAAGTGTTGCATGCACCCCCACATACTCAGTACATTATCTTTGTGCTGACCCCCATCTACTATTCTATTCAGTTGCAGTTTCCGATCAGCAGGTAAAGAGTCCTCACAGTTCAGGGACTTGGGTCGGTTATTTCAGTTTGAAGCATTGTATCATCTTTCGTTGGTCGTATTGAGTGTGGTAGTTGGGAGTCATGACCTGACTATGTACAGACAATACTAGTAGAGGCTTCATAGACAGTAGTAGTGGTTGATGTTTTCATTCTCCTTCTTGTATATGTATATGTGTTTGTAGAATTATCATCTTGTAATTCTAATATTGTATTGAACAGATTCTGTATTGAGACATTTTTAGCTTCATTCTCTCAGAATTATGTTTTAATTAGTTGCTTTTGAGTTATATCGATGAAAAAGGTTAGCTTGGGGTCACTTGTGACCCTAAGCACCGTGTGGCATCTCGGAACTTGAATGATTTTTGGGATGTTACAAACTTGGTATCAGAGCACAGAGTTCAAGTGTCCTAGGGTGTCTATGAAGCCGTGTCTCCTAGAGTGTCTATGAAGCCGTGTCTAGTAGAGTCTTGTGGAACGGTACGGAGACGTCTGTACTTTTCTTCGAGAGGCTATAAGGCATTTAGAAAAGGTTGTTGTTCTTTCACGTCTTGAATCATGCAATAAGTTTAAACCAGATAAGATACCAAATTTCTTTTCAGGATCTATAATTGGCAGTTTGTACTTTTCTATCTATGTGCTATTTTTGAGATAGTATGAGCAGCAAGTCCCGGTTCTTTCCCTGATAATGTTTTCAGACTTATTAGCAAAATGTTTCAGAAGTCTCATAAAAGTGGCTTTAGAAGATCCTCCTAGTGTGTTATAAGTTCCTGAAGTTTTATGTTATGTCCTCTTCTTTATGACTTGTTCATCTAAGACTGAGTGGATGCGTACTCCTGGATCATCGAATATGGTATGCCAAGTTCCTATCTCCCGTAATCTTGCTATCATTATGCTGTTGAAAAATAAAAGCCTAGTGAAGCCGTGTGGGGCTCTTTCTATTCACTAGCACAACTGTTTTGTTATTCATCTCAAAAAAAAATAATTCAAAACTCATATTCAAAGCCTAGTGGAGCCGTGTGCGGCCTATTTTGATCCACTAGCAACTTGTAGTTCATCTTGTTCCTTGTGCTGGCTAAAAATGTGGGATGTGGAGGTGTAGTAGTAAGAAGGATGGTAAGTGTGATTTGTTGAGCATAAGTATAGCGAAATCCCTTTTTGCATGCAATTGGGTTAATAGGAAGTGATATAATTTGTTCGAGGTATGAAACAGGTGTTGACGGTATTTGTATGACAGAGAGTATAGGTTAGTGATGGAAGTACTCGGTGGGTAAGTGTTGTTAATCTAGGCGCTCTCCAGATTGCAAGAGGAAGTTAAGTTAAGATGTAGAGAGCTATGAACTATGTTAAGTTATGTATGAAGGATAGATAGTAGTGACGGGTGAAAGAAGGATGTGTTAATGGATTGTGAATAAGATAGGCTATATGATTAGGACCAATTATTATTGTTACGAAGTTTAAGTGGGCTAGTGTTCATGGATGTGTTGTTTTATAATCTTCACGTGGGAGTTATGCGTGAGATGGAGTTGTAAATTATGTGAAGTGTGAGACCTTAAGTTTGAATGATTGGTGATCATGAAGCCGAATGTGACGATTTCTGGATTAATGGTATTAGTTGCCGGAAGTGACCTAATAGGCTTGAACAGTGTACACAAGAGTTTAAGTGTAGTTGACTTGTAATTAAGTTTAATATTATATTATGATGAGAAAGTTCACCCAAGATATTATGGGACTGCTTTAATTTCGAGGATTAGTGTATGTGGTGTAGTGAGTCGTGCCATGGGATTGTTAGATGGATAAATACTAGTTAGACGATGGATGATGTTTTGATGGCTAAGTTAAGGCGAGGCGTATGATTGGAAATATTGAGCCTCTTAAGTGTGATTTTGATTCTTATGGGTTAGAAACATAAGTTCATAGGCATGGTATTAGAGGGAGAAGACAGAAGTAGCATGGTCTATCAAAAGGTTAGAAAGTATTCAAGTTGAGCTAATAGAAATAAGAGTTGAAGCACTAGATGGTGTACATTCCGGCGATAGAGATGTTCGTGGAGATTCGAAATTAGTAAGCATTTGAGAATTTGAGTGGTGGCTTAAAGCTAAGGGGGAGATGATAGAACAAGTAGTCAAGTCAATCTTTTACATTTTAGTAGAAGTACCAGTAAGTTGTAAATTTGCTGTGAGAAAGATCGGTGCTTGACCCAATCTTATTTCAGTATTTTCAGTTGTCCCAAAACCTACTCATGCTTTACATTTCAGTTCCATCATCTTAATTCATGTTCATACACGTGATGGAGAATTACATACTCTTCTAGTTTCCAAAAATGAGAAATTCCAATTTTTTTAGCAGTTGGAATCACATTCCATAAGTTATGAGCTCTAAATTCAGGGCATGCCGCCCATGACTCATATACTCAAGTTTTACAGTATGTTCAGTTCCAGTACTCAGGCAATACTCTTATTGATCAGTGAGATTTAGTTTCCTTTATGGGTGTCTTTAGTTTTGATACCTCAATGAACCCATTGTATTTGATATTTTATTCCTAAGGCCTCAATAGAGAGAGTCAAGTTATTTACATTATCCCTTCATATTTCAGGTCTTCATGTTTTAAAATTTTGTGACCTTTTCATTAAGTCAAGATAATGGTGTTGAGCAGTTGTCTATAAAGGAGAGAAGATACTTCCTTATCTATGATAGAAGGTGGTGTGCTCACGGCGGTGAAGTGAAGTTAGATTGAGGCTAAGTCCTTGATACATGTCGTGGTTAGTTGAAGTTTTAAATGTTTATTTGGAAAGATTGTTGTGCGTTGGTTTTATGCGCTTCTATAAGGTTGTAGGAATAGTAATACAGAGTTTTTGTGTATAGTTCAATTGGTTGAGAAAATATTATGTGTGCCGTTTAAAGAATTAACCAGTATGTGTGAATGATGTAGTTGATGGAATCTTAGAGAAAGCGAGGAAGATGCTTTATGAGTATTCATTTAGAGGTGCATGTGCAAAGTGCGTATGTGGTTATGAGTATAGGCTTGAATGTTATGGTTGTATATCTAAAAGAATGCACCGCAAGTTAGCGGAACCCTAGTATAAGATTGTATGTGGTTGTTGGAGTAGCAATAAGAGTTATGTTTGAAGTGAGGAGTTGTGAGGCTCAGTGTGTATTGAGGATCATGATATAGATTAATATTATAGTGTTATCTGGCGTATCTCATGAGTACTTGGAGTTAGGCTTGAACATAGTCGAGGGAGTAGTTGGAAAGTGTTGCTAAGTTTGGAAGAAAGGAGTTATGTTTCCCAAGACCTAGAAATTCCTATCTTAATTTATGCCATATGGGTCCTTGTTCCCATACGATAGGATTGTATCAAATTATGGTTCATTTTCTCCCCGAACAATGTCATTTGAATCTTTTGGAGGGAGTGTTGAGGGACGTTTCATTTGGGCGCAAGTGGTCCTTCTTTTGATGAGATCCCCTTCGAGACCTTTGATTCTCAGTCTCTGAATAAACCAAATATATCGATTCCTTAAAAATCAGTCTCATTTGTTTAAGATCCATCTATGTGACTATTCTCATTATGAATCGCATGTTCTATGAAGTATTCGAAAGTTTGGAGTGAAGTAAGTGGATTGATTTCATTATCCCAGCCTTTTGTCCTCATTTCCATTGTATTCTATACTTATTCATCGACATTCGAGGATGAATGTTTCCAAGGGAGAGATGATGTAATACCACGGGAAATTTTTCGTTGAAATTTTGTGCGTAAACGTGTTGGGTTCTATCTTCTAGAATGAATTATAAATTTTTGGTGCAGAATATCTTAGATTATGACACACCATTGCGTAGAGTATCGAATAAGCTTTCCAACGATATGTGGATCATCCGAAACGGACACCCGAGCGACGAGTTATGAACATTCCGATCGAACCGTGAATAGTAGTGAACAGTAAAACGTGCAGGAAAAAGTACTGAGGCCTGGCGTATTTTTGCTCCAACTTTAAATGATCATAACTCCTTGTACATATTTATCTGGGTGATATACTATATATCAACAGAAAGTTCTGCAAGTCCTCTTTCCGATGAAATTGGTTTCATCCAATTTGTCTATCGAAACAAAAAGTTATGGTCGATCTACTTCAACCTATCAAAAGTGGATTTTTGGGTCAACTTCAAACGATCATAACTCCTCGTACACAATGATATGGGTGAGATACTATATATCAACGGAAAGATATGAGAGTCCTCTTTCTAATAAAATTGGTTTCATCTAATTTGGACATTGGAGTAAAACATTATGGTTGATCTACTTCAGACTATCAAAACAGTCCACCAAAGGACAGATTCGAGAATTATTTGATTTTTAAGGGGATTTTGGTCATTATGCCTTCACTTCATGGACGAAAATTGTCCATTTATACCTATATTGAGCCATAAAATTCATGTTCTTCCATCAAAAACATTGAGAGAACTAAACCCTAGGTCCATTTTGAGCTCCAAATATCTTCCAATTTCACCGTAGAAATTCAAATTTGATCCGATAATTGAACTCATCATCTTGAGACCTTCGAGGAGCACCCCTTATTTGTGTGAACAGGATTCCATAATCAAGAAGTCAATTTCAAGGTATGTGGGGTTTTGAACAAGAGCAATCTTCCTTGCTTGTGCCCAAAACTTTAATTTTATTATGGCTTTACATGATTTTGCAAGTGAGATTATGTCTAAATAATTCGATTATGAGATTATGATGATTGAATGAATAAACTTTGATTTATATGATTATCTCAATGTTTTCAAGATATGATTTAATAATTATCATTGCGAATTACACACTTTTACCACGAGGTGGTATTTTGAATGATTTTGGGACGTATGTCGAGATGGTATTTTGGAATAATATTTTGAGATATGTGTCAAGATTTATGCTTCCCAATGACGATTTGAATTATCGAATATATATTTGAGACATGAGATGTCTTGATATCTATAATTGTAAATTTCATATTTTTATTTTTTGAACGATTTCGAGATATATGTTGAAATGGTATTTTGAAATGATTTTGAGATTTATGATAAGCTTAAAGCTTCTTTATGACGAAATTGAATCATTGAGCATATTGAGATATAACATTTGAGATGTTACCATGAGTCTTGATATTTTCTCAGAAATATTGATGTTGTCATGACTTGATAAATTGTTACATTTTGACATTTAAAAAGGTTGAGTTCTATTATTGAAATTTCATAATATTCGAAAATGGGTATACACTCAAATTACTTTATGAAGGATTTATAAGACTTTGAATTTTTTTCCAATATGGATATACATGATTAATTCATTACTCTACTTTTTAAATTGAGAATTTATGCTATGAATTGCTTACTACTACAATGAATTGATATTTCTAAAGGCTTTCGAGATAAAAGTCGTGATTTGAGTTGTACTACGGGATATGTATTCTTATTATGAATTGAAGGTCTCAAGTGCTTTTCAAAAGCTGTTGTCATGATTTAATTGTCGAATTGAAAGAATAATTATTTGAGTACATTGACCTTGAACTCGCAGAGTCGAGATGATTTTGACTATGAGAAAGATTGATTTTGATATAGATGTTGAGATGAATTTTGGTATTTTTCCGGATGATTTTGATGAGTTGAATTTTTGAAAATATTACGTATTGTGTCTTCATATCCTTGTCCAAATGTCGAGTCGGTTATGGTTCAATGCATTGATACCTTGTTGATGTTGAAAAAGATTGAAATGTTTTAAGTCGAAGTTGGGGTTAGGAATCCACAAATTGTTAATGAATTATAAATTGAGATATTTGATTTGGTCTTTATGGTAGACCCTTGTGATGATGATGGTGGATTTCCTAACGCGTTCTGAGCTTGTCGGGGAGTAGTACTTAGCACCGAGAGGGAAATTTGGTATTTCCCCAAACCTATGTGCCACCATAGGGTTGTTTGATGATGATATTATTGGCCAGAGAGCCTGATTGTGATTATTGCAGTTTTAAGGTCGTACTTCCTAGCAAAAAGTATGATGCTCCTGCCAATGGGGGTTTCAAACGTTGGTATTCCACGTAGCTCACAAGGGGTTATCGGTTATAGGAAACTCCCTTGTCCATAAAAGTCATGTTTCTTGAATTACCGAGTCACTCCGAGATTTGAGTCAAAGAGTTGAGATGTTATGATGGATTATGATTACCTATGATGAATTTTGACGATATGATAATTTATGATTTTTGATGATTTACATGGATTATGAGATTTTACCATTTGAACTATTTATTATGGAAGTATGAAGAGTATGATTTGATATAACTCAAGCCAAGTGAGTCACCATTGTCTGTATGCATGTTTTCATGAAAATGATAATGTTATTTAAAGTGTTTCATGCACCCCCACATACTCAGTACATTCTCTTTGTGCTGACGCCCATCTACTATTCTATTCAGTTGCAGTTTTCGGTCAGCAGGTAAAGAGTCCTCACAGTTCAGGGACTTGGGTCAGTTACTTCAGTTTGGAGCATTGTGTCTTCTTTCGTCGGTCGTATTGAGTGTGGTAGTTGGGAGTCATGACCCGACTATGTACAAACAATACTAGTTGAGGCTCCACAGACAGTAGTACTGGTTAATGTATTCAGTCTCCTTCTTGTATATGTATATGTGTTAGTAGAATTGTCATCTTGTAATTCCAATATTGCACTGAAGAGATTCTATATTGAGACATTTTCAGCTTCATTCTCTCAGAATTATGTTTTAATCAGTTGCTTTTGAGTTATACCGATGGAAAGAGTTAGCTTGGGGTCACTTGTGACCCTAAGCACCGTGTGGCATCTCGGAACTTGAATGATTTTCGGGATGTTATAGGATGCCACTATTAAAAGGCTCCAATCTTTGTTCTATTGGAAAGACTTGATACATGACACCAGGAACTTTGTTAATAGATGTGATATTTTCCAGAGGCACAAATATGATATGGCTGCAAATCCAGGTCTGCTGCAGCCTTTACCTTTTCCTGATGGTGTTTGGACAGATATCTGTTTGGATTTTGTTGAAGGGTTGCCTAAATCCAAGGGGAAGGAGGTGATTTTAGTGGTAGTAGATAGACTGAGCAAGTATGGTCATTTTTTTTTTTGCTTAGCACATCCATACACAGCTCAGTCAGTTGCTCAATGTTTCCTTGACAATATCTTCAAACTGCATGGTATGTTCAACACACTAACAAGTGATAGAGATCCTATCTTCCTTAGTGGTTTTTGGGAAGAATTATTCAGTTTACAAGGGGTTCAGTTGCAGAGATCTACTGCATACCATCCTCAAACTGATGGTCAAACAGAGGTGTTGAATAGAACCATAGAGACATACCTAAGGTGTTTTTTCTCTGACAATCCTAAGGATTGGTGCTCTTACTTGCCATTGGCTGAATGGTGGTATAACACTACATATCACACTACTATTAAGTGCACACCTTATGAAGTTTTATATGGTCCAAAACCTCCCATACACAGGTCAGAGAGATTGTTTGAGATTGGTGACTGGGTCTACTTGAAACTTCAACCCTATATACAGGTGTTCTTGGCTGCGAGAACCTTTCCTAAGCTAGTTGCTAAGTATTATGACCCCTATGTTGTTGATGCCAAGGTTGGTGCAGTAGCTTATAGGTTATTGTTTCCCTCTGATGTTCTCATTCACCCAGTCTTTCATGTTTCTCAATTAAAGAGGTGTCATGAAGTTCCTTCCAGCATCCGCCACCCTCCTGTTATTCAGCTATCAAGTCCATACTGTCCTCAACCTGAAGCTATTCTAGATAGAAGATTGGTTAAGAGAGGTAATAGAGTTGTTGGTCAAGTTCTGGTGAAGTGGTCAGACATTGAGGATATATAAGCTACTTGGGAACTTGAGTCTGAATTGATGCATAGGTTCCCTACATTTCATCCTTGAGGTCAAGGATCTACTTTAAGAGGGGGTATTGATACAATGATGAGAAGAAAAGAGTGATAGAGTAACAAGAAGCAGTTGCAGCAGTGCAGAGAAATTGAAAACCAATTACTACTGTGCAGTTACAAAATTAGTTACTATTGTTCTGTTCACAAAGTTAGTTACCTAGTTGTTAGACAGTCAGTTGTTAAGCTGTTAAGTGTAACTGATCTTAGCTAAGTGAGCACTATAAATAGTTGATGTATTCATTTGTAACATTCATTCAGATAATACAATTCATTCAATTTCTCCCTAAATTCTTCTTCTTTGATTTTTCTCGGCGAATGCCCTGATTTCAGCTTCATCTTCTTCGAGTATTTTACTCCTAGATTAACAAGTTCCACTTCAATTACTGGCTATTGTACCAACTGATCAGCCTCTGATCAATGTAGAAGTTGTTGCTCATGTTACTAGGCCAGAGCAGAGGTCTAGTGAGGTACTTCCATGAAACAAACTACTCCCTATTTTCCATTTTATATGACGCTTTTTCTTTTTTGGCTTGTTCCCCGAAGTAAGACACCTTTCTAATTCTTTAACTTCATATTTTCCATTTTACCCTTAATAATTTGCTCTTATATCCACAGAAATGTCATGACATGTTTTAAACTACATCTTGGGTAATTTTGGTTTGTGTTGGAAGTCTTTTGTTCGTTTTCAAAGGTCGTGTTTGATCAAACAACACTTATAAAATAAAACCGAGGGAGTAGTTAATGTTCTAGCAGAAATAGTAGGTGCTTGCTAGTGTAGCTATCTACAAAGTCCCTGAATTGCTCTTATTCTCTAAACCCAAATGCAGGTATCTAATAGGTTCTACTTCACATTTACTGTCCATCCAGATGCTAAGGCCACAAATACTCAATTCAGGATCCGTAAAGTTGTCCCAGCTACAGAAGAAGAAGCTGGTAGGGTTCTGGAACGCATGGATGCTGATCATCTGCAGTCAATTAAGTATACCAACAAATGAACATCTCTTAAGGACAAAAAAAAACTAGAAGATAGATGTCAATTGGGTTCTAACCTGTAAGTGGAAAGGCCATAGATTAGTTGTATGATGAATCGCAGTTGAAAAGTGGCTTTATGCTCAAGTTCCATTGCAGCCATATTATAGTCATTTCTTGATCTGATTTTGAGTGATTCCTATTGGAACTCTGTATTATTCTACTGATACTGTTTTATATTTTCCAAAATGCTAGTACCTCGTAGAAAACTTCTTTTACAAGTGGAATGGGGAATCAACTATGAATTGCAGCCGTATTGTAGTCATTTATTGATCTGATTTTGAGTGATTCGTGTTGGAACTCTGTATTATTCTACTGATACTGTTTTATATTTTCCAAAATACTAGTACCTCTTAGAAAACTTCTTTTTCAAGTGGAATGGGGAATCAACTATGAATTCATGGGTTTGCAGTGCCAAAAGAAATTACTAATGCATTTCTAGGATGGAGAAACTACAGAGCCACTGTTTAAACCAACTCAACTAGTGCATAACGTGTTTTAAATGCACTGCTATCATTAAATCATTTTTACTTAATATATGTCTCATTTCAATTTATCACTAGTTTAGTATGAACTCATTTCAATTTATCACTGGTTTAGTATGAACACTCGGTGCAAGTAAGTTTATCCTGCCTTTTAACTGTTGCTCTTTACACAAAACACAAGTGCACATTTACAATGCAGGGCATCTGGCTTCTCTCCCTAAAATGAGTTGAGCTTCCATTCTTCCTAACTTTCTCCAGCAATCATGTTTTCTTGTTTCTCACAGATCATAATTAATAAGTTCTTTTTGAACCAACGGTCAAATAAAGTTGAAGACATCAACTACCCAGCTGGACGCTGGCTCACAATGTCGATTTTTGAAAGTTTTTTTTTTTTTTTTAATGGAGGCATCCTATTTCAGCATCAACACTGGTCATATTACGGTCAAACCTTTCTATAACATCCTTATTATAACAGTCTGATTTTCTCTAGAATCGATTTTGCATGTTATATTTTATTTCTCCATAACAACATTCTCTCTATAACAGCAATGTCATTCATTATAGCAGTACACGCTTTAGCCCTCTACAACAATCATACTTAAATATTACGTAATAATATTTTGTAAGAATATACTATGTATACAATAAATACCAACATATTTATACTAATCATCATTTAAATTTCATGTACGAATATCTAAACTAAAAGAAAAAAAAGTACTTAAATGGTGTCCGTCAATTATCTATAAATATTTTTCTTTTTTTATGTTAATACTCTTTCTAATTTTACATACTTTTGTTTATAACAACAAAATAAGATCTAAATATTAAATAACAGAATAAATATATAACAATACCCCACTATCGCAGCCATGAAAGTAGCCATGAAACTTTCAGACAATACTTCCACTATAGGAGAGGTGGTTTGACTGTAGATGAAATGTTTCTCTTTACAATAACAATAATTCTTGCCCTTCTCTTGATTTGGAGGCTCTGATCTTGAGATACAAAACATAAAATGTTTCCGGCAACATGTCTTTCTTATTTTCCAACTAAAGAGATGTTATATATATATATATATATATATATATATATATATATATATGGGAATGGATAAATTTCCACATCTTTTACAATGAACTATATAAATACAATTTTTTCTTTAAAAAGAAAAGATTACATGTAGCTCAAAAGTCGAGCACAGTCTCAGACAAACTCCTAGATGGCCTTTATAGTAGATTACATTGGCTTTGACCAAAAACAAAAACTAGGGTTCTGCCTGCTATAAGCTATGTTGCTACTGCGCAGATGAACTGTCCTCATCGGATGAACTATGCTGCCATCTTGCTGTCAACCCGCTAATGGCAGGCTGTAGATTTGGATTCACTGGAACTGGAAATTTGTGGGCAGAACTAACTATTGTACGTTCATTTATCATTCCAACTTCTTTGCAAACGCGATCAAGAACCATTAGGAAGTCTCTTACCACCATAAAGATCCTAAAAGGGTGAGCCTCTTCCCTGGCTGAATTTCCATGGAAGTATTCGGTTATTTCTTTCACTAAGGACATGGCGACACTTTCTAGAGCTTGGAGCCTTATGATCTCCTCCTCTGCCATTTTCATAAACCTTCTCATGGATTCAGAAAATCTTTCTATGCTGTTGTCCTTCAATCCAACTGCTTCAATTGATCGGACAACTTCTGCAATGTTTCCAATCCCTTTAGAAAGCTTTAAGACCTCACAGTGAAGCACTTCTGAATCCATGGCAGCAGCTTTCTTAACATTTATAAGCTCTGAAGTAAGGTTGGAAACAACTTGGAGGCCAAGCTTCCGGCACTTGGCGTCATCATTCACGGTCGACTGTTGATCTTGATCTCCACCAGAAAGACGAGCACCTTCACTTCTTAAGATCTCCTGTACCACAAAATGCAAGAGGGTTGTTTTCCCATCAGCTCCCTTCACATCTACAAGCTTTAGGAGGGTATCTAGTTTGAACGCATGTGCATCACCCCGATTTGTCCCAACATTCATGCGGTTACCAGTCTTCAGCACTGCTTCCAGAAGCTTTAAGAACATTCTATTACTTCTCAACTCTTCACAAGCAGCCTGTCAAGTAGCAAAGCTTAATAAGGTTTAAACAGCTGAGAAGTCTTTTTCAATTAAGAAGACACGAGGGAGTTGTTAAGATGGTAAACACCCCTCACCTCCAACCCTAAGGTTGTGAGTTCGAGTCACCGAGGGAGCAAACAAGGTGTGAGCAAACAAGGTGTGAGCGCCTAGGGAGGACTGAACAAAGTTTATTAAGATGTTTCTGCTATTGATTTATGTGAGGAGATAAGAAACAAAGTATGATTACTTGAATAGGTCCAGTTAGCACGCAGTTCCACAGTTCAAAAGAGACACATTCCAAGTTTATCACAAGAGTGTTCAGACAGTTCAAGATGAAAAAACTTGATTATTCTCTAGTCTAACAATTAGATGTCCTATAATGCTGATGCAACAGCACTTCCAAAATCACATAATACTATTTTTGAGTTTCATTTGTCATAGCCCATACGTACCAGCATATTTACTTATTTAACATGTTTAACAGAAAAACCTTCCACAAACCTTTCTTCTATCAAATCAAAATCAGATCTGTTTAGTGATTATTAGAGAACTCAATATACAATGGGAAGTTGAAGATGACCTGAAATAATTACCTCCAGAGTTTCAAATGACTTTTTAAGGTAGTCAACCTCAGAATCAAAATTTGATATGTACAGCATAGCATCTACCCTTTTGAATGCAAAAGGTATATCAAGCACCGCTTGGAGAAACTTCTCAGCTGGCCCAAGCTTAAAGGGGGAATCATCTTTATATTCTTTCAGCTTGTGTTCTTCTTCTTTGGATGGAGCCATCTTCAATAAATTCTCCAAGAGATCAGTCCCTAGGGCATCAGCATTTCCTGAAAAAAGAATGTGTTTCATTTCTACAACCGGGGACAGTATAAATTCTAGATAACTTGCACATTAAAAAGAAAAATAGGGAAAGGATCATCATATTGAAGGTAAAAAGTAGCAAACAGCAGAAAACCCAAAAGGTTAGCTGACGACATGGTTCGGGAACGATATACACCAATATGCAACCACAACCAAATAAAATGATGCTCTATACTAATTATTAATACCCTAAAATCCAGGAGCAAAAGCCACATATTAACCCTATGAACACCTCTAAACTAGTCAGCTATCAATTACCTTCTAAAACAGTGTGAATGTCTACTCTGTATACATTCATACTAGTAAGATCAACGCATATAATGAACAAAGTATGTTGTCTAAGTTATCGAGAAAAACCCCATCCTGTGTCGGTTAATTTATTTCCTATTTTGGTGCAAATTCTTGTAAGCATGTTTCAAGATCAATGCATACCAGTTCTTCTATAACAACATTACATGTGAAATGAATGATAATTCTGCATCACATAACCCTGCAGAAGATCTTTTCTGTAGAACTAGAGCTATTAGGCAACAATAATCACTGTCATCCCAGTCATATTTCCGTTTAAACTTTCAAGTCTGAGAATAACAGAGTAGTAGAGAATACCTTCTAAAAGAGCTTCACATACTTCCTCAACAGTTACATTTAGTGCCCTTAGCAAAATTGCAATGTTCTGTGACTTCTTTGGATCAAGTACCCTATTCTCTTGGCTCTGCGAGGGAAGAAGAGGGCATCTGGTCATTTCTTTTGGATTTGGTGTTGGAGTCCTCACAATAAACAAGGTTTCTATCATCTCTTCATCCAATCTGCAAATAAATCAGCTCAGTTTCAATTGCACCACAAAAAAGAGGAGTATTTAATATCTGTAATAAGTGTAACAAGAGTTTAGATTATCCTACTTAAACGAACTTGATTTCAGTTGATCCCACACCATTTCCCGGTCAGAAGTAGCTCTTACTTTATCCCAATGCAAAGTCTTCAACTTTGGTTTTGGAGTCTCCTCATTGTTCCCAGCAGTATCACTTGATAAGCCTTCTATATTCTGTTCATTCTTCTCAATTGGTTGCGTATTAGAAGGAAAATCGATTGGAGAAATCAGCACTGGACTCTCAACTTCTATGGGTCTTAAAGGTGTTACAAGAAATGGAGGCTTAGATGGTGGCTTTGAAATTGGTGGTGTTGGAGTTTTTGGACTGTCCCAATTTTTAAATGGTGGTGGCGGCGGTGGTGGTGGAGGCTGTACACTAGCCGGAATACTAATCAAAAGTGGCGGCGGCGGTTGTTTGGGAACTGAAACTAGCGCATTCTGCTCTATGTGACTGCTGATTCTCACCAGAGATTCAACATTCTGATCCCAAACGTTGGATATTCTGGGTGATGAGTCAATACTTCCGCTTGAATATCTCCCTGATGATGCTGAACTAGGCGGAGATGGTGAATCAGATTCCCCAGCGATGACCAATATCGGGACAAAATTTGCTAGCGGTGGAGACGAAGGAGAAGGATACTGAGGTGGCGGAGCAGTATGAAGAGCAAGTAGTTCCGGTGACTTGGGTTGTGAGTTCTTTGGACTTAAACTCACCGGCGGAGAAATGCTGAGCGATACAGACCTAAGTGGTGAGGCCGAATCGGAGGTGGAAGAGGAGTATGAACAAGATGAGCTTGAGCTACCAGAATTCTTGACCTCAACGGCTTCAAAAGCCCTACGTGAGGCAGATCCAGTTCCGATAGAACTTTCTCTGCCATCTAAAGATTCTCTTGGAGAGTAAAACTCGTCATCGTCTTCAGTTCTACGGGATATAATATCATGATTTAGCCGTTCATTTAGTGGCGGCAATGGGTGGATCTCCGGCGAGTCCAGTTTTCTGGAAGCAGTAGTACCAACGTTGCCGCTACGACGATGTTGCTGGTTCTGGGTATCAATCCCATTATGTGCACTGACCATAGTACCCAAGTAGAGAAATTCGGAACTGGTTTGAGATGGTCTCTGTAATTTAGGAATACTACTACTTGGGTTTCCATTACTGCGAGTACTGCTGCTATTAGATCTGTGGGTTTTGGTATCAGTAGAAACTGAAGAATGATATTTTCGCTTGCGGATACGCAAGAAGAGAGCAATTGAGAGAACAAGTAGAGCAGCAAGAACGCAGGCGATGGCAGTGGCGATGAGTTTAGAGGAAATGGATTTGGATTTAGAGGAGGAATGGGGAAGGATAAGGGAAGATATGTTGGCAGGAAATGAAGCAAAAGCAGAAGGAGAAGGTGGAGGGGGAGGAGAAGGAAAAGAGGGGAAAAAGGGAGTGTTGTTGTTGTTACTATTGTTATTAGGAGTAGAAGAGTCAAAAGGGTATTTTGGATTAGAGGAAGGTGGATGTGAATCTTGTGGGAAAAATGGCTGATGAAGGACACGGCGGTTGTTGGCAAAGACGGAGAGGGAGAAGAGGAGTAGGAAGAAGAAGATAGAAGGAAGCATGGTGGTAGAGAGGGAGAGAGAGATCAGGGGCAGTAGATAGTGAGGAGAGGAGTAAATGTAGCTAAGCGAAGAAGAATATTGTGGGGAGAGAGAGAGGAGATGTGCATCAGCATCGCTCAAGCAGGATCTGCATGGATTTGGAGTAGCAGTAATTGAGAGTGTAAAAAGGCTGAAACAGTGAGTGGGAGATGATTAGAGAGTAATAATTTGAGATGAGTGGACCTAATATTCTACTGCTCATTTTCTCAATCAACTAGTACCTTGCAAAAAATCGGTTTAACCAATAAATTCAATCGAAAGACGTTCTATTGATTTATCTGGGTTTTGGATTAATAATTTTATAAGTTTTTTAATTAGATTATTGGTTCGATTTTCAGTTTTCAATTTTAAGATTTATTTATCAATATTTCTTTTTCGGGTTAATAATTTTATAAAAATTTTAATTGAATTATTGATTTGGTTTTCAATTTTAAAATTTATTTAATAGTTGAGCCAATAATCCAGTAAAATTATACTAAAATTATCTTTGTATCCCTAATTATATAGCAATAACTTTAAATTTTAAATACAAACCGTTTACTTTTGCATTTTCTAGTTGTTGACTTGGGGTTAGGGGTTCGGTATTTTCAAATTTCGAATTCGGTAATTTGGTAATTGATATTTGAACGTAGATACCATATACCATACTTATAAATATTGATTCGGTAATCAGTAAATTAAATTTCGATTCAGTACGGTATTTGGTAATACCATATTAAAATTGAAGATGTGCAAATGTACGTTTAAACTTCAAAGAGTATATTTAAAAGAAACCTTATTTAGCATTATTTTTGTTGTTTTTTACGAATATATTACCAAGGTCTAAGAGATTCTTTGAGATGACTAATACTATTGTTTATTGGGTTAGTTAGACATAACGTATGTATATGTATTATATGTATATATATATATATATATATATATATATATATATAATTCAGTATTCGGTAAATATGGAATATCAAACGGTATTAATATCTTGTACCAAACCTAATCTCGAATATCAAAATATTAAAAATTTATTCTCAAATACTGAATTATCAAATTTTTTTATTCGACTTGATAATTTGATTTTTGATATTTCATGCTCAACCCTATCTGGGGTTGTTGTTTTCATTCTAAAGTCGTTGCCTCGGAACTGGAGGGTTCTCGGTGTGAACTGACATTATTTTTCTTTTTGAGAAAATTGTGTACTGTTACTGCATCTCTATTAAATTTGCTACTGAACAAGAAAAGAAAATAATTACTTTGAGCAATAACATATTTGAATTTATTTCTACTAGTAATTTATGAAGACTTTTATGCATGATATGAATAAATGAAAATAAGAGAAAGTAAAAAAAATTGGTCCAACACATAGACAGCTCCTCAACTTCTATTTAAAAATCTTTTAACCCTCCCCTCCCCCCCCCCCCCTCCCTCCCCCTCCCTCTGGATCTTTTTAACCAACCCACTTTTTTTTGTTGTTGATTAGCTTCTCCGACCAACCTTTATTTTCACTGATTGTTAACTATTTATCTTAAAACTTTAGCAATTATATTTAATTTTTTTATTGATTAGCAACTATTTTTCATTGAAAGGAAAAGAAATATCTATCTCTTCATTGAATCACAGAAACGATTCCAAATCCCACTTTTTTAATTCTTTTTTTTCTTTTTTGAATTTTATTAAATTTTGATTCTTTCTATTTGTGCATGTTTAGTTTTTTTCAGTTTTAAATTATGTATTTTTTATTAACTTTAGCTTTAAAAAAAACTCTCCAACCCAGAATATAATACTTAATTTTTCAGAATAATTTATTCTTTGCAATACATATATAGTTTTTCATTTTCAATACTTGCAACCTGAAAACATCATGTATAAGTATTTACAGTACGAATTTATTCCCATTAACTTTCTTCACGTCTAGCTCAATGTGAACATTCCCCATCAATGAAATCAAGCTACATTGACCTGTAGTTTCTTGAGGGCAAGACCATTTTAGGTGTCTGGCGATAAAGAAAGAAGACTGCGGTGATTTTCTGCTAATAGCGTGAGTAGTGGGTTAATTGGTGAAAATAAAATTGTACAGTGAGTGAATATTAATGAAGGAAAAATGATGTGTTAATGATGGTGGAGGAGCATTTAGTGAAGCGATGAAAGATGGAGTAGGCAGAGGAAGAAGGAGGGTAAAAAAATAGAAAATTATTAGAACGAAGCTTTCCACATGCCTAAAATAATTGCAACACACACAAGCTGCTATGTCAGCAAAAGGTGATGAGACACTGCAATACTAATTTAGGTATTTAAAATGAACGTCTAGTTTAAGTGTCAAAATGAAAATTTAGTTGAGGTGTCTATCGATGTGTTTAGCCAAAAAAATACTAGAGGAACATTTAAAAACATAAATCAAACATTGGTTAATCAAAATTTGATATGAAATATTTTATTGATTTGATTATTAATTTAACATATTTACAAATCAAAATTCGATAAATCAAATTGGTGATGCATAAAATCCGATCGAACCTACTGATTAACACCCTGCAATCAACAACCAATCATGGACTAGTATTTTTTTTTTTTTTGGTTTTCCATCCAGTATTCGCTGTCCGCATTGGAGTTCCGACTAATTTGGATCGCGCGTTGCAGGACCCATTAAGGTGGCAACGCTTCCAACAGAGTTTTCTCCATACCCAGCGTCGAACCCTCGACCTCTAATTAAGTGTGGAACAGCCTCATCCATTGCACCACGACCCTTAGTAGATTAGTATTATTTTGCTATTCCACAATTTGTCATACTTCTCTTCTTCTTTACATTTTTAACCTATTTATTAAAAAATATTTCTTTCTTATAATATTAATAAAATTATGAGATGGCACATTTTGATTTTAATTAATTAATCCACATAGTTTCAATTATAAATAGTTTGAACCATTCATGTTAATTCAAAATAATTTAAAATTATTTATTCGTATTCAATTTCTTCACTGCTCCACATTTTGTGATTGAATATATGTTAAGGATAATAATATCTTACTCATTTAAAGCCCGTTTGGATAAGATTAAAATCTGTTCAAATCAGCTTTTAATATTTTTTTAATTTTTTTTAGGTGTTTGGTAAAATTAAAAAGTGTTTAAAAAGGCTAAAAACTTATTAAAAAGGGTAAAAAGCAAGAAGCTGGTACCCCTAACTTTTTATTTTTTTAGATTAAAATTCTTTTAGATTTGACCAAAATATTTATTCTTTTATCCTTTATATTTTTCCCCAATTTCAACAATACTCTGAATTTATATCCCTTAAATAATGATTATCTTTCTTCTTCTCTTTGCCACTTCTCTTGGTCTCATTCCCCCAATTTCCTCTTCATCTTTCTCCTTTGTTTTCAACGAATTATCATACATTGAAGATTTGCTCAAAAAATTTATTTTAGAATTATAAATTATAAATAATTCACGTTATTTATGGTGTTAACAACTTTAAGGATATTTAAGTCATTTTGACGATAAAAAATGTTTAATAACACTTATTTACCAAACACATCAATAATTTTTTTTTCAGTTTCAGCACTTCTATCCAAACACTTATTTGCTTAATTTATAAACACTTATTTTAAACTTTTAATCATTTAAGCTAAAAATCTATTTTTTTAACTAAAAAATACATAAAACCACAACTTAAGTATTACTTACTATACAAAATTCCAACTCTCAAAATATATTACAAAAAATTCACTTTTCAATTTCTCTCTAAAAGTATATATACATTACTTTACTATTATCTATTTACAGATTTCACTCCTTGAAATATGCCTACAATCAAGGAGAAACTTTCTATGAGTTATCAATTTTGAATTCTCAATCATATTTGATTCAATCTCTTCTTCAATGACATTTCTTTTTTCAGAAACTCCATTAATAACATTCTTAAATTTAAGATTGAAAGTTAGTAAGATTTTTTTAATACTTTATCAAATCAAGATTTTGACCGAATAAGTATTTATATATATATATATGAATTGTTGTGTGTATAAACTAAATTGTTGAAATATAGAAATTGTTGTGTATATGTACTGAATTGTTGGGATAAAGAAATTGTTGCGTATATGAACTGAAAATTACAGGGTAAACAATATACGAAATACTTTCCTGTGTATAAAATTACATATACGTAGAAAATACTTTCATCGTTAATTAGCAACAATACAAACTGAACGTACGTATATGTCTACATATACATATATATTAAAAGGAAGGTTAATTACTAATTTTTTATCGGAATTAACGTATGCTAATGAACACATGGTAACATACGTGAATGAATGGCAAATTCATATAGAATACACATTAGCAACCACAAATTCAACCACAAATCATATATATATAACTAAATATTATAATATACATAAGTTTTACAGGCAATTATTTTGTGAGCTCAATTGTATGTTATCTTTCGATAATGAACATGTATTTTTAGAACAATATTTTGTAGTTGGACAAATGCATAACAGATAGAGAAAATGGTCTATTACCTCCCCAACCTTTAGTCGAAATTCCTACTACACACTCAACCTTTAAAGGTGACCTATTACCCCCCTGAACCTTTTTTTTTTACCGAATTTATGACCCCCCTGAACCTTTTTTTTTTTACCGAATTTATGACCCCCCTGAACTATTTAAAATAAAAATTATAACACCCCTAAAAAATCACAACCACATTTATGTTGAGAGGTAAGATACACGCGTTTTGACACTTGTAAAATATATTTAATTTTTTTTAATCAATTTGTTATTTATTTCCTTCTACAATTATTACTTCATGATTTTATTCTTCATTTCCATTTCTATTCATCTTTCTCCTTTCTCTTCATTTTCTTTTCTTCAATCTCAAAAGTCATTTTGGTCCAACAACTGTAATAGATCATTTTCTCATCTCAAAAGCCAAATTAAAATATTCATTAAATTTTCTTTCCTTTCTATTTTTATCATTTTCCCCAAATCAAAGAATGTTTTGAGAAATAGTTTAAAGATTTCTACCATTCACTTTTTTTTGGTCTAACAACTGTAGCGGTGGTATGTGTGTGTATTAGTGAGTCTCCCTTAGCTTTTCCAATGGCGGGCGTTCTCCGGCAAGCGTATGTGTGAGTTTCGATCGATGTGGGTCTCCCTTTTACCTCTCTTTCTCGCGATTTGCTTGTTCTCTCCCTTATTTTGAGTGCGTGTGTGTGGTGCGTGTGTTTTGGATTATTGTTTTTCAATCCCAGTAAAGTGTGTTTATGTGTGTTTTTCTTTCCTTATGTATGTGTAAATTTGTGTATGTATCTAGTTAGCTGTATGTTTTCTGTTAATGGAAAAATGAGGAGTGACGTGCGATGTTGAGATTGAATATTTGTGTGTTGTTTGATCTTTGTTGTCGGTGAATAATTTCTCATGTTAGTTTGTTGTCGATTCTTTGGTTATGAACTGTGTGATGAAGTCGAAAATAATAAACAACATCGAATTTGAAAATTTTCGACAACCTTAAAGTGGGAAACAATGACCATATCAATTATTAAATTTTCGACGATCTTAAATCCAAAAACAACAAACAATACCAATTTTAAAATTTTCAACGACCTTGAAGCCGGGAACAATGAACAATACTGAATTTAAAATTTTTGATGACCTTAAAGTCGGAAACAATACAGAATTTTGAATTTTTCGACTACCTTGAAGTCGAAAATAATGGACAATATCCATTTTAAAATTTACGATGACCTTGAAGTCGAAAATAATGAACAATATCGATTTTAAAATTTTTTATGGTCTTGAAGTCGAAAATAATAAACAACATCGAATTTAAAATTTTCAATAACCTTGAAGTGGGAAACAATGAACAATAGCAATTTTTAAATTTCCGGCGATCTAAAATCCGAAAACAACGAAGAATACGAATTTCAAAATTTTCGATGACCTTGAAGCCGAAAACAATGAACAATACCAAATTTAAAATTTTCAATAACCTTAAAGTCGGGAACAATAGAGAATTTTGAAATTTTCAACGACCTTCAAGTCGGAAACAATGGACAATACCTATTTTAAAATTTACGACGACTTTAAAATCGTAAATAATGAACAATAGCGATTTTAAAATTTCCTACAATCTTGAAGTTCGAAACAATGAACAATACCCATTTTAAAAATTTTGACGAATTTGAAGTCGAAACCAATCAATTTTGTGCTTGGAGATAAGAAAAATGATAAATTAATTTTCGATGCCATTGATGAGCTGTTGGATGTCATTGTTTGTAAGAAGAAGATGAAGAAGAAGAAAGAAAGAAAATGAATAAAGAAAAAGAATAATTGAAAATGAATAAAGAAAATAAAGAAATATTAAAAATAATTTTTTAATAAAAAAATTTGTCCTTACTCTTTTCAAAGAGAGTGAAACACACTCTCTTGCCATATCAGCGTTCAGGGGGGGTAATAATTCCACTTTAAAATAGTTCAGGGGGATAATAGGTCACCTTTAAAGATTGAGTGTGTAGTTGAAATTTCGACTAAAGGTTGGGGGGTAATAGATTATTTTCTCTAACAGATATGTTTATAAATACATATTAACACCAGTTTCAATATTAAATTATGTAGACGGTACTATACTTTGATTATACATTGAATACACTTATTAACGCAACAATATGACCTAAATTCTCACATGTTTTGACTTCAACACGACAATACCGTGAGGACAAGAAATCTCGTCTTTTTAAAACCTCCCACAAATGCACAATCCACTTTCGAGGTCGACGATGTATCTTCTTCCAGAATCATAAACTGAGTAGATATTGGTTGAAGAAGCTTTGACCTGAATAAAAAAAGATTCAGTTTTTTTTTGTAACTAGATGCTTCCGACATTCATTTACAATCCTCATTGTAACATCGGAGGACAGAGCTGAAATAGACAATCATAATATGATTAGTAGTAATAACAATTTATAGTTGTTTTTCATTTTGGGTGTTTCAAATTGATTATACAGAGAAAAAAATCCATATACAACATAAGATATAAAATATACATTACAACTCAATAAAGTATATATGTTTCAGCATGTTAATCAATTTGTGAATGCAAACAACACAATACCAAAATATTATTCTACGGATATAAAAAACACAGTGAATATATATGTGAATAATAGATGACATTGCTACGTATATAACATAAACTTGTTTCTCTGTAATTTATAAGTTTAGGACATCAATTAATTCAATTCGAAAAAACAGATAATTTCATGTGCTCAACATGAAAACAATCTCCACAAAATAAAATTTAACGTCGTTCTAATATTCACGCAAATTTAAGTAAACAAATTTCATAACAGAACTAAAAATAATACCCCTTTTTGCCTGAAAAAATTATTTTCGTTAAAAATAATACCTTTTTTTGTCTGAAAAAATTGACGAAATCAACCTAAAAAAAGTCATTGATCCTGCGACAACAATACCTAAAAGAATAGCAAAAAAATAATACCTCTTTCTGTTTCGAATCTCCATTGACTAGAGTACCTCTAAAGAATAACAATATTCATCATCTTGAATTTCAATTAATTTTTTTCTTCAAAACGATCGACAAATAAGTGCTTGATTTATTTTTATTTTGTGTTTTTTCGTCTGATTTATTTATAATGTATTTGTATAATTCAAAATTTGAATTTCAATAGTTGTTACATAATTTAAGGGATGCAGTAATCTACTTAATTAATTGACTGCAAAAATTACGTTCTTAAAGGAAGGGAATCAGTTATTTCCATTTTAACGGTAGTAACAATTTCACATATACACAGGCTGATATGTATATGTCGGCTATCTTATGTATATTAATCAGAAGAGAGTAAAGTAATTAAAAAAATGGGAGAGAGTGTAATTACTTCTAAAAGGGTTGGTATTTATGTTATTTATACTTTTTTTAATTCTAGCCAAATGGGCTCTTGAAAGGTGCAATTTGATGTTCAAAATTTGTGCAAACAACCTCCAGTAAATTTCATATTTAGGTTTAACTCAGCTTTTTCATCTTTTAATGATAGTAATTTAGTCCAAACAATTTTAAACAAATAAATTCGAGCGGGTTGCAAGAGACTTGTCGTGAATACTATTAAGGTCATGCACTAGCACTAGAACTGGTGCACCATTAGCTGAAATATTAGTAGGCTAATTTCAATGTTTTAGACTTAATAACACCATTGTAATTTCTAACAAAGGTCATTTTCACCAAATACCGACCGAAGTTATCCATTGGCCAAACTTTCCAACATCTCATCTAAATGCTCAAAATGATACCAAAAGACTAAGAACTCAAACCAACCACGCTACTAATTCAAAATTGATGTTTCAGAGTTGATGTAACCAATGTAATTATCATACAATGCTTGGATCTTCAAATGTTGACCAAAGTCAACTCTATCAACTTAAGAATCTTCCAAAATGAGAATATTGTATAAAATCCATCCAATCGCTTCGGCAATCACACTACCTACTCTCACAACTCACAAATACCATAAGACAACTATGAAAAAGGGTGAAATTATTAAAATATAAAAATTCTGTGAATAATTGTAAGGATTGCTACATTATCCACCACCAAAATACACATTTATCCTAAAACATAAAGTCAAGAAAAGTGACTGAACCAGCAAAAAGATGGGGATCTACTCTATAATTAAGACTCAGTCTCCCATACGGCCTCATCTATAGGATGGTGCTTCTGCTAGACCTTCTTAATTTAATATTTTTGTATCTCAACTTGCTAGTATACCTATTCAAAATAGCTATAGGCTCCTCATAAAAAAATATATTCTGATCTAAATCCACATAATCCCACCAGATCATATGAGAACATCCGAATGATACCATTTCAACATTAAAACATAAAAATTGGGATGCATAGCTGAAAGACTCGATAGTGAGGCCAACTCATAGGCTACCTCCCCAATACGATAAAGAATATTGAAAAGGCCAATGAACGTTGGTTTAAGCTTGCCTTTCTTCCCAAACCTCATTACATTCTTCACGGGCAATACCTTCAACAAAACTCATTCACCTTCTATGGACTCCAAATCATGAAATCTATGATCCACATAGCTCTTTTGCCTACTCTGAGCTATCAAGAGCCTATCCTAAATACATCTTACTTGATCTATCTAGTCTCACACTAAGTCTGCTCTCCAAGGTCTCACTTCAAAGGAATCAAAGTATCCCAATGAAGATCTACACCTCTTCCCATACAATGTGTTGAATAGTTTTATTTGACTGCTTAAATGTTAGATGTTGTTGTAGTCAAACTCTACTAATGATAAAAACCGGTCCCAATGACTGCTGAAATCTATCACATGCATCCCAACTATATGTTTCATGGATTTTTTGGTAAAATTGCTAGGATAGAAGCAAGGAGCAAGAATTAATGGACTTTATAGCAGCAACTTGGGGTTTATGTAGGCTATGGTTTTTAAGTAGTGGATAGTGGTCAGAATATGTATGCATAATATAAATTTGATGAAAGAAATACTTAGGCCTGTGGGCATGGTTTTTGGGATGGATAAAATAGAAAACATTATATAAAAATATTTATTTATGTGTTGATATAAATAATGTATAAATTCCCTTATGGACGTTAGGTGTTTTTATGATATCCATGTTGAAATAAAATGTATTATGCTATCGTAACCGGTGGTAACAAATTATGTGAGTAAATAATCTAGAAATTGTACTACAAAAAAAATAGCATTTAGCAACAGATTGGTAGAAACAAGTCCTTGTCCGTCGATAATTAACGATGGATTGGCAACAAAATAGAACTTTTGTCGCTAAATAAATAAAAATAAAATTAGTTGCCAAATTAGTGATGGATTAGCAACATAAAGTAAAATCTGTTGCTATATTTTGGCGGTAAATATTGGAATCTTTATTTTGGTGACAAAATTAGCGACATAAAAGGGAGGGAATTTTTTTGACATGGTGGAGACAGAAATAGCAATGAAAATATTGTCATTGAAATTATTTTGCCATTTTAAAAAATATATTAGAAATTATTGTAATGGAAAAAGGCATTTTGAGGTATTTTTTCTTAAATTTTTAATAAATAATCAGCAATGAATATAATATCTATTGCTGAATCCATCACCCCACCAATTAAATATTAGGAAAAACTCTTTTATTTCACTTTGTTCCAACACTTAGGTATCCTCTGTCTCTTTCCAAAACAGACTTTCATTTCCCTTTTCTCTCAATTGAGAAAAGAAAATTGCTCAATCTGAATCGACAATGCTATTAAACTCTTAATTTCGAATCTAAATTAGAGGTACGATTCTAAATCTCATAATGTGAGTTGTTTTTACTCTTTCAATTTCTTAATTTCTAAATTAAAAGTCACTTGTAAATGATAGGTTTAGGGTTGTTTGAGCTCTTTCACTTAGGGTTGTTCGATTATTGTGTTAAAAAGTTTGATAAATGGTTATTTACTTAAAATGGGAATCGGATTTTTCTCAAAATTTTTATTTTTGAAAGTTTTTGGTATTTTCTGTTGTATGTTCATTAATCTTAATTTCTTCAACAGAATTTCTATTTTTGTGGTTTAATTTTTACTTTTTTGTGAACGCTGATTATGTTAGGTTCTATTTGTGGGTTGTTTGATCTCTTTCACTTAGTGTTGTTCAATTATTGTGTTAAAAAATTCAATTAATGGTTATTTAATCAAAATGAGAACCATATTTTTCCTCAGAATTTCTGTTCGTGGGGTTTTTGGTATTTTCTATTGCATGTTCATTAATCTCAAATTTCTTCAACAAAATTTATGTCTGTGTGGTTTAATTTTCACTTTTTTTGTGTAGACTGATTATGTAAGGTTGTACTTAGTGTGTTGCATGTTCAAAAAAGTAGAAAACATAGAGCCATTTGGGTCATTTTTGTTTATTATTGATCTAATTTTGTGTAAACAAGAAAATATACTATGTTTCATGTTTCTCTGAAATTGTGTAATTGTCATAATCATTTTCTCTTTTGTTGTGTAGACTGTTTCATGTTTGTAGAGGATTGTTTCATGTTTGTAGATGATTGTTTCATGTTTTTAGAGGATTGTAGTAATGCCTTGAGCAATTGTCAATTGTATAGACTGTCAAAATTGTGTAGACAATTGTGTAGACTGTAAAAATTGTGTAGACTGTTTCATGTTTCTAGAGGATTATAGTAATGCCTTGAGCAATTGTCAATTGTGTTTTCTATAGTCTTTTTCCATGATTTGTTATCGCTATGATTTACTGTCTATCGAAAACAGCCTGGTAAGATTTGCATACACTTTACCCTTCCGCAGATGCCATTTATGGGATCACACTTGGTATATGTTGTTGTTTTTCTTAATTTGATGGTGCTATTATGCTTTGGATTTTCAGAGAGACCCACTAAGGATACAAGCAAGTGCCAGAAAGTGAGCTAGCAGTTATCTGGTACTATAACATTCTCCCTTTTAAATGATTTTGGATTAGTTTTTCATATGTTTCTCTGTCGCCGTTTGTCTTCTTGAGTATTTGTTAAACTGTCTCTATTTTTTTTTACTTACCAATTGCTTGAAAAGGAGCAACCATGAACATTCTGATGCCTTAATAGTCTACATACAGTTGAGGATTTGTTTTTAATCTGATTCACCATTCAAATAAAATCAATTCATTTATTCTTAACTTTTGTGATGTAATTTTGTGTTAAAGTTATAAACTTTATTTTTTTTTGTCAACAAAGTTGCAACTTATTTTTTTGGTTTTGTTTAATGTTCAGATTTTGGGTATGTAATTTGCTGAAATTTGATGTTCTAATCTTGTTGTCGGGAGTTTTTGCCTCATGCCTTATGATTGTAAAGTTAGAAGTTTCAGTTTTGTTTGTAATTAAACCTTTTGGCAATCCTTATTAAAAAGGACAATGAATGATATATTTTGTTTGTGATTTCTTGTTTATTTAGCAAAAAGTGACTGATATATTCTATTTTCTTGTAAAAATAGAAAGATATATTCTAGTTTGCTAAGATATTTAATTTTTCTTCTCTTTAGTGATAATACTGGATGTATGAATTATTAAAAAATAAAACTCTAATTGTGTTGTTTATGTCGACATTAATATGAATATGAATAATCTAGAACGTGGACGGATGTATGATAGGTTGGATGAACGAGGGGCTATAAACTCTTGATTCGTTACTGGTATGAATAACTTTATCTAGCTTGCATGTTCTTAACAAAATTGCATGAGTGGTAACAACATTAAATATCCATGTAAAAAATGCTGTAACATTAAATACAAGGATGTCGAAACTGGAAGATATCACCTTCTTCATGATGGATTTGTTAAGAACTATTTTGTTTGGAAACTTCAAGGGAAAAAAGATGTGATCGGTGAGATTTTTTTCGGTAATGATTTGAACAATGGTGATCAACTTGAATTGGAATATGATAATCCATATCGACAAATGATTTTGGATGCTGCTGGTCCTAAATTTAACTATGGTTCGAATTGGTAACCTCACAACAATATTAAACCCGAGTCATGTCATTCGTATGAACCTTCAATTGAGGAGGAACATGAAACCTCAATAGAAGAGAAGCCTAATTTAGAGTCCCAAAAATTTTATGGTTTGTTGCACGCTGCTAATTCAAAATTGTATCCCAGTTCTTCCCTTTCTCAACTTAAAGTAATCTCTCGAATGTTAAATATTAAGATAGAGAATACTATATTATAGAGGGGTTTTAACCAACTGATGCAATTATTTAAAGAGGCTTTACCGGAAGATAAACCTATTGTTTGATAATTATTATCAGACTAAGAAGCTAGTGCGTAGCTTAGGTTTACCGATTGAAATAATTGACTATTATGAATCGGGATATATGTTGTATTGGGAATATGGTGAACATCTTACCTCTTATAAATTTTGTGACAAAGAGTGGTATAAGCATCGAGTTGGCTCTCGTAAGAGAAAATTGGTCCCTTACAAAAGGATGTATTATTTTTCTTTGATTCCTGGATTGAAGAGATTATATGCATCCCATACTATAGCTGCTAACATGAGATGGCATCATAAACATATAAAAGAGGATGGGGTAATGCATCATCCATCAGACTCTGAAGCTTGGAAGAACTTCAATGAAACTCATCATTTTTTGCCAATGAACCAAGAAATTTAAGGTTGGGGTTATGTACTAATGGTTTCCAACCATTTAGTCAGTCTGGTAGAAGATATTATTCATGGCTAGTAATTGTCACTTCCTACAATTTACCTCCAGTGATGTGCATGAAAGAGGCTTGTATGTTCTTAACTGTTATTATTCCAGGGCCAAATAAGCCCAAACATAAAATTGATGTTTATCTGCAGCCTCTAATAAAGGAATTGACCTTGTTATGGGAGACAGGTGTAGAACCATTTGATATCTCCAAAAAACAAAATTTTCAATTGAGGGCAGCTTTGATATGGACAATCAGTGACTTTACAGCATATTCTATGTTATCAAGATGGAGTACTGCAGGTAAGTTTGCTTGTCCTTATTGTATGGAGGAAACACAATCCTTTAGATTACAATATGGTAAAAAAATATCATGGTTTGACTATCACAAAATGTTTCTTGACCAATATCATCCATTTAGGAGAGATCGTAAAAACTTTCTTAAAGGTAGATCTAACCACCCTACAGAACTGGAGAAGAAATATTAAATCAAATTTGTGATTTGGGGATAAGAAAAGTAACAGAGTTCGATGTAGAAGAAGTTAATCAGAGGATATATATAGTTCTTGTGGATGGGAAAAAATAAAGCATCTTTTGGGATTTTCTTTATTGGAGTTATGCATATTGAGAAAAACTTTTTTGATAATATATTTAATATAGTCCTCAATATTGATAAGAAAACCAAAGACATTCCACAAGCTCATCTAGATATGGTTAATTACTGTAATCGACCTCAGTTGGCAAAGGATGCTTCTGAAAAATATGCCAAAGCTGTATATACAATAGACAAGAAAGCAAGAACTATCTTATTTAATTGGGTGAAAGGCTTAAAATTCTCATATAGGTATGTTTCAAATTTGGGTAGATGTCCAGACACAACTGCAAAAAGGTTATTTGGCATGAAAAGTCATGAGTGTCATGTGTTCATGCAACGATTGATGCCTATTAATTTTCGTGAACTACTTCCAAGTAATGTATGACAAACACTTACAGAATTGAGATTATTCTTTAAAAATCTTACATCGACTACTTTCCAAGTTGATTACATGGATAGATTATAGGGAGATATTCCAAAAATTTTGTGCAAGTTAGAACGTATATTTTCTCTTGGGTTCTTTGACTCAATAGAATATCTGCCTATGCACTTTCCACATGAAGAAAAGATTGCTGGACCTGTACAATATCGATGGATGTATTCTTTTGAAAGGTAATGCAAAAATTTATGTTAAGCTTGTGACAATATTTTATTATTTACTTTTCAAATATGATGGTTTATCCATTTATTTTAGGTATCTTGGAGCTCTTAAAAGAATGATTGGGAATAAAACAAGTGTTGAGGGTTCCATATGTGAAGCATACTTAATGACAGAGTCAGCACTATTATTTTCTCATTATTTTGAACCACATGTCATGACACGCAATCATAATATTGAGCGTAATGATGATGGTGCTATTGTGGAAGATCTTGAAGGAAATTTATCAATATTCACCCATCCCGGTCGATTATGGAGAGAATAAAAAAAGAGAAATTTAACTCTTAAAGAAATCAAGGTTGCCCAAACTTACATTTTACTAAATTGTCAAGAGGTTGGGCCATTTGTGAGGTAACAAAAGTTAGTTGTATCAACTTAATTTTATAAGCATATTCATATATCATGACTTGAAATTGAACTTATGTTCTTTCAATAAAGTATGTTTGTGTAACGTTTGCAAGAAGAATTTCCAAATGTCTCTCAAGATCAAATAAATGAGAGCCTTGAAGTAAATTTCTCTATATGGTTCAAGGAATATGTAAGGCTTTAAAAATTAATATCTTCTATACAATTATGCACTTAAATTGACTGATGAAATTGAACTAAATCTTATAATCTTCTAAATAGATCCGACTCAATCATATTGAGAATGAATTCCTACATAGTCTTGCTCGTGGACCATTGATAGGCACTACATCTCATTCTGTGTATTTTATTAATGGATATAAGTTTTATAAAGTTTTTTATGGTAGCACAAGATCAACAATGAACAGTGGAGTTTATATCTCAGATCCAAATTTTGGTGATTTCTGTGGGTGGATAAAAGAGATTATAGAAGTGGAATACCGTGAAACACCTTCAAAGTGAACTGTACTATTCAAATGTGAATGGTTTGACCCAACTATGGATGTTTGTGTTAAAAAACATAATTAGTATAAATTGGTTGATATTAACCATCGTCAGTGATATAAAAAATATGAACCTTTTATTCTGACAATGCAAGCAACTCAAGTGTGTTATGTGTCTTATCCTAGCAAGTAAAAGGACAAGGATGATTGGGTAGCTGTATTGAAGGTCAAACCTAGAAATGTTATTGAATTACTCGATGAAGAAATTGAGACAACTGCAGAACTGAATATTCTATTTCAAGTTAAAGAAGTTCAAGTCTATGAGATATACATTAATGTTGCCACGGATGAAAGTATACACTTACATGATCCAAATGGTGGCTTAGTTGAAATGGATGAACTCATTGATGATGGTTTATTGCAAGAGCATCATGAGATCCAAGAGGATGATACAGAAGAAGAGTATGAAACTTAAAAAACCGAGGATGATGAAGAGGAAGATTTTGAAGAAGACATAGATAGTGATTAGTGCTTGATAAAAAAACATGCTATTGTATCTTAATTTTATTTTGTGAGCTGTAATTTTGTCAAACTAGTATCATTTTCTTTGTCTTCGCTTGTTGTTTACTCCAACTTGTTTCTACAACTATTTTTAGGTTCTGCTTGTCAATTTTTGACTCTTTTATTTCTTATCCATGTTTTTAGGCTACAACTGTGCTTTCTATACAAGTTTTCTGTAAAAATACAAAAATTGATGTTAAAAAATAGATTATCTACCATCTTTGATTCCCCTCCTCTATGTTGTTGTGAGTATCCTATAATTATATAGGATTTAGTGTACATATTTATTGAAGATTTGATTGGTCTAAAAAGAGAAAGATGAGTTTTTCTTTTTCGGATCAAATTTGTGCTTTTACATTTTCTGATAGCGTATCTACATTTTGTTGTCTGGTTCTTTTGGTATTATTCAGTTTGCATCTTATTTCCACTTAACTAATACCATTTTTTTTATAGATATGTCTAGAGGTAGAGGTTGAGGTCGCGGAAGCACATGGTGTGTAGGCAAGTATACAGTTAGGAGTAATCCTGATGTTACTGCAAATATACCTACTATTCCCACTCCTACTACTGTTAGATCTCAAGCCTGTGTTAGTACTCAAAATGGTGGTATATGTGGTCAAGATGATACAAATCAATTTCAGCCATTGATTCCTCAAATTACACCAATGGTTCAAAGTTCTGGTGATGGTAGTAACCCTATAACACCTGAATCATCTCCAACTACTCCAAATCAGATCAACACAACAGCTGAAGGTACATCTACTCTAAGGAACCAAATAGGTAAGGGTCTTAACCAATTGACTTTATCCTTGAAAAGGGATGAATATAATAATTAAGTTGTAAAGAACAAATTGTGAAGTATCTCTGGTTGCTTTCTAAAAGTATCTCGGGTTGCTTTCTGTTGACTTTGTCCACAAAAATGAATGAATGAATTCAACTTGTGGTCTTTTTTCTTTCTGTATATATACATATATATATATATATATGTTTTAGTTTTTTATGGTTGATGATCTATTGGTGGTTCTTGCGAATAGAATTAAAATAGGAGTATTTTGTAGTATTTTTGTGGTTTTGTTGGTGGTTCTTGATCTATTGGTGGTTCTTGTTGTGAGTATTTTGTAGGATTCTAGTTTTATATGAGATTCTAGAATTACAATATTGTATGTCGCTGTGAGTATTTTGTAGGATTCTAGTGTTACACGGGATTTTAGAATTACAATGTTGTATGTTGTTGTGAGGTATTTTATAGGATTCCAGTGTTACATAGATTCCAGAATTACAATGTTGTATGTTGTTGTGAGTTCTTGTGCACAATTTGTATCTTATTTCCACTTTAACTAGTACCTTTTTTTAATAGATAAGACTCAAGGTAGAGGTAGAGGTTGAGGAAG
The DNA here is from genome assembly GCA_030864215.1 of Capsicum pubescens. Taxonomy (NCBI): domain Eukaryota; kingdom Viridiplantae; phylum Streptophyta; class Magnoliopsida; order Solanales; family Solanaceae; genus Capsicum; species Capsicum pubescens. The sequence goes on along the minus strand of CM061546.1, from coordinate 125,295,017 downwards.
CATAGGACGTGTAGGCAAGTCAGCAGCTAGGAGTATTCCTGTTCTTACTGTAAACATGTCTACTATTTCCACTCCTACTATTGGTAGTAACCCTACAACACTTGAATTATCTCCCACTACTCTAAATCAGAGTAACCCAACAGTTGTAGGTACGTCTTCACAAACCAACCAAGTAGGTGAAGGTGTATCTCCTCGCAACACAAATAGAGAAGGTAATTCCAATAGGAGCCATGTGCGGACCCTTGTTAATATAACTTCCGTAGGGTTAGTCCCTTTTTTTCTATTATTGTTATATATTATTTTTTATTTATGATAGTCCTCTAAATAATGTCTTCACATTGATACAGATTGCAACCTTCTAAAACATGCTCCAATAGCATACACGAGTCTTTCAAAAGTGAACTTGATCATAATGGAATCAATTGGAAAAGTATCTCATGTGTTATAAAAGATGGCTATTTGGGGGAATTCAAGGTATACATCTTCATCATAATTGAGTTTTTAAAGTGTATTCATTTTATAAATACAATATTAATATGTTACTTTGGAAATTTATTTCAGAAACACTTTTATTAGGATTCTTCCATTAGTGATGCTGCAACAAATAATCAGTGGAAGATTAAGGTAGCATCTATGTATAGAAATTTTATTGCTAAAATCAAAGAGAAAGGAATTAGGCAAAATTTTATATATGAAGATGTCTGGGAAAGCTGGCAGCAACTTTGGGCAGATCCTAAGTGTATTGAAAAGTCAAAAACAAATGCGCAAAATCGTCATGGCGGCAAAGAAGTCACTGCTGGAACTTACACGGGAGGATCTATCTCAATTAGAGAGTATCAAAAGAGACTTGTAAGTATATATTTCTAGTACTACCCCCTAATTTCTTTCAATATGAATCTGTTAGCTGGTTTCATAGTCCTTAATAGCTTTTTAGTGATAGGAGATGTGATCAACATTACAGCAAGTGATAGTATTACATTGACATTGAGTTTGAAGTATATTTATCCTTGTGTGGTGGGTGTTGCTTATCTCATGTATTGTGTGTTAATCTTGTGGCTGTTTCTCTCATGTATTGACATTGAGTTTGAAGTAGATTTATCCAAATTGACATTGTGGCTGCTGATATTGTGACAACTTTTAAAAAAAATTCCCTTGTATTAGTTTTTTATATGAAAATACTATGCAGGTGTTAGGATGAAATTTCCCTACTACTTTTATGAAAACAGTATGTATGTATTTCTCATATTTTGCTGCCCATATGAAAATTTTCCTACTATTTTTATGAAAATAGTAGTGATACATTTCCCACATTGTGCTGCCTATGCATATGCATTTCCCACATTGTCCCTTGTATGTAACCATGTTGATTCCTTCCTCTTCTATTAGTTGCTGATGTTATTGTATTGAAAGTTTAAAATAGTGAGTTACACTTTAATATGTGAAATGAATGGTCCAGAAATTTTATTGTTGTACAATGTTCAACACTTCTTTTTTACAGGCTGCTGAAATGAGTCGAGATCCAACACCAAGTGAGTTACATTTGCATGTGCACACATATGGCCATGATGGAAAATCTTTTGTTGATGAACGTTCCCGAATCGTCCATGTAAGACTAAATCTTAGTGTAGTAGTTTACTTAATTCTTATTTTTTTTTAATTTAAAGTCGTTTTTGGTATCTAATCATTTTTAAGTACAATCTGCTATAATTTCACTTCCTCTATTACATGAAAGATATGAAGAAATATTACGAGAAAAAATATTATCAGAATATGATATTGATCAATTTGAAGCATATTATCAAACTGCTGGAGGAGAAAAGAAGCGAAGAGTATTTTGGTCTTGGATCTGAAGAAAAAGGCTACTACGGGCAAGCTCTTTGTATTTCTTGTGGAAAGACTTCATCTTCATCTTCAGCTTCTCATGAATCGAAACCAGCTGTAGATTTGGATGAGTTTTTGAAGCGATTGATTCCTACACTTAAAAATCAGTTTATTCCTATTGTTATTGAGGAGGTACAGAAGTTGATTTCTTCACAATCAGTTGTGACACCTCAGGCTACTACTTTTGACGATCTTGATCCTTTAGATGATGATTGCAATCTTGATCAGTTGTGATACTTTTCACGATCAGTGCATTGGTTTTTATGGTCTATTTTGTTGAAATGTTTAAAATTCTGCAACAACAATATACACTTGATAGATGTGGGTTCTTTTAAGAATAGTTGGTAGATGTTTGGTACTGTGGATGTTTTGAACATAATTATGTGTTTAGATTTTGCTCTGTTTGGTATTATCGATGATGCGGGTTCTTTTAAGGATAGTTGGTAGATGTTTGGTACTATGGATATTTTGGACACAATTATGTGTTTAGATTTTGCTATGTTTGGTATTGTGGATGTTTAGATTTTTCTATCTATATATGTGGGTTCTTTTATATGAATGTTGGATATTTTAAGAATTTTATAATATGCTTTTAATATGATTCAACAGGGTGTATTTAAAATAAAAATTTAAAAGGTTTTGCAAGAAAACTAATGACGACAAATTTAACAACAAATTTCATCATTGCCAAAGAAAAAATATTTGCGGTGGATTGAGGAAACTTATTTTTTGGTCGCCAAAACTAGGGCCTAAATAACAAAATTTATTACAACGGATTGAGAAAAAATATTTTTTGTCACAAAAATTGGGGCTTAAATAACAAAATTTATTGCGACGGACTAGCAACAAAAAATTTGGTCACAAAATAATCAAAATAACGAAATACATTATAAAATTAGTAACGACATATATAAATATAACAACGAAAATATTCGTTGCTACAAATGGCAATGGATAAATTTCGTCGCTATGACATTGCAAAATTGGCAATGGATTTTATTTTTTCCATTGCTAAAAGGTTAGCAACGAGCAAAATAGCAATGATATATATTCCGTTGTTGATCCGTCGCTAAATCGATATAGTGATGGATATATGTTAATCAGCAACACATTTTGTCTGTTGCTAAACACTGTTTTTTTTATAGTGAAATCTGACTTAATTACTCAGGAAGGGTGGCACTTATGTTATAGTTGGCCTGAATATATGATTATCCTATGGTACTGTTTATGAGAGATACTTACAGTAGAAAAATATGGTGTTGTAATTTAAGGAGTCTAAGAATGATATGGCTAAGGGTAAATGATAATGTGAAAAGGTACATAACTAGAGTTAGGGCCATAATGATTGAGCAAGACCGAATGGTTGACAAAAATAATTAATTATGTGGCATTTATAACCTGATGTTGTATTAAATGTAATTCTAGCTTATAAGTTTGCAAATATAATTTACTGATCTGGGTGATCGTAGAAGAGAGCGTTGTTGAGTGAATGAAAGTAGGTTGTGGTTGGATTGGAATTTAGACTTAATTTAATTATATACATGTTCCTGAATTAGATAGATGTTAACTAGTTTTCGTACATACATGTAAGTTGATGATAGTTTCATTGTTGATACTTGATTAAATGAATTACTGAATATTAAATTGGATTGAGATATCTTGATTTTGAGTGTACTCGTCCATCTAGTATATGATGTTGTATACTGAGAGGTAGGGAAAGGGAATAAACGGGTATATATATAATACTATTAGGAAGGATTGGGTACCATACCGATATAGGTATAAATACTTATGTTATTACTTTTATGAAGAATCGGGTATCACATCGGTATGAGTAGTTATATTACTACCATTATTATTATATTATGAAGGGTCAGGTAGCATGCCAATAAGGTACATGGATAAAGCTGGTCCCCTATAAGTCATGATTATTAGAAAAAAATAAGACTCTTAATGTGTGTGTACAAACTAGAGAGTGATAAATCGAGATGGTATACCATATATATATATAGGAAAAAAGTCGAGGTAATTATATGAACGTAGGTCCACATTATTATGAACTACTACAGTTGTATTGTTTATGCTAATCTATGAGGATTGATTTTTAAGTGCACTACTCCCAATTAATATTGTGATACAAGTGTCGTGATATTAGGGTTGGAATTATTATGATGTCCGTCGAACCTTTCGTGCCCTTATTATGCTAATTGATAGTTGGATTGATTATTTATTAGTTGGAATATCTCTGAGTTATGTAATTTATGCATCGTAATTGTCCTTATGGTGTTGCTATTAAACTCTGATAGGATAGAAGGATAAGTACGTGATAACATCATATCTACTATCTATTTTTTGGGTTAATTTTTGTGTTATTGTCATTGTATATGAGTGGTGTAGAAGTTGAGAACTATTTATTAATCCTTTATTGGTAAATTATGAGAAGTTGATCTGATAGGTAGAAGTTAGTGGTCAGTAGAATCACATAATGAAATTGGATTGTTTTCCTGTAACTAAATTGGTTAACTAAGCTAATAAAGCATAATTCAAAGCTTTTAGGATATTGAAAAATTGTGGTGTGCAATATGAACCTTGGTGTGAAATTATTATATGGACTTGTCATGTTCTCCTTTTATGATTTTTATATGATGTTGCGTGATACAACCCTAGTCTACCGATGATTCTTACTAGTATGTGTGGTGTACTGATACTACTCTTGCTACATCCTCTTTAGAATGTAGGTGTGTTGCGGGTTAATTACGAGTCTCTTCTATGGAGTGACGGTTATTCATCATCAATTTCTATACCTCTTCTTCCAACAAAGTTGGGTCTTTTATTATCTTGTCTCTTGTAGAAGCTCTTGTACATGTTTAGACTAGGTTTTAGGTATTATTTTGTTGTAAGTATTACTTTAAAGGAAATTGGTTGTTAAAATTAATTTTGGCATTGAAATTTAACTACTTATTATTTAAAAATTGTTTAATTGAATTCCGCATACTAATTGATTGGTTGTTAAGGTTTCTCCTATCCAGGTAGGACAAAGTAGGTACCCACACGATCCAGTAATTTGGACTGTGATAGTTGTCTTGACCTCAATGGATGTGAGCGACACCCGCCGTATTGTTTAGTGGTAGAAACAGTTACCCTAGAAAAATTAACCAACACTTAAAAGAAATAAAGGCAACTAATCTTTTAATAATTTGAAAAGAGATTCAATGTCTAAAACAAACTATAAAAAATGCGGAACATTATCAATATCCATCCCTAGGATCTGAAAGTCAATGTACCAAACATACTAAAGATTGTCAAGAAAGGGACCCAACCCCAAAAACTAAAAGGAAATACATGAGTCCAGAACAAAGGACTGTATCATCAAGGAAGGATCCATAGTAGCCCAAAAGATGTTGCTCACCCTTGAATCTAAATTACAAGCTAGAGTCATAAGTGAAGTCTTGTAGGAGACGTTGAAATATGCACTGCACTCAAGAAAAGTAAGAGAAGGTGTAGTATCAGTACACAAGAAAACAACAATGTATTGGGTGGGTCATTTAGCCAAGCCAAGATGAGATAACCATAATACAATACAACAAATTAACATATGCTCACCTCTACTACACCTTAATGTAACAAGTAAAACTTAGAGAACTTTTGACAATCTTAACAACAAGTAAAAAAATATCAACAGATATGCCAGTAAATTCAAGTAAAGTCAAGTCATTAAAGTCAAGTCAATCATCAAAATACAACAACAATATATATTCCTCCGGTTCATTCATGGAACTGCCAAACTCTATACAAAGGTCTTATGATTGCCTACTAGTCATGACTTATAGGTTGAAAATTCTGTCCATATACTACATCCCAAACACAAATGAATATCAACCTTATTCCACCAATATCCCATGAGAATGTCCAAATATTGAAATATCCCACAATCACCAATGGTGTATTTATAAGAAATCACATACCGCAATGACAACAACCAACTCTTGTACTATTCACAAGCATTAAATATAAGTTTAGTGAAACGTGATTACACCTAACAATATGAATACATAAGAAATACTAAGAAATAGTTAACATGCACATATACCATAAGTTGGAATAAACTATGTAACCATCACCTACCTCAATCCAAGATAGAACAACTCAACTAAGCCCGAGTCTTTCCTTCTCATGCAATTTCTACTTGCTTTCTGTCTAGAGACATATATAAAACACATAATCAATGTAATAAACTACCTCATTGAGGATTCTAACTTGTTCCCAACTTTAAGGATAAGTTCATGATCATTCCCTCCGTATTCTAGGTCTTTTCTACCATGATTCATCAAAAAATACTAATTTCATAGACAATTTAATGAATTAACAACATGCAAGTGTAATTTACTGATCATTAATAAAAATCCAATGATTTTATACCTAAATGACTCCTTTGCATGGGAAAATCAACTAAAACCAGCCCTTAACCTTCCCAAACTATGTAAAATAGCAATTCTAAGGTTTGATTAATAATTTACTAGTTATCAGGGAGGAATTCCTTACCTTAATGGACAAGAATGATGAAAAACATATAATTTTCACCGAATTCACCACTGCTGAAGCCCCAAAATATTTTTTAGATGAATAAATCATTTTTGGAGGTTTTTGGGATAAAATAGTGATTTACATCGCTATAGTGACATATGTCGCTAAAACGGCATAACTATAGTGACATAGTCTCTATAACGGCCCTTGCCTCATTGATTGGCCACTATAGTGGGAAGTTTTCCTCTTTTCTATCACTATAGAAACATGTACGTTTCTATAGCATCATGGTCAAGTTAGAATGTCTGACTAACACACCTTAATGCTAAGATATCATAATTAATTTCCTTCACGTCAAGATCAATTTTGAGAGTTCTACTTACGAGAATTTAATTTCAAAAAGTCCTATATGTTCCTTATCATCTTTGATATGTAGAAACCAAGGTAAGAACTACTAATATGCCCATAACATTCCTGAATTTCCCCAAACCACACCCTGCTTACATTTCATTCGAGATTCTCCTAGCTTAATAACTTCAAATTTGGGAAGCATCTTAGCCCAAATTTGTAAATGAGAGACTTACACGTAATGATAGAAAGGTTCGTTACATTATATATAAATTTGCCCATCATTCTTCACCAAATTATCAAATAAGAAACTAGGTTTAAACCAGTAAAGAAAAAAGTACTTGTATCCTCAAACAAGTGAGGTACTTGTTCTGCATGTCCTTCTCAATTTCCTAAGTGGCTTCTTCAATTGGATGATGTTTTCATTAAACCTTGACCAAAAAATTTTTATTCGTCCTCGACTTTTGAACATCCAAATCTAGAATTCCCACCAGTTCCTCCTCATAAGACAAATACTTATCTAATAAAACCAAGTCCCATTTAATAATTGAGCCTCCATCCCTATGGTACCTCTTAAACATGGAAATATGAAAAACTAGATGAACTCCCAACAACCCCAGCGATAATGCTAGTCTGTATGCAATCGAACCCACATCCTCAAAAATCTCAAAGGGACCAATATACTGAGGGTTAGCTTTCCCTTCTTACCAAACCTTACGAATTCCTTCATAGGAAACACTTTGATCAACACCTCCAACCTTAAAAGCCATGTATCTTACCTTATGATCCACATACTTTTTCAGTTTACTTTAAGCAGCCAACAACTTAGTTTGAATAAACCTTACCTTATTTGTGCCTCCTTTACCAAGTCAGTGACTAAAGGTTGAATATCTCCACTCTTAAACCACTTAATAGGTGACCCACATATCCTTCCATAGAGTGCCTCAAATAGTGTCATACCGATACTGGAGTGATAACTATTATTTTATGAAAACTCACACAACAGTAGGAACTGGTCCCAATGACCATCAAAATCAATCACATAAGCTCTCAATATAGCCTCTATCACCTATATCGTCCTTTTTGATAGCTTGTTAGTTTAAGGGTAAAAAGTTATGCTAATGGTGGGCCTAGATTCCAATTCTTCATGGTACTTATTCCAAAATTTAGAAGTATATTTTGCATCCCTATAAGAAGTAATGGTAAGAGGTACCCATGAATCCTCATTATCTATTTGATGTATATTTTAGCTAGTTGCATGGATCAGCTGGAAAGAAGTGAGTTGATTTTGTCAATCGATCCACTATAACACAAAAGGAATCATATTTCCTCAAGGTCTTAAAAAAACCACCATAAAATTCGTATCAATATTCTCCCATTTCCATATAGGTAAAGTCATTCTCTAAAGCAATTCCGTAGGTCGTTGATGTTCAACTTCACCTACTGATAGTTAAGGCACTTGGATACACACTCCACTATGTCTCTCTTTAGACTAAACCACCGATAAAGCTACCTCAAGTTATAGTTTAGTTGCACCCCAATAAATAGAATAACGTGAATCATGGGATTTAAAAGTACATCACGAATCAAATCACCAACTCGAGGAACACATACACTTCCCTTAAATCACAACACCCCATCCGCATCAAGAGTGGCATCTGCCACCTCTCATACATCACTTTATTTTGGAGTGCATTCAACTTTTTATCTTCAAACTATTGGGCTTTAATCTGATCTAGAAATGTTGTCTTCACCTTAAGAGTAGCCAACACTACACCTTATATGAAAAATCACACTATATGTACTATGAAACTAGAGTTTGAAAATCTCTAGCCAAAAGTCTCTTGGACACCATCAGAAAGGAAAAACTACCAAACTTACATCCTTCCGACTCAATGTATCTACCACTATATTGGGTTTTCCAGGACGATACTGAATCGTCACATTATAATATTTCAACAGCTTCATCCATATTCTCTGTCTTAGCTTCAAATCTCTTTGAGTAAACATACATTCTACGGTGGTCTGTGAAGACCTCATACTTGACACCATAAAGATAGTCACTCCAAATATTTAGTGTAAACACCACCATTTCCAGCTTCAAATCATGGGTTGAGTAGTTCCTTTCATGATGCTTCAATTGCCTTAAAGCCTAGGCAATGACATACTTATCCTGCATTAACACAACACCCAATCCCAAATGTGAAGCATCACAAAACAATATAAAATCCTTACCATTAACAAGCAGAGAAGAATAAGAGCCGTGGTCAACAATGTCTTAAGCCTTTGAAATCTCTCCTCATAATTATCTAACCAAATAAATGGTACTTCTTTCTGAGTTAACCTTGTAAAGTGTGTAGTTATGGATACAAAATTCATGACAAACCTGCGGGAGTAGCTGGAAGGACCCACAAAACTCCTTACTTCAATCATTGATCTAGGACTAACCTAAACTTAATTGCCTCAATCTTCAGGGTATCCATAATCACACCCTCTTCTAAAATGACATGCCCCAGGAAAGTAACTAAAGACAACCAGAATTCACATTTCAATAACTTTGCATACAACTACTTCTCATTTAGAATACCCAACACTATACGAAGATGACCTACATGCTCCTCGTTACACTAGGAGTAAACTATAATGTCATTAATAAAAACAAAAAGAAAAATATCCATGAACAACTTAAAGATACCATTCATCAATCTCATAAAAGTTGTTGGTGCATTGTTCAACCCAAAGGACATAACTAGAAACGCGTAATAGTCATACCGATCTATAAATATGTCTTTGGTATATCCTCTAGCCTAATTTTTTTACCGATGATAACCTGACTGCAAGTTAATTTTGGAAAATACCATCACGCCTTCTAACTGATCAAACAAATTATCAATATGAGGGAAAGGATATTTATTCCTGATGGTAACCATATTTAACTATCTATAATAAATACACATCCTCATGCTACTATCTTTATTCTAAACTAATAAGACCGGAGCAACCTAAGGTGAAACACTTGGATGAATAAACCCTTTGTTGAGTCGCTCTTGTAATTGAGTTTTGAGTCCCCCCACCTTTGTTGGATCCATTCAATAGGGGGGAATAGAAATAGGGCGTGTGCTCAACTTTAACTCAATGCAAAAATAATAGCTCTATCTGGAAGCATACCTAGTAAATCTGAAGAAAACACTTCCTGAAATTCAAAACCACAAGAACTGACTTTATCAAAAAGGACCCCATACTCACATCTCAGAGAATATGTAAAAACACCGAACACCCCTCCCTACTAACTTTCTAGATCGAACAAATGATATTTTCACCAATTTGGGATTATACACTCTTTTCCACTCTATTCTTCCATCTCAGGCATAACTAAAGTCATTGTCTTAGCATTATAGTTTAAGATAACATGATCAGAAAATAACTAGGTTACACCCAAAATTACATCAAGTCTAACATATATAGAATAATCAAATCTACCCAAGTTGGAAAACCCACAGACAACATAAAACAAGAATGATAAATATGGGTTACTACTATAGACTCGTCAACTGGAGTAGACTTATATACAGGATAGCCAAGTACATCACAAGCCAATTTCATACCCATAGCAAACTTGAAAGATACATTACAATAGGTAGACCCCATATCAAATAAAACCAAGGTCGTCTGATCATAAACTAAAATAATATCTGTGATAACTACATCAGAAGACTCGACATCAGTCTTTCTTGGGAAGGCATAATAGTGACCCCGATCATGAATCTGAGTGATTTCCCTACCTAGTTTTACTCCTTCTCCTACAATATTTCTTTAATTTCCCTGAACACCTTTCTATTTCCCTCATTCACTCTGTAGACGGCCTCTATTGTTACCTTCTTCTCATTTACCTGCCAGGACTATAGAATGATTCCGCTGCTATATCTAACTATCTATTTACCTCAATGACACCACAATAATAACATCCCCACTTAAGAGAAGTTCGACTAGTAGAAGAGTAAAAAACCCCTTGGCTCCTAGTTCTTAAGCGTATTTATACACCTAAGTGTCATTATTTATGCACTTTTAGCTTAGTTTGAGGATAATTTTATGTATTTAATGGATTAAAAAGTGAATATTCATGTGATTGTTTGATAATCCTCATATTTAGGTGGTTTATAGTTTAATTAAATCAATACAAGAGTTAAAATGGCCAAAGTAAGGTATGATGAGATAACTAGTTAAACCAAAACCTAAGCTATGCATGTTCTTGTGTAGTTTTGATAATTTTTGTGTATTGCATGGTCTAATGCTTGTGATGAGTTATTGTAGGAGTCATATTGGAGTTACTTTAGGTGATAAATGAAGGAATACATGAGCCACAATGGGTGAATAAACAAGGATCAATCTTGAAGTGAACAATGGATTTGAAAGTGCACAATTGAAGCTCTTCAAGCTAGAACATGTGAGGATTAGAACGTGGAACATAAGGAATAGGTTCTTGTCTTTCAGATGATTTAAAGAATAGATTCGCGGTTTGGATGGAATATACCTAATTTGCCCCTTTTGGTTCAAATATGGGAAGAAATATAAATGCATTTGAATTAGTTCCCATATCCCCACTCAATGATGTAGCTGTTAGGCTAATATAGATAGACGATTAGAGGCTCAAAAGACCATAATCATGATATTAAGCCTGTGAATCAACAACCAAGATAAATAACTTAATCAATAATATTATATATCTTTGTATTAATGTTCAAGATGCCTTGGTCCTGTAACTCTCTGAATATTGTTCACAACTCTTTTAAATTCATGTGATTGTTCATTGTTCCTTTTATCTATTATAAACTTAAGCTCTCTTTTGGTTACAAATTGTACTTGCTTAAATTAAATAGTAATACTATAATTGGATCGCTTGCTAAACATTGATTCCCTGTGATATTGATACTCGGCTCAAAAGAGAAAATTTATTAGTTGCACGACCATGTACACTTACGTGTGCAGTTGGACGTAGTCAAGTTTTTGGTGTCGTTACCGAGGACTTGAAAAATTATCTACCTTCTAATTTTTAGTTTTACTATTTTGTTTGATAAGTTCTAACAACTTGGTCTTAGCTACTGAACTTGTAGGTACACGTTGGAATCATAAGTAGGCTGGCAAGGGAGAGAGAATTGGTTAAACCATATCACAAACTCAAGCGACGTTTGCACTAATTATGGAGAGAAGTAACACCTCTCTATCCAATCTCACAGTTTCAATAAAACGAGACCATTCTTATAGTCATGTGTGATGAACAACAAGGTTATAGGAGAGTATTCAAAGTGGTAACCCCACTCACAACTAATGTTGCCTACATTATTTGCAAATAGGTTGCAGGATGCCAATTTGAGCTTAAGTAGAACATGGTACAATTGTTGCACAGTAGAGGGTTGTTTACATGCTTGTCACATGAGGATCCATAAGTTTATTTATAGAATTTCATGGAGATTAGTGACCATTTATTTTAGCTGGAGTCTCCACACACTGCGTGAGGCTTACTTTTTTCCCATTCTCATTATTAGGGAAATAAAGAAATAGTTGAGGACAGAAACTTCAAAAACAATCACAACTTGGGACAATTTCAAGAAATTCCTCATCCGATTCTTTCCTTATGGAAAAACTGTAAGGTAGAGGAGTGAGATCCTAAGATTCAAACAGAATCTAGATGAAAATCTCAATCATTCATAGGAGAGATTCAAGTCCCTTCTCTAAGATTTCCCACATCATCAATAGACAAATGAGGTATTAGCTAATTTTTTTCAAGGTCTTGAACATAACACCCAAATTTTTCTAGATTCAGCGGCGGGTGGTCAAGCTTTGGAGAAAACCTAATGACCTGTACACTCTCCCAATGATAGGGTGATGTCCAAAAGTGTGATGAAAAAGCTAGCAGGTATGATTAAGGTAGATAGTATCACAACATTGACTGCACAGTTAGCCTTTTCTTAGAAACAAATTAAGATACATTTCAATAAGTTGCGTTTGACTCAAACTTTGACCGAAGTTAATGCAATTCTGCAGGGTCAAACTTGATGTAAAATTTATGGTGGTTGTGTTCACTTTGTAGATTTATGTGGAGCAAATCTAAAATCTGTAAATTTATGGGTAATGCACAAAAAGGTACTCAAAACTATGGTAATTGCTACAACTGTAATTGACAGAGTCAACCTAATTACTCATGGGGCAATAATCAGGCTCAACCTCATCAGTAGTAAAGTATTTTGAACAATACTCAGACCGGCAATACAAAAGAGACTTTGAAAAAAACTCTAGCCAACCAAGAACAAATGGACCGCAAGGGGGTTTGCCTTATGATTTAGAAAATCTAAAGCAAGTGAGGCAATCAACTTGAGGAGTGGTAGAGATTTGGTTGATGCACCTTCAAAGAGAAATCATAAGGTGCAAGAAGAATTGAGCACTCCTGAGTAGCCGGAAAAACAAGTTGAATCCTAAGAAACTGATAAAAGGGGGAAGTTTAAGTATCCAAAAAAAATCACTAGAGAAATCTCAAGAGAGACCACCACCACCATTCCCTCAAAAGCTAAAAGAGACATAGAGGGTGCTTTTTTAAGAAGTTCCTTGATGCACTCAAAGAACCTCATATTAACCTTCATTTGTTAGATGTTTTGTAGGGAATGCCTAAGTACACTAAGTACTTGAAGGATGTGGTGACAAATAAAATGAGGATTGGGGATATAGAGGCTATAACACTTATTAAAGAGTTCAATTCTATGGTTATGAGAAAGATTCCCAAAAATCTCAAGGACCTTGGAGGTCTTACCCTCACCATACAAATTGGTAAAAGTGGTATTTTTCAAGCTTTGAGTGATTTAGGGACAAGAATCAACTTGATGTCCCTTTTAGTATTTAATACTCTTCATTTGGGGAAGCTTATATCACGACCTGATTTATGAGTCATGATGGAACCTACTAAATACCACCAATAGATAAGCTGAACCGTAGCATGGAGCTAGTTGCAATGGGCTAACTTGGTGGAAAATTTCCCAAAAGGGCGATAAGAGAATACTACCCACAAATAAGCAAGGCAATAAAAATAGTCCAAATAGTATCCAACATATAAAACCATCCTATGACCTGGTATAGTCAGTACAAGAGCTACTACTACACGTCATAATTTGTAAAATAGTAAATACAATCTATCTCAAAACAAAAGACTAGACATAGATAAATAGAAGGAAAATGGGTGACTCTAACTCCAAGAGCTCACCGTATCACCGAAATCCACCACAGCATGATCCTCGAATCAACGGTGACAACTAGAACTCGAATCTACTCCAAAAGGTATAGAAGTATAGTTTGAGTACCAAAACCATGGGTACTCTGTAGGCATCATTAGCCAACTAAGCTAAATCATGATATAAATATTATAAGATAGAAGATAACATAACTAAGTTAAATTAAAGGGGCAAACCTGGAAGTAAATCCAACTATGTTGTACATAATTAAATAATAAACTAGAACAATAACATAAGAAACATGCAGTTATACCTAGAAGATTGGGCCCCACAAGCCAATAAGTGCGGAAAAGTAAATAAAGTAACGCAGGCCCCCATAAGCCTGAAGGATATAATCAAGGATAATATAATCGAACAACCATGGCTTACCAACCTTCATGCTATCATTGGGAACCCATCTGAATCATGTCACACTAAGAACCATTCCATTTATCGGACTCAAATCGGTGTTTATATCCTCAATATCATAACCAATAGCCAGAGTCAAACTAACATACACATCACGAATATCATAATCAATTGCTGAACTTAAACCGATACATATATCATCAATATCAAAATCAATAGCCAAACTTAAACTGGTATATATATCATTAATATCAATATCAATAGTCAGACTAGAATCGATATTCATATCATCAATATCATTCTGCCGAGTTTTACCATAATTAGAATCAACTCCCAATATCAAACCATAATGACTATTAAGTACTTAGTCTCATCAATCCTTACAATAAGCATTTCAAATTGTTGAAAGAGTGTATAAAGGTCTAACAAAACTAGTTCAAGTCTTGGCCTAAGACGGGTCGAAGGGGCCCACTCCTAATTCCCAAAATCCATGATAAGGAATCTCTACCCCAAACTATACTAAGGTATATAATCCACTTGTTGATGTTAAGAAAGTATTAATTAGCCGTAAGATAGATATTTTACTAAGTAATTAAGCCAACTATGCCCAAATTATGATTTTCAGATAGTCTAAACGGTCCAAGTAATCCAAGTAATTTCATTCATATAAAAAACCTAAAACCCCTACCAAATCTAACATAATATCATAAACATACTATGATATAGCTCAATCTATGAAGAGGGAAAACCTAGTCTACCTAGATACCAAAGAAAGCTCGAAGAATTTACTATATCACTGATTTTCCCTTTCGAGAAGCTTCTGCAAGGTGCCACACTATCAAATCACAATCCACTCATCAAAATAAAAACAATAATAATCATATTGCACTACTATGCTTTGGGTCCAAAATCACTCAAAAAATCCCATGTCACGCCCGTTTTCAAAAATTGCATTTCTGAAACCAACTCAATGTCCTTCTATTCTCAAGGAACATTATCCTACAAAATAGGTGAATTCCAAGATATATTGGTGCTAAAACAAGTCACCAAGGTTTAGGGATTTTAAATGGAGAAAATGGGAAAGAAAACCATGAAAGTGAAGGAATCTTACCATAAATTAAAGGAAAATCACGTAATTAATCTTTACCCAAGCTCCCCAAAGCACCTATATTGCTATTCCCAAGCTATCCCACTCTTTAGGGTTTTAAACTCTTGAGAATGGATGAGAAATAGGAAAAAATAGGTTGAGTGGGGTATTTATACCCTTCCCAAGTACACAGGGGTCTTGTTTGCAATCTGTGGATCGCAATTGCAATAGCAATACCTGGCTACAGGGGCAAAAGTCGCTTAACCAACAAAACCATTGCGTTTACGGTATTGGACACACTGATAGGAGCATAACTTTTGTGACTAAAAATGTCACATTTGCGACATTTGCCGGTGACTGCCAAATTACATACGCGATCAATAGCCCGCGATCGCAGGTGCACCAGCACTTATTGAGACTTGGAAGTTTACAAGTCTCCACCAACTCCCCGAGATTCATCCAAAATCCCATACACACAAACGAACTATGCTACCCTATCAAGTTTGAAGTTCTGAACTCAATGGCGCAGTTAAAAATTTCCATTCGAGGTTATTTTAATGAAAAGTAGGTACCACGCCCAACCAACCATTTTCTTAACTTTTGACCAATAACTTAAAATGAGCCTGGGTGCCTCGAGATCCAAACCAAAGGTTAACCTAGCCTAAAATCAACAATTTTGGAGCTGTTGGAATAGTTAGAATCGGTATACAAGGTCGTTTAACTAGAATTTTTACCCGGTAGAAAATTTGAACCAGTAAAGACTTTAAATAAGGAATTGGCTTTAAAACCAAACAAACTACTCGATAATCAAAATGTCAATCTCAGCAAGTCATAAATGACTTAGGGCTGATTTAGGAAAGACATAACGACAAAAATAAGTGGAAGAACAAAAAATGACCTGAAGGGTCTTTACAAAACCCATTACTAACTGAACTTTCCTCCACAAAAGTAAAGGATTAGGATGTACCCGAAGCCTCAGTACAAACTTCAGAATTTAGGGCCACTACAAGCATCATATGAGATTTTCTCAAAATTTTCCTCAACCAAAAACCCTAAGTATCCAAATCCTCTTCTAAGAATCTCAAGGGTTCACCATAAATTTTCTAAATTAAGTTATGATTAAAGGTTCTTAAGTCAAAGGCTTCAAGACCCCTCATTCAAGAGTATGAATAGAGTTCCAAAAGCGAGAGTTCATCCAAAGCATCTAATTCAAGGTATATAGGGTTTAAAAAAGAACACTTCTTTCATTCTTGTGCCTAAATTATTGATTTTTATTAAAGAATTTCATATTTTTAGAAGCGGGTTTATACCCAAATTACTTTTATTTTGAGATTATGAGATTACGAGTTGTTCAAGTCTTGATTTGCATGATTATTTCACTATTTTATGACATGAGTTGAGAAATTATGCTATGAGTTGTATATTCTTGTATTAATTTGATGTTTCTAGGATTGATGTCATGATTTAAGCTTTATTATGAAACTGAGATTATTTGAGCATGAGTATAAGTTTTAAACCAAGTATGAGTTTTGATGTTTCTTGAAGAGTATGTTATTTAGTATGATTCAATCAACAAGTACTTTGATTTTAAAGAAAGATTGCTTTTAAGCATGAGTTAAGACAGGAATCCACATTATTCAGTCTTTATGATTTAAAGCTAAAAGAATTATAATTTGGTCTTGTCTATAGACCCTTGAGTTACTTTGAGGTGGATTTCCTAAAAGTTCTGAGTTTGAGTACGAGAGTAGTATTTAGCACCGAGCGGGAAGTGTGTGTTTAGTGAATCCTACTTCCCAAGAACTACGTGCCACTGTATGATTGAGATTTGTGGGCCTGAGGCCGAGACAGTGATCACTAGAGTTGAGGTTCTATTCTGATGGCAAGGGTGAAAAAACTCTCCCCAACGTGGGCAAGACGTTGGACTCCATGTAGCTCACATGGTTTATGTCGGTTAGAAGAAACTCCCAAGTTCATAAGAGTCTAGAGTTTTTTTTCCATGTCTTGAAGTTTCTAAAGTTCTAAGTCCTTGAGTTTCAAAGAAGTTTCATTCTCCTCAAGATGAAAGCATGAGTTTAGAAAACATAGTTTAAAGACTCCTTTAGCGTACAAGTTTTGAGAATGAGAGGAGAATACAGATTTTTGAGTCAAGTATAATGACTCATGAGATTTATATTACATGTTTCATTATTACTGATTTATGAGATTTATGTTTCAGACTTATTCAAGCCATGTGAGTCATTTATATTTGAATGCTAGATTTTATAAAGAGTAATGATATTATTTATGTAAATGCATACACCCCCATATACTCAGTACATCCTCAAAGTGCTGATCCACATATATGTCTATGTGTTACATTATCTTATAAGGTAGGTTCAGGTGCTCAGTCTCAGCATCATCTGTAGTCTCCGAGTACCTTGATCTACACTCTGCAGTTGGTGAGTCCTCATGGTTCGAGGACCTATTTCTCAGAACTTTAGATTTGATATCAGTGGTTATTTCTTTTCAGTTAAGTATGAGTCAGTTAGGGATTTGTCCCAATGGCTCTCTAGATCTTGAGAAGTAGAGGCTTTGTCAGACTAGAGTTTCAGATATTTGTCAGATATTTTTAGTATTTCATGTTTCAGAATTATATTTTCAGTCTTTTCAGTTGAGATTTGATGAGATTTATTCTTATTATCTGATTTTGAATCCTTGGAGTCAGTGTGAGATTTAGCAGCAGGCTTAAAGGGTTAGCTTGAGGCTACTTATAGCCTTGAGCACTGTGTGATGCTTCAGGATGAGATTTTGGAGCGTTACAAACTTAGTATCAGAGCCTAAGGTTTAAGGAGTCCTAGGGAGTCTGACAAGCCACGTTACATAGAGTCTTAACCATTGGTGTGAAGCGCACCACATCTATGAGCAAGAGACTATGGGACATTTTAGGAAAAGTCATCTCTTTCTTTCAAAGTCTATCATACCCACAACTTTCTCTATCTGCTATTAATTCGTGCTTTAATCTGACAGAAAATGCCTCCCCGAAGAGAAAATGCCCGTAGAAATAATGAGCCATCTTAACCTGTTGATCCCCTGAATGAGGATGTGACTCATGCCAAATTTTGAGCTACTTTCCTGACTTTAGCCCAAGCAGAGACTGCTACTGTGCAAGCAAATAATCAGGCTGCTGCTCTGCATCAGCAAGGGGGTGACGCAGCCGCAGCCAAACTTTGTGAATTTATGAGGATGAACCCACCCGAGTTATTTGGGTTAAAGGTAGGTGAGGACCTACAATTGTATCTTGAGGAGGTGAAGAAAATCACCAAGGTTATGTATGTGAATAAGAAGGAGAGTGTTGAATTGGCCTCTTATCATTTGAAAGGTATTTCTCATGACTGGGTTGTGGCGTGGAGAATAAATAGAGGGGAGAAAGCTGCTCCTATAACTTGGCATGCATTCTAGGATGCATTCCTGGATAAGTTCTTTCTATTAGAGATGAGGGAGGCAAAGGTATAGGATTTTATTAACTTGAGGCAAGGCTCAATCACTGTAAATAAGTACTGCCTTAAGTTCAACCAGTTGGCCAAGTATGCTCCTGAGTTGATAGCTAACACCAGATCTAGTATGAGTAAGTTCGTGACTGGTGTGTCCGGGTTGGTGTTGAAAAAGTGCAAGACTATAATACTAAATAGAGATATGGATCATTCTCAGTTGATGACACATGCTCAGCAGATTAAGACTGATAAGATAAGGGAGAGATATAGGGTAAGGGGAAATAAAAGGGCTAAATCAAAGCAGCATGAGTATGGCCAGACTAGATCCCATAGAGGGAACCATCCACAGTTTTAGAACCATTCATTTATGCCTGCATCATCATCAGCTAGTTCTCCCATACCTAGAGGTAGGTAGGAGCAGGGGAATAGACTTTCTATGTCTAGATCCCAAAACAGTGTGAGTAATAGACCTCGTGGTCCTCCATGCACTAAGTGTGGTAGGGACCATACCAGTGAGTGCTTAGCTGATCAGAGAGGTTGTTTTGGTTGTGGAAAGTTAGGCCACATACTTAGAAAGTGTCTGCATGCTAGGCAGGGGAACCGTGATGTTCGCCCCCAGACGCAGGCTTTAGTGCACCAGCTCCTTTAGCCCGTCCTGCTCCCCCTCAGGGCGCTTCATCTAGTAACAGTGGCGGTTAGTGATAGAACTAATTCTATGATCCACAGTTTCAGAACCATTTATTTATGCCTGCACCATTATCAGCTAGTGCTCCCGCACCTAGAGGTAGGCAAGATCAGGGGAATAAACCTTCTATGTCTAGATCCTAAAACAGTGTGAGTAACAGACCTCATGGTCCTCCATGCACTAAGTGTGGTAGGGACCATCCCGATGAGTGCTTAGCTAATCAGAGGTTGTTTTGGTTGTGGTAGGTTAGGCCACATACTTAGAAAGTGTCCATATGTAAGGCAGGGGAACTGTGTAGTTCGCCCCCAGACGCAGGCTTCAGTGCACCAGCTCCTTTAGCCCCTCCAGCTCCCCCTCAGGGCGCTTCATCTAGTACCGGTGGCGGTCAGTTCCAGAACTGATTCTATGCTTTGCCATCCTTCCAGGAGCAGGAGAATTCACCAAATATTGTTACTGGTATGCTTCATGTCTTTCATTTTGACGTGTATGTATTGTTGGACCCTGGGTCAAGTTTTTCTTATGTGACCCCATTGGTTTCTGTGAATTTTGAGTTAATCTCTAAAAAAATCCCTAAGCCTATCCTGTTATCTACCCTAGTAGGTGAGTCAGTTGTTGCTAAGCAAGTATACAAAAAGTGTCCCATTGTTGTTCTCCATAAAGTCATGTTTGCTGATTTGATAGAGTTAGACATGGTCGATTTTGACCTTATTCTGGGTATGGATTGTCTTCACTCCTGTTATGCATCTATAGACTGTCGTACCCATGTGGTTAAGTTTCAGTTTCCAGGTGATCCAATTTTTGAGTGGTCGGGTGGTTCTGTATTTCCTAAGAGTCATTTCATATCCTATCTTAAAGCTAGAACGTTGATATCCAAAGGTTGCATCTATCAACTAGTTCGAGTTAAGGACACTAAGTTTGAAACTCCAACTATTCAGTCAGTCAGTATATTTAATGAGTATCCTATTGTTTTTTTGGAAGATCTCCCAAGGGTACCTCCCGATAAAGAGATAGAATTTGGGATTGACCTTCTTCCCGATACACAGCCTATTTTTATTTCTCCATACTATATGGCACCTGTAGAGCTTAAGGAGTTGAAATAACAAATCAAAGATCTTCAAGATAAAAGTTTTATAAGGCCCAATGTTTCTCCATGGGGCTCACCTGTCCTGTTCGTGCGAAAGAAGGATGTTTCTTTGCGTATGTGCACTGACTTTCATTATCTTGATAAAGATATAGTCAAGAATAAGTACCCTCTTCCGAGAATAGATGACCTATTAGATCAATTGCAAGGTGCAAGTTATTTCTTCAGAAACTTAAAGTAAGGGAGTGTGATATCCCGAAGATAGCCTTCCGAACCCGTTATGGTCATTTTGAGTTTCTTGCCATGTCTTTCAGGCTAACAAATGCTCCATAAGCTTTCATGGACCTCAATAATCGAGTGTTCAAATAGTATCTCGATATGTTCGTCATAGTATTCATAGATGATATCCTTATTTACTCTCGTAGTGAGGATGACCATGTAGACCATCTCCGAATTGTTTTGCAAACTGTTAGATATCATTAGTTGTTCGAAAAATTCAGAGAGTGTGAGTTTTGGCTAAGGTCCATAGCTTTTATGGGTCATATTATTTCAGCCGAAGGCTTTAGAGTCAATCCCCAAAAGCCAAAAGCTGTGAGAAATTAGCCTAGACCTATCTCTCCATCCAACATTAGGAGTTTCTTGGGTCTAGATAGATATTACCACTGTTTTGTTTAAGGTTTTTCATCTATTGCGTCTCCCATGACCCGATTGACCCAAAAGAAAGTTAAGTTCTTTTGGTCAGATTCCTGTGACAAGAGTTTTCAAGAGTTGAAGACTCGACTTACTTCAGCCCCGGTGTTGACTTTGCCTGATGGTATAGATGGTTTTGTGGTGTATTGTGATGCCTCTAGAGTTGGCTTAGTTTGTGTGTTGATGCGAATGGGTATGGTTGTAGCCTACGCCTCTAGACAGTTGAAGTCGCATGAAAAGAATTACCCAACCCACGATCTTGCGTTAGCTGTTGTGGTCTTTGCTTTGAAAATATGGAGACACTATCATTATGGTGTTCACATTGATGTGTTTTATGATCACAAGATCCTTTAGTATATGTTTACTCGGAAGGAGTTTAATCTTAGACAGAGAAGATGGTTAGAGTTGCTAAAAGATTATTATATGAGTATGTTATATCACCCGAGCAAGGCTAATATAGTGGTGGATGCCCTTAGCAGGATGTCTATGAGTAGTGTTACTCATGTAGAGGAAGATAAGAAAGAGTTAGTTCGTGAAGTGCATCGTTTGGCTAGATTGGACGTTAGGTTGCTTGGTTCCGGAGTGGGGAATATTTTGGTCCAGAGTAGTTTCGAATCCTCTTTAGTTTCAAAAGTGAAGGAGAAGTAAGACAGCGATCCTAGTTTGGTCAGACTGAAGGAGTTAGTTAGGGACCAAAAGGTAGAGGTTTTCTCCCAAGGGGGAGATGGTGTGTTGAGATTACAGGGTAGATTGTGTGTTTCTTATGTTGATGATCTGAGGTAGAGAATTATGGCTGAAGCACATGGCGCGCGGTATTCCATTCATCTCGGCGCCACCAATATGTACCGTGACTTGCGGGAAATCTATTAGTGGTGTGGCATGAAGAAAGATATAGCGGAGTTTATGGCAAAGTGTACAACTTGCCAACTTGTTAAGGTAGAGTACCAAAGGCCTGGTGGTATAATGCAAGAATTTAGTATACCCACTTCGAAGTTGGAAGAAGTGAACATGGATTTTGTGACTGGTTTACCTCTTTCGCGTCATCATCATGATTCTATCTGGGTTGTGGTAGACAGGATGACTAACATAGCGCATTTTTTGCTTGTGCATACATTATATACAACTGAGAATTATGCTAGATTGTACATTCAATAGTTAGTCAAATTGCATGGAGTCCCCTTGTCCATCATCTCAGATAGGGGTACTCAGTTCACCTCCCAGTTTTGGAAAGCTTTTCAGAAAGGTCTTGGTACCCAAGTGCATCTTAGTTTCGCTTTTCATCCACAGACAGACGGTCAGGCTGAGAGGACCATCCAAACCTTGGAGGATATGTTGAGGGCATGTGCTCTTGATTTCAAGGGTAGTTGGGATGAGCATTTTCCATTGATTGAGTTTGAGTATAACAATAGTTACCATGCTAGCATCAAGATGGAACTATTTGAGACGTTGTATGGAAGGAGGTGTAGATCACCTATAGGTTGGTTTGAAGTAGGTGAATCTTCTTTGGTTGGACCTGATGCAGTGTTTGAGGCTATGGACAAAGTAAAGTTGATTAGAGAAAGATTAAAAGCAGCTCAGAGTCATCAAAAGTCATATGCAGATGTGAGAAAAAGAGACCTTGAGTTTGAAGTTAATGATTTGGTGTATCTAAAAATTTTGCCCATGAAAGAGGTGAAAAGGTTTGGGAAGAAAGGGATGCTTAGTCCCTGGTATGTGGGTCCCTATAGAATCCTAAGTCGTGTGGGGAGGGTAGCCTATGAGCTGAAGTTGCCTGAAGAGTTGTTACTTGTGCATCCTATCTTTCATGTCTCCACACTTAAGAAGCACATTGGTGATTCCATTGTAGTAGATCCTTCAGAGAGCCCTGATATCTCGACTAGTCTTTCGTTTGAAGAGATTCCAATTGAGATTCTAGACCACCAGATCCATAGACTGAGGAACAAAGAGGTTCCCTTGGTTAATGTTTTGTGGTAAAACCAGTCAGTCGAGGGTGCTACTTGGGAAGCCGAGGCAGATATGCGATTCAAGTACCCGCATCTCTTCTTCGCGAATTTAGATCAAGCCGAAGGTACTTAATTCATCCCCTTTTTCCAATTAAAGTTTTAGCTATATATAGCTATCCTTAATATACGTTCATGCATTCTCCGAGGTATTCAAGAGTTTAAAATGATGTGGAGTTAGTTTAGCAAGTTGTTTCAGCTGTGCATACTCAGTTTTCTCCATATCCTTAGCCTAGGTAGCGACATTCGAGGATGAATGTTCCTAAGGGAGAGATATTGTAATACCCCAAACTTTTCCTTAAGCTGAATCTCATCTCTAGAGGGTTAAAGAAGGACTTCCTAAGTGATTAACGTTTAAACCATATAGAGTTTCCCTAATTTTGACTTTTTATCATTTGGGGAATTTAATTATCTTTCCAACGATATAAGATCCGCCCAAATCCAATAATCGAGCAAGAAGTTATGGCTAATCTAAGTTCTAGTCGTAAAACACCGTCATTTTAGTGTTTGGCACATCGCGAAGAGGGTTTATTTAACAATTGTCAAATTCCAGTGGAACTCCGCGATAGTGGCGCATCGTGGAGGACCCCAATTTCACAATAGTCAACATCTAGTGGCCTAGCGCAATTGTGACGCATCGCGCTGAAGTTACAGGTCCCAACCAGTGGGAAAATGTGATGGCTCCGCATTGCGGTGACTCACAGATAACCCTTTGTCAATTTCTAGTGAGCCACCACAATAGTGTCACGTCACGGTGGCCCATAAAATCGGGTTTCCAGTTCAATTTTTCCAGCTTCATACAGAAGTTAAAAAGGGCACTTTGGACTTTTTTCAAGCCTCTTAAACCGTACAAACATCAGAATTTAGGGACACTAAAAGTATCATATGAGATTTTCTCAAAATTTTCCTCAACCAAAAACCCTAAGTATCCAAATCCTCTTCTAAGAATCTCAAGGGTTCACCATAGATTTTCTAAATCAAGGTTCTCAAGTTAAAGGCTTCAAGAACCCTCATCCAAGAGTACGAATAGAGTCCCAAAAGCGAGAGTTCATCCAAAATTTCTAATTCAAGGTATGTGGGGTTTGAACAAGAACACTTCCTTCGTTCTTATGCCCAAATTATTGATTTTTATTAAAGAATTTCATATTTTTGCAAGCGGATTTATACCCAAATTACTTTATTTTGAGATTATGAGATTACGAGTTGTTCAAGTCTTGATTTGCATGATTATTTCACTATTTTATGACATGAGTTGAGAAATTATACTATGAGTTGCACATCCTCGTATTGATTTGATGTTTCCAAGATTGATGTCATGATTTAAGCTTTATTATAAAACTTAGATTATTTGAGCATAAGTTTTAAACAAAGTATGAGTTTTGATGTTTCTTGAAGAGTATGTTGTTTAGTATGATTTAATCAACAAGTACTTTGATTTTAAAGAAAGATTGCTTTTTAGCCTGAGTTAAGACTGAATCCACATTATTCAGTCTTTATGATTTAAAGCTAAGAGAATTATAATTTGGTCTTCACTATAGACCCTTGAGTTATTTTGAGGTGGATTTCCTAAAAATTATGAGCTTGAGTACGGGAGTGGTATTTAGCACCGAGCGGGAAGTGTGGGTTTAGCACATCCTACTTCCCCAGAACTACGTGCCCCCGTAGGATTGAGATTTATGGGCCTGAGGTCGAGATAGTAATCACTAGAGTTGAGGTTCCATTTCGATGGCAAGGGTAGAACAGCTCTCCCCAACGTGGGTAAGACATCGAACTCCATGTAGCTTACATGATTTATGTCGGTTAGATGAAACTCCCAAGTTCATAAGAGTCTAGAGTTATTTTTCTATGTCTTGAAGTTTCTAAAGTTCTAATTCCTTGAGTTTCAAAGAAGTTCCATTATCCTCAAGATGAAAGCATGAGTTTAGAAAACATAGTTTAAAGACTCCTTTATCTTACAAGTTTTGAGAATGAGAGGAGAATACAGATTTTTGAGTCAAGTATAATGACTCACGAGATTTATACTACATGTTTCATTTTTCCTGGTTTTTGAGTGTGTTTCAGACTTATTCAAGTCATGTGAGTCATTCATATTTGCATGCTAGATTTTATAAAGAGTAATGATATTGTTTATGTAAATGCATACACCCCCATATACTCAGTACATCCTCAAAGTACTGATCCACATATACTTCTATGTGCTACATTTTCTTATAATGTAGGTTTAGGTGCTCAGTCTCAGCATCATCAGTGATCTCCGAGTACCTTGATCTACACTCTGTAGTT
The DNA here is from genome assembly GCA_030864215.1 of Capsicum pubescens. Classification (NCBI taxonomy): domain Eukaryota; kingdom Viridiplantae; phylum Streptophyta; class Magnoliopsida; order Solanales; family Solanaceae; genus Capsicum; species Capsicum pubescens. Next base: position 125,269,343 of record CM061546.1, on the reverse strand, counting down.
GGTGAGTCCTCATGGTTCGAGGGCCTATTTCTCAGACCTTCAGATTTGATATTAGTGGTTCCAATGGCTCTCTAGATCTTGAGTAGTAGAGGCTTTGTCAGACTAGAGTTTCAGATGTTTGTCAGGTATTTTCAGTATTTTGTGTTTCAGACATTATATTTTCAGAATTTTCAGTTGAGATTTGATGAGATTTATTCTTATTATCTGAATTTGATTCCCTGGAGTAAGTATGAGATTTAGTAGTAGGCTCAAAAGGGTTAGCTTGAGGTTACTTTTAGCCTTGAGCACCGTGTGACGATTCGGGATGAGATTTCGGGGCGTTACACTTTCACCTTGAAGTGTCTTGAGAGAGAGAACACAGTCATACCTTCTAGTATTAGGATTTGAACACACCGTATCATCGAACTATTTCTGACTGCAATCCCCTTTCTCATACCTGGTACCATGATCACTTGTTGGATTTGGGAACCCACTTGTGTTTGAGTTCCTAGTAGGAGGGAAATGGTGTGATCAAATCCCTTTTGTCCCATCTAGGTAGATAATTCCTTTTAATAATTTCCAGAGGCTTGAAGCCCTTAGGATGTGAATTTCCTTGCTAAACATATCTGAAACCATTCATTTTAGCTCTAATTCAACTCTGACAATTTTCCTTTATGTGCCCATCTCTTCTATAATGAGTACATAGAGGGTTGAGGACCTTGTTCTTAGCATTATGAGAAACCTTCCCTTGATACCCAAGACCTTGGGCTTTTCCTTGATAACCAAGACCCTTTCTATTATTATCACCTTGACTAGTAAAGTTAGAAAACATTTTTTAAGATGTAGTCCATTTAAGAGGTTTATTAATGTCTTCTCTTAGACGGACCAGGTCCCTTTCTAACTATTTATTCTTATAAAGTACAGACATAAGATGCTTTTAAGAGTCCTTCAGTTTTTTTTCAAGTTCAATCTGAAGCCTTGAAGTTTCTTTCTTCATTTTACCATCTAAAGCATTTACTTTCTCTGGGTGACTCATGCAACTTAGATTCTCAGATTTTTAATTTAGTGACCATTTCTTCATTTTCAGATATTTGAGAGTTAAATCAATAAATTCAAGTTCTTGGTTCTCTACCTTCTCCTCTAAAGCATTTTTATCAGCAGTTAGTTCACACATTGAGTCTATCAGCACACTTGCAAGCCTTTTTATCTTCCTAACAAAGTAGTTATCTAGGTTTTCCTTAATGTTAGAAAGAGTTACCTCTTTTTCTTCTTCATTTTCTGTGTTTGTTATGAATGCAAATAAGGAATCATAGATAACTAGAATGTCTTCTACTTCTAGCATAGACACATCTCTAAACTTCTCATCTTCATCAGATTCACTGGAAGAATCACCCCATACTGCCAGAGCTTGCTTTACTACATAATCAGCTGCAACCTTCCTTGAATTTTTAGGGACCTGGCCCCTATTCTTTCCCTTGTCACCTCTAGTCTAGAGATACTTCTGATAATCCAATTTGTGCATTGGACAGTCCTTAATGAAATGCTCAGGACTTCCAAATTTGTGACATGCCTCAACATTACTTCCCTATTTACTGTTGCTTTCTCTTCTTTGGAACTGATGACTCCTCTCCATGGCTCTAAAAATCCTATTTGCTAAATAGGCAACATCAGTATCTTCTTCACTTGAATCATGTTTTGAAGCCTTTAATGCAAGGGATTTTTTCCTTTTTAGTTCATTCTTCGCCAGCCCTTGCTTCTTCTTAAGATCATAGGTTTTTAGATTTCCAATCAGTTCATCCATAGGGAGGGTCTTCAGGTTTCTTGCCTCAACTATATTATCCATTTTGCTTTCCCAAGAATTAAGAAGAACACCAAGAATCTTTCTCACTTGTTTATATTACGGAATCACTTCTCCCAAGCAGTAAAGCTCATTTGTGATATAAGTGAATCTTGTATGCATTTCTTATATTATTTATCCTTCTTTCATGCTGAAGGTTTCATACCGAGTAGTCAGCATGTCTACTTTAGAATTTTTCACATCAGTAGTACTTCATGAGCAATCCTCAAGCAATCCCATATCTCCTTGGCATTTTCATAGGCAGATATCATGTTGTATTCATCAGGCCCTACTCCTCAAACTAACAGTTTTTTAGCCTTGTAATTTTTTCAACCTTCTTTCTATCTTCATCATCATATTCTATCCTACTTTTGACAACCGTCCTCGTTACTTCTCCTTCTTTAACTTCTCTAATAGGTACATGAGGACAATCAAGAATTATGTCTATCAGCTCATTATTCTCAGCCATAATGAAGTCAAACATCCTAGTTTTCCACCACCCATAGTACTGCCCATTAAATCTAGGTGGCGTAATGGTAAATTTCCCTTCTTCCAGGTTAGGTAGAGCAGTCATGCTAACCAAATAACTCTAGGTGTTAACCTTTTAGAGTAACCTGGCTCTGATACCAATTATTGAATCTTTGAGGGTTGCACCACACTGTGAAGGACCTGGTCCCTCAAAATAAATCATAGAAAAAAACACAGTAAACCAACCATGAACATAAAACAGTACATGAAATATAAAGAACACCAGATATAACATGGAAACCTCCTAGCTCAAGGGAGGAAAAACCACGTCTTGCCCTCACAAGATCTCAAAAGTTCACTATAATCAACCTCTTGATTATGGACTCAAACTTAAGTCTAACTCTAGGCTCCTCCTTCTTGTAATAACTCTACTACAAGCTCACCTTGACAACTCTGCCAAGACTCCCTCAAAATTAATTAACTCTAATCAGTATCAAGCTTAGGCAACTCTACCTAAGCACTCTCAAAGAAAAAATAAAAGAGCATTAATCTTACAGAATGAGTAATTCAGTTACAGATTCAAGTTGGACTCAAGAACACTTGCTATTTTAGAACACACAAGAAATGAGATCTTAAGCAATGTTGAATATTGAGTTTTTGCCTTTTTCTCTCTTCAACTTTCCGATTTGCAAAAACTGCTTGATAGGCATGCATCATTTTCCTTTTATAGTTGAGTGATGATTAGGGTTGAAATACAATTGGACTAGGTATCCTAAATAGTATAAGATCTACTTGCATAGTTTGTTACACAAAAGGACAAAATTGTGCAGACACGTGTCAGCTGTACTATAGCCTTGAACATCCAGGGAACTTCTCCCTTATAGTTAGCTGCTCATCATCAAAACAAGATACAACAGGTACCTAGTTAATTCTAATTGGTATTTTTTATAACCATAACTGAAAGCTAGTCGATCCCAATTGATAATTTAATGACATTAAAAAATTGGAACCTATTTGTTTCCAATTGGTATCAGTTAATAAGAGTCAATACTTACTATCATAGTAAGAAGTATGGTTAAGTTAATTGATTTACCATTGATTCGGATCATGAATAATAAAGTCAAAATACTTGATAATTGTGATGATATTAGTGTGTTGATTGTACGTTAATGTTAGTGTGTTAATGAATTAATGAGTAGAGTGTTAAACTTGAATTATTGGTCAGAATATTTTTTCCTTAATAGTTGTCGTGGTGAAATTCTCCATGTTAGTAGTCTAAAAATAATAGTTGGCGGTTAATCCATTGTTAGTGAGATTGGACCCACAAAAATTATGTTGATGATTGAGGTATCAATTAAGGGATAGGAGACCAGAATTCCACCTAGATTAGTGGTTAAGGACCATTATAGTAGGAATGCTATAGAGGTTTATAACCCATCATAGTAGGAACTATTAAAGGCCAGAACCACTATAATGGACCCTTTGGTCCCCACTATCGGATTATTGTAGTGGTTGGGGGACTACTACAGTGGACATTAGGTAGTAAGTTGCCAACATAGTTTTGAATTTACATCTTTTCAAGATTCCCCTATTCTAGGGCCATTTTTATTACTAAAAGGTAATTCATAAAAAGTACAGGCCTGCAAACAAGGCCATTGTTCTCATTGACAACAAAGTAAAAAATACCCAAATATAGTAGTAAGTATTTGAATGCGAGTAAAAGATATCTAAAATATGCCCACACAGTGGAAAAAACCCAGCATAACAACTGATATAAAGGGAATGCGGGGAATAGAGAGTACCAACTAGGGCCTAACTAGCTGTCTCATCTCTAATTCTTGATGTATTATAACCTTCTTCCTATAGCCCTCTCAAGAATAAGAACTCTTGTGCATAAAATGTCTTCATCTTAGAAGCCTTTTTATTTGGAGCAAATAACTTTACAAGGATCCTCACACCTTTCCACACACACAAGAATAATTAATTTTGGGAATGCCTATTTTTTCTTCTTATCTAGATTCTTTTGAAGCCCTATTAGACTAGAGCTAAGGAGGAATAGGCATTACGAAGGTCGGGGGGTATACTTTGGCATTAGAGGAGGAGGACACTTAGGAGGAATGCACGTCCTTATCAATAGTTTCTTCACCACATCCAAGTTTGAATCCAACTGCTCAAAAAGCCCTAACGATCATGAGGGAATAGTCCCTGACTCTCCACCCTCCTAGGACTTACTACTCTCTTTGTTTGAACCTATTTTTCTCTTTTTTATACTCCCCTAATGTCTATTCAACCTTAATGGGTCAAAGGGTGGGTTAAACTCAGTCCAATCATCCTATCCCTCTTTCAGTATATGCATACATTGACATAACTTCATGATTAGTGAAATGAGTAGAAGGTTATTTGGCAAGTTGAAAAGGCCTTCCACTCCTCCATGATCTTTTCTCATACATTCAAATTCACCCATTCCATAACAAAATTAATTACTAGGGCCAATTAAAAGGTCACATTAGTCATATTTAGAGAAGGTTGGATCCTTAAAGAGACCAAGTTCAACCACCATCTGGCCTCAACATTGAAATTGGTGCTCATGATGGACTTTTTGGTATGAACCCAAGAAATTAGAGCTAATTTGTATAGAATTAGCATCATCTAAGCTAACTAGTCATTATTTATCTTGATCTCCTTAGCTCAGTATAGACTATTTAAGTAATTTAATAACCCAAAGTTTTATTTGTGACTTATCCCCTTTTAGTACATTTATGCCCTAATAAGTAGTGGGATCAAAACTATCTTAATTCACAGTGGGAAGCATGGCGTAGAAGTCCCTCACCCAACCTTCATCAGAAGTTTAATTGACTAGACCAATGATCCCCACCTAAGTTCTTGTAATAAAACATAGAACTCAGGTGCCTCCCCCTCCACCTTATTTGTCACAAATGCAAGCTCGTACATGAGACCCTTAATTGAAGATCTAGAAAGCATTTTTAAATTGTAGTTGATGATATTATCATAAGAACGAAGAATGTTGGAAACCCCGTCCGTGGTCATAGTAATACCTCAGTAAAGAAAAAAATAGTTCATTAGTTGATTTCCCCCTAAAAATAATAGATAAAAATTTTAGCTTAAAATCAAGGTAACAGTAGAGGTTAAAATTTTTAAAAATCCCAAATTCAAGAGGGGTCATTGCTTAGGGACCATCATAATGATACCAGATATCTTTAGTGGTGCCTTGATAGCGAGGAATCCTATTATAGCGTTGCCACAACAGAGGGCTATAGATCGCTACAATGGAACCTTCGTCCCTAATTAGGACTCAGACTCCAAACAAACCCACTTTAAATTTTTGCTTTGTTTTGCAATTTCTAATATAGATTAAGCATGGGGTACTAGTTTACGACTATCCTATAATGTTTTATGATGGTTCATAGCCAAATCAGGCCTTTTTGGCTTGAAATTATTCCAAAAGTAATTGTTCATCTACCCACTCTATTTATGAGTTTAAAACTCCCATGAACTTAGTAAATCTTATGCCCTAAAAGTTATAAGAATATTAGAAACATAGTAGAGAAAAACATGCTTTGTAAATTCATTCCAAATGGGGAAAATTGAATCTTGCTCAAAATACCTCACCCAAATCAAGCAATTCTATATTGAGAACGTAAAGTGGAAGTTGCACAACAATGTAATAGAGTAAGAATTAAGACATTTACTTTAGAAATTAATGATAAGGTGAAAGTATCAGAGAGGGAGTGTTTGATTTATAAGGGGTACTAGAAAGTGGGAAATAAAACCACTTTTTCACTTTTAAATCTTCTATGGATCGATGCACCAGCCTATTACCCACTATAGTGGTGCCGATGTAGAGAGCCTTTGGTTGCTACATCAGCCACCCATGATACATTTTGCATACTACATTCTATATATGGTCCTTTGTCTCATTGCTAATATTTCTCCTCTACAGGTATCGTGGGTTGTTGTTATAACTGAAGTAGTGAAGTCTTTCCTAATCACCATTTAGTGTAATGAGAGCGTCAGAATTAAAGTGTTTAGAAGGCCTCATTTGGAGGACCAAGTAAATGTTATCAGATTTGGCATAGTAAGCATTTGGTCTGTTAGTAAGTTTTCTTCAAATAATGATTTGACTTTATGCTTTATAATTCCATATCATTCAAGAATAATTGATTGGTAAATTGATATCTATTGTAACAACCCGTTCCATCAGTATTGAAAAATAATCATGATAAAATAACCAAATTAAAAATGTTATATCTAGTCAAGGTAGAGTTGGGATAATCTATTGTGATCATTTGCAAAAATTTAGAGGGTGGGACACAAAAGTCCAGGCAGAGAAACAACTATAGTGGTCCCTTAGCAGCTATAGTGGGTCCACTGTAGTGGGACTAGGCCGCTGTAACGGTGCCCAAGCAGTGATCCCAGTGGGTTTTAAAACCCTTTTTTGCCCAGTCTTTTACTAATATAGTTTTCTGCTTATACAAATGCCCTAGGTCTATTCCAAAGCTAAAAATGACTGCAATGTAGAGGTAAAGCTTTAAGAGGACACGTCCCAGCTATATGTTTCATGGATTCTCTAGAAAAATTATTAGAATGGAAGCAAGGAGAGAGAATTTATGCACTCCATAGAAGTAGCTTGGCGTCCAGGTAGGCTATGGTTTATGAGTAGTAGATGGTGGTTAAAAAATGTATTCGTAATATAAATCTGATGGGAGAAATCATACTTAGTCTTGTGGGCATGATGTTTGGGATGGATAAAATACAAAATTTCATGTAAAAGTGTTATCAGTATATTAATATGAATAATGTATTAATTCATTGATGGGTGGTTAGGTTTTTTTATGATCTCCATTTGGAATTATAATGTATTATGTAATTGTAAGTGAAGGTAACAAAATTTTATGAGTAAGTAATCTAAAAATCTTAATTACCTTAGAAAGGATGACACTTATATTGTACATGGCCTGATATATGGTTATGCTATGATACTATTTATGAGAGACTATTACGGTAGAAGAATGGGGTGTTGTACTTTAAGGAATCTAAGAATGGTGTGGCTAAGGGGGAATGATAATCATGTAAAGGTAGATAACTAGAGTTAGGCCGTAAAGATTGAATAGTACTAAATGTTTGACATAAATCAATTGATTATGTTGCATTTTGAACCTAGTAGTGTATCAACGTAAGGCTTATAAGTTAACAAACATAACCCACCGACCTTGGTGGAAGTAGAAGAGAGCATTGTTGAGTGAATGAAAGTAGGTTATGATTTAATTGGAATTTAGACTTAATTTAATTGTATTCATGTTCCTGAATTTTATGTTTGTTGACTAGTCTTTGGACTTATGTTTAGGTTGATAATAATTAGGCCATTGCTACTTGATTGAATAAATTATTGAATTTTGAACTGGATTGGGATCTCTTGATTTTGAGTGTACTTATAGATATAGTATATCTCGTTATATCCTGAGAGGTGGGGAAAAAGAGTAATTGCATATATATATAATATGGTTATAAAGGATCGGGTACCACACTGGTACATGTATGATTACTTATATTATTATTTTAATGGAGGACCGAGTACTACGATGGTAAGGATAGTTATATTATCACTTTATTATTATATTATGAAGGGTGTGGTACCATGGCAGTATGGTACGTAGATGAAGTTCCCCGTAGCTATGACTATTTGGAAGAAATAAGTCTCTTAGCGTGTGTACAAACTAAAGTGATATATGGAGAAGGTATATATATATATATATATATATATATTCTACTTACTAATAAAGGGGAATAACCTCACAGCTTCTCAACAGCCTGCTTGGCATTGGAGGGCATTTTCTTCTTTTAAGCTTCCAAATCTATTGTATGATACTCACTACCTCCTTCATTTTCTCTGTCTTATCCATTCTCATGCTTCTCTTCATCTTTACTCTTCTTCCTGTTTCTTCTTCTAATAGTTTACTCTCCATCACCTTTAGCCACTACCCTTTTTCACAATGCAGATCAAATATTTACAAAAAAAAGCATTATCTTTCTTGAAATTGCAAGCAGAAAGATCTTTCACTTTCTTCATTGACTTCCCATACAAAAAAGGAGTTTGAATGCAAGATAAAAGCTCCCAAGTAAAAAAAGAATAGTCGCAGAAAAGGAAAAAAAAATCGAATCCAACATACGCATGCAAAGTAGAAATTTTTAAAAAGAAAAAAAAAAAAGTTCTCAGCGGATGGGAAGCAAAAGGTTATGGGAGAACGGGTAATGAAGTTTCGCCACTAACTTTTGTAGGAAAATAGTAGCTAATATCCAGATAAAAAGCTGAGCGAAGAGCGCCGACGGAAGCACTTTATAAAGGTAAATGTTTTCAACTTTCTTTGTTTGTGTGTAATTTTGATTTTCCTAGCACAATAGGAAGAAAAACCTCATACTAAATTAGAAAATAGATTAGTTTTTGATATTAGAAATTAGATTGGAATAAAGTTAAAATGAATACAGTCCTAAAATTGTGATGTTGTTGTAGGGTTTTGCATTTTTCATTTTTGGTGTTTCGACTGTCTACGACTTTCTTTGTTCGTCTGTAATTTTGATTTATGTTCGTCTGTAATTTTGATTTTTTGACACAATTTTTCACAGAATTTAGGTTATGAAGAAAAAACAAGAAAAAACAGGACTTTGATAAAGATAACAAAATAAATTGTAAACTTACTTGTAGGGGAATGCTCTCTGGAGTGAGAATTCTGCTTGCTCTGAGGTTTAGGAGTTGGATGAGACTCTTTGCCTTTGCCCCTTTGGGCTACAAATATTGGTAGGTTACTTCTTTGAATTTGGGCAATGTAGAAATTAGATTAGTTTTTAATATTAGAAAGTAGATTGGAATAAAGTTCAAATGAATACAATCCTAAAAGTAAGATGCAGTTTTCGGTATTACAGAGTAGCTTAAAATAAAACTGAAATGAATATAGTCCTCAAATTGAGATGTTGTTTTTGGATTTTGCGCTTTCTGTTTTCGGTGTTTCGATTTTGACTTACTCATTTGATACTGCAAGTAGTTGTTCTTTCAACACAGATAATAGAGGGAGTACAATTTTTTTTCCTTTATATGATTTTGAACAAAAAAGAGATTTAGCCCAAATTTGTTCATTTTTAAGTGTGTGTTGTGACTTTGTATATATAGGAGGTATAGAGAGACAAAAATCCTGTCAATTGTCGATTAAGTAAAGAGTTGGTAATTTAAGTGAATAGAAGTTATGTTGTAGTTTCTATGAAAATTCTTTGAGGATGTACAAGTCACTTGGTGGAAATTGTGTGTCGCTTTCTCGACTGGCTCCTGGAAATAGTGTAATGTTGCTGCAATATAGTAAATTAACTTTCAATACTTGATGTTTATGTACTTTAATTGAGCTAATGTACTAGCGCACATTGCAGAGAACTTGACTAAAACAAAGAGTTAATCCTAATACATTTCTTTTTCCAAAAGATGATCTCTCTATTTAATTTAACTGTTCTTTTCCTATTTGAATGATGGATAGAGTACTTCTTTTTTCTTCAAATAAAATTTATATGGGAATTTTTGATGTATACATTTGCAGGTATATTCTACAACTAATGGATCACAAAAAAACAAACAATTGTTCATATGCAGAAAAAAGGAAGGCTGCTATGCAACTCAAACGACACGAGACATATCGATTGAGACAAAATTCCACAAGTCATACTTTCCTTGAAAATCATGTTGTTGCCGTCTCAGAAAAACCACATCATCTTGCTGGAAATCTGGTTTTCCAAATAAGTTGCTCTCACTATACGGAAATTGCCAACATTTTTTGAAAAAGGTTTTGCTTCTTTAAAGTTAACGTTGTTAATTTATTTTCTCTAGACGATATGTGTAGCACCTTATCGATGCATAAACCGAGAAAGACAAATTAATTTACACTTATTTCACTCTAAATGTACGCTTTTACACATCTTTTGTATTATTTTTACCAGCTTCCAGCTATAACATCAGTGTGAATAATCCCAAAGACAATTTAGCCAAAGGCAAACAATTAAGTAGTCCTTTATCCATCTATGAAATAGGTACGCCTACTCTTCACATTACATTTTCCACTATGGCATGATATTTGTTGCACTGATGTAAGCTGTGACTTTCTATACAAGGGTGCACATCGGATATGTGTATACCACATGGTGCAACCTTAAACACAATAGAATCCAAAGGTCCATGCTAATTCACTGTTGCGATAAGGAATCCTATTACTATATGTTGCAACTATCTTTTCCTCAAACAAACAGTTCTTGTATATCTTAAATATTCAGGTCAAAGGCGAATTAAAAAAAATGGCCTGCTATTATAGAGAAATGAAGTGACTACATTGCTCTAAAAAAACTTCCTAACTGTTCATATTGTAATGCTAAAAAATTTGAATACGAATCTAGCGGATTTTGTTGCAACAATGGCTCAATACGGCTAACAACACATGAAATGCCACCTGAATTAGCAAAACTATACTTTGCCAAGACAGAAGAATTTGAACATTTTTGCACTTATATCAGGACATACAACAATATGTTTGCTTTTACTTCGCTTGGTGTAAAATACGATAAGGAACTAGAAAAAAGAAATTGTGGTATTTATACATTCAAAGTTCAAGGACAAATGTATCACTTTATATACAATTTAATTGCTTCTAACCAAAAACCTAAAAATTTATAGTTATACTTTTACGATTATGAGAATGAGCTAGCCAACAGGATGGCTTGTTCGACAAAAGTCGATGAATCAATTGTGCAAAAGTTGATGAACATCTTGAAAGTGAACCCATACACTATATTCCTAAAATCACTCTTGAATGTTCCTTAGTTAACAAATCTTTACATTGCCCTTAAATGTGAGTCATCCTTATATTAACGAACATATAACTTACCCCACGCATTAAAGGTTGCGGAAATATGGACTGAGGAAAATGCTACAGGCTCTATCTCTACACCACATATTCGAATCTACACTCAATGTAATAGAGCTCAATTAGTAAATTATTATTATAGATATTATGATCCTCTGCAGTATCCATTGTTATTTCCATATGGTTAGAATGGATGGCATTGTGGAATAAAAAAAATTATTCAAAGAAATAGCTTGACAAGAAATAGAGCTTACTGTGAACATGAAGAGTTACCCGGTATATCAAATATGTGTTTAGTGGATGCATTTCTTGATGAGGAGGCTCAATCACAACAAAAAGGAAAACGAAAAAGAGATACAGTTTCTTATCGAGAGTATTATTGCTACAAATTTCAAATAAGAGATAATGAAACAAGTAAGGAATTACATTGTGGAAGAATATTTCAACAATTTATGGTGGACGTATATATTAAGCTTGAAACACAAAGATTAGATTTTCTTGCATTTAATCCAGATTTATTTAGAATTGAATTCTTACAAGGAATTGTAGATGTTCTGAGAAATGGTGAAAGGGAAGCATGCAAAGTTGGAAAGAATCATTCCGTCTTGTTACATTTATTGGAGGGCCAAGAGACATGCGTTGTCGATATATGAATGCTATCTCATTGGTTCAACATTTTGGAAAACCTGATTTATTTATAACAATGACATGTAACCCATCTTGATCAGAAATAAAAGAACATTTACTACATGCTGACGAAGTACAAAACAGGCCTGACTTAGTTAGTAGAGTATTTAGAGAAAAAATAGAAGAATTAAAGTATGATATATTAAAAAGACAAATATTTGGAAAAGTTGCAGGTTTCATGTATACTATAGAATTTCAAAAATGTGGTCTTCCTCATGCTCATTTCCACTGATGATGCATGGTCCTTGTGAAATTTGTTTGTGCTGAATTACGTGACTCTAACAAAGAATCTTACCTATATTCACTTGTTACTCAACATATGATGCATGGTCCTTGTGAAAAATTAAATCCAACAAATATTTGCATGAATAAGATAGGTAATTGCAAGTTTAAATATCCAAAAGATTTTGTTGATCATACATCAAAAGGAAAATATTCATATCCGATATATAAAAGATGAAAAAACAATCAAACTGTGAAAATAAGACGTCAATTTTTAGACAATTCATGGGTTGTTCCATATAATCCTTTTTTGTTATGCAAGTATAATTGTCATATGAATGTTGAAATTTGTTCTGATATCAAAGTTGTTAAGTATATCTACAAGTATATTTGTAAGGACTATGGTAAAATTGCATTTCATATACATAGTAATGATACAAATACAGACGTAGATGAAATAAAAGAATATCAATCTGCTAGATGGGTTTCACCTCCAGAGGCCGCGTGGCGTTAGTTTAGTTTTCCGATTAGTGAAATAATTCCGGTTGTATTTCACCTTCAATTACATTTAGAGGGACAAAAATTTGTTTCTTTTAAAAGTACTGAAAGTATAGAAAATGTGTTAGCTAATCCAATAATTAGAAAAACAATGTTGACTGAATTTTTTTGTAATGAACAGAATAAATGAAGATGCTAAACAACTTCATTTACTATATAAAGAATTTCCCCAATACTTTGTATGGTCACCAGCATATAAAATGTGGATATGTCGAAAAAAAAGGTACTGTTGTGGGTCGTTTTGTAACATGTCATTCAAGAGAAGGAGAAAGATATTACCTTAGATTATTATTAATAAATGTAAGAGGTCCAAAATCATATAAAAATCTACTTATGGTTGATAGGAGACGCTATGATATATTTAGCGAAGCAGCAGACAAACGAGGCTTACTATATTGTGATAACAGTTTGATTGAATGTATGTCTGAAGCCATAAATTATCAAATGCCACATAGTTTGAGGCATTTGTTCGCAACATTGTTGGTATATTGTAATCCTGATAATCCATCAGAACTTTGGAAAAAATTTGAATATGCATTATTTGAAGACTTTAAGATTTTGTCTGATATGAATGATAAAGAAATACGTTACTTGACTTTAAGTCAAATTAATGACACTTTACATTTGATGAGTCATGATATTAATGAATATAAACTTGTGTCCGAAAGAATTACACTACCACGAGCTATCAGAGAGGCAAAATATTGTCATTTTGAAAGAAATATTATTGTCAGAGAAGAGGATTTGTTACTAGAGGCCAAGTTAAATATGAAACAACGAAAAACATATGATACAATTCTTAATAGGATACTTTCTAATCAATCAGGTGCATTTTTTATAGACGGGCCTGGTGGAACTGGAAAACTTTTTTATATCATGCTTTATTAGGTGATGTACGATCAAAAGATTTTGTCGCTTTAGCAACAACAACTTCTGGTGTGGCAGCTTCTATCCTTCCTGGAGGACGGACTGCTCATTCCCGTTTTAAATTCCTATTGAAATTAGCAAACAATTCTCATGTAATATTAATAAGCAAAGTTCACTTGCAGCTTTAATACATGATGCCAAGTTAATTGTATGGGATGAAGTAACCATGGAAAAAAAGAATGTAATAGAAGCTTTCGATCTTCTCTTGAAAGATTTAATGAATCCAAATACGTTATTTGGTGGAAAAGTTGTTGTTTTTGGTGGTGATTTTAGACAAACTCTCCCAGTTATTCGAAGTGAAAAAAAAAAGATTTTGTTTGAGAAAGTTTATTATATTCAGAAGTGTGGGATCAACTCGAAAAACTAAGATTATCAAAAAACATGCGAGCGAAAACAGATCCTACGTTTTGTAAATATTTGAAGAGAATAGGAAACGGAGAAGAAAAACCAACAACTACGATAAAATCAAAATTCCTGATTGTTTTATTATTCCTTTCATTTCTGAAAATGAATCATTAAATCATTTGTTCAAAATAGTTTATCCAGATCTAAAGACATGCTTTTCTGATATATCTTCTGTAACTTCACGTGTGATTCTGACAACAAAAAATGATTTTGTTGATGAAATGAATGACATGCTGATAGCTGTATTTCATGGTGATCCTACAACATATGCCTTCTTTGATCAAACAATGGAGGAAAACGATCAAAGCCAATATAAAGATTATTTGCATATATTACATCCTACTGGCTTACCTCCGCACAAATTGACATTAAAAAAAATTATCCTGTTATGTTACAAAATTTGAATCCATGTGAAGGCTTATGTAATGGTACACGATTAATATAGTGTGACTTTCAAAAACATATTATTACTGCTAAAATAGCAAGCGAAGACTTTAAAAATACACATGTGTTTATACCAAGAATACCATTACTATTATCGGCAGATGAAAAACTCCCTGTTCCTTTAAAAAAACACAATTTCCTTTACGGTTATGTTTTGCTATGAAAATAAATAAAGCTCAAGGTCAGACATTAGATTTTTTTAGAATTTATTTAGTGAACCTGTTTTTTCACCTGGTCGACTCTATGTTGCCCTATCAAGAGCAAAAAGTTTCCATTGTGTAAAGCTATTGATTCGACCACCCACAATAGATAGTGATGATCATCATTCAACATATAATATAGTCTATGATGAAATTATTCGGAAAGCCTTTATGTAAACAAATTTCTTCCATTACTTTTATCCTTAATGAGCTCAGTTTATTTATACCAAACACAAGTTTACTGGTGAATGTGTTGATGCAAATACTCTGACATACCTAACTTATAGATGAATATTTGAAGTCAATCGATTGCATCCTCCTTGGAATTACATACTCATCAAAATCCATTCTCAGAATGCCATAGATTTACTATCGACAATGACCCAGACATTGAGTGAAGAGCTTGCTGATAGACAGGGACAGTTGCTTACTCTTGCAGTTTTTGAAGAAAATTTCCAATCATCAAATCCACTGGTTAGTGACATGTATAATGAATTATTGCTACTTGACAAGGTTTTTCTTATATCTTAGTGAAGCAAAGAGTTACCTGCTTATCTTTTGTTATTAAAAACTTGCTGCTTATATTTTGCTATCACCCTCTTTTTTCGTCTTGCTTATTGTACACTGATTCATATTTTTATATATGCTATATAGATTGAGACACCTCCAAATCCAATTAAAAACCTATCTAAACTGTTGGAGGAGCATAAGTATGAGAAAACATTCACTTCAATCCATCATTAGATGCCATTGTTGAAGGACTACGATATGTAGTTCCGCCAATTATGCTTCTTCTATCTATTCTATACTAGATGTATGTGCGGCTTTTCTCATTTTTCTTTCTGCCTCAGAAACCTTACCTTATAAGCTAATTTCAGGGTTCAATTCGTTTAAATGTGCTTTGCTCTTTCAATATGTGTCTGGTATCGAATCTTAAGTGTACTAAAGGTGTTAAGTATCTCACATTGGCTAAGGGAACAGTCTATTAACTCCTTATACAGTTTTGGACAATCCTTATCTACTAAGCTAACTTTTAATGCTAAGTTTAAGATCCATTTTCATTAAAGTATCTAACAATATTTAGCACCTTTACCTTGACTTAATTTCATCTATAAACTTGGTTCTTTTGCTTCTTTCTGGCGGAGCGGCATACTAAGAGAAATACAAAGATCAACAATGGAATTTCACGACGATAACAAGATATATACAAGATAAATGCTATTTTTTATGTATATGTATAATATATATAGTAAGTGTTTTTATATATAGTAAGTGTCTTTATCCGACGATTAGGCTCATTTGCTAGGAGAATTCACATGCTCGGTAAATATATACTATACTCTCATATCTCCCAGAGGTAGAGGTAAAGTCTACGTACATTGAGTATGTTGTAGTTGTTAGTATTGTTGTTATTGGTGTAGTATATGGTTATTTTTGCTATATATGTCTGATATTTGCTAGAAATGTATCTTTAGTTTGTTATTCTATTTTTGGACCATACATAGTCGATGGCGGATCCAAAATTTAAATGTTGTTTGGTTTAAAATGTATATTTAACTATATTTACATTTTACTTTTCAGACATATATTGTGTTTGACTCAAAAGTATTGGTTCTGCAGCTTTGTAGTTTCTTACTAAATCCTCTAATAACTCAATGATCATTCTTTTCTTGTCATTGAGTCCTTTTCTGATGCGAGTCCTTAACAATGTTCCTATGAATGCAGTTCAGGAGGCAGATGCCTTTCTGTAGAATATACTGACAAAGTCGGAGAGCTAACAAAGAAATATGGTCTGAAGCTGCATATTAATGGCGCCCGTATATTCAATGCATCAGTTGAGAGTACACATTTTCTTATTTGTTAAGTAAATAACATTCTAATAAGGAGTTAGCTAGTACAACCCCGAGTGAAATAAATCATTATGGTAGAGCGACTTGTAGTATTTACCATAAAGAAAATCCTAATTGAGTTAGATGAAACAATAATGAACTGGTAGCACTTTGTGAATTGGATAAATACAGTTTACTTCTATATGCATTTCTTTTGATAATCTTTGATGTTTTAACTGGACTGGTCTATTTTTTAGGCAATTGAACTGCCCGTTCGTAGGCTTGTATTGGCTGCTGATTCAGTTTCGGTAAGTTAAACGATACTCAAAGGTCTAAATGCCCTTTTTCTTCACTGTTTATTGCCATTTTTGGTCCAGATTAAAGCTAAATACTACATTATGTTCTTCATTACATGATGATATCGAAAGAAGAAACAAGAACCGGACTATGTGCAACAATACGTGAAGGATGACTATATATACCTGTTTGAAATGTAAATGCTATGATCTTTATGGTGTATAAACAACACAACATTACGCGAAATGTTTATGCTTTAGTACTTCCATTTGATCCTGTAAGTCTTCGTAGGCAGAGAAGCCTTCAGGATGTTTGTGAAGTTAGGCATCGTTTGGTAGCTAATAAAGAGGTAACTTGTCCAGGTATTGATCAGATTTCCAACTTTTCTTCAATATTCCATCATCTGTCCTCATTTTGGTTTAATAACTATATAGCCACAAATCTTAATCTACTGTCGAGTTTGGTTGTGACCAGAAATATAAAAAGTACAACTAATTCAATAAAAGTCTTACTATTAAAATGTACAAGAAAATATGACTGCTCATTTTAGCACAAAATAAAAAGTATATTCAATCTCCTCACGATTTTTATTCGTAATGGCCAAATTGTTTAGTTTTTCTCAAACAGGCATGCTATATATATATATCTCGTGAGTATTCAAACTTCACACCATGCTCCAATTTCTTACCCCAGTAAATTCACCTATAAGGTAATTCTGGGTAACATTTGGTAATTACATTATGCCAAACAATCCAAACCTGAACGGTGATTTCCAATGTTCTTTTCTATTTTCCAAAAGAGAGGCATTACTTTTGAGCACATTAGAATCTTCAGATTTTGTTGAGACCTCTATCGACTACGAATTACCTGTGTTTTATAAAACTTTGTATCTATTACATTTTATTGAGGCCTGGCATATTTGTTTTGCTCATATGAAGATCATGTTCTGAGGAAGACATCTTCTCAATGTACCTTCACATGGATAAATTCAATTCTTCGTCGTTGTCTTCTGATTTCCAAGTGCGTGAGTTTTCTTCAGCAGCTGCAGCTTTACGTTCATCATAAACACAAGGAATGGCATCAGCGACAAATAAAGTTGCTCCTACTGTTAGTGAGAAGCCAAGAGTTAGACATCAGCATAGCCAGTCGGTGGATGATTCAACTACAATCAAACCAGAGATGTTGATGTCAGCAGTGTGGAAGAGCCATCTTCACTTGAAACTGAAAAAGCGACATCCACTGCTAAGGTTGCTGAACTTGCTCTTATTGATCCAAAATGTGCCAAGCGGTAAGGCTTTATATGGAAATATTATTGCTCATTATTGTAGCAGTCCATTCACATTATCTTAGCTTGGCTTTGCTATTGCATTTTACTTTATTTGTACTTGGTATCTAAGTTGCTCGTACTCTTCAAAAATGTTGCCGCACCAGTGTCGGATCCTCCAAAAATGCACTATTTTTGAAGGAGAATATGCCCCCGACGGCATTTTTGAAGAATCCTTGTAACATAGCTTAGTATTGCCTAGGATGAAACCCTAACGTGGAGGTCTGGTGTTACACTAGACTGCTTAAAC
Organism: Capsicum pubescens; assembly: GCA_030864215.1. Taxonomy (NCBI): domain Eukaryota; kingdom Viridiplantae; phylum Streptophyta; class Magnoliopsida; order Solanales; family Solanaceae; genus Capsicum; species Capsicum pubescens. The sequence continues at coordinate 125,251,004 of CM061546.1, read as the reverse complement.
TATGAACTTCCTACATGTGTTCTGAATGTTAAAAATAGTTATAGATATTATGCTATAGTGTTGTTTTATGAATGTCTGCTCTGTTTGAAATTAATCATTCATTCTGCTCGTGGTTAGGCATTTTATCTATATGTTCCCTAGCTCTTTCCCCTCCTAGAGCCTTTTGTTTTTTGTTTAATTAACAAGTACTGTCGTTGAACTTTTAGAAATTTGCCAGCGGAATCTTCTGTCATCTTTTCTCTTTCAATCACTCAAGAAGACTGAAATAATGATTGTAACCGGAGATGAAACAGTTGCTGAACCCATTTAACGGAAGATTCCCACGCCTGGAGGTGCTGAATTCAGAAGTACTATAGCCTACCTGCTTTGAATGATCCCTTACCGCTACACGCTGTGATAAATAAAACTTGAGCTCACACTAAGAGCGCACAGCATTTTGATACACCACACTGACTGTTTGTAAAGACAATTACTAAACATGATTATTGTCAGCGTGTCTATATTCATGATGCCTCGTGGTAGAACCATGAATTGTATAAGGGAATTCACATTAATTACGCCTAAACAAAATTTGTGCGCGCCATGTTGGGCCCGTGCTGAGCACGGGCGCTACAGCATCTAGTATGTATATACATACATACATACATATAATTATATGAACGTGGGTCCATATTGTAATGAGTGACTACGGTTGTACTTAATGATAATATGTGAGGATTGATTATAAGTGTTATGTTCCCAGTTGATATTCAGATGTAAGTTCCATGATGCTGGAGTTGGAATTATCATGATATCTATCATGCCTTAAGTGCCATTATCATGCTTATTATGCAAATTGATAGTTAGATTATTTATATGTTTGTTGGAATATCTATGAGTTATGTAATTTATGAATCTTAATTGTTGTGGCGGTGTTGCTATTAAGCTCCAATAGGATAGAAGAACTATGGGCAAGTGCGTGGGAACATCATATTGACTATCTATTTATTGGGTTAATTTTGGTGTTAGTGGTCACTATATATGTGTGGTGTAGAAGTTGAGAACTGCTGGTTAATCCTTGAATGTTAAATTATGAGAAGTTAGTAGAACCACTTAACGAAAATTAGATTGTTTGCTTGTAACTAAATTAGTTAACTAAGCTAATAAAGCATAATTAGAAGCTTCAAGGATATTGAAAAGTTGTAGTGTGAAATGTGAATTTTGGTGTCAAACTATTATATGGCCTTGTTATGTTTTGCTCTTGTGGTTTTTATATGATGTTGCATGCTCTAATCCAGGTTGACCGATGATGCTTACCAGTACGTATGGTGTAGTGATACTACTCTTGCTAAATCCTCTGTGAGTGGCGCTTATTCATCATCATTTTCTGCACCTCTCCTTCTAGCAAAAGTTATGTCTTTTATTGTCTTGACTCTTGTAGACGCTCTTGTACATATCTAGACTACGTCTTGGGCATTAGTTTGTTGTAAGTATTACTGTAAAGGATATCTGTCGTTTAAAATAACTTTGCCATTGAGATTTTACTACTAATTATTTAAAAGTTTAATTGAATTATGCATAATAGTTATTAGGTGGTAAGAGTTCTCCTATCTAGTTAGGATAGAGTAGGTGCCTGCGGAATCTCATAATTTAGGTTGTGACAATTCCCTAGTTAGAAGTAGGGTCGGGGTTTTGGGTTAGGTCTTAGATGGAGAGTTAGGGTCGGGTTTCAGATTGAGAGTTAAGGTTGGGTCCCGAGTCGGGAGTCAAGTTCGGGTCTCAAGTTGAGAGACGGGATCGAATTTGAGAGTCAAGAATCAAGGTTGGGTTTCAGATTAGTTTTGAGGTTGGGTCTCGGGTTGAGAGTCAAAGTCAGAATCAGGAGTCTAGATTGGGTCCCAAGTATATTATCAGGAGTTGGGTCGGGGTCTAGTTTCAAGTCGGGAGTCAGGGTATATTGAAAATAATTAGCACTGCATATAATGTAGATAATCTGTTACTTAAATGTATTCTAGTAGTCTACTGATTCAGTTAGTTAGTTAGTGTGTGTTAGCTGTATGATAGCTGGCAGGTTAGTTACTGAATGTGACTAGCACATGATATAGAATTGCAAAGTCTATAAATAGATGACACAACTTATAATTTGGAGTACAAATCAATAAGAAAATATCAACTTTCTCTCTTCTCTCTTAGCTTAGCAGTTAAGCTAGAACACTGCAATGGTGGTTAATTGCATCACTCTCTAAATTCTTATATGGTATCAGAGCGGGATAGATCAGGGATAGCTTGATTATCTTCCGCGTAATTTCACTCTTAGCACCATTTTGGGGTACAGCCATGGCAGAGCTAACTGTAGCAACACTTGAACATAACCATCCCCTTTATCTGCAGTCAACAAACACACCCGGAGTAGCTTTGGTCGCAATTAAGCTTACAGGACCTGAAAATTATGGGTTGTGGAGTAGATCCATGAGGTTGGCACTGTTGGCGAAGAATAAGATAGGGTTTGTAGATGGAACTTGCATGAAAAACACATACAAAGGGGAATTAACAGCTCAATGGGAGAGGTGTAACACAGTGGTTCTATCATGGATCAGTAGCACAGTAACTGGTAATTTGCTAACCACAATAGTTTATGCATCAAATGCCAAACGAGTTTGGGATGACTTTAAGGAACGATTTGATAAATCAAACCTTACCAGATTCTATAAACTCTGGACAGAGGTAGCTACTTTAAAACAAGGAAAAAATTCTGTTAAAAATTACTACTCTAAAATGCGAGATCTATGGGATGAATTTGATGTATTAGTGCCTTCTCCTTCATGTGAATGTGCTGAAGCTAAACCGTATGTTGAACACCTTCATCAGCAGAGGTTACTGATGTTTTTAATGGGCTTAAATAAGTCTTACAGTCATGCAAGGAGTGATATATTACTTAAATCAGAGGTTCCTAGTGTAAATTAGGCGTACGCAATAGTGATTCAGGAAGAGAGCCAAAGGCAATTAGGTGTGATGGATCCAAATAGGGAGCCATTAACCATGATGATAGGCAAGGGGAAAACTTTCAAAGGGAAGAAAATATTCCCTGCACCATGTAGAGTTTGTGGCTATAGGAATCATATGACAGAAAAATGCTATAGAATAGTTGGATATCCTCCAGATTTCAAAAGCAAGAAGAAAGTACAAGGACAAAATGCATCTTACTTTAATAACAGTGATGGTCCTAGATCAGTACCAGGATCTTCTGCTCAAACAGGTAACTTCAGGCCACATGCCAATAATGCTACTGCTGAAAGAAGAAAGGAAGAGTATGAGCTTACAAAAAAGGAACATAGTCAAGTGAGGAATTTACTGCACAACAGGGAGCCAGGTGATTGCAAGGCAAACTTGGCAGGTAATTTTTCATTAATGACTAGTCCTTCTGCATATGACTGGATTATAGATTCAAGAGCAACTCATAATATAGCCTCGTATAAGGAGTTATTAGATGAGTTAAAACATATAAGAGATGAAAAGTATGATGTAGTTCAGCTTCTAACAGGAAACACAACTCAAGTTAAAGGCACAGGAAAATCAGTCATCTTTGGAAATTTAACAGTAAAGAAGGTTCTCCATATACCTGATTTCAAATTTAATTTGCTCTCAATTGCAAAACTCACCAAGGACTTACATTGCAGTGTGAGTTTTTTCCCTTACTTCTATGTGTTGCAGGCACTCTACAGTGGCAAGGTGATTGGGATTGGTAGAGAGAGTAATAGATTGTACCTGCTAAAGAATGAAACTAAAGCAGTAACAAACTTAGCTCCAGTGAAAGTTACAAACTTTACAGAGCTATGGCATCTCAGATTTGGACATCCATCAATAAGAGCAATGGAGCATATTGATTACTTCAAGAATCAATTAAGAGATAAGCTTCATCATAACTATCAAGTATGTCCAGTAGCTAAACAAAACAGGTTGGCATTTCTTGATAGAATAAATAAATAAGTCAGATCACATTTTCCAGCTTATACATGTTTATGTCCGGGGTCCCTATAGAACTCCTACTGTTGATAAGAAGCAATATTTCGTGACAATAGTAGATGACTATAGTAGGTTTACATGGCTTTGTTTGATTCAAAGTAAGACTGATGTGCATATTATATTGAAAGATTTTCTAGCACTAGTTAATACACAGTTTGGTTAGCTCCGCGACGCGCCAGAATGCCAGGTGACACACTATCTTACTAAAATGGGTCTAACTCTTCACCCGAGTGTTTGATTTGGGTGAATTTGGTATCGATGGAAAACTTATTCAATGATCTACATGTCAAAAAGTAGAATTAGGAAAATTCCACACGATTCAAAGTATTTAATACTTGGGAAGATATTCTTGAAATATTTGACTCGGATTTTCGCTTTACCAAATACGCTCTAAGGCTCAGTCTGGAAGAGGATTTTGCGGGGTATTACATTATCTCCCCCTTGGGAACATTTGTCCTCGAATGTTGCTTGATAGACTGAGAAGATGGATCAACAAAACTTACTCAAGAAACAGAAATATTTCAAGACATACTTACGCAACTGGAATGACTGACCTACTGAGTGCTCACACTGGACTTGCATATCTGACACATGAAATACTCGACTGAAGATACTCATAACTGAATTCTCATAATCACACATGCATATATGATGCATGGACTCATAATTGGAATGATCTCACGAATGCATAGCTGAACACACCGACAAACTTAACTCTTTCTACAGAACGTGCTTATCTAATGCATGAATGTCTACCAGAACTAACTGAACTGACTTTCAAAGGCACGACTGACAATGCGATGACAACTAATGTTAACTTCATAAAGAAAATCTGAACATGCATCTGGACGAATCCAATGACATGCAACATCATAATACTGTGGGGAATCTCCCCCCTAGGACTCTATGTCCCTCCAAATACACTTCAATGAAATACTGGGGCAGCGCATGGGGCACCTACGGATTGGGTCATAATTGATCGATCGAAATCTGAAGCTCATGCATGACTCATGCTACCATATAAATCTCAAAATAGGAGCAAAGTCTCTAACAATGCATGTCACAAGGATGAAAGGCTCATAACATACCCGAGTCTAGTTCAGGGAATCTTCCTAATCAAGGAGAGCCTGACGCGCACGTAGTCTACCCTTCTGAGTCAGCACTCTACAATCTCGCATTCTATGGATGGGCTCACCATACCCAAAGCACACATCACTACCAGCTCTACACACACCTTTGTGGCTCTTGCCACACTCTCTACAAAGCGGATGGGTACGAACACCACTAGCGCTACTCTGGTCTTTGGAGCTTGGCGCTACATCAGAACTGACACCCCCGAACACAGGTGAGAGAACACTAGCTGAAGATGGAGCAGGAACTATAAATCTCCGATCATGCCGAGAATGACTACTACTCTGGGACCTTGCCTGAGAGAAACCACAACTACCTATCTTGGCTCTCTAGCTCACACTCTCTCTCTCTTTCATTTTATCAACCTCAATCTGCTGCGCATGTATCATTAGACTAGAAAGGTCCATATCTCTATTGAGTAGAGAAACTCTACACTCTTTCAATACATAACACGACACCCCAGACAAAAACTTACTCATACTCGCTCTAGGGTCAGCTACCAAGTCAGGAGCATACTTAGCTAATTGGTTGAACTTAAGACAATACTCTTTCACGGTCATGGAACCTTTCCTTAGGTTCTTGATATCTTCTACCTTAGCCTCTCTCATCTCTAGCGGGAAAAACCTATCCAAAAAGTCACTCTAAAACTCTGACCAAGTCACAGGAGCTGCATCCTCCCTTCTACTCTTATCCCACATCACTACCCAATTATGAGCAACATCCTTCAGCCTATACGATGCTAACTCCACACTCTCCTTCTCAGAAACATGCATAATCTGGGTGATCTTCTTCACTTCTTCTAAATAGGACTACGGATCCTCACCTACTACTGACCCAAAGAATTCTGACGGGTTCATTTTCATGAAATTTCTAACCCTGGCTGCGGAAGGATTCCCATCTTACTGAGGTGGGACTGCAGCCTGACGGTTTCTTTGAACATTAGTCACAGCTTGGGCTAGCGCCTGAAAAGCTTCCCAAAACTCTGCATGTGACACACTCTCATTCTCAGAATCTACCGGCTGTGGGGGCTGGTCATCAACCCTATGGACAAAATCTTTGCGAGGAGGCATACTCTGTAATTAGAAAAAAGAAATAGATTAGACTGAGGATCAACTTGAGGTCATGCTCATTCGCACGACATGATCACTGAAAGAAGGGAAAATGCTCCTAAGAACATCCCTTAGCCTCTTGTACATAAATGTGGCGCGCTACACACCCATGCACAAAATTCTACTAGATGCGGCTTTTCAGACTCCCTAGGACACTGTTGAACCTTAGGCTCTGATACCAAGTTTGTAACGACCCGAGATCCCACCCCAGGACGTCACACGGTGCTTATGACCCCAAAGGACCACAAGCTAACCCTTTACTGATATCTGTACCTGTATACTACATAAAATTTGAAATAAATTTGGAAACTAGCCATAAGGTTCAACACATCTATACATACTCAAAACTGAAAACTAAATTCCAACACATCCACTTGAAAAGCCTCTAACTGTCTGAACTGTGGAGTTGATGGGACAGGTCCCTAACTAACTCCGTCAACTGAAATAAATATAAACAAAATCTGATGCAATAATAATCAACTGAGATTTCATCCTCGAAATAAGAGGACTCACTGCTACTGGTGCTGACTGGGTTGAACTGATAAGGATACTCTGGATCCTATGCCTCTAAACCTATGGTGCCAAATAAAACACCATAGCGTAAATGCGTCAGTACAAGAATGTACTAAGTATGTAGACGAGGTAAGGCTAAATGCAAAGGCTTATGCGTGCACAATATTTAAACTGAATAATCATGAAAATGTCGTATGAGAACACATACATGAATGCACAGACCATAAGCACAATCATCACAACTAGGTACTAAAACTCGGATACCACTTTATTGCAGACTGAACTCACTACTGACACTGAGATACTGAATCATTAACTCGTCTGATACTGATAACTGAGAATCTGGATGCACTTACATCAAGGACTAAATTTTGAGCTTACTAATTTTGACTGACAGGATTAGAGATCAACCTTTCTAACGGATGATATTCAGAAACTATTATCAATGTAAGAAATATGATTATATCAGAATCTGACAACAAGGATACCCAATAGAATTTGAGATGTGAATCAAGCCTATCTGGCGGCTTATCTCTGAATATGATATCAAACAGCTGTATATGTGACCAAGCCTATCTATCGGGATGGTCCCAGAATCAATGAAACTATTTGAGTTCCTTATAATGATAGATGATTGTATCTGACAGTCCTGGTTTCTGAAGATTGATACTGAAACTAAAACTGTGGGAAGTAGTTACTTAACCAACATACCCCGACCTACCACAGGTGGGGTCCAACCTATGACCCCAGCTGGAAGGGATTCAATATCGTGCCACGGGTAAAGACTCACTCTCTGGTCAAGACTCTCTGACGGGATGACCCTCGTAGGAAGCCGACCTGAGGCAATATAATAGTCAATCTCGCTGGCGGTGACAACCTCTACTGATGGGGACTCCTGTATCCTGCGTTGGCTACGCAGTTCTGGAGTTCAGGGATTACTACTAACGACTCTGGCCTCTCTCTCTGACGGGAGGAATCATCATCCCTTCCCTTGCTCGGTGCTAGTTTCTACTCCCAACTGAAGGACTCTGAACTGAACTTTCAGCTGAACACAAACTGGGCTGAATCTGACACTGATCATATTTCTCAAATGATTCGACTAATTTAAGATGAATTCACATGGTTCCATATCTGACGGAATACTACTGAATCACGATATCTGACTGATGATACAAAATTTGAATATATTACTCGGTCATTACTGAGGCCAGAACTGAACACTGAAATACTACAAGATCTGAGTTAAGTACAACACTAAGGCTAGATTACTAGCAATACAGAGAATACCGAGATAACAGAGATTTTTGAGATTTCTCAAGTTCTGTAACAGTCTGAGGATATAGAGTTTCTATAGTTCACTGAGTTTTGAGAATCAGGGCTCGACTGAAATTATCGTGAAACTGACACGGGCTCTAGACAACAACTCTATTGTCGGGTATAAATACCCCCAGGACTCGATAACATAAAAGTAAAACATAATCATTCATTCATCATTTCAAGAATTCATTCATCATTTAACAATTCATGTATCATCACAATCACCAAAAGATCACTTCAAACATTCAAGTATCATCAACATCGGTTCACCATCATGTCCTAGCCTAGGGTATACATGCTATTAGATTATACCTTATTCAACAAGGACTTATATCAAGTACTTCATACCTATATCAATCTTGCTGTATATTAGGATATCACGTAATTTGGGGAAACTTCACACTATTATGTCCTAACTTACTTTCTCACCACTTGGCATATATGGGAAGCTTATCATATATCAAAGAGTACTTACTTAGGGAAATTTACCACTATCTTGTCTCAACTTACTCACTGCGATCTTTCAACAACCACAAGACATGTACGGTTTTACACCTACTTTGGGATTTCTTACTATTGTGGAGTAATTCGTTCACTTGGTCATTTCACGATACACATAGTTCTCAAAGTCTTATCCATGAAAGGGAGTGTATATAACAATATGCCATCCATCCATCCATCTAGTCTCACTATTTAACTATAATACTTGATTTCTAGTTTCTTAGATATCCCATCGGACACCTTACATTCACAACTTAGGCATAGGTGTATTCATCGACATACTCACCCTAATCAACCAATTTTACATGTTTCCAACTCACATAATCTCATATATTCATACAAACCATGTAAATATTCCATCTTGGAAATCATTCAACATCAACAACAAGAACACAATCTATTTACCACATAAATACCACCTAATAAGGCCTAGGCTTTATAATCTTGTAAACAAACATGAATCATAACTCAACCATAGCAAAAACATCAATTTCAACTCACAAGAATCATTTAAATTCATAAACATAAATTCTTTAAGATTTTTAAAAAAGGGTACTTGAGCTTCTTGGATGAAAAAGACTCAAGAATCAACATCTACATACCTTGTGAAAACTCTTTTCTTGAAAGCCTTCGAAAGACTTATTGGTTTCTCTTGATTCTCTCTTGATCTCTCTTAATTTGTGGAAGAAGAAGAGAGTATTTTGGAATTTGAAAACCCTAGTTTTTGGGTGGAGAAAGAGAAAATGAGGGCTGAAATCCCTTAACCGGGTATATATAGAGGGTGGGGATAAGGTGAAAAGACCAAAAAGACCTTGGAGATTTTAAACTGAAAAATCCCAATTTTTGGCCTCGGCGCGATCGCGGTCCTTCATTGGATTTGGACAATTGGGAAATTGCTCAGTATCGCGACGCGGTGGGGATCATTTTGGCAACTTGATGCGAACTGGAAATTTACCGCGACGTGGAGAAATCACGGAAGTCCACTGGAATTTGACGACTACCATTTTGGCTAGCTCCGCGACGTGCCAGAATGCCAGGTGACACACTGTCTTACTAAAATGGGTCTAACTCTTCACCCGAGTGTCCGATTTGGGTGAATTTGGTATCGATGGAAAGCTTATTCAATGATCTACATGACAAAAAGTAGAGCTTATGTAAATTCTACATGATTCAAAGTATTTCATACTTGGGAAGATATTCTTGAAATATTTGACTCGGATTTTCGCTTTACCAAATACGCTCTAAGGCTCAGACTGGAAGAGGATTTTGCAGGGTATTACAATTTGATTTTGAAGAACCCGATTTCGCAGAGAATCATCAAAGCATCGAAACAACCCCATAATAATGAAGATATTGAAGGAAGCGGCCACTTCCAAATCAAAGAAATCAAGTTAAAAAACGGCCAGTAAGAAGAAGTTTGATGATTCCGGTAGACCACGTCTTCCGAAGGTATTGATTAAACATTATACTTTACTTACGTTGAAACATTATTGTATAGTATAGTGGAACATACAATATTGTGCAACACTAATGTATAATATTACTATTATGGTATACTTTTCATTTTTTATACATTGGATGTTTTTATTATATATAAGAGGCATTTGAAACTGGGTGTGTTATTATACATTTATGAAGTTTTAGTTTTGTATAATATTTTATTATACATTTTGACAACATTACATGTCATATATGTTTAAGGTGAAATGTATAATCTGACATTATACATTGCATATATTTGATTATTAATGTGTAATGTTATTACATAAATCTTATTATACATTGCTTTCCATACTCTTACTATACATAACATGCATTGTATGGTTTAGTTTATATTATACATTTAGTGAGCTTTCATAGTGTATAAAGGTGACATTATACATCTGAATAACTGATATGCCATACATGTTTTTAATGTGAACTATTTTAGTATGCAACATTATACATTATTGCATCTCAAACATGTGTAACTTTTTCTGTAATTATTGTATTTTTTTTTATTCCAGGGCATGAAATACCGTATAGATAAAGTCCCGGAGCACTCTTTTCATATTTTGAGCTCATGCAACCATGATTTTGCTGGAGACATAAAGTCTTATTTTGGAGAAGATATTTTGGAGGCATTTATAAATACGTTATTTTGGATTTTTCTTGACCTTCCGCAGTGCAACTGGATTGGCCAGATTTCAAAATGTATCCTTATGCTAGAAATCCAACAAGCTATTAAGGAGGAGATACATGTGTGTGTGCAGGGGAAGATTTTAAAATTTACCATTCTTGAATTTGCCATTATCACCGGCCTGAAATGCACCGGTGATATTGATGAGTTTATGTATACTTCATCATCAAAATCTCCTTTGATGTCGAAGTATTTTCCTGAATCTGGAGGTGGTATAACTAAGTCAAAACTGATAACACGTGTGAAGATGGGAAATTTTGAGAACTCTGAAGATGCTTTGAACCTTGCGATATTATATTTTGTTCATACATTCATGTTATCTCTGCATAAAGAAGCACCAATCAGTGTAGATCACTTCCAAATGGTCGAGGATGGTCGGTACATACACTTTCCATGGGGAAAGATAAATTTTGAAAAGTTGATCAACTCATGGCGGCAGGATTTCAGAGTCGTAAAGCAGTTATATTCTTTGGGTGGAATTCCCCACGCTCTAAATGTCTAGATATTTGAGTGTTGCTCTGCGGTAGATAAAAAAACTGCTTTGCGACATGGAAATATCATCCCAAGAATACTTAACTGGTCTGTTGAGTGTACAAGGCCTAAGTATGAATCTTTTATGTTAGGCATGTTCAGTAAGGTAATTGTATAACATGTTAAATATTTTTATTTTATACTCACTTTATCGAAGTTCTAATATTTCCTTTTGAAAATAATTTTTTCTGAGTTCTTTCAAGAATTTACAGCCTACAAACGAAAAAGTTTGTACTTTAGATTTGTCTTTCTCTGAGGATTTTGTGGTTTTTGATCCAATATCTGCTGCTTCTACTTCTGTTGACGCAAAAATGCAAACGTCGGGCAATGAAGATCAATCGCTTGTTGTCACTGGAGATGCCGACTATGATGATTTCACCACTGGACCTACTCAGGAATTTCTAAGAAAGGCTCATTTGGCTAAACCAGTATCAACTAAACAACCATCCAAAAGAAGAAAAACAGTTGTATTTTAGGAAGTTAGTCCAGCTGCGACAGATAGACAGAAATTAACAAGTTCTCATTCAGTACGTCATGTGCCTAGTATGTTTTCTAAAAAACAATAACAATAAATAGATAAACTACAAATTCGTGTGTCTGATTTTGATTATCGTCATCAAGTAGAAATTGGTGTGTCTCCTGAGCGTGAACAACTCAAGTCTGTTCATTCTTCTTTCACAACGCCTGAAGGGACTTCTAAGTCTAATTTAGATATGGAGCAGATAAAGAGTTACATCAAAACATATGTAAGTTAATTTTCTTATTCACAAATTTTAATTTTAAAAAACCATTACTTGTTTCTAATATCTTATTGTTTATCTGTATATTATAAGGTGAATGAAAAAATTGCTGAGCTGAAAACACTAATCTCCAATATACCTGTTGAGGTCGTTAAAGCATTGAAGAAAGAAGAGAATAAAGAATCTCCGGTATAAAATAATTTTTCATTCAAATTTTTAATACTTTGAACAAATACTCATGCATTAGTATTATTCATGAAATATAGGAGGAGAAAATTGTTCATCAACAAGAAGGTTCAGAAGAAGGATAAAAAATAAATGACAGTGTTTATAAGAATGATTTGCTGGTAATGTTAATCTAAATTAAACTGGCATGTTACCATAAATCTATATATCTCTAACATCTTAACCTATTTTTGTTTAGTTCTTATACAACATGAAGATGAGTACACGGGACCAGTCATTCACATAACAAATGAAGAACCATCAGTACTTGAACCTTTGGAAATAGAGATTCAAGATTGTGTCCACATTCATACTGAATGTCCAACAATAGCTGAGGTTCAATTCAATCAGAAGGTATACATATGATATGTATAAATATGATTATACAATGTAGATATCAAATTATAAAAATATTTGCATTCATCATTATATAAATTTGATTAAATGTACAAACATCCACTTGTCAATTTTTTGTAGGATGAGCATATGAATGATCAAGAAGAGGGACACGAAGAAGAATTGAAAAACACGCACATTACTGATATGGAAGATATATCAGTACATTTTTGTCTATCATGTTGGTTTGTTCTTGGATGAATATCAATATTTTAAAACGCTTTACTTGTACGCTGTTACAGTATTATTACACATACATTTGAATGTATATTCATATGTTATACATTATTAATAATAATAGTATATTTCAGAAAATAAATGTTCTTTTATTTAGAGATTGTTTCAGTTTAATTATACATTCATTTGAATGTATAACATTATGTTATACATTAAATCAGCATATAAAAAATACATATGCATTTGTTATACATATCAATTTTAAATCATTGATTCATACTTTTTTCATTCAACTACGTATCACTTTGACTAAGCATTTATGGATGATGCTTGTTACTGAATGTAGGATGAGCATAATGATGCAATAGAAGCAGGTTGTACTGAAGATCGGACCATACAGCATAGCCCTTTAATGAAACATTTAGAGGTATTTTTTTGGTTGTTTATATTGTTTATTAACTCAAAACTTATATGCTTATACTTTCACATCCATGCCAACTACATATCAAATTTTATAAAACGGTTTTCATTCACCATTGTATGGCTTTTCAAATTACTATTACAATTTTTTTTCCTCTTGCACGATGTCTTACTTTGAATAATTTGCATTGTAATACTATCTTATTGATACTGTCTCAGTTTCATTATACATTCATTTGAATGTATAACATTATGTCATACATTGAAATGAATTTTTATACATGATGATTGTTACTGAATGAAGGATGAGCATAATGTTGCAATAAAAGCAGGTTGTACTGAAGAACTGAGCATACATTTAGAGGTACTTTTTTGGTTGTTCATGTTGTTTATCAACTCAAAACATAATGCTTATACATTCACATCCATGCCTAATAAATATCAAATTATATAAACATTTTTTCATTCATCATTGTATGTCTTTTAAAATCACTATTACAAATTTTTTTCCTCTAGAACTATGTCTTACTTTGAATAATTTGCATCATAATACTATCTTATTTTGAGACTATCTCAGTTTCGTTATACATTCATTTGAATGTATAACATTTTGTTATACATTAAACCATCATACAACAACTACATGTACATTTGTTATACATAACAATTTTAAATCACTGGTAAATATTTTTTCCATTCATCTATGTATCACTTTGGATAAGGTTTCATAAATAATGCCTGTTACTGAATGTAAGATGAGTATAATGTTGCAATAGTAGCAGGTTGTACTGAAGAATTGAGTATACAAAATAGACCTCATATGAAACATTTAGAGGTATTTTTTTGGTTGTTCATGTTATTTTTTAAGTCAAAACTTACATGCTTATACATTCACACCCATGCCTAATAGCTATCACATTATATAATAAGCTTTTCATTCACCATTGTATGACTTTTCAAATCACTATTACAAATTTATTTTTCGTTGAACTATGTCTTACTTTTAATAAATGTGTTCCGACATTCTACTTAACTATTAATTTAGGATGTGGTTATGTCTGATAAAGAAGAAGCTAGTATCGAAGATTTGGGAAAATAGCACAGTCTTATGATGGTACATTGGTTATTTTTTTCTGTTTTACTCCTGCTGATTTAACACTTCAAATCTAAATTAAGAGTAACTTACGTCATAGTACTGTTAAAAATGATCATAATATTCCTATATGCATATCTAAATTTTTGAATATTCATTCTACATCTATTTATTTTTGTGTTGTTATTTTGTATTATGCACTTCTAATATTGGTCTTTATTAATTTTAGCTCATGACGAATATTTAACAATATATGAACTGATTATAACCAAGTATAGTTGATTATGTATAGTGTGCATTGCAATAATATCTAAACTTGGGGATGTGTCAGCTTCCTTATACTTTCATTTAAATGTATAACAGTATTTTATACATTCATAAAGATTATTATACATTCATATTCAATTTTTATATAGAGAGATTACAAATCACCTTGACATATTTATTTTCTTACATAATGATTTTGATTAAAATAGGATGAGCATATTGCCGCAAAAAAATCATGTTGTGCTGACGAATTGAACAAACATCGTAGTACTAATTTGAAAGATTTGCAGGTAGTTTTTTGACAGTTCATATGTTTTTTTAACTAAAACTATCTACATAAATGTAGGTGATGTTTAGGTATCACTAACATTAAACATTAATATGTTTGATTTTACACATAACACATCAATCTTTAATCTGTAGGATGATGTGAATGCCACAATAACGAAGTCTGTTCAAGATGCTTTAGATACACTAATATTTGGGTTGTCAACACCTTCTAATACAAATAAATTCAATGTTGTTACACCAAATTTAGTGACAGAAAGCTAGTGGTCACTTCCAGATAGTCAGTTTCCACCTGACTTTCTTGATGCACAAGTAAGGGAGCTTGAAGAAGCAAAAACACGTGAAGTAAAACAGAAATCACCTGTAAAAAGAGACAGGAAAAAGGCAAAGATTTTCAGGTCACCATACATCAAAAAATCTGGATCGAGCACTAAAGATGAGGGCAGTTCTGATAATGAAGAGAAGCAGAGGTATGCTTTTGATGGTTGTACCATTTTCAAAGACTTGCCTAATCAATTAATCAACGATTATTCACAGTGGCTTGAAATTGGGTTACTGAAATATCATGCTTCAAAGTAAGTTATTTAGAAAGATTACTAAATTATTGAAAATAGTACATAAGAATAAACCTTGTTTAAGTCTAATGCTTGTTTATGTTACAGGAAACAAATAGACAATCACTACCTAAACAATGCTCCAGGATTAGGTTATCCTCTATTGGACTTTATTGTTGTACAAGCACTCTCAAAGAATTGGTTCTACTTGATGTTGCAACCCAAAATGTGTTGGAATAATGAGGTAAATTAAACTAAACTATATCATGCTTGTTTAAACTTTTACTAAAAATGTTCTAATTGTTACAGAATACATACAATCTATTGTATGATTACATATCATACGTATGGTGTGGTGTACAATCACTTTTTATACATTTAATTGTAATAGCTCATAATACATTGATGTTCTTTGTTGAAAACATAATAATAACTAAAACATATGACTTCGAATTTATTTTATGAAATAATTTCATACATGTGGTATGATATATAATCACATTTTTTACATGTTATGTTAACATATCATATATTCATGTCAATTATCAATACATAATAATAACTAAAACTTATGCATTAGAATTTGTTGTACGATTAAAATACATAATACATAGAATCTGTTGTATAGTTACATATAACACATGTGGTGTGATGTATAATCACATTTTAAACAGGTAATGGTAACAGATCATACATTCCTGTTCTTTGTTTCAAAATAATAATAACTAAAACATATGACTTTGAATTTATTTTATGGCTAAAAATTATACATGTAGTATTACATATAATCAGATTTTATACATGTTATGTTAACATATCATACATTAATTAACATTCCCAGTACATAATAATAACTAAAACATATGCATTAGAATCTGTTGTATGAATAAATATCATACATGTTATGAAGTGTATAATCACATTATATAGATGTAATGGTAACAGATCATTCATTTAACTTCTTGCGCAATACATATTAATAACGTATTATTATGCAGTTTTCTTTCAGTGCTTAGCATAACGTAACACATTTTAACATGTAGCACTTAGATGTGATATTCTATCATTTGAGAAAAAAATTGAAGTTGCAGCAGTGTGATACATATAGATATACGACAACCAGCTGCTTCTTCAAAACATATATGGAAAAAACATACGAACGATATTTTTCATCAGTTAAAACAGATCAGATATCCACGCAAGAAGACTACGCAGAATCTAGTGCTTGTGCTTCTAATGAAATCGCTATAACAATATAATTAATGGATTCTGTATTTCTGCGGGTTTACCGTGGCATTTGGTTGATGAGGTATATGTTCCTGTTAACTGTGGAAAAGAATATCACTGGGTATTGGTTGTAATTGTGTTAAAGGAGAGAACAATACGCGTGTATGACTCATTGTCAAGCAAAAAGAAAAGTGAACCACCAACTGAAATACGAAAGTTAGCAGCCATGCTGCCTACTTACTTGTCGGACAGTGGTGTTTTTGAAAAGACTAAAAGAATTGACTGGTCAACACTTAAAGCATACAAAGGGAAGATTGGTCTGCAAACTGGTGAGATAAGTCACAATCCATTTGATGTTGAATACGTATAAAATATTCCACAGCAAGCGTCTGATAGTTTGTAAGTGTCTCTTACTTTTTAAATTTTCACATGTATAATCATGGTAAATTACTAAACTTATCGGTCTTTCAGTTTATTAAAAATTCAGGGACTGTGTGGTCTTTGTGTCTGCATATGCAGAAATATTGAGAGAAGGGAAGCAAGTCCATTCATGTAAGTTTGAAGCTGCTAGTCAACGTGCACGGTATGCTTCGTTACTATGGAATTACTGAGTGACGAAGGCAAAGAAAGGTTATACGAGTGATAATGATGATCCTCCTTGGCCAAGGAATACTTTTCTCCAATCACCTGATGAAAGTGCAATTGTTACTTTGGAGTAGCTTATTCTAAAAAATATTCTAATTGCTTTTTTTGTTGTTTCTGCTAAATAGTTATATACAGTAATGTTTTTTTGAATGTTGGTTTTTAGGCAACATTATATGAATGGCAGTTTTTGGTTCTAATACATTTACATAAACTCTTTTCTGCTTATTCTATATTGTTTGTTAATTACTCATTTTACCTAACATAATATTAATAACAGTGTATAACAACAATTTACATATTAATAAATTATATATATGTAAAACATTGCATTTTTTTCCAGCATTAAAGAAGTTAATACTTTATTATGAGTTAATTATACATTGAACAAGTATCAAATTATTTTTGATAATTTCAGTAGATAACATCATACATGTTGAAACACTCTCATTGCTTAATTGAAAACAACTTCGGTATTCAAAAAAATTTAAGAAGAATAACAGTAGATCGTAAATTGTAAACAAACTCAATGTGTCAACCTTTAGACGTAATACTGATAACAAAACAAGAATATTTTTTATTATCATACATACATCTTAATGTATAATCCATAATCTTCACACAAATTTGTTTGCTTTATATTTTGGTAGTTCTTATGCTTTTTAAAGACATTTACTTTAAAATCATACATGTTGTCAACGTATAATATCATACATGTTAAATGTATTATACATTATAACTACATATTACTACGCTGCAATAATGAGCAGTAAAGTCAGAAAATATAATAATTCAAAATTGTATTACTTTGTTTCCAAAATATCATACATTAAGTCATAATTAAAAAGCACATAACAAATAAAAACATAAAATAAACTTCAACAATCAAATCAACAAAAAACGAAAAAAATGAGGTTCTGTAGTTATATCCAAACGAACACTTAGCATTTTGAACAACAAACTAAAATCTTCAACTTTCTTTTGGGAAGAAATCGCACGTCCTACGGTTATGGCCTGCACTCCCGCATTTATCGATGGGTTTTATGGAGTGTCCCAACGTCTCCTTCTAGATCTGGAATTGTAATGTTTTTCGATCGACATAGCTCTGCACACTGCTGAGTTAGCTGATTTGCAGCTTTAGACTTCAGTTTAACTTCATTAGTCTTTAGCTTTTCTATTTCATTACCCATACTGTCCACTTTCATTGAAAGCGTAGTTAGGGTTTTGAGTATCTTTTCTAAAGCATTGTCTTCTATTATATCAGTCTGTGTAGCTTTGTCTTCATATGTAATCTGCAATAACGTTTTTGTTAGTACTAATTACTTCAATTGTAAATGTAAAATTTAATATATTCAAGACTAGTCTCCGAATTTCTTTTGTTGTAACTGAATTTTGTATTTTCTTTGTTAGCCACCAACGTACCTGTGTATTATCTGTTCGTACAATAAACTTGTTATATACAATATATGGCTCAAATGCTAATAAACATTTATATAATGAGCATAATTCTTTTCTATTTATTTCCCATTTTATTTCTGTTTCATTAAACGTACCTGAGTAGTATCTACAATGGTGTTCTAATTTTTCTTCTTCATATCTATATTTAAGTACTCCTCCATAACTATATTCACTAGCATCTGCTTCTACTATATATATAAATTTTCTATTTTCATCTGGGAATTGTAATTTTGATAATTCTTTACAAAGTATTTTTATTTTCTGAACTTGTTTTTTATCTTCTTCATTATAATTATATTCTATATCCTTTTTTATTTTTTTCTGTAAGGGTTTTAGATTCTCTGCTAATTTTGGTATATATTCTCTTACTTGGTTTACTAATCCTAAAAATGATTGTAATTTCTTTTTTGTATCCAATTCTTCTTTTGAATTTATTATTTTTTGTACTATATGTTGTTGCATTTTTACTCCACTTTTATCTATTTGTATTCCTAAAAATTCTATCTGATTTTTCATAATTTCAGCTTTTTTTTCACTTAAACTTATTCCCGATTTTTCTATTATATCCGTAAATTGTTCCAATAATTTTAAATGTTCTTCTTTGGTCTTTGTATATAATAGTATATTGTCTATGTATACTATACAATTAGGTAGTTGTTTAAAATAACTATCCATAAAATGTTGATATCTACCTGGTGCATTTTTATATCCAAATGGTAGTACATTCCATTCATAAAATCCTTGTGGTACCGTAAATGCGGTTAATTCCTTAGATTCTTCTTCTAACTTTAGATGGTAAAATCCTGATTTACAATCAAATTTACTAAAATAATTATATCCTTGTATTTGTCTTATTTTTAATATCTTATTTGGTATTGGGTAATTATAAGTCATTGTTTTTGCATTTAAATTTCTATAATCAATAACCATCCTACTTTTTCTTGTTTTTGGTTCACTATGTTTATTTACTATAAATGCTGGGCTATTATGTTTACTATTACTTTTTTGTATATATTGTTTTCCTAATAATTCTTCTATATGCATTTTAAATTCTTTTAAATCATCAAAATTATATGTTAATGGTTTCTGGGTTATTATGCTATTTTTATCTATTAATTCAATTTTTATAGTGGTTTTATGTTTTTCCCATCCTTTTAATGGATCTTCACTATATAATTGTTCTAATTTTTTCTTAATTATTCCTATCTTATTTATTGAAAATATAGTTATTTCCTTTTTATTTATCGAAAATACGACGAGTTCTATTGTATTTTCGGTATTTTTTATATTTTCTAATTTTTGTGTAATTTTTTTATTTCCTTTTATCCAATCAGTTTTCTTTCTTATTTTATTAATAACTCTTTTTGCTCTTACTTTCTGTTTACATGGTGTTGTAAACCACCAATCTGTCCTAGTTATTATATGTGGGTATAATTTATCTAAAAACGGCATTCCTAAAAGTATATCTTTTGATGTTAGCTCATAATTATAGATTTCTTCTATTGTTAATATTTTATCCCATACTTGTGTTTTTACATTCTTAGCTTTATAAGTAATTAACCTTCCTTCGTTATTAAATCCTTTAACTATTATTGGTGTTTTTAATTTATCCCATTTACTTTCTGGTAAACAATTATATCTACATAAATTAGCTTCTGCTCCTGTATCTATCATAGACGTATAATATCTACTGTAATATCCTTCTACTACTATCTTCATTAATACATATATTTTCATTTCATGTTAAAGCTCTTCTTAAGAATAATTTTTCTCTGTTATATGTTATGGTTAATTGTGTATGTTCTATATTATATGGTTTTACTTGTTCTAGCCATTTTATTCCTAATATTATGTCTGTTTTTTGCATTTCTTCTTTTACTTCAAATTCTATTTTTATTTTTCTAATTCCTATTATTATTTCTTTTTCTGCTATATTTTTAGTATTTATTAAACTTCTTGGTAGATCTGGGCATATATTATTGTCAGTTTTTATTTCCTCATTTTTTACTAGATATTTTTCTATATAATTTTCTTCTTGTCCTGTATTTAAGAGTATTAAATATTCTTTTTCATTTACATTTCCTGTTATGTAATATTGGTTTAAATTATCCGTTGTACTTGTTTCATAACTTGTTCTTTTTGATGAGCTTGATGATTCCGGTTTATCATAAGCTATTCTTTTTGTTGTACTTATTCTATCATTTATTATTTCTAGATCTTCTTCTATGTCCATGTTTCTGTAACTATAATCATTATTATCAATTGTTTTTACGAATTGTTCAAAAGGGCTTTCTATTTGTATTTTATTAATTTTATTTCTTCCCGTTATTTTATGTTTTGTTGTTAATACATATAGATTTTTACATCTTGCTGTAAATATTTTACTTCCTGGGGTTAATTCTATTCCTGATATTTTCCAATATAATACTAATGATTTATCTATATTTTTATCTGTTACTGCTACTGAATAATTCACACTTATTATAAATTTAAATTTTTGGTATATTAAATTTCCTTTTATGGCAGTTATTATACTTTTTTCTATAGGTTTTATAATTCTATCATCTGCTAAATATAATTCTATTGGTGTATCTATTCCTTCTCTAAAACATGCTTTTATTAATATTTCTGTACCTCCAAGGTGTACATATTTTATTGGGTCTCTACTTTTTATATCGTTTATCTCTTTATTAATTATTCTTTTTGTTACTAGTGGTATACTAGCTTTACTTTTTGTATATCTACAGTCTATTACATGTTCCTTTTGGCTTACTACATAATATTCTTCTTTTTTCCTAGTAAATATATTTTTTATTGTTGGTATTTTAAATATTTTTTCTACACTTAAGTCTAACTCTTTTCCTTTTATTTCATCAAATACATTGTTATCAAATATTATTTTTTGATCTGTTCCTTCGTCATTTAAATATTCTTCTTTTGTTATTATTTTTATATCTTCTTCAGTCATTTAATTCGTCTAATTCACTATCTATTTCATCATCTCCTATTTCATTATCTGTTTCATTCTCTGAAATTTCATATATACTGTCTTCGCTTTCTAATTCGTAATCTATATAATCTATCTGCATATATTCTGTATTTTCTATTTTTATTTCTGATATTTGTTTATTTTTTGGGTTTTTAGGTAATTTACAATCTCTAGCTAAATGTCCTAATTTTTCGCAATTATAACAAGTACATTCCTTTATAGATTTCTTGTTCCTATATGGTCTTTTATGTTTATAATTTTTTACATAATATCTTTTTCTTGGTTTCTTATACTTATATTTTGATTTTTTGTATTTCTTATATTTCTTATGTCTTTTTCTTTTCTTATAATATCTTTCTTCGCATCCAAATTGAGGTGTTATTTTATCTTTGCAACATGCTAAATTTCTTATTAATGTTTTTTCCATTTTTATTTCTTCTCTATATTTTTCACATAGGTTTCTATACCATTGTTGTAAAAAATTTATTCTTGCTCCTAGAGTATCTACTATTTTTGTTTCATCCCAACTTTTTATTATTTTTGAACTAAATGGTTCAGGTAATTTACTAAAATATAATTTTCTTATTTCTTTACTTTCTTCTGTATTATATGCTCCTTTATAATAATATTCTTTAAATGCGCAAGTATATTCATCTATGTAGCATATATTACATATTGCTAATTTTAACATTAAATTCCTATTTGTATCTTTCTCTTCATTTTGTTCTTCTTCTGTTGTTGTAATGCTACTAAATTCGTCTTTTATAGCTGTTTCATATTTTTTTAATAATTCTATAGGTGTTAGTTTAGTTGTGGTTGTTGATGATGTTCCTTCTGTGGGTTTGTCAGTTCTTAATATTCTTTTACTATTTTCAGTTAGATTTAAAAACCATAATTTCACTGTTCCTATTAGTGTTCTTTCTATATATTCTGGTGCATCTATTACATTTATATTATTATCTAATAATTGTTTTGTCATATATCCTATCCATAATTGTATTATTTTTTCTGTATCTATTACGCAATCTAAGTCTAAAAAGTTATAATTTTTATTAACTATTTGTTTTGGTGTCCATTTGTCATATTCATTCTTTAGATTATATCTTTTAAACTTATTCTTATAATATGTAGGTTTCGTTATTTCTGATGTACTCGGTATTATATTTTGGTCTTCTTTTTTATCAAGAGTATTTATTTCTGTGTTGATATTTTCTAAGTTTTCTTCATTAATACCTTCTTGTTTTTCATTGATTTCTAAATTTTTTGTATTTGTTAATATTTATGTATATGTTTCACTATCTTCCGAATCATAATTATCTGTTTCTTCAACATCTATATTATTTATTTCTATTTTTTCCTTAAATTGATTTATTTCGTTTAGTAATTTTTATTCTTTATCTTTTTCTTCTTTTTATTTTTGCCTTTCTTCATACAAATCTTTTAACATTTGTAGTTCTTTTTCTAATTCAACAATCCTACTATTTTTAGTTTCTTCTATTTTTCGTATTTCTTCTGTAGTTTGTTGTTTTATTTTTTCTATTTCCTTTTTTTCTATCTATTTCTTCATTTTCCCTTTCTATTCTTACCATAGCCATCAATTTATCTTCTAATTTTAATTCTTTTTTTTTCTAACATTAAATATAAATGTTCACCTATTTTCCTATATCTTCTTCCTAGATTAGAAAATACTCTTTTTATTTTTAATCCTTTGTGATTTTCATATATTTTTCATCTATTATAAATTCTTCTTGTAAATAGTTCTTGTTGATATATATATTCTAAACTATCTATTTGTGATTCTAAATTTGATATTTCATCTTTTTGTGCATTTATTGAGTTTTTACTAACTCCGCCAAATATATTATAACTTAATCTTTCTATCCTTATTTTTAATTCTTTACGTTTTTTAGAAATAATTTATTTTAATTCTTTGTATGTTGGTACTTTATTCATTTAAACTATATTTATAGTATTTTGGTGGATATCTAAATCAGATTTTATCATAATTAAGTGGTATGTGTCTCATTCTTCCAGATTTTAAATGGATTATTAATTTTGCTTCAATACTAGATATTAAGGTAATTAGGTAGGCTAATCTTTGTGGGTTTTCTTTTGTTTTATTTAGTCTTATATATTCTGAATAATTACTAATTAAAGATTCTTTAATTTTTCTAAAAGTTTCTCTGTTTTTAAATGGACTTCTCATAATTAATCAATATAAATTAATCTCAAGTAAATCCTATCTAAATTCAAACATGTATGCTACTTCTATATTTTTTAAATAATTGGGCTCTGATACATAGAAAAGACATTAATAGGAACAGTAAAATTATGGTTTTTAAACCTAGCCGAAGCAAGTAAAAAGGTACTAAGATCTGATAATAAAACAGAAGGAACATCAATACCTACTAAAATATTACCAACAGAAATATTGAAAAAATATGAAATAACTATAAGAGAAGAATTTAATAGTATAACAACAGAAGAAGAGGAACAAAATAAAGAAAAAGATACGAATAGGAATTTAATGTTAAAATTAGCAATATGTAATATATGCTATATAGATGAATATACGTGCGCATTTAAAGAATATTATTATAAAGGAACATATAATATAGAAGAAAGCAAAGCAACAAGAAAATTATATTTTAGTAAATTACCTGAACCATTTAGTTCAAAAATAATAAAAAAATTGGGATGAAGCAAAAATAGTAGATACCCTAGGAGCAAGAATAAAATTTTTACAACAATGGTATAGAAATCTATATGAAAAATATAGAGAAGAAATAAAAATGGAAAAAACATTAATAAGAAATTTAGCATGTTGCAAAGATAAAATAGCACCTCAATTGGATGTGAAGAAGGATATTATAAGAAAAGAAAAAGACATAAGAAATACAAAAAATCAAAATATAAATATAAGAAACCAAGAAAAAGATATTATGTAAAGAATTATAAACATAAAAGACCATATAGAAAAAAGAAATCTATAAAAGAATGTACTTGTTATAATTGGGGAAAACTGGGACATTTAGCTAGAGATTGTAAATTATCAAAAAGCCCAAAAAATAAAAAAATATCAGAAATAAAAATAGAAAATACAGTATATATGCATGTAGATTATATAGATTATGAATTAGAAAGTGAAGATAGTATATATGAAATTTCGGAAAATGAAACAGATAATGAAATAAATAGTGAATTAAATGAATCAAATGACAGAAGAAGATATAAAAATGAACCAAATATAAAAATAATAACAAAGAAAGAATATTTAAATGAAGAAGGAACAGATCAAAAAATAATATTTGATAGTAATATATTTGACGAAATAAAAGGAAAAGAGTTAGACCTAAGTGTAGAAAAAATATTTAAAATACCAACAATAAAAAATATATTTAGTAGAAAAAAGGAAGAATACTACGTAGTAAGTCAAAAGGAATATGTAATAGATTGTAGATATGCAAAAGGAAGAGCTAGCATACCATTAGTAACAAAAAGAATAATTAATAAAGAAATAAACGATATAAAAAGTAAAGACCCAATAAAATATGTACACCTTGGAGGAATAGAGATATTAATAAAAGCATGTTTCAGAGAAGGAATAGATACACCAATAGAATTATATTTCGCAGATGATAGAATTATAAAACCTATAGAAAAAGGTATAATAACCGCTATAAAAGGAAATTTAATATACCAAAAATTTAAATTTATAATAAGTGTGAATTATTCAGTAGCAATAACAAATAAAAATATAGATAAATCATTAGTATTGTATTGGAAAATATCAGGAATAGAACTAACCCCAGGAAGTAAAATATTTATAGCAAGATGTAAAAATCTATATGTACTAACAACAAAACATAAAATAACAGGAAAAAATAAAATTAATAAAATACAAATAGAAAGTCCTTTTGAACAATTTGTAAAAACAATTGATAATAATGACTATAGTTACAAAAATATAGATATAGAAGAAGATTTAGAAATAATAAATGATAGAATAAGTACATCAAAAAGAATAGCTCACGAAAAAATAGTATCATCAAGTTCATCAAAAAGAACAAGTTATGAAACAACTTCAACAGTTAATTTAAATCAATATTATATAACGGGAACAATAAATGAAAAAGAATATTTAATACTCCTAAACACTGGACAAGAAGAAAATTATATAGCAAAATATCTAGTAAAAAATGAAGAAATAAAATCTAATAGTAATATATGCCCAGATTTACCAAGGAGCCTAATAGACATTAAGGATACGGCAGAAAAAGAAATAATAATAGGAATTAAAAAAATAAAAATAGAATTTGAAATAAAGGAAGAAATGCAAAAAACAGATATAATATTAAGAATAAAATGGTTAGAACAAGTAAAACCATACAATATAGAACATACACAATTATCTATAATGTATAATAAAGAAAGATTATTCATAAAAAGAACTTTAACATGATATGAAAATATATGTGCTTGTAAAAATAATAGTAGAAGGATATTATAACAGATATTATACACCTATGATAGATACAGGAGCAGAAGCAAACTTATGTAGAAACAACTATTTACCAGAAAATAAATGGGATAAATTAAAAACACCAATAATAGTCAAAGGATTTAATAATGAAGGAATTTTAATTACATATAAAGCTAAAAGTGTAAAAATACAAATATGGGATAAAATAATAACAATAGAAGAAATCTATAATTATGAACTAACATCAAAAGATATGCTTTTAGGAATGCCATTTTTAGATAAATTATACCCACATATAATAACTAAAAGAGATTGGTGGTTTACAACACCATGTAAATAAAAAGTTAGAGCAAAAAGAGTTATTAACAAAATAAGAAAGAAAACTGATTGGATAGAAGAAAGTGAAAAAAATACACAAAAGTTAGAAAATATAAAAAATACTGAAAACACAATAGAACTAGTCGTATTTTTGATAAATAAAAAAGAAATAACTATATTTTCAGTAAATAAGATAGAAATAATTAAGAACAAATTAGAAAGATTATACAGTGAAGATCCATTAAAAGGATGAAAAAAATATAAAACTACTATAAAAATTGAATTAATAGATAAAAATAACATAATAACTCAAAAACCATTAACATATAATTTTGACGATTTAAAAGAATTTAAAATGCACATAGATGAATTATTAGAAAAATAATATATACAAAAAAGTAATAGTAAACACAATAGTCCAGCATTTATTGTAAATAAACATAGTGAACAAAAAAGAGGTAAAAGTAGAATGGTTATTGATTATAGAAATTTAAATGCAAAAACTATGACAAATAATTATCCAATACCAAATAAGATATTAAAAATAAGACAAATACTAGGCTATAACTATTTTAGTAAATTTGACTGTAAATAAGAATTTTACCATTTAAAGTTAGAAGAAGAATCTAAGAAATTAACCGCATTTACGGTACCACAAGGATTTTATGAATGAAATGTATTACCATTTGGATATAAAAATGCACCAGGTCGATATTAACACTTTATGGATAGTTATTTTAAATAATTACCTAATTGTATAGTATACATAAATGATATATTATTATATACAAAAACCAAAGATGAACATTTAAAATTATTAGAATAATTTACAGATATAATAGAAAAATCAGGAATAAGTTTAAGTGAAAAGAAATCCGAAATTATGAAAAATCAGATAGAATTTTTAGAAATACAAATAGATAAAAGTGGAGTAAAAATGCAACAACATATAGTACAAAAAATAATAAATTTAAAAGAAGAATTAGATACAAAAAAGAAATTACAATCGTTCTTAGGATTAGTAAATCAAGTAAGAGAATATATACCAAAATTAGCAGAAAATCTAAAACCATTACAGAAAAATTTTAAAAAGGATATCGAATATAATTACAACGACGAAGATAAAAAACAAGTCCAGAAAATAAAAATACTTTGTAAAGAGTTATCAAAATTACAATTCCCAAACGAAAATAAAAAATTTACATATATAGTAGAAGCAGATGCAAGTGAATATAGTTATGGAGGATTACTTAAATACAAATACGAAAATGAAAAAATAGAACATCATTGTAGATATTATTCAGGAACATTTAATGAAACAAAAATAAATAGAAAAGAATTATGTTCATTATATAAATGCCTATTAGCATTTGAACCATATATTGTATATAACAAATTTATTGTAAGAACAGATAACACACAGGTACGATGGTGGCTAACGAGAAAAATACAGAACTCAGTTACGACGAAGGAAATTCGGAGACTAGTATTAAATATACTGAATTTTACATTTACAATTGAAGTGATCAATACTAACAAAAATGTCATTACAGATTACTTATCAAGACAAAGCTTCTCAAACTGATTTATCAATGGAAGAGGCTGATGCCAAAGATACCCAGACCGATTTATTACTTCAAATGTTTGAGCAAATGAAGTTATTACAAGAAAGAGTTATTACACTACTGAAGTTACAAACGTAAAAGTGCAGGTTGGGCACTATGAAAATAAGATACTGTGCAGGAAGAGCACATTAAAAAACTAGACCAAGAAGGTGACGATGAGAAACACTTAAAAACTTAAATTACTAATGAAATTACAGTTACAACTGTAAGCGCAGGAGATATATCTAAAGGGAAAAATATAGTCACTCAAAATAAACCTGAATTACCAAAAAAAAAGAATGACAACCTCAACCAGATATTTTCAAAACCATATACACCAAATATACAAAGATCAGAATCACTTAACCAAGAAAAACAGATATACAACTATGTTGCCCGAAAATACATTGAAAATATATACACCTTACAAACCATGTACAAACCATGTTAAAAAACAAACCTATTCAAAGTAAAGAACTAGTCGCACAACAAAAAGGATATATTACCCAGAAATGCCAGAATTACAATAAACTTATTGCTTTTCCAGGTACAAGTTAGAATTTAATCAAATCATGTTACTATTATGGATTATTATCTACAGTTTACACAACTACTGGAGAAGAGTTAGAAGGAATTCCAGATATTCACAATGGATTTATGATCTACAAGAGAATTACTAACGGATAATTATTTTATGTTTGATTTTATTCCGCCCCGGCCGAAATATTATTTGATGAAGTTAAACAGACTATTATAGTAATCAAGATTGGTATGACCAGAGATTGTATTATTCCAGAAGAGATATACGAACAAGACGAGACACCAAAGACACAAATACCAGGATTTTACTGCAACAAAAGAGTTATTGGACTTAGTAATATATTATCAGAATTACTTAATTATTATTCAAATCAGAAACCCATTTGGATATATAGCTCGAGGAATCAAACATTGGTTTATTCAACTTGTAATGAAGTTAGAGATCAAGACATGGAAGAACTTAGGAAATGGGGATTAACACTCCTCAGACCAGAAGAACAACCATTGACGAGATCTATCAAAAAAGAAATTATCTCAGAAGAAGCTATGGAACAATTTTGTAAAAAAGTTGGCCAAAAATACAATGATCACATATGCAGCAGATGTAGTGGCAGACACAACTTTATTCCAGATGTGCTGCTACACTGACAAGAAGATAGAAAGCAGTAGATACGACAAGAAGAGATAAGAAAAAAAATAGCTACGGAGCAAAATAATGGAGATAAAAGACAAGCTATTAAATTGTGAAAGCGACATGTAACAAACTTTCACAATTTTCTTTACGTAAAATCTATTATATAGGTTTATGATACAAAGTTTGTAAAAACTTTAAGATAGCTAGATTAATAGATTTTTTGACTTTTTAGCCAAAAGCCTTTATGAGTTTTGTTTTATAGTTAGCTAAGTCTTTACGTAAAGACTTTTTGTAGAGAATAGTTAGGACAATAATTAGGACTTTGTCAAAAAGTTAGGATACGTGTAAAACTTTTGTAAAGTATTCTCATTATAAATGAAAGGTATCGAAGGAAGAAAGAGGGCAAGCCTTCATGCGTTGAAGCAAACACTCTTTTTTCACAACAAACTTTTAAATATTTATTAAAAAACAGGTATATTTCAATGGAAAAATCTATGGAGGAACAAAACTTAGAATTATCAGACCTACCAGAACAGGTATATTCATTTACTATTATGAATAGCTAAATTCATAAATTCCTAACAATCATGATATCATAAAATAAGTTCATGTTAGTTGCTTTATAGTAGAATTATTAGAAAAATAGCATGTTAAGAAGTTTATTAGCAAAGTGGAAAAGGAGAAAAATCCCTAAGAACTATTTCATTCTAAAGATGAAACCGGTGAGGAAAGAAAGTAGTGATAGGGGAGTAGCCAGAGTACATGCGCTGTTTAAAGGAAAACTATCCAGATTACAATGCTAATAGTGACCGAAGAATATGTTATTTAAGAATAATCTAGTATATAGTAATCTAAAGTGATCATATTTTGTTATGTGTATGATTGAAGGGAATATTTTGAAAAAGCATCATATGAAAAATGAATACTTATTTATCTGACGAAATGGTAGATAAATTTAAAAATACTTGTTTTATATGTACTCAAGGATATAGAAATTATAGATATAAGAAAAATCATACTAGAAAAAATATTTGATAAATATTTTATGACTAGAGTAAATTATATACCACACTTACCTAACTACTCTTACAAATGCTTATATACTAAACCTGCATATCAACCATTGTAAATTATGTATATTTAGAATTTTGGAAAATGAATATGAAAAATGTACAATCAACAGAGAAACAAATGAAAACAAATTTAGATGAATATATGAGGACTAAAGATATAAAATATATACAATTTCTCAGTGAAAATATAGAAGAATTAATGAGATAAAAACAAAAAACTAAAAAATATTATAATAAAGTATTTAACCAATTTTAAATGACAGATAATCATAAAATATTAATCTTATATATACTTAGAAATATAGAAATTATAAATATTAAGAGAATAATATTAGAAAAAATATTAGACTATGAAATTAAAATTATAAATTGGATAGAACAATTATACCTAGATGGATATTATTCAGACTAAAATGTTAGAATGTATTAGAAAAATTAGAGAAAACCAAAGTGACCTATATGAAGAAATTAATTATAGAAACCGACTCAAAGAAATAATGAAAAATCTAAAAGAAAAATTAATATGGATAAAAGAAACCTTAGAAAATTTAGAAAAAAGTACAGATAAAAGTTTATATAACATAAAAAACTCATTAAGAGAAGAAGAAAGAGAGATAATTAATAGTATTAATAACCTTAATTTAGATATAAATTATAGTACAATTAGAATAGAATATTACACAGAAACAACTACTTTAGAATAAAATGATAAACTATGAGTATTTAAAATATTGGAGACAAGATATAGAAGAAATAAGATTAGAAGAAATGTTTATGAAACAAAATTTAATCGAATATTTTAAAATAAAAGATATAGAATATTTAGAATACCTCAAAAATAATATAGAAGAATTACAAAGACTAAGAGAAAAAACTAAAGAATACTACAGTAAAACATTCAATCAAATACCAGTTAATCACCCCTCCCCCAAGATATGAACAAGAAATTAAAAATAAAAATATTTAGAGAAGTTAAGAAATATCCATGCACAAATAAAAATAGATCCATTACAAATCTATTAAAGTTATCCGCACCTCTGTTAAAGTTATCCGCACCCCCTACGAATTAAAATTAAAAGATAAGTTGGCAGCCATGGTAAGAATAGAAAGAGAAAACGAAGAGATAGACATAAAAAAGGAAATAGATAAAATAAAACAAC
The DNA here is from genome assembly GCA_030864215.1 of Capsicum pubescens. Lineage (NCBI taxonomy): Eukaryota > Viridiplantae > Streptophyta > Magnoliopsida > Solanales > Solanaceae > Capsicum > Capsicum pubescens. Next base: position 125,219,433 of record CM061546.1, on the reverse strand, counting down.
AAACCACAGAAAAATACGAAAAATAGAAGAAACTAAAAATAGTAAGATTGCTGAATTAGAAAAAGAACTACAAATGCTAAAAGATTTATATGAGAAGAGACAAAAAGAAAAAGAAGAAAAAGATAAAGAACAAAAATTATTAATTGAGATAAATCAATTTAAAGAAAAATTAGAAATAAAAAATAAAGAACCAGAAACCAGTGAATTAGAAATAAATACAATAGATGATGAAGAAACAAATAATTATGATTCGGAAGATAGTGAAACAAATACAGAAATACTAGAAAACCTAGGAAAACTAGAAATTAATGTAAAACAAGAAGTAATTAATAAAGAAAATCTAGAACTAATAAATACAGAAGTAAATACTCTAGATAAAAATATAATGCCTAGTACATCAAAACCAACCTATAATTACAAAAATAAGTTTAAAAAATATAATCCAAAGGATGAATATAATAAATGGACACCAAAATAAATAATTAATTACAACTTTTTAGATTTAGACTGTGTAATAGACACAAATAAAACAATACAACTATGGGTAAGATACATGTCAAAACAATTATTAGATAATAAAATAGATACAACAAACACACCAGAATATATAAAAAAGATAAACTTTGTATCATAAACCTAAACAATAGATTTTACGTAAAGAAAATTGTGAAAGTTTGTTACATGTCGCTTTCACAATTTAATAGCTTGTCTTTTATCTCCATTATTTTGCTCCGTAGCTATCTTTTTCCTTATCTCTTTCTTGTTGTATCTGCTGCTTTCTATCTTCTTGTCAGTGTAGCATCACATCTGGAATAAAGTTGTGTCTTCCACTACATCTGCTGCATATGTGATCATTGTATTTTTTGTCAACTTTTTCACAAAATTGTTCCATAGCTTCTCTGAGATAATTTCTTTTTTGATAGATCTCATCAATGGTTGTTCTTCTAGTCTGAGGAGTGTTAATTCCCATTTCCTAAGTTCTTCCATGTCTTGGTCTCTAACTTCTTTACAAGTTGAATAAACCAATGTTTGATTCCTCGAGTTATATATCCAAATGGGTTTCTGATTTGAATAATTATTAAGTAATTTTGATAATATATTACTAAGTCCAATAAATCTTTTGTTGCGGTAAATCTTGGTATTTGTGTCTTTGGTATCTCGTCTTGTTCACATATCTCTTCTGGAATAATACAATCTCTGGTTTAGTTATTATATGTGGGTATAATTTATCTAAAAATGACATTCCTAAAAACACATCTTTTGATGTTAGTTCATAATTATAGATTTCTTCTATTGTTATTATTTTATCCCATATTTGTATTTTTACACTTTTAGCATTATATGTAATTAAACTTCCTTCATTATTAAATTCTTTGACTACTATTGGTATTTTTAATTTATCCTATTTATTTTCTGGTAAATAGTTGTATCTACATAAGTTTGCTTCTGCTCCTTTATCTATCATTGGTGTATAATATCTATTATAATATCCTCCTACTATTATTTTTACAAGCACATATATTTTAATATCATGTTAAAGTTCTTTTTATGAATAATCTTTGTTTATTATACATTATAGATAATTGTGTATGTTCTATATTGTATGGTTTTACTTGTTCTAACCATGTTATTCCTAATATTATATCTGTTTTTTGCATTTCTTCCTTTATTTCAAATTCTATTTTTATTTTTCTAATTCCTATTATTATTTCTTTTTCTGCCGTATCCTTAATGTCTATTAGGCTCCTTGGTAAATCTGGGCATATATTACTATTAGATTTTATTTCTTCATTTTTTACTATATATTTTTCTATATAATTTTCTTCTTGTCCAGTGTTTAGGAGTATTAAATATTCTTTTTCATTTATTGTTCCCGTTATATAATATTGATTTAAATTAACTGTTGAAGTTGTTTCATAACTTGTTCTTTTTGATGAACTTGATGATTCTGGTTTTTCGTGAGCTATTATTTTTGATGTACTTATCCTATCATTTATTATTTCTAAATCTTCTTCTATATCTATATATTTTGTAACTATAGTCATTATTATCAATTGTTTTTATGAATTGTTCAAAAGGACTTTCTATTTGTATTTTATTAATTTTATTTTTTCCTGTTATTTTATGTTTTGTTGTTAGTACATATAGATTGTTACATCTTGCTGTAAATATTTTACTTATTGGGGTTAGTTCTTGTAACGCCCCAATTCCTATGAACCGGAACGCCACACGGTGCTCGTGACCCCGAGGGTCCACAAGCTAACCCTTCACTGATATCCGTATCTGTTCACTGCATAATATAATACGATAAATGCGGAAACTAGCTAAATCTGGCCATAAGGTTCAAACATCTAAATATATAGTACTGAAAACTAAATATCAATACATCTGTCTGAAAAGCCTTTACACTGTTTGAACTGTGGAGTTGAAGGGACAATTCCCCAACTAACTCCGTCTACTAAAATCATCAAAACACTGAAATAGAATATCCTCGGATGATGAGGACTCACTACTGCACCCACTGCTACAAGATCTGACAGCTAAATATACTCTGAATCTGGCTCTTCTGAACCTATGGTGGGGAAAACACCATAGCGCGAATGCGTCAGTACAAAGAATGTATCGAGTATGCAAGGATAGGGTAAGGTGAAATATAAGGCTTATGCATAACCATAACAATCTGAAAAATATGTATTCGCTGGAATAAACATATATAGAAACTCTGCAGTTACCAATTTTGAAACATGTCTGATCAACAATACACACATTGATGCATAAAGTACAACTAAAATCATCATGACACCGAATGTTACATTTTGAACGCTGACACCCGAAAATAATAATACTGACAATAAGATACTGAGTATCTGAAGCTACTAGAGCTGACATCTGTACTTATCCATACTGAGAAATCGGATAACTGATATTACTGATATTTGATATTCAAATTCACCAACTCTGGAACACTGAACAACTAAATCTGAGATCAACCCTCATCTAACAGGAAGTCTCTATACTCAATGATAATGATAATGGGTAAATAAGTTCGAGAGCAACCCTCATCTCGCAGAAAGTCTCTCTATTCAATGATAATGATAGCAATACTGGGAGGCCTGTATCTGACAGCCTCAACTTCTGCATATTAACTGAGTTCTTTTCTGAGACTGTTACTGAAACTGTGGGAGTGATCATTTAACCGACATGCCCCACTTACCACAAGTGGGATCCAACCTGTACCCCAGCTGGAAGGGTGTCAATACCGCGCCACCAGTAAAGACAACTGTATAGGACCCTCTACTATCAAGATCTCAAACGAGAATGGTGGGACCCTTTACTTGCAGGACAACCACCTCATCTAACCCTCTACTCGTAGGATAGATGTATCAACCTACGCTGGCGACGTAGTTCTGGAGCATAAGGATTGCTACCAGGAATCAAACCCTCTACTCGTAGGAATGTTCCCATCCTTAGCTCGCTCGGTGCTGAATCCTACTCCCAACTGAAAGACACTTAACCGGTTCTTAACTGTACTCAATTGAACTGAATCTGTTCTCACATTATGATACTTTATCAATATGACAGAGTTTGCTTGATTCCGTTCTCTGACGGAGTATTTCTAAATGCCACTTACTTTTAAGATAAGCTTACTATCTCACAAAATGTACAGAGGTCTGTAACGGAGTGAATTGATATGTAAGATTTCAGAGCTTCATGGCCCGAGTATTCGATAAAGAATGATTTCCGAGATTACTGAGTTTTCCCCAAGTTTTGAAACTAACCGGGAGTTCATTGTTCATCGCTCGATTGAGATTACCGTGAAACTGACTCGGTTTTAGACCAACAGACTATTTCGGGCATATGTACCCCCAGCACACAATAGCATAAAGTAACACAAGATAGATAACTCATACACAACATGACCATAGGCCATCATACGCAACACATAATTGAGGACTTCACACTTAGCAAATCAAATGGCCTCATTTCTTCATATAAACATCCAATCAAACACGTGGGGAGCATGCTTTGGGTCCACAACAAATACTACGCACAAATATCATAGTTACCTCAACAATTCATCATGGCATTCCATCATACACCCACAACGCACCACAAATTCAAGGAAATCAACTATCCATAGGAACAAAGCATGAATTTATCTTTTAAGACCTAATGAACCACAATGCATAGTTTCCTATTCTCTTAAATATTTTGTCAAACATATGGTAGACATAAGTTAAGCATATGGATATGGGATGAAATCATAATTTGGATAACAAACATGTCAAATACTTAATTCTTCTTCACATAGGCATTTTAGCAATCACCTTACATGCACCATTTAGGGCATAGGTTTAATGCTCAATTTCATGCACCACAACACCATCATCCTTCAACTTCAACATTCACATTTCTCAATTCACAATCCAACTCACATTTAGAAAATATTTGACATATCAATCAATATTAGGGATATATAATTCCCAATAACAATTATCAAGTCATAACAAGAAAATAATGGAATAATAGTATAAATCAAGGCTTAACAATTTAAATCATCATATATTCATAATCAATTAATTTTGGACCTATTATGTTATAAATACAAAATCTCTAGTCTCTTAGGTATTTTCACAAACACCTTACATGCACTTCTTAGGCATAGGTGGATTCATCAAGATTACAAGTATTCAATCACCCATTTCATATATTTATACATCACACACCACCATAGTTTCCACAATCATACAAAGATCCCTTCTTGGATATCATCAACTTCAACAACATAATCACCAACCATCACACAAATACTACACACATATACTTCAACCAACACACATAATCATCCCACACATATATCTCAACCGTCATGTGAATACTACACACATACACAATGAAAATTTAGAAAGTATAATCATATATATATATATATACACATGTATCTTGAGCCTTTGAAAAAGGATTTGTGGGCTCTATGGACGAAAGGAGACCATAGATAAACACTTGCATACGTTAGATTTCGTAGACGAAGAGATTGACGGAAGCAATTCGCGAAGCGAAGCCTTGAATCGATTTTCCCCCAATTGGAACCCTAACCCTAACTCCTCTTCTTCTATATATATGTATATGCATATATTTTGAGAGATATATATAAGAGAAATGAGAGAAAATGAATGACAATTATCAGCTCAAAGGGGGTATATATAGGGGTTTAAAAGAGTGATGAAAGACCAAAATGCCCCTAAGAAACAAATAAAACCCGAATCTGTCTATGGGAGACTGTTTTGATAGGCTGAAGTAGATCGACCATAACATTTTACTCCAATATCCAAATTGAATGAAACTAATTTCCTTAGAAAGAGGACTCTCAGATATTTCCATTGATATATAGTAGCTCACCCACATCATTATGTACAAGGAGTTATGGTCATTTGAAGTTGACCCAAAAATTTGCTTTTGATAGGCTGAACTAGATTGACCATAACTGTTTGCTCCGATAGACAAATTGGATGAAACCAAGTTCATTGGAAAGAGGACTCGCAGAGCTTTCTGCTGATATATAGTAGATAACCCAGATCATTGTGTACAAGGAGTTATTATTATTTAAAGTTGGAGAGAAAATACGCCTGGCCTCAGTACTTTTTCCTGCACGTTTTACTGTTCATCACTATTCACCGTTCGATCAGAATGTTCGTAACTCATCACTCGGGTGTCCGTTTTGGGTGATCCACATATCGTTGGAAAGATTATTCGATGATCTACGAAATGGTGGGTCGAAATCCAAGAAATGACACACATAAGAATTATAAATCATTCTTGAAGATAGGATCCCCACACGTTTACGCACAAAATGTCAACGAAAAAAATAAATTTCCGGGGTATTACAGTTCTATTCCTGATATTTTCCAACATAATACTAATGATTTATCTATATTTTTATCTTTTATTTCTACTAAATAATTCACACTTATTATAAATTTAAATTTTTGGTATATAAAATTTCCTTTTATAGCGGTTATTATACTTTTTTCTATAGGTTTTATAATTCTATCATCTGCTAACTATAATTCTATTGGTGTATCTATTCATTCTCTGAAACATGATTTTATTAATATCTCTGTTCCTCCAAGGTGTACATATTTTATTGAGTCTTTACTTTTTATTTCGTTTATTTCTTTATTAATTATTCTTTTTGTTACTAGTGGTATGCTAGCTCTTCCTTTTGTATATCTACAATCTATTACATGTTCCTTTTGACTTACTATGTAGTATTCTTTCTTTTTTTCTACTAAATATATTTTTTATTGTTGGTATTTTAAATATTTTTTCTACACTTAGGTCTAACTCTTTTCCTTTTATTTCGTCAAATATATTACTATCAAATATTATTTTTTGATTTGTTCCTTCTTCATTTAAATATTCTTCCTTTGTTATTATTTTTATATCTTCTTCAGTTATTTGGTTCATTTTTATATATCTTCTTCAGTCATTTGATTCATCTAATTCACTATTTATTTCATTATCTGTTCCATTTTCCGAAATTTCATATATACTATTTTCACTTTCTAATTCATAATCTATATAATCTATCTGCATATATTCTGTATTTTTTATTTTTATTTCTGATATTTATTTATTTTTTGAGTTTTTTGGTAATTTACAATCTCTAGCTAAATGTCCTAGTTTTCCCCAATTATAACAAGTACATTCTTTTATAAATTTCTTTTTTCTATATGGTCTTTTATGTTTATAATTTTTTACATAATATCTTTTTCTTGGTTTCTTATATTTATATTTTGTTTTTTTGTATTTCTTATATTTCTTATGTTTTTTTCTTTTCTTATAATATCCTTCTTCACATCCAAATTGAGGTGCTATTTTATATTTGCAACATGCTAAATCTCTTATTAATGTTTTTTCCATTTTTATTTCTTCTCTATATTTTCACATAGATTTCTATACCATTGTTGTAAAAATTTTATTCTTGCTCCTAGGGTATTTACTATTTTTGCTTTATGCCAATTCTTTATACCGCACATCAAAATTATTAGATGGAATAATTGGTTCCTGATCTTGAACCAATTGAGAGGGAAGAAATAATCATAATTTATTGGTCTAATGCATACAAATGCTATTGCAATATATCATGTTTCAGACCAATACATTAAGTTTTGTTCTCATTAACAATGGTTTAGATATTTATCGAAGACATTCAATGCTAAACCATCATCATCAAGATGAATTATCTTGATCACACAATCTGAAAATTATGCTCAATTTATATTGAACAAGTAACTTTATGAATATCAAACGTAGGTTGACCATGAATGTACATGTGATCATCTTATTGATGCATCTTTTCAACATATCACATGATAGATGAACGGGCCCTTATTCACCTTTTATAATTTTCAGATTTGAAGGGATCCAATTCCAATACTAGTTGGTTCAACCAACTTGTCATGAGAACAAACGACATAAACAATTCTTGAAGAGTCTTCTAGTTCTTCAATACATGCTAATCTTAGAGATGTCACAATCGTTCATATCAATTTATGAACTTTTATTCTAGTAAACTCCAAGTTTACCATGACAAGTACTTTTTCTTTAGTAAATTTTAGATTTACTATTACATGAATAAATTTCAGATTTACTACTTCAGAAGTAGATTTCAAAATTATTCAACCTCTTTCGAAGGTGAGTTGTGATCAAGTGCACGTTTGCATTAATAAGTTTCTCATTCCCCAGGAATGAAATATAATCGTTCCTTAAGTCTATCAAATTATGATAGCTTATAACCTCTTTCAAGATTTTTCTACTTCAGAAGCAAATCGAGGCATACATATAATGTAGAGAATTTTTCTCTAGCATATCTTATAATCATATAAGCGTGTGAAAATATCATCACTTTTGATGATCATTATCATATTGTCCCTTCACGCGTATATTCGTGCATTCAATCACTTGTCTGCTTTCAGACATATTATGCACTGCTACCACATACACCTCAAGAATGAAGTAAGTTGTCATATTTCAGACTTATCATATATTGCTACCACATTCACTTCATGGAATAAAGCATATTCAATGGGTTGAATTTCATGACTTTTCATCAAATACCCATTATTTTGCCTTAGCCATCATAATATATCAATATGGTGCATTGAGATTCAAACTCAATGTCTTATCCATATAAAGGTGTCTTAGGCATAAATCGATGGGACTTGAACCCAACATATTATCATCTCTTTTGATAATATTGTTCTTGAGAAATAAATTCAAAATATAAATGGTTCCAAACCAATTATTTTTCCTCAAATCGAACAATAATTATATTATTAGTAGCAAAAAACAGATAACATAAAGAATTACTAACCTTGAAATTACCTTTAGATTTATAATCTCACTTAGAAAATATATCAATCATAGCATAAGATTGAATAAAAATTATACATGTCTTTCACTTTTCAAAAGTGTTTCACTGTATATAAACAAAGTGATTAATATTAAAGAAGTCATACATTCTAACATGTTTGTTTATGTAACTTTGTTATACCTTCACTGTAACAAACGGTTAAGACCTTATGTTGTTATAGTAATTTGAAGAAAAACGTATGTGGCATAGGCAAAAGGAAAAATTTATTGTTGTTGCATCTTCACGTAATAAGTGATGATAAAATATTATACCAAAAATATTCAAAAATTACTAATTACTTACTTGATGACTACTTAAATCAATTTTCTCAATAAAATATTATTAAACTCACCAATCACAATACTTCTGTAATCATATTGCCTTGTAGTCTCGTTAGATTGTCTATTAGAACTTGTTATAACTGATAGATTGATTGAACTCTTGAATACGTATACTAATATAAATCAAATATTTATAGATCAGTCAAATACAGAGATATTCTTACCATATATAAATGGGAATTAATGGAGTTACCTCGTAAAAGGTATGAGATAGTCAACCTTACCATCTAGACACCGCCGATGTTACGCCAAAAAGAACATCAAAACAAGGCAACTTAATTCATTCTAATATTAGAGACTCGTGTTGATAACGTATTGTAAAACAAGAAAGAATAAAGAAGAAGAGTAAAGAGAATAGAGTGAGTAATTGTTATTTCTTCTCTTGAGGGATGAGAGATTATTAGATTGTAAATACAATGAACAAAACCCCTCTATTTATAGGGGAAATTTACTCCTAGTCTGAGTAAAAGATGGATGCTTCAAATTCTAATAGATATCAAAGTAGATCTTGATAGATCTTGAAAGACATTTACTATAATGTAAATACATTTATAATATCATCTAATTTTTCTTAAAACAAAAATGTTAAACCAAAACAACAATGAGCAAAAGGCTCAAACCACTTACCTGAGATGACCATCATAGTAGTTTACCAAAATTTACTAAGGTCATACCTCATGAATATTTTAAACATACCATAATTATATACACTAGAAGTATAATTCTCAACATAGAGGTTTTACCATTGATTTTCCACTTGATTTAGCAATCCAAGAGCATGCTTTTGAAGATGATAGTATTAATGTGGACTACACAGGGAAAAAACTTGTGGTGATAACACATTATGAAATTAAAATTAATGCTAAATTAAATAACAAGAAGCAAAGAGATAGAGTAAGAACTACTCATCACAATATAAAAAATCGGGTCATAATGACACCTACTATAATCCGTTAGTAGGTAAGACTATCATAGAAACCATAACCCGAAAGAATGAGTAATAAGCTGATAGGTGGAAGAGAAAAGAATAGGTGTATAGTAATAATAAAAGAGGGGAGTAACCAGGGAAAATATGCAAGGCATGAATACTGTCACGATCTGATTTCTCAAGTCACGATGGAGCCAACCTTATCCCACCAGTAGGCAAGCGAAGTCATAGCATGGAATGATAAGTAATGGGCTAATGAACAGAAACCAGAAAAGGCCACATATAATGATAACAATAGTGATAATAAGCAAAAACGGAAAGGAAACATATAAAGTATATCAAAATTAGAGAAGGGAAATGACCAAAATATACAAAGGAATCCCTCGCAAGCCCTGATAAGGTCGGTACTAGAGCCACTACGAAAAGATACCCAGAGTACTAGACAGAGTCCAAAAGATATACAATATATACAGGCAGTCTCAAGTACAAAATATTTTACTAGAACAGATAGAGGAGGATCAACCTTAAATGAAAGCAAGCTCACCCTGCTCCTGATCATTACAGGAAAAATAGGAATCATGTCAACACCGATTGCTAGTACTAAGATCTGTATTAGGGTAAAGTTACAAAAGTGTAGTATGAGTACCAAAGCAACAAATACTCAGTAGGCATCATCAATCAACTGATCTCAATATAGAAAAAGTATAACTAAAATGTGAGGGTATAGTCTAAGTCAAGAGTAGATAGGGATAGAAAGGCACACAACTATCGAGCTATGCAAATGCGATAAAAGAATAAGTAATAGTGATGCAAGAAGATAAATAACACAATAATAAGAGGAAAAACAAACATAACCTAACTGGGCCCCCATAAGCCTGCTAGGCACACTAAAGAAAATAATTAACCCAACCGTGCCCATATAAGCCAATGGAATATACAAGAAGTAATTTTAAAGAAAAATGTAAATAATCCATGACTGAATCAATCCCAAGATACCATATTAGCCCTCTAGATATACACCGAGCTTGAACAGACACCAATGGGTAGTAATGAGAGGTTAGACACTGCTATTGAAGTTGTAGTAGTGGATAATAGCAAGAGGTCACTGAATTTGATTCAAAATAATATTTAATAATGAGAGGCCATGTACATGATAAACAATAGAACTGATAATCAGATGCTAGACTCAACCCGGAACTCAAAGAAAACACAACTCCCAGAACAACAGTAATCAGTACCAGAACTCCCAAATCATCATAACCATATGCTGGACTCAAACCAGAATTTATATAACCATACCTAACTGTAAAATAAAAATCCAACCATATCGTAACAGATGCCAAGTGGTGCAAAATTTCACAATCTATGACAAATATAAAGTACATGCTGACCCTAAACCGTAATTAAAATACATTTAAATAACCATTCACGTAACTTAGTTAAAAAGTGATGAATCTAAGATTTTACAACTTTAATACTACATCCTAAGTTCATAAATATTGCATCCTACTAAAAGGTAATAATATCAAAATTTTCTAAAACAGGGTCCTAACTAGATAAATAAGGCATGATATATATATATATATATATATATATATATATATATATATATATATATATATATATATATATATATATATATATATATATATATATTAAATGATATGCAAACTTCAAGTTTCAGTATAAACTAGCATAATAACACACAATTACTGTAAATAAGTTCAATCTAAAGAGAGGGTAAGCATAGCCTACCTGTATGCCAAAGTTAAAATATCTCTCCGTAAAGCCTCCGAATAGTGCCCCACCAGATCCAAGCTTGAACAAATTGATGTATTTATATTTCCTAGGGAAAAAGCACAAGAAATCCAAGATATCAATGTGTACCATTCACGTTTGGTAGCTATATAAACACTTCAATTGTGGTAAATGTTAAAAATAGTAGTCATATATTGTGAAAATGGATCCTTAGTTTCTATATAATGATAGTAATAACAAGTGTCACTAAGTAGATTTACATGCTGCCACATTGAATATTAAGCCATAATGGCCTCTCCCTCTACTTTCACATGAAAGTGAAGGTGTCAACTTATCCATTTTAACTACACCATTATATATATATTTGGGTATTGTATAGGTTCGTGGTAAAATAAATATAATTTTTTTAATATACAATAATCGATAGAAAATTATTTCTAATAGAACCTCTATTATATAATAGTAATATTTAATATATCTGGATTCACCATCTCCGTATAAAATATAAATAATTTATAAGGCTATTTATAAAGTAATATAGTTATATTATAACTAAAGAATCCTATACAAATCAAAACCATTTTAGAAGGGTAATAAATTATATTTCTACCAAATGCTAATTTAGATTAAATGTTGCAGAATATATTTGGTATGACTAAAATTCTTAAAAGAAGTGCTCGAAAACTAATTTGTCTGTCCAAGAAATTCATAAATAACTTGGGGCAGTTATAGAAAAGCTTTAGACACCGGAAATGCATGAAAATAAGGAAAATGACCGTAAGGGTCATTACAACATCCACCACTAAAAGGACTTTCATTTATGAAAGTAAAGGATAAGGAAGTACCTAAAATCTCAAACAAGTAGGGATATTAGGCCCACATCTCATGCTCGATCTCCCAAGTAACCTCCTCAACTGGACGGTGACACCACTAAACCTTAACTACTAGAATGTCCTTCGAGCGTAACCATCTGATATCTCTAGCCAAAATGGACACTGGCTTCTCTATAAAGGCCAACATCTCGACCAATTGAATTGAGTCCAACCAAAGTACATGCGAATCATCTAGAATGTATTTCCATAATATAGAAATATGAAACTTAGATGGATGGCTGAAAGGATGGAGGCAATGCCAAAATATATGCTACCTCCTCAACTATCTGCAAGATCTTAGAGGGTCTAATATATCTGGGGCTAAGATTGTCCCTCCTCCCAAACCTCATCACTCCCTTCATGAGTGATACATGGAAGAAGAACCTATCACCAACTTTGAACCTCAATGGTGCACGAATAAAAATATGGATGCAGCACCAGCTACAGTGGAGGGAGCAAAGTGGAAATGGGAGGTGATTTTAGAAACCCTACTAGCTTTGTTTTATTTATTTTTATGTATTTGGAAAGTGGATCGGGTAAGGAATCGGATGGGCCTTGTGCGTTGGGCTTATCGGGTCAAACATTTTTTACACATGTTTGTGTAAGTTATTAATAAATAAAACCCAAAAATTTTCTTAAAAAAAGTCCTTCATCAACTTTGAGCTGCTCAAGCTTGTCCTGAATCACCAAAACTGGTCCAATGATTCCCAAAGCAAATCTGTGCCATGAGTCCTAGCCTTTAAAATCTTGAACCAACAAATAAGATATTGATATCGACTACCATACAACACCTCAAATGAGGCCATTTGAATAATCAAATGAAAGTTGTTATTATACAAAATCCGTCAAACGTAAAAGGAGATTGCATTGATCCCTAAAATCCAACACACAAGCACGGAGCATATCCTCCAAGACTTGACTTATTTTCTCTGATTGCACATCAGTATAGGGATAAAATTCAATGCTAAGGACAACTTAGGTGCCTAACTCCTCTTGAAATGTCCTCAAAAAGTTAGAAGTGAACTGAGAGCCTCGGTCTGATATAATGGACACTGGTATCCCATGTAAGAGAACTACCTCCAGAATATAAACATAGGCTAGCTTCTCAACAATATAGTAAACTCGTACAGGGATAAAATGCACAACAATTGGTCAATTTATCCACGATAACACAAATACTTTCAAAACCATAGGAATTGCAAGGAAATCCACCTATGAAATCCATAATAACTCTCTCCCACTTTCACTCGGGAATTGATAGCTACTGAAGTAATCCACCTGGACTCTAGTGCATGGCCTTTACCTATTGAAAACAAAGGCATCGAGCCATAAATCCATCAATATCTTTCTACATACCACTCCACCAGTAATGCTGCCTTAAATCCCTATACATCTTAGTTATCCCATAGTGAATTGAGCTCATGAAGCTTTGAGACTCACGAAGAATAAACTGAATTAAATCTCCAACCCTTTGAACACAAATACTACCATCACACCTCAGGACATCCTCATAATCTAAGGTATCTCTCCTAGACTCACCTCTCAACAAATATCCTCAAATGCTATGAAGCCTTTTATTCTCAAATTGATGACCTCGAATACGTTTCAACAAGGTAAATCCAGCCTCAATACTAGATATGATCCTCTGAGGGTCAGAAATATCCAAATGAGCCATCAAGTTCGCTAAGGACTGGATGTCCAAATCTAATGACTCTTGAGAAACTAAATTAAAGGGTAAGCTACCGATCCTAAATTACATAGGGATCAAGGCATTCTCTACCATATTTTCCTTATTTGAATAGTAGAGAATAAAGATATCATAGTCCTTCAGCAACTCAATCCATCTACGTTGCCTCAAATTAAGCTCATTTTTGGTCATAATATATTGAAGACAGAAGTGATAAGTAAAGATCTAAATGTGAACCCCATACAAATAGTTCCTCTAAATTCTAAGTGCAAATACTACCACTGCCAACTCTGAGACATGAGTGGGGTAGTAGTATTTATGCTCCTTCTGTTGCCTCTACGCTTATACAATCACACAACCTCACTACATTAGAACACACCCTAAACCAAAAATATATGCATCACAATAAATAGTAAAACCCTCGCCCTCAATTAGAAGAGTCTAAACAACAATTGATGTAAGAAAATCCTTGAGCTTCAAAAAGCTAGACTTACAACTCGTAGACTATTAAGTGGTAAATTTACCACTCATTTACATCAAAATTTGTGCACACTACTATGATTAAATGGTGTAAATATGGAGAATCTTCCATTTGAATGCACTAATTCTCATGTTTTGCACGTTTATAGATAAATGAATAAAACAAGTGAAGTAAGCCAAAAAGAGAAAAAAGGAAAAAGTTAGTGTAAAAGATGGAAAATCCAAAGTAGGGACTGACCCCCAGTTACTATTATCATGGTCTTAGGGTCACGATCGTGACCAGTCTGAATTACTTAAAATTAGTGATCGTGATATGCTCACTGCGATTGCAGGATCCATGATCGCTTCCGCGATCGCGATGAAGCAAAAAATACCTAAGGGGTAGATTCATAATTTCCCGCCGTTGGTTCCAATACTCAAAGGGAAAAACGCTTTTACTTTAGAGATATCTTGAAGCTAAAATTTAATTTTGGCATTGTAAAAACCCTACTAGATTGGAAAAAACTATTGTAGCTTATTTTCCAAGTGATTTTAGTTGTAATTGAAGTGGAATTTAAGAATACCCTTGATTTTCCTCTTCAATGGAAGGTTTGGATGTCAATTTGGGTATATTTATTCTCTCAAACTTCATGAGAAACAAAATATCTATCTTGGGGTTATGTTGGAATAACATGAATATGTCTGTGGGTCTTGATTGGTAGTGTAGATTCTTTGTTAACGATGTTGGGTTTCACTAATACTTGATTGTCAAATGTGAATTTGTAGGTGAAAGCCCCAATTTCCCAAAACCTCACTTCATCTTTGAAAGAGGGATGCGGGTATTCTTTTTGATCTCAAATCATCCTTGAACGAGGGATATAGGTGACAAGTATTTGTGATCAATAATTAGATTTTAGATTATTCCTTTACATTGTCTTAGAAATAAGGATGAATTATGAATTTGCTATGTCTTGGGCATCTTCCTAGAAATATGTATGCCTAATTGAAGTTTTGGGTTGATTTGCTTGTCACACCCATAACGTATTCGAAGGAATCCATGGGTAATATTTTGGAATTTGGCTGAAAGACTAACATCAAAACCCCCAAACTAGCCTACCCATATATTCATTAACTTGAGTTTGTATTTAACTCTCAAGTACCCATGCACTATTTGTCCCTTGGAAAACATAATCCCAAGACTATTCTCCTATTGGAATTTCATCTACAATTATTGCTCTAAATAGATAGTTCAAGTTGAATTTGTTCAAATAAATAACCTTTCAAACCATACCCCCAAATTTAAATTTGTCTTACATTATGTTTACATTGCGGGTAAATACCTAGTAGCTTTAAATATACATAGATTTTGAATACTAGTTAAACTTCTTGTGGATTCGACCCCAACTCAAGTTGGATTATTATATTGACAATGATCGTCCTTCACCAAAAAATGGTATAGGTGAGTGTGATCAAAATGGTGCCATTTTCAGGGAGTGAAACTTAGTTTTCACTTGTGTGGTATTGATAGTAACATTGGGTTTACCTGTCTTATTTGTTATTTATGTTGTTTATTGTTTTTGTTTCTTTTTAGGAGATTTTAATAGTGTCCATGACACAATGATTGATCATGAAAGAAATATCGGTACCTTTGATGGTACCCTCAATTATGAGGACTACCCCTATGATGCGGGCTGTGCTTGTGCCATCCCCATCCCACCAAATAAAGGGAATGGGGTATTCTACATCACAAGTGTGATGTTACACATGCTTCAAATGCAAGGTTTATTTGGGGGTCGAGCTCATGAAGACCCAAACTTACACTTAAAGAATTTTATGGATATGTGTGCCCCATTCAACATTTCTCACATCTCACAAGAGTCCATACGGTTACACATCTTCCCATTCTCTCAAACAGATGAGATGGTGTTGTGGTTGAGGTCTAGTTCATCATTTCATTGTTTGATCATAGGATGCTTTCTTAGATCATTATTTCCCATCATCAATGATGTTGTAATTATGGGATAAAATCATTAATTTTCGTCAACTCAATGGAGATCTTCTATATGAAGATTGGGAGAGGTTTGATGAAAAACTTATGCAATGTCCTAACCATGAGGTACCGGAAAAGATGTACCGTCAAATATTCTATATGGCATTGGGCAACTTAACAAGACCGTGGTGGAGAACACAACACGTGGATCACTTGTGAGGTTGTCATATGGAGTGGCATTAACTATGCTTGAGCAAATCACAGAGCAAAATAGGGGTGGTATACCCAGGATAACGAGGTATCCATGGGGTATCCCACGACCTATATTGTAAACAAAGAGCAATGAAAGAAATAAAAAAAGAGGGAGGAAAATATGGAAAAATGATAACACAATTAGAACTCCTTACAATGCATGTGATGGGTGTACCCTCAAAAATGGTCAATGCCATGGCATCCAAAGGATATAATGAAGAAGAAGCCATGAGGCTTGATGAAGAAATTAGATACATGGAAAACTACTCATGGGGTTTCCACCTAACCTACCCAAGGCAAAGTGGGGACCAAGGTTGGAACGATCATGATAGAGAAAGAGAATGGTGCGAGAGAGATAGAGATCATGATTGGAGGGACAAAGAAAAAGAGTGTGATAGATATGTGCCTCCCATGACCGAGTGAAGATCAAGGAGTCAAATCTTATGGATCCAGAATAGTTCAAAGCCGAGGATGTGCTTGCTATAATCTTGATGAGAGTGGACGGGACAAACAAGATGGTCTAAGAATTAAAAGGAGATTTTTCTCAAATCAACCAAACGGTTGTATCCCACTGTACTTCAATCAAGATATTAGAGACCCAAATTAGTCAAATATCAACCGCACTTAGTTCTAGGCTCAAGGGTGGCCTCCCAAGTGATATGGTGGCAAATTCAAAAAATGATGCTCAGGACTTAGCAATTGTCACCCTAAGCGGTAAATAACTTAGTGCACAAGAAGATGAGGTCAATAGATAGTCTATTGATTTTCAATTGAACACAATGAAGAAGCATGCGGGTGAGTCAAATGATGATACTCCATAGTATCAAGAACGGGACGATGAAGAACCAATGATAATTAAAGAGATGGTTGATGAAGAGGGATCTTCTAAAGTATTTAAGGGTGATGAACCACAATGTGACCTCTTGTATTTAATGGAAATACCTCCTTTATTCCCTCAAAGACTCCAGAAAAAGGATGAAAAATAAAAATTTAAGAAGTTCTTAGCCAATCTTAGCAATCTTTTAATTAATATCCCATTGATAGAACACATTCAAGAAATTCTAAGAGATGCTAAGCTATTGAAGACATTGATGTACAAAAAGTGCCTTGTAAATGGTGAAACCATTGAATTTACCCATGGTTGTAGTTCTATCATGACTAGTGCTATGACGAAAAAAAATAAGATCTCGGAGCCTTCACAATCCCTTGCTCCATTGGGATATAGAAATTTGAGAAAGCCTTGTGTGTCTTTGGTGAAAGCATCAATATCATACCATATTCAATCTATCAAAGACTTGTGTTGGGAAATCCTACTCCTACAATAATGAAACTATTGACGGAGAATCGCTCCATCAAGAAATCAGTTGAGTTTTGTGTGACGTCTTGGTTAAGGTTGATTATTTCATTTTGCCAGCAGACTTTGTGGTGCTAGATCACGAAATAGACCAATATATACCCATTATTCTTGGAAGACCCTTTTTAGTAATTGGCAGGGCCATTGTTGATATAGAGCAAGGATAAATAAAATTTTTGATCCAAAATAATGAGGTGTCTTTTTGGGTTAGTAAAACGAAAAAATGACAAATAGAATTTCAAGTGGTGTCCGTCATTGATGTGGTGGATAAGAAAGTGGATGATGGGTCCCTAAAGGATCCAACTTGAAAGTTTAAGAACATCAATCCATGACATTAAGTTAGGCTCTAGATGGGAGGCAACCTATCAAGACACGAAAGTGGCCCGTATATTTTCATTTTTCATTTTTAGAGTAGATTATGTTTGTGTGATTGATCCATGAAAATTAGGTAACCAAAGAGGTTGCATTTTGATGATGTTTAGTAAGGTAAAGTTGTTGAATTTGAGTAGTGGGATGAGTATTTGAAAATAGGAGAGCAAAAACTACTCTTAGTTTTTGAGATTGCGATGGCATGAGGTTTGTGTTCTCAATAAGACATGGTTCATGATTTTCATCCCTCCTTTGCGATCATGATCGAGACTGCTTTAGACTTAAATAGTCACAAACCTCACCATATTCCCTCTGTAATATTTTTCAAAAATCACTCCAAATTATGCTTTTGTTGATACCATCCAACTGTGCATTGCATCCTTCCTTGCATTTCCAATCTGGTATATGCTTCAAATTCCTTCTTTTTGTGTTTATGTGTAGGTATTAGAACTCATATCCTAGTAATGGCCTAAAATTATGATTTGCATGTTTAATTCATGTTCAGTTATGTTTATGTGGTATGATTTGCTGTATTATTGGTGTGCGCACAATTGGGGAAGTCTTGAGTACCCAAAATCATTCAAAATGATAATGTATTGCTTGTGCACAACAAGTACTCAATGAAATTACCAAATAAACTTCTTGATTCATTTTAAACCAATTGAAGGGAAAGGTCTAATGTTTAGGTGTTGTGCTCCATGTTTATGTTTTTTTTTAAATTCGTATTGAGCATAAATTGGTAGGAAATAGGACCTTTGTTGATGCTTGACTGGTTTGGATCCTGACTTAGGATCACGATCACGGTTCTATCCCTTATGATCACAGTAACTCAAGGCATATTCTGACTATCTCTCAGTGTCACAATCACAATTCAAACAGATCACAATTGCGATAATCGAGGCCTATCTAACAGACTGGTCAAAATCTAATTTTTTTTATTTTAAACCTTCCCATGTCCCATGAGTCTTACCTTTAGCTCAATCAAGTTAAATAACACATTTTCTTCATATTTAACTTATGGACTAATGCTTTATGTGTGGATCCCAGGTACTAAATGGGAGGCTATGAGACCAATTGTTTTATTTCATGGCTCTAAAATGTGAGACTAAATATTATGGGGACCTCATGAGAAAGAAGTGGCTGCCTAAGAGGGGGATCTCACTAGAGGATGTGCCTGAGAAACTCCTAGCTTTCTATGAGAGGCTAGAGGCTACATGATATATACACTTTTTCCTAGAACTATGTCAAGAAATAAGCATTAGGTGATGGAATTGTACGTAAATCTCAGTATAGTAGATCTCTCTAACCCAATGATAAGAATCACGAACAAGGAGGTTTATTTTGGGGTGGAGTAGATTAATTGAGTTTATGGGTTAGAAAATATAGACATGAGGGACTATGAGGCCAAGGATTGTGATCTAGGGAGCTGGCTAGTTGAGCATCTCTATCTTGGGAGAGAAGTCCCATGGGGAAGCACTAAGACTAGGATACTGATGAGTGACTTCACTGCTGAAGCTAGGATCTGGTTGACTATTATTTGTAGCAAGGTCACTCCTTACACCAACCTGACAAATGTCCCAACTATGCATGCTCAAATGGTGGCCAACCTTTAGGACTACATTCCTTTGAATATTGTCCACTTTGTTCTCATGGAGATTAGGCACTGCAAAAATAAAGAGGGCCCATGATTTTGTTTTTGTTGTTGATCACAGAGTTATATAAGTGTGTCAGGGTTGATGAGTAACCAGATTATAGTTGTATATCCTCCAAGACTCCTATTTCCCCCTGGAGATCTGAATATAAGGAG
This sequence comes from Capsicum pubescens, assembly GCA_030864215.1. Classification (NCBI taxonomy): domain Eukaryota; kingdom Viridiplantae; phylum Streptophyta; class Magnoliopsida; order Solanales; family Solanaceae; genus Capsicum; species Capsicum pubescens. The sequence continues at coordinate 125,199,200 of CM061546.1, read as the reverse complement.
ATCTTGGAAGAACAAAAAGAGAAATGTTAACTTGGGGAGGTTAGTGGTGGATGATACAGATTTATGAAGGCCATACGCAATAGGGCCATTTAAGTAGATATCAGTTAAGATAGGTACGATCAAAGACCTTGTGTCCAAGTTACCTCAGGGTCCAGGAGAGCCTTCTACCACTCGTCACCCCTATGCTGCTCAGTCCAATTATAAGATATACCTAGAGGACCAGAAGAAGAAGGGATATCCTATTAATAGGCTTAAGAGAGCCTAATCATCTTTGTAAAAATCACATAAAAAGCTTAGGGATTCTCATTTGAAGATAAATAGGAGGGAGAAAAAGAGAGATAAATTATTCACGAAGATATAAAAAGGGATGAAGGGCCTATGGAAGGTCCTAAAACCCTAAGAAAAACTTCCTTCTCCTAGAGCTGAGAGTAATGATGAGGTCCCAGCTGCATGGTCAAACTCAGGTGAGGCTAGGGATGATGTTGAGATCAAGGGCAAAAACAGTTCTTAATGCAGTTACAAGGAACACCCTTTACTCTTTTTATGCTTTCTTAATTTTGCTGTAAGGTTACTGCAAACTTTTAGTTTGTTGTTCCCATCTTTATATTTATATATTCTGATGCCTTAGTCTGTGTTATTTATATATTTGTCGAATGTTTGTTGATATAGATGATTTTTATATTTCATTCTGGGTTATAATAATTGGGCACTCCGATGGTGCCTATATTTGATGGATTGATCATTTTGTTTTCATTCTTAGATTTTTATTTTATTCTTATTTTATTTATGATGATGTCGGACAAGCCTTTCCCTATGATAGATTAAGTGACGACATTCTTAAGAAAAAATTGGTTTTTTTGGGTTTTGAGCCATATATGTAGAGGAAATCTAAGTACCTATAGCATTGGAGTTTTGGGATCGCCCCAATACCTATGGTGAAGTCTGTGTGGCCATATGGTTTTCCCTCATGACAGATAATATGTAAGACGACAGCTTTGTTTGATTCCATCATAGAAAATTTTGCATGGTGTAAATGTGAAGAAAACACCCCCTACATCCAAGAACTTCTTAAAAACCAAGGATATGGACATGAATAATTTTGTAGCAATGTTTTAACTCTTTTTGTGATTCCAAAGTCCTTAGTTTATAGAATATGGTAAATACATCTTTTTGTCTATAGTAGGAAATGCAATTGAGCCTCCTTGAAAGGTTTGCATATTATGTGTGGTTAGCGTAGTTGTGTAACTTTGATGCTTGCTTGTATCATCTAGAACTTACCCCGTTAGTCACTCAAGGCTAATTGCAATTATTCTTGGTTGGATCTCGGGCCTTCTTTGTAAACATGGAAACCCACTTTAGCCTAAAAAGCCCACTTGTACATAAAATAATATCCCTAGTCACCTATTTTGAACCTTCTAGTCTTTCTTTTGCAACCACATTACAAGCCTTGAGCCATTTTAATTTTACCCCTCTTTTGAACCCTACCCTTCTTGAAGTTGAAAATACAACTTAAGACCAAAAGACTAAGTTGGGAGTGGTTAGTCTTGGAAGAGGTGACCTTGGGCCATGATATTGTAAATGGATGCCTAAAATCTAAGAAAAGAATGCAAGTAAAGAAGTGAAAAAGAAAGGAATCATTAGAAGAAGGAAAAACATAGCTTGCACAAAAGAAATAAATGAGAAGAAAATGCTTTCAAAAGAAATAGGTGGAACAAGGTAGTGAAAATAGGCTTATGTGTGAGATGAAAGCAAATGAAGTTGCCCATGGTCCAAAGTTTTGTTATATAGTGTGACGTAGATGTTCAAGGAGGGTGTAGTCACTTTATTCATGACTGGTACCATACCCTGTCCTCGAGCCTAGATTATAATCTTTAAAAAGTCATTCGAGATCTTCAATCAAGTGTATTCATAGTAGTGGCGATTGGAATAAGGTCATGCATATGGTATGATACTCGTTCTCATTAAGAGATTATTTTTGAAAGTGAGTGTTTGCAATCAAATACCTTGTTGCATGATAGATAATTTGGTTGTGGTATTTTTTTGTGAGGAGGCATGTAGACTAATAGAGGAAGGTTAAATTGACATCTTTCAAAAATAAGGCAAATGAGTGTAGTTGAGTTGTTATCGATGGAGAGTCACTTCTAGAAAGTTAGTAATTGTTGAATTGTTGTTCTTTAAAGTCTTTTGCATCTTTGAGATTGTACTTTATGTTCAGGGGAGTTCTGAAAATAGCTTTACCTATGCTTGAGAGCTACATGTTGGTGCTAACCAAGTTCATAGTCAATATTTGGTCATATAAATGTGCTTAAAATTGCATAGTCTCATTGATTAAGAAGTAGTGTTGCTTGAGGACAAGCAAAAGGTTTAAGTTGGGGGTGTAGATGAGTGGTAAATTTACCACTCATTTACACCAAATTTGTGCATACTGCTATGATTAAATTATGTAAATAAGGATAATTTTCCATTTGAATTCACTAATTCCTATGGTTTGTAGATTCACAGATAAATGGAAAAAAACAAGTGAAGTGAGTTGAAAAGAGAAAAAAATGGGAAAAGTTAGTGCAAAAGCTAGAAAGTCCAAAGAAGGGGTTGACCCTCAGTTACCGCGATTGTGGTTTGAAGATCACAATTACGACTAATCAAAATTAGTAAAAGTTAGAAATTGCGATAGGCTCAGTGTAATCGTGGGAGCCGCGATCGCAACCAAGCAGTGATGATCTCAATCGACCAGAAAACAACCTAGGGGTAGATACATAATTTCCCACAGTAGGTTCCAATTCTCAAAAGGGTAAAACTCTTTCACTTTAGAGATATCTTGAAACTAGAAATCAATTTTAGCATTGAAAAAACCCTATTAAATTGGGAACGACTATTGTAGCTAATTTTCCAAGAGATTATAGTTGTAATTGAAGTTGAATTTGAGAATAGCCTTTCTTTGCCGATTCAATGGAAGCTTTGAATTTCAATTTGGGTATATTTTTTCTCTCAAACTTCATGAGTAGATAAACATCTATGTTGGGGTTATGCTGGAATATGGTACAAATGTGTGTTGGTCTTGATTGTTAGTGTAGATTTTTGGTTAACTATGTTGGGTTTCACTAATACTTGATTGTCAAATTGGAATTTATGGGTGAAAGCCCTAATATCCTAAAACCCCACATCATCCTTAAAAGAGGGATATGGGTATTATTTTATATCTCATATTATCCTTGAAAGAGGTATATGGGTGACAAGTATTTGTGAACAATAATTAGATGTTAGCTTATTCCTTTACATTGTCTTAGAAATAAGAATGGGTTGTGAATTTGCTATGTCTTAGGCATCGGCCTAGAAATAGGGATGCCTAATTGAGGTTTTGGGTAGATTTGTTTGCCACCCCATAAGGTATTCGAAGGAACCCATGTGGTGATGTTTTGGTGTTTGGTTGAAAGATTAACATCAAAACCCCTAGCCTATCCTACCCATAAATTCATTTACTAGAGTTTTAATTCGACTCTCATGTACCCATGCACTATTTGCCCCTCGAAAAACATAATCCTAAGAATATTCTCCTATTGGAATTTCATCTACAGTTGTTGCTCTAAAATGGTAGTTCAAGTAGAATTTGTTGAAACAACCTTTCAAACCATACCCCTAAATTTTATTTTATGTTTTAAATTATGTTTACATTGCGGGTAAATACACAGTAGCTTTCAACATACATAGGTTTCAAATACTAGTTACACTCCTCGTGGATTTGACCCCAACTTAATTTGGGTTATTATATTGACAATGATTGTCCTACACCAAAAAATTGTATAGGTGAGCATGACCACAAACCACTGAAACAGAACCTCCTTCTTGGTCAATCTAGTCATAGGGGCCGCAATAGAAGAAAAACCGTCAAAAAACCACTTATGGTAACCTGCCAACCCTACAAAACTAGAAACCTCAGTAGCAATGTAGTCCTACCCTTACTACAACTAGCCTTAATCTTTGTTGGGTCTACCATAATACCCTCCTTGCACACTATGTGCCCCTAGAAAGATACAAACTCAAGCGAGAACTTTCACTTTGTGAACATGGCATAAACCTAATGATCTCTCTAAATGTGGGGCATAGTCCTCAAATGTTGCTCATGATTCTTCCTATGCCTCGAATATACCAGAATGTCCTCACTAAATACTATCATGAAGGAGTCCAAATATAGCCTAACAAATGATTCATCAGATCCATAAAAGTTGTTGGGGCATTGGTCAACCCAAAAGACATTACCAGCAACTCTTACTGACTGTAACGAGTCCTGAAGGCTGTCTTAGGAATGTTCACAGTCTTAACTCTCAATTGATGGTAACCACACCTCAAATTAATCTTATAAACCACTGCCACACCCTGAAACTAGTCAAATAAATCATTAATATAAGGAATAGGATACTTATTCCTTAATGTGACCTTATTTAACATCCTGTAGTTGATACATATACTCATTAAGCCATTCTTTTTATTTACAAATAGAATTAGAGTACCTCAAGGAGATATACTCGGTCTGATAAAACCCTTACCCAGAAAATCTTGAAGTGGACTATTTAGCTCCTTTAGATCAGCAGGAGCCAAAAGATATAGAGCCATAGACATATGTCAGGTGCCTGGCTCGAGGTCAATAATAAAATCTATATAATGCTTAGAAGGAAGGCTAAGTAGGTCGGTCAAAAATACATCAGAAATCTTGCGAACAATAGGGACAAATTAAAGCAATCAACTTTAAGAACTAATATTCCAAACATATGTAAGAAATGACTTACAACCCTTGGATATCAGTCTCCTAACCCAAATATAAGATACCCATCAGCGTACGACTATTAGAACCCTACCACACAACTAGGGGTACATCGGGAATGGGTAAGGTAACGATCTTAGAAAAATAATCCAAGACCGAATGGCAAGGATATAACAAATCCATGCCTAGAATCACATAAAAATCTACCATATCTAGGACAATGAAATCAATCTGAGTTCAAACTCTCAAAAAATCACCAAACAAGATCTATATGCCCGATCCTCTTCTAAAGAATCGCCCGTGGGGTAATCTACACACAATGGCACAAATAAAGACTCTAAGCATAAACTCATCCATAATGTAAAACAAGCAAAGATATATGAAAATATTGAACCGGGATCAAACAAAATAAAAGCTGGATGATGGCATACAAAACTTATACAGTGATCATAGCATTTGAAGCCTAAACCTCTATTCAACTTGGTACAGCATACAAATGACCTTGACCACTACTGGACTGGGTGGCTGTCCGACCACCTGTCTTACCTTACTACGAACCACCTCTAGAAACCTGGGACCAACCCCATAACCCTATGCACTACCCTTGGTTGGCGGAGACACTGATGTGAGCTAGTGTGTAGTCTGAATTGAAGGCTTAATCATCCTATTCTAGGGGCACTCACGTGCGAAGTGGCTAAATACCCAATAGTCATAACATGCCTCAGGCACCCTGCTCTATCTAAAAGATCTAGTAGATCTAAAATGACCATCCTGACCCGATGATCCTGACTAAACACCCCTGTGCAGCTGACACTACTTTGACCACTAGAACCACTTTAACAAGACTTACCCTAATTTGATATACGAAGTGATGCCTGAACTAGCTGACTAGGCTGACCCTAATACTGATAAGGTTACTATTGGGGGTAGCTACTATGAAACTCTTAGTCTATGAACTATGAACCATTGTGGCCCCCACTGTGATTACCCTGGTAACGAGGTCTCTTATCAATAGCCCCTTGGACCTCATGATCTATCTCCTCTATAGAATAAACATGATAAGTGATATCAGAAAAAGACTTCCCTGAAGTCACTAATATCTATGTAGCCTTATGAAGCGGTAATCTCAACCCTTATCAAAGCGTCGAATATACTCATACTTCTTAGGCATAATCATAGTGGCGTGGCTGGATAACTCATGAAATCTTTCCTCATACTTAGACACAAACATAAAGCCTTTTCTCGAAGTAGAAAACTCATCCAAAAGACACTTACGGATGCTGTGATGCATAGACATCCCCAAGAAAGTCTCAAAGAACTTAGTTGAAGTCACCGATAGAGATCCAGCTGACCTGGAATCAAGATAACCTCTCCACCACCTTATCGCTACCGTGTCTAACTGATAAGCAAAAAAGCCTCTCCAATGACTCAACCAACCCTAAATTCCATAACCTCTCCTCCCAATTAGATAGGAACTCATAAGCATTATCTTTTGAGGTACCAAAAACTTGGGTGGAGTAAATCTTAAAAAGCATACCAATATCTTTTGCTCCTATGAAGACATAATTGGTTGAGCTACTATCAGCTGTAGGACTACTGGTGCTAGCGGAACCTCTATCCTAGGAACCGCAACTACAGGTTGTGCCCCTAAATCAATACCACCCTTTGCTATTGGATGAGATTCCTCAGTAGGTGGACCACCAACTTACCCCAATAACTATACCAATGCATCTTGAAGAACCAAAGAAGATTTAAAATCGGGCGGAGCCTGGGCTGCCCCTGGACCACCTACTATTATGGTGGAAAATACGTAGAACTCTCTCAGTTTCAAGATCTATGACAAGATTAGGTGATGGATCCCTGGCTTGATCTTGAACATGGGCTACTGCTCTATCCTGTTCCTAAGTTCTGGGTCAACCTCAGCCCCTAATGTAAACTCTAGCAATGGGATTAGGGTCCTTATCCTTAGCTCTTACACCTCTCATCCTATCCATTTGAATAAAGAGTGAATTAATAAAGAATAAAAACCAACTCAGTAACGCATAGAAATGGATCAACAAAATGAGATTTTCCCCTAAAATTGCTCCATAGCCTCACGAAGATAGGATAAAAACGTCCTCATACTGATCCATGGGACATTACTAAGCATTAGCCCCAATACCAACAGTGCCTGTCAAACCTAGGGCCTGATACCAAGCTATTACAACCTGATTTCTATAATCATAATGATGCCTACCTTATCCCACCAGTAGGCAAGCCAAGTCATAGCCCATAATAATAAGTAATGAATTAACAGGTACAAACCAGAAAAGACCACATATAATGATAACAATAGTAGTAATAAGGAAAAAATAAAAAGGACACGTATGAAGTATGCTAAAATAATAGAAGGGAAAGAACCAAAATATACAAATGAATCCCCCCAAAGACCTGGTAAGGTTTATCCTAGAGCCACTACTCAAATATACCTATAGTACTAGACATAATCTAAAACATTTATAATATATACAAGTAGTCTCAAGTACAAAAGACTAAACTAGAACAGATAAAAGAGGATCTTCTTCGGAAGATATCAAGATCACCCTACTCCGGATTAGTATTGGAAAATAGAAATCACGTCAATGCTAGATGCTATTACTCAGATCTACATCAGGGTAAAGATCTAGAAGTGTAGTATGAATGCCAAAGTATTGGGTACTCAGTACGCATCATCAGTCGACAAAGCTCAATACGGGAGGAATATAACTAAAATGAGAGGGTGTAGTCTATGTCAATAATAAATAGGGATAGAAAGGTAAAAAAATATCGATATACGCAATTGTGATAAGGGAATAAGTAAAAGCAATACAAGAAGATAAATAACACAGTAATAAAAGGCAAAAAAACATATACTAACTAGGCCCCCATAAACCCACCCGACATACTAAAGAAGATAATTAACCAAATTGTTCTCCCATAAGCCTATGGGACATACAAGATGTTATTTAATATAAAAATATACATAATACATGACTAAACCAATTCCATGATACCATATTATCCCTCCAGATGTGAATTGAGCTTGAACTAGCGCCAATGGGTAGTAATGAGAGTCCTGACGCCAGGCTAAAACTGGTAATGGTGATAATAATAAGAAGCCATATGAGGAATTCAAATCGCAAATAATGGTTGATAAAGAGAGGCCATATAAATGATATACAACAAAACTCATAATCAGATGCCAGACTCAAACCAAAACTCAATGGAACCACAACTCCTAGAATAATATTAATCAATACCAGAAATTCTAGATTATTATAACCAGATTCCGAAATCAAATTGAAAATTATAGTAACCATACCCAACTGTAAAATTAAAATCTATACCATACCGTAACTGATGTCAAGTGGTATAAAATTTCACAATCAATGACAGGAATAAAGTACATGGTGACCCTAAATTGTAATTCATATACATTTAAATAACCATTCATATAACTTAGTTAAAAAGGTATGAATCCAAGGTTCTTAAACTTCAATACTATATCCTAATCTCATAAATACTACATCATCGTGAAACATGATAGAACCAAAATTCACTAAAAGAGGGTCCTTACTGGATAAATAAGGCATGATATATATATATATATACATGCTGACCCTAAATTATAATTCATATACATTTAAATAACCATTCATATAACTTAGTTAAAAAGGTATGTATCCAAGGTTTTGAAACTTTATTACTATGTCCTAAGCTCATAAATACTACATCATCATAAAACATAACAGAACCAAAATTCACTAGAAGAGGGTCCTAAATTGATAAATAAGGCATGATATATATATATATATATATCAAATGTTATGTAAACTACAAATACCTATTCAAAACTAGCATAATAGCTCATAATTACTGCAAATAAGATCAATCTAAAGATAAGGTAACCCTAGCCTACCTAGACACCAAAGCTAAAATGTTTCTCCTATAAAGCCTTCTAATAGTGACCCACCAGAACTTGAGATTGAATCACTTGATGTATTTATTTTCTCCAGAGAAAAATCACGAGAACTCCAAGATATCAATGCGTATAGTTCATGTTTGGTAGCTATATACATACAACAATTATGATAAATATTAAAAATAGTAGTCAAATATTGTCAATATGGATTACATTCTTAGTTTCTATATAATGATAGCTATAACAAGTGTCACTAGGTACATTTACATGCTGCCACATTGAATATTAATCCATAATGACCTCTCCTTCAACTTCTACGTGGAAGTGGAGGTCTCAACTTATCCATTTTAACTACCTCATCATATATATTTGGGTATTGCATAGGTTCGTGGTAAAATAACTATAATATTTTGAATATAGCTTAATTAATAGAAAATTATTTATAATAAAGCCTCTATTCTATAATAATAATTTTTTTACATATATAGATTCACCATCTCCGCTTAAAATGTAAATAAGCTATAAAACTATTTATAAAGTAATACATATATAATATAACTAAAGAATCCTATACATGTCAAAACATTTTTGAAGGGTAATAAATTATATTTATACCAAATGCTAATTTAGATTAAGTATTTCAAAATATATTTGGTTTCACTTAAATTCTCAAGAAAACTACCTGAAAACCTAACTGTCAGTCCCAACAAGTTATAAATAGCTCGGGGAAGATATAGACAAGATCTAGACATTGAAAACACATGAAAACAAGGAAATTGACCATGAGGGTTAGTATAGATACAAGGAGAGGGGAAAAAGAAAAAAAATATAGAATGAGTTCCTCCAAGACCTGACATAGTCAATACAAGAGCCACTAAATATCAAGAGTACGTGACTAGTACAATATATATAGGGTAGTCTCCTAAAGATACAAATAATACTAATAATAAAATAGAAGGAGATGAACCAGCTTCATACACTAAAAGGTCACCCTAATCTTCGATCAACAACTCCACTCAAAGTCGACATCAATAGAAATGACTTAATAGGATCTTCATAAGAAAAAAAATATAAAAGTGTAGTATGAGTACCAAAACATATGATACTCAGTGGGCATCATAAATAACCGATTTCAAATAAATTAAATGCATAATAAAGGGTGAATCTATATTAAAGGGATTAAAGAGGGGTCCGAAAGAGAATACTAGGCTACAATGAGGCACATACAAGAATTAAGATATGAATAATTCAAGAGTAAAATAAGCATTTAGCTATAGCCTAACTGGACCCCCATAAGCCCCAAAGGAACACACAATATAAATATACCCATTCGAGCACCTATAAGCATAGTGGATACAAATAAGGAATAATACTGAAAATGAAATATACAATAGCATGCAATGAGAAAGTAAACTCTAATAGCAATAAATGTACTGTATGCTCCTCCATTAGCCTTACCTATAAACCATACATGGTTTAAAAATAGATTACCAACCAAAAACCAATAACAATGTATGTTTAACTTAAACTGGGACTAAATATATAATAAGCCATAAAACTGGGTGTTAAACTCGAACCAAAATTAAATATACAATAAGAGGTCAAAGTAAGTGCCCAAAATCAAACCGACACTAAATAGTCCATTTTCCTTTTAGGAAATCAACATAGATAAAAGTATTTAATAATCTAATTTATCTAGTTTAAAACAAAGTTTTTACACCAACAACACTAAAATTCCAAGGAAACAAATAAAAAAATTATAATAGAGTGAGCGAGCAAACTCAACACTGATAATCATGCCACTATTACATAACCTAGGTATTCTAGAGTCATCTATTATGGGATGAAACTCTATGATAAAGTATTTTTATCTGAAAAAGGGTGACTATGATAATTACAAGCCCCAAGAACCTATCCTATGGTAAGAAGATACATGAAACTATAATATGTCATCTAAATCTAATCCCAAGGGCTATAGGTACGGTAAGCCAAGTCCTAAAGGGGAAAAAACTATTGGGCCTTAGGAATACAAGGTAGAAATCTATCCTAAAGCCCCCTAACTTGATAAAATACTCATAACCTACTAAAACTATCCTAACCATAATATCTCACAAATAATTCCACACCAATACAATGAATGAGAAAAGTCTAATTAGGAAAGCTTAGCAGCTGCCAAAGAACGCTCTCGCAATCTACTAAATTAAAGCTTTCCCTTTATAAGAACCTTCAACTGTTGCTATGCTATCAAAGTAATAATCTAGGCATCAAGATGAGAATAAATATACCCGTTTAGAAATAAAGTACACCGGGCCAAAAATTAGGCAAAAACTCACTGGTGGAGCCCGCTTAAGAAATTTAAAAATTAAAACCTCAATAAGTCCCTTGAGGAACAAGGATCTTGTGCTAAAAATTTGAGCATGACATTCTCTCTAATTATTCCCCACAATAACCTTAAAATGTAAGATAAAAATAAAATAAATATAATGAATTTAATCGAAAAAAGACGAGGAACTTACAAACAAACCACTAGAAAATAATCACCATGATGACTTGATGTTCCATGAATTGACAACACTTATGACACTTAAAACAAGGAACATTTATATGTATAAGGGCATGTTTTGTATGTTTGGTATGTTTACTAGTGTTTGCGGGCCTTAGGGACTTAGAAAAGAAAATTTACTAAAGAATGGACAAGAAAGAGTATCATACAATAGGAATGACAATCGTGGTGATTGTGCCTTGAATAAAAAATTATCCCTACGAGTTGATCTAATAAAAGATTCCCATGACCCTAGCATGAAGACACAACCATAACTTCCTATCATGGGAAGTAGGCTTGAAAACAAGGTTGCATAACCTAAGTGTGAGATAACCAGACGAGAGCAAGACATAATTGTTCATTGATGTGACGACTTTACCATGAGGTCATAAGATGAAAGCCAAGCTATTAAGGATATAGAAGATTAAGTTAAAGGTGTTCATATGACAATATTCCATGGCCGTACATTGATACCACGAAGCATACTACCATACCTTTGAAATCTTGAAAGCTGACAAGTTTAAATACAAACCACAAAAGGCAAAGGACAATCATGGATTCTAACCACAATCGTACCTTCTTCTCGTTTGAGGCAACCAATACTATTTTTTGGTTTTATTTTATCTGTATATACTCTTGAAGGGTTCATTTATGCATGACAAACTATTTTGAGTTGAGAATATTAGTTTGTGAAGTTCTAAGACATATTCTTATAATTTTTCTAACATTATTCCTATGGTTTTCAGTAGAGTTGAGATTTTGGAGTTTATTTCTAATTGAAAGTTCTTGACAATGCTTTCATCTATGGATTATTCTTATTTTCATGCAATTATGAGTAGCTAAACACCACAACTAGTGTTGTGGTGACCATGATGAATTAAAAAAATAGGTTAAGTGCGGGGCAAATCTAAACTGGTGTGCTTGCATGTATTGGTATTCACTTCATTATAGTTGTCCTTCTAATGGATGCATATATTAGGAACTTGCCTATATTCTAAACATGCCCAGTAAAGAGGTATAAATTATGATAAGAGAATCATAATATAGATTTGATGCTATCAACCTTCATTTAATAACTAGAGTCGTAATAGGGATAGTTAATCTAAGATCAAGAACAAGGGTTAGTGGTTCAATACTTTGAGTCTAGGAGAAGACGAGTGAAATTTATCTAATAAAGGTTGGAAGATGTTTAGATGAACCTATCTTGTTAGATTTTACATGAAAAACATCGAGATAGTATGCTAGAACAAGCAACCCGCAGAGTTATAAAATCATGGGTATCACAATCCTAGTTCTTATCTCATACTGATTACAAATCTGAAAACAACAACTGTTCTAATTGTCTTTTGTTTCACAAAATATCCTTTTTTCTTTTACTTAATCACCAATTGATCTAGACAAACATGTGATTTAAGTTTGTCATAGTTCCTGTGGATTTGATCCTAATCTAGTTAAGCTTTATATTTGAATCAATGACCACTTTATACTTTCTGGGAGGTGTAATTTGAGTGACATCAAATATTAGTACTATTGCTGGGGAACAACTATAGAATTGATTTATTAGTCTTTTCAGCTTGTTGGTTTGTTTGTTAATTTTACTTTTCTACTATTTTAGGGCACATTCCAGTGTATGTCCCATACATTGAGTCAAGATAATCCACTAATTCCATTTGATCCTTAACTTGGGAAAATGCGTAGACAAAGTTTATGAATGAAAATAGAGGGAGTTCATGATCAAGGAGCCATGCTAGAGGAGGTTTGATGACCTAACAACATTCAATTGGCCACTCAGCATGATGTTCAGGAAACTACAGAACAAGTTAATGCTCGATTAGTGGTTGAATAAAATGTTAGGTGAAGAGTTGCTCGACAAACAGTAAAGGAAGAAACGACCAGGAAAAAGGAAGTAGAACATCTAACTGCATTTGATGTGAGGGATATAATAATAAGAATTAGGGGACAACAACCTATCCAAAAATATCTACCTATTATGAAAATCCACAAAAAGATTTTAGGTTTGTAGAGGCGATTGAAATAGATGCCATCATTCCGCAAGAACTGCCTCAAGGTACTAAGTTAAATATTACGAGTGCGATAATCCATCTACTAAATTTTTAGGGGGGTTTACTTTCCTGTCTACTAATGATGAAAACATGCATATCATGAATTTTATGAGAACATTCATTTTAGGTAATCTACCTGTACTGAGTTAGGAGGCGACTCGACTGAGATTATTTCCATTCCCTCTTATGGGAGAAGCTACTTTGTGGTTAGGAGAGTTGCATTGCGGATCTATCACTACTTGGAACGAGTTGAGGAGTTAATTCTTGGACTAATTTTTCCTGCCTTCTAAAATTTTGTAGTTAAAGATGAAATATATAACTTCTAATAACTATATTTTAACGCACTATACGAGGCATGGTTAAGGTTCAAGAAGAAGATACAAAATATGTCAAATCACAGGATTACTGGAAGAAACTTATTAGAGATCTTCTGCCGATCTTTGAATAATAATACTATGGTTGTAGTAGATACTGTTAAAGGTGGGACCTTCATGAGTCTAAGATGCAAAGAAGCATCTGAGATTTTGGATCGTAAAGTGAAAACTTGTCAAGGTTTGCACACTTGGAATGTAGATAGGTCACTGATACTTATGCAATCAGAGCCTCTAATGAGCAACTGGCACTAAATTAGTCTGTGGCTCAAGAGGTGGCATAGCTGAAAAATGGCATTGGTTTTGTCACCATCCAATTTATAGGTCATGATGGAACCTACTAAATCATGCCAATAGGTAATCCAATACCATAACCTAGAGCAAATACAATGGGTTAATTCGGTAAGAAATGTCGACATAGGCCAAATTAAATAAACACAAGTTAAAATATAAACAAAGTGTTCTAATAAAGATAAGTAGGCATCATAAGATATCAATCCCGCAACTTGGTAGAGCGGGTAAAAGAGCATATAATATCAATAATACAACCCAAGATACTTAAAACATGATTAATACATCTATCTCAAATACTAAAGACTGAATTTAAAAGATAGAGGAAAATGGGTGACTAGAACTCCATGAGCTCACTCTATCTCCGAAAGATCAATCCCGCACAACTATGGATCAAAGGCGGCAACTAGTACTCGGATCTGCACCAAAACTGTACACAAGTTTAGTATGAGTACCAAAACAACGGGTACTCAAAAAATATCATTAGCCGACTGAGCGAAGCCATGATATAAAGATGATATAATGCAAGATAAACCTAAGTAATTCAAGGTGCAGAGTCGAACCTGAATCATCTCCATCATCACTATATATAATAAGTAATTAATCAAAATAATAATATGAATTATGGCATCAACACATACCAATATCATCGTACATAAGAAATAGACAATTTGGAACCATAACACATCACAATGCATATACATAAGCAAACGTAAGTCACAAGTTGGCTCCCATACGCCAAATGGTGCATAATGTAAAGAACTCATCCCCACATCCTATACTATGGGAGAGTGCACCCAAGAGAGAAAATAGTAAAGCGTTTAACCATAAATATATCCAAATCTCATCATTGTTTCACCATATTCCACATTTAACATCAATCAAATATTTTATCGAACTTTAATTAGTTACAACCATTGATCATACAATCATATTCCATACTACTACCATCATTATCCACTTATCAATTGTACCGATTAGCCACTATTATTAGCTAAACAAGAATTATTAGCTAGTCCATTAGGTTCCTAGCCATCACATAGTCATAGTCATCTATTAGGCAACTATTCACCAAATAGCCATTTTAACATTCCTTAACTAACCATTATTTATCACTAGCATTACTCACTAAGTGAGTCCTTATCTTACAACTAGTTTCCTTTATACCAAGTAGTCTTGATTAATCATGTAAATATCCATCACTAATCCTTAGTTATGATTAATCATCAACTACACCACCTTATATGCATTTAACACTATTGGGCTACAACCGGTATCCCACTATCAACAACCTACCCATATTACATATAAACAAGTGTATATACATATAAGTGTACAATTGCCATACCTAGGTCTAGCCCAACTCAAACCGGTAGATGTACATGTAGGCACATAAAATACTCATCCTCCGGCCTTGCTGGGTATACCATCATAGTCATCCTATGGCCATGCTAGGTATCATTATCAACATCATCACAATATCCTTCGGTCATATCGAGTATTAATATCATTATCATAACATACTCCCGCCTTGCCGAGTGTTAATGTCACCGGAATACATAAATTAATGTCAATAATAATGAACAAGGACCACAAAGGCTAAAGTAAATGACAATCCCCATGAGGTTAAAGTAAAGTACAAGCCCTGTTAGGGCTAAAGTACAGAACCTAAAAGGAGAAGCAAGAAGAGCATACCTCTATATTTCCTCGTTTATCATCAATGTCACATTATCAACACATGTATATGTATATAGTTAACTAGAAAAATAAAGGATACAAACCAATAATTTAGTCCACTAGACCATGAGCACAACCATAAGCATTATCATGACTGATGGCCTAAAAGTAACTAATTTAGTGGCCCACCATCAGAATAAAGAAAGTTTATTACTAACTTGAGGAATAGAAAATCCATGGCTTAATTAATAACATATACATGGGCTGCTTTAATTGCATAAACCATAGCTCATTATGGCATTACCGATAATTATATTTAATTAGACCATGACCATTAACTCTAATGGTATCACCATAATTAACTGCTAGAGTTAGCTAACATGCTTCCAAGAGAAAATTTCCTACGCATTTAGTAAGCTTCTACGGTCTTTAAGAGAACTACATCAATCCAACTTAAGGTGGGTCAAGAACCCCCGTCTAATTCCCCAAATACATTCTAAGTCCAACTTCTACCTAGAACTCGGCTAAGGTATCTACATCAACTCCTAGATGTATAGAAAGCCACCAATAGTTCTAAGGTAAAGGTCTTTCCGAGACACCACACCTAACTCAACCATAGTAACTATGACACTTCTATCAATACAAGAAACTAGGATCAAATCACCCACAACATGAGTGAAAAGGTCACTACCATCTAGATAAGGTAACTAGAGCATCATCAATCTAACCATGAGTCATGAAGTCAAATTCACCAAGTTCAAGCCTACAAGCCAGAGATTTCAATTTATGGATGCAAGACCCCTAAAAGATTCAACTAAATCCAAATCTTACAATTCATCATTCCAACACCTAAAACCCATCCTAATCTTACAAGATATCACAATTATACTATAACATAGCTCAATCTATCAAGGAACACGCCTAACCTACCTCAAATCCAAGAAAGCTCATGAACCGCTAAGCATTTGCTATTTTATCTCGAGAAGCTTCTTTAAGGTGCCAAGCTATCAAAAATACATTCTACACATCATTACAACAATATCGATATTCATATTGCACCATTCTGCTTCTGTTCCAAAAATGATACCAAAAACACCATGTGGGTACCACTTACGAAAAACCCAATTCTTATGTCAACCCAAAGTTTATACACCATCAAGGAATCATAACCCTTAAGAAATAGGTAAAAACTAAGCTTATTTGGGATAAAGTCAAGCCCTCAAGCTAGTTGGGGGTTTGGTCAAGATTTCAAGAAATTCAAGAATTAAATGGAAGGATTCATACCTTAAATCCAATGTTAATCATGAAAATATATGCTAACTAAGCTCCCAAGTGGTACCCAAAACTCAATTTAAGTTTAACACACCGTATTAGGGTTCATTGGTCTCCAAGATGAGAGAAAAGTGCCCAAAATACGGTGTAAAAGGCCTTCAAATACACATCCCAGGCAAAGAGATGTTGTTATCGTAGTCTATGGACCGTGATCTCAATAGCGTGATCACGACACCCCTAGGTTAAATCGTGACATCTTCACTTTGCACCAGATATCAATCGAAACTTAGAAGAAATTCCAAATTTCGGCCAATGCTTTCGAATTTATTAAAAATCCAATATAGGCAAATGAATTATGTAACCATACTAAATCCGATGTTACGGACGCATTTGAGAACCCAAATTTTCCATCTGAGGTTGTTTCGATCAAATGTTGGTTCCACACCCAAATTTCTAATTTTCCAACTTTTCGACCCATATGTCAAAATAATCTCAAGTGCATTGGGACCCGAAACAAAGGTCTACCTAGAATAAAATCAATATTCCAGAGCTGCTAGAGTAGTTGAAATTTGCATCTGAGATTGTTTTATTGATAGTTTTGCTCGGTGGAAATTTGGAACCAATAAAGACTTCTAAATAGGTAATTGGCTCTAAAACCAAATGAACTGTCTATTAATCGAACTATATGTTCCAGCCAGTCATAAATAACTTAGGGCAATTGTGGAATATCTCTAAAGAAAATACTAGCAAAAATATGTAAAATGACCTGAAGGGTTATTACAATATTCACTACTAAAGGAACTTTCATCCTCCAAAGATAAAATGAGAAAATACTTGAAGTCTCAAGCAGGTGAGGATACTGTGCCCGCATCTCGCTCTCAATCTCCCAGGTGGCCTCTTCTACTGGGTGGTGCCTCTACTGAACCTTAACCACAGAAATCTCTGTAGGATGCAACTGCCTCACATCACTAGCCAAAATAGGCAAATATTTCTCTACCAATGTCAAATGCTCATCTAATTGGATAGTGTCCAATCTAAGCACATAAGACAAATCAGGAATATAGTGCCACAACATAGAGACATGGAAAATTGGATGAACAATAGAAAAATCTGGAGGTAAATCTAACTCATAAGCTACCTCACCCATTGCACAAAGAATCTTAAAAGAGCCAATATATCGAGGGTTGAGCTTACCCTTTCTCCTAAATCTCATCACACACTTTGTAGGAGATACACGGAGGATTACACGATCACTAACTCCAAATCTCCAGGAATAATGCCTACAATCTACATAGGCCATATGCCTAATCTGAGCCGCTCTCAACCTATCTTGAATCTCCCTGACTCTATCTAATGAGTCCTGAACAAATTCCTACCATAGGGCCTCACCTCAAAGTCTCAAACCATATGATCAGAGAATAATATCTCCTACCATACAAAGCCTCAAAAGGTTCTATCTCAATACTTGAATGATAATTGTTGTTATATGCCAACGCTGCCAATGCTAAGTGCTGATACCACTGGCCCCCAAAATCTATGACACAGGCTAAAGCATATCCTCGAGTGCCAAAATGGTCCACTCGTACTGACCATCAGTTTGCCGGTGGAAGGTTGTATTTTAACCCACCGGAGTACCCAAATTCTCCTGAAATGCTCCCTAAAACCTTGAAGTGAACACAGAGCTATGATAAAAAATAATAGAAACGGATAGCCTATGCAAATGGACTATCTCCCAAACATAGATATAAGTTAATCTCTCAGTACTAAAGGTCATATAAATATTAATAAAGTATGCTGACTTGGTCAAATAGTCCATAATAACCCAAATACCATTGGACCCAAGGAAAGCATGAGGCAAACCATTAATGAAGTCCATAGTGATCTGCTCCTATTTCAACTCGAGAATGGGCAACCTCTGAGTCAAACCACCAGGACGCTGATGCTCGACCATTACCTTTTGACAACATAGGCAATGATCTATAAAGTCTACCACATCTCTCTTCATGCCACTCCACCAATAATGTTGCCTCAAATCTCTATACATCTTGGCTATACTGGGATGAATAAAATATCAAAAGCTGTGAGCCTTATGCAAAATTGATTGAATCAATTTACAAATCTGAGGAACACAAATACGACCATCAAACCTCAAAATACCCCCTCAGACTCACCACTTAACACCTGATCACAAAGGTAGCAAAGCTTGCCATTCTCATACTGACTATCACGAACCTGCTCAAATAGTGAGGACCTCATCTCCATACTAGCCAAAATCCTTATAGGATTTGAAATATCAAGGCAAACTATCTAATTAGCTAAGGACTGAATGTCCCATACCAAAGGCCTCTAAGAAATTAATATTAAGGCCAAGCTACCCATACTCACTACCTTGAGACTCAAGGCATTAGATACCACGTTCACCTTACTCAGATGATATATGATGGAAATATCATAGTCCTTAAGCAACTCATGATTCACCCAATTGAGATAATCGGTGAAAATATCACAATGCACCCAATTGAGATAAAGCCTCCAAATTTTGAGCGCAAAAACTATCACCGTCAACTCCAAATCTTGAGTGGGGTAGTTGTGCTCATACACCTTAAGTTGTCTAGAAGTATAAGAAATGACACGACCCCACTGAGTTAAAACACAACCAATACGCACACCAGAAGCATCACAAAACATGTTAAATCTCTCATCCTTAAATAAAAGAGCTAACATAGAGGCCAAAGTGAGAAAATCCTTAAGAATTCCAAAGGTCAACTCACTCTCCTCAGACCATCGGAAAGGAACCTCCTTCCAAGTCAATCTAGTCATAGGGGATGAAATAGTCGTGAAGCCCTCAATGGAATATCTATATTAATTGGCCAAAACAATAACACTACGTAACTCTAACGGATACGGAGGCGTAGACCAATCATAAATCACCTCAATCTTAGCTGGATTTACCATAATGCTAGCGTTAGACACCACATGGCCAAGGAATGTTGCTGACTCAAGCTAAAACTCACACTTGGAGAACTTGGCAAAAAGTAAATGATCTCCCAAAGTTTTGAGCCTGATCCTTAAATGTTGCATATGCTCCTTACTACTCCTCTAATACACAAGAATGTCATCAATTAATACAATCACAAAAAAGTCCAAATAAGGCCTGAATACTCGATTCATCAAATCCATGAATGCAGCTGGGGCATTAGTCAACCCAAAAGACACACTAAGAACTCATAATGACCATAACGAGTCCTAAAATCTATCTCTGGGATATACTCAGCCCAAATCCTTAATTGATGGTACCTAAACCTCAAATATATCTTAGAAATACGGCTACACCCTGAAGAAAGTAAAAAAAAATCATCACTGCGAGACATAGAATAATAGTTCTACACCATCACCTTATTAAGCTACCTATAATAAATGCACATATGCAGATAACAATTATTCTTCTTTACAAACAATACGATATCTCCCCATGATGACACACTCATTCTAATAAAACCCTTTTCAAGAAGGACACAAAGCTAGGAATTCATCACCTTAAGCTCAGTAGAAGCCATATGGTAAGGTACCATAGAAACAGGTCGAGTTCCAGGCTCGAGGTCAGTAGCAAACTCAATTTCATAGATAAGGGGAATACCGAGCAACTCAATAGGGAACACATTGGGAAACTCAAAAACAATAGAAATAGATTTAAGCATCAGACTCTCCACATAAGTATCACAAATATAAGTGAGATATAACTCATAACCCTCAAAATAAGCCTTCTATCCCAAACATATGAAGTAATCCCCATCCGCTCACAACTTACTTCTCCTTGCCACATGATTGGGGGTACTCCAGGCATGGCTAAAGTAATGGTCTTGGCCAAACTATCAATGAACGCATGATAGTGTGATAACTAGTCCATTCCCGGAATCAGATCAAAGTCCAGTATATCAAAATTAATAAGATTAAAATAAGTATCAACATCACTAATAATCAAAACATATAACCTAAATACTCAATCCACAACTAAAGAATTACCCATGAGAGTACTTACATGCAAAGGTACAAATAATAAATAACTACTCAACTCCAACCATGGTGCATAATAAGCAAATATATAAAAGTAAGTTGATCCTGAATCAAATAAAGCAAGAGATGACCTACAACACACTAAAATCATACCTCTAACTATAACATCCGAACTCTCAGCCTCGGGTCTAGAAGGTACTGCATATAACCGACCATGCCTGCCACTTGGCTGTGCTCCGAAAGGATATTCTATCCTGCCTACTAGAGAACCTTCTCAACCACCCTGGTAACCACCCCTGTAACTATGAAAACCACTTCTTCCCGATGGATGAAATGCTCTAATAGGGGTAGCACCATGAGCTGAAATAGCCATTGCCCCACGAGTAGGGGAATCCCATGAATAATGACTAGCAAGTCTATAAGTAAATTAGGAAATATGAGTAGAACCCAAACCAAAAGATCCGGCTGACCCAGAATAACCACCATGTCTAGACTTCCTCAAAGATGAACCCATCAAACACTGATCACTACCCATATCATGGTGACTACTAGCACTAGACTAACTTTCATTAGTAATCTAAAGAGTTGCCTGAACTGGTCAACTAGGCTGACTCTGAGGCTTAAAAGTTGGACACGGGGCATACAAAACATGAGAACTACCACCTATAAATTAGTAAATATAATGGCTCCTACTAAATATACCCTGGAACCTAGGCCTCTTAATACGACCCTCATGACCCTCACAGTGCATCTCCACCATCACCCTACCCTAATTTGAAACCTCAGTAAATGTCCTACCCATACCAGCTAGACTCTGAGTAGCCATACAAATAGGTAGTCTGAATCCCCTAACAAAGTAGCAAACACTCTCATACTTTATGTCAAAACTAGAAGTTGTATGCCTGGCCAACTCATGGAAATGAGCCTTATATTCAACAACTATCATGAAGCCTTGCTCCAATATGGAGAACTGATCCCTCAACTAATCTTTAAGGATGCACATCATATGCTTCTCCAATAACATCTGAGAGAACTGAGCCCACAATAAGTGAGATAATCCAGCTGGTCTAGAATCCATATAACCTCTCTAGAAATAATAAGTAGACAAATCCAACTGAAATATGGAGTAATATATACCATGAGTCTTAACAAGGCCTAAACTATAAAGCTTGCCCTCACAAGCAGTAAGGAACTCATACGCATCCTTACCTAGAGCACCAGAGAACCTAGGTAGAGCCAACCTCAATAATCTAACCAACATCTTCTACTCTTTAGAAAACATAGTAGGATGGGTCACAACTGGGTGAGCAGCTACCAATCGAACAACTGCCAGTGTAGGAGAACCTCAACTCTGTGAGTTGTAGCTACAGGATGCGTCTCCGCCTCAGTGGCTCTTTGATTCGTAGACTATGCACAATCATACAACACACTACCAATAACTTCCAAAGGCTGAATTACAGTATCTCTAAGAAATATAGAGAGAATAAAACCTGGTAGAGCCTGGGCTAGTCCCTAGCCCATCATTGGTTGTGGTTCAAGCATCTCAGGATTAGGTGCAGGAATAGGATATGGGGAATGTGGCCTATACCAGTCCCTTATCAGAGACATACCACAAGGTTGTCCTTGACCTCTACGTCACCGACGAACAAAAGTTGGATCTATAAGCTCAATCTCGGGACCCTCATCTTATGTAAAGGTAACATATGTCCTAGCCATCCACAAAAGAGTAAAGTAAAGGGAATATTCTACAAACCAACTCAGACTCTTGGCATGATATGAGTGAATGAAGTGAAGAACTCCTAAGAATATTCTATAGCCTCCCAAAGATAGGAAACAAATGTCGACATTTCAATCTACTGGACTTGACTAGACACTTGCTCGTATACCAAAATATTGATGAAACCTAGGCTCTGATACCAATTTGTCATAACCTAATTTACAGGTCATGATAGCACTTTCTAAATCCCACTAGTAGGTAAGCCAATACTATAACTCAGTGATAGCGCAATGGGTTTATTTTGTAAAAAATACCAATATAGGATAAATTCAATGAACATAAGTTGTAACATACATAAAGTGTTCTAATATATATAAGCAGTCATCATAAGATACCAATCCTATGACTTGGTAAAGCTATTACAAAAGCATCTAATGTCAATAATACTACCTATGAGACTTAAAATATAGTCAATACATCTGCCTCAAATAATAAATACTGAACATAAGAGACAAAAGGAAAATGGGTTACTCAAACTCAATGTGCTCACCTATCCAAAGTCATTACTTTTCAACATTACTCTAGTTTACTTTTAGTTTACAACAACCAAAACTCTTTTGGTTACACTACACCACTTTAATATCAATAGTTGAAATTGAATTAGATAGTTGGTGATACAAGTCTCTGAGGAATCAATATTTGGCTTTAATTAAGGCCAATGTATTACTTGGTGAAACCACTTACACTTGTGTGTGCGCTTGGGTGCAATCAAATTTTTTGTGCCGTTGCCGGAGACTTATAAATTGGCAACTATTTTTGTTTTAGTTTTACTTTTTAGATTTTTTAGGTGCTTTATGCTTGTTCTTAGTATTGAATTTACAAGAAACAGGTTTACATATGAGTAAGCTGGCAAGCGATAGGGAATTGGCTGAATTAAGCCCTGAACCCAAGCAACACTTTCACCAATAAAAGAGAGAAGCAGTCCTTCTTCATCAAATCCCATAAATTAAGGAGGAACAAGAAAATCATGCTCTCATGGTTGAAGATCAACAACCCCTTAGGATTGTTCACAAAGTGTCAATCCTATTTTGAATAAATCTAACAACCCCTTCTTAGAAATAGGTTGTTGGAGGTAACTTGGAGCTGAAACAGAATATGGTGCATCTTTTGATCAGCATTGGACAATTTATGGGGCTTTCACATGAAGATCCACAAGTCAACCAGCAGAATTTATTGGAGATCAATGACATATTCATCCCTACTAGTATTTCAACTGATTATGCTAGGCTGATACTATTCCTTTTTTCACTATTAGGGGAAGTGTAGAAGTGGTTGAACGCTAAGCCAATAAATTCAATCACAACTTGGGATGAATTAGCCCAAAAATTCCTCATCCGATTCTTTCCATTTGACAAGACTATGAGACTGCACAGTGAGATTGAATACTTAAAATAGAAGCTAGATGAGAACTTATATCATGAACGGGAGAGGTTCAAATCTCTTTTTCAAAACTATCCACATCATCACCAGTCCAATGAGGTACTAGCTCACATCTTTGATGAGGCACTTGATCACAACACAAAAATTTTGCTAGATTTAGCTACAAGTGGTTAAGCTTTGTAATTGATGTATGATGAGCTGTATACCTTGTTGAATCAGATAGTACAAGCAAATCCTGAGTGGACATCTGACAAAAGAAGTGCTACAAAGAAGGTTGCCAGTATGTTGGAGGTGGACTAGTTTACTGATATATCCGCTCAGATTATTGCACTTCAAAATTAGTTAACTACTTAGTTAAACAATATAAAGTTGGAGGTTACACAACCTACAAAAAAATTTAATGCAATCCCATAGATAAGTTCTTAGTGTAAGGTTTATGGAAATAGTGGTCATTCTGCAATGATGTGTATTACAAATCCTAAGTCAGTGATATTCGTGGGAAATACTCAAAGGCCAAATTATGGGAATGCCTACAATCTATATGGAAGACTCAGCCACCAAATCCATCATGGGATAACCAACAGTAGCAGTTTCAACAACAGCAGGTTCAAGGGATATCAGGCCATTAGCAATATGGAAGAGATGATGAAATAAATCTTAATTGCTCAAGCATAATTGGTAGCAGATATAAAGAGTCAGTGGAAAGATATGAAGGGTCAGCATATGGCTACAAAGAACTTGGAGATGCAGGTTGGGAAGATGCAAAAGACACAAATGCTATGATTCAAGGTGGTTTTCCAAGTAATACTAAAAATCCTAAACAAGTAATGGCAATTAATTTGAGGAGTGGTAAAGATCTCAATAAGAAACATCTAAAAAAAACTAAGGAGGTAGATGCGAAGATAGTTCCCCAACCAGTTGACGACAAGGTTTCTGAAAATTCAAGAAAGTCTGAGTACTCAAAAACTAAAGTTGCTAAACAGGTAAAGGAGAGACCCCCACCATCTTTCCCACAGAGTCTTAGAAAAGCGAAGAAGGATGCATGCTTCAAGAAATTATTTGACATGTTTAGAGAGATTCACATTAATCTTCCTCTTTTAGATATTTTACAGGGAATGCCCAAGTATGCTAAGTACTTGAAGGACGTGGTCACTAACAAATTTAATTTGTAAGATGTTGTGACAGTAGAACTTACTGAGGAGTGTAGCTCTATAGTAATGCAGAAGATGTCCAAAAAGCTCAAAGATCCTGGGATTTTCAATCTCCCTATTCAAATTAGCAGAAGTGAGGTGGTCTACATAATTAGTAATTTAGGTGAAATTATCAACTTGATGCCCCTCTCCTTGTTCAATATTTTGGGCTTGGGGAAGCAGAGACCGAGCTCTATGATACTCTAATTGGAAGACTGGACACTAGCTCATCCTGAAGAAATTATAGAGGATATTCTCATCAAGGTTGGTAAGTTTATTATTCTTGCTGATTTTATTATTTTAGATTTTCAGGCAGATGAAATAGTACCAGTCATCTTGGGACGAACATTCTTGGTGACCGAAGGAGCATTGATAAATGTGAGAGAGGGCATGCTTACAATGAGGATAGATGATGAAGCGACTATTTTCAAAGTGTACAAACCGCTCAAAACATTATCCCACTACAAAAATTTATGCATGATTACAGTGATCAAAAGGGATAAGTGTGGGGTGGTGGAGTCTATTCCACAAAAAACCTCTTCATACTTCCTCATTGAGTATCCCAAGCCACAAATACCCCATCCCGAATTGATATAGATTGATGAGCCTAAACAGGCTATTGTTGAGAGAGCTATTGACCTTGAGATTTCACACTCCAGAGGTTAGAAATGAATAATAAGATGGCCTCCTATAAGGAAGAAGAAGATGAAGGAAAATGATTAAGTTGAAGATTGGGTCATGCCGCAACCCTAAATTAAGTGTTTCTTGGGAGGCAACCCAAGTTATGGTGTGTTTTATTTTTAGTATTTTCAGCCTTTACTTCACTAGTTTTTTTGTTGAGTCACATGTTGATGGGAAGTCTGAGTACCGAAAAACCTGAGCTAAGAAGAATGGTAAAGACTAAGTGCGAACCCTCTTGATGTATAAAAGATACTACTAGCTAGGCCTAGAGGCCTAAGAAGTTTTTCTGTCTCTACTTTTAAAGTATAAATTGGGGACAAAGAAGATTTTTATGTGTGGGGTGGGGAAATTCCCATTTTTAAGGTAATTTTTTTTTTGGTAGGAATAAGTGGGATGTTCTTATTGGTGCTATATTTGACTGCATGATACAAGTGTTTTGGCTGAAAAGAGCATGCTGATTGTGTGAATTACTACTTTTGAGACTCTTAGGCTCATGATTATGACTCTTGTACTTGTGTCTTAATGTTTAATTCATGCTATTATTTAATTGAGAGTCTATGATGATCAAGCTTTAGTTGAGCATATGCAATATGTGTGTGAGGTTGTTGTATGTTCCTTGTTGCATGTGATGTATAGAACATGCCTGGTGTGTGTGCAAAGCAAAATAAAGGGTGAGGTTTTAGGAGATGATATAGGCATTTCTTTGATAGCCATGTTAATACACTTTTTCTTACCTGCCCTTGTGCATAATCATAGTTAACCCCATTGAGCCTTTAGCTTATTTTCTTTAGTAGCCTTATATGCATTTAACACTATTGGGCTACAACCGGTATCCCACTATCAACAACCTACCCACATTACATATAAACTAGTGTATATACATATAAGTGTACAATTGCCATACATAGGTCTAGCCCGACTCAAACCGGTAGATGTACATGTAGGCACATAAAATACTCATCCTCCGGCCTTGCTGGGTATACCATCATAGTCATCCTCTGGACATGCCGGGTATCATTATCAACATCATCACAATATCCTTCGGTCATATCAAGTATCAATATCATTATCATAACATACTCCCGCCTTGTCGAGTGTTAATGTCACCGCAATACGTAAATTAATGTCAATAATAAAGAACAAGGACCACAAGGGCTAAGTCATGAAACAAAACAATAGTACTCAGCCAGTTAACAAAACTAAGTAAACTCAGTTAGTTATAGAACTCAGTATCAGTCTAGTTCAACTCAGTATAATCAGTTCAGTGTCTATTCAGTTAGGAGTAGGATTCACCACCGAGTGAACTCAAAGATGGGGACTCACCTGCCAGTAGAGTGTGTGAACCATAGAAACAGTCCTTGCGTTCCAAGACTACGTAGCCAACGTAGGTTGAGACATTAACCTACTAGGTGAGGGTTGATGATATGTTTCTACCTGCCAATTAAGGGTACCACCGTTCTCATTAGAGTACCTGCCAGATGAGGGTAACTCTTCAGCTTCTCTTTACCCGTGGCACAGTACTGACACCCTTCCAACTGGAGTTATAGGTTGGACCCTAGTTATTTTATTTGGGGCATGTCGGTTAGATGATTACTTCCCACAGTTTTAGTATAGAACTCAGTTCAGTTCTATAGAATCAGGACTGTCATATAAAATTAATCAGTTTCAGTAACTCTGTTATCAGTAATCTCATATATTAGTTACTTAGTTATCAAAACTCATAACTCAGCTTCAGTAAAAGCTCAGCTATAGTATACACGTATATGCATAGTATTGCATTCTTAGTATTTATAGTAGTTTCAGTTATCCATGTACTCTCATATTCAGTTACTCTATATCATTCAGTCAGTTATTTTTCATGTATATGAACCCTTGCATCCAGCCTTACCTCATCTAGCATACCAGTACATTCCACGTATTGATGCATACTCTTTCTTTGTGCTATGATGTTTGATATCATAGGTTCGGACGCTCAGGTTCCTGACCGCTTATAGATAGATTCAGTTGGCAGCAACAGATTCAGTAGTGAGTCCTCATCTATCGAGGATGTGCCTTTATTTCAATATTTTCAGTAGCTTTAGTACTTCAGTAGTCGGAGTTAGTTGGGGGATTGTCCCATCAACTCCACTTTCAGACAGTTCAGTTAGAGGCTTTTCAGACTAGACTAGTTCAGATAGTATTTAGATCTCAGATGTTTTATCAGATGTTATTATTTACTAGTATTTCAGATTGTGAACCTTATGGCATTTCAGCCTATTTTCTGCATTATTTCAGTATTATTATTCAGTGCTTATAGAAGGTACATGTTCATGGGTTAGCTTGTGGTCCCTTAGGATCGTAAGCATCGTGTGGCATCAAGGGTGCATACTCGGGGCGTTACACCAATCACCTTCACCATCTTTATAGCTTTGTGAACCAAATTTGGGATAAGCATCTCCTTCCCACCAACCTCAAACCACCCAACCACCCCATAGAAGATCTACACCTTCTACCATATAATGCCTAGCCATACCAATACTAGAATGACAACTATTATTATAAGCAAATTCAATGAGTGAGGTGGTTAAACCAACTACCACCAAACACAATCACACAAGATTACAACATATTTTCCAAAGTCTGAATAGTCCTTTCTGCTTGCCCATCCAATTACAGGTGAAAGGGGGTACTAAGGCTTACTTTAGTCCCCAAACCATGCTAAAATGAGTGACAGAAATACGATGAGAACTGTGTACCACAATCTAAAATAATCAAGACAAGTGCACCATGCAACTTTACAACCTCCTAAAGGAACAACATTGCATAATACTAGACAAAATAGGTAGTCCTCACTGGCAAGAAGTGAGCAGACTTAGTCATCCTATCCATGATGACCCAAATAAAGTCACATTGATTTCGCAACCGCGGAAGGTCGCTAATGAAATCCATATTAATTATCTCCTTTTTACACACTGATAATTTGATTTCTTGAAGTAGACCACCGTACCTCATGTGCTCCACCTTTACTTTCAGACACACCATACACTTAGCCATAAAATTAGCTACGTCCCATTACATGTTAGTCAACAAATACATATTCTTGAGAAGTGATACATCTTTATGGAATCAGGATGAATCTTATACCACGATTTATGAGCCTCGACCAAAATCATACCTTGCAAACCATCAACATCAAGAACACACAACCTCATTTGGTATCTCAATATACCATCACCACCGATCTCGAAGGCCATCACCTTCTGATTACCCACACTATTCTTGATTTTCATCAACAAAGGGTCTAATACATATTTCTCCTTTATTTCCAAACAAAGAGATGATTGAACCACCTATTGAACAAACAAACCACCATCATTAGAGTCCAAGAGACGCACACCAAGGTTATCAAAATTGTGAATATCATTCACTAATTCCCACTCATCCTTATCCACATAGAAAAAGCTACCCATGGACAACCTGACAAGAGTATCAACAACTATATTAGCCTTACCTAGGTGGTAGTGGAGACTTATATCATAGTCCTTGAGAAACTCAAACCACCTCCTTTGTCTGAGATTATGCTTTTTCTGAGTGAACACATACTGTAGGCTCTTATGATCAGAAAAGATATCGATATGCACCCCATATAGATAGTGACGCTGGATTTTTAATGAAAATACCATGGCTATCAATTCCAAGTCATGATTAAGATAGTTCTTCTCGTGAACCTTTAACTATTTAGAGGCATGAGAAACCACCTTTCCATGCTGCATCAACACACCGCCCAAACCAACTCGGAACACATCACAATAGACGACAAAACCCTTGGTATCCTCAAGTAGAGTCAAGACCGGAGCTAAAGTTAACTTATCTTTTAGCTTCTTAAAACTAGCCTCATAAGTATAAGACCAAAAGAACTTCACCTTCTTATGAGTCAACTTGTTCTATTAAGAATCAATAGAAGAAAAAATTTCCATGAACCTCCTATAATAACCGGCTAAACCCAAGATGCTTTGAATATTGATTGGAGTCGTAGGTCTAGGACAATTCTTAACCATAGCAACCTTCTGAGGATCCACCATGATTGCCTCATTAGACATAATATGACCCAAATAAGTTACGACATTCATCCAGAATTTACATTTAGAGAACTTAGAATATAAATACTAATCTTTCAAGTTTGTAACATAAAGCAGAGATGATCGACATGATCCTCCCTACTTCTAAAGTACACCAAAATATCATTGATGAAGAAAATCAAGAACAAATCTAAAAACTGATAAAAAACCCAATTCATCATATCTATGAATGTCGCAGGGATATTGGTCAAGCCAAAGACATAACCAAGAACTGAAAATGCCTATACCAGGTACAAAAAGTTGTCTTAGGGATATCCACCTCCCTAATATTAAATTGATAATACCCGGACCAAAGATCGATCTTAGAGAAAAATTTTGCACCCTGAAGCTATTCAAAGAGATCCTCACTTCTCAAAAGAGGGTACTTATTATTTACCATTACTTTGTTCAACTGTTGATAGTAAATGCACATAAGAAGCAAACTATCCTTCTTATGTTCGAACAAGAAAGATGCACCCTATGGAGACACACTAGGGTGGATGAAACCTTTTTCTAAGAGGTATTTCAACTGCTTCTTGAGTTTCTTAAACTTATCTGGAGCCATTCTATAAGGTGGAATAGAAATACGATGAGTGTCCAGAATAAGATCAATACCAAAATCAATCTTCTTATCAGGAGGGACACCAGGTAGATCATCAGGAAAGACTTCAGAAAACTTATTTAACACAGGATTAGAATCTAAAGAAGGACCCTCCAAGTCAGAATCTTTAACCCAGACCAGATGATAGAGACATACCTTAGAGATTAATCTCCGAGCTCTAAGATATGATATAAACCTTCCCTTAGGTATTAGAGTACTTCCCTCCTATTAAAAAATTAGCTAATTAAGGAATTTAAATATGACCTTACGGGTCCAACAGTCTAAAGAAGTATAGCACGAGTACAGTCAGTCCATTTCCAGAATAACATCAAAATCAACCATGTCTAACTTTATCAAGTCTACCTGAGACTCTTTATTACCAACAGATACCACACAATCCCTATAGACTCTTCTGATAACCATAGAGTCTCCCATTGGGGTAGAAACAAAAAAAGGGTCTGACAAACACTCTGGATCGAAACCAAAATACATAACCACAAATAGAGTCACATAAAAGAGAGTGGATCCTTAATCAATTCATGAGTACACATCAAGGGAGAACAGTTTCAACAGACCAATAATGACATTCAGAGCTGCCTTAGATGTCTAACGAGTAGTGAGACCATATAGATGGTTCTAACTAGTGTTGGAGCTAAAAGTGGCACCTTTTGGTGAAGGTGCTAAAGAAAAGGCAAAAGGAACCTTGTTTGCCCCAGAAGAAACTCTAGAGGCACAATCCAACTGCATATGCCTAATTTGACCACACCTAAGCCATCAGTTAGTCCCCTTCTCACACTTACCATGGTGGTGCTAACCATAAAATCTATAAGAAGGGTAGGATGGCGCTGACCGGGCCCTACTTGCTTAAGATTTGGCACCCTATGCCCTAGAAGTATCACCACCCTAAAAACGTTAGTCACCCAATAATTTAGGTAGGGAGCACTATCTGTTGAATAGGAGTTAGGACTCCCCCAGCTCTTCTTTTTAGATCACTTCCCAATTTGTTGTTGGCCTCCACTCGATTCTAAAAACCAAAATTTCTTTCACTTCTTTTCACTAATTTCAGCCTACTTTTTCTTCTCTTCTTTGACCTGCTACATATACACAACCAGTTTGGAGATGTCCATTTCCTTGTTTAACAAGGCAGCCTTACTCTCAAGAATTAACTCAGGGGAAAATCCTAAAGCAGACTTTATCATTTAGGCCCTCATGTTAGATACCAGTTGAGGACCATACCAGGACAATTGATGGAATTTCAAAGCATACTCCTTGACTATCATTCTTTCTTTCTTCAAATTAAAATATTCCTCTACTTTTCCCTCTCTCAACTTCTGAGGAAACAAGTGGTCCAAAAATGTACTAGAGAAATCATCCCGTAAGGCAGAACCAACATCTTCGCCTCTTGACTCTTCCCACTCTTCGTATTACTGGTACACCATATCTTTCAATTAATAGGCAACAAACTCTACATCTTCAACCTCTAAATAATGCATAACCCAAAAGATCTTTTCCATCTCATCAATAAAACTTTGAGGATCCTCCTCAACCTTTGTACTAGTAAATATTGGAGGATGCGACCTCATAAATTGTCCAACTCTAGTGGCCTCCAATGAACCCATGGTAGTACAAGCAGAACTGGACTGTTGTAACTAAGATATTATCAACTTAGGTAATAGTTTAATGAAATAATGGGACTCAATGTTAGTAACCTCCGTGGATGGTGACTAAGTATGAGTGTTGCTCTCAGGAATAGGATCAGTGGGACAGGTTGAACTCCATGAGGACAGTCAGTTTCAATGACCCTTGATCAAGTTTGGACCCCAAAAGTCGAATGAGTTCCATCCATATATTCCCCATATGGGACAGAACGAGTTCCACAGATATCAGATCTTCTTGGAGGCATGATCTGAAAGATGAACAAATGGAAATAAGAAGGATCTAAGACCTTAGACTCTATAGCCCAATATTAAGATAACAAAAATGGGAAACACACCAAAATGTATCATACACGATCTCTTATAAGTTTGGCATGCTACACACCCATAAAAGAGACTCCACTTAATACGAATTAGTGGACACCCAATTGACCATAAACCTAGGATCTGATACAAACTTTGTCACGACTCGAACTAGGGACTGGACGTGATGGGTATCTCAAGTCCCATGTGGACTGGATCTCACCCCCTTCACCTAACCTAGTCAGCATAATAACTTTAAGTGCTAGATTAATTCTGAATATATAACAAAATAGTGTAAACTAAGTAAAATATTAATTCATAAAATGTTTAAACCAATCTTTGGGAACCGGAAAAACTTCTGTCACCGAACCAATCCACCAAAATAACACACCTAAGTCAACAATAATCCAACAAATCCTCTATAAATCCAAAATCAATAAAATGTCGGGACATGCCCCCGATAGTAACCAAAATAATATTTGAGAAATGTTCAATAGACAAGTGATAAAGAACAAGAAATGAAACCTTCCAAAGTATGTAAGCTTACCCCTTCAATGTCAACTAACGAACCAACTTGAACACCTGATCAATGTGCAGGAAAAGTAGAAGAAGTTCCAGGGCCTGCATCATATGAGATAAAGCATCCGGAGATGGTTAGTGGTTCGAGTACTAACATTTAAATTAGGGATAGAGGAATAAAATAATGCCAATCATCAAATGTAATCGCATCTATAAATATATATACACATCATGCTAGGATAGGGAACCAGGTTTAACATGAATTTAAAATATTAACATCAGTTGTGTAGCATAATTGTCATAAAACAAGGCACCTAGGGGCTATATGGGCCTAGATATACCTTAGTTTGAAGGGCCCTAGTATGTGTAGCCACACAAACCAGAGAATATCCATATCCATAAATGCCTTTATGGGGGACTCAAACCACCGATCATAATCAAGGTGACTTAAGCACTAATGTATACAATATGGGGAACTCGCACCTCTTATTCATATATTTATTCAGGGGAATCGAACCTCCCAATCATATAGACACTTTCTCCCGCTAGCACAGTTTCTAGTTTTAGTCCTTCAAACTACACTTTAACGTCCTGGATACACATCCCGCTTTAAAGCCCAAATAAACTATTCATTACACATATGCAACCATTATTTTAATTACTTATCAAAGACATCTCATTGGTATCTTCATACCAACCCCACTTGCAAGCGTACAACATGCCATAACAATTATTTCTCAACTTGGGACTTAAAACCATTATCTAAACAAAGACATCAATTTAGTTTAATATTTAGGGACTTGAAACCATTTAGATAACTAAACCACCAACGTTATAATTCAAATCAATTTTAAACCACCAAGGTTATAATTCAAATCAATTTATGTCCAATAAGGCGTTCATGAAACCATTACCAATTAACAACATTCTTAGGACATTGCCTTGCTTTAAAACCCAATTTAATTCAATTTATGATCATAAGACCCTTACAAAGCCATTCATCCTTTATTAACATTCTTATGTCAAGAATTAGTTCAAAACATAATTTAAACTTGTAACAAGATAATTCTCATTGGCAATTTCACAAATAGGTTGAGAGCATACCATTGTCAAAACCCAAAACCATCAAATTTAGGGTCAAACATGACCTATTTGTTAAATCATAATTCCCAGGCACCCACATGTGCGAAACTATTATTAAAACATGTATAATAATTAAAACCATAAGAAAACAATACTCAAAATTCTACATTCCAACCCTCAAACATGGTTTTCAAAACAATAATTTATGACTCATGAACAATTCTCAAAACATATTATTTAATTTTACTAACAATGAAGAAAGAGTCACATTCCATAGTTACGAAGATTCACAGAGTGAATTATATCTTTAAGCTCTTAGATGACCAACTTAAAGAAACCCTAGCCCAATCTTTCTTGAGAAGTTTTAGAGAGAGTTTGGAGAGTGTTTGATCTTTTAAAGTATGTAATAAATGACCAAAAAGTGTTATAAGGCATGGGATTTTAAGGGCTTGGGGTGGTAAATATCCAAAGTACCAAGTTTAAAAGCTATAGAAACCTACATGTGGTTATGAATTGACCCTTTAACTCATCACCACAACATATGATTGGTGCCATCAAGTAATCACCATAATAGAAGGTTGGACACCATATTCCATCCAACTTATGACTCCCTTCCCCACTCCTCAATAGACTATACGACTGGCAAGATCTAGTTGTATCTAAGGAGAACATCAAGGGATAAACATTGAACAATATACAATTGGACCCTAAAATACTTATCATATGACCATATGGATCATATGGAGTCTCTCATAATCAGGATAACAATTGGACAATGACATACTAACCAAAATACAACTAGGGTCCCTAAGCTCGTCACCACACCATACAACTTGAGGTGTGAATCATAAGATAAATAGAAAGTTCAAAACTCAAGAAATTTGCAAGGGCTAAAGTTTGGGGCATTTCAAAAGTCATTGATAATGTGGATGAGATGGAAGAAAAAAATATAGTGGAAAAAAAAGGCATCTCAAAACTCTAGTTGCTGGAAAAGATGCTAAGGCATACAAAGAAAAATATAAAGAAGTCACACCAGCATAGAAGTCCTTTACACTACCTCCTCTTATTTTTCCACAAGGATTGAAGAATAAAAACAAAGAGAGAATACATCAAAATCTTATTTCAATGTTGAAGGAGTTGTTCATAAATATCCCTATTGTGGAGGAAAACAAATGCTAGGATATTTAATGTTCATTAAAGGTTTGGTGACAGTGGAAAGGATAATAAGTTTTGAACCTGTAACGCCCCGAATCTGGTTCCCGAAATGCTACACGGTGCTCATGACCCCGAAGGACCACAAGCTAACCCATGACTGATATTTGTACCTCAACACTGCAAAATATACTGTATAATGCGGAAATAAAGGATGAAAGGCCATAAGGTTCAAAACTGTAACATAACTGATAAAACATAAAATCTGGATTGGGTATAAAATACCCAAAACAACTGAAATAAGCTTTCTGGACATGGTAGTCTGAAAAGCCTCTAACTGTCTAAATAAGGAGTTGATGGGACATGTCCCCAAATAACTCCATCTACTAAAAGCTAACTGAAATAATGAAATAACTAATAATGTCGTCCTCGAATGATGAGGACTCACTTCAAAATCTGGCAGCTACTAATGCTCTGGAGCTCGTGCTTCTGAACCTATGGTATAAAACACTATAGTAGTACCATTGAATGTACTTGTATGCATGTCATGTAGGCTGAATGTAAAGGGTACATATGCATGAACTGAACTAACTGACTATATAACATGAACGTGATAATATATGTATGAATACATAATAACTGTAACTGAGTTTGTGATAACATGATTACTGAACCTGAGTACTGACAGCATGAGATACTATGAACTTTATAACTGAAATAAATGATACTGAGTGACTGTATCTGACAGTCTAGGTTCTGATGGAAATAGCTGAGTTCCGTACTATTCTGAGTTGATTATATCTTACATTCCTAAATGTTGTGGAACTATCTGAGTTCTATTACAGATACTAAAACTGAGACTATGGGAAGTAGTCATCTAACCGACATACCCCAAATAATGCATTATATATGAGTTGAGGTATAATATGTAACCCCAATTAGAAGGGTGTCAATACCGTGCCATTGATAAGGACAAGCTGTGAGTGACCCTTATCTGATAGTATCCCCAAAATAAAATGGTGGGACCCTCATCTGACAGTGTTTATCCACCTCATCAAACCCATCTGACAGTGTTGATGTCTCAACCTATGATGGCTACATAGTTCTAGAATGAAAGGATGACTTCTAAGAATCATACCCTCATTTGACAGTGTGTGTTCCCATCCTTGGGTTCACTTGGTACTAATTCCTACTACCATCTGAAAAGACACTGAACATGATTAACTGAACTGGACTACACTGAATTCATGGAGTTCCGTTAACTGACGGAATACTATTGAGATTACTGAATTACTGAGCTTTCCTGAGTCACATGGCTGACTGAGTTCTTAGGATCATGGATTGACTGAGGATATCATGAAACATGTCACTGACTCTAGGTGAACAACTATATTTTTTGGGTACAAGTACCCCCAGGACTCGATAGAAGAAAACTAACAAAGCATGACTTTCTTGAATATAAGACCAACATCAATAATACATAATCCATTGGCTAAGACATTTCATCAAACACTTGACATACATAACTTGTACATGAATGGGGATTTCATATTATCATACTAGTATGACACTTTTCCTTTACATAGGTATTTAATTAAACATATGGGGAGCATGCTTTGTTATACAATTATCAACACATCTAATAATCATGGATACATAAACCAACTTAAAATTGAAGGGTTTATCATGAATATCGCATAAATCATCACATATTAGAATTAATTCTTGTAAATAAATAGTCTATAACATGGAACGAAACCAACCAACAACATAAACATCAATTTTCAATTCAATCAAATCATGAACATTCAGAAATATACAAATCTTGTATTTTGAAAACATATTCTTGAGCTTCATGGGTGAAAGAGACCCATGAATCAACACATACCTTAGAATGTAACTCCATAAAGATCGTTGGAGAGATTCTTGATCCTTGCCCTTGAATTTTTAAGATTAGGGTTTCTTGATTTTGAGAGTGTATGAAGAAATTGGGGAAAAATAGAGTGAATAATGATATCCTTAGGTCATGTAGGATTAAATTTTGGCGTTTAAGGCTGAACTAAAATTATGGGAAAAGACCCATTTAACCCTGGACGCGTCTTTTAAATTTTGTGAAAAGTTTTTCAAAATGGACCCCTGGCATGATGCAGCGCTATAGCGCCGTGTCACTGGAATTCGACAACTAGGAAATTAGACGACGGCGTGACACGGGGTCATCGAGGAGCTTCACTGGATTTTGACAATTGGTATTTGGGAGCCCTCCGTGATACGGTGAAATCGTGGAGTCTTACTGGAAATTAACAAATGTCATTTTGGCTTATGTAGAGATGCGGCACTGACTGAGATGATGGTGTTTTATGATAAAAAATTTAAATCGCCATAACTTCTTACCCGGTTGTCAGATTTAGGCGAATTTGGTATCGATGGAAAGATTATTGAATTTTACACACAATCTAAAGTAAAAATCTTGAAAATTCCCCATGGAATAAACATCATTCAATTTAGAAGATAATACTTGACAATCTTGGGATGAAATTAGTTGGGAAACTTTGGGGTATTACAAAACCTATAGTTAATGTGCAACATTGTAGCCTAATTACCTCTCGCTCTCTAGTTGAAAAGAAGGAAGATTCAGGAGCTTTAACAATTCCTTATACTATTAGGTCTTTGAATTTTTAATGGGCCTTATATGACTTAGGTTTTAGAATTATCATGATGCCGCTACTTTTTACAAGTAGTTAGTGTTGGGGTCACTTAAACCAACCTCGATAACTCTTTTGATAGATTATCGAATTATGAAGATTGTAGTGGGTATATTATGTGATCTATTGGTAAAATTTGTATCTATCATATTTCTAACTGACTTTGTAATTCTTGATTGTGAGTTTGACTTTGAGATTCTAATCATATAGGGATGGCCTTTCCTCACTATTGGCAGGGCATTGGTTGATATAAAAATTAGGTAGTTAAAGTTTTGGTTAAATGAAGAGTAAGTTACTTTCAATGTATGATAGTCCATGAAATAACATAGGACAGTCATTGTGATTCAGTGATAGAAACTATGGATTCTTATGAACTGGTAGTTTCTATTGATGAAAAAGTCGACATTTAGGCACATGCAACAGTAATAATAAACTATGATAGTGATTGTATTGACGAGTATGAAAACACGGTGAGCACACTCATTGGTAGGGGTTCATACAACTATGCACCAAAGAAGTTAGATCTTGACCTGCAGAATAGAATAACCCCATCGGCTAAACCATCTATTGAGAAGCCTTCGTTTTAGAGCTTAAGGCAGTTCTTTTCATTTGCATTATATTGTTTTAGGGGAAAACAATACGTTGATGGTTATCATTGTAGCTGATTTACTATAATTGTAGGTTGAGGCCTTAGTATCTATGTTGTAGAGGTTTAAAATTGCCATTGGATGGTCCATTATTAAAATTATCAAAATTCCACCTAGAATTTGCAATCACAAAATCAAGATTGAGCCAAATTGTATACCTATCATTGATCAGCAACAAAGATTGAACCTTCCAATAAAAGAGTATACAAAGAAAGAGATCATTAAGTGGTTAGATAAAACCGAGGAAAGGATTGCATAAAAATTCTTGTATAATCGAGAATAATGTTTTCATTCTGTACATGCCAGATTATGAATTAGTAACTGCTTCCAGTTTATCCTATCACTGATAGTAAATAAGTGAGCCCAATTCAATGTGTACCAAAGAAAGAAAAAATAACTAATTTCTATGAGGCTAGTCACCGGATGGAGTGTTTGCATTGATTATACAAATTTAAACTCATAGATCAAGAATGATCACTGTACTATTAACTTTGTTGATTAGATGTTAGACCATATTACTTGTAAGGGATGGTATTATTTTCTATATGGTTATTTTGAGTATAATAAAATTTTAACTTCCCCTGAGGACCATGAGAAGACAACTTTCACTTGTCCATATGGGATGTTTTTCTTTAAAAGGATGTCGTTTTGTGTATGCAGTGCACCCACCACTTTCAAATTTTATATGATGCCCATCTATTTTTACATGGCGTAAGATACTATTGACGTTTTTATGGATGATGTTTCAGTTGTGGTTCACACATTTAATGATTACTTGGCACACCTTACCAATATTATGATGAGATGTGAGGAATGTAACTTAGTGCTAAAATTAGAGAAGTGTTATTTCATGGTTAAAAAGGAATAGTTCTTAGTCACATAATTTTTAAGAAGGGGAATTGAAATTGATAAAACAAAGATTGAGGTGATTGAGAAGTTTCCTCCACCAATTTCTGTGATGGGCATTTGTAGATTTTTAGGTGCAGGTTTCTATAGATGATTCATCAAGCACTTCTCTAAAATTGCTAATCCATTGTGAAAATTATTGGAGAAAGATGTGAAGTTTGTATTTGATGAGTCATGCATAAAATATTTTACATATCTTAAGGAGAAGTTGATTGTAACCCTTATTATTGTGTTTTAGATTGGACCTTGCTATTTGTCAGGACCCAATTTATAAGTCATGATGGTACCTACTCTATCTCTACAATAGGTAAGCTAAGACATAACCCATAGCTAAACACAATGGGTTAACTTGGTGGAAAATGCCCAGTCATAGGAGAAAATGAATAACACACTTATAAATAAGCAAAGGGTTCTAAATAGATAAAATAGTCAATACAAGATACCATCCCACAATCTGGTTGAGCTAGTACGGGAGCTTCTAGTAATAATACAACTCAAATACTTAGAATAGAAAACAACATTTGTCTCAATAACAAATGACTTAATAGCTAAATATAGAAAAAATGGGTGACTCTGGCCTTATGAACTTACCCTATATCAAAATTATCAAGACAATAGGATCAATAATCAACAATGATAGCTATTACTCAGATCTGCACCAACAAGGTAAAGAAGTGTAGTATGAGTACCATAACAATGGGTACTCATTAGACATCATCATCTGAATGAGCTAAATCATGATATAAGTATGATAAAAGAAAGATATCATAACTAAGTCAAAGTATAGAAAAGAACCTGAATCACCTCCAATACTGTTGTATATAATAAGTAATTTAATCAAAATAGAAATATAACATAAGACATCAATACATGCCTACATTTTCATGAACTATAATTAAATAATTTGGAATAACAATGCATCATAAGTCATTACACAAGAAAATCACAAACTACAATATTAGCTCTCATACGCCAATTTGTATGAAAAGTAAATAACTTATCGTAGACTCCCATAAGCCTGGAGAGTATACTCAACGATAGAGTAAAGCAACCATTCATGTCTTATGAATAACCAACTAATTATTTCACCATCATCCTACATTTATCATCAATCAGACATTTACAAACATTTGACAATGTAGCCACATCACATAATATTATCATCATTTAACAACCTTATCATCGTTACTCACTAGTCCTTATTTATTAGCTAACCATCGCTTATTAATTAATCCAATGAATTACTAGTCATCATGTAACTTCTAATCATTATTTAACAATAATTCACTACATATCCTCTAATCACTATTTATTTGGTAACCATCATTTATCATCTAACATCATTTATCAGCTAATTATCATTTACCAACTAATACTTGATTATCAACTAATCATTAATTTATCACTTACACAAGGCTCACCATTAATCATCAATTATATCACCAACCTTGTCGGGAGTTAATGAATCATCTTAAACATCCTCTAGCCTTGTCGGGTAGCAATATGTCATCATAATTATCCTCCAGCCTTGGCGGGTATCAACGCATCATCATAAACATCCTCCAGCCTTTTTGGGTAGCAATGCATTATCATAATCACCCTCCGGCCTAAGCATGTATCAATATGTCATCAAAATTACCTTTCGAAATTGTTGGGTATCAATATATCATCATAATTATCCTCTGGCCTTGTGGGGTATCAATATATCATCATAATCATAATATATAGACTTAAACTGGTATCCACATCATCATAGTTGGTGAAAAAAAGTAATAGCATAAGTGACCATATAATCAAGCATCATGATTTCAAGATAATTAATAGCATAGTTTCCCATGTAATCAATAAACATAACTTTTAACAACAAATGTTATTATCATCAATAGGGATGATATCTAGCATGATTACTAGCATAATTTCTTATAATGATTATAATCATAATTAAAATCATGAGCAAAGACATATTAATAGTTTATTCAGTAGATTGTCATAACAATATCCATATATCATCATAGGATAGCCAGCAATATAATCAACTAGTCCATGAACATTACTTCTAAAGTAATCATTACCATAACCATCACATACCAAGTTTCCTCAATATTTCTCCAAAATGGAATTCTCTAAGCATTTAATAAGCACATAATGGTTTGAAGAGAACTAATCATCAATCTTGACTTATGATGGGTCAAACAATCCACTTCTAAATCCCAAAAATACATTCTACATTAAATATTACCCCAAAGTAGACTAAGTTACCAAAATCCTCACTTAGATTTAAAGAAAGTAACAATTATCCCTAAGGTAGAAGTTCTTCTCAAATAAAACAACTAAGCTAAATAGTAACTAAGGCAACCTTCCTTAATGAAGGAACTAAGACCAATCTAACCCTAAGCACCAATGTCTAAATCATTTTTATCTAGCTTGAGTTTTATAAGTCATTCTCATTCTAAACATGATACATGTAGCATAATTCACCTAAGGTTTAAGCAAACAAGTCAATTATTTCAACTCTACGGTTGCAAATAGCCTAAACGGTCCATCTAAACCATGTCTTATATTTCATCAATCCAAAAACTAAAACCCATCCCAAATCTAACACAATATCATAAGAATACTATGAGATAGCTCAATCTAACAAGGGATAAACCTAGCTTACCTCAACGCCAAAGAAAGCTTAATGAACTGTTAAACCACCATTTTTCCCTTACAAAAAGCCTACTTAAGATGCCAAGCTATAAGAACACCTTCTAGTTATCAATACAAGAATAATTATACCCATATTGCACCATTATGCTTTGGGTATAAAAATTATGTCAAAACCCCACGTAGGCCTCACTTATGAAAATAGTATTTTCCAAAAACAACCCAATATTCTTACATGCTTAAGAAATCATTACCATAAAAAATAAGTGAAAACCAAGATAAAATGGGGCTAAAATCAAGAATTTAAGAATTTGGGGCAAGAAATCAAGAAATTTCACCAAGAAAAAGTTGAATTCTTACCTCAAATCAGAAGATAATTGCTAAAATAAATCTGAACCTAGCTTCCCAATCACAAAAAATCTTTAATTTTAAGCCCTCACACTATATAGGGTTTTTATCTCTCAAGAAAATGATAAAAAATTGCCAAAATCATTGAAAAGGGGTCCTTTTTATACCTAATCTACGTACTGGGAAGTTGCTAGCATGAACCGAGGCCCTATGACATGGTACCTCTCCTATGATATGGGAATCTTAATTGCGACCATCAATGCATAATTGCATAAACTAGTCCTTCATGAACGAGTCACGATTGCAGCAAATATTTTTGTTATCGCAGTGTACCAGAATCCTGGTGCACTAGATTTTCTAAGTCCGAAATGGGCTTGATCGGATGCTTGAGGTTCATTTGGAATATTGTATACTTAAAAGAACTATGTCACCATACCAAATTTGATGTTTCAATCTCAATGGAATAATTGAATTTTCCATCCGTTGTTTTTTTGACCAAATATAGGTCCCACACCCATATCTCAATTTTTTAACTTTTTGACCAATAGGTTAAAATGAGCCCGGGTGACTAAGGACACAAACCAAAGGTCCACCTAGTATAAAATTAGCATTCCAGATATTTTAGTGCTATTAGAATTTGCATATAAAATTGTTTTACTAAAGTTTTTTCCTGATGAACATTAGGAACTAACAAAGACTTCTAAATAGGGAATATGCTCTAAAATTCAAACAAACTATTTGGTAGATAAGCTGTCAGTTCCATCAAGTCATAAATGAATTGGTCCAACTATAGAGAAGATCTAACAATAAAAATAAGCAAACCTATAGAAAATGACCTAAAGGGTCATTATAATATCCACTAATAAAGGAGCTTTCATCCTTAAAAGTTAAGTATTATAATGTAGCTGAAGTCTCCAATAAGTGAGGATATTGCATCCACATCTTGCTCCCGAT
Source organism: Capsicum pubescens (assembly GCA_030864215.1). Lineage (NCBI taxonomy): Eukaryota > Viridiplantae > Streptophyta > Magnoliopsida > Solanales > Solanaceae > Capsicum > Capsicum pubescens. The sequence continues at coordinate 125,155,633 of CM061546.1, read as the reverse complement.
CTTCTAAGTAGCCACCTCCACTAGGCGATGCCTCTACTAAAACTTAACTGCAATAACTCTAGAACACAACCGCCTGACATCAGTAGCAAAAACGAGCATCGGCTCCTCTACAAAGGTCAAATGCTCATCCAACTGGATGAGTGTTTGACCTTTGTAGAGCAGTGGTTGCTCATTTTGGCTAGTGATGTCATATGGTTCCACACTAGAGAGATTTTTGTAGTTAAGTTTTTGACGAGTGTTTGACCTTTGAAGAGGAGTCGGTGCTTATTTTGTCTAGTGATGTCAGGCGGTTGTGCACTATGGAATTTCCTATAGTAAAGGTTCAGTGGAGGCACTGCCTAGTAGAGGAGGCCACTTGGGAGATCAAGAGAAAGATATGGACCCAATTTACTTACCTATTTAATACCTTAGGTACATCCTAACCTTTAACTTTCAGGGATAAAAGTTTCTTTTCGCAATGGATATTGTAGTGACCCTTAAGGTCATTTTCTATATTTCCACTTATTCTAACTGTTTTAGATTTTTTATAGATTCCCCAAGCTATTTATAGTTGATGGAACTGATAGTTTAGTTATCGGGCAGTTTGTATGGTTTTTAGAGCCAATTCCCTAGTTAGAAGTCTTCGCTGGTTCCAAATGGACACCGAGCAAGAAAATTCAATACAAAAATCTTGTATGCAAATTCTGACTATACCAATAGCTTTAGAAAATCTATTTTAGGCTAGGTAGACCTTTGGTTCAGGTCTAGAGACACCCATGCTCATTTCAACCTATTGATAAAAAAGTTGAGAAAATAAGATATGGGTGTGGGACCCACATATAGTCAAAATAACCTTAAATGGAAAATCTGAGTCTGCCATTACATACAAAATATTGAATTTGGTATGGTTAAATTGTTCATATTTGTATATAGGATTTCGGATAAATCCCGAGGGCTTGGCAGAAACTTAACAATTTCCAAGTTTCAGCTGTTATCTAGTGCCATCGCTATCACAAGCGAAGGGTCGCGACCGTGATACCCATGGTAGACACCAAGATAATGCAACTGTGGTGGGTATGTAATGATCGTGGTAAGCCAGAGTAGGCCTAAAATAGTGTGATTGAGGACCCTAACTAGGTATAAAATAACCCCTTTACCACAATTTTGTGCCATTCTTCTTCATTCCCTAAAGAGATAAGAACCCTAAAAAGTGTGAGGCATTAAAATTAAAGCTTGTTGGTGATTGGGATTCTAGATTATAATTTATTTTGGTTATCATCATGTGATTCAAGGAAACAACTCACCCTATTCTTGGTGAAATTTCTTTATTATTTGCTTAAAAGCTAAAAACATTTATGGCTTGATTTTAGCCCCAATTTCACTTGGTTTTCACTCATTTTTTAGGGTAATTACTTGAACTTTTATGAATGTTTGTTTAGTTTCAAAAATGTGTTTCTCATAAGTGGGACCCATATGAGGTTTTTTGAGGCAATTTTTGGACCCAAAGCAAAATGGTGCAATATGGGTATCAGTATTCTTGTATTGATGAGTAGAAAATGTTTTTGATATCCTGGCATCTTGAGGAGGCTTTTCAAAAAGGATGAATGATGGTTTAGTCATTTATTGAGCTTTCGTCGGCATCGATGTAGGTTAGGTTATCTCTTATTAGATTGCGAGGGGTTATAGGTGTTGGTTGATGATATGCAAGACTGGGGGTTAGTCGAACATTAAGGATAATTTGAAATTATAAGTTTTAAACAATTGGCTTATTTCATATACATTGGGTAAATTAGGTATCATTTCTTATGCTTGGCATAAGACTGCCTTAGATCACTCAAGTTAGGTGAAAATGCTTTAGTTACTCACGTTTTGGGTAAGTTTGGCCTTTTTTGCTTACACTCATGAAGGTTTCCCTAGTTTCTATGGTGTTTAGCTAATGTATTTGGGAAGAATCTTTACCTTAGTATTAATTGTTGCTTGTTATACATTAAAAAGTTGATTTAGATACCTTAAGCCTAGAAGTGGACTCTTAATCTACTTTATCTTAGTTTTGTAAGCCCTTTATGGTTATTAGACTCTTGGAAATTTATATCAAGGTAATATTGAGACATATTGATACTTGATGGTTAAGTTTGTTGATATCAGGGTGACGCCTATTGACTATGCTATTATTTATTCATATTGATGATAGTATTTATGATGTGGATTATATATATATGTATATATTTAGTTTGAGTCTTGAAGATGAATATATTAGTGATTATATATATTCGATTCAAGTTCAGATGATGACTGTGTTGATAATTATATATACTCGGCTTGAGTCCAGAGGATTACTATGGCACTAATGATATTTACCATTTTGAGTTTAGCTATTGATTATTTAATGCTTTAAGTTTGTCTATTAATTATATTTACCGATTCGAGTTTGACTATTGATTATTTACTAGTCCATGTCTAGTTATTGAATATATTTATTGATTCGAGTCCAACTATTGATTATATTTACCGATTTGAGTTTGGATATGCATATTATTCTATTATGATATGATTCTAATGATTAATGATATCAGTGAGTGAGATTGAATGTAACAATTTGGCTAAGTTGGAAACAATGAGGAAATAGTTATAATATGGCATGAAATAAATGGATTGTAGTGGTGAAGTGACTAGTTGGCAAATGATGTATAGTTGATAAATAATGACTAGTGGATATATGATGACTAACCTAGATTGAATTAGTGATAAGAGATGGATAAGTTTATTATGGACTAGGTTATAAATAATGATAAGGTTGCCTTATGTTGATAATTCTAAAATATTGTTAAATGACCGATTGATGATAATTATGAAATGATGGTTAAACCACAATAAAGGTTAGATATAATTTTGGTTGATTTTTTATTCTCTCTTGTGTATACTCTCCATCCGTATGGGAAGCTATGATGTCTTCTTTACTTTTCTGCACCAATTATGTATGCGAGCTAATTTTGTATTTTATGATTCCTTATGTGATGTTATGTTGCGCTATGTTATTATTCTTGTTACTTACTGATGATGTAAAATAGTACTAGAGATTGTTCAGGTTCATTTGTTTATCTTAAATTAGTTATGTTATTTTGCATTTTATCATACATATATTATAATTGAGCTCAATCGGTTAATGATGCCTTTTGAGTACCCATTCTTTTGGTACTCATACAAGACTTTGTACCTTTTTGGTGTAGATTCGAGTACTTATTGCCGCCATTTGATTCATATTCATGTGGTGTTAGGGTGATCTCTTGGAGTCTAAGTCTCCTATTTCTGTCTATATTTCTATGTTCAGCCTTTTATATTTGAGATAAATGTATTTACTATTTTTAAATTTGAGTTGTATTGATAGTATTAGATGCTCTTGTACTGGCTCTACCAGGTCATGGAATTCGTATCATGTATTGATTGTTTATTTTATCTAGAAACTTTATTATTTATAAATTATGTTTTTCAAATTTTGCCTATGTTCAAAATTTCCTACCGAATTAACCCATTGCATAAGCTCCGGGTTATGGTTTCGCTTACATACTGCGGGATTTAATAGGTGCCATCATGACTCAAAAAATAGGTCGTGAATATTGGTATCAGAGCCTAGGTTTCACCAGTACTATTGGTATAAGAGAAAATGTCTAGAAGAGTCCTGCGGATTGGAATGATGACGTTCGTTTCCAATCTTCAGGAGGCTATGGGACATTATTAAGAGTTCTTCACTTCTTTTATTCATATCGTGCTAAGAGTCTGAGTTGGTTTGTGGAAGTATTACCTTGACTTTACTTTTTCACAGATGGACAGGACATGTGCTACTGCTAACCGACATGAGGGTCCCGAGACCATGCCTAGGGATCCTACTCCTACTCATAGAGGATCTAGAGGTAATGGATAGACGCATGATGTATCCACAACTAGGGGCCAATATAGGCCGCCTTCCCCAGGTCCTATTCCGGCTCTTGAGCTAGAGATTCATCAGCCCCAGCCAATAGTGGGCCAGGGACCACCCTAAGCTCCCCTAGGGTTTATATCTTCTTCAGTGCTCAGAGATACATTGGATAAGTTCGTGGGTTTAGTTGGTGGTGTGCATCCTACTAATCAGATTCATATAGAGGCGAGGCAGCCTGTAGCTACGTCTCCTAGTGTTGAGGTTCCTCCTACACCGATACTTGCTCAACTGGTATATTTTCAGCTAGTGGTTGCTTAGATTTCTATGTATTCTGAGGAGCAAAAGATGTTGGGTAGAATCTTGAGATTAGATTTACCTACGTTCTCTAGTGCTCCAGCCGAGTATGGACATGCTTTCCTGATTGCTTGTGAGGATGGGATTCATAATTTGGCCCTTATTGAGAATTTTGGTGTGGATTACACCTTATTTCAATTGGATTTTACTTCTTGACATTGGTGGAGAAGTTCTATGGATTCTAGTCCAATTGGATCTTCTCATTTGTTATAGTCTCAATTCTCCAAGATATTCTTAGAGAAGTTCATGACTCGCAGCCTTAGAGATAATTTGAGGTATCAATTTTCTAGGTTGCAGCAGGGCTCCATGACAGTTGCAGAGTATAAGGCTCATTTTAACAAGTTGTCTAAGCATGCGACATCTATTCAGGAAATACTGAGTATGAGAGAGTTTGCTACTTTGTGAAAGTGTTGAAACTTCCTATTCACATGTCTACTCAGAATTTAATTGCTATGGGTAGGTCTTTTGCTGAGGTGTTGAATCATGCTCGGTTGATGAATGAGATGAACCATGAGGGTCATGAGGGCCGTGATAAGAGTCCTAGGTTTTAGGGAAAATTCATTAGGAGCTCTAATAGATTTTGATCCAGTCATGGTAGTTCTCAAAGTAGGTATCTTCCGTGTCCATCCGATTAGCCTCAAAGTCAACCTAGTCGACCTTTCAGGTAGTGCTTCACATTATTGATAGAGGTCAGTATAGTGCTAGTAATGACCTTTGTAAGGGCAGTTGTTAGTCTCTAACTGGTTAATTTTCTGATTAATCCAATTGTGACTGTTACTTTGGATTAGCCAAATCTGTTGGTTTTGGTTCTACTTTAGGTTTATGTTATAGATGTAGGGTTCTTGGTCACTATTATCGAGAGTACCCTCTTCGTGAAGATTTTATTGCTTCAGCTCAGAGTGTTCCCCCTATTAGAGTAGTTCATCCCTTAGCTAGAGGTTGTTTACATAGTTGCAGGAGAGATTTCTAGGGTACTCAAGGAGGTTCTTAGGGAGGCAGGATAAAAGGTCGATTAAGTGCCCAACTAGGTGGTAGTCGTGGTTAGTTATATACAATACCTGCTAGACCCGAGGTTGAGACTTTAGATGTTGTTGTTACAAGTATGACTTTTGTGTGCCGCTAGTCAACCCTTACTTTATTTGATTTGGGATCCACTTATTCTTTATATCTGCTCATTATTCACCACGGTTAGAGTTGTCTTACGATTTATTATTTATGTCATTATGCGTATCTACTCCCTATAAGACCCTGTAAAGTCCTAGTCTATCTCAACCCTATATAGCATGCCAAAAGAGGTTCCAGACTTAGAATAATTTCAGCTAAGTTTTAAGACTTAGTCTCATTTTTTCCTCAATTTTTCAATGGCCTTATTTTCCATCTTTCTGACCTTAGATTGTCTATTTTTAAATTGATTAATGATCAGGGTTATCTATAGGTAATCTCGGGTGAGTTTTAAAATTTCCAGACATCGTTTGAGACATGTTTGGTGACCAAAAAAGTGAGCAAACGCAATAAAAATACATCGTGTTGGCTATCACATCATCACCATCGACACATCGCGTTGGGTTGATCAATGTGGTGCGTCGCCTATAATGTCACTAGGATTTTTTTGCTTACTAAATTACGGGTTTGTGGGGCCAAATGAGTCATTTTCCACCCATCTTAACCCACTATAACCCGAAATTAAGTCTCCCAAAGGGCAAAATTCACTCATTATTTCACAATTTCTCTAAAGAGCAAAACCCTAGTTCATCAAGTCTAAGATCAAGTTCCATGAAATCACCAATAATTCTCACGAATTCAACTACTCAGGTATGTTAGGTGGTCATCCTTGGGTTCCTACCACCCTTGGAGTTTAAGAATCTTTTTTTAAAACTTATATTATGATTTACATTCTTTAATGGAATTGTATTCATGTATATGTTGTTCGATGGGTTTCAAGCCAAGAATATTTTGAGTTTCATGTGAATAAACTAGAATGTGTGTTGATTTATATAACCCTTATGTTAAATCCTTGAATTGTGATGTTTAATGCGGTAGTCATGACATACATATATGGGTAATTCTCATGTACAAGAATTATGCATCCTAGGTGTCTGACAAAATGTCTATGTGAAGGAATTGTGCATGATAACCTATTTGTGATGCTTTTAAAGTTGATATATGTTTCCATTATCTATGCTATTGTGTCCTGGGGGTATTGAATACCCAAAATTTAGCTGTCTATCTAGTCTCTAGTTCAAATAGAATGATTCCATAGTATCTCAAACAGTAGCATTCAGTTAGTCAACAGAATCTGGGTGAGTTCACTCAAACCTAGTACAATCTAGTAATCAGTTCTGTGTCGATTCAGTTGGGAGTAGGATTCAGCACCGAGCAAACCCAGGGACTGGGGTATTCCTGCCTGTATAGGGTTTGACCCTTAGTAGCAGTCCCTGAGTTACAAAACTACATAGCCAGCGAAGGGTAAATCATCTTCCTGCCAGACTAGGGTTGAGGTAACCATATACATCTCATGAGTCTTCCTCCCAGATTAGGGCTTAGCCATCCAGTGTTAGTAATTCATGGCATAGTGCTAACACCATTCTAACTGGGGTTACAGGTTGGACCCCAAATAAGTCTATAATCGGGGTATGTTGGTTGGATGATGACTTCCACAGTTTTAATATTCAGTATTCAGTATTCAGTATAGAACTCTGTTCAGTTCTACACGATTATAACTTTCAGTAATTAGTTTTCAGTTATCAAAAACTCAGTAGTTCAACTTTAGTCTAATATAGATAGACGATAAATACTTGGTGTTGCATGTTTAGTACTTTTAGTAGTTCCAGTCTTACAATACTCTGATCCAATTACTTCATGTATTTTGTTTTATAACTCATGCATATTAGCCTAACCTCACTTAGCGTACCAGTAAATTCAAAGTACTTACTCAAACTTTCTTTGTGCTATGATATATTATATCAGAGGTTCGGATGCTTGGGTTCTTGACCGTCCTTAGTCATATTAGTCGATCATCCGCAGCTATAGTAGTGAGTCCTCCTCCATCGAGGACATGGAATTTATTTAGTTATTGCATTATTTACAGTATTTTTAGTATTTCAGTTATTCTCAAATAGTAGTTTGAATTAGGTTGGTCCGTCCCATCAACTCTTTTATTTCAGATGTTCAGAGGCTTTCAAACACTTTTAGTTAGTAGTTATTCTACAGATATACTCAATAATGATTCAGTTTTACTTTCCTATATATTTCATGATTAGTATTTAGTTCTCACAGCAGGTACCAGTCATAGGTTAGCTTGTTGTACTTTGGGGTCGTAGGCACTGTGTGATTCCCTGGGTGTAGTCTCGGGGCATTACAAACTTGGTGCTAGAGCCAAAAGTTCTAAAGTTTCCTAAGGAGTCTGAAAGCTGCATTAAGTAGAGTCTTATGCATGGGTGTGTAGCGCGCCATACTTATGGACAAGAGGCTATGAGGTATTTTTAGGAAAAGTTCCCTTATTTTAGTATTCATATCATGCGAGTGAGAATGATCTCAAGTTAAGCTCTCAGTCTAATTTAACTTTTTCTCCCTTTGATAGAATATAACACCCAAAAAGACCAACAAAAGAAGAATCGAGAACCAGCCAACTCCTCTGCTTGTTCAGGAAGATCCCCTGATTGAGCATATTTCTCATGAAGAATTCAGAGCAGCATTCACCATTCTAGCCTATTTTGTGGCTGCTCAGAATGTTCGGCTAGCTGCTATTCAGGCTAACCTAGTGTCCAATACTGCTGTAGCTAGAATTTGAGACTCCACCCGAATGAACCCTCCTTCATTTTTGGGGTCTATGTCTGAAGAGGATCCACATGAATTCCTTGACATATTGCAAAAAATAACATACATTATGGGGGTAACTACTAGTGAGAGTGCTGAGTTAGCTATCCATCAGCTTCAAGATGTAGCCCATACATAGTTTAAATAGTGGAAGGTAGATAGAGGTGCAGATGTGGGGCTTATAGAATGGGAAAATTTTTCTACTGCCTTCTTAGATAGGTTTTTCTTGTTGGAGTTAAGAGAGGCTAGTTATTAGAGTTCATTAACCTAAAGAAATACAACATGAGTGTGAAAAAGTATTCCCTCAAGTTTACTCAGTTGGCCAGGTATGCTCTGCATGTGGTGGCTGATAGCAGGTCTAAGATGAGTAAGTTCATGTCTGGTGTATCTGATAGTGTGGTCAAGGAGTGTAGGACTGCAATACTGATTAAGGAGATATACTTGTCTAGGTTGATGGTCCATGCTCAACTGATTGAGGAATAGAAAACTAAAGAGAAAGAGAGGGAGAACAAGAGGGCTAGAACAAGTAGCTTTAGTTTCGCCCTGCCAAAGTCAAAAAGTGGTAACCTTCCTCAGTTCCACCTACAATCTTCAGTCCCAGCTCCGTCTTTGTCTAGTGCAGTAATTCCCAAATTTTGGAATGATAATAAGGATAGGGTTCAAGTCTTTAAATCTCAGGGTAGTGTGAACAGTTCTCGGATGAATCCTCTTTGCTAAAAATGTGGTAGAAATCATCAGGGTGTCTGCAGGACTGGCAACGATGTGTGATTTAGGTGTGGTAAGCTAGGCCATAGGATAAGAGAATTTCCTCAGGTAGGTTCGCAGAGTTAGTATAATCGTCCCCCAATTCAGTCCGATCGCCCATCTCAGCAGGGTACCACTGCTAGTGCCACCTGTGGGCAGCGCCAAAACAGGCTCAATGCACTTCAGTCCTGACAGGATTAGGAGAGTTCTCCTGATGTAGTTACTAGTATGTTGTAACTCTTTCATTTATATATTTATGCTTTGTTAGATCCTAGAGCTTCTATATCTTTCATAACTCCTTTCATAGCCGTCAACTTTAGAGTCAGCCCCAAAATCCTAACAGAGCCTTTTTCAGTCTCTACCCTAATGGGTAAGTCTATCATAGCCCGGTGGGTATACAGGAACTTTTTGGTTATGGTGTTTCAGAAATTTACTTTACCAGGCCTTGTAGAGCTAGATATGATAGATTTTGATGTCATTCTCGGCATAAATTAACACTATTTATGCTAAGCTTCAGTTGATTGTAGAAATAGGATTGTCTATTTTAAGTTCAAGAATGAACCAATTCTAGAATGGAGGGGGTAGTACTTTAACACATAGAGGTCAACTTATTTCATACCTTAGAGCGAGAAAAATAATATCCTAGGGGTGTATCTATCATCTGGTGCAAGTCAATGACTCTAGTTCTGAGATTCCTAATCTTGAGTCAGTTCCAGTTGCAAGTGAATTTCTAGTGTGTTTCCTAAAGATCTCCCTGGCGTTCTTCTCGAAAGGGAAATTAACTTCGGAATAAACCTTCTTACTGATACTCAGTCCATCTCTATTCTTCCATACAGAATGGATCCAGCTAGACTTAAAGAGTTAAAAGAACAATTGAAAGACCTCCTAGACAAAAAGTTCATCAGGCCCAGCATATCTCCTTGGGGTGCACCAGTTTTATTCATGTGAAAGAAAGACGGTTCTCTTAGAATGTGTATAGAATAACATCAGTTGAACAAAGTCACTATCAAGAATAAGTACCCACTTCCTAGAATCGATGACTTGTTTGAAAAACTTGAGGGTGCCAATTACTTTTCTAAGATAGACCTCAGATCCGGCTATCATCAGCTTAGAGTAATAGAATGTGACATTTTGAAAATAGCTTTCAGAATCTTCTTTAGTTTCCAAGGTAAAAGAAAAGAAATACTAAGATACCCGTTTAGTTTAGCTGAAAGAGTTAGTCAGAGATCAGAAAGTAGAGATTTTCTCCCAAGAGGGAGATGGTGTGTTGCGTTGCCAGAGTAGGCTATATGTTCCATGTGTAGATGATGTGAGACAATGAATTCTTGCTAAAACGCATGGTGCACATTACTCTATTCATCAAGGGGCGGCCACTACTATGTATGACGACTTGCAGAAAGTCTATTAGTGGAGTAGGGTAAAGAGGGACATTACAGAGTTTGTAGCTAAGTGTTCGACTTATCAACATGTGAAAATTAAGCACCAAAAGCCTAGTGGTTCCATGCAGGAGTTTAGTATTCCTATAGGGAAGTGGGAATAAGTGAACATGGACATCGTGATAGGTTTGCCTCGTACTCGTAGTCAACATGATTTTATTTGGGTTATTATATATAGGATGACCAAGTTCGCCTATTTCTTGCTAGTCCATTCTTCCTATTTAGCCAAGGACTATGCCAGGCTCTATATTAGAGAGTTAGTTAGGTTACATGGTGTCCCATTTTCTATCATTTTAGATAGAGGTATTCAGTTTACCTCTCACTTTTGAAAAGCCTTCCAAAAGGGTCTTGGTACCCATGTACATCTTAGTATAGCTTTCCACCCTCAGAAAGATGTCAAGCAGAAAGGACCATTCAGACTCTTGAGGATATGTTGAGAGCGTGTGTCGTTGACTTTAAGGGAAGTTGAGATGACCACTTACCTTTGATTGAGTTTACATAGAATAACAACTATCATTCTAGTATTCAGATGGCTTCATTTGAGGCTCTTTATGGGAGGAGAAGTAGATCTCCTATTGGTTGGTTTGAAGTAGGTGAGGTCGTGACGGTGGGTCCTGACTTGGTTTTTGATGCTTTAGAGAAAGTACAACTGATCAGAGAGAGGCTTAAGATAGCCTAGAGCTGATAGAAATCATATGCAGCTATGAGAAAGAAACATCTTAAATTTGAGATTGACAACTTTGTGTATTTGAAAATCTCTCCCATGAAGGGATTGGAGAGGTTTGGTAAGAAGTGGAAGCTTAGTCTATGATATGTTGGTCCTTGTAGGATTTTGATTCATTTTAGAAAGGTAGCCTATGAACTTGAGTTGCCTGCAGACTTAGAAGCAGTGCACCCAGTGTTTTATGTCTCCTTGCTAAAGAAGTGCATAGGTGACCCAGCAGTTGTAGTCCCCATAGAGAGAGTAGATGTTCTGAATAGTCTCTCTTACAAAGAATTCCAATAGAAATCCTTGATCGTTAGACTTGTAGACTAAGGAACAAAATAGTTCCTTTGGTAAAAGTTCTTTGGCAAAACCAGTTTGTTGAGGGAGCCACTTGGGAAGCAGAAGCAGTTATGCAAACCAAGTACCCTCGTCTCTTCTCCACAAACTCAGACTCATTCTAAGGTAATAATCTTTCTTAGATTTACTCTATTCCATGCTTATTTCCAGCTGCATATCATTCTCATATTATTCATGCATTCATAAATCAGTTCAGTCATGTGTCATGTCTTAAGATTCAGTCATGTTTTATCTATGCACGTCAGAATAGTCGCAGTACCTCAGTGACTCTCAGCTTAATCTTTCTTATTCGAGGACGACTGTTCCCAAGGGGAAGATATTGTAAGACTTCATAAGTCCCAGTCTATCTCAGTCCTATATAGCATACCAAAAGAGGTCCCAGACTTAGAAAAATTTTAGCCAAGTGTTAAGACATAGTCTCATTTTGGCCTCAATTTTTCAATGGACTTATTTCAAATCTTTTTGGCCTTATATTACCGATTTTTAAATTGATTCATGATCAGGGTTATCTATAGGTTATCTCGGGTGAGTTTTGAAATTTTTGGACATTGTTTGAGTTATATTTGTATGACCAAAATAGTGAGCCAACGCGATCAGGATGGATCACATTGGCTATCGCGTCGTCACCATTGATGCGTCACGTTGGTAATCGCCTCGAGTTGATAGACGTTGCACGTTACCTGTCGCATCAATGGGAACTTTTTTCTTATTAAATTATGGGTTTGTAGGGGAAAAAGAGTCATTTTCCACCCATCTTAACCCAACATAACATGAAATTAAGCCTCCCAAAAGGCAAAATTCACTCATTATTTCACAAATTCTCTCAAAAGAAAAACCCTAGTTCATCAAGTCTACGATCAAGTTTCAAGAAATCACCAACAATTATCATGAATTCAACTGCTCAAGTATGTTAGGTATTCATCCTTGGGTTCCTTCCACCCTTGGAGTTCAAGAATCTTTTTTTTAAAAACTGAGATTTTGATTTATATTCTTGAATGGAATTGTGTTCATCTACGTGTTGTTGTGTGGGTTTCAAGCCAAGAATAGTTTTAGTTTCATGTGAATAAACTAGAATATTTGTTGATTTATGTAACCCTTATTTTAAATTCTTGAATTATGATGTTGAATGTAGTAGTCAAGACATACATAGATGGCTCATTCTCATGTACAAGAATTATGCATCCAAGGTGTCTAAAAAAATGTCTATATGAAGGAATTGTGCATAATAACCTATGTGTGATGCTTTTAAAGTTTAGATATATTTCCATTATCTATGCTATCGAGTCCTAGGGTTATTGAATACCCAAAATTTAGTTATTTATCTAGTCTTAAGTCGAAATATAATGATTCTGTAATATCCCAAAGAGTAGTATTCAACCAGTAAATAGAATCATTGTGAGTTTAGTCAAGCCTAGTACAGTCTAGTGATTAGTTCAGTGTCGATTCAGTCAAAAGTAGGATTAGCACCGAGAGAACCCAGGGATAGGGGCATTCCTGCTAGTATAGGGTTTGGCCCTTACTAACATTCCTTGAGTTACAGAACTATGTAGCCAGTGTAGGGTAAATCATCTTCCTGCTAAACTAGGGTTGACGTAACTATATATATATCATGAGTCTTCCTGCCAGATTAGTAACCCGTGGAACAGTGCTAACACCCTTCCAATTGAGGTTACAGGTTGAACCCTAAATCAGTCTATAATCGGGGTATGTCTATTAGATGATAACTCTCACAGTTTATGTATTCAATATTCAGTACAAAACTCAGTTTAGTTCTACACAATTATGACTTTCAGTTATCAGAAACTCAGTACTTTAGCTTCAGTCTAATTGAGATAGATGATATATGCTTGGTGTTGCTTGTTCAGTACTTTCAATAGTCTCAGTATTGCATATAATCTCATCCACTTACTTCAAGATATTTAGTTTTATTACTCATGAATGTGAACCTAAGCATATTAGACTAACCTCATCTAGCATACCGGTATATTCAAAGTACTGACGCATATTTTCTTTGTGCTATGAGGACTCCTATCAGATATTTTCATGCTTGGATTCTTGACCGTACTTAGTTAGATCAGTTGATCAGTCACAGCTAAAGTAGTGAGTCTTCATCCATCGAGGACGTGATACTTATTTAGTTATTGCATTATATACAGTATTTCAATTATTCTCAGACAGTAGTTGGAGTTAGTTGAGGCCTGTCCCATCAAATTTTTTATTTTAGATATTTAGAGTCTTTCAAACACTTTTAGTTAGTAGTTATTATATATATGTACTCAATAATGATTCAGTTTTATGAAGCATATGGCTCTTTTAATTTTACTTCAGCATATGTTGCACGATTATTATTCAGTGCTCACAGCAGGTACCAGTCATGGGTTAGCTTGTGGTCCTTTTGGGTCATAAGCACCGTGTGATGCCCAGGGTGTTGTCTCTGGGCATTACACTCCCATATGTGATTCTTTAGTTATGGATAGGATTTTCAGATCATGTGTTGTGACTATTACAGAAATTGATACTTATATTGATCTTATTATTCTGGATATAGTGGATTTTGATGTGATTATGTTCATGTACTGGTTATCCCACCATCATGCAATCATCTATTATTTTTCCAAGATCGTTACCTTAGTCATGCCTAACGTACCTCCATTGTGTGGAAAGGTCACGAGATAATGGGGATTATTTATTATTTTTGTTCTAAGAGGCTTATTTTGAGAGGTTGTGAGTCTTATCTCCCTGATATTTGTGATACTAGTGTGGAGAGTCCCTTGCTTGACTCTGTTTCTATTGTTTATGTGTTTTATGGTATGTTCCGTACAAACCTTCCTGATATTTCCCTTGTCCGTAAGATTGAGTTTGTTATTGACCTAGACCCTGACATTCGACCTATTTCTATAGAACCTTATCATATGACTCCTGTCGAGCTTAAGGATATGAATTCTCAGTTTCAAGATCTTCTTGGTAACGATTTTATTAGACTGAGTATGTCTCCTTGGGGATCTCCTGTAATGTTTGTGAGGAAGAAAGATGGCTCCATGCATATGTGTATTGATTATAGGCATATAAATAAGGTGACGGTGAAGAACCATTAACCTATACATCACATTGATGATTAGTTTAACTAGCTTCAAGGTACAACAATATTGTCTATGACTGATTTGTGATCTGGTTACCATAATTTTAGGATTCGGGCTAAGGATATCTCGAAGACAACCTTTAGGAACCGTTATATTCATATTAAGTTCTTAGTGATATTATTTGTGTTGACTAATGCCCCTGCCTTATTTATAGACGTAATGAACCAAGTATTTAGGCCTTATTTGGATTCCTTTGTGATTGTATTCATCGGTGACATCCTTGTGTATTTGATGAGTAGAGAGGAGAATGCGTAGTATTTGAGGATTATGCTTCCAATTTTGAGAGATCATTTACTTTTTGTCGGATTTTCTAAGTGTGAGTTTTGGTTTATGTTGGTGACATTCCTTGGACATGCGGTGTCTTAATAGTATTATGGTAGACCCAACCAAGATTGAAGAAATTTGTGATATGTATAGACCTACATCTCCAATTAAGGTTCGCAACTTCATTAGTTTGGCTGATTATTATGCATTATTCATTGAGGTTTTTTCTACTATTGTAGATCCTATGAATAGATTGACTCAGAAGGAGGTTCCTTTCTAATTGTCCAAGAGTGTGAGTCGAGCTTTTGAAAGTTTAAGGATTTTCTCACTTGTGCTCCTGTTTTAGCTCTTCCTATTGATGGTAAGCGATTCACTGTGTTTTGTGATACACCTGGTGTTGGTCTAGGAGGTTCATTTTATTGCTTATGATTCTAGAAAGCTTAAGGTGCATGAATGCAACTACCCCACTCAAGATTTAGAGTTGGCGGTGACAGTCTTCACGCTTAAGATTTAAAGGAATTAACTTTATGGTGTGCAATGCGAGATTTACACCGATCAACTCAGAATCTAGCTTGTTATGACCCAGAGGGAGCTAAAGTCTAGACAACATATATGGATGGAGTTTTTTTAAAGGATTATGATATTTTTATCTTGTATCATCTAGATAAGGCAACTATGGTAGCCGATGCCTTAAGTCAAAAAACAGTAAGTATGGTGATACAGGTACAACAAGATCAAGACCATTCACAAGGATCCAAGATCGGGTATTACCAAATATCCAAGGCATGTTCATGAACATAGCTGTATGTGAGTGTAATATTAATCCATCTATGGGATTACACTTATTGAAGTTTGAAGAGGGCCTATAATTACACTATAAGGCCGCCCCTTGGACCCATGGTGTCTTGGTCATTTTCCACTCCTTTTGTAATAGTTTATATATAGAACATATTAGGGTTATTTTTAGTCTTAATTCATTATTGATATTTCTCACAATACTTATAACATTTGAGACTTCTCTCTCTCTATTGAGAAGGTCCACCCAAAACATCAAACAAGTGTGGTGACACTTGTGTTGTTCTTTGGCTAAAAACTTGGGTTTTTGAGGTGTTTGAGTTCCTCTTGGGTCCAAGTAAGAGTTTGGTGTTGATATATATTGGTCTTAGGGTCCTTGTATTTGATGTAAATTAGGGTTGTTAGATGTTGAGATATTATATGTCAAACTAGCTATCTTACTATTATTGTAATCTTGTTGTTGTTCTCTCTTGATCTAGTGAAAGCCGTGTGTGGTGTTGCTTCTATATTGCTGTTGTTCTCTTGTTTTCCTTGTTTTGTTGGTTGATTGGTATCATTAGGTATCAAGATCAAGGTTTGGTTTTGTTCCAATAAAATAAATCTTGGGTTTTCTACTTGAAAAGATCTCACAAAACATTGTGTTCTTGATGTGCATTTTGGCCAAAACTTTAAGACTTTATCAAGAAGTCTTTTATTTGTTTTGAGTGTTTCTAGTCTTAGTTTCTTCTTCACTAATACTAAATTAGTCTAGATCTAAGTTTGAGCATGTACTGTTGATGTGGACCTAATGATTGTCCGTGTGTTGTGACATTATTGTTGTGGATTAGAGTTACACGTGTGGTTATTATCGTTGTTCTTGGTGGTTGTTATTTTTATTCTTGATATTCTACACCACTTTTCATATTTTGTTAAACATAAAGTTAGAGTTATATCTAAAAAGGTGAAGAACAAAAGTGTAGTACTTGTTGGTGAAAAGACTTGCTCAAATCACTCAAAGACTTGACAACCACTTTTAAACCACCTTCCATGTTTTAAGGATCATGTTTTGAGGAAGAAGTACAAGTAAAGTCAAGCCTTTATGTTTGAATTTGAAAAAGGTCTCCAAGACTTGTATTTCCCTCTATTAAAAAAATTCCTCCGTTCCAAATTGTGAATTAATCAAAACTTGGAATTTGAATGTTAAAACTTGATAAAACCGCAACCAATAGTGGACTGCCATGTCACCATTTACTGTACGCATCATCAATTTTAAGCTCAAATATTGGATTCTTAGTTTCATTTTCTTGTTCCTTAGTTGCATTTTTTTGTCGTATTACTAATTAACAAGCTAGTAATAACCTACTAGGTTGTAAATTAGTCCTTAAATCTGTTGTTCATGTCTCTGCTCCATGAGTGCTTTTATCTTTTTGATCCGTTGTAAATTTTTTGTTCAGGTCCGACAAGATTTCTTTGAGTCTTCAAACGAAAATCTATTCTAGACAAGAGTAGACTCATCCCTCAAGTTCTCACGGGTTACTATCCGATTTACAATACTTGTGGAGCTAAGTGTTAGTAATCAAAGTGTGTTAGTGTGGTGAGGCTATTTTAAACTAATTTGTTTGTTTTTTGTATGAATTATTTTTAGGTACATTGCAATAGAAGGATCCATGTTACAAACCATGGACAACAATACACTTAGTACTATAATGGCATCTCTTGAGGCCATAACCCGAAAGATGGAAAAGATGCATACGGATGAAAGAAGATATGTCATCGCTGAAAGGGGAAGTGTCAACAATGAGTGGGAGGTTGGAACAAGTAAAGAGTCAAAGGAACTCCCGCCCTTATACGCCTCAAAACTGCCATGTTTCTTTAGGTGGACATGATCAAAGTACTTCCACTACCATTACTCCCAAAACCTTACATCAAATACTCAATCCACCAAGATCTCTATTAAATGACGCAAGCCAATCCACTCCGTATCCCTAAAACTAAGACTTCAATAGAACATTTCATCCATAATCCCCTCAAGTTCCATAAGAAGGAATTGGTATCCAAATACTACCACTAAATCCAAACCCTCCATTCCAAGATCTACTCAATCAAAGACCACAGACTCCACTAAATCTAATTCCTCTAAACTAAGTCCCACTTAACCAAAACAGACCCATACACATGGAAGAATATGGTAGAGAGGAAAATGAAGGGTATGGATCTTATGATGATGCTTATATGAGGGAAGAAGGGATGAGAGGAGGCTGTATGGATCAAAGAGAATACCGATGGCATGGGGGAAGAGTTTCTCAATGAAACCAACAAGGAAACCTCCTCCAAGAGAGGGATGTGAGTATCAATACCATCAAGTTGAGTCTTTTAATATTCAAGAATGAAAGTTATCCTGGTGCCTACCTTTCTTGGGAATCATCTTGTGAAAAGATCTTCCAAGTCAATAATCTCTCGAAAGAAAAGAAAAGTTGCTATGCCGTGGCTCATTTTTAAGGGTATTCTAACACTTGGTAGGAATATGTTAAGAGGTTTGGGAATGAATTGATTGATGGGAAACCTCCGACTTGGATTAGATTGAGGTACCTCATTAGACAAAGGTACCTACCCGAGAGCTATAGACATGAGCACCTTGCCAAGTTTTACAATTTGAGGCAAGGTAGCAAGAGTGTCATGGCTTACTATGATGAGTTCCAACAATTGATTTTAAAGCTTGATTACCGAGGGGAACAAGTAGGTCATGACATTATCCGTTTCAAGGAAGGGTTGAACAAACACATCTCCACTCACTTGACTATTCACAAGTTTGATACCGTTGATGGTATCTTCCAAGCGACACTAGAAATTTAAAGTGATCTCAAAGAGAGATCAACTTACAAGGCAAGGGGACAAGCAACCTCGGGTTTTTCTAGAAAAAAAGAATTAGTTCAACCTTTCTCGGGTTGGCACATGGAAACTCGAGACAAAGGCCATCCAAAAATATCCTCCGAGACAAGAAGGTAGAAAGTATCCTACTCCAAATCCTAAGAGAGCCACTGGGACAAGCCCCAGCTGACTTGAACTAAGTAGAATCAAGTATCTAAAATACTTCATCAATAGCAAGTCGATAAAATAGGTCCTCAAACTATAAGTATTCACCAATCTTTGGAATTTAGGTGAATATGCTCGCAATTAATCACGTTGCTGGAATTGAGCACCAGAACCTACATTATAATACAATGTAGCACATAGACATATATGTGGATCAGTACTTGTGGAATGTACTTAGTATGTGGGGGTGAATGCATAAGTAAAAAAACAGCTCAATGTTCATATAAACTTGTAAAGAATGCGTGCGAAGTGTAAATGACTCACCTTGACTTGAATAAAATAGGTATTGTGAAATAGTTAACATGAGTATTAAAGCATAAAAAAATAATCTTTCTGAGTCATAACACTTGTTTTCTAAAAAATCTTTACTTTTATGCACTTAACCTATATTGGGACTTTAAACCTACGGTGACTCGTATTTTTTTCTAAAAAATCTTTACTTTTATGCACTTAACCTATATTGGGACTTTAAACCTATGGTGGCTCGTATTTCTGGGGTATGTGACCTTGGACTCATACCTAACTTAGTGCTATATACTACTCCCTTAATACTTATATACACATACTTTAGGAAATCAACCTTAAAATAACATAAGGGTTTATAATGACAACTAGTTATGATTCTCTTTGCTTAAAACTATGATCTAAATGAACAAATGTGGATTTCATATCTTAGCTTAGGATCAAAAGATCATTTCTTGCTTTTAATCTTAATATAATCTTATCAAAGAATGCTTAAAAGCATAATCTTCTTGAAATCTCATTACTTAAACTTAGGGATTAAAACTTATATTGTTAACTAATGTCAATTAATGATAAAACTTCATGCACAATAACAATCTTGAAATACTTCAATAATAACAAGTCAAGATAGTGCAATCTCATTCATAATATAAATCATGTAAGTTAAAAACATAATCATAAGCACTTCTTGATATATTTAAAGCTTTAAATATCATGAAAATCACATGCTTCAATAATATACATACTTGGGTATGAACCATACTTCAAAACAATTAAATAAGATCTTAAAATCAGGCAATTTGGGCGCAAAGGGGAAAGAATACCCTTGTTAATAACCCCACATACCTTATTAGGCATTATTTAATTTAGAAGCTTGACTTTGAACTCTCGGAGATGTTCTTGAAGGCTTTTTCTTAAAGTTCTTGGATTAGGAACCTTAGATTCTTTATTTGTCTTGAAGAGGATGTTATGGAGTTCTTGGAATAAGGTTAGGGTTTCTTAGACAGAAAATTGATGGAGTGTGGGTGTATAATGCTTAAACTGACATTTAATCTTATGTTTTTATGACTTGGGGTGATGGTAAATGACCTAATTGCCCTCTGGGGATTAAATCCGCAACTTGAATTCCATTTTGAAGGCCACAATGATACGTGACATGCACATTGCTATACACGACATGATGCGGTGAAATCGTGTTGAGATACTGGAAAAAAAATCTAAACACGACCCAATCCTCTTCCGAAAAATCTAAAACTTCCCTGAGACATGCTCCTTACACCCCTGAAAATGAATTAACTAAAAAACCATCATCTCAAAGACAGAAAAGTTGACTAAATATCCTCGAAGTTAAGAGGTCAAAATGAGACTAAGTTCCCAACACTTAGTTTTTATTTTCAGGTTCTAAGTCTCTTATGCAAGCACTATAAGCTGAACTTAAATAAGAACGTATGATGTATTATAGTTATAACAGACACCATCATGACTTGAGAAATTGAATCGTATCAAATTAATGTCAGAACCTAGGTTCATCAATGTGTTGGTACATGATTTATGTGTTTAGATGTGTCTTACGGATCAGTGCCGAGATGTTCGTAACCTATCTTTTTGAGGCTATAGGGAATTCTTAGGAAAGACATTTCTATACTCCTTATTATGTGTACATATTTCTATGAGCCTCAAGAACATTGTTTGATTCTATTCTGTCCTGGTGGATAATGTGAGGTGGTCGATAGGTGAGTAAGGGACTCCAACTCACTTTTCAAAAGTTATAGTGCAACATCATACTAGAGAGCCAAGGATGGATATAGAATGTCTTCAGCATACCATAGGATTTAGGGCCAGCTCAGGATCTAGTATAGTTTATGACTACTTCAGCCCTTTGAGGTTCAGCATTAGATATCTTGAGTTTTTTTGAAGATCCCTCCTAGTCAGGGATAACATCCAGATCATCTAGCAGTTCTTAAGCTAGAGTTGGGTTTGTTGGTGTTTATTAGGGTTCTTTATCAGTTTCTGAGTACGAGATTAGGTTTCTTGAGTGGGTTACACATATTCTTTTGCTATATCCTTCACATCAGGACATAGTGCAGGATTTATTAGAGTACCATTTCCACTTCATTTTGTGTTAGAGAACTTGATATATGCTGGGTATTCCTTCTTTGAGTTTTTTTTTCATGCAAAGGCCATAGAGAGTCCATGTATTGAGACTTATAGAGGTGGCGTCAAGAGGCCATGTAACTAGTTTAGTAATATTATTATTTCCTTGGAATGGCAATTTGTAAGTTATGACAGATCTGGAATGTAAATGCTTACCCATCTTCATTTTTATTAGGTTTTCTGGTTTATTTTTAGATAATATAAATACCCTAGGGTTTATATTTTATTAGGCTATATTCTTTGACATTCTCTTATGTACTATTACATTCTATTACATTCTTTACATTGTTCCTGAGATTTTTGGGTTATTATTCAATAGCAGATTTCGAAATTTATTCTTCTCATTATTGTGCAATTAATTACATGCTTTCTTACTTTATTATCATGGATTGTTGCGTAAGCATGAGTAGCTAACTTCACTGGCTAGGGTTGTGGGAACCCTGGTGGATTAACTACGTAAGGGAAGTGGGAGAGTCATCCATTCTAAAGTGGTTTCATGTAGCTTAGTCTTTTTCACATTAATTGACCTTAGAGCTACTGTAGAAGCTTGAGGAGTGCCTGTATTTGATAACGCCCTCATAGAGAGTGTTTGAGATTTGGAAAAGAGAATTAAGACAGTAATTTGATATTCACTTCTATCTTGTCATTCCGCCATCTCATCTAATCAACTTGAGACTCAAAAGGTGAAAGTTGAACTGAAGTCATACACAAGGAGAAATAAGGTGACGCCTTGAGACCCACAAGGTACAGGGTGAAATTTATCAACACGTTTACAAAACTATTGATAATACATAGCTTGTCAACTTTACATGTAGAGAAGCAGAATAGGTGGGTTGAACACTAGAAATTTACATAGTTAAGAAAATAGGGGGAACAAATTCCTAGTGTTCATCTTTTATAGTTTACAACTCAAAGCATTAAAGTTCGATTACTTCTTAACAATGATTTCCAAATTATCCTATTTACTTTACTGCACTACTGATGGATTTCAACAAGTTAAGCAACCGTTCAACGTTTTTCCTGTGATTTCAACCATAACCTAGTTTGGGTTACTATATTTAACATCAACCGCAATATACTTCTTCGGATGTTAGTTTTGGGTGACATCAAGCACGATAAGTCTTTGGTGTTAGGAAGTTAGGGTGAAAACATTCCTAGTATTTATCAAAGATTAGTTTCAACCCAAAAGTGACCAAAAATTTTTATTCATGATATTGTTCTCACCCATTTAATTTTCAGTATTTTTATAGATACTTCAACATATTCGTGAGAGATATTTATCCTATTTCGTGTGGGTTGGACCCCAACCTCTGTTGTGTTATTATATTTGATATCGATCGTATTATTCTTCTTGGAGGGGTACTTTTCGACGACATCAAGCTACTTCAAGTTAACTATAAGTACTGAATAGTATAATACAATCTATCCAAAAAATGAAAGACCAAACACTGATAAAATAGAAGGAAAAAAGTGAACTCCGACTCGAAGAGCTCACCCAATATTCAAAATGAACCTTGCAGGAGTTTCATGTCAATGACGACAACTAGTACTCGGATCTACTCCAAAAAGTATGTGTAGTATGAGTATCGAACCATGGGTACTGAGTAGGAATAATAGGCCGACTGAGCTAAATCACGGTATCAATATGATAAGATATAAGATAAAGTAAACTAAGTTAAGGTAATAGGTCAAACCTGGAAAATAAGCCCCAAAACTTTTGTAGATGAATAATAAATAAATCCAGAGTAGTAACGTAAGGATCACACAACTATAACAATAAAATTGAACCCCATAAGCCAATAAGTGCGAAAAACAAAACAACCCTATACAGGCCCCCATAAGCCAATAAGTGCGGAAAAGTAAATAATTAAATATGGCCCCCATAATCCTGGAGGGTAAATTCAAGGGAAATAAATAGCTGAAGATCCATGAATTAATCAAACATCAACTATAACTATCAAAGAATCCTTACTGAATCACATTATTCCCAACTTTCAATGTTGGACTCAAAATGGAACTCATATCATCATTATCATAACATCCTCACTAGTATCATAATATCATTTGCTGGACTTGAACCGAAACTCAAAGTATGAATGTCATAATCAATGGCCAGACATGAATCAGAAATCACATTATCTATATAAACATTAATTGTCGGACTCGAACCGAAACTCATATATCAAAAGAACATATCAATAGACAATATATATAAACAATAATCATAATCCAGACAACTTAATCACAATACTTAACCACCAAACCTTACCTAGAATTAGCACTAACTGACAACAACAAAGCAAGCTCATTCAATAAGTATTCAATATCCTCAATGTCCCAAAATAAACGTTAATAATGGTATATCATGCATAAATAATTCTACAAAAGATAACACAAGTCTTGGCCTAAAGAGGGCAAGAGGGGCCCACTTCTAATCCCCAAAATCCATTTTAGGAAAATCCTACCCAAGACTAGGATAAGGTATCTAAATTCATTTCAAGATGTGAAATAAGCTATAAATATCCCTAAGATAGAAATTCTCCCTAAAACACGATCAACTAAGTCAATTACACATAAATTACATTTGTAGATAGATTAAATATTTTCAATTATACCTTCAACACCTAAATCCCAACCTGTATCTAGCATAATATCATTAGTATACTACGAAATAAGTCAATCTATTAAGACAGTAAACCTATCCTAACTTGACGCTGAAGAAAAGCCCGACGAAGTTGCTAAACTACTGATTTCCCATTTTGAGAAGCTTCTGCTATGTGCCACACAATAAAAATCACAATCTACTAATCAAAATGAGAACACTGATACCCATATTTCACTATTATGCTTTGGGTCCAAAATTGCATTAAAAAATCCCATACAGGGCCACTTACGGAATACACAATCAAAACCAACACAACGCCCCTTCATGCTCATGGAACATTTATCCTAAAAATGGTCAAATTTCGAGATCTAATAGAGCTACAATCAAGTATCCAAGATTCAAGGTATTTTTGTAAAAGATGAAGGATTCTATCAAGAAATTAATGGAAGCTTAGCACAAATTCGAAGAAGAAACACGTAAATAAACCTAACCTAAGTTCCAAAATTAGCCACAAATGGTTCTTCGGAGATCTCCCATTTTTTAGGGTTCAATAATCTAGAGAATTGATGAAAATAGGGAAAATAGGCCTAAGTGGGGTATTTATACCATTCTCAGGTCCACAGGTGTCACTTAAGCAGACATTGGGTTGCTTAAGCGAACATTGTTTCAATGACCAAGTATCAGTCATGTGATGCTTGCTGACTCTATATTTGTCTCATATGTGACCCAAGAATCACGTAAGTGGTATTTGATTACATGAAACATGCCTTGTTTATGCTACATAAGTGGGCCAAGCCAGGTCACTTAAGTGACTGATTGGTTGCGTACGCGATGAACAAGCAACAGTTGAAGCTTAGAATATTTCAAAGTTTCTGCCAACCCCTTGAGATTCATCCAGAATCCTATATACGTAAACAAACTATGATACCCTATCAAATTCGGCACTTCAGACTCAATGACACAGTCAAAATCTCAATCTAGGCTATTTTGATGAAACGTGGGTCCCACATCTAGTTTATATTTTTCTTAACTTTTAACTAATGGCTCAAAATGAATCTGCAAGCCTCGGGACCTAAATCAAGGGTCCTTCTTGCGTAAAATCACGTTTCAAAGTTGTTGAAACTATCATAATTATCATGCAAAATCGTTTGACTGATATTTTTGCTGGTAGCCAATTTGAACCAGCAACGACTTCAAAGCAGTAAATTAACTCTAACAAAAAAATGAACTTCCAGGTAACCGAACTATCAGTTCCAGCAAATGATAATTGTCTTGGGGAAGTTATAGGAAAGTTCTAAATAATGAAAATGGACGGAAATACAGAAAATGACCGGAAGGGTAGCCTTTAGATATGCAAAGATACCCAATACATTTAGACTTTCTACTTAATGTATTGACTATTACATTAGTTGTCCCTAGATGGTATATAATAGTGATATAATAGTCTTTAAGTACCTCCATCCACCTATGTATCTCAAATTTAAGCCATTTTAAGTGAACACATGCTACAAATTGCAATGATTTGTGAACACTTCAAAACAAACCCCATACAGGTAGTTCCTACATTTATTAACATCAATCAACACAACAACCAATTCTAAGTGATGAGAAAGATAATTCCACTCATGTACCTCCAATTTCCTAAAAAACGCAAGACATACCAATAAATAGTGAAATCCTCACCCTTCACTAGCAAGGCAACAACGAGAACGGTAATCATAAGGTCTTGATATTTTGAAAGCATTTAATGAATTTATCCAACTAATAAAATAATATCTCCTTCTGAGTTAGACGGGTTAGATGAGTAGAAATAGAAGTGAACCATTCATAAACAAAGTGTTAACTAGCCAACCCCATAAAACTATGAACTACAAATACCAAATTAGGTCTATCATGATTATTAACTACCTAAATACTTTATGGTCCACCATCACTCATTCCTTTGAAAACACGTCCCAAAAAGTATAGAAAAGAAAAACAATCATGATAATTCACACTAAGAAAAACATAATGCTTCTTCTCTTTTATTGTACCCCAAACAATCATTAAGTGATTTTTTGTTTCCTCGTTACGTTTTGAATAAACTAAGATGTAACCAATGAAAAAAATCATGAAAAAATCATGAAAAAATCATAATAGGGATTAAAAATCCCATGAAAATAGTTGGGGCATTATTTAGCAAAGAATGCTTCACTAGAAATTCATAATGCCCAATCAGGTCTAAAAGGCAATCTTAGGAATATTAGCGGCCCAAATATTTAGTTGGTGATATCCGCCCCTTAAATCAATCTTGAATATGATTATGCACCGAACAACTAGTCAAACAAATCATTAACATGGGGAGAGGATATTTATTATAGATCAGAACATTATTCAACTATAAATTGTCTATACACATATGTAAACTACTATCTTTCTTCTTCACAAATAAGACTGGAGCACCCCTGTCACAACCTAATTTCTAAGTTCATGATGGCGCTTACTATAACATACTAGTATGTAAGACAACCCGTTGTCCAAAATTACTAGTAATAGTGTTGAGTCTACTATACCATTTACCATTTCCCAATCCTCAAATAACGAGAGAAAGGAGGATACATAAAAGTATACGAGGTCAAGAAATGAAAATATGTACAACCTGAATAAATGAAGAAAGGAAGGGATATACGGTAATGCCATAACTACATATAGATAAATATACATATATATAATTAGGGTAAACGCAACGTACAAACTAAATAATAAGACTAGAATCCTAAGACTTCATAATCATAGTAGGAAGTAATGTTAACAAATATAGGGTATAAAGCCATAATGCTTAACTATAGGATAGTCATGTGACATAATATATTTGTAAGAGAAGGGAATCAGAACCATAACTCGAATCTTAGTACCAAATCATTAACTAATTTGTCACAAACTAGCCATATTTATTATCATAATAATGACAATAGCAATGACGATGTGAGTAGTTCACTAGTCCCAACAAATAATACCTAATTGGGTATTTCATAAACAATCACCGAAATAGTCTAATAAGGTTCAATCAAAATACAACAAACCACAAGCCATTGTCATCACCTATTCCTATTCAACCCTTCAAAAGGTTGACAGATACATGCACATACTGGTGATAGGCACTGCGCATGCAAGAATAAATGCAAGAAATAATACATAATACCATAACCTATCAAATACCATGACATTACCTAGTTTATATATCTCATCCAACTAAATGGCTCACAAGGGCAGGACCTACAACGACCTCCTTTCTCCGGCACAACAACCCACTAACGAAGGGATCTTTAAGGGGTTAAGGAGTACCCTTATAGTCTGACCTAGTCCCGATCTAGGATTTTCAATCATCATCATTAATATCGTCGACTTTCTCCATAAAGTATTAGAGAGATGTATGTATATATAAATGCACATACTCAAACAGTTTCTAAAAAGAGTGTAAGATCATAAATCCATTACCCAGGGTAAACTTTGGGAGTAAATCATCATAGAGTTGCAAAAAGAGTCAAGAATCTCTTACGACCGAAGTAAATAGTAGTAAAAAAATCATGGACCGAAATCTGCCTCGTTCGAATCTTTAAAACATTATTTTCAATATCAAAAATACATAAGTCATCCATTAAGATTGTACAATTCCCTTTATGAAGAATTCTATTTTAAGGTAAAAATTGCAATTTTAATCCCTTTTAAGGAAAAATAGTAGTAAAATCATATTTTGTTAGAATCATACCATTTATCGATTTTGGCAATCATGAAATTATATAATCTATGCGTGCCATCACCAGTATTCAAACAATAAAATCATAACCATCAACAAGTCTACAGACTATGGCCACATCCTTTACAAGGATCAACCATCTAATGAAATCCAACAAATAACTTAAACACCCTTAGTTCCATTAATATATATATGCAGCATAACCATAACATCATAATCCTGGAAAAATCATCAAAATCCACAAAGTATCATATTAAGAATTATACTAAAGGTTCATTAGCTTCAACTTTAATTAATGTGATAACACCCTATGATATTAAGATCCTAGAAACATCATAAGCATTTCACCTTAAGGGAAAATTCATCCATCAAAACCCCAAACTTCAATATTCTAGACTAAGTCATGGTATTCTACCCACAGTCAATCAAAACATTCATATTTCACATTCAATATATAAAATACACCATATAGTGAAGAAGAGTACACAAAAGCCTACCTTAATGTCGAACAACAAATCCTTGAATCAAGCTCAAATAGTCTTGTTTTAACCCATGATCTTGAAATATTCCCATGCTATCAAAATCATAATCTATGCATCATTAGGAGTAAAATGAGATCCAATTTGTAATATCAAGGTTCGGGCCAAATTTCAGTTCAAAAATGGGCCTCCGAGGCCCATAAATAGAATTCAAAACTGCACCCATCACGGGGTCTCTCGAAGGACATGGAATGTGTGCTAGAAAATTAAGCACAAATAGAGCACAAAAAGGGTCCCAAATTAACCCTTAAAGTTTAGGAATTCAAAGCCCTAAATTCTAAAAATTTAACATGAATATAAAATGAAATCAAATGGAATATAAATGGGAAATGATAAAAAAAAATTAGGCTATCTTACTTCAACTTATTTGGATGATTCTCCACTTTTTCCTCTCTTTGAGCTCTCAATTTAGTGTAAAAATGGTGGAAAAGTGATAGAAAATTGGGTGGAAGAAGAGGGTTAAATAGTTCCAAGTATCATGATAACGACTGGGTTGTTGCATTGACAATCATTTTCATGACTCTAATATCGCATTTATAATCTGGAAAGGGAGACTCACATATTGCTTTTGCGACTTTTGGATACCGCATTTGTGATTACAAACCAAATGACTTGTATCGCTTCCGCGACATTATGTTGCGATTGCAAATAATACCTAACTGGACCTTTCATAAACCACCACCAAAATAGGCTCAAAAGGTTCAATTAGCATACAACAAGTTTCTAGTGAATCAAAATAGATCCCACACAACTCTACTAGACTTTGATTTTTCAACAACACAACGATAACAAGGTTACAAGAAATAGAAACTTGACTCACAATAATCAATGATCTAAGAATACATATCTTACTCTATATGCATAAAAATCTGAGTCAAACACTCCCCCCACAAACTACCATACAATCCACACATGTTACTAGCTACCACATTAGTCTATCACTATAAAGGGGTAAGTCATCCTTAAACATCAGTTATTCAACTAAACACATTTATCTACACAAAAGTCATCCTCACTCTAATTTCTAACCTTTTGACTTCGTATCACCAACTTCTTGGTCTAATCTCACAACCAACAGGTCATGACACCGACACTTTAACTTATACTACTACTCGGGTGGAAATACAGTTCCAATATTCTGCTATACCTCATTCCCTCATAAGCATAACATTTGCAACATCAAAATTTTGAAAGGGACTGAATACACTTAATATCGCAGGCTCAAAAGCACCATTTTATCAGAATCAAAGTTCACACAAAAATTAATACACTCTGAAGCACTAACAGACTCTTCTCCAGTCCTTGCACAGTCTCAAAATCTTATATGGCTCAATCAAAAGGGCTATACCATTAGGATTTAAGACTTCTGCACCTGAATCACTTCAACAAGGAGACATATCTAAACACATCAAAGTAACGAAATACTTGGGATGACTTTACTTTCGTATGGGGACACCATAGAATGAATTAGAGTATAGAAGAGGAACATTCTGGCTTAATAGCACGAACTAGAACATGAAGAAAGAAAAATATTCCTAAACGCCTAGTAGCCTCCTGCTTATAAGTGTGGTGCGCTACACACCCATAAATAACAATCTACCCGACGCGATTTCACAGACACCCTGGGACCACGAACTGTGCTCTGATACCAAGTTTGTCATGACCCAAACTAGGGACTGGCCATGATGGACATCCCGAACCATGAAGGCCCAGAACGCCCTTCTCTATCTGGTAATCATGTACAACATTCATATAATAAAAAAAGATGTAAAAACATAATCTTCTATGGAACCATGGTCAATTTTGAATTCAGCATAAGTATGGAAACTGTAAAGAAACTACATCTAAATAACATCTGACTCAATCTGTGAAATCTCTACTACATAAAAATCTAACAACTGTCTAAACTAGGACAAGACCCCCAGTAGACCAAAACTGAAATAAGTGACATAATTTGAAAAGACAGGCCTTCCAGAATAGAGAAGGCTCACTACTGCACAATCTGATCAGCTGTCTGAATTATCTACTGCTTATCTGGACCCCTAGACTGAGTCTCAGAACCTGAGAAGTAGGGGGGAGGGGGTCAATACAGATGTACTAGTATGCAGAGAATATCCAAAATAATCATTTATTATTCAACATAAATGAGAGCAATTTAAAATAGTTCATAAGTATATCAAATAGTAAGAATTTACATGGGCATTTTAAAGACTCTGTAAAAATCATCACAACTCTGAAAAATCTGTGTTACTTCTGCGCTAGGTGGTATACCCTATAACTCTGAAAATTTTCATGGGCTTTATGGAAACTACTATTAACTCCGCAACAAAGCCCTCAACCGAAGTGTGCTGCAAGGGTCGAAGTCTCTGAATCTACTACGCCACACGGCCGTCGCCAACGTACAATAATAATCTACCCATATCGATAAATATGGTTTCAAGCTAAGAGTTGCTTGAACTCACTCCTTCTACGGATAACCACCTAAACCTCTTTAATCCCTTTTTTAAAACTTTATCAAAACATGCAATCTCTGAAAACATACTCTGAAAACATGCTCTGAAAACATACTCTGAAAACATGATCTGTTATGGCATAAATACATATGGTATCGTCATACCATTGACTTGGAAGTCACATCTCTGAGCCATTATTAGTCTATTGTACTTCTCTGTTTTCAAAACACAAGTTTTGGGACCACCATTTCAATAATTCAATTCAAAGAAACTCTTTCTCAAACCTCATGTAAACATATGTAAGGAACTCATCTTTGTCAAGTATTCAATAGTACAATACAAGGTGGTCATGTCAAAATTCTCAATTCACATGTAATTCTTTCTCTTAAACACAAGAACACATTTATATCAATAAACACCCTCTCAACTATTTCAAATCATGATCAAATGCTATAATAATGTAAAAACATCTTTCAAATCACAAAACTATAATCTTTAATTCAATACAAGAGAGGGAGTTCATAATTTATGCTCTCAACAATCTTAAATCTCAATTTCATACATATACATATATATGTAAATCATTTTAGGGGAAAAGACCATAAGGCCAAAGCAATAGTAGCATTGAAACTTCCGAAATGCATAACTAATAATATAGTTTTCAAAACCCCCATAAAATACATGCATCAAAACCCTTAAATCATGCTTTAATAATTTCAAGCCCATGTAGTTTTTAGGATAAACCCCACATACATCTATTTCGGAGAATAATGAATGATTCTTGAAGCTTACGGATTGGGG
Source organism: Capsicum pubescens (assembly GCA_030864215.1). NCBI lineage: Eukaryota > Viridiplantae > Streptophyta > Magnoliopsida > Solanales > Solanaceae > Capsicum > Capsicum pubescens. The sequence continues at coordinate 125,124,526 of CM061546.1, read as the reverse complement.
ATTCCAAATCTGTAATTATCTTCAAAAACTCACGGTTGAATCTTGAATTATTTGGGATTCTTGTTTGAAACCCAAGAGAGCGTTCTTGATGAATTTTGGTGAAAGTGTATGTATTTAGCTGTATTTGGGATTAAATCCCATGTTTGGATGGGTTTGGGGTCATGGGAAATGTCTAGTTTGACCTTGGAATTTAGAATTCAGGACTGGAACGCCATAAAAGGCTTCACCGCGACGCGCTGGAAATCACGGTGAGCTACTGGAATTGACCATTGTCGATTTAAGGCTCATCGCGATGCGGTGGCCAGTCAATCGAGAATGCTTACACTAAAAATGCTCTAACTTCTTCACCGAGTGTCCATTTTAGGTGAATTTGGTATCGATGGAAATATAATTCGAAGATCTTTCATTTGATATATAGAAGTCCACCCAGTTCATTATATACAAGGAGATATGGCCGATTGAAGTTGACTCAAGTTTTGACGCTCACTAAAACTCGAACGAAAGGAAAGCTTTCAACTTGACCTTGAGTGAGGGGACCTTTATGATCTCAATTCATGCTCAAATAGGTTACCACACTACATACTTGATTAACATGGAAAATTTGCATAGGATTTATGGCTTTTGGATCATCTACGCATAGAAATGACGGTTTTCATTCTAGCCCAAAACACGGGGCGTTACTACTCAATAATATAAGAAAAAGGATGTGGAATATATGAAATAAAGATCAATACATAAAACAATCCTAAAACCTGGTTGTATCAGTACAAGAGCATCTAATATAAAAAGAGAAAAAAGGTGAAATATAAAGAGAAATACAATGATACAATTTAGAGACTAGTTTAATACATAAGAGAGAGATAAGTAATTCTCCAAACATCAGATGATCACTCTAAGTCTCTGAACCAGGGCTGCTCCACACGATGCACACATCAACGATGATGACCCGTACAATGATCGACAGGCTGCAGAAGTGTAGTATAAGAACCAAATGAATGGAACTCAGTAGGCTACTGCCAACAAAGATCCAAAGATAAAGAAGATATACATAACATATAAACAGAATGGAAACTACACCCAAGAGTCCAGAAATCATATACAAGTCAATGAGAATAATAAGGGACAACTATCCTATTTATGTCCAGGAGTTTAAAATAGTAAGACTAAGGAAGTATCATGGTGAACTATCCTATTCTAGCAACATTCAATATACGTCAATGCTATATAATATATCTCGGGTTAATATACTAATAAAGATCTAAATAAAGATATATAGTAATATACAAGGTAAAGTAATGACTATAAAAAATTAACAACAAGGAAGGGATATACGGTAGTACTATAGCTTCATATAGCTAGGTATATATATATAGGTATGAGTACATATAAACATGAGGTTATATCAACGCATAACCTATATCATCACATTCGCATTCTAACACCTCATTATAATACTATCATGATTTAAATGCTATTATACTCGGGGATTCTAATCCACGTGGCTAGACATAAAATTATCGTGCATTAAAAGATAGGAGAGGCCGAATACATACTTCAAATCACGATACTGGATTAATGACCAACCTATAATAAGCTAGCCATAATAATGATCATAACAATGATAACAATAATATCAATAACAACGTGAATAACCAGCTAGTTCAGACAATCAAATACCTAGCTGAGCCTATGCATACCTCCACTGCCCTAGGATCGGAAGGTTCAATTAACATACAATAATACAAGACATATCCTTCACCAATATCTATGAATGCATCCCATACAGGCTAAAAATATAATGCATATTGGTGATAGGCGATGCACATGCAGGAATTAATGCAAAGTATCCCATCAATATCACACCATATCATAACTGTCCTCATTAGGACCATTATCATCATAATCAACCTCCAGCCTCGTTGGATATCAATATAATCTCTATAGTATCCTCCGGAGTCAAACTGGGTATCAATATTATCACAATATCCTCCGACCTTGTCGGGTATCAATATTATCTCAATAGTATCCTCCGAACTCGAACAGGATATCAATATCATCATAATATTCTCCAACCTTACCAGGTATCAATATCATCTCAATAGTATCCTCTGGACTCAAACCGGGTATCAATATCATCATAATATCAACTGGCCTTGCTGGTTAACAATATCATCTCTATAGTATCCTTTGGACTCGAACCGGGTATCACTATTATCATAATATCCTCTGGCCTTCCCAGGTATCAATATGTCATCACAATATCCTCTGGCCTTACAGGATATCAATATATCATCATAACTATTAACACATAAATATAGGCATATAATAGGTGCACAGACACAAGTCGATACACTCATAACCATAAATATATCTATCTTTTTAATACATCCCAACTACTCTTTATTAGCTTACCAATGGTTATAATTATTAAACCTCTAATTCGTTACTCATCATAGGACCATAATCACCATTTATCTACTATTCATTATTATCAACTAATTATCATATATCCGATAATCATCATTAGTCAACAAATTACCAGTTATAATCTAACCATATTTTATTAACTAACACCAATCATTAACTTATTATCATTTACCAACTAATCTTCATTATTCAACAAATCCTTATTATTAGCTAGTTAACATTGTTAACTCGGTATTATCTTCATCTAGGAATCGTTATTAACTAGGCATCATTATCACTAACTTTCCTTATTATCTAGAAATATTAAGCCACATTATCCTTACTTAACAACTAATCGGCATCACATCTTTGTTATCAATAGCAACTAATCATCATTATAGATAAACCTATTTTTATGGCCATGTATCGACTCTAATCATTAGCTACCATATTTCAACTAAGTAAGGTTCATTGACTAGTACATTAGATTTCTAGCCATCAAGTACTATAGCCACATAAAAGACATCTAGCTACCCCTTAGCTTAACCCTCAATTAGGAAGAACAGTCATAAGATCATATTTTAAGTAGAATCACATCAATTACCAATATAATAATCAAGAATGTACCAAATCTTTGCATGCCATCACCAGTATTCAATCAGTGGAATAGTAAGCATCATAAAACATCTTTCTCCATCCTATACCGAAGAGATGTGTATACAACCATATACATATTAATATTCATAAAATGTAGTCACACCATTTACAATGATAAACACGTCTCTTCTATTAAGTCAATATCATAACATGGCCCTTGGCACATCAATTTATCTAAATAATCACAACATCATAACCTTGACCTTAGGCCCATACACATATCCAGGAATCATATCAGTAATCATATTCTTAAGCTATCTCTTATCTCTAATCATCTCACATATATGAGACATCTCACATATAGGAGACATAATATCAATAAGTATGTAATCATCTCTCACACAAGAGGCATCTCATATCAAGGATCCATAATATTGATAGAAATGTAATTGTCTATAGTATATAAATAGGTCATACATCATGACATCGAGGAATATCACTTCTCTAGGCCAATTTACATATCCGAGAGAAACATTATCTCTATAGGTCCAACAATCATGACTAAAGGAAATAGCAACTATATAGGCCAACCATCAAGTCTAAGAGAAAATAGTATCTCTATAGGCTACATGACGTATCTAGGAGTAATATCATCTCTAAATACCCAATATCACTTTCGCAAGGAGCATCATAACCATAACTAAAAGCTACAATCTGAGAACATCAATACAAGTTACCATGTTATGAAGTAACCTTATTCTATGGTTTACTAGCCTCATCTATGTCTAACATCCACAACTAAGTCCATAAGATTTAACACAAGCTTAGGCCTAAGTGGGCTGAGTGATCCCACTTCTAATCCACAATTTCCATAATTAAGCATACTATGCCCCAGACTAAGCTATTGTATCTAGTCCATCTTCTAGATTTCAAGTAAGCCATATTCAAGCCTAAAATAGCAACTTCGACTAGAAATAATGCAATGTCCAACGTGTACTTTTACTTTAAGAACACATTTAGTAGACACATTATCACTTTATCTAGGTACTTTTATAAATAATATATGTACAAAAGCACGGCTAACCCAAAGGTACAACAAAAAGTAGTCACACTAGCATATGAAGGCCTTCTAATCATAGTAAGAACTAGTTCTACCATAATTAGGGTCTAAAACCATAATGCCTAACCATAGGATAGTCATGCATAATAAAATTACCCTGCGATAAAAGAATCAGAGTCATACCTCAAATATCAATACTAGTCTAATTATCAACCTATCACATATTAACCATAATAACAATAATAATATAAAGTAATTGACTAGCCCAGAAAAACAATACCCAAACCAAGCTCCATAACCTGGGGGTCCAATCAACACACACCACACCACATGTAATATTCATCAACTCTACCTATAACACCCCTAAGGTTAATGGATATAGGTAAAAACTATTAATAGATAATGTGTATGCAAGGATGAATGTAAAGTGAATCCATATTACAGTAATAAATCTAAGTACCATAATGTAATCCAGTGTATACACCTCCTTCAGCTCAATGACTCACAAAGGCAGAACCTACGACTATTTTTGTTCTCTTGCATGATGAGTCACGAATGAAAGGGACACTAGGGGGTTCGAAGTACATGTATACACCGATCTAGTCCTAATCAAGGATTTCCAATAACCACCACTATCATCAATCCACATTGTCCAGTACTAGAGATATATGAAATTGCATGACTTGTAATCATGGATAAATTAATTTAAGTTTGTAAATCCATTGTCTAGGGTAAACTCTGTGACTAAATAATCTTAAAAGTGTATAAAATATTGAAATCTCACTCGATCAAGGTAGATAATATTAGTAAAACCATGGACCAGAATATATACCTATCAAATCTCCAAGCCACCATTTTAAGTCTCAAAGGCTCATAAGTTATTCATTAAGCTAGTACAATTCACATTATGAAGAAATCCCTTTTAAAAATAAAATGTGGGGATAAACCCTTTTTAGGAAAAAACATATAAAAATCACACTTTTAGCTGGAATCATGCCATTTACAATTTTAATGGACATAAATGTACTGAATCTATGCATTCCATCATCAATATAAAAAAATATTATTATATGTATCTAAAAATAAATAAACTAAACCCCACTCTTTAGAAAGGTAAATCACTCGCTCGAAATCAACTAATATCATACCCATGAATTTTTGCCCAATAATAGATAATGGACATAAGCATATCATAATCCTAGAAACCATCAAATTCCACCACATAAAATAATAAGCCTATGCAAAACGGTTATAAAAATCAACTATGTATAAACATACTAGCAACTTAGGATAATAGGATCCTAAAAGCAAAGAGAATATTTCCCCCTAATGGGTCATTCACCCTTCTTCCCTAATCTAATATATTTTGTCAAGTCACATTGGTCTACCCGCAATCACATCCTAAAATCCCTATCTAACATGCAATGTATATTGCACTGTCTCTTGAAGAATAGTAGACATAAACCTACCTTGATGGAAAACCAAAACTCTTGAATCACCCATAAATCATCCTTCTTCACTCTTCAAAACTCTTCTCCAAATCATATTTTGTTACAAAATGCATTTTAAATTGTTACACAAGCAGTTTTGAATATTTGCTTTGGACTGTGGGTTGAGGGTTTTGAATTATTATTTTCTAAAATAATGATCCCATGCTTTTTATGTAAATTTTCATGATTTCATTATGGTTTTGAAGTATGGGGTGCATGGATATGTTGGATAAACTAGGGGGTATGGATTCCCCAAATGTATTGTTTTGAATATTTTAATTAGTATAACTTCAACCTAATCTTGTGAAACTTGTATTGAACATGAAGCTATGCACATTGAGCTACTTTTGTAACAATTGCAAGATATAAAAAAGTCTATAGGAACATAATGGTTCTTAAATAAACCTTTGAGGTCATTGATTCCACAAGCTATTTAATAATTGAACCTAGTAGGTCATGCATTCCCTCGTATGATTGAATAATTGGATCTTGTGGGGTTGTGTATTCTCCATGATATGAGAATTTAAATGGAATAATGTTATTAGATTGAAAGTGTAGTTGATATGACGATACCAACAGTGTGTGCCTAAATAGATAGTCATGGTTCAATAAATGGGAATGTGTAATAGTTTTATTAAGGATTAAAGGGGGTTGTGTACATAGCTATAAAGGTGGGGGTCCCAAAAGACTGATACTAGAATATTATATTTATCAGCGTGAGGGTTGGTCTTGATGACTTTGTGGTTTTGCCATACTATACATATATTTTTATTATGGATGGAAAAAGATCGTAGATTCCCCGACCTCTATGACATCTCTTATTCATGAAGTTAACATGCACCGAGGACTATCCATCAAGGAGGGATGGACCAACAAAGCCCGTGGGTGATTTTATGATGGTTAAGCTATAGAACCTACGCTAATATTTTTAATCTCATGCTAAAACTTATTGCATATCCCAAAATCATTTATATATGTACGTATTCATGTATGTGGATATGTACATTAAATTTGGACTTTCTTTTTAATTGGCATTATTTTATCTTTGTCCTGATTTACATGATAATACTCTACCCGCTAACTGCCTCCGAACATTAATCCCCACATGATGTTTGAATCAGAGACATTTTTACTTTTTCTGCATAGTGGTAGGTGATTCTTGGATCATTCTTACGTCAACATAAATTGGTGAGCCTTATTCTTCCAGAAGGCCTGTTACTTCATAGTTTAGTCTATGATATATATTGTTTCATTGGCTTCATTTTGGACATATTTTATCTATAGTTGGGGGTGTAACCCGACATTGGTGGTCTTTTGTTATTAGAGGCTTTGTGGATTACTCTAGATTGGGATGGTTGTTGAAATTCTTAGATTCGTTATTGAGTTGGTTGAGTTTTCTATCTGTATATATGCTCGTAACTTAACTCTATCTTTTTATATGTACTGAACTCAGTTCTATCTTGTTATTTGTTTGAAATTTATCTGCTACTAGTTGTACTGTGTTTTGGTGACTATACAAAGGGGTGGTCTCTGGTCCTCAGCAACTTGAGTTGTCCATCATTTCCAGGACCTAGTTTGGGTTTTGAAAAGTTGGTATCAAAGGTAAGTGTATGTCCAATTGGCTGTTCACAAAGCCATGTCCAGTAGAGTCTCTATTATGAATATGTAGCACACCACACTTATAAGAGAGATACTATTAGGCATTTAGGAATATTTTGCTTTCTTGTATTCTATTTCTGTGACATAGAGTCTCAAGTCTTAAATATCCTCTAATTCTATTTGTTCACATTTCAGATCATACCTCCCCAAAGATATGACACTCGTGGAAACTCTTCTATCACACCTAAGGACAATGTGGATGGAACTCATCCTATTTATGGAGTGCAGATTCGTTCTAGATTCCCTGCTATTGATTGCCCTAGTGGAGTTCCTTTGGAACTTACCAGTGTTTATTGAGCTTCTCAGGCTAGTGATGATCATGCCCCACCACCATAAGGAGACATTTCTAATGACGAATTTCATTGATCTATTTGTTTTCTAACCCAATTAGTTACTTTTTAGTCTCATCAGCCTGATCGTGTGGGTTTTATTTCTCTATCTTCTTTGGTCACTAGTGTTGGATAATTTATGAGGGTTTTTCCTTTGCCATTTACTATATCTAAGGATAAGGAGGATCCTAAAGGGTTAATTTATGAGATGGAAAATATTTTCATATCTCTATCCCTTCTTGTAGAACAGATTCAATCGTGTTAAAGATGCTCAAGGAGTAGTTGATAGATCTTCTTGGTATGGGTTTTATCTGTCTTAATGTCTCACCATAGGGTACCATTTTGTTCTTCATGGATAAAAAGGATGATTCCTTATGGATGTGTATAGACTACCGTCAGTTGAATAAGGTGACCATGAAAAATAAGTATTTTTTTCTAGGATAAATGATCTATTCAAATAGCTTTAGGGTGTCAGGTGTTTTTTTTTAAGATTGATCTGTGATCAGGTTACCATCATTCAAAGATTAGGGAGGTTGATATCCCTAAGACTTCTTTCATACCATATATGGTCATTATGAGTTATTGGTCATGTCCTTTAGGTTGACTAATGCTCCGGCTACACGTACGGACTTGATGAATCGGGTATTCAGATAGTTCATGGATTTATTCGTTATTATGTTTATTTATGACATCTTGGTATATCCTAAGAGTGCAGAGGACCATACCAATCACCTTCATAAAGTGTTATAAATTCTTAAGGATCAGCGATTGTATGCCATGATTTTGAAGTGTAAGTTTGTGTTGAATGTTATAACCTTTCTAGGCCATGTTGTTTCTAGTGAGGGGATCATTGTGGATCCACAAAATGTTAAATAGGTGGTGGAGTGTCCTAGACCCATGACTCTAACAGATATTTGAAGCTTCATGGGATTTTCTATATATTATAGAAGGTTCGTGGAATGTTTTTCGTCTATCGCTGCCCCATTAACTTAGTTGACTAAGAAAAAGGGAAAGTTTAAATTGCCTGACGCTTGTGAGGATAGTTTTGAAAGTAGAGGATAAGTTGACTTTTTTTCCTATTTTAACCCCTCTCGGGTGTATCGATGTTTTGTTGTGTACAGTAATGCTCCCATTTGGGGATGGGTTGTGTGTTGATGCAACATAATAATGTAGTGGCCTATACTTCTAGACAACTAAAAGTTTAAGAAAGGAACTACCCAACTCTTGATTTGGAATTATGGGATGTGGTTTTTATTTTTAAAATTTGGTGCCATTGTATTGGGTTCATGTGGATATCTTCTCAGGTAATAAAATCTTGAAGTATGTGTTCACCTAGAAGGAGTTGAATATTAGAAAAAGGATATGGATGGAGTTTCTCAAGTACTATGACATGAGTCTCAACCAAAATCTAGGTAAAGCTAACGTGGTTGTTGATACTCTTAGAAGGTTATCCTGGGAAGCTAATTTTATATGGATGAAAAGAAAAGGGTATTGCTATAGGATGTTCACTGGTTTTCCAATCTTAGAGCCCTTCTCTTAGATTTTGAGGATGGGGTATGATTGTGAAAGAGGTGGCAAAGTCATCTCTTGGTGCTGAGGTAGAAAAAAAGCAGGTCTTAGATCCTATTTTGATGCAGTTCAAGGTGATGTGGGTCAGCAGAAGGTCATGGCCTTTGAGATTCGTGGAGATGGTATGTTGACATTCCAAGGTAGATTGTTTATTCCTGATGTTGATAGGCTGTAGGAAAGAGCCTTGGTTGAGGCTCATGAGTCACAGTATGCACTCCATTAAGGCTCGACGAAGATGTATCATGATTTGAAAGATATTTATTAGTGGAATAACATGAATAGAGTTGTGTCCAATTTTAAGGCTAAGTGCATGGTTTGTTAGCCAGTGAATATTGAGCACTTGAGGTCTGGTGGCTTGTATTTAAAGATTGAGTTACCGAGGTGAAAGTGGGTGGTGATCAACATGGACTATTTTACTGGCCTTTTACGACACCGGAATCAACATGATTCAATTTAAGTCATTGTGGATAAGATGAAAAAGTCCACTCATATCTTGCCTGTAAGGACTACCTATTATGGAGAGGATTATGCAAAGCTTTTCATTAAGGAGATTGTGGAGTTGCATGGTGCTTTTATTTACCATTTTGGGTAATTGTACTTAAGGTATGTGTATTCTTAAACATCATTGTTTTTTTGACTTTGTTAAAGGACATTATGGTAGCATTTCTATGCTAAATCATGCTAATGAATTCTTTGGCTTATCATTTAGGGACATTACATCCTAAGGGGTGGGGAATTTAACACCCTAGATATTTGGCCATTGGAAAATTCCTTGATTTTAACCTTACTACCCAACCTATAACTTACCATACGAGTCATAATGTATTGACCCTTCTGATCATTTTTTATATTTCCATTTGTTTTTGTTGTTAGGGCTTCACTATATCAGGCCCAAGTAATTTATTACCTATTAGGATTGATGGTTTGGTTAGTGGGAAGATCGTTTGTTATTTTTTAGCACATCTCTGTTTAGAAGTCTTTGATGGTTTTAAATAGCAAGTAGGCGAAAACTTTCAGAAAAATGCTCAGGGATTCAAATTCCGACTACGCCAGCAGCTCTAAAATATCAATTTTTGGCTAGGTAGACCATTGGTTTAGGTACAAATGCTCCCTATCTTATTTCAACCTATCATTCAAAAAGTTGAAAATCTTAAAGTATAAGTGTGGGACTCATATTTGGTTGAAAAGACCTCGGATTGAAAATCCTACTTCGCCAACGCGTTTGGAACGTGATGCTTGGTATGGTTACATTGTTTATTTGTGAAGATCAAATTCCAAATGAGCCTGAGGCATTGAATGAAACTTTTAAAAATTCCAAGTTTCAGTTATCATCTGCAATGGATGAAGGTAATGCGATCTCAAAATGTGCCCTATGCCGATAGCGGCTCCTAGAGGGCGATCTCCCTATCTTATTGCCTGGGTGTCCATAAATAGAGACCATAGTCGTGAATTTGAGAATTTTATCTTTTCCCTTGAAACCCAAAAACCCTAAATGGGTATAATAACTAAAAAATGAGTTGTGTAGACGACGTGAGAGCTTGATTATCATCTATTAACACGAATATCTTCAAATTTGAATTTCTTATTAAAGACCCAAATCTCCAATTTGGCTTATGGATTATTTTAGCACAAAAGTTGAGGTTTTTTCACCCATTTCTTGAGGGTTATGATTCTTTGTTCTTGTATGAACGTTGGCTTGACCTCCAAAATATATTTTCTATAAGTGGGACCCACTTGGAGTTTTTGGTGTCATTTTTGGACGTGAAGCATAATAGTGCAATACTGGTATTGTTGTACTCTTATTGATGAATAGATTACTATTTATGTAGAGTTATGGATGGCATTTTAGGGATTGTGAAGTGAACATGGATGCGTGGTGAATGATGTAAGGTTTTGTTGATTGGCTTAGAGGAAGGCTCCTACCTACTCTTCTTTAAAGGTGATGTATGATATATTTAGCGTGTAAGTGTGAATGTTTTGCTTGAGTATGATTTGAATAGCTCAATGACACGTCCCAAATCAGGGCCTAGTGGTGTCGGGTACCTCAAGCCCAATCGGGACAGGAGACCACCCCCAATAACCAACCATAACCACCCTACACCCATTGTTAGATTAATTTCAATTATATAACATAACAAGAAGGAACAATCATAAATCAAATACAGTTAAACAGTGTCAGCCCCAATACTAATACTAATACTGTCTATGCCAACCCAAAATAGTCTCATTAAACTTCTATCTGAAATCAAAACAACATTCAGTTGGGATATGCCCCCGACCATAGAAAAAAACAAAAGTATAAGAAATAACAATAGTATATAGAGAAGTTCATAACATTAAATGTAGCCTTTCGTATTATTGAAGCTCACCACTTCAATCCGACACAAAGTTTTCCCAGAATCAAAGTTACTTAGCAGGAGGAGTAGTATGGCCAGTTCCTGCATCGTGTTGGGATACAACACCCAAATATGGGTTAGCGGGTTAACTCTAGCATGAGCTCAGGAGTAAGGATAAAATAATGCAAACAATTACAACCAACTAAATAATCATATGCAATCACATCCATATATTTTTATATATATATATTTAAAATCCATGCCGGGTATGGGAACCAGATTATATATTTATATATATATTTAAAATTCATGCCGGGTATGGAAACCAGGTTTAGCATAAACTTAAAACCATTAACCGAGGTTCGTTTAGCCTACCATCGAGCTAAACTATTTTAAACCACCCACGAGTTATATGGGTTCAGTGTTACCACCTAAATAGGCCCTAGTCCTTGTAGCCGCACGAACCAGAGATATCAAATGGTCTGGGGATTCCCCTATACCCTTCACCGCCCATGATACATATACACAAGTATAATTTAGGGGAATATCGTGTACCCCACAAGAATAACGTCACATGACCAACCCTCATGTCTGCAAAAATGAGTTTCCAATGTCCATCATTTGTACTCACATTTTCATGGTAAGCTATCCAACCCGCCATTATTGCCCAATTAAAACCATTATCATACAACCAACTAAACAATTCAAGAAGATATTAACCAAAGCTTTATGAAGTGGTATCGCCATACCAACTATAGTTTGCAAGCAATGTAATTAGCGAACACTTAGGGGATTCCCATGTACCCCACATGAATTCCCAATTACCAATACCATGGCCATGAAGGCATTACCAAATCATTTAAAACCATTTAAACAAATTTAGTTTCCATAACCATATTATGAAATGCAATAGTTTCAATAAAAGGCAAACTACGTGACAACCAATTTTATAGGAATATTAGCAAAAATATTGATGGAATATAGTTTCCAAAACCAAAACCGAGAACCAATTGACCATTCCCATAAAACCACATGTTCAGTTACCTTATTTTAACATGAAAACCATAAGAAAAACACGGGAAAACAATATTCATCCATTAACAACAAAAAAACTCCACCATACAATTCAAAATAAAACAATACCCACAATTAAATCTTGAAAATGACTCATTAAAACATGAATTGAGTAGAACTAACAATGAGGGAGGAGTAACATTCCATAGATACCAAAGAGTAGGGAGAGAAACCACCCTTGTGAGCCCCAAATTGTATGTATTGTAGAAACCCTAGCCTTTCTTGTACCAAGAGCCTTGAGAGAGATTTGAAAGTGTTTCGGGAGTGTTTTCATATTTAAAAGTGAAGAATGAGGAACTAATTAATGTTATAGGGCATAGGTCTTAAGGGTTTTTAGGTTAGGAAATGTTTAAGTTGTCCTCACCTTAAAATCTGAAAATGCGTGCAGGAGGGAAGGACCGCACTACCCAAACTATACCCTCAACATACGAATGGTATCCACCACGTGTACCCTAGGAAGAAAATTAGACTCCAACACTGTCCAATATATGACCAAAAGGGTAAACTCGTATCCATCACATACCTCTAGTACCATCAAATCGTATCCATGACAGAATCCATGGGGATGGCCATTGGACAACATATGAATAGTACAATACCACTCGTACCATCTCCGTACAACTCTATAGAGTATAGTCATACCTAGGACAATACATGATCAAGAACATACTTCCTAACATACGACTTGGGACACCAAGGTTGTACCCACATCATATGGCTAGTAAGTCTAAGTCGTATGATGTCCAAAGAGTTCAAAACCTAGGAAATTTTCTAAGGATCAAAAGCCAAGGGGTTTCAATTCTACCCCACTTGGATCATTCATCCCCGAATGATTGAACAAGGTTGTACCATCATGATTTACACCCCACCACCTAAAATCTAACCTTTAACTATGTTAGAAAACAAAGATACAAGGTAATCATTCTTTCCCTTAACTATGTTAGAAAACATAGATATGATGGAGAACACGTGCCCTTCGCATGAATTTCTAGAGCAGAAAATAGGAAAATATAATTGGAATTAATGTCCTCTTTTGCTTCCTAGGTAGCCTCTTCGAACTTATGGTTCCTCTATAGAACATTGACCTAAGCTTCATATTTTGTCCGCAACAAATGAACTTGCCGATCGAAGATCTCAACCAGGACCTCCTTATAAGATAAGGAATCTGAAATACCAATATCCTTGACAGGGACAATTTCAGAATGATAACCCATACACTTCCTCAACATGGAAACATAGAACGCCAGATAAATAGAGCTCAAACTAGAGGGCAGCTCCAACTGATATGCAACATTACCAACCCTCCTCAAAACCAAGTATGGACCAATAAATTGGGGACTGAGCATACCCTTTTTACCAAACAACATTACTCCCTTCATGGGAGACTCCTTCAAGAACACCCTATCCCTAATATCTAACTCCAAGTTCCTTAACCCTATGTCTACATATGAATTTTGGTGACATTGGGCATCCTTTAAGCCTATCCAGAATCAACTTAACCTTTTTCATGGCTTGGTAAAACAAATCTGGGACAATCATCTATACCTCAACAACCTTGAACCATCCAATAAGAGATCTGCACCTCCTATAATTCAAGGCCTCAAATGGAGCCATTCCAATTCTAGAGTGGTAACTATAGTTATAAGCAAACTCCAAAAGAGGGAAATGCTTAACCTAACCACCACCATAATCAATCACGCAAGCACAAAACATATCCTCTATTGTCTGAATAATCCTTTTTGATTGTCCATCCGACTGCCGATGAAAAGCAGTACTAAGACTCACCTTGGACCCCAAACCTTTCTGAAATAAATATTAAATATGAGATATAAAATGCATACCACAATTTGAGATGATAGAAACTAGTACCCCATATAGCTTCACAATCTCATGAAGATACAACCTCGTATAATCCTCATCCAAGAAGTTAGTCCCTACTGGCAAAAAGTGAGCAGACTTTGTCATCCTATCCACAATGACCCACACCGAATCAAATTGATTTTGATACCGAGGAAGACTAATAATTGAATCCATATTGATCAATTCCCACATCCCTTAGGGCAACTCAATTTCTCGATACAAACCTTTGGACCTCATGTGCTCAACATTCAACTTTGGACATACTATAAACTTGACCACAAAATTAGCTAGATCCCTCTTCATATTGTTCCACTAATAGATCTCCTTATGGACATACATTTTTGTCAAAATAGGATGAACGACATAGTGTGACTTATGCGCCTCAACCAAGATACTTAATTGTAAACCATCGATGTTAGGAACATATAACTTCCCTAGGAAACACAAAGTACCATCTCCATTAATTACAAAGTCCATCACATTGTGCCCACTAACATCACCCTTGATCCTCATTAGGACGGGATCTAATATATGTTTCTCCTAGATTTCAACACGTAAAGATGACTATGCCACTTTCTAAATCAACACACTTTCATCCTCGCAGTCTATCAGATGAACTCCAAGTTTATCTAAATGGTGAATGTCCTTCACCAAATCTCACTTCTCCTTATCTACATAAGCTAGAATCCCTATGGATAACTTTCTAAGAGCATCAACAAATGCTTTACTTAGATGGTAGTAAAGACATATTTCATAATCCTTGAGGAGATCAATCCATCTCCTTTGCCTGAGGTTAAGCTCTATCTAAGTAAACACATAATTCAGGGTCTTATGATCAGATAAAATATCCACATGCACCCCATATAAATAGTTACACCAAATTTTCTACAAGAACACCGCAGCTAACAATTCCAAATCATAAGTTGGATAGTCCCTGTCTTGCACCTTAAACTACTTAGAGGCATAAGGTTTCACCTTACCATGTTGCATCAGTACGCACTCAAGCCCCACAAGGGATGCATCATAATAAAACAAAAACCCTTCAGTTCCTTTGGGAAAACTCAAAATTGGAGCTAAGGTTAGCTTATGCTTCAGCTTCTCAAAACTACCCTCACAAGAATCAAACCATAAGAATTTAGATTCTTCAAAGTCAACATAGTCAATGGGGTAGCTATAGAAGAAAAACTCTACACAAACATCCTATAGTAACTAGCTAAACCCAAGAAGCTCTAAATATCAGTTGGATCTGTAGGTCTAGTTTACTTTTTAACCACTACAACCTTCTATGGGTCCATCATGATTCCTTCACTAGAAATGATATGACCCCGAAAAGTGACAATGTTCAACAAAAATTCACATTTCAAAAACTTGTCATACAACTGCTGCTCTTTTAAGGTTTGTATCACCAAATTGAGATGATCGACATGATCTACCTCACTCTTAGAGTACATCAAAATGTCATATATGAACACAATGATAAACAAGTCCAGAAATATACAGAAGACCTTATTCATCAAGTCCATGAATGCCATTGGGGCATGTGACAACCCAAAAGACATACCAAAAAAACTTAAAATTCCCATACCGGGTATGAAAGATGTCTGAGAGACATCTGACTCCCTAATCTTGAGCTGACGATACCCAGATCAAAGATCTATTTTTGTGAATAACTTAGCTCCTTACAACTGATAAAAAATCATCTATTCTTGGAAGAGGACACATATTCCTTACTGTCACCTTATTCAACAGTCGGTAATTAATATAAATCCAAAGGGAATCATCCTTCTTATGCAAGAATAACACTGATGCACCCCATAGGGACACACTAGGTCGGATGAACCCTTTATCGAAAAGATACTTTAATTGCTCCTTAAGCTCCTTCAACTAAGCTGGAGACATTTTATATGGAGGAATAGAAATCGAACGAGTGTTCAAAACAAGATCTATCCCAAACTCAATCTCCCTATCAGGAGGAACACTAGGAAGGTAATAAGAGAAAACCTCAGGAAATTCATTCACCACTAGAATAGAATGCAAAGAAGGACCCTCTGAGTTAGAATCTTTAACCTTTACTAGATGATAGAGACAACCTTTAGAGTTAATCTCTGAGATATAATATATCATATAAACCTGTCCTTAGGAGATAGGGAACCACCTTTCCACACAATAACATGTTTATTAGGGAAATTAAAGACATCCTTACAGGTCTGACAATTTAGAGATGCATAGCACGAGTGCAACCAATCTATCCCCAATATAACATCGAAATCCACCATACCTAATTAAGACAAATCCACTAAAGTTTATTTACTAAAAACAAATACCACCCCCTATAGACTCTTCTAGCAATCAAAGAGTCAGCTATCGAGGAAAAAATAAAAAATATATCTAAAATGCACTACGGACCAAAACCAAAATGCACACCTACTAATGGGGTTATATAAGAGAGAGTAGAGCCCAAATCATGTACATAATACATATCACAAGAAAAACATTCAATGTACCAGTCATAATATCAAGTGAGACCTCAAATTCCTGATATGTAGTGAGATCATAAAGACACTTCCAACAAGTGCCAAAGACAGATGGTCCACCCTTTGGTCTATGAGTTGAAGAAGATGGAATAGCAACCTTGTTTGCTCTAGAGGCATCCTTACCAATAGGACAAATTCTAAGTATTTACCCTAGTGACCACTGTTGAAGAACCTGCTACTCTTTTCATCACAGAAACCCTAATGCGGTCTACCACAAAACCTATAAGGAGGATATAATGGAGTTGACTGAGCCCCATTAACTTAAGATTAGGCACCCTTTACCCTAAATTTATCGCCACTATGGAAACACCTATCACCGAATGACTTTGGGTAAGAAGCACTAGCCTTCGAGTTAGACCCAAAATTTCCCCACTTCTTCTGGGGCAACTTTCCACTATCCTTGCCACTCAGCAGCCAGCCACCACCCTACTCAGAGAATCCAAGATTCTTCCCCTACCTCTCTCCCAAAATAGCCTACTTCTACTTCTCTTTCTCTACTTGATATACTTACACAACCATCATAGAGATATAAATGTCCTTGATTAACAAGGATTCTTTACTCTCAAAGATTAGCTCATGAAACAAACCCAAAGAAAACTTTTTAATCTAGGCCCTCATACTAGAATCCAACTCCGGAGAATACTATGATAATTGGTAAAATTTCAAGGCATACTCCTTGACTGACATCTTACCCTGCTTTATATTAATAAAATTTTCCTTTATTTCTTAAATCAACTACTAAAGAAAGAAGTGGCATCTTTAAGACATGTAACTAATTAATCAGCTCATCTTTGAGGCATCTTACAATTTTAGTATTCATTAATCAGTCTCAGTATTTAGTAAAGAACTCAGATAGTTCTACTGAACAATGGCTATCAGTTATCAATTACTTAGCCATCATAATTTAATACTTCAATTTCAGTCTAAGCTTTCAGTTATAAGTATTCAGTTACCAGAACTAAATACTTCAATTTTAGTCTAATTCAGACAAATGTTATATGCACAGTATTGTACATTCAACATGTTCAGTAGCTATAGTTTTGCATATGCTCTCATCTAATTAATCTACGATATTCATTCAGTCGGTTATCATCTCATACATACGAACCCATGTATATCATCCTACCTCACTTAGCATATCAATACACTCAAAGTACTAACCCATACTTTTTCTTTGCGCTATAATGTCTTATATCATAGGTTCAGACACCCGGGCTCCCGATCATACTTAGCAGTTCAGGATATCAGCAGCAGATTCAGTGGTGAGTCCTAATCCATCGAGGATATTATCTTTTTTCAGTATTTTAGTTAGTTCAATAGTTACTTTAGTTGGAGTTAGTTGGGGGTTTGTCCCATCAACTCCTCATTTATTGTAACACCCCTAGTCTGTACCCTGGATGCTAAACGGTGCTTACGATCTTGAGGGACCACAAGTTAACCCATGAGTTGGTACCTACTATGAGCACGGAATAATAATACTGAAATTAATGCAAAAAAATGGGTTGAAATGCCATAAGGTTGAAAACATCTGAAATACTGATAAATATAATAACTGAATCTAAAATACTATCTGAAAAGCCTCTAACTGAAACTATTTGAAAGTGGAGTTGTTGGGACAATCCCCTAAATAACTCTATCTACTAAAATACTACAAAGTTGAAGTACTAAAATAAAAGCATATCCTCGATAGATTAGGAATCACTGTTAAATCTGCTACTGCTGACTGAATTTGGCTAAGTGCGACAGGAACCTAAGCATCTGAACCTATGATATGAAACATCATAGCGTAAGAAATGGGTATGCGGTCAGTACATGGAAATATACTGGTATGTTAAATGAGGTAAGGCTAAATGCATGGGTTCATATACATGAATAATAACTAACTGAATAATATGCAAGAGTTGGATAACATACGTGGAGGAACTGTAACTGTTGAACATACTGTGCATTCTATAATTGAGTATACTGGAATTAAATCTGAGAACTGCTAACTAAATATACTGATAATCTGAGTTACAGATAAATAAGTCACTGTATCTTACAGTCTTGATTCTATAAAACTGAATTGGGTTCTATTCTGAAGGCTGAGACCGAAATTGAAACTGTGAGAGGTAATCATCTAACCGACATGCCCCAATCTAAACTAATAGAGGTCTAATATGTAACCCCAATTGGAAGGGTGTCACTACCATGCCATAGGTAAAGACAAGCTGAAGAGTAACCCTCTACTGATATGTTCCCTAAATGAGAATTGTGGTACCCTCTACTGGCAGGTAGAGCACCTCATCAACCCTTAACTAGCAGGTGTGATATCTTCAACTATGCTAGATATGTAGTTCTAGAATGCAAGGATTTCTTCTAAGGATCACACCCTATGCTGGTAGGTGATCCCCCATCCTTGGGTTCACACGATGCTAAATCCTACTTCCAACTGAAGGACACTGAACTATTATACTGGACAGAACTAGACTGATACTAAGATTGCTGAGTTTTTCTAAGTTCTATAACGGATTGAATTCTCTGAGTTCTATAACTGACTAAGATACAACTGATCGTGACATGACTGATGCTATTCTGTAACTGACACTGGTTCTAGGTAAAAATCTAAATTATTGGGTATTAAATACCCCCAGGACTCAATTACTTAATAATGAAAGCAAAAGGTAATATTGAATAACATATCAATGATCACTTAGTCATTATTCATTCATAGAGACATTCCATCAAACACTTTTAATTAATCAACTTGTACATGAATGGGGAATACAAGTTAGCATTCTATAATAACATTATTTCATTCTCATAGACAATTTATCAAACACATGAGATCTATACTTGGTTCATTAAATCATAAGCACTTAGGGTTAACATGGTTTCAACAATCAACTTGCAAATTAAAGGCTTTATTATGAATATCATGTAATTCAACACATACTAAAGTCAATTCTTAGAACTTGTAATCTAAATTATGGATTAAAACTCAAACAACATAATGAAGAAGAATTCAATCTAATTCAAACATGGAAATCCTAAATCATAAATCTTGTATATTAAAAAAAGATTCTTGGGCTCCATGGAAGGTAAGGATCCATGGTTAAACATCTAACATACCTTAATTGATTAGTTCTTGGAGAAATTCTTGTGATTGACCTTGATTCTTGAACTAGGGTTTTCTTTCTTGAGAGAAAATATCTTTTAATTGTAGGAAAAAGTGAATAATGAAGGGTTTTACACGTTTTTAGAGATTAAATCCCACATCTAGGTAGAATAAAATCATAGGAAAAGACTGTTTTAACCCTGAGCGCAACTTTAATTTTTTGAGAAATTTTCCCAATCTGTACCCTTGGCGCTATGCGCCGCCATCGTACTGGGCCACTGGAAATGGATGACTAGGAAATTGCATGGTGGCGCACTGTGGTGGTATAGCGTTGCCACTTGGTTTGTGAACCGAAAAGGCACCGCGACATGGTGGAATCTCATCGGAACACTAGAAAAGGACAATTATGAACTGGGTCTATGGCACGATACGCTAATATTATGGAGCAACACTGAAAATTAAGAATATCTATTCTAACACACTCCACGATGCGCTACTGGCCAAAATGACGAAGTTTAATAACTAAAACTTAAAATTGCCATAACATTTTATCCGATTACCGAATTTAGGCGGATTTTATATCGTTGGAAAGCTAATCAAATTTCCTACACAATGGCAGTCTAAAATCTGAAAATTTCTGAGTATTTCAATTTTTTTATTTAGGATAACCCATGTACTGAGGGTTAATCTAGGCTAGGGAAATATAGGGTATTACAATATCTCCCCCTTGAGAACATTCATCCTCAAATATGGCTAGTTAAGCTGAAAGAGTACGGACAGACTAAGTTTACATACTGAACTAGACATGCACAACTGAAGCATAATTATATGACTAGTTTGATTGACTGATCTTACATTCTGAACATGCATGTCTGATGCAGGGGATACATGAATAAAGATACTGATAAGATGAGTTTAAATATTAAACATGTATGTCTGATGCATGAGTACATATCTGAATACGTAACTGAATATACATGAACGAGAACATGAGGACATGACTAAGTCTGAATCATGATACATGAACTGAACTGATTCCTTGGATACGTTCATGACAGGAGAATGGTCATACAGTAGAGATTGGGACTTAAGGGTCAACTATGAGGACCCATTACTTCAAATGGATTCGCTATGTGAATATAAAATAGAAGGTTTACATCATGATAGCTCAGAGATTATATTGCATCTCTCCCTCGGGACGCTATGTCCTTCGAGAATGCTGACTTGGCTAAGATACTAAATAAAAGCATGCGATGATGCATGGGGCATCTATGAAATAAATCATGACGGAATATCTGGGATCTATAAATAAGGCATAAATATGAAAATAGGAGATATGTAACATACCAGTTACCACATTAGAAGAACTTTCCTGATATTATTTGGACTGAAGTTCCTAAAACCTATCTAGGCATTGCCTACTGGTGGCACTGAAAGTGATACCTTGTTGATTTGGGTTACCTGACTAGGCTAAAGGATGACTATACTGACTCTAAGAATCTGACTGAGGACAATCTCTAACTCTACGGCCTGGCTTACCATACCCAAAACAAACATCACTGGCAGTTCTGTACATACGCTTATGAATCTTACCATACTCTTCACAAAATAATTTAGTATGACCATTGCTTACGCTACACTGGTTATTGGTACACTAGCTAAGGACGGAGCAGGGACTGAGAACTTTGGACGAAACTGGGAACGATTACCACCTTCTGACTTAGCATGACTGAAATTAAAACTACCTGTTCTAGCCCTCTTATTTTCCCTATCCTTCTCTTTGACTCCTCAATCTATTGAGTATGGACCATAATCCAAGATATCTCCATATCTTTAATCAACTTTGCTATTTTGCACTCCTTAACCATACTATCTGACACCCCAGATATGAACTTGCTTATTTTGGACCTATTATCTGCTACTACATGGAGAACATACCTGGCTAACTGAGTAAACTTAAGGGAATACTCTTTTACGCTCATGTTACCTTGTCTGAGATTGATGAACTCTAACACTTTGGATTCTCTCATCTCTAAGGGAAAGAATCTATCTAGGAATGCAGTAGAAAACTTTTCCCACTATATGGGCTCTACATCTATACCCCTGTCTATCTTCCACTGCTTAAAGAACATATAGGATACATCTTGTAGATGATAGGTGGCTAACTCGACACTCTCACTGGAAGTCACTCCCATGATATTTGTGACTTTCTGAACCTGATCGAGGAACTCTTATGGATTCTCTTCAGACTTAGATCCCGTAAATGAAGGAAGGTTCATTCGGGTGAAGTCTCGAATCCTGGTTGTATCAGTATTGGCCACTAGGTTGGCTAGAATAGAAGCTGGTCATTCATTCTGAGCTACTACTAAACTAGCTAGAGTAGTGAATGCAAATTTGAATTCCGCATGAGAGACCTGTTCATCCAGGGGATCTGCCTGAACGGGCTGATAGGCTGACTAGTTTCCAGTTCTTCTTTCGTTAGTCCTTTAGGGAGGCATATTCTATAAATGAAAGGAAGAAGCGGATTATACTAAGATATTAAGTTTACTCGCACGACATGAATACTGAAAGAAGGGAAACTTTTCCTAAAACATCTCATAGCCTCCTGTCTATGAGTGTGGCATGCTACACACCCATGCACAAGACTCTAAGCTATATGGATTTTCAGACTTTCTAGGACTCTATTGAACCTAAGGCTCTAATACTAAGTTTGTAATGCCCTGAGTCTGCACCTTGGATGCTACACGGTGCTTACGATCCAAAAGGACCACAACGCTAACCAATGAGTTGTTACCTGTTGTAAGCACTGAATAATAATACAGAAATTAATGAAAAAAATGTGATGAAATGCCATAAGGTTCAAAATATTTGAAATACTGATATATATAGTATCTAAATCTGAAATACTATCTGAAACTCTAGTCTAAAATGCCTCTAACTAAAACTGTCTGAAAGTGGAGTTGATGGGACAATTCCCAAACTAACTCCATCCACTAAAATACTGCTAAGCTAAAGTACTAAAATAAAAGGATATCATCGATAGATGAGGACTCACTACTAAATCTTCTATAGTTGACTGAATCTGGCTAAGCGTGGTCAGGAACCTAAGAGTCCGAACCTATGATATGAAATATCATAGCACAAGAAATGAGTCTGCGGTCAGTACATAGAAATGTACTGGTATGCTAAATAAGGTAAGAATGAATGCATGGGTTCATAAGCATGAACAATAACAAACTGAATGATATGCAAGAGCTGAATAACATACATAGAGGATTTGTAACTACTGAACATACTGTGCATACTATAACTAAGTATACTAGAACTGAATCTAAGAACTGATAACTGAATATACTGATAATCTAAGTTACTGATAACTGAATTACTATATCTAACAGTCTTGATTATATAGAACTGAATTGAGTTCTATTCTGAAGACTGAGACAAAAAATGAAACTGTGGAAGCTTATCATCTAACCGACATGCCCCAATCTAAAATAATAGGGGTCCAATATATAACCCCGATTAGAAGGGTGTCATTAATGTTCCATGTGTAAAGACAAGCCGAAGAGTAACCCTCTACTGGTAGGT
The DNA here is from genome assembly GCA_030864215.1 of Capsicum pubescens. Lineage (NCBI taxonomy): Eukaryota > Viridiplantae > Streptophyta > Magnoliopsida > Solanales > Solanaceae > Capsicum > Capsicum pubescens. The sequence continues at coordinate 125,100,924 of CM061546.1, read as the reverse complement.
TCCCTAAACGAAAATGGTGGTACCCTCTACGGTAGGTAGAACACCTCATCAACCTCAACTAGAAGGTGTCATGTCTCCACCTATGATGGATACATAGTTCTATAATTCAAAGATTGCTTCTAAATATCACACCATCTACTGGAAGGTGATCCCCCATCCTTGCGTTCACTCGGTGCTAAGTCCTACTCCCAACTGAAGGACACTGAACTGTTATACTGGATTGAACTGGACTGATACTGAGATTTCTAAGTTTTCCTAAGTTCTTGTATATTGAAAAAAATTCTTGGGCTCCATGGAAGGTAAGGATCCATGGATGAACATGTAACATACCTTATTGATGAATTTGATTCTTGAACTAGGGTTTGCTTTCTTGAAGAGAATATCTTTTGATTTTGGGGAAAAGTGAATGATGAAGGGTTTTACACATTTTTAGAGATTAAATCCCACGTCTAAGCATAATAAAATCATGGGAAAAGACTATTTTAACCCTGGGCGCAACTTTAATTTTTTGAGAAATTTTATCGATCTGGACCCCTAGCGCGATGCGCCGCTATCTTGCTGGGCCAATGGAAAATGGCGTCTTGGAAATTGCATGGTGGCACTATGGGGTGGTATCACATTACAACTTTATTTGTGAACTGGAACTGCACCGCGACGCGGTGGAGTAACATTGGAATACTAGAGAAGGACAATTGTGAACTGGGTCTATGGCGCGACGCACCAATATTATGGAGAAACACTGGAAATTGACAATTTCTATTCTAACACACTCCGTGATGCGCTACTGGCCTGAATGATGATATTTAACGATTGAAACTTAAAATTGTCATAACTTTTTATTATAAAGTTGGAAAGCTAATCAAATTTCCTACGCAATGGCAGGCTCAAATCTGAAATTAATGAGTATTTCAAAAATTTAATTTAGGATAACCCATGTACTGAGGGTTAATCTATGCTAGAGAAATACAGGGTATTACAGTTATTTATTTAGAGGCTTTCAGACTAGTACAAATAGTTAGTCAATTTTTAGTTGTTATTATCGGTGTTGTTTTACAAAGATTATCAGAATTATGAATTAAAAACTTATGGCAATTTAAGTTAAATTTTGCAAAATAAATATTTTGATATCAGTTTTATTCAATGCTAACAGTAGGTACTTACTTATGGGTTAGCTTGTGGTCTCTCGGGACTGTAAGCACAATGTGACGACCAGGGTGCACTCCCGAGTCGTTACAAACTTTTTATCAGAGCCTAAGGTTTTAAAGTGTCCTTGGGAGTCTGAAAGTCATGTCAAATATAGTTTTGTGCATGGATGTAAAGCACGCCACACTTATGGATAGAAGGCTACGAGGCATTATAGGAAAAGTTTCCCCTCTTTCATATCTCAGATCATGTTATAGAAAGGTCCTCTAAGAAAGTTATATAGATTCTCCTCTTGCTCTATTAATCCTAGCCCTGCCTTATTTCCAAGGTAAAAAAAACAATCAAGCTTAAATCCTTACAGATAGAGTTTTTCTCAGAGAGTTCGGACAGAAATTTATGGGAATTTATGCAGGCTTAACAGTATCCCACTAGTACCTTTATGTTCAAATGTATGAAAAATTTCATTCATGATTCCTAAAAATAGTGTATTTAGCAAAAGTCAGATTTGCTTTTAGATCCCTTTTCTGAATTCTACGATGGCATATGGTCTAGAATTTGAAGTATGAAGTCTGGCGTTTAGCAACAGTAGTAGAGTTGGGATAGTATTATCTGAATTCAAGAAGATTATATTTCACGAGTCTAGTTGTATGAAAGGCGAATCAGAAGGCTTGAACCAGTGTATGTAAGAAAAGAATTTAAGTTTGTTGATTTGAAAGTATATGTTGTTAGTGTAATGGTAATTCCTATGGTTTAGGGAAAATATAATTTTAGAGATAAGATAATTGTAGGCTATGATGAAAGTAGTATGGTTCATTGAAGATTTGGGGGTATTCATGTTAAGTGTTAGAATCTGAGTTTGAATCTTCGAGGATTGACCTAATAGAAAAAAATATTTAATAATTTTAAGTTAGTCAATTTCAAGTTGTTACATAATGATTGTTGGGGTTATAGAGGGCTAAGATTTGTATCTCAGAAGAAAGTACTAGCAACAACTTTTACATTATTAGGTGTAGACTTTCCAGGTGAGTTTATCATTTATGCAAATTATTATACCCCAGAATCTAGAGTAAAGCTGTGATAGTATAGTTCAGAGTTGTTGAGTAAATGGTTCACAGACTTAGAATGACGTCTTTAAGCTAAGGGGGGATGGTAGAAAAAGTAACCAAGTAAGGCTCTCAGATTTTAGTAATGATGCCAGTGTGTTGTAGAATAACACTAAGGAGGAGGATGCCCAACCCGTTCTTATCTCAGTGCAAGGTTTCTCAACCATCACAATATCTATACATGCCATACATATCGTCCTTATAATCATAGATCATATTCATGCACTTTATAGAAAATCATATACGCTTCAAGTTCCTTGTAAAAGGAGTTCCAGTTCACCCAGCAGTTCGGATCATAATCCATGAATTTATGAACTTTAATCATAGGTCATGCAGCTCATGACTCATGTATTCATTCTTTACAGTATGTTCAGTTCCAGTATTCATGCTACATTCCTAATGAACAGCGAAATTCAGATTATTCATTCTTTAGGTCCTCATGTTTTAGCCTTTCAGTGACCTTTCCTTATGAAATGATGCAGTGATGAGCAATTACTTAAGATGGGAGAGAGTAAATATTTCATGTTAAGGAAAGATTATTGCATGATCGTTTTACTCTAGGCTATAGTTATGAAGATAGGCTTGAATGTCATGTTGGTGCGTAAGTGGATAAATGCATTACACATTAGTGATTGGCTAGTAAGAGGTTGTATTTAGTTGTTGAAAGGAAAATTAAAATTATTCATGAAATGAGAAGTTGTGAAAATGCAAGGTGTGTTGAATTCATGATTCAGATGAGTATTATAGTGTTATGTATACATTTTGTAGATTCAAGTAGGCTTGTACATATTGGGAGAATTTAGTCTAGATAAAACTTTAGTAGGTAGAGTTATCAGTTCCTATGTGAATATTTTTAGTAGTCTCAGGTGAAGTACAGTATTAAGGGGGAAGGTACAAATGAGAGAGTATTCGAGGAGTATGTCTAAGCTTAAAAGTTAGTAGTTGCAGTGCATAAGGCTTAGTAGCTCTATTCTAACTGATTTTTCGTAGGCTTGTGTTCCATATTACAAAATTTTAGCCATGTTATGATTTCTTATCCAGATGTCTCATTCAGACCATGCCCAAGATTCATTGCTCCCTAAGTCATTAGAAATCCATAGAAAGTGTGTTGAAGAAATTCTCTAGTTAAGTATATGCTTTCAGTATGAGTTAGTTTGTATAGCCAGTAATCCAGATTACCAGTCAGACAGACAAGTTCTTATGATTTTTTTGTCTTTTGATTTATTTTTACTATATGAGTTTTATGAATATGACCCTTCCAAGAGATAGTTTGTTCACATCAATCTGGATTGTGAATCCAGTTCAGTTCACGCATCATGCATCAGTTTTTGATTCTAGATATTCAGTCATGATTTAGTTCATAAGTGTCTCGCACATCATCTTAGTCATTTCTTAATAATTTAGTCAAGTCAGTATAATTCGGGGAATAAACTATCCCAAGAGGGAGATGTTGAAATACCCCGAGTTTTTATATCCTAAACCTCTAAACTTTTCTTCACAAAACTAGATCTAGCTGGAGTTAATAGTAACTCATAAGTTCACTCTCATTTCTATCTCAGCCTTATAACAATTTTTATGTCATTGCATGCATTCAAGAGATCAGTTCAGTTTATGATATTCAGTTCATGTGTCATGTTTCAGACCTTATTATGTAATCATGTTTTCATCATGTATATTCAGTATGCAACCTCAATTCCTCAATGTTATCAGCTGAACCAGCCTCATTCGAGGATGAATGTTCCTAAGGAGAAGATATTATAGCACCCCACATTTTCGGGCTATAATGCAAACCATTATTATGAAGTATGCAGACCGGAACCCAATGATTTTATGTCTATATATGTGTAATTATAATACTATTGTGTAAAAATGTCCTCTTATATCAGTCGAGGTCATAAAAATCTCCAAACTCAAAGACTAGTAGAGAACACTTCAGTTGATTAAGTTTTAGTGAATGATTCATCTTGGGTCAATTTTAAATGACCATTACTCCTTCTACATATTTAGTTACATTCCCTACCTTATATAAAATGAAATATCTTTGAATCTTCTTTCCAACTCATTTGGTTTCACCTTAATCTGATATTGAAGAGAAAAGTTATGCCCATTTTACTCCAACATGTGAGCTTATGAACAAAGTGACGACCTGATGTGATGGGCCATCACCTATGTGATGACTTATCAACCCAAGACGTCAGCCTTAGGCAGAAAATCATCAATTCCAGCTTCCAAGTGACGAACTATGGGTATGAGCAGTCACCTAAGATACGACTTAACAACCAAGGTTGTCACCCTTAAAATTAAGTAATTTCCATTCAAATTTGGAGGGGTATTTTGGTCTTTTCGCTCATATCCCATGACTTAAATCACTCATAAAACCCTACTAAGTGATAAAATATCAGTTTCTCATCACTCATAATCCTTTCCACTCTCAAAAAAAAAAAATTAGGGTTTCCTCTCAAGATCATCTCCCAAGAACAAGATTAAAGCCCTTCTTCAAGAAAACTAAGAAATTATAATTCCCAATCCAAGAACGTTCAAGAAAGTTTAATTCTCTTTCAAGATTAAATCTCTAAGGTATGTTAGGTGTTCATCCTTGTTTTTTTTTTCACACTTGGCATTCAAGAACCCTTTTTCAAAATATAAGTTTTCAAATTCATGATTTATATGCTTGAATTAGTTTATGTTCTTGAATGTATTGTTGTATGGTTTTCAATTCAGGATTTACCATATGTTTCGTGTAAACCAATTTTCATGTATGTTGAGTTAAGAGAATTCTCATGTTAAAACTCTTGAGATTTGCGCGTTTAAGTTGTAGCAATGATTCTTATGTGTTGTTCATTATCATGTGTGTTAATCATGCTCCCCAAGTGTTTGATATAATGTCCATGTGAGTTGAATAGTGTAATCATGAGATGTTAGTATGTGTTTTGTTTCATGTACAAGCTCATGGCCTCCAAGTGTTTGATAAAATATCTCAAGGAATGAATTATGAACAATTGACTATTGCTATGCTTTCAAGATTTTCTATGCCTGTGAATTATGCTATCAAGTCCTGGGGTATTTATTACCCGAAATCTAGCTATTTACTTAGTTGCAGTAGTTACAGAAGATTCCTAGTAAAGTTCAAGATCAGTTGTACTCAGTAAGTTAACAGAACTCAGTAAACTTAGTCCAGTTTAGTCATTCAACATGATCAGTGTCAGTTCTGTTAAGCCTAGTACAGTCTAGTGATCAGTTCAATTTTGATTCAGTTGGGAGTAGGATTCAGCATCAAGCAAACCTAGGGATGGGTCACACCCATCAGTTAGGACTAGTTCCTTAAAGAAATCCTTAAGTTCCAAAACTACGTAGCCAGCATAGGTTATGAGATGTGACCTGCTAGTTTAGGACTGACACTCTCAGGGATTACTCACCAGCTTAGGAGTACTCTTAGGGGTCACTCGCCAGATTAGGACTAACTTCACAACCAGTCTTATAAACCGTGGCACGGTACTAGTACCCTTCCAACTGGGGTCTAAGGTTGGACCCCAATCAGCTCAGCTTTGGGGCATGTCGGTAACACTTTCACAGTTACAATTTTAGTATTCAGTATTCAGTAATCAATCTCAGTATTCAGTAAATAACTCAGATAGTTCTATAGAACCATGCCTATTAGCTATCAGTTACTTAGCCATCAGAATTCAGTACTTTAGTTTCAGTCTAAACTTTCAGTTATCAGTATTCAGTTACCAGAACTCAGTACTTTAGTTTTAGTATAATTCAGATAGATGTTATATGTGCAATATTGTAAATTTAAGATGTTTAGTAGTTATAGTTTACATGTGCTCTCATCCAATTACTTCATGATGTTCATTCAGTCGGTTATCATCTCATGCATATGAACCCATGTATATCATCCTACCTCACTTAGTATACTAGTACATTCAAAGTACTGACACATACTTTTTCTTTGCGCTATGATGTCTCATATCATAGGTTCAGATACACGAGTTTTTTATCATAATTAGTAGTTTAGGATATCAGCAGCAGATTCAGTAGTGAGTCCTCATCCATCGAGGATATTATCTTATTTCATTATTTTAGTTAGTTCAGTAGTTACTTTAGTCAGAGTTAGTTCGAGGTTTGTCTCATCAACTCCTCAGTTATTCAGTTAGAGGCTTTCAGACTAGTAAAGACAGTTAGTCAGTTTTTAGTTGTAATTAGTAGTGTTGTTTTGCAGAGATTATAAGAATTATGACTTAAAACCTTATTGCAATTTAAGTTAAATTTTGCAAAATAAATATTTTGTTATCAGTTTATTTAGTGCTCACAATAGGTATCAGCTCATTGGTGAGCTTATAGACTCTCGGGATCGTAAGAACCATGTGACGACCACGGTGTACTCCCGAGTCTTTACAATGATTTTAGTATTGTTGATTCTATTGCATTTATTCTTGCATGTGCATCACCTATCACCAGTATGCAACTATATCTTTTAGCTGATATGGGATAGTTACATGCGATGAAAATGCCTTGTGTTGGTTGTATGCCGATTGAACCTTCTGACCGTGGGGCAGTAGGGATATGTATTGGCTCGATTAGGTATTTGGTTTTTTGGAAAATATAGTTACTCACATTGCTATTGATATGGTTATTATCATAGTTGTGATCATTATTATGGCTAATTTATGACATATTGGTCATTGATTTGGTATCGAGACTTGAGGTATGTTTCAAGCCTCTTCAATCTTGAGATTGCATTACTATGCATGTTTATCTCACATTTAGTCATATGGACTAGAAACCCTACATATGATAGTACTAGATCCTAATAGTATTATAATAAGGTCTTAAAAGTGATTACCTAATAATTTACTGTCACGCCTCAAATCCTATTAGGGCAGACAGGTACCCGTAGCCATGAAGGCCTGAGAGAACTAATCGATAACCTTGTACTTATCATGCATGTAACTATATAAGAAAAGATTTTGCCATACCTGGATATAATGCATTGATGAGAAATTAATGACAATCCCAAGACTATATATACCAGACTTGGCCGTTGGGGCCGTAATATCTGAAAGATAACACACTATCATGCTTAACTTTACATTGGTCTACAAAGTCTCTAAAAGATACATAGACAATTAGTTAAGGTCGGGACAAACCCCCTCCTTACTCTTAACTAGTGTGCAGTACCAAAATATATAAAACAAGCTCAGAAAGCACCGAATCAAACTGGAGCTCACCAATAGTCACTGGATAGCCCATCTCTTATTAGGGAGATGTATAAGCTGAAGTACTATGCTTTCAGCATAAAATACAGGTCCCCCGTGAGGGACATCATTTTGAAAATATCTACTGAATATGTAAGGTTGAAGGTACTACACATGATACAAAAGCTCAATAGAAATAAGGTACAAGTGCATAAATAGTGCTAGAAGACGACCTTTATATATACTTGTAGGATCAGGTACATTACATTCCTTTCTTCATTTTACCTTTCTTACTTTATAATCTTTGTAATCCATATGAAATAAATGACCAGCTGATTCGTGGTAAATAGAAAAATTAGGATTGGCCTATACTAGGCTTACTCCCCTGAGCTACCACCAATAAATAAATATTGGGATCGGCCCATGCCAGGCTTATGCCCCTGAGCTACCACCCATTTTACAGATTTGTGTTACTTAATTTCTTTAGCCTTTGAGATTGTTACTTTGGTGGTCATAGCATTATTGTACCTTGAAACAATAATCTGTCAATAAGATACATATGAATAAACACTTAATTCCATGTCAAAGAGGTATGGGGTAGATTGTACACGAATGAAATATTTAGGTGCTGAAAATAACATATGGGTATTATTTGACTTAAAAGAGAACTCTTGAGAATTGCTAGTGAATGTAAAATGCAGACTTGATAATAAGCATGTGGTGAGGTGTTTTAGCACATTAGAGAGTGGGAACAAGGTGGTTAGCTACATAGGAGATGATATGCTGCCATTATCTGTCATCTACTATGGGAGGGCTTTAGAACTTACTTCGTACCACAAATGTTGGATTTCATGCCAAAGAATATGACATAGAGTAGCCTTACATAACTGGTCGTACAACTCCTATACTAATCAAAATTGACTTTCTTTCTTTTAGATTATTTATCTTTAATAATATATATGGTAAACTAATAGTAGCGAGAAACCGACACATTAGGGATACATAACTTCATCAAAATAGAAGCCGAGCAGTAAGCCCTTAATTTATTAATCAAGTGTTTATTTTAACCCTTTTATCCTCCAATTACTTCCACATACCATACATATTCTTATAAGATTCCCAAAACAACTTTGGCTTTATTACAACCTCCAAATGATGCATAAAATAAAATAGGCAATAAATATATAAATAATAAATTCGGTGGTGTACTACATACCTTTATTCTATATTTCAATAGGAACTAATCACACCTTTCCCCAACATCAACCTGGCAGCCCCCAACATAGACACACAAAATAGTCGACAAAACACCCCTAAATTAACGTTTATTGCAATAACCAAATATTGAACACAGCATCCGTTGAGTTCTCAATAACAACACATCCATAATTCTTTCCCAAAATCATATATAAGGAGGACAAAATAGAGCAGTCACCTTACCTTAGTCATCTGCAACTTGTCCTTTTAATCTGAACTCTTCAAGAACTTCAACTTTCCTTCACACTTTAAACCATAGAAGAAAAGAGATGTCTCTTAGTAACAAACAAAAGTGAGTAGGTAGCTTGTTTTGTATTCTACTATATATTTACAATTAGGCATGTATATCATGTTTTCCTAATATTTCATGAAATAATTAAGCTAAACTTTAAGTGTTTTCACTTACCTTGGCTTGCAAAGTTTGGGGTTTCTTCAAGAACCCTTGAAAGAAAAATAGGGCTGCTCCTTGTTGTTTTAGAGAGATTGGAGAGAATGTGGCATATATTATACTTTTCTTGACTTATAATTGAAGGAAAATAACCAGCAACTTGGCCTTATAACGGCCCTATTTTGGTCATCTCCTTAGCTGCATTTGGGACCTTAAAATTGGTCAAATTGCTCCAACTAGGTGATGAACCTACTTAAGGGTTCAAGATGCTCAAAATTTCAAAGTAGGTGATGAACCTACTTACTTAATTCTTAATTGGGCACAATTAAATTGGGCGTTGGACGATTTGAGTGTTGGGCCTTTTCTCCATCTTCTTCCCTTTTACTTAATTTGGGCCCAAATGAGTACATTGATATAGGCCCAAATCTAATCCATATCCTTGAGCCCATTAACATTGTCTAAATAGCTCAAGTAGGTGATCCACCTAATATCTTAATTAAGTCAAGCAAGCACCTCAACAAAATACTCCATTTCAGTACTTAATCCCTGTAATCTAACATAAAACTTGTATATACTTGGTCACTTCAATATTTAGATATAAATACTAGATTATGATTCTTAGTTTAATAGTTGTATTAATGTTACTGTGGCCTCCTTGCCTTAAACCATATGGGCAGCGTCTAGAATTCCATCTATACAATTAATACTAGCATAACAGATCTCATTCGTTACCTATACCATAAGGCTGTACCAATTTACATATAAATAGCACAAGTACATTCAAAGTAAGGGTTGTTATATTTACTTTATAAGTTGAGTTGATTTCATATCTATATGTATATATATATATATACCTGGATATATATAGCTATGGAAATACTCTATACCTCTTCCTTCAATTGTTCATACTATTTACTAATTCCTTGGCCTTGTATATTTATATGTATCTTCCTTCCACTTGTACTTTGCATATTGAACAATTATATATGTTATAGTATCTTGGACATGAATATGATAGTTTACCCTTACTATCTTACAGATTGTATTATATGGATATTGGACTTTTGATTGTAGTTTTCATTTTGTTAATTTGTTATATATATCTGATTTATCTTTTGATCTTGGTTGGTAGTTTCATTTTAAGTACCATTCATTTAATACTCATACTACACTTCTGCAACCTATATATCATAGAACAAGTTATCACCATTGATGTGCGGATCATCCAGAACAACCATAATTTAGAGACATAGTGTGAGCTCCTGACGTTTGGAGTATTACTTATCTCTCACTTATGTATTAGAGAAATCTCTAAGTTGTATCCATTTATAAGTTGTATTAGTGTAATTTCGTTGTTATTTCACTTTGGTACTCTTGTTATATTTGATGCTCTTATACTAATACCACCATGTTTTGGGATTCATTAATGTACTTTATCCTTTGTTACATCTATTTTGCATTTTTTTCTATATATATTGGGTGGTCCGTTACTATTTGTTTGGAACTATGGATTGGGCTTACCTACTAGTGGGTTATAGTAGGTGTCATCATGACCCGAGAAATTAGTTCGTGACAAATTGGTATTAGAGCCTAGGTTTCACTAGTGTATTAGTACAAGAGCAAAGTGTTAGTAAAGTCATGTGGATCGGTGTGGAGACATCCATAGCCTATATCCGGGTGGCTATAGTGATATTTTAGGAAATTTACTTCTTGACTCATAGTCGGGTGTTCGTATTGCTATGAACCTCAAACACAATCTTTTACTCTATTATATCCCTGTTAGCCAATTTAACATTACTGATAGATGCGGATGAGAATTTGACACGTTCTTTAAGAATTTTAGCATAGCGTTGGACTAGAGAATCAAAGATAAATATCACTGATCTTCAACATCTGTTGAAAAGATGTGTGGCCAGCTTTGGTTCCAATTATGATTTTGACTACTTCAGCTCTTTGAGGTTCAACATTGGGAATTTGAGTCATGTTACAGAACCCTCTCATCCATGGATGGTGTTAAAACCCTTTAGGGTTGCTCCGCACAGTAAGGGACCAGGTCCCTCAGAATAAGACACATGCAATCAAATAATAGAGTTTATGAAAACTAAAGGAAGTGAAGAAAGAGTAAAAGAAACAAGGACTTTTACTTGGAAACCTAATATGAGAAAAATCATGGCTTTCCCTCTCAAGTACTAATTAAACCCACTATAATAAAACTTTGAATTACAGTTTAGATTTTAACCTAACTCTAGGCACCTTACGCTAGTACAAACTCTACCATCAGCTCATCGTGGTAACTCTACCAAGGACTCTCCTAACAATAATAAGCTCTAATTAGTATCAAGCCTAGGAAACTCTTCCTAAGCAACACTCTCTAAATAAAACACTACTCTTATAACATGAGTAGTTCAGTTACAAATAAAAACTAACTTAAGAATATTTTCTATTTAAGCTCACATAAAAAGCTAAAATCTTGAGAAACATTGAAATGGGAGTTTTTGCTTTCTCTCTCCACTCCTCTTGATTGCAAGAAAATAATTATTGAACAAGAATCTCTTTTATTTTATAGCTGGTTGATTATTAGTAATGGTATATCATTGGACCAACTGTGCAAGTAGGTAAAAAATAGCATAAATAACTCCTGCAATCTATTACACAAGATGATAAAACTATGCAGAAGACGCGTGCCAGTTGTAATGTACCTTGCATGTCCCAGGGACCTGGTCTCTCGTAGTTTAGATGCTAATCATCAAAACTATATATAGCCGGTGTAATTTGAATCAGCGAGAAATTCTTAGACTATAGTGGATCTATTGATGTTCAATAGGGTTCTGTATTAGTTTCTGAGAACGAGATTAGATTTCTCAAGTGGCCCAGAATAACTTCTATGCTACATCCTTCTGAGCAAGACGTTCTTGTATGTATCTATTAGAGGACTATTATTGTCACTCTGTTTAGTGACAAAGCACTTGATAGCAATAGATACTTTCTTCCATTAAGCTATTGATTATGATAAGACCATAGAGAGCATATATTTAGACTTATGAAAATGGAAACAAGAGGCAATGTAATACGTGTAGTAGTAGTGTTATTTTATCTGGCAGTGGGGATTCTTTCAGTGGAATTCATCTTTACTTATAGTGTATTGGCTCTATACAAATATTATTCTAGGTAATTAGTGGTTCTCAGATTAATCATGATGATTATAGTGAGTCGATCCCAGTTAAACTTGCAGAATTTTGGTATGATCCTTTAGGCCATGATGGCCATTTTAGATTATGAGGGGTAGTATCTCAGAGTATTTAGGGATTGTGGTTTGGTTATGTTTCAATGAGACACTCGTTCCAAGAGTTCCCCAGATATGAGTTAGTCAATCAGATAAAGCTAGCCTAGAGTTTCTAAAAGAGGCTACGACTACGGGAAGCATGGTTACTATACTAGAGTTTACTTTCAGTGTCAGTTTTCTAGCCACTTGGGCATACTTGATATTATCCTTATATTTAAGTTTCATGAGTTTTTATGACTATATAGACATTAACTACTAGATTAGAGAGTGTCCTCAGTATGGGATTTCTAGTCATTCCACTCATTCAGATCAACCTCTTGATTATTGTGACATATTCAGTTAGAGATAATATTCTTGGTTCTTCATTTGATGATTTATTTGGTAGGTTCGAGTTTGCACTTATTCAAATTTATTCTCCCTATGCTCGTCTGGCATGTTATTACGGATTACACCATTATAGGTGTGCTTTTCTAATGGTATTTATCTTTTATGATGTTTATTGGGGTTTTCACACCTATTGATGATTATAAGTCTTGATGAATTTAAATTGGTTATTATGTTCTTATTATCAAATTCCTAATTATATTGTATTCTATTTACATATATGGGATTCTGTATGAATCTCGAGGGGTTGACAAAGACTTAAAAATTTACATGACTCAGTTGTGCTGGTGCACTTTCTAGTAAGGAGCCGCGAGTTGCGATCGTGACTCCCTTTGGAAGGCATAGATACAACAATTATAGTGCAATCTGTTGCGATAGTGACTCACCTAGATGTAACTACATATCTCGACCGTGATAGATGGGTCGAGATAGTGAATCATATGTTCCTGGAAAGTTGATAAATATTCCCTCTTTGGCATATTTTCATCTTTTTTCCTCCATTTCCAAGTGAGTTAAACCCTGAATATTGAGAAATCTTAGAATTAGAGCTTGTGGGTGATCTTGGGAGCTTGGTTAATAATTGTTTACTCAATTTCCTTCTAATTTTTTGTATGCTTCCTTCAATTTCTTGGTAGATTTTCCTTTTTCTTCCTTGAAATTCCTAAAACTTTGTGGCCTTATTTTAGCACCAACGTAATTTGAATTTCACCCATTTTTAGGGTAATTACTCCTTAAGGATAAGGGAATGTTGAGTTGGCATCAGAAATATAATTTTCATAAATGGGACCCACAGGGTATTTTTGAGTAATTTTAGACCCAAAGCACAATAGTGCAATATGGGTATCATTATTCTTTTCTTTACTTGTAGATTGTGATTTTTATAGTGTGGCATCTTGTTAAAGATTCTTGGAAGGTAAAATTGGTGATTTAGTGGATTCTTTGAGCTTTATTTGGTGTCCAAGTAGGCTAGGTTCCACCCTCTTTATCGATTGTGCTAGTTCATAGTATGTTAATGTTTTTGTGTTGGATTTGGAAATATTCTTAGTTTTTGGCGTGGTGAATAGCAAAACATAGGTTAGTTGGACCATTTAGGCTACCCAAAAATCATAATTTAGGCATAATTTGCTTAGTTACTTATATTTTAGATATAACCTCAATCTTAAGATTGATTGTGGATTATTTAACATCTAAAAGAGGATGTAGACACCTTATCCTAGTCTGGGATAAAATTTGCCTTGTAATGAATTTTTAGAAGTGGACCATTTGACCCACTATAGGCCAGTACTTGTTTTAGCTATTGAAAACCTTTTATACATTTGTTGTATGCCTTGAAAATTCTTGTTGATGTAATATTAAGAGACTTTGACATTTGATGGTTATGATAGGTTGGCATTGAGAGATCATGCTTATTTGATATGCTAGTGACTAGTGATTATGTCATTTATTATGCTAGTGATCATGCTAATTGGTTGTGATAGTGACTAGTGATTATGTCATTGTTTATGCTAGTAATTATGCTACTATTTATTCTGGAGATTATGCTATTTGATTAGGCTAGCAATTATGCCATTAATTATACTATTAATTTTGCTACTAAGTATGATAGCGATTATTCTATTGATTACGCCAATGATTTTGCTATTTATTATGATAGTAGCAATGGTATTGATTATGCTAGTGAATATACTATTGGTCATGCTAATGATTATACTAATGAAGATATAATTAATGGTTTTAAGTCCAGATATTAGCTTTGATAATGATCTTATAATTACCAGTTCAACTACGAATGTCGGTTAGGATAATTATGTTATAATTACTTGTTTGAGTCCAGCTATTGAATATGATATTGATGACGTGCATACTAGATTCAATTCCGGAAGATGATAATGACATTGCTGAATTATACATATATATACCCGATTCGAGTCTGGAGGATGATTATGTTATTGATTACATACTTACTGGTTAGATTTAGGGAAAATTACTATGATACTAGTCATGATACTAATAATTTGACATTGAGGACTTTGCAGTATAATAATTGAGAATAGGGATATTGGCTAAGTCGAAAAGCAAGAAAATCGTTATAATAAGACATGAAATGGATGCATTCTAGTTGTATCATCGAAGTTTGTAAATGATAGTGGTTTGATTATGTTGTACTTTATTATACCCCCCAAGCTTATTGGGGCATGCGTTGGGTTATTTACTTTTTAGAACTTATTGGCTTATAGGGGATAATTTTGTAGTTATAATTGCATGTGTTTTATGTTATCATTCCAGTTTATTTAAGTACTTGTATACATCAATGTTGAAGTTATGTTAGGTTTTCTTCCTTTTCTTGAATTAGTTATGTTATATTTCATTTTATACTATTTATTATATGATTTAGCTCTGTCGGTCGATGATACCTACTTAGTACCCATGGTTTTGTACTCATACAACACTTTTGAAACATTTCGGTGCAGATCTGTGTACTTGTTGTCGCCGTTGATTCGATGATCGTGTTGCGGTTGAATGATCAATAGGATGATATCTTGGAGTCGGAGTCACCTAATTTCATTCAATCTTACTTATATCTAGTCTTTTGTTTCGAGATAGATTTTATTGACTACTTAAAACTTGGGTTGTATGTATTGTATCTCTTGTACTTGCTATACCAGGTCGTGGGATGGTTATCTATATTGTTGGTTACCTCCGGACTATTCTAACACTTAACTTTATTAAAAGTTTTAACTATATATTTTCTTGCTTTTTTGGGCATTTCCCACAAAGTTAGCCCATTGCGAAAAGCTCTGGGCTATGGTTTGGCTTACCTACTAGCTGGTATTGGTAGGTGCCATCATGACTTGTAAATTAGGTCATGACACAAGAGGAGCTTGATGAATGGTGTATCTTTATTTATGGAGGAGTGGTGAAATGACTTTCCTTTATCAACTTTATTCAAAAGTTTCATGGGAATTTCTTGATGATCATAAAGAACTGTGTCCATGCTTGTTGAGAGATGAGAAGATGCATTTCCTTGCATTATCATGGACCTTAGTTCAACCACTTGCTTCTCAAGTTAATTAATGGCTTCCAATTATAGTTCTAATTTTGTTGAAGTGGAAATCTCATTTGCGATAAGAACATTAGAGATTGAATTATGTTATGTGATGACCTTGATCAAATTGACTTTCATGTTGACATAAGTCTTTGAAATTATCTCGCCTCGATTTATGGATACCAACACAAATCAACCTCTCTAAGAATGATGAATAACTCAAAATTTAAAATATTAATTCATTGATCACAATGACTAACCAAACATAATGCATAAAACAGACATCACTTGTTTTATTTAAAATCATAGACTTTTCCAAAATTTGATGACCAAGCCACCTAAAAAATATCAATGGATGATTTGGTCAGTACACTAGTATTTCGAGAATTTTTTCAATAAAAGAAAAATGAACCATGCTTTGAAGAAAGGAATAAATACTCGATGATTTAAGACAAGATGACTTTCTGGTTTGTAACTACTTGAAAAATCATGTGAGAATGATGGAGAATAAATTCTTTGGGAATTTGGTTACCAAACGATCATCACACACTTTGATGATTTTTTTTACTCTTGAAAGATCCTCTAAAAATGATGGAGTCCTAAAATCTATCGAATGAAAATTTAGTTGACTAATCATGATTAACGTAGTCAACGTGAATTGGATGATGACCCCTCTTTTTTTAAATTCCATTAAGTAGAAACTGATTAGTTTTTAACAAATTTAGGATAAACTTTTGATAAGTGCCTTAGGAAGACACTCATTTTGATTTTATTTGCTTGAGAATGTTCTAAAACTTTGGACAAGCCATGTTTAAAACATATGTGTTGCACTTGCAATCTCTCAAACACAGATAATGAAACTATGTAGAATGTGAACAACGTACAATACGTCCTACCATATATGTGACCTTTTAAGCCAAAGGTAGGTTGAACAATTGAAGGATGCATATGTTGTTTGAGAGATGTTACATTACCCCAAAATTAATTGTAGATAAAAATAAGAGAAGGGAATATACTGATAGATATTAGTCCCACACAGGGGTACAATCCTATACTAGGCCACTATGGAAAATTCTTCTATCTTGATCTTTTCTTAGAAATCATTATGTCTTTCGTATGAAGATCTACGAACTCGGAAACCATCTAAACATTAACTAACCCTGAGTAACAATGGATTGTAAACATTGGGTCACATCCTTTAATTAAACCCATAAAAGTATGACTGACTTTTTAGTTAGAAGGCCTTTTTCAACAGAAAGTGGTCACTTATGGGCCTTATATACCCCTTTGGTATTAGGTCACTTTTTTCAGCTTAACTAGTACAAGGGTTTTGGATTAGGTCTATCTTAGTTTAATTAGTGTTGACTATTTAAAAAAAGACTGGGGACCCGGATGGACTATCACGGACTGAAACAATAACCAGTATCGAACGATCCATAACTGATTAATTGTTTATCTACTCAAGATTTTTGTAATTTTTAGTAAATAAAATAACAACAAAAATATATAATAGCTGATCATACTGCAATATAATTTATTCCACTTTGTGGAATCTATATGCCATGAATGGAATAATTTATAATTGCGGAAAGTAAAAAAGTGTCAACCCAATTTACTAGTCATGATGGCACCTACTCTATTCCGCTAGTAGGTATGCAAAACCATAGCCCAGGGAAAATTGCAACGGACCAACTTTGTGGAAAATTGCCTAAAAACCAAAATTTAACAATTAACGGCTTCAATAGCAATATCATTGTCATAAAGGTCTAATAGATAAATAGAAAGCCAACAATCATCCAAAGACTCAATAATGTTAGTACAAGAGCTACTAAAATAAACTTTGTACTGAATAGCCATATACAATTTGTATTGCAGATAAAACACAATAAATAGAATAAAAGAATGAAAACGGGTAACTCTGACTCCAAGGGCTCACCAAATCTCCAAAATAAACCCAACACAAATTCAAATCAGTGACGACAACTAGTACTCAAATCTGCACCTAAAAGGTGCAGAAGTGTAGCAAAGTACAAATCCATAGATCCTCAGTATGCATTATCGACCGACTGAGCTAAATCATAATATAAATATGATATGATATAAGATAAAATAAGCTATTTCGGATAAAAAGGGAAAACTTAGAAATAATAACTGACACTTTTGTGCATAAATAAATGCTTATAAGATAATAACAAAAAGATCATACTATTAAAACTAAAATATTGTGTCCCATAAGCCATCAAGTGCAAAAATATAAATAACCCAACAAGCTCCCATAATCCTAAAAGGTACAAACCAAGAAACTAAATAACTCCAGAACCGTAAATCACCAAATTATAATGCCATGGCAACGAGTCTACCCGAACTGTATTATATCATACATAATTCCAAATGGCAAACTTGAACCAGAACTCAATAGCATCATCATAAATATCACCATTTGCCGAAATGAACTAGAAATCATATTATAAAGATCATTACCAACTATCGGATTGTAATCAATACTCATATGTTATGCCAATAAGCAAGCCCATAAGCTATGTAAATAGTTATATTCATAAGTTACATCAATTAACGTATATGTAAGTCGGCAAGTATTTCTATGATGCATACAATGTATCTGTAAGTTGCATCATATCTATGATCTATTAGTTATTTTTATAAGCCATATCATGTATAAAAGCAATATCTTATATATAAGCCATATCATATCCATAACCCATATCATATCTATAAGTTATCTCATATTTATGAGCCATATTATATTTATAAGCCATACCATATTTATAAGTCATATCATATATATAACAAATATCTTGTAAATAAGTAATATCATGTATGCAAGCCATACCATAACAATAAGCCATCTCATATCAATAAGCCATATCATATCTATAAGCCATCTAATATATATAATATACATTATTTAATCACATCGGTATCTATATCATTAAGCATATCAATAGGCCATATTATTATTTATATCTGAAAGCTATATCAACAATAATACTTATAAAATGTATCCTCAATCATGCATATGAGCAATATACTAAGTGATACCCGAAATTAGCATTAATCCACCCATATCCAACTTACATACACAATAAATATATTTAACCTCATCAAGTGTAAAACAAACCCGTAATATGTTAAATAAACCATTAATACAAGTATATCATATGTAAATGAGCCTACAAGTTTATCATAAATTGTGTCATAAGGGGGTCGGAAGGGCCTACTCAAATCCCCGAAATGTATATTTTGGAGCTTATTCCCCCAACGAGGCTAAGGTATCTATGTTAATTTCTAGATGTCAAGTAAGCCATAAATTTCCCTAAGATAGTAATACTTCAAAAATATGAACAGCTAGCACAATCCTACCAAAAACAATAGCAACTAAGGAAATTTTCCCTTAATTTACGTAATTAAGGACAATCCTACCCTAAACTTGAATGATAAGGCAACTTTTTTACCCCAAGAAATTAAGGAATTTCCATTCTAAACATGAATCATAAAACCCAATTCACCTAAGGCACAGATAACTACTATAATTGATTAAAGTTTAGGGTCTCAAGATGGCTTAAACTATCTAACTATGCTAATGTTCTCATTCAAACTTCCAATACCTAAATTCTTCCCCATATCTATCTTAATATCATAATTGTACTTCGGAATATCTCAATCTATAAAGAAAGTAAACATAGCCTTCCTAGGCACCAAAGAATAGCTTGAAGAACCCACTAAATCACAAATTTTCCTTTGTGAGAGCTTTCGGAAGGTGCCACACTATAAAAATCACAATCTACTCATCCAAATGAGAACAATGATACTCATATTTCACTATTGTTCTTCGATTAAAAAATTACATAAAAATTCTATGTGGGTCCCATTTGCAAAAATTGCATTCTCAAAACTAACTCAACATCCTACTATGCTCAAGGAACATTTACCCTTAAAATAGGTGAATTTCAAGCTCTAATTGTGGTATAATCAAGCCACTAAGCTTTTAGGGATCATAATTAAGAATGAAAAAATCAAACATGAAAATAATGGAATTTTACCATAAATTTGATGGGAAATTGCAAAATTATTGATGATAAAGCTCCACAATTACCCATAATTGATTCTTCTAAGAACTCCCACTCTTTAGGTTTTAATATTCTAGAGAATGGATGAAGATAGATAAAAGTCGGGCTAAGTGGGTATTTATACCCTTCCCAAGCAAAAGGGTGCCATTAAAGTGGACACTTGGACACTTTAGAGGTCACAACTAAAGCACCTAGTACAACTAAATCAGTTTTCGACCCCATTGCCAGGCCCCTAAGGTGGACCATGAGCCACTTTAGAGCTAGACTCTAAAGCACTCAGGTGCCTCTAAAGTTGTACCTATTGGCTGAGCTAGGGCACCTAAAGATCCCCAAAGGAATGCTAAAGCACCCTCTGATAAAGAGCCCAATGGGCTGCTTCAGTGGGTCGCACCAGATATTAAGCACTAGCTTTATGTTGGAGAGATTCCAAGTCTCTTCCAACCCCTAAGGATTCATTCAGATTAAAGTATGCACAACCAAACTATATTGCCTTATCAAATTAAATGTTATCTACACAATGGTATAGTAGAAATATGCAGCCGAGGTCTTCTCGATGAAAAGTGGTTCCCATATCGACATGCAGTTTCAAAACATTTAGCCAATCGCCCAAAATAATTTTTGAAGCCCCGAGAACAAAACAAGGGTCCACCCAACCTATAATAGTCATTTTAAAGCTTTTGGAACAATCAGAATTGGTATATGAGGTCATTTAGCTAATGCTTTTTCCATGTAGCCATTTTGAACCAGTGAGGGCTTCAAAATAGGGAATGACTCTAAAAACTAAATGAACATATCAAACTATTAGTTCCAATAATTTATAAATACTGTGGGAGGACATAGGATTGTTCTAAATGGAAAAAATAAGCGAAATTATAGAAAATGACCTAGAGGATCATGACATTATCCACTACTAAAAGAACTTTCGTCTGCAAAAGTAAATGATTAAGATGTACCTGAAGCCTTGAAAAGGTGAGGATGCTGAGTTTGCATCTCGGTCACGATGTCCCAAGTATCCTACTACTGGGAAGTGCCTCCACGAAAGCTTAACTACTAAAATCTCTCTAGAGTGCAACTACCTAACATTATTAGCCAAAATAAGCATAGACTCCATCATGAAACTCAAACACTAATCCAATTGAACTTGGGGAACTTGAATTCTTTATTTCTTGGGTAGAAAGGAATTGAATTTGTGTTCTTGGTGAAAGGGAATGGCTTTCTTGGGAGGAAAATTTAAGAAGAAGGGAAAATAGTGCCCTAATTGATTCCCTAAGTCGTGATATGAACTATTGGGTTTAGGGTGAAAATTGCCCCTCAACCGGTTAAACAAAAACTAGACGCGATAGGTTTACCATGATATGGTCCAATCGCGGCCGTTCATTTCCCTCACTATGATGTAGTCTGCATGAGAATGGGAATAAAGTTGTGATGCAGGCTTATCGCGATATACCTCTAGTTTCGTTATCCAAACATTCCCCAAACCTTGTCCAAAAAATTTGAAACATCTCTGAGATATACGTCTTACATAAATGAACATGACTTAACTAAAAAACCAATGTCTCTGGGTCAGGAAGACCAAATTAAAAATCCTCAAAGTTTACGGGTATTGAAAATGACTAAGTCCCCAACACTTCGTGAAATTTTTAGGCCTTAAGCCCCTTATGCATGCAACTAATAGTTGAACAGAGCTAAGAATAGTACGGGGTATTACAATATCTCCCCCTTGGGAACATTCATCCTCGAATGAGATTGCTTAAAATGAGAGTTTTGAACTAAGGCAACTAATATCATATACTAAACATGTATGATTTGTAACATCAATATATAACTGAGTCTGAAACATTATACATGAACTGAGCTAATTTTGTGAATGCATGCAATGCCATGAGATTTATTGTATATCTTGAAATAAGAAAGGGAAAGAGTCAATCTAAGGAAAATTATTACAGCAAGTTGAGTTTGGGTTTGTGAAGAAAAGATAAGGGTACTGGGTATGCATATCTGCATGTGCTTCCTAAGTGGCTTCCTCAATGGACTGATTTCTCCATTGAACTTTAACCATGGAAACTTTGTTGTTCCTTAGTCTACGAATTTGACGATCTAGAATCTTAACTAGGAATTCTTTAAAATAAAGGCTATCCCAAAAAACTTTACTTTCTAAAGTAATTACAACAGATCAATCGCCAATACAATTCTTTAACCAAGAAACATAAAACACTAGATGCACTAATGTCAAATATGTATGCAACTCTAGCTCATAGGCTACCTTCCCAAAATGGTCAAAGATTCTATAAGGACCAACATATCGGGGAGTAAGTTTCACCTTAATGCCAAATCTCTTCACTCCCTTCATAGGCGATATTTTCAAATAGACTTAATCACAAAAATCAAACTCAAGGACTCTCCTACTCAATTCTGCATAACATTTATGAGGGCTTTGGGGGTGTCTTAATCCTTTCCCTAATAAACTAAACATTCTCCATTGCATCAAACACTAAATCTGGCCCTACAAAGCAGCCTCACCTACTTCAAACCAACCAACAAGAGACCTACATCTCCTACCATAGAGAGCCTCAAGTGGATCCATCTAAATACTAGAGTGATAACTGTTATTATAAGTAAACACAATCAAAGGTAAATGGTCATCTCAACTACTAATATTGGGTGTATTTATGCATTCTAGAGTTAATATTCTAGCCCTTTTAGCCTTGTTTTGAGGATGATTCTTATGTTATATGTGTTAATAATGATATAAATGATAATTTATGTGGCCAATAATGTGTTTACAATGTTTAATGGTGTTTTCACATGAGTTTTGATTCAATTTGAGCATTTAGAGTTCAACCGAGAAAACTACTGTTACTAACTTGAGCTAAGTGTTTGTCTAGTTTATTGTGATGGTTTCTAATGAGTTTATTGAGATCCTAAGGTTTTTATTTTGTATTTATATGTGAAAAAACTTTATTATAATGTTCAATTATCAATGTATCAAGCCAAGGTTAAAAATAATGAGTTAAAGCTCAAAGTGAAATTAGCCTATGCTTAGCTCGTGTTTTTGTTTCACCGTCTAGGATGTTGTGTTGTTTTGAGCTCTAAATTAATGTATTTAATCATATATGATGATTTTTAATGGATTATTATTATATATAATGGATATGAAAGCTTCAAATCAAATGGAAACAACTCAAAAAGGCTCGGAATGGATCAATGAAAGAACAAATCAAAAATTGGTGCAATTTGGACCCCTGAAATGTATTGGGCTCGTGTGGGCTGTAGGAATGGCTAATGGATGCGTGAAAAACATCAATGGATTCTGAATAGGACCAAAATAGTAACCCACTAGCGTATGGAGGGCCTAATGGAATTTAATGAGGCATTGTGACGCAGTGTAATCACGGCGAGATTATGGAATTTGACAAATGTCGATTGATTTGACACCGCGATGCAGTGACCATCAAAAATCGAAACAAAGTTCCCATATGAAATATAATGACATATAAACCCAATCCTATTCGTTTAGTGACTTGTTTACTATAAATATGACATGTTAAATCACGTTTTAAGCAACTTGGAACCCCTAGATCGATTGGAACAACATTGGAGGATACCAAAACTTCATTTTAGGTTTTTATTTATTTAATTTAGCTTTATTTATGGTTTTAATCATTCATACAATTATTTGGATGTTTATTATGACTATGAGTGGCTAAAAACCCTCTTTTCGGGGTTAAAGCCAAGAACATGTGTACTATTGTTTTGAATTAAGTTTGTTTGATTTGCTTATGATTATTGGTTGTTTTTTTTTATTCTTTTTATAACTTTTTTAAGGATTCGCGACCCTTAGAATACATCAATTGTCTATTGTTTGATCTCGGGAGAGGGAATAGGGAGATAGAACATGGGAATAAGCAATGTATGGTTTGCATTTCTTTATGAAATAAGGAATTCAAATTAGTAACTAGGAAAGGGATGTACTTAGATGCCTTACTTGATTCAAACATAGGATGATAGCTTAAAGAACATAAGTGGACCATTACTTCCCCAATCAACGATGTAGTTTTAATGTCCGAATTTGGTAAACGGTTAGATGTTGGGAGACCATGATCATTTAATTAACCCTACGCATCAACAACTAAGATAAGCAAGTTAACGAATGAAGTTCAATAACACAGTAAGATTGTTCGTAGTGCTTTAACCCTGGGATTTAATCCATTGATTGTCCTAAGACTTTTATGTTTACGCAGTGTTTATTTTATTTTTAGTTTATAATTATTCTACACTATTTTTGGTTACTTGATCTTAATTGTTAAACTAGAATTGGATAGTTGTCGACACAAGTCCATGTGGGATCGATATTCGGCTTTCTTGAAGGCCACTATATTACTTGGTAGACAACGTACACTTGTGTGTGCGCTTGGGCGCTGCCAACTACCTTTAAAATCAATAACACATGCACTCAACATGTCTGCAAAGGTCTGAATGGTCCTCTCTTCCTGATCATCTGTCTGAGGTTGAAAAGCAATACTGAAATAAACTTGGGTAGCGTGATCCTATGAAAAAGCATTCCAAAACTGAAAGGTAAACTGAGTACCTCTATCTAAAATAATAGATAATGGAACTCCATGCAACTTAATAAACTCTCTGACATAAATCCTGGCATAATCCTCAGCTGAGTACGAAGTATGAACTGGCAAGAAATAAAGTAATTTGGTCAATCTATCTATAATGACCCATATCGAATCATACTAACGATACATAAGAGGAAATCCTGTCAAAAAATCCATGTTCACCATTTCCCAATCCAAGTGAGGATGCTGAACTCCTACATTGTACCACTAGGCCTCTGGTGCTCAACTTTAACCTGCTGACAATTTTACCACTTAGCCACAAACTCTGCAACATCCTTTTTCATACCATTCCACCAATAGATTTCCCGTAAGTCATGGTACATCTTGGTGGCTCCTGGATGAATGGTATATCGCTCACCATACACTTCTTCCAAAATCCACTACCTTAAATCATTAACTCATGGAACACAAAACCTACCCTGACAACACAACACACCATCTCCCCCATGGGAGAAAACATCTACTTTCTAATCTTTGACAGACTCAATCAATCTAACAAAACTGGGATCCCTATCTTGCTTTCCATTCACTTCGGCAACCTAAGAAGATTCCGAACCATTCTAAACCCATCTACTACCTTCAGCTGAATCAACCAATCGAACATCCAATCTAGGAAGATGATGAACCTCTCGGACTAACTTCTTCTTATCCTCCCCAACATGAGCAATACTACCCATAGACAATCAACTAAGGGCATCTACCACTACATTGGCCTTGCCTAAATTATATAACACACTCATATCATAATATTTCTATAACTCAAGACATCATCTATAATGAAGATTCAAATCTTTTTGCGAGAACACATACTTCAAACTTTTGTGATCTGTGAACACATCAACATGGAACCCATAAATATAATGCATCTAAATTTTCAAGACAAAAACAACAGCTCTCAACTCAAAATCATGAGTAGGATAATTCTTTTCATGGGGTTTAAGATATCTAGAGGCATAGGCTATGACCTTACCTCTCTATATCAAAACATAACCAAGCCCATCTCTAGAAGCATCACAATAAACTACAAGCCCATAAAAATCATCGGACATAGTCAAGAATAGGGCCGAAGTGAGTCGAGTCTTCAATTCCTGGAAAATCTTCTCACATGAATCTAACCACAAAAATTTGATGTTCTTCTGAGTCAATCGATACATGGGGAATGCAATGGAAGAAAAAACTTCAACAAATCATTTGTAATAGCCAGACAAAGCCAACAAACTCCTTATATCTAATAGAGAGATGGGTCTGGGCTAGATTCTCACTGCTCCAGTCTTTTGAGGATCAACTTGGATTCCATCCCTGAAAACAATATGGCCAAGGAAAGCTACTGATCTTAGGCAAAACTAGAACTTACTGATTTTGGCGAATAACTGATAATCTCTAAGGATCTGCAATACAATTATCAGATTGTCTGTATGGTCATTTTCATTACGAGAATAGACAAGAATATAATCAATAAAGACTATGAAGAACATGTTCAAGTACTTCTTGAACACTTTGTTCATCAAGTCCATGGAAGCTGCAAGGGAACTCGTTAGTCCAAAAAACATAACTAGGAATTTGAAGTGACCATACCGAGTTTTAAAAGCTATATTTAGAATGTCACAACTCTAACTCGGAGCTGATAATAGCCGGATTTGAGGTTTATCTTAGAGAAGTAATTTGCACCCAGAAATTTGTCGAACAAGTCATCAATATTGGGGAGTGGATACTTATTCTTGATTGTTACTTTGTTCAACTGACAGTAATCGATGCACATTCTGAAAGAACCATCTTTATTACACATGAACAATCCTAGAGCGCCCTATGGGGAAACACTAGACCTTATGAATCCCTTATCTAAGATATCCTTCAACTATTCTTTCAATACACTAAGCATAGCTGGAGCTATTCTGTAGGGTGAAATAGAGATAGGTTTGGTATCTCGAAGGAGATCTATTCCGAAGTCAATTTCACTTTCAGCAGGAACTTTGGGAAGGTCATAAGAGAACACATCTAGATATTTCCTTACCACTGAAACTGAATCAAGACTTAGAGTCTCAGAACTAGATTTCTTGACTTGAACAAGAGGGTAAACATACCCTTTAGATATCATCTTTCTTGTCATAAGGTAAGACACAATCTGACCCCAAAGCACAGAGGTACTATCCCTCCATTAAATGACGGGTTCATTGGGAAACTAAAACTTACTGACTCTGTTTCTACAATCAACTGAGGCATAACATGAGTGGAGATAATCCATGCTGAGAATGACATCAAAATCAATCATCTCTAACTCCACAAGATCAGTTTAGATAACTTTTTGAGATACTGTTATTGGGTAATTTCTATATACCTATCTATCAATAATAGATTCACCCACTAGGGTAGATATTGATTAAGGTTCTGCCAAAGGTTCGAGACTGATACCAAAATCGACTGCTATATAAGGGGTAACAAATGAGATTGAATCTCTAGGGTCTAATAAAGCATAATCATTGAGATGAAAGACCTAAAACGTACCCGTAACTACATTAATAGAACCTTTCTAACCCTACCTAGTCTGTAGGGCATATAACCTATTGTAACGCTAACCACTAGTTTTGCTAGAAGAGGCACCCTACTGAGTCAAGCTATTGGCTGGAATTATAGTATGGTTGGAGTGACCCTGCTGACTATCCTTTAGGCAATCTCTTACTCTATGGCCTGGCATGCCATATACAAAATACAAATCACTGCCAGCGCTACACAGACCCTGAAGATGCTTGCAACATTTCTCGCATTTCCTGCATAGCGGATACTACGGATATTGTTCACACTATACTGTGACTTATACCTTAGCGCCCTATCCCGACTATCTTGCCTAAACTTAGGAACTGACACACTAGCTAAAGATGGAGTTGGCTCTTAGAATTTTTGTTGGAACAGAGAACGATTACCACCTTCCGACCTTGTGTGAGAAATATCAAAACTACCTGTTCTAGCCCTCTTATTATCTCTCTCTTTCTTCCTAAGATTCCCTTCCTAAATCTACTGAGCATGAACCATAAGTTTAGATATTTATTTCTTCTTCATCAACATGGTAGTCCTACACTCCTTAACCACACTATCAGCTACACCAAACACGAACATACTTATTTTAGACCTATTGACTGCAATAACATTAGAAGAATTCCTCACCAATTGAGTAAACTTAAGTGAGTACTCCTTCAAACTCATGTTGCCCGGCTTCAAATTAATGAAATCTTGAATCTTAGCCTCAATCAACTCTAATGAGAAGACCTATATAGGAAAGCCGTGGGAAATTCCTCCCACTAAATAGGCCCAACAACAATACCATGGTGCTCCTTACACTACTTAAACCAGGTGTGAGCCACCTCCTGTAACTGATATGCAACAAACTCTGCACTCTCACTCAAAGTGATGCCCATAATATCTGTCACCTTCCGAACCATATAAAAAAATCTTGCAGGTCCTTATGAAACATAGATCCTAAAAACAAAAGGGGATTCATTTGGGTGAAATCTTGAATCCTAGCTGCAACTGTATTTTCCACTGGATTGGCTGGGGAAACAACTTGTTGATTGTTCTGAGTAGTTACTTAATGGTATAAGGTATTAAAAGAAGCTCTGAACATTGCGTGAGAGACATGTTCATTCAGGGGATCTTTCTGAACAGGCGGAGGGTCGGGTTGGTCGCCATTCCATCTTTTGTTATTTCTTCTAGGAGGCATGGTCTATAAATAGAATGAAGGATAAATTAGAAAGATAGTTAAAATAGAGCTCATGCTCTTTCACATGACATGACTACTAAAAGAAGGTTAAGTTTTCCTCAAATATGTCGTAGCTTCTTGTCATAAGTGTGGCACACTTCACACCCATGCATAAGACTTTACTAAACGTAGCATTCAGACACCCTAAGACACTGTAAAATCTTTGGCTCTGATACCAAATTTTGTCATGACCCAAGGCTACCCCCTAGTTGCGAAAATGGTGTTTACGATCACAAGTGACCACAAGCTAAGCCATGAATTTGTACCTATTGTGAGCACTGAATAAAATAATAAATATACATATGTGCAGAAGATAAATTACTGAAGTAATACAAATCTGAATACTGAAACTATGGTTCAAGCACAAGTCTAAAATATTTGATGAAATACTAAAATCTAATTGTCAACTCAAAACAACTGATAGTACTAAGAAGATGGATAAACTAGATAAGTGTCTAACTAACTGTTTGATTTTCTGAAAAGCCTCTAACTGACTGGGAAGTTAATGGGACAAGCCCCCAACAAACTCTGACTTACTGAACCTAATGAAATACTAAAGTACTAAATGAGAGATAATATTCCCTTGATGTATGAGTACTCACCTCTATGGTTGTTGAGTAACATCGGTTCTCTATTAGTGGTGAGAAAGCTGATCCTCTAAATCTATGATATATGACAACATAGTGTAAAGAAGAGTATGCGACAATACTTTGAATATTCTGGTCTATGAAATGAGGTCTGGATGACATGCACTGGGTAATGTATGCATGAGATAAGGACTTACTAAACAACATGAAATAACTGAGCATTAAAGCATGAAAACTATAATATCTGAGAATGGAAGACCAAGCATATACATATTTCTAAAATAATTTGTAAACTGAGAGACTGAAATCTGTATAATTGAATAAGTATAAATCTGAATAGTTTTGGTAAAGCAAACTTGAACCAAGTATACATTGAATACTGTACTGACACTGTGGGATGTATCATCTAACTGACATGCCCAAATTGAGCTAATCGGGGTCCAATCTGTAACCCCAATTGGAAAGGTGTCAGTACCGTTCCACGGGTACTAACACTGACTGTGTGGATCTAGTAAACTGGTTTCCCAAAGGACTAATAAATCATCCTAAACTAGTAGGTAAACTTTTTGTCATTTTTCAACCAACTTGTATACATCTCTAACCTGCGCTGGCTACATAGTTCTGTAACTAAGGGATTGTTACTAAGGGTCACATCCTCTACTGTTAGGTGAGCCCTCATCCTAGTGTTCTCTCAGTGCTAAATATCACTCCCAACTTAACTTACACTAGAACTGAAATGAATTGAACTAAGATTACTTGAACATGATTTCATAACCTATATTGCTCAACATGATTACATCAACCGAGTAAATAATATAATTCATTATTTAACTGAATCATGACTGAAATGATTTGAATTCCTCTAAAAACACTTATGTATCGGGTATTCATAACCTACCAACACTGAATGATCACTTAATCTAATAACAAGCTTAAAAACTATAGCAAAGGATCATGGTTAAAAGCCATAAGCATAGACATTCCATCAAATATGTGGGTATCATGAATTTAAACATGGGAATGCTTTACATAGGGGAAAAAACATGATTACATGACTGAAATCATAATGTTGTGGATTTAACATGGAAATTCACATGAATAAAGCATGAGAGACACAAATTCATAGCATAAGGAATTAAAAATCTTGCATGGAATCATACATGGGATGAATTGAATCGAAATTACCATGAACACATGAATTAAACTCATCTTAAGCTATCTAAATTACCATATTATTAGAAAAAATCCATTCTTTAATTGAAAAGAAGGTTTTTGGGATCCATGGGTGAAAAGAACCCATGAATGAACACCTCACATACCTTAAGCTTTTAAATTAAAATGATAAAATGTTATTCTTAATGCTTTATTGCAGTTTCTTCAACTTAGGGAATTTGAATTCCTTTTTCTTAGGGAGAAAGGATTTGAATTTTTGTTCTTGGAGAAAGAGAATGGCTATCTTTTGAGGAAAATTGGAGAAGAAGGGAAAATAGTTCCTTAATTGATGCCCCAAGTCAGGATATGAACGATTGGGTTATGGGGGAAAAAACATAATTTCCATTCAACCATTTAAATCAAAAACTGGATACAATAGGCTTATTGCAACACGGTCCTATCGCGGTCGTTCATTTCCCTCATTGTGATGTGGTCTGCATAAGAGTGGGAATAGCGTTGCGACACACGATTATAGCAATGAACCTCTAGTTTCATGATCCAAAAATTCCTCAAACCTTGTCGGAAAAATCCAGAACTTCTCTGAGACATACTACTTATATCCTTGAACATGACATGACTCAAAAATCAATGTCTCGATGTCAGAATGATCAAATTACAATTCCTCAATGTTTAGGGGTCTTGAAAATGATTAAGTCCCCATCACTTAGAAAAATTTTCAGGCCTTAAGCCCCTTAGGAATGCAACTAAAAATGGAACAGAGCTAAGAATAGTACGGGGTATTACAGTACCAAAGCCATAGGTACTTAGCAAACATTATTGGCAAAATGAGCTAAATCATTATAAAAATGTGCTAAGCTACCAAATAGATTATGTTATGTAAGATAAAATGGACAATCCTTAAAATAAGCCTTGACTCCATTCCGCATAAATAAATACATACAAGATGATAAGATAAAGATTATACCATCATAACTACAAGATTGGCCCTTATAATCCAATAAGTGCAGAAAACTAAGTAACCCAACCCAGTCCCCCAAAAGCCTAGATAATATAATCTATGAAAATAAGTAAACAAATATTCTTAAATCACCTAATTATCTTTCCATAGCTAAGATTCAATCTGAACCACATTATCTCATATATAATTCCTAATCTTAGAATTGAACTAACTCTCAATAGCATTATCATCAATATCATCATTGGATGGACATGAATCAGAACTCATATTATCAAGGTCATTACCAATATTAGGAGGTGAACCGATATTCATATTTATAAATCGTGCTAACGAACCATATCACTAAGACATACATATAAAATAACCCCATAGACTTTACAAATACAATGTCGATTAAGTAATGCCAATAACCAAGCCCATAGCTATGTCAATAGTCATATTGATAAGTTATTTTGATAAATGTATCTATAAGCCACCAATAATATATATGAACCATAAATCGTATCTATAATTCACATTATATATAGGAGACATCAGTCATATTTATAATACATATCATGTATATAAGAAATATTATGTATATATTTCATCTCACATCCATAATCTATATCATATCTATAGGCCATATCATATCTATAAGCCATATCATTTCTATAAGTCATATCATGTATATAAGAAATATAATGTATGTAAGCCATATTATATCTATAAGCTATCTCATATCTATAAGCCATACCATATCTATAAGTCATCTTATGTCTGTAAGTTATATCTTTTAATCGCATTTGTATCTATTTCCTTAAGCATGACAATATTCCATATTATTAATCATAACTGAAATCCATATTAATATCCATACATATAAAATATATTCTCAATAATGCATATGAGCCATATCGTTAGCGATACATGAAATTAGCATCAAGCCTCCCATATAAAACTATAATACCCAATAAATGTATTTAAACTCCTCAAGTGTTAAGCCAACCATTAATATGAGTATATCATACGTAAATAAGCCTACAAGGTTATCACAAGTCTTGGCCTAATATGGACTAGAGGGGCCCACTCAAATCCCTAAAATGTATATTTTGAAAAGTTCTTCCCCCGACTAGGCTAAAGTATCTAAGATAATTTCTAGATGTTAATAAGCCATAAATAGCCCTAAGATAGTAACCCATCCAAAACATGAACAACTGAGACAATCCAACCTAAAACAATTGAAACTAAGGTAATCTTACCTTAACATAAGCAACTATGGACAATTCCAACCTAATTGTAAATGACTACGACAACTTAACCTAGCCTAAGTAATTAAGGCCATACTATTATAAATATGAATCATGGAACCCAATTCCCCTAAGGCAAGATTAACTACACTAATTAATTCAACTTTACGATTTCAAGGTAGCCTTAACGGTCCAACTATACTAATATTGTTATGCATACTTCTAACACCAAAATTCCACACTATATCTAGTATAATATCATAGTTATACTATGAAATACCTTAATCTATGAATAAGGTAAACCTAGCCTGCTGGACCTCCAAAGAATAGCTTGAAGAACCCGCTAAATCATCAATTCCCTTTTCGAGAAACAACCACAAGGTGCCACAATGTAAAAATGACAATCTACTCATCAAAATGAGAACAATAAAACCCATACTGCACTACTGTTCTTCGGGTTGAAAATTATGTAAAAATACCATGTGGAGATCCTTTGTAGAAATTGCATTCTCAAAATAACCTTAACATCCCTCTATGCTCAATGATCACTTACCCTAATAAATAGGGTGAATTTTGAGATCTAATAGTGATATAATCAAGCCTCTAAGATTTTAGGGATTTTAGATAAGAATGGATTAACCAACCATGAAAATATTGGAAATCTTAACACAAATTTGATGGGAAATGCATGAATTAATGATGTTAAAGCTCCATAATAACTTACAAGTGATTCTTCCAAGAACTGCTACTATTTATTGTTTAAAATTCTAGAGAATGGATGAAAATTGTGAAAAGACGAGCTAAGTGGGTATTTATACCCTTCCCATGCACGCGAGTGCTGCTAAAATAGATACTTGGACCGTTTAGTGGTAAACCACTAAAGTGTGTGGTACCTCTAAAGTGGTTATTGACCCCACATCCCGACAACTAAACCAGACCATGGCCCGCTTTAATACGGACCACTAAAGCACCCGGGTGTCATTAAAACATACCTATTGGTTGAGCTAGGACCGCTAAAGGTCCCCCAAAGGGACGATAAAGAACTATATGCTAACACGCCCTCCGCCAAAGTTCCCAAAGGACCGCTATAGCAGTCACACTAGATATCAGGCACCAGCTGGAATGCGGAGAAATTTCAAGTCTCCGCAAATACCTCAACATTCATCCGTAATCCCATATGAGTAAACGAACTATGCTACACAATTAAATTTAATATACTAGACTCAACGGAGGAGTTAAAGTTTTTATCTGAGGGTTTTCAATGAAAATTGGGTCCCACACCCACTTGTCATTTTCATAACTTCTAGCCGATAACCAGAAATGACACTAGGAGCCTCAACACCGAAACCAAGTGTCCACCTAACCTAAAATCGATGTTCCAAAGCTATTGAAAAAGTCAAAAATGACATATGAGGTTGTTTAATTTATGCATTTGTTCAGTAGTAAATTTCAATAAGCAAAGGCTTCAAAATAGAAAATTGTCTCTAAAATCAAACGAACTGCCTGATAACCAAATGGTCAGTTCCAGCAAGTCATAAATGACTTGGGGTAGCTATAGAAAAACTACAAAAGAAGAAAATTAGTGGAAATACTTAAAATGACCTAAAGGGTCATTGCATCTAGTAAACAAATAAGGCAAATAAATTATTATTACAAACCCAAATAGCTAGTAAAATCAATGTTAATTTCAAATTAATGGTTGGAACCTAGTTGATCACCCAACAGAGTCCCATTTATTTGTTGTTTGAAATGGACTTGTTTTAATATGAAAGTATAAGAAAATAATGTCAAACTCAATTTAAAATAGAGTCATCACTTAATATGTGTAGGAAAAATCAAGAATTTTTTTAAAAATCAGTCAATGATACTAAAACATAAATATTTTAGAAATTCATAGAAATATGAGTAAGGTTCTATATTAACATTTTAGGAAGTAACTTAAAATATCTACTAACACAAGGTTTTCCAGTATGTTTAAAACCAAAGTTATTCGACTTACTTGAACAATTCATTACTAAAGAAATTTAACTTTGTGGAAAGTGATTTAAAGAATTTTTGAAAAAAAAGTGAAACAATTGTTTACAAAAACAAATAAAACAATTATGTTAATTTTTAGTAAATAACATTCTCGAAAAAATAACTTACGACAATTTCGAAGGGATATCAACTAAGTTATAACTTAGTGGAGGAAGTAGACTTAAATTAACTTGGGCCTCAAAGGCCTAAACTAATTAAATGCTTGTTCTAGTCTAATTGGCCTTTGGCCAACCTTTCCTAAAATTAAAATAAATCCTTGAGGCTCATGAACCTGTACATGTCAAATATCAATATAATTTTGGATTTTTTTCCCACAACCTGTCCTGCACTATTTCTTAAGACTTTATAGTGCAATGTCTTATGCACCTGTTTTAAATTACAAATTAGGCTTAAAGTACTATAAAACATAAATTTCTTAAAGACATTATAAGTACCAAAAATCGCTGGCATCTTCAAATTTAATTGGCTTTGACCCAATTTCTCTTATTCTATTTCTTTTTGGACCTATATTCCATGTATCAATTGTATATCAACCTTTTGGGTTTTGATTTGGAGGCTTGGACTCTAATGAAAGGGGCCTCATGGCCCATCATGAAATTTATAAGGTGAGGAGTCAATTGGACTCTAGGGCAGGTTTTTCCATGCATGAAATTTTTTTATAAAATATTCTAAAACAAATAATTAAAATTAGCCAACTATTATCAAGCAGTAAGACACATTCATATTTAGAAAAGGCAGAATTCGTAGTGAAAACAAGCATGAAATATTTTAATAATATCATATTTTCTATTTTAACAAGTACTTTTAAAGCATAAGGAAGGAAAGAAAAATATATAAAGGAGAATGTCCTAATCAACACAGAATACATAAACTTTGAAAATCACGAGAGGATCAAATTTATAAAGAATTAAATAACAACCAGATCAAATAAGAGCAAAAATAATAAGAGAAAACTAATTTTATGCAAGGATTGAAGCCATGGAAGAAAAGAGAAGGGGTAATCAATTAAATAAAACAACTACCTACAAAGAAAAGTTTTTGTCACGATTCAAAAATCAAGGGTCATGATGGCACTTTTCGCGGCAAGGCTTCACATGTAAGCCTATCATCCAAACAGATATAAAATGAGAAAACAAAATCCAAGGTAAGGCTTATAAAATGAAGTAGAACAACAAATATACCACAATAGAGGAATAATACAAAACAAATATACCATAAATCTTCCAAAATCTTGTGTCATAGTATAAGAATCAACTAGGTAAATTTCAATATTGAAATATACAAATTGATAGTCCAAAAAGGAACATAATCTATCTCTAAATACAAAACAACACATGAATTAGATAGGAATAGGTAGTAGATCAACTCCGATAGCATAGAGTGATCTCTACCTCAATTATTCCAAGCACCGCCCAAATCAGCTACCTTGCTGCGCACTTCTACAAGGATCTGCACCAAAAGGGCACAATAGGGATTAGTATGGTCCACTAGTACTAAGTATGTATTATAGGCCATTTGATCAAAGTAGAAATTAAAGTATATAACATCCAAAATATAGACATATCACCTTCAATAAAAAAATAAGCCGAATTATAGCCCACATCATCTCAACTAACAGTTCTACAATATACATAAATACAAAATATAAGTATGAGAAAGAAAGAAAAATAGATAGATATAAAATCAAGAATGAAGTGCAATACAAAATGTGCACCATGATTAAAAATACAACAAATATGATGATAATATTGATATGATGCACAAGGTTGACGCACAACCTCCTTATGCACCTACATAGTTGTGATCCCGAGGTAGGAACCATGGGGGAGATATCAATTCACATACAATCAAATATCCATTGCCAATCCAATCCATAACTCCTCTTTGACACATACATTGGTAGAGGATTTTTAAAGGCATCACATTTTCTGTCAGAATAAGAAAGTATTTCTATAGTGGTATCAATGTTTTAGGAATATATATGATAGGAGATGTAATGCTCAAAACTAATCAGAATGTGAATTTCCAAATTCAACCAATATACCAATCATATGAGCAAAAATCCACTAAGTATGCCAACCATGCATAAATACAATATAGTCCACAAAATTATTAGTGTATGTTATACCAAAAATATGGCATTTGATACCATATAAATACCAACTTTGGCATTTTCCACAAAGAAAACAACCAATTATGTAATTACCAAGCCAATAACATCATATAAAGCCTCGCACGATCACACAATGAAAAATAATGACTCAGAGCAACAAATTAATAACAACACAGGCCCCCCACATGGACACAAGAAAATAATAAAGCTATTTCCATATTAGTTCGCACACAAATAACATAATTTTATAGCAATATTAACTACCCAACTCAGTTTGAAGAAAGTTTATCCATAACCTACCTCAAATATTGAAAACCGATCTAAAAAATGCTCAGCATAGAGCTTTATCTTTTTAAATAGATGTGAAATGAACTAAAACATACAAATATAAAATCAACGCTTCAAAAGGAAGCCAACAATACCTATATTGCCCATTTTTGAACTGGAGGTCAAAATGGACACTAGAAATGGAGTTTTTAAAGGAAGGGTAAAACTATAATTTTAGTCAAAAAAAATATCATGCATGATTAACAAAATCCGTAGAAGAAAACCAAAGTGATAACGGGCTAAAATTGGTGTTTACGTCATAGAATTACTAATTTAGGCCTTTTTGGTCAAAATTTCCAAATTCCACATTTGAATTTAACTTTTAAAAGATTTAAATGAAAAGAATCAAAGAAAAACAATTGAAATAGGAATTTGGAGCTTACCCAAGTTTAAAAATTGAAGAAATCACCCAAAAACTCAAATACCCCAAGCTCCAAGTGTCAAAAGTTATGAAATATTATGAAAGGGGTGTATAAATACCAATGAGGCATCGCTTAAGTGAACACTAGATCCTTAAGCGGTGATTACTTAAGGGAACAATTGTCATTTTTATGACACATGGATGGATGAACAGGTCTCTTAAGAGACACTTGCTTAAGCGGGCCTAAGGTTGCCAAAGTAATAATCGCTGGTCCAAGCCAGGTCAATTAAGTGATCAGCTGGCCGCTTAAGCTGTTGCACCAGCTAAGTGGTGCATCATCTGGAGCCTTGGAGAATTTCATGTCATTGTGATCTCCTCACGATTCATCAAAAATCTTGACAACACAAACAAACATTGATACTTTATCAAACTCGACACTCTGACTAAATATTGATATTAGATTTTGGAAAAAAATGTTTTTTTCAAAAAGATGGGCCCCGAAACCCAATCTCACAACTTTTAAAATTGAGGGTTGAAATGTAATAAAAATCCATAAAATCACATCAACTATGTTATCAACCTAAAATCAATGTTTTAGATTTACTGCAGCTATCCGTTTTGCTATCTGACGCCCTGAATAATAAATCTTGTTTGAAGTCAACTATTATTCCTTTTTAATCATCAAAAATCACAAACCTACACAAATCACACCGAAAGGCATTAAGAATCATTCGAATCATGCCCACATCCCATGAATGGAAAAAAGCAACATAAGGAGAGGTAAAATGTTCAAATCACAAGAAAATAAATAATTCACAAAAATCACAAAAAATCAAGTCATTACATCATCCACCACTAAGAATTTGGTTCATCCTTGAAGTTAGGTGAAGCAAAATACATATATACGCGAGAATTTAGGAATAAAAATCACGTATATTAGACTCAACCTCATAAGTAGCATTATCAATAGGTCGATGTCTCCATGGACCTTGTCTCAAATAAGAAATAAAAGTCATAAAATTACACCAACTATGTTACCAACCTAAAGTGACATTTTGGATCTGATGGCTTAGTGCGATTTTCCATCTAACACATAAAATAATAAATGTTCACAGAAGTAAACCTTAAAAGATTTTTAATCACCAAAAATCATAAACTCATACAGATCACACTGAAATGCATCGGGAGTCATGCCAATCTTTCCACAACCCTGAAAATCACAAAGAAACAATGGAAAGGGGTAAAATGGTCTAAAAACACAGAAATAAAGATTCATAAAAATAACCAAAAAATTAAGTCATTATAGTTTTATCCTATTAAAACATTATTATATCTTATGTGATAGGATTTCTAAATTGGGATGAAATTTTCCCTCGGTGTCAATGCTTTAACAATGATATTAACAAATAGAAATTAAAGTGTGAGAGAGATTAAAAGGAAGGGTATGAACACTCAACCAATCAAATATTTAATCTCAAGCAAGAGATATCCTCTAAGCACAATTTTACTTGGAGGTGAGGTGGTTTTTAATGTTGTGAAAGGAAAAATTCACTATTTTTATGCTTAAATAGAAACCAAACATTTTATTTTAAATTTTTAGTCTTTGATAGGTGTCTTATTAAAGAAAGAGATAGTAAAAGAAACTGAAGTAAGAAGAGGTGAAATAAATGAGAAGGATAAGGGGGAAAAGTACTAAGATAAAACAAAGGGAGGAATGAAATATGTAGCATCAAGTATTCTGTCATTGCATCGTAGATGATTAGAAATCATGCCTTTAGACACACAAAGAACATATACAATAGCAGGGAAAGATTACAATAAAAGAAAAACTTGACACTTCTTAAAGTAAAATATAGTTCATTAATATGCTCATTGTTTTGATTCATTTAACTATAAAGGACTAAACTGAGTAAAGCTTATTAATATGCTCATTGTTTTGATCCTATATATTCTTCCTATTATTCTCATGACAAGTTTAAAACAACTTTGAGTCAAATAGCATACAAGAAGGGTCAAGGGATTATCTTAAACATGTATAACATATTCCATGTCCCTTCTTGACATTATTTTCCAAGAGAAACTCTTGGATTATTGTTTTTCATCACAAAAATAAATAAGCAAGAGAAAAGTTAAAAATAAAAAAAACTCACAAAAGGAATTTTTAAAGAAACACAATAAAATACAACAACCTAAATCTTATCATTTCTTTTCAAAAATTTAAAGGAGTTTTCAAGGATCAAGAGGATCCTTAGAGATTCCTAAGATTAGTTCCTTACTGTAGTCATGCAGTTACCATTCTTATTGAATTTGAGGATCCTAAAGAATTAGGAGGAAGTCCCCATCAAGGGAAAAAAATAAATTAAAATCCCAACCAATATCATTTAACAAAGAACAAAGATAAAAAAAATTAAAATTACACTATTCTAATACAACAGATCAAAACTAAAGAATCAGATATTCAACTAAATGAAATAGCCAATCAGATCACAACACTCAAATATAAAATAATATTCTGAGAACTTATAAGCAAAACTTTAGATAACATAATGATTTTTAAGCAAACCAAAATATTTGTAAGGCCCTAAATCTGGCACTCAGAATGCTACACGGTGCTCATGACCCCGAAGGACCACAAGCTAACCCATGACTGATATTTGTAGTACACTGCATTATATACTATATAAATGTAGAAATAAAGGATGAAAGGCCATAAGGTTCAAAGATCTGATAAAACATAACATCTGAGGATATGGTATATCAATACAAAATCAACTGAAATAACTATCTGAATATGCTATTCTGAAAGCCTCTAAACTGTCTGAATAAAGAGTTTATGGGACATGTCCCCAACTATCTCCAACTACTAAATTAAATTAATTAATGAGATAATAAAGTAATGGTCATGTCCTCGAAGGATGAGGACTCACTACTAACTCTGACTGCTGAGACTGGAATGCTATTGATGCTCTGGAGCTCGTGCTTCAGAACCTATGGAATAAAACACCATAGAACAAATATGTCAGTACATTTGAATATACTGGTATGCATGTGAGGTAAGATGAATGCAAAGGGTTCACATGCGTGAACTATACTAACTGACTAAATAACATGAACGTGAGAATACATGCATGAATACATAATAATTGTAACTAAGTTTGTGATAACATGATTACTCAGCCTAAGTACTGATAACATGAGATACTGGTAATTGTATAACTAACATAACTAATATTAAGAGACTTTATCTTACATTATAGTTTCTGATGGAACTAGCTGAGTTACGTACTATTCTGAGTTGACTGTAACTGACAGTCCTAAAATTCTAAAGAACTATCTGAGTTCTATTAATGAGACTGAATAACTGTAGATGATAGTCCTGATTTTGTAACTAAAACTATGGGAAGTAGTCATCTAACTGACATGCTTGAAATAATACAATATAGCTGAGTTGGGGTTCAATCTGTAACCCTAGTTGGAAGGGTGTCAATACCGCGCCACTGGTAAGGACAATCTATGAGTAACCCTCATATAACAATTGAATCTAGTGAGAATGATGGTAACCCTCATATAACTGGTTAATCCACCTCATCTACCCTTATTTAATAGGCTATGATGTCTCAACCTACGTTGGCTACGTAGTTCTAGAATGTAAGGATTGCTTTTAAGAATTACACCCTCATATAGCAGGTGGGTTCCCATCCTTGGGTTCGTTCGGTGCAAATTTCTACTCCCATCTGGATAGACACTGAACATGATTAACTGAACTGACTGGACTGAGTTAACTGAGTTCCGTTGACTGAAGGAATACTACTAAGATTACTGGGTTTTCTGAATCTTGTGACTAACTGAATTCTATGGATCATGACTTGACTGAGAGTATCTTGAAAACATGACACTGATTCTAGGCACACAACTAAATTTTTGGTTACAAGTACCCCCAAGACTCGATGGGAAAAAACTGACAAAGCATGACTTTCTTAAATACATGACCATATCAACAATCCATAATATAATAAGTTGGAGAATTCATGAAGTACAAGTTCTAAAGCACTACAATGGCCACACATATATCC
This sequence comes from Capsicum pubescens, assembly GCA_030864215.1. Classification (NCBI taxonomy): domain Eukaryota; kingdom Viridiplantae; phylum Streptophyta; class Magnoliopsida; order Solanales; family Solanaceae; genus Capsicum; species Capsicum pubescens. The sequence goes on along the minus strand of CM061546.1, from coordinate 125,059,800 downwards.
ATAACTCATTGACTAAGACATTTCATCAAACACTTGACATGCATGAACTTGTACATGAATTGGGATTTCATATTATTATACTAGTATGACACTTTTCCTTCACATAGGCATTTAATCAAACACATGGGGAGCATGCTTTTGTTATACAATCATCAACACATCTAATAATCATGGATACATCTATCAAGTTCTAAATTAAAAGGGGTTTATCAAGGTTATTATACAAATCTTAATATACTTGGGCCAATCATTGGAAGAATGTAATTTAAAACATGAATAAAAACCCCACAATATCACGAACATGAAATTTCAATTCTATTTAAATCATGAACATTCATAAATACACAAATCTTGTATTTTGAAAAGAGATTCTTGAGCTTCATGGGTGAAAGGGACCAATGAATCAATACATGACATACCTGGGTTGTGAGTTTCTTAAAGTTCGTGGACTTGAAGAACTTTAATTTCTTAGTTATTGAAGAAGGATTTGGATCTTGTTCTTGGGGATTATATTTTAGAGAAAACCCTAATTTAATATTGTAGATGGATAATGAACTTATGATCCTTGATCTAATATAATTATAGGTTAAAATGGGTGGAAAAGACCCAAATACCCTTTTAAAAACAACTTTAAAATAATTGAACGAACTATGCGATGGTGGGTGCGACGGTCCGTTGCTAGATCGATGGTCTGTCGGTCCTGACCATCGCACCTGGGTAGAATAGGGGTTCACTAGCTCTACTACGATGGCTTGGGCGACGGTCAGTCACTAGCTCGATGGTCCGTCGGCTTGAGTCGTCGCACCTGGGCGGCTTTCACTGCTTTTTGTAAAATGGTCATAACTTTCTACCTTGATAGAGGATTTGGACGAAATTGGTATCGTTAGAAAGCTAATTCAATTTCCCACATCATAAAAGTTGAAATTGTTGAACTTCTATATTATTTGAATATTAATCATTTAGGTAGTCATCAATAACTCTTTTGGAGACTAGATTTGACTTAAAGAAAGTTCAGGGTATTTCAACATTAGTCAAAAATTTGAAACAAGGAACATTAAATAAGAGAAAATAGTGTACTTAAACTTCATAAAAAGCATTTATCAGGACCATAACAATAAACTAATATCATAAAATAAGAAATACTAAGAAAAATAGTAAGCTAAAAGAAATTAGAAAGTAGGAAATATTTAGGCATAAGTAAAACCAAGATTTAATCCACAACCAATATCAATTCATTCGATAAAATGGATTAAAACCTAACTAACAACATTAAGATAAAAGAGTCAATGTTTACACAAAAAGAACACAAAGATATCGAATAAAACTAGTAACATCAAGCCAAGGACATCAACATATTAACCATAATTTTATCACTGAATGAAAACATATGGATTTCAAAGACTCTACAGTATATAATCCCATCTTACTATAAAATAGACAAACATTTTCATCTTCCTATCATAAAGAAACAACTAATGGTAACCAAAATTAAACAGGGGAGCGGTGTTTACCTTTTTTTGGGTTGCAAACAAAAATACCAGCCTTGTCAGATACTTTAATCACCACTAGAACACTGTTTGAAATCAAAATTCTTGGTTCACAGGTGTTTCACAAGAATTTTGATAAAATTTTTACTTAGGAAAATCCTTTTTAGAAAACTCCTTCACATGAGATTTTTCTAATTTTTTCATGATTTTGGGTCAAAATGTTTTCATTCTTCTAGCTTTGGTTTTCACAAAAATGATATATGTATTAGAAAGAAATATTTAAGGTTGAGTTTTTATAGTAGCTGATATTGGAGATGATATTTTGAGGAGTATTTAAGGAATGTTAGATGAGAGGATAAGGTTATGAAGTGGATTCATACAGAAATGTAAAAATCCTTCTTTGATTCAGGAAATGTGAAAGTCACGAAGGCCACCAAGGAATTTCTAAAGGATTCTTGGTTCATTTATTGTACAAAAATGCATGATCGTCATATTCTATTAGGATAGAAAAATGGAATCAAAGTGAGAAAGGGGAGAAACTGGGACTTGGGCTTTGCTGGCGTTTTAGCTATTGCTACTGTGTTATTTATGGTTGTTCACTGGATTTTGTTGATGTTGTGGATATAGGACAGGGGTTATAAGTTATGTGGGATGGTCAAATTATAAAGGGTTTTGCCCTAGCTCACGTGTGGAATCCATTGGGGAATAGATAGAAATAGGATTTTAAAAGTAACAAGCTAGTTGTTAAATTATTATTCTAGTTTTAAGATGGCCATCATACAAGTATTTTAGTCAACTTGTTTAAATTTTATCAAAAATGTAAATCAATTAGTCAATTTCCTTGCAACTGTGGATGAATTGATTACAAATATAGTCAACTTTAATATATCGTTAGTATGAATCATCAACGGATTTATTCCTCTTGATTTGATATGTTCAAATAAGTACTTTTTAAATAATTCATTTTAAGAATAAATTATAGTTATATAAGGATTTATCCATTCAAACCCATTTTCAAGATGAGTTGTGATTAAAATCTGATTTTCAATAAAGTAATTATTTAAAAACAAAAAGTACATATTTTCATATATGAATATAAAAATATACAACCACTACTTTATATAAAAATTAACCCAAATCAACATTTTAGAAAAGTTATATCCAAATAAAACAATTTTTTAATTTCTTTTCAAATCAAAGAAACGTAGAATTAAACCTGGTCATAAAGGGAAAATATTGGGTGTCAATAAAAATTGTTGAAAGATATCATATCATGGACTTCCTGCAACATGGCGTATAGGCATCCACAACTATCCAACCCATGATCCTTCAGAGAAAAATTGGTCAATAGTGGCATCATTCAGTGTGCACTATGATTAACATAGATTAAATCTAACTCATTTTTCATATTTTGTCTCCATAAGGTTACTCAAACATCATTCTTTTACACGCATGACTTAAAATCATAATGCATATGATTCTAGTAACTATAGTGACAAAAATCCCTTTGAACTAACATACAACACTGAAAAATATATAAATAACTTTACTTCTATTTAAATTTAATCATAATCAACTATAATATGGTATGAGAAGACAAATTGCTTAATAGTGAGTGCTAAATTCAAGAATTATGAGAAGATAGTGAAATTCAAGTAGTGTACGCGTAAGAACAGTTGGAATCTCCCCAAATTCTTGAATAGAATTAGGTGTTTTTTCTCTTTGATCATACTATTGTATGTGAACTTGTGTTGGAATAGGAATGAGTGTCTATTTGATATTTTGGTATATAAATTGGGGAATTTAAACTAGGTCCATTCGGGCATAATTTAAAAATAATAAAAGGACAAAATAGATGGATTGTCCTTATGATCGTTTGATGATATAATGATCATTGTATCCTAAATTTCCTATGGTTAAGAAAACTCACTAGGGATCCAACAAAGCTTAGGGAAAATCGTTATATTTTGCAAAGGTCATTCCTTAAACTCACTGCTTCCAATTCCTGGAAGTTAGTATTTAGAAGATCAGTTAGATGATGGATATCAAGATCTTTTTTTCATGGGATGATTGTTCATGCTCAATAATTGGATCACATCAAGATAATAACTTCTCTAGACCCCGTGCAGAGGCTAGAAACCATGATTTATGGAACTTCTAATGATCGTTCAATTCTGTCATGGTTTTTGTTTTCATTACATAACCTAAGTTCTATTTTGCATTTTTCCTTCATAATTAACATATGCTACCCTTTATCATAATTAAAAATAATCAAGTACAGTATCTATGGGTTGAATCTCATGATGTGCCTGATTTAACATTGCAACATAATTCAGGTATGTCTTATTTACTAAGGCTCCATCAAGATCCATATCACCTACCGCCATGACCTCTTTAGCATCACTGAGATAGTTTTTTACTCATTGTCCTTTTACTTTAAACTTTAGGAATATTGTTAATTTACACTTTTGTCCCTCCATATGAAATTCACCATATGGAAATACCATCAACAAACGATATGGACCCCTTTATTTTAACTTCAATATGCTAGAAAACAAGAAATGCTTGGACTAGAACAATATAACCCTATCACCTACTGTGAACTATCTCTTTTCTATCATTTTGTCATGGCATGGCTTCATATTATCATTGCAAAAATCTTAACTTTCATATAATCTAAGATGGAATTTATCCTAGATTCAGTTGCTCAATTCTAATATTAGTTGAATAATTCCATGATAGATTTAATCTCTTCAGTGGCTACAACGCCTTAAGATCAAGATTAACAGAAAAACAACATGCCTTTCTATACACAAGCTAATATGGGGAAACACTAATAGGGGTCTTGAATAATGTTTGATATACCCATAATGCATCATCTAACATTGTATCCCAATCCATTAAATTGACATTCACTATTTTTACCAAAATAAACATAATCTCATTATTGGGGACCTCAACATGTATGCTTGTTTAAGGAAGGTAGGTTGTAGCAACACTAAATTTTACTTCATATTTTTAAAGTAAGGTATTAAGTAGACGATTGTATGAAATGTAAGCCTTTATAACTAATGATTGAATCTTGTGTACCAAATATGGAAAATATGTTCTTTTTCAAAAATTTTGATAGACTCTTCCATCAGTATTTGGAAGTGCAATCGCCTCCTCCCATTTTGAAACATAATTAATAGCAACCAAAATGTACTTCATAACATTTGAGCACACAAATGAATCCAATAAATCAATGCGCTATAAGTTTAATATCTCAAGTTATAGGATTGGGGTCATCCAAAGCTCTTGGTTTTATGATATGTTCCCTTTCTTTGGCATTGATAGCAAGATCTTGTATAGTCATTTGTGTCTTTGTGAATGGTTAGCTAGTTATACCCATATTGAAAGATCTTATGAACAGTCCACACATCATTATGATAACCGCCAAATGGTGAAGAATTACAACCTCTAGAATGCTCATAATCTCGATCTCCAGAACTAACCTTATTATAATTTCATCAACATAAATCTGGAACAAGTATGGATACCCTAGAAAAACTTATGCATGTCATGTATGAATATCTTTTACAACTCAAATGACAGATTTTCAAGTACCACGTTGCTTCACAAATGATCAGATATATCTACAATTTATGAAATCAAGTAAAGTGATGAAACTAATACCTACTCATATAGATAAATATCATCTATCTCAAGCTCATAAATTGATTTTAGCATTGCTTCTTTATATGAACTTCTAAGTGGTTAGCCACATTATTTTCATTCCCTTTTGATTCTTGACCTCAAAGTCAAATTTTTGTCATAGAAATACACAACGAATTAACCTTGACTTTGCTGCCTTCTTCACCATAATATAGCTTATATTTGTGTGGTCAGTATGCACAATCACTTTTATGCAAGGCAAATAATATATAAATTATTCATATGCAATAACCATCGAAAACAACTCTTGGTTAGTCATGGTATAATTTTTTTGACTAGATTAAATACTTTTCTAGCATAATAGATCAAACATAGAATCTTCTCTCACTATTGGTCCAGGATTGCTCGTAGCAACACATACTAGCATCACAAATAACCTTAAATGGCAAGGACTAATCTATTGATGCAATAGTAGGAGTAGAAATCGACCACTGTTTCAAACACTACAATGCTTTTAGACACGCATCATAAAAATGAACTTTACCTCTTTCTCTAACAATTTACATAAGAGATGTATAATTTTGGAGAAGTCGTTAATATGTATACGACAAAACCTATCATGTCCTAAAAATGCCTGATTACCTTACATTAAAATTGGTGATGTAAATATTTCAATAACCTCAATCTTTAGATAGTCAACCTCAACCACTTTCTTTGAAATTTTGGTACCGATCACTATTTATTTTTTAATTATAAAGTAACACTTTTCCTGCTTTCACACCAAGTTGTAGTCCTTGCATCTCCTGAATACACTAGCTAGATAGGACAAGAAATCTTTGAACAATTCACCTCTAAGAATTCATTCTTAAAGACCTCAATAGTGTCCTCCATAATATAAGAAAAGATAGATGATGAGTTGTAAATTATCATACTTTTTAGCCCTTTACGCTTGAATTATCCTCTAGTTTTCTTTAATTGAGGTCTATCACATTTTATATTATTCATTTGTACATGTAATCAATGAATTTTGCATTTAGCGAACAATAGGGGTCAAATAGAATATATAAGTAAAGGAAATGAGCATAAAATAATGCATAGGGTGATGGAATCTCAGCTGCGCACGTAGGTAAGGAGGTGTACACACTAGTAAGGAAATATCAGAAAAAATGATATGCGAGAAGCCCATATGTACCCATGAGCTGCGCATGTAGGTGGACACCTGTACTGGAAAGTGCTCTAGCGGGTGACCAGTGTGGTAACATTTTTTTTATTTTCTGGAAAGCAATTTTTTTAGCTTTAATATGGGGTTTTAAAATCTAAAGCCTCATACTTATAATTTTTATCTTGAGAAACATTGATTTAAAACCCCTAGTGTGAAATTAATGATTGTTTTCCATTGAATTTGGATCTTAATTCTTGTGAGTATATTTGATTTGATGGAAGAATAGAATGAGAATTCTTATGATTTCCCTCTCTCTCTCTCTGAGTAATTTCTTTACTTAAGATTATGATTGAATTAGAAGTGATAATTTCACAACCTAATTTACTAGTCATGATGGCACCTACTATATCCTACCAGTAGGTGAACCAAATTGTAATCCAGAGATAAACACAGTGGGTTAATTTGGTGGAAATGCCCCAAAAGGGGCCTAACATGCAATCCAACACATTAAATATTCAAGGCAATAGAATTAGTTTAAAAGTAGTCACTACAAAAATAACATCCCACGTCCTGGTAGAGCCAGTACAAGAGCATCTAGTAATAAAAATGCATCTCCAGTATCTATAATAGTCAATACATCTATCTCTAGACAAAAGACTGAACATAGATTGATAAAAGAAAATAGGTGAATATGACTCCAACAGCTCACATTATATCCATTTATGAACACAGCACGAATGTCAATCAACAACGACAACTATTACTCAGATCTATACCAAATGGGTATAGAAGTATTGTACGAGTACACAAACCATGGGTACTCAGTAGGTATCATCAGCTGACTGAGCTAAATTATGATATGAGAATGATAGAATGCATGATAACATAACTAAGCCAAGGTAATGAAACGAACTTGAAATATCTCAAACATCGCTATACATCAATAAATAGATAACTGAAATATCATCATAACATAACATAAATAATCAACACATGCAATATAACTAAAAAATTAGCGCTCATATACTAATTAGTGTGGAAAACTAAATAACCCATCGCAAGCCGCCATAAGCCCGGAAGGTACAAACAAGATAGCATAACTCACCACCGTCATTTATTAACTCTTATAATACCATTGGAATTTATCCAAATCATACCACACTATAACTATCAGTTGTCCATATTCATCATTTTCAATTAGTCAACACTTATAAATAATCCATCATGTAACACTAATCCTCATGTATCAATAAATTATCCTTTACTAACTAAACATCACTTATTAATAAATCTTCATATAACGGCTAATCATCTTTTATAATCTACTCATTATTTACCAATTAACCATTATTTATAAACTAACCAATATTTATCAACTAGCAAACATTTATCAACTAACCGACATTTATCAACTAGCTAACATTTATCAACTAATAATTATATCACTAGAGTCTATTCATATCATACTATATTATAACTATTTCCTTATTTTCAACTTAAGTAGATTGTCAATCTCACACCCTAATATTGTCAAATCAAAATAAGTATATCATCATAGTATAATATGTGTAGCTATACTTGAACCAGTATTGATATTCAACAATATCATCATAAATATCTAAATCGTCTTCCGGTATTGCTAGGCATGTTTGTATAATCATAATCATTTTTCGGCCTTGTCAGGTATTTATATAATCAAAATCATACTTCGTCTATTTCGGGTATATATAAATATCATCATAATAATCTTTTTGCCTTGCAGAGTATATATAATCATAATCATTCTCCATCCTTGCCAGGTATAAATCATCTTAATCATCCTCTAGCCTTGTCGGGTATATATATCATCAATATTATAGCTATCTTCTAGATTTATACTAGGTATAAATGATAAATATTTTCATCAATACAACCAATAGTATAATCATTAGAGTATTTATTAGAATAACCATTAACATAGTATATTAAAATAATCAATAATCATAATTGAAATCATGATCTCTAGCATCATCACTAGTATGATTGCCAATATATTAAATAAGCACAATCTTTAGCATAATCTCCAATATAGTAAAAAATCATGATCGCTATCATAATCATTACGTATTGTAGAGGCATGGACAATAACTTCTCAAAAGTTTATTTAGAGGCATATCATTATCATAAGAGATAGCTCATCAATTGGTTGATCAATAGTTAATCCATGGAATAATTTAAAGCTTATTCATAGCATAATCTATAAATTAATTTATGACTTAGTCAATATCATACTCGAGGGCTTATTCAATAGTATATTCAGTAGCACAATCAGTAGCCAAATAAATAGCATATTCAATAGCTCATCATGAGCTTAACCAATAATACATATATATAGCATAATCATTAAGAATTACTTTCAACGTCATTCATTTATAACCATCAAGTACGAGGTCATCTAAATATCACTAAACTAACTATCTTCCTAGATGTACACAAGTGTATCAAGGATCTTCATTCTCTATCACAAGTCATGGCCTAAGGTAAGTCAAAAAGCCTCCTTTTAAATCACCAAAATCATTCATCAAGCAATGTCTATCCCAGATTTGGCTAAGGTCTAGTGCCGCTATTAGATGTTGAACAAGCCATATCTAGTCATAGGAAAGCAAAACCTCATAATAAAGAGGAACTATGCTAAATTTCACATATGGTAAGGCAAGTCGGTTAAGTTTCATCCTATCCTCAAGTAACCAAGAAAATCTCCTCACTAATGGAGTAACTAAGTTAATTTCACCATAAAAAGAGCCTACAAGGTAAATTTCACTAAGCTAATTATGCCTAAAACGTTATCCAAAATAGCCTAAATTATCCAACTTATCCTAAGTATTTCAATCTATCACGCCAACACCTAAAACATATACAAAATCTACCATAATATCATAAACATACAAAGAATTAGCTCAAACTAACAAAGGGTCAAACCTAGCCTATCTGAACTTTAAAGAAAGCTCATAAGATCAGCTAAATCACCATTTTTCCATTCTAAGAAGCTTCTGCAAGATACAAAAGCTATCTAAATCACATTCTACTCATTAATACGAGAATAATGATACCCATATTGCACCATTGTTCTTTAGGTCGAAAAATCACATCAAAATCCCATGTGGGTCCTACATAAGGAGAATTACATTTTTGAGACCAACCCAAAGTTTCCACATGCTCAAGGAATTATTACCCTAACAATGAGTGTAATTTAAGATAATTTAGGGAAAAAATTGAGCCCCCAAGTTTTTTGAATTTTTGAACAAGAAATGGAAATTTCCACCATGAAAAGGGTGAAATTTTACCTCAAATTGGTAGGTATAATTGAGTAAATAAGTGTTAGACAAGATCCCAATCTTCCAATAAGCTCAAATTTCAAGATATCTCACTTTTTAGGGTTTTAGCTCTGAAGAAATGGACGAATGAATGGAAAAGTAGGGCTAAATAGGGTATTTATACCCATACCTGGTACTCGAGAGTCGCTATTTTGACTTGATAGTCGCTATTTCTATACAAGGCCACAGACACAGAAGTCGCGATCACCGTATTTACCTCTGTGATAGTGGTTCTAACTGACTAGCAAGGGAATCACGTTCTCAACTTAATGTTTAATGATCGCAAAACATACTTGTACTTCTAGATCGTGATCGTAATCCAAGTCCCACATTTGCGGGTGCACAAGATATCAACTGAGATTTGGAATTTTCAAAGTCTATGCCAACACCTCTAGATTCAGTGGGAATCCTTTATATGAAAATGAACCATGTAACCACATTAAATTCGACTTTTTAGACTTAATGACGGTATCAAAATTTCCATTAGAGGTCGTTTTGATAGAATATGGGTCCCACACCCGTATTCTATTTTCTTAACTCCTCGATCAATAGGTCAAAATGAGCCCGAGTAACTCGAGATCCCAACCAAAGGTACACCTAGCCTAAAATCGATAATCTGGAGTTGTTGGAATATTCAAAATTTGCATTCAAGGTTGTTTGGATCAAAGTTTTTCCCAATGCCATTTGGAATCAGTGAAGGCTTCAAAACGTGGAAATGACTCTAGAAAACAAACAAACTACCCAATGACCGAAGTGTCAATTCTATCAAGTCACAAATGACTTGGGGAAGCTATTGAGAAGATCTAACGGTAAAAATAGGTGGAATCATGGAAAATTAACTAAAGGGTCATTACAATAGCCACTACTAAAGAACTTTCGTTTGCAAAAGTAAAGGATAAGGATGTACCTGAAGTCTTGAGCAAGTGTAGATACTGGGTCCACATCTTACTTTTGATCTCAAAATAGGCCTCCTCCACTATGTGCTGCCTCCACTGAACCTTAACTATAGAATTTTCCCTAATGCGCAATCTTCTAACACCATTAGCTAAAATTATCATAGGCTCCCCTACCAATGTCAACCTCTCATCCAACATGAGTTATTCCTTTTTAAGAACATTAGATGGATCAGGAATGTGTCATCACTACATGGAAACATGGAAAACATGATGAACAACAAAAAATTCTGGAGGTAGATATATCTCATTAGTCACCTCACCAACTGTGCAAATAAGATTGAAAGGTCCAATATATCTAGGGATAAGCTTTCCCTTCCTCCAGAACCTTACCACACCCTTCATGGGCTATACATGGAGGAATACACGATCATAAACTCCAAATCGCAAGGAATAGTGTCTATGGTCTGCATAGGCCTTCGACCTCTCTAAGATGCTCTGTACCTATCTCGAATTACCCTTACTCTATCAAATGACTCATAAAGGAAATCAATTAGATAAAAAGAAATCTCAGAAGTCTCAAGTAATCCAATCAAAAAATGAAAACTCCTATCGTACAAAGCCATAAAAGGCACCATCTCAAGACTCTAATGATAACCGTTATTAAAAAAGAACTGTGTCCAAGCTAATCTATCCTACCACTAGATTCCAAAATGCATAATGTAGGCTCAGAGCATATCCTCAAGAACCTTAATAGTTTGCTTGAACCGGCCATCTCTTAGTGGATGAATGGTTGTACTAAGATCTATCTAAGTGCCCAACTCTTCCTAAAAAGCTCTCTAAAGCTAAAAATGAACATGAAAACTTGGTCTTAAATATTAGATACGAGAACACCATGCGAATGGACTATCTCGTGCACATAAATGTGGGCTAATCTCTTATTACTAAAAGAAATCCCAATAGGAAAGAAATGTTTTTAATTGTTTGATCGAACCACGATGCCCAAACACCATAAAAAATAACAAGAATTATGAGGCAAACCACTAGAAAAATCAATGGTAATATGCTCCTATTTACACTACGGAATGGACAATCTATGAAACAAACCACTAGTTACTGATGCCTCCCACTTACCTGCAAACAACAAAGGCAATGAGCTACAAAGTCTACCATATCTCTCTTCTTACCACTCCACCAATGAAGTTGTCCCAAATCTCTATACATCTTAGCTATGCCTGAGTGAATAGAATATCTAGAGCTACGAGACTTGTGCAGAATCGACTGAATTAGTTCATCAATCCTCATAACACAAATGCAGTCATGAAATCGCAAAACACCTTAAAAATCCATGTTGTTTCACTCAGACTCACAACTCAACAATCTTGAAGCTGCTCAAAAAGTTAAGATCTCACCTCAACATTTGTAAGAATCATCCTAGGTTCTAAAATACAAAGGAAAACCATCATGTTGGCTAAGGAATTAATGTCCCATGCCAAAGGCCTCTAATAAACTTAAATACAATCCAAGAAACCCTCTAATAAACTCACTGTCTTCCAACTCAAGGCATCAGCTGCGATATTCCTCTTACCTGTATGATACAAGATAAAAATATCATAATCCTTATACTACTCCATTTATCTACGATTCCTAGAATTAAGCTCTCTCTGGGTCATAAGGTCTGAAGACTGTGATGATTGGTGAAAATCTCATAATGCACACCATAGAGATAATGCCTCAAAATATTAAGCACAAAAATACCATCGTAAACTCCAAATTATGAGTGGGGTAGTTGCTCTCATGCACCTTAAGTTGTCTCAAAGCATAAGCAACAAAACGATCATGCTTCAACAAAACACAACCTAGACAAACACCAAAAGAATCATAATAACTGTTGAATCCCTCACTCTCAATTGGAAGTGGTAGAATAGGAGCTAAATTAAGAAAATCCTTGAGATTTCCAAAGCATAACTCACACTTCTTGGACCATTGGAAAGAAATTTCCTTTTGAGTTAATTTGGTCATAGGTGCTAATATAGTATCATAACCCTCCACAAAAAATCTTTAATAACTGGCCAACCCAATGGAGCTACGGACCTCAATTAAAAATCCAAGTCTAGCCCAATCATGAATCACCATAACCATAGTTGGGTCTACCATAATATAATTCTTAGACACCAGATGTCCTAAGAGTTTCACTGACTCAAAAAAAATTAACTCTTATAGAACTTGGCAAAAACACATGATGTCTCTATGTCTGGAGCATATTCCTCAAATGATGCACATGCTCCTCCCTACTCCTCTAGTACATAAGGATTTTATCGATGAACACAATCTCATAGAAATCTAAATAAGTTGTGAACACTTGGTTCATTAAATCTATAAACATGGTTGGGCATTAGTCAATCCAAAAGACATTAAAAGAATCTCATAATGACCATAGTGAGTCCTAAAACCTTTCTTTAGTAGATCATTAGCTCAAATACTCAACTGATGGTAACCAAATCTCAAATCAATCATATAAAACAATGCTACACCCTAAGATGGTTATACAAATCATCAATGTGAGGCATATGATAACGGTTCTTTACTGTCACCTTATTAAGCTACCTATAATCAATACACATATGCATGTAGCCATCTTTATTCTTCACGAAAAACACAGGAGCTCCCAAAGGAGACACACTCGATCTAATAATACCCTTATCGAGAAGATTTTTAAGATGAGAATTCCACTACTTAAGCTTGGCAGAAGCCATATGATAAGGTGTAATAGAAATAGGTCGGGTGCCAGACTCAAGATCAATCGCAAATGCAATCTCACAGACTCGGGGAATACCAAGTAGGTCATTAGGGAGCATATTAGGAAACTTATAAACTATAGGAATAGAGTAATTCAACAAACTCTCAAAACTAGTACAAATTTAAGCAAGATAAGACTAGCCACCCCTCAAAAAAAGCCTCCTGGCATAAACATAAGAAATAATCCTTATCAAAACGAGGCTAACCGCTTAATCCACACCACTTGGGGTACACCAAGCATGACACAGGGAATGGTTTTTGCAGAAAATTTTTTGACTACATAATAGCGGGATAACCAGTCCATGCCGAGAATAATATCAACATCCACCATATCTAGAATAATAATATCAGCATGAGTATCAACACCTCTAATAGTCACAACACATAATCTGAAACTCCGATCCATTACTAAAGAATCACCCATGGGTGTAGATATATGCTAGGGAACAGATAATAAATCCCAACATAAAAATAACCGTGGAAAATTATAAGCAAAAATATAAGAATAAGTTGATCCCAAATAAAATAAAGTAACGGCTAACTGATGGTACACAAAATAGTACCTGTAATAAAGGATCCGAAGACTTAGCCTTGGTTCTAGGTGGTATTGCATAAAACTTATTATGCCCACCATTTAGCAAGGATCTTGACCGACCTCATGTCCTACCTATCTATGAAATTCCTTGAGTACCATGGGAACCATACAAATGACCCTGATAACCACTTCTAGATGATAGATGAACTACTTTAATAGAGGAAACACTCTGAGCAAAAGGAATAATCACTCCACGACAAGGAATCTCAAAAATAGTAACCATAAGCTCCAAAACTCTAGCATGTAACTGACATGAACTGATCCCTGGTCCTTTTCATAATATGCATCAAAAGTCCAACTAGGACTGGGGAATGCCCTATTACCCAACCCATTCACCTATATCCAGCCTTAGATGGGCTGAATTTTGAGCATATAACAAGATAACATAAATGCTCTCATGAAACTATGGGATAGGGTCACAACTGTGACCAACCCAACTTAGTCCTCGGCATTACACCAACTGCCCCACCATAATGACTAGACCATAGGCCATAAACCAGGCCTTTACCAAAGAAAATACCAAAATATAATATGATAATCAATCCCAAAATGCAATATGTTGGAATAGTGAAAAATCCTATGATGTGGTGTCAGCCCACGAGCCTATTCCAATGCCAAGGCTAACACCAATAATGATCCCGCCCATTACAACACCAAGAAATACCAAAAACCCTCTATCCAAAAGAGTAAGTAAATTTAGTTGGGACATTTCCCCAACTATGGTATGAACCACTATAAAAACTAAAGTCAAAACATCTAACAATATCCATAATATGAAATGATGCTTTCCTAAAGGATGGAAGCTTACCACTTTGGTATAAAGGTTATCCCCGAGTCAATAACTATGTACGAGGAGTAAAATGGATAGTTCCAATATAGTGTGGGTGTACAACCGCCAGTAGATGGGTTAATGAGTGATCGTTAGCAAGAATCATAGAAAAGGGATAAAATAATGCAAGTTATAAAACCTAATAAAACAATCCATAAATCATAAAACCATACATATATAAGTGTTGGGAAAAGGGATCTATGTTTAGCATCCATTTAAAACATTTACCTGGGTTGTGTTGCTTTGCCGTAAAAAATCACCCACGGGTTATGTGGCTTCAGCTCCCCCTGCTGAAAGGGCCCCAATGCGTGTAGCCGAATGACCAGGGGAAGTATCTCATGGGATGACTAGTACATCCCCCAATAGTGTGATATCATGCATACAGTCCACTAATAACAATCCTCATATCGACAAATATGAGTTTCTAGTTATGGTCCCCCTAGGACTGCCACCTTCCATGGCCATGCTACATATTCTTCCATTAATATTTAATACAAACCATTTTGAATTGACCAACTAATCAATTTATCATTTTAATAACCAAGTCCAATATTAGTGGTATCGTCATACCACCCCTTACTTGAAAGTATTATTCATAGCCAAACCATTTAAGTTAATTGAACTTTCAAGTACCCTTCCATATACCATATTAAAACACTTGGGAGATTTTCATGTTCCCCACATAAATCCCTTAAAATCTTGTGGCAAGGATACAGCTGTCCTATACAAGTCATACCCTCTAACTACGATCGGTACCTACTACTCGTATCCAAGCCTCAACCCTTGGATCAAACACTATCTAGTATACGACTCATCCAACCAGTCTTAACCATAATATATGATCCATATCCATAACCCATATCCCTAGCAGGATGAAATATCAGGAGGATCAAACACTGCCAACCATACGAGTCCCCAGTATGTCTCATACTAAACCTTATGACTCATATCCCTAAGTCATACATATTCTAGTTACCAAAACCATCCAACTAAATAACTCTGGTCAGCATACGACAGGACCAAATCATTAATACCCTAACTTATAGCTCATACCATTAGTCAAATTGGTTCCGAAAATAGAAATTCCAGGAAATTTTGTAAGGGTGAAAACCCAGGAGGTTTCAGTCTCCCCCACTAGGAACATTCGACACCTAATGATAGGCAAGGTAGGGGTAACCACACACAGAGTTAGTTAAATTATCAAACATCCTTTTAATAAAGTTTGAAAATGTAATACCTCATATTTTTCAAGATTAACTTAACTCTCAGTTCATGATTTATCCAATATAACAATTTTGAGATGCTCAGTATTTTTTAGTTTAGAGCTTACCATTACGTAGGAAATTGAATCAGCTTTCTAATGATATAAAATTTACCTAAGTCAGATAATCGGGTAAGAAGTTATGGCTATTTTAAGTTTCAATCGTTAAACACCGTCATTCAGGCCACTAGCGCGTCGCGTAGTAAGACAAAATGGCAATTGTCAGTTTCCAGTAACGTACCGCGATACCGGTGCATTGCACCAAATGTCATTTTCACATTTGTCAATTTCCAGTGAGCCAATGCTATTGTACCGCATCGCGCCAAGCTTCCTAGTCCCATCCAGTGTTGCAATGTAATTCCACCACATCGCGCCACCAGCCACATTCCAAGTTTTCATTTTCCAGTAGCTTGGTGCGATAGCAACGCGTCACACCAGTGCCCAAAATTAGGTTTTTTAGTATGAATTTTTAAGTCATTCTCAGGGGTAAATGGGTATTTTTCCACTGCCCTAATCAGTCTAAACACGAAATTTACCCCTAAATAACTCATTATCTCATCATTTATTCACCTTATTCAAAGTTTAAGTCATTCTCTCTCAAAAGGGGCTAAACCTTAGCTTCAAAAAAATAAGAGAAAAAATCAATAGTCTCTCCAAGAACCTTTAAGAATTAACAATCTAAGGTATGTTAGGTGTTTATCTATGGGCTCCTTTCACCCATAGAGTCCACAAATCCGTTTTCAAAATACAAGATTGTTAAATTATGAACTTGCATGCTTGAATTGAATTGAATTCATGTTCATGTTATTTTTGGGTTTTAGTCCATGATTAAATTACATGCTTTTATGAAATAAATCATTGTATGTGTTGAATTACATGATCTTCATGATAAACCCTTCAATTTGAAAGTTGATTTATTTAGCCATGATAACTATATGTTTTGATTATTGTATAACCTAAGCATGCTCCCCATGTGTTTAAAAAAATGCCTATGTCAACTAGATAGTGCCATTATAGAATGATAACATGTATTCCCCATTCATGTATAAGTAGATGCATTACAAGTGTTTGATTAAATGCCTCTATGAGAGAACTATGGACAAGTATACATTGTTATGATTTTCAATAGTATATTATGCTTTATTTTCATTCCATTGAGTCTTGGCGGTATTTATTACCCAATAATTTAGCAGTGTGCCAAGAGCTAGTGTCAGTTACAGAATCTCAGTCATGTCATGATCAGTAGTACTCTCAGTCAGTAATAGAACTCAGTCAGTTACCGAACATAGGAAAACTCAGTATGCTCAGTACCGGTCTAGTCCAGTTCAGTACACTCAATTCAGTGTCTTTCAGTTGGAAGTAGAATTCAACACCAAGTGAACCCAAGGATGGGGGATCACCTGCCAGTAGAGGGTGCGGCCCTTAGAAGCAATCCTTGCATTATAGAACTACGTAGCCAGCATAGGTTGAGACATCAATCCTGCAAGTTGACGGTTGATGAGGTGTTTTAACATGCTAGATTAGGGCTCCACCATTCTCATTAGAGTACCTGTCAGATGAGGGTAACTCTTCAGTGTCTTTACCTATGGCACGGTGCTGGCAACCTTCCAACCGGGGTTATAGGTTGGACCCTAACTAAGTTATCTTATTTAGGGAATGTTGGTTAGATAACTACCTCCCACAGTCTTAGTTTCAGTCTTCAGAATAGACCTCAGTTAAGTTCTACAGTATCAAGACTATCAGATATAGTCAACCAGTATCAGTAAATCAGTTATCAGTAACTTCAGATATGAGTTACTCAGTATCACAATTCAGGTCTTAGCTTGAGACAAGTTTAGTCACAGTATTTATTTATATACACGTTAGTGCATAATCAGTATTTACAGAAGGATCAGTTATCCATGTACTCTCATGTTCAATTACTTTATATTATACAGTCAGTTATTGTTCATGCATATGAACCCTTGCATTCAGCCTTACCTTATCTAGCATACCAGCACATTCCACGTACTAATGCATACTATTTCTTTGCGCTATGATGTCTCATATCATAGGCTAGGACGCTCAGGTTCCCGACCGCACATAGATAGATTTAGAATTAGCCAACAACAGTAGATTAGCATTAAGTCCTCATCATTTGAGGATATTTTTTTATTTCATTATTTCAGTAGACTCAGTATTTCAATAGATGGAGTCAGTTGGGGGATTGTCCCATCAACTCCACTTTCAGATAGTTTCAGTTAGAGGATTTTCATACTAATTTTTAAACAGTGTTCAGTTTTACAGATTGTTATTTCAGTTGATGCATTTTATCAGTATTTACAAATTTTGAACCTTATGACGTTTCAACCTTTTTTTTGTATTTATTATAGCATCCTGTTTCAGTGCTCACAATAGATATCAGTCATGGGTTAGCTTGTGGTCCTTCAGGGTCGTAAGCACTATGTAGCATCCGAGGTATAGACTCGGGGCGTTACAGAAAAAAGAGAGGCAAAGATATTAATTTTACCTTTAACAACTCAGATAATAAAGATGTGTTAGAGACATACCTTCCGCACAAATCCCAGGAGCAGAAAAACAAATGTGGATACTTGAACTTTATGTCTTCTTTCGCTTCCTAAGTAGCTTCTTCCACCTTATGGTTCAGCCATAGAACTTTAACCAAAGCCTCATCCTTGGTCCATAATCGATGAACTTCCCTATATAATATCTCAATCGGGACTTCTTCATTAGACAAGCAATCCAAAATACCTAATCCTTCCAAAGGAAAAAAAAAGAAGGATCACCAATGAACTTCCTCAACAAAGAAACATGAAAGACTGGATGAACCAAACTTAAGCTAGATGGAAACTCCAACTCATAAGAAATATTTCCCACCTTCCACAAAATCTCATAAAGACCAACATACCAAGGACTGAGTTTCCTTTTATTTCCAAACTGCACCACTTCTTTCATAGGAGAAACCTTGAGGAATACCCTATCCCCGACCTCAAACTCCTAGTCTCTATACCCAATATCCGAATAGGACATTTGGTGACTTTGGGTCACTTTAAGACTATCCCAAATCACCTTGAACTTCTTCATCTCTTGATACTCCAAATCTCGACAAAATATGTCCACCTCCCAAGCTCAAATAATCTAATAGAAGTCTACACCTCCTACCATACAAAGCCTCTAATAGAGCCATACTAATACTCGAATGATAGCTATTGTTGTAAGAAAACAACACTAAAGGTAGATGCTCAACCCAATTGCAACCATAATCCATAACACAGGCCCGAAGCATATCCTCCAATGGCTGAATAGTTCTCTCTGCTTACCAATCTGACTACGGATGAAAGAAGTACTTAGACTAACCTTAGTTCCCAACTATTTCTTGAAAGACCATAAAAAATGAGACATAAACAACATACCACTATCAGAAATAATCAAAATCAGCACCCCATGCAGCTTCACAATTTCATGAAGATACTTTACATAATCATCCGATGAAAAAGTAGTTTACACTGGTAAGAAGTGAGAAGATTTAGTCATACCATCCACGATGACCCAAATTGAATCATACTGATTCTGAGACCAAGGAAGACCGGTGATGAAGTCCATATTTATCACTTCCCACATCTATTCGGGCAAATCAATATCACGATGCAATCCTCCTGGCCTCATGTGCTCAACCTTTACCTGTTGACACACCATATATTTGGCCATAAAATCTTCCACATCATTCTTGATACCATTCTACCTATAGATCTCCTTGAGATCATGATACATCTTTGTTGAGATAGGATGAACAACATAGTGCAACTTATGGGCCTCAGCCAAAAGCCTTTGCTAAAACCCGTCGACCTTAGGAAAACACAACCTCCCTTGGTACCGTAAAGTACCATCACTGCTGATATAAAACACCACTACCTTTTTCCCACTAATGTCACTCTTGATTTTCATCAAGACGAGATCAAACATTTGATTCTCCTTTATCTCCGAACAAAGAGATGATAGAAACACTTCTTGCACCATCACACTACCATCCTTGGAGTCCAAAAGGAAAACCCCATGATCGGCTAAGCGATGAATATCCTTTACCAATTCTCACTTTTATTCCTCTACATGAGAAAAGCATCCCACAGTCAACCTACTAAGAGCATTAACAACCACATTAGCCTTACCTAGGTGGCAGTGAAGTCTCATATCATAGTCCTTGAGAAGATCAAGCCTTCTCCTTTTCCTGAGATTAAGAAAATTCTGGGTGAACACGTACTAAAGACTCTTATGATTACAAAAGATATCCAGGTGAACACCATACAAATAATGTCTCCATATTATCAAAGCGGACATAACCGCCAACAACTCCAAATCATGAGTAGGATAATTCCTCTAATGTACCTTCAACTTCCTGGAAGCATAGAAAATCACCTTCCCATGTTGCATCAACACACAATAAAGACCTACCTAAGATACATCACAATAAAAAACAAACCTATCATTTCCCTACGGAAAGGTCAGGATTGTAGCTGAAATCAACTTATCCTTTAACATTTCAAATCTCCCTTCACAAGCATCCGACCAAGAAAACATAACCTTCTTCTGAGTCAACTTAGTCAAAGGAGTTGCTATCGACCAAAAACTTTCCACAAACCACCTATAATACCTGGCTAAACCCAAGAAGCTTTAGATATTAGATAGAGTCATGGGCCTAGGCCACCTCTTCATCACAACAACCTTTTTTGGATCCGCCATGATCCCTTCACAAGAAATAATATGACCAAGAAGGTCACAACGTTCAACTACCTTATTCAACTACCTGTAGTCAATGAACATCCGAAGAAAACCATCTTTCTTGCATACAAACAACACTGGAGTATCCCAAGGAGATACACTAGGATGAATAAACCCATTATCCAGAAGATCTATAAGTTTCTCCTTGAGTTCCCTCAACTCACTCGAAGCCATTCTATATGGAGGAATAGAAATTGGACGAGTGTTCGGAAAAAAATCAATACCAAACTCTATTTCCCTATTCGGAGGAAAACTAGGAAGATCATTCGGAAAAACCTCAGGAAACTCTATTAACCTCTAGAATCTTTAACCCAGACCAAGTGCTAAAGACAACCTTTGGAGATTAACCTCCGAGATCTGAGATAGGAAATAAACCTCCCCCTAAGAGATAAAGAAACACACTCTTAGTCTACAACCAGTTCACCAGGGAACCTCAAGATAACCCTATTAGTCCGATAATGCAAAAATGCGTAATAAGAGTGTAAGAAGTCCATACCTAGAATGACATCAAAATCTACCATATTAAGGTCAAACAAATCTACCAAGGTCTTCCTTCCACCAAAGATACCACCCCCTATAGACTCTCTTAGCAATAATTAAGTCACCTACTTGGGTAGAAACATAAAAAGGATCTGAAATAACTTTTGGATCAAAATAAAATACAACAATAAATGTCATGAGAGAAAAGCTATAACGTACCAGTAATGACAATAGGTGATGCCTCGAATTCCTATTGGGATGCCAAAGCACACAACCTATTATGCCTAAAACTAGGACCAAGAGCAGTAATAGAAGCAGATTCAACACCAATAGGTGTAGAAGCAGAAGATAAAGACTCAAGAATCTTATTTTCCCTCGTAGAAACCTTACAAATTGTAAAATCCCTGAGCTGATGGCTTTCATATAAATACTTGAAGCATTTGTCCCTTCCTTCTTCATGTTAACCCCGATGAGAATGACTACAAAATCATAAAAGAGGACACGAAGAAACTGACTGACCTTAACTCACCAATGATTGGGCAACCTGCACCTGAGTATTGTCACCACCTTGATGACGCTTGTCTTTCGATTGGTAAGAAGAACTAGAAAAAAAGGAGACAGAACTCTCCTACTTCTTTTCCTACCACTTTCTACCATCTCTACGAACCTAAGACTAAGCACCTCTTTGGTCTAAATACCTACTTCTCTATCCCTACCTTTCCCCAATCTCTGCCTGTCTCCTTTTCTCATCCTCAAACCACAACATATGAACAGTTAACATCGATATGCCCATATTATTAATCTAAAATTTAGACTTTCTCTCCAAAATAAAATCACTATTCAACCCAGAAGTGAACTTTTTCATTCTCAACCTCATATAAGCCATAAAGTCAGAAACATACCTTGATAGCTGATGCAACTTTAAAGCATATTTCTTCACTGATATCCTCTCTTGCCTGAGGTTTACAAACTCCTCTATATTAGCTTTCCTAAACTATTTAGGATAGAAAAGATCCAAGAAGGCATCAGAAAAATCTTACCATAGCCTTTCATCTTCTGAATCACCTTTATCCCTATCCTTCTCCTCATACCATTTATAAGGAACATCCTTGAGCTGATCACCTATAAAGTTAACCCCCCTCTACATTAGTAGCCTGTATCACCCAAAAGATAATTTTTGTCGCATACAAAAAGCCTTGTGGACCCTCTTCCACCTTCACTCCAGTAAAAGTAAGAGTACCTATCTTTATAAATTTACCAACCCTTATGGCCTCAGTAGAACAATCACCAGTCACACCCTACTCATCCTAAGTAGCAACCAGTTCATTAATAACATGAATAGACTAATGAAATTCTGCATTTGTCACGTTGCCCTGGGAGACTTGAGAAGAACTAGTCTGAATATGAGAAACTCCAGCACTATCGAGAATAGGAAAATTAGATCAAAGATGTACTCCAGACGTAGGACGTACCCCTTCAACATTATCCTAGATAGGATGGAAGTATTTTCTTGTGTTCTATATTAAGGAGGCATGATTTGAAAGACGAGGAAATAAGGATTAGATAAGATTCCAGGATTGAGAACTTAATCTTTAAAATAAAATTCTAAGAAAGCGAAACATTTCTAAATATCTTGCACCTCTCTCTTTTGAGTGTGGCAAATTTCAAACCCCTAAAAGTAACTCTACTCGATACAGCTTTATAGACTTCCTAGTTGACCATGAACCTAGGCTCTGATACCAACTAGACATGACCCAACCCTCGAGCCTTATCGTAATGGGCGTCCAAAGTCCAACCAAGACTAGGCACCGCCCCCTTATTACCCAACCAAAACACCTATATCCAACCTTAGATAGGCTGACTATCGAGCATATAACAAGATAGAATAAATGCTCTCATTAAGACTCTAGAAAAGGGTCAGACCGATCTAACCAAGTCCACCCATACCACACCAACCATCCAACCATATCGACCAAACCATAGGCCATAAACCAGGCCTTAACCTAAAAAAATATAAAAACATAATATGATAATCAATCCTAAAATGTAATATGGCAGAACAGAGAGAAATCCTGTGATATAGTGTTATCCCACAAGCATATTCAAAGTCTAAGACCGACACCAATAATTATCCCACCCACTCAAACCCCCAAAAGTACCCCAAAGCCTTTATCAAAAAGAGTACATAAATCTGGTTGGGACATTCCCCCAAACATGGCCAAAACTAATATCCAAATAAAATCAAAACGCCTAACCATTTCCAAAACATGAAATGATGCCTTCCGAAGGGATGGAATCTCACCACTTCAGTCCAAATGTTGTCCCCGAGTCTATCACTATATAGGAGTTAAATGGCCAGTTCCTATATACCTTGGGTATACAACCGCCAAAAGACGGGTTAGTGAGTGACCACTAGCATGAATCTCTAGATAAAGATAAGATAACGCTAGTTATAAAACCAAGTAAAACCATCTGTAATGTATACGGCCATACATATATAAGTGAATGGAAAGGGGATCCAGGTTTAGCATGCATTTAAAACTTTTACCTGGGCTGTGTAGCTTGGCCGTCTTAAACTACCCATGGGATATATGGGTTCAGCTCCCCCTGCTGAAAGAGCCCTAGTACGTGTAGTTGCATGACTAGGGAAGTATCCCATAGGATGGATAGCACATCCCCCAATAGTGTGACATCATGCACATGTTCCACTAAGACCAATCCTTATATCAATAAATACGAGTTTCTATTTTTGGTCCCCCAGCGACCGCAATCTTTCACGACTTTGGTACGCGTCCCACCATTAATGACCATTTAAAACTATTTCTAAATGACCACCCAATCCATTTAATTTTTTATTAACCAAAGGCCAATATTAGTGGTATCATCATACCACCCCATAATTGCAAGTAAAATCCATAGCCAAATAATTTAGGTTAAGGAGAGTTTCAAGTGCCTTTCCATATACAATATTAAACCATTTAGGGGACTTCCATGTTCCCTACAAGAATAAAAATTTAGCCATTAGCCTTTTCAAACCATTTAAACCATGCATCATTCCTTAACATAGATTAAAACTTGCCAGAGTTCCATTAATAGATGTTAATGCAATAAACACATCTTTATAAGCATTTTATCAAAAACATTATAAGCATAATTAACCAAAACCAATTCCATAGACCATTAAACCATTACCTTAAAATTCAATTTTCCAAATCCCCCATTAATGCATATAAATAGATAATTAAAGCCGTGGGAAACCATAACAAAGAATTTAATATCAAAACCCTCAAATAATAGTTAAAAACCAAGTCATGAAATAGAAAACAAATAAATCAATAATATAAACCATGAATTTCATTAAAATTACAATGAGGGAAGAGAATCATGCCTTACACCAAAGAATTGATTGAAAGAATTCACCAAGACAAGCCCCAAAGCAATCCTCAAGATGAAATCCTAGCCTTCTTTTCCCAAAAACTCTTGAGAGAATTATTTAGTGTTTAGGATAGTTTCTAAGTGTTAATGAATAGAATAATAGGTTAAATAACCTTCAAACTGCATTAGAAGTCATGTGTCCAAATTAGGTTAAGTAGGGAAATGTCCAGAATACCCCCACTTAAATCCATTTAAAACTCGTTGCAGGGATACGATAGATCCATAAAAGTCATACCCTCTCACGATGACAATTACCCAATACTCGTATCTAAGACTCAACCCTTGAATCAAACACTTTCTAGTATATGAATCATTCAACCAAGTTGTAACCACAACATACGATTAGTATCCTTAACCCGTATCCCTGGCAGGATAAAATACCAGGAGGATCAAACACTGCCCACCATACTAGTCCCTGGTACGACTCGTACCAACCCCTACGACTCATATAACTAAGTCATACCCATTAAAGTGACCAAAAATATACCACCAACTAACACTGGTCAGCATAAAATAGGACCATACCACTAGTACCCCAATATACGACTCATACCATGAGTTATATTGGGTCCAGAGAACTGAAATTCCAGGAAATTTTCTAATGGTCAAAACCCAGAATGTTTTAGTAGCCTAAGATAAACTAGAACTAATAGATTCGGCTGAACGAGAATAACCAACACATTTGGAATGACTAAATGATGCACAGCTCGAAGACTGACCACTGCTCTAACAGGGCGATTACTAACACTAGACTAACCTTTATTAGTAATCTGAAGAGCTACCTGAACAGGTCAACTAGGCTAAATCTTGAGGTTGATATGATGGACACATAGGATATCTACCATGAAAATAGCTAACACTGAATATAGGGATACTATGGCTCCCATGAAACTACCCTAAAGTCTAGGCCTCTTATTGCCTTCCCTACGAGCGTCATGATGCATCTCCTCCATAAGCTAACAATGTTTAGAAACCTCAACAAAAGATGTACTCGAAGTAACAAAACATAGAGTAGACATACAATGAGCAAGTCTCAACCCTCTGACAAAGCAATAAACTATCTCATACTCAGTATCTAGAGTAGAAGTTACATGCTTAGCCAACAGCTAAAAATGATCCTCATATTCTATAATAGTCATAGATCCCTAACCCAATCTAAAATACTGATCCCTCTAACAATCCTTAACGCTTTGAGGTATATACTTCTCAAAGAACATCTCAAGAAACTGAGCCCATGTTAAAAGAAAAGATCAAGATTGTCTAGAATCCATATAACCTCTCCACCAATGTTAAGCAGCCAACTCTAACTAAAATATGGTGTAATCCACACAATAAGTCTCAACAAGGCCCAAATTACATTGGCTATCCTCCTAAGCAATTAGAAACTCATACGCATCCTTTCCTAGAGCACTAGAAACCCTAGGTGAAGCCAATCTTAGTAATCTACCAAATATATTCTACTCTTTGGTAGATATAGTAGGTTTGGAAACCACTGGCTGAGAAACTATCGACTGAGCAACCGCTAAAATAGAAGGAACCTCAACTTTTGGAGCTATAGGTACAAGTTGTGCTCCCGTCTCTACACTACTCTTATCCAAAGACTATGAAAAATAAGATGACATACCACAAACTAACCCCTAAATATTAACTATAGCATCTCTGAGCAGTATAGAAGAAATAAACCCTGGTGGAGCCTAGGATGGTTCCTGGCCCACTGGTGGATGAGGAGAAAGAATCTCTAGCTCAATAGCGATAATAGGTTAAGGTGGAGGACTCCTGTACTGTACCCTAACTAGGGACACATATTAAGGGTTTCCATGACCTTTGGGTCATCAATGAATAGGAGTAGGATTCTTAGGATCATTTTTAGGCACTCTTCACGTGTAGCGGAAGCACAGATCCTAGCCATCCATGAAAGATTAAAATCAAAGAAATGTTCTATAATCAAACTTAAAATCTTAGCACAATATTAGTGAAAGAAGTGAAAAAATCCTAAGAATTTACCATAGCCTTTGGAAGATAGGAATCGAATGTCATCGTTATGTTCTACAGGACTCTACTAGATATTTTCCCTTGTAACAATAATACTGGTGTAACCTAGGCCCTGATACCAATTCTTCATTACCTGATTATGAAAGCCAATCCATATCTTGGAGTTAAACACAATGGGTTAAATTTATAGAAATTCCCTAAAGAGGCCTTATAGGAAAACCAACACCATAAACTAGAAAGGCAACAAAAATAACTTAAAGGTAGTCACTGCATAAATACCATCCCACGACTTGGTGGAGCCAGTACAAGAGCATCTACTAATAAAAATAAAACCAAAGTATCTAGAATAGTCAATATATCAATCTTGAAACAAAAGACTAAACATAGTAGGATTTAAGAAAATAGGTGAATCTGACTCCACGAGCTTACCCTAACTACGAATATCAACACAGTATGAATGTTGATCAAAGGTGTAAACTAGTACTTGGACCTGCACCTATAAGATATAAAAGATTAGTATGCGTACTAAAACTACGGGTACTCAGTAGGCATCATCAATCGACTGAGCTAAATCTTAATATAAAATGATAGAATGCATGGCAACAAATCTACGTCAAGGTAAGGAAACAAACCTAAAATATCTCCAACATTGATATACACAAATAGATAAAGAACCAAAATATCATCATAACATAATAAAAGCCATCAACACATGCAATCACAACAATAAAATTTACACCCATACACCAATTAGTACGGAAATATAAATAACCTATCACAAACCCTCAGTAGCCTAGAAGGTAAAAAGAAGATAGGATATCCCACCATTTTCATTTATCATCTCTTATAATAACTTTAGAATTCATTCAAATAATACCACACAATAAAAATCAATGGTCCATATTAATCATTTTCAATTAGTCAACACTTATCAACTAATCATCATGTAACACTAATCCTCATGTATCAATAAATCATTCTTTATAAAATAAAATCACTAAATAACTAATCTTCATATAGTGGCTAACCATCACTTATTAAATAGTCATTATTTACCAATTAATCATTGTTTATCAACTAATAAATATTTATGAACTAGCCAACAATTATCAATAAGCCAATATTTATCAACTAGCCAACATTTATCAATTAATCTTTATATTATTAGAGTATATACAAATTATACTAAATTATAAATATTTCCTCATCTTAAACATAGCTAGATTGTCAATCTCACACCTCAATGTTTTCATATAATAATAAGTATATCATCGTAGTATAAATGTATAGTCATACTCAAATGGGTATGGATTTTCAACAATATCCTCATAAATATCATCATAATTATCATTCAAAGTTGTCGTGCATGTATTTATCATTATAACTAATGAGCGGTAAATTTACCACTCATATACATCCAAATCTATGCACACTGATATGATTAAATCGTGTAAATGAGGTGAATTTGCCAATTGAATTCACTAATTTCCATAGTTTGCAGGTTTATAGGTATATGAAAAAATAAACAAGAAAGGTGAGCCGAAAAGATACCAAAAGGGGAAAAGTCAGTGCAAAAATTAGAAAATTTGGTGCAAGAACCAACCCTTAATTACCATGATTGCAATGAAAGGGTCATGATCATGATAAGTAAAATAGTCTAAGTTGTGGTCGTGATAATATCATCACGATCGCAGGATACACGATCAAGATATAACACTGGTGATCACGATAGAGTAGAAAATATCCCTAGGTAGATATGTAATTTCTCACTATTGGTTTCATTTCTCTATAGGTCAAAAACCCTTTCACTTTTGGGATATCTTGAACATGAATTCAAGTTTTAACAATTGTAATAACCCTACTAAATTGGGAAACATTATTATGGTTAATTTATCTAGGATTTTATTGGCAATTTATGTTTAATTTAAAGAACACCCATGCTTACATTTTCAATGAAAGCTTTGAATGTGAATTTTGGTATATTTCTTCTCTCAAATTTTATGAGTAGCTAAATATCTGTCATGGGGTTATGTTTTAATAGGATGAAAATGTGTTTGGGTTTTTAATTGTTAGTGTATATTAATTGTTAATGATGTTTGGTTTCACTAATACTTGTTTGTTGAAATGGAATTTATGGGTGAAAGCCCAAAATTCCAAAAATCCCACTTCATCCTTGAAAGAGGGATATTGGTATTCAGTTAGATCCTATATTATCCCTTAAAAGGGATATGAGTGACAAGTATTTGTGAAAAATAATTAGATTTTAGATTATTCCTTTACCTTGTCATATAAATAAAGATGGATTGTGAATTTTCTGTGACTTAGGCATATACCTAGAAATAGGGATGCCAAATGAGGTTGTGGGTTTATTTCTTTTCCAAACACTTGAGGTATTTGAAAGGATCCATGGGTGATATTTTGTTGTTTTATTGGAAAAACTAACATCAAAACACCTAACCTAGATTATCATTATAATCAACAGCTAGAGTTTGCATTTGATTCTCATATACCTATGGACTATTTGCCCCTAGGAAAACATAATCCCAACACTAATCTCCTATGGAAATTTATCTATAATTTTTTCACTTAATTAGTAGATCAAGTAGTTTTCTTTCAACAACCTTTCAAACCATACCCCCCAATTTTATTTTATATTTTACTTCATATATATATAGCAGGTAAATAATTATTAGCTCCCAACATCCATAAGACTTGAATACTAGTTACAATCCTGGTGGATGCGATCCCAACAAAAGTTTGGTTATTATATTGTACAACAATCATCCTACACAAAAACAATGGTATAGGTGAGCAAGTGGAACCGTTGTTGAGGAATGAAACTTAGTTTTCACTTGTGTGGTGTTGATATTGACTTTGGGTTTACCCGTAGTGTGTATTATTTATTTTGGTTATTGTTTTTGTTTCTTTGTAGTTGATTTCAATAATGACCACGACATAATGAGTGATCATATAAGTAATGTAGGGAACTTTTATTGGCCCCATGATGATGAAAACCATCTCCATGATGCACGACGTTGTAATGCCATTCGTATTCTACCCAATGCAGGGAATGGGGTCTTCCACGTCACAGGTGTGATGTTACACAACTTTAAATTAAAGGAGTCTTTGGGGATCAAGCTCATGAAGACCCATACTTGCACTTGAAAATTTTTATGGATGTATGTGCCCCATTCGACATTGCTCACATCTCACAAGAATCTATACGGTTGAACCTCTTCCTCGTTATCTCTAACGGGTGAGGCGGTGTTATGGTTATGGTCTCTTCCCACCTGGTTAATCACATCATTGGTTGAGCTTACTGATGTTTACTTAGATCATTACTTACCACCATTAAAGATGTTGTAAATATGGGACAAAATCATTAATTTTCATTAACTCAATGGGGAGACTCTATATGAAGCTTGGGATGAGTTTAATGAAAATCTGGTGAAACGTCATAACCATGAGCTACCAGACATAAACAACAACAACAATAACAAACCTAATATATTCCCATATAGGTAGGTCCAGGGAGGGTAAAATTTATGCAGTCCATACCACTACCTCCAAAGAAGTAGAGAGGTTGTTTTTAATAGGTCACGAGGTACCAGACAAAATACTCCTAAAAATATTATTAGGAAATTGGACCAACTCAACATGACTATTGTAGATAATTCGGTCATGGATCACTTGTTAGGTTGTCATATGGAGTGGCTTCAACATTGCTTTGGAAAATTAAAAAGCAAAATAGGGGGAGGCACACTGTTATGACTCGAAGCAAGGCTTGGACGCTATGGGTATCTCAAGTCCCACATGAATCAGAGATCACCCCCTGCAATGAATGAACCACCACACACCATACTATGGTATGAATTCCGAATATATAATAGTATATCATGCAATACCTTAAGAAAAAATTAATGCATGTCTATAACCGACAACTGTTGACCAGCTGATCAACTGACGAACATCGTCCAATAACCACAGTAGTCAAAACAAAGCCTTCTAACAATGAACCAAAGTTTAATATCAATAATATGTTGGGACATGCCCCTGACTATAGCCATAAACAAACCTAAATAGTCGAAGACATAAGAGAATATAACATAAAATATAGAAATCCGATGTATGAAAGCTGACCATATCAATTTAAACTCATGAGCTGATCCTGGATCCTAATAACTAAGAATGAGTAGTAGAAGTATCACAAATTCCTGCATCTATGGGGATACAACATCTGACGACAATTAGCGTTTTGAGAACTAGTATGAAACTCGGGGATAAGGATAACATAATGTCATGATCAACAATATAAAATCATTCAAAACCAATGCACATAATAAATTGCATATACATTTATACTTCACATGTCGGGATAGGGAAAAAGGTTTAATATGTTCTTAAAAATTTAACTGGATTGTGTATCTCAACTGTTATAACATGTATGCATAGGCTATATGGTCCCCAACTCTCACCCCCTAGTCGATCCCCAATACGTGTAGCCATACGAACCGGAGAAGAATCTCATATATATGCACGGAGGACTTAAACCTCCCAATCATATGCTAAGGTGAGTTAAGCATATGATTATGTAATAATTTATGGGGAACTCGAACCTACCTAATCATGTAACAATAACAAAGGAGACTCGAACCTCCCTGGTCACTTTGAACTTCATGTAAGAAAATGCGGTGATCGGTAACTCGAAACTCCACTTTCACGACTAAACTACACAACCCTTATTAGAGCCTAATTAAAAAAATTATCACACATTCCCATTCATTCAACCACTTTCCACATTACGACATACATTGTTGGTATCTCATAGCAACTATACTAGCAAGGTAATAACAACATGCCAAAACAATTTCAATTAACTTGGGGAGAATAACTCCCATTGTTTATTAATAAAGTTTGGGGGGGAACACCGTCTCCTTTTATTTATTAAATCATACCATTATATTTGAAATACCTCTTTATATGGTGCAATAGTTCAATTTTACAATTTCCTACAGTTCTCAAAATTAAAAACTGATTTCACATTATAGGGTTGGCGTCATAACCACTTCAAAAGTCACAATTTTGGGAAAATTACAATTCCCTAGTTAATTCACCGTAGCCTTGCACCCACACGTTCAAAATATTAATTAAAGTATGAAAATCATATATATCCTAAGAGAAACATTGTTCAGTTCATAAACATTCAAAAACCCTAATCTTTGTTTCAAAACAATCAAAAACATCTCATAAACTATACCTTAAAATGCATGACTTTAATATATTAACAATGAGGGAAAAGAAAAATGCCTTAACCACCATGAAATTTGGAGAGAAATAGACCCTTGATACCTTATATAACCAACTTGATGAATCCCTAGCTTTACTAGCTTGAGGGAATTTAGAGACTTTTTGAGTATTTGAGAAGTTACATAGATTGGTTCTAAGTGCTAATGATACCCTAAAGAGGTTATAAAATATGTTTTTTAATTTTGGGTAAGGAGGTAAATGTCAATAATGCTCTTAACATAAAAGGTAAAAATGTGTCACCCTTGACTACGGGTCAATAAGTGACTCGTAGCCACTCCTTATGACTCATCACCACGAGTTATAACCCAGACAGTCTTGAGGACGCCTATATATTTTTTACCCTATGACTCACGGGTACAACTTATAATGAGAACCTACAACTCATAAGGTCCAGTCCTAGTAATGAGTAGTGATTTTACCACCTTTTCTCACTAAACATTCATGCACACTACCTTAATTTGAATGTATAAATGAGACATATTTCCGAGTAAATGCACTAATATCTACTCATTGCAAGCATAAATTTGAAGATATCAAAATATGTTGAATGGATCTTAAAATGCTAAAAAAGAGAGCAAGGAAGAGTGCAGCTGAAGACCTGGACCATATCTGCCTCAAATACCGCGACCGCGGTACTCAATTTATGGTCATGGTCAGTTAAGATGGTTAGAACAATGTGGTAGCAATCAAACTTGCGTGATTGTAGTTTAGCAGGATTATGCCTCAGGGCAGTTTTGTAAAACTACATGGACGAATCTCAAATCATATATATGTAAAAGCCCTTTCTTCATTGGGTAATGCTTACCTCATAGCTATTTTTGAATTGAAAGATAGAAACCCTATCTGGGTAAGTGTGTAACTATTCTTGGAGGGTTAATTTCTTAGTAATTTTGTGAAGAATGAATGTTTTTCATAATCCCCATGATATATCTTTTTTTACTTTCATCATGAGTCGCTAAGTAATTTAGTCTTGGAATTATGTTAAACTAAAGTGTAATTGTGTGTGGGTGTTGTTGTTTTTGCATAATTTTTAGTTGTTAAGTATGGATTCCACCATTTATTTGTTTAATGAGTTGGAATTTTATTGGTGAACACCCGAAATCTCCAAATGGGTTTGATGGGTGAAAACCCCAAACTCTAAAAACCCATTGTCATCCTTGAAAGAGGCATGAAGATGAACTTGAGGTAACCCATAACATCCTTGAAAGAGGGTTATAGGGGGACAAAGTAATGGAGGAAAATTAAGTACATAGTTTAATACCTTTTGCAATCTTAGAAATAAGTATGATTAAAGTGTAAAACATGTCAAAAGCATCATCCTAGAAATAAAGATGCTTGATTAATGTTTTGGGTGATTACGAATTGCACACTTGTTAGGTGCTCGAAAGAGACAATGGGTTGAATAGTTGTAGTTTTATTGAAAGATTGACTACAATGAATTTTGACCTATCCTATAATTTGATCAAAAAATAAACTTTATGCTAAACCATCGTCAACCCACATGCTTTACCTTTAGGTAGACATAATCCCTAAACCTTCTTTATTTGTGATTTTAAATCAAAAGTGTCATATTCGTGCATTAGTAGTCAAAAATCGTTACAAACCAATCCCCCTTTTTATTTTACATGTCTTGTTTATTATCATTCCCGATAACCTTTTAGTGATTACAACACCTATAAGACTAAAAATTTAGAATTCTCTCCTTGTGGATTCAACCCCAACTTTAGTTAGGTTATTGACAACGACTGCCTTAGCCCCCAAATATGGGAGTGAGTTTAGTGTTATCAAAATGGCACCATTACTGGGGAGTGGAATATTAATTTCACTTGAGTGGTATGATCTTTACTTAGGAATACCCAGGGTGGTATAATTTACTTTATTTGTTATTTTTGATCCTTTGTAGACAATTAAAGTGTTAACGGAACAATGAGTGATAACGCAAGAAATATAGGCCCCTTTGATGCCCCTCTATAAGATGAGGGCCGAATAAATAAAGCGGGACAAACAAATGTGATTTGTATCCCACAAACTAATGAGAAAAAAGTCTTCCATGTGACTAGCATTATGCTTCACATATTGCAAATGAAAGCATTGTACGGGGGTCAAGCCTCTGTGGACCCAAATGAAAATTTGAAGAATTTTGTGGAAGTGTGTGCGTTGTTCAATATAGCACACATTACTCAAGAATCCATTTGGTTTCACCTTTTCACATTATCACTAATAGGCGAGGAGGTTTTATGGCTCCTTTCATTTCCACCCGACTCAATTATATCTTGGGACGAACTTACTGTGGTGTTTCTAGATAGATAATTTCCACCATAAAAAATGCTTCAAAAGAAGGACTTGATTGTAAATTTTCGACAAATGAATGGCTCTCCATTGTTTGAAGTTTGGGAGAGGTTTAGTGGTAATCTAGCTTAATGCCCATATTATGAAGTCCCAGATAAGATGATTCTTGAGATATTCTACTGTTCCCTTGATCCATTAAACAAAACAGTGGTGGATAATGCGACAGACGGTTTCCTAGTAAAGTTGCAACAACATGCGTCATTTATATTGATTGGAGAAGTGTCAAAGCAAAATTAGGGTTGGCATACTCGAGATATTGAAGCTCCAAAGATCCCTTCTAATACCTCCATGGTTGATAATTAACAAAGAAGGTGGAAAAAATAAAAGGAGGAGAACTTGGCAAAAATGATGCCCCAACATTAACTCTTGACAAAGTATGTTATGGATGCACTCACAAAAGCATAAAAGACATTGCATCAAAGTTATATGAAGATGATGAAGAATCAAAGTAGTTTGATGAGGAAATCTGGTATTTGGCTAACTACTCAGGGGGTTCCCGCACCACCTATCAAAGGTAAGGAGTGAATCAAGGTTGGATAAATTGTGACTGGAATGGAGATTGGAGAAATCGGGAATAGGATTATGACTGTTATGTTCCTCCTCATGATCTAGTTAAAGCCAAAGAGTCAAATATAGTCGACCCCAAAAAATTCATGATCGAGGATGTATTGAAAAGGATCTTGATTAGAGTGGAAGGTACGAACAAAATGGTCCATGAGTTGAAAGGTTATTTTTCTCAACTTTCTCAAACCATGGTATCTCACTTCGCCTCTATTAAGAAATTGGAGACCCAAGTTGGGAAAATCTCCATGCCAATAAATACTATGCCTAGAGGTTGACTCCCCAGTGACACAATTTCTAATCCAAAGAATGATGCCTAAGTTTTACCAATTGTCACACGAAGTGGAAAGACCCTTAATGAACCCTCTAAAGGAGACTTGATTGAGAAAATTCCCAAAGTGAAAGAAAAGGAGGTGTTACCTCAAATTAAAGAAGGAGATAATAAGAAGGAAACCAATGAAAGTGTCAAAGAAGTGGTTGAGATTAAAAATCCACAAAGTGAAGAAAGGACCACAATCCAAGTTTATCCCCATTCCCGCAATGAATGCATAAAAAAATAGAGGTGACAAATTGAGAAAGTTCATGGCAAAACATAGTAATCTATTGATAAACATCCTGTTGCTCGAGGTGATCTAATAGATCTTAAGATACTTTAAGATAATGAAAAAGTTGATGTCGAAGAAGAAACTTGTTGAAGGTGACACCATTGAGGTGACTCATAAGTGTAGTGCTATCATGGATAGTACGGTTGTGGAAAAAAAATACTACCCATGAGCCTTCACGTTCCCTTGCACAGTTGGGATGCATGTATTTGCAAATGCCATATGTGACCTTGGTGCAAGCATCAACTTAATCCCTTTTTTCATCTACAAGATTCTCAATTAGATGCCCCTACACCAACCTCTATGCGACTTCTCATGGCGCATCGGTCCATCAAAAAGACGGTGGGAATTTTATTTGATTTCCTTGTTAAAGTGGAAAAGTTCATACTTCCAGAAGATTTTGTGGTGTTGGATTGTGAAATGGACCAAGAGTTACCTATAATCCTTAGTTGTCTTTTCTTGGCCACTGAGAGAGCCATTGTCAATTTAGAAATGGGAGAGATGAAATTTAAGGTTCATGAGGATGAACTATCTTTCAAAATTTGCAAGTCAAAGAAATAAACCATGAAGCTTCAAGTAGTATCCATATTGGATATTGAGAATGAGAAGGTGAATGAGGAGGGGTTTGAAGACCCACCTTGAGAATGAAGGAAGGAAGAAATGCCACGACGATAACTAAGGCACTAGATAGGAGGCAACCCACAAATGCCATGAGAGTGTATCGAATCCTTTATGTTATGTTTTTTTAGGATAGATGTTATTTTCTTCCTTTGAATAATCCATGTATTTCTGGCACTATGGAGGGCATTGGATGAGCTTGAAAAGGAAAAAGTGTATTATTCTACATTGAAAATTGAATTGGGGAAAATAGGGGAGAAGAACTTCTCTCAGTTAATGCGATCACGGGTGTCCGCAATCGCGGTCACCTGACTGCGATCGCAGCCACTTCAGTCATTTAATCCCTTATTTTCCCTCATTTTCCTCACACTCTCTTTAAAGTCTGTACTCTCTGATTTAGGCCAAATTCTTGCCAAGTTTGTTAGCTCTCAAACAACATCCATGCATGCCTCTTGCATCACCACTCCTATAAGTGTCATGAATCTGTGTTTTTATCTTTGAAAATAAGCCGTAGAATGCATGATTAAGTGAGGGCATAAAGTTTGGATTGCTATGACTTTCATGTTGTCGAAATTAGTATGGTGTGATGTTAGCTTCTTAGATAAGGTGTGCACACAAGTGGGATATCTTGAATACCCAATAATGTGTGAGAAATATAGACAAACATGATGTGCATACTAAGTGTTTGACACTTTGCCTAAATGAACTTCCAATAGGGGTAACTTCTATTTAAAGGGCGCAGTCAAAAACTTTCTAGCATTGCTCATTTGTTATTCATGTACATCCATATTGTAGATCATGCTAGTAACACAAACAAACTTTGAAGCAATCTGAACATAAGAAGCTGGCATGAAACATGCCTCAGGTATATTGACCGTTGTCAGATGACCTCGATCACGGAAATGCAAACACGGTCATGGTTCGCGATTGCGGTATTCGAGGCTAGTTTCCTTCCATGCTAAAAATCCGACACTTCTAATTTTTATCCTAGCACTACGGAGCACCCGTTCTACTGAGCATTAATGAACAATGTATTACAATATGCATGTCAAAATATCATTGACTTATATAAAGTGTGCCTAGTTCTTTCAGGACAACCTTATAGAAAAGTATGATCACATCCGATTCATGGCACCCGAGTGCCACACTCACTACTACTATGATCTTTCGAGGACAAAGCTACTTCCAGAAAGAGGAATTTTCTTGGGAAATATGCTGGAGAAACTACCAATATTTTATGACAAACTTGAAGCCATAGGGTGGCAATGTTTCACCCCGGATCCATGCATTGAAAATGAACAATGGGTCCGCGAATTTTATGCTATTATTAGTGAAGTATCTTTTTCGAACCTGTTTAACGTAACTGTCAAGATTCAGGGAAAACCAGTTAAAGTTGGGGATAAACAAATAAATGATATTTATGGGCTCAAATATGTAGACATGGGTGAATTCAAAGAAAAAGGGTGTAAACTAAGTAGTTGGTTGGCGCTACGGCTATTGCCCGAAAAAGAAGTCTATTAGATGAAAAGTAAAAGAAATATCTCCATGAACGACTTCACTTTTGAGGCATGGATATGGATACATATCATTTGTAGTTTACTTTAAACTTCCAACCACATGAAAAAAATCCCAAAATTGCATGCTCGAATGGTTTCTTGTATTCTAGACGACATCCCACTGCATTTTGGTCAACTCGTAGTCAATGAAATTGATCATTTATAGAACCAAGGTGGTACAAATCTCTTTTTCCCATCTTTGATTACTGAGCTTTGCAGGAAAGTGAGGGTGAGTATGCTGGTGATAAATGGGTGCATCCTATTTCCCCATCTACCCCTTAAGGATTCGAGGAGAGGGTGCACCCACCAAAAGCAAGAAAAGAAAGATTTACTTGAAAAAGCCAGCATGCAATGAGCATGATTCTCCTTGGAGAATCACCACGAGACCTTATAAGGAGATGGGAGTAAATATTGTAACCATAAAAAAGCTTGTGTCTCATTTTCCCCAAGGACCAAGAGATCCTTCCACCACCCATCATTCATATATTTCACATGCCGATTATGAGAAGTACAGGGAGGACCAAAAAAAGCAAGGCACTACCATTTATAATCATGAAAAAGCCTACTCCTCTTTGGCGGATTCATGCCTAGACCTCTGGATTAAACATGAAAATATGGTTACAAGAGAGAAGAAGAGGGATGAGTTCTTTATCAATATGTGGAATGAGGTGAAGGGTCTATGGAAGGTCCTAAAACCCCGAGATAAACTTCCTTCCTCTTGGGTTGAGAGTGATGATGATACCTCAGCCGAGTGGAATGATCTTGAGGAACATAGTGATGATGCAAAATCTAAGAGTGAAAGCAACCCTTTATGTAGTTACAGGGGGAACCCTTAACTCTTTTATCCTTGATTATTTATGCAGTGGGGACACTGCTATCCATTTAGTTGGGGGTGTCTCCTTATACATTTAATTTGGGCCTGTATTATTGATATTTCTACATACTTTTCTGCTCTTTTGGATGATTCTTAATTTTATTTGGGATGTAATATTCGGGCTCTCTGATGGTGTCCATATTTGAATGGATTATTTACTTTGTTCTTAATTTTCTACATAAGTTTAAGTTTTAATAGATGAGCCTTTCCATAATGATTTGGTTTCTAACTATAGGTGTAGGGGAAGTCTTAGTACCCGTGGCATCAAGGCTATAAAATGCAAGGGATGTCTGAGTACCTGTAGCATTGATGATTTGGGATTGCATACATATCCATTGGTGAAGTCTGAGTAACCATATGGGTGGTTTACCCATACTATAATTTGCAATGTGAGACTATAGCTTGGATATTGGCATGATTAGCAAATTATTCATGGTGAGGATACAAAAGCAAACAACCCCATCCGTCCAAAAACATAGGAAAATTAGAAGGCATGGACTTGAAAAAACTTATGATGAAACTTACCCTCTTTCTATGACTCCAATAGATGACTTCAGAAAAATAGTTAATACTCCATCATTTTCTCGAGCAGGTAGAACAATTGAACCTCCTTGCCAACATTTGCATGCCATGTGTGTGAGTTTAATTGTCTTCATCTCATGTGTACTTGTAATATCTAGAATTTGCCTCATTAATCTTTCAAATATAAATTTTTATTGTGCTTGGTTGGTAAAATGATCATAGGCCATCTTGTGATTTTGGAAGCCCACTTTAGCCTACAATGCCTCCTAATACATAGGAGTTAACTCTAGTCACCCTCTTTGAGCCATTGGACTTTTGTTTGGCAAATGCATTACAAGTCGTTACCCTCCTATTCATCCTATCTTTAACCCTATTCTCCTTGAACTTAAGAATACAAATTAAGGCTAAAATACTAAGTTGGGGGTGATGGAAAGAGAAAAAAGTGTAGTTAAGCAACAATGTCATAAGAAAGTGCCTACAAGCTTAAGAAAGTAAGCATTTTTGTTTAAAGAAAGAGAAAATCCATTAAAAGAATGAAATGCATAAATTTTAAATGCATGCAAAAAGAGTGAAGAAAAAAGGTGAAGAGCAAGTGAGTAAAGCAAAAAAGGTAAAGTAGGAAAATTAGTTAAAGAATAAGTAGTTGCCCGAATATCAATGCATAAAAGTATTATGATGTAGAAGTTCAAGGAGAGTTTAGCCTTATGGTCCCAAGTTAATATTCTACCCTACCCTAAAACTACATTACAAGATCAAAAAGTCCTTTTGTGATTCCCAACCAAGTGTGTTCATTGTAGTGGTGATTGAAAATAGGGGCAAGCCTATGGCATGGTACTTGTTAACATGGAGAATTTCTTGAAAGAGTGAGTATTCACACTTAAAATTCCTTGTTGCATGATTGGTAACTAGGTGTATGAATTTTTCCATCCTTGTAAGGAGGCATGTGAACTAGTTGAGGTGGGTGATTCTGTGATTTTCCGTGCAATGAGATAAACAGAAGTATAGCATGATTGTAGTCAATATGTGAGTCATTTATAGAGTGTTATTAGTTGTTACATGGTTGCTACTCAAAGTCTATTGCATCTTTCACTATTCCATTTTATAATGAGGGGAATCGTTAAAAGCCTATTTGCCCATGTGTGAAAAGCTTTTGGTGGTAGCAATCAAGTTTAAGTCATCATGATCACTGGGTGATAGAATAAGGGCATACATATGAAATTGTCTCATATAAAAGAGTGGTGTTGCTTGAGTACAACAAGGTCTTAAGTTGGGAGTGTTGATGAATGGTGATTTTACCACCTATTCTCACTAAACATTCGTGCACACTACCTTGTTTTTAATGAATAAATGAGACATATTTGTGAGTAAATGCACTAATATCCAATCATTGCAAGCATAAAGTTGAAGAGATCAAAAGATGTGGAATGGAGCTTAAAATGATAAAAAAGGAGCAAGGAAGAGTGCGGCTGAAGACTTGGACCATATTAGCCTCAGTTACCGCGATCGCGGTCCTCAGTCCGCGGTTGTGGTAAATGAAGATGGTCAGTAGAACATAGTTGTAGAAATCAACCGTGATTGCCTAGCTACGGTCACAGTCAAACTTGCGCGATTGTGGTTCAGCGGGATTAAGCCTCAGGGCATTTTTGTAAAACTACCTGGACGAATCCCAAATCATATATAGGCAAAAACCCTTTAATCTTTGGGTATTTCTTACATCATAGCTATTTTTAATTTGAATGTAAGAAACCCTAATTTGGAAAATGTGTAAATATTCTTGGAGACTTAATTTCATTGTAATTTTATAAAGAATGAATGTTTTGGATAATCCCCATGGTATATCTCTTTTTACTTTCCTCATATGTAGCTAAGTAATTTAGTCATGGGATTATGTTTAACTAAAGTGTAATTGTGTGTGGGTGTTGTTGTTTTTGCATGATTTTTAGGTTTTGAGTATGGATTCCGCCATTGCTTGGTTAATGAGTTGAAATTTGATGGGTTAAAACCCCATATCTCCAAATGGTTTTGATGGATAAAACCCCCAAACTCTAAAAACCCTTTGTCATCC
The DNA here is from genome assembly GCA_030864215.1 of Capsicum pubescens. Lineage (NCBI taxonomy): Eukaryota > Viridiplantae > Streptophyta > Magnoliopsida > Solanales > Solanaceae > Capsicum > Capsicum pubescens. The sequence goes on along the minus strand of CM061546.1, from coordinate 125,018,630 downwards.
TTGAAAGAAGGATGAAGGTGAACTTAAGGTAACCCATAATATCCTTGAAAGAGGGTTATAGGATGACAAAGTAATGGTGGACAATTAAGTCTATGGTTTACTAAGTTTTGCAATATCAGAAATAAGTGTGATTAGAGTGTAAGACATGTCAAGAGCATCATCCTAGAAATAGGGATACTTGATTGAGGTTTTGGGTGATTTTGAATTGCACACTTGTTAGGTGCTCGAAAGAGCCAATGAGTGAAATCATTGTAGTTTTATTGAAAGATTGACTACAATGAATTTCGACCTAGCCTATCCTTTGATCAACAACAAAAATTGTTACAAACCAATCCCCCCATACGATTTACTTTTAGGTAGACATAATCCCAAGACCCTCTCTATTCCTTACTTTATATAAAAGTGTCATATTCGTGCATTGGTACTCGAAAATTGTTACAAACTAATCCCCCTATTTTATTTTACATGTCTTGTTTACTATCATTCTGGGTAACCTTTTTCTGATTAGAGCACCCATAACACTCGAAATTTTTAATTCACTCCTTATGAATTCGACCCTAACTTTAGTTGGTTTATTGACAACGACCGCCTCACCCCCCAAACATGGGAGAGAGTTGAACATTATCACCTAGTCAACACAGAACCCAATTGGGTAAACACTAGACATCCTACTATTTGCACCTGATAACTCGTAACAAGTTCTTATGGCTCATGGTGAGAGACTCGTAAATATATTAAAACTTAGCCACTTAATTTCTGATTTGGTTATGATTCCATCCCAATGAATCATCATGAGTCTATTCAACCTGTACCCTCACATTTTACCCAAGATAGAAACTAAAACACCCTCGTTGGACAACATTCCATCAAGGTCACCTAACCCATCAAGACATGTTACAAATCGTCAGATGAGTCGTTGCTAGGGGAGAATGCTCAGGACTCAGAAAATTTTCATACACCAAAAACCTGGGGCATTACATACTCCCCCCTTCAGATCATTCATCCCTGAATAATAGGACAAGGCATTTATTAGCAAGCTTTGACTTCGTATACCTCTACTCTTAACTTTAACAAAGACAGAAAACAAATATGTAAGGAATACATATACCATAAGAACGATTATCCAAAATGGGAAACAAGAATGGAAACTTGGACTTCATATCCTCCCCGGTTTCCCAAGTAGTTTTCTTAACCTCTTGGTTCCTCCAAAGAACCATTGCCGAAGACACATCTTTCATCCATAACCAATGGATGTGACGATCCAAAATCTCAACCGAGACCTCCTCGTAGGACAAGAAATATGAAATGCCCACCTTCCCCAAAGTAACAACCATCTAAGGATAACCTAAACACTTTCTCAATATCAAAACATGAAACATTGGATGGAAAGAGATCAAACTAGAAGGAAACTCTAATCCATAACAAACATTACAAACCTTCTTCAAAACCAAGTATAAACTGACATAATGGGGGCTGAGCTTCCCCTTCTTACCAAATTGCATCACTCCCTTCATGGGAGACACCTTTAAGTACACCCAATCTTCAACATTGAATTCTAACTCACTGCGCCTCATATCTGCATAGGAGTTTTGGCGACTTTGGGTGGCCTTAAGTCTATCCTGAATCACCGTTACCTTCTCCATAGCTTGGTAAAAAAAATCAGGGCCAAACAACTTATTTTCACAAAACTCAAACCACCCAATAGGAGATCTACACCTCCTACCATATAAGGCCTGAAATGGAGCCATACCAATGTTGGAGTGATAAGTGTTATTGTAGGCAAACGGTCAACCCAACACCCCTAAAATCAAATACACAAGCTCGAAGCATATGTTTCAAAACCTGAATTATCCTTTCTTGCTAGCCCATCCGTCTGTGGGTAGAAAGTTGTACTAAGGGTAAGGTTAGTCCCCAAACCTCACTGGAACGACCTCCAAAAATAAGATGAGCAATGAAAGACCCGATAAGATATGATGGAATCCAGATTACCATGCAACTTCACAACCCCCTCAATGAATAACTTGGCATAATCTTTAGAAGAAAAATTAGTCCTCACTGGCATCTAAGTGAGTAGACATGGTCATTCTACCCACAATGATCAAAATTGAATCAAATTGCTGGAGAGAGCATGGAAGGCTGATAAAAAAATCTATATTAACTATATCCCACTTCCTCACAGGTAGTTCAATCTCTTGACTAAATCCACTGGGCCTTAAGTGCTCTACCATTAATTGTTTACACCCCATGCACTTAGCCAAAAAATTAACCTCATCCCTCTCCATATTATTCCACAAATAAATTTCCTTAATATCATGGTACATTTTGATCTAACTAGGATGAATAGTATAACTCGACTCATGAGCTTCAGCCAAAATTCTCCCTCAAAAACCATCAACATCGAGAATACACAATCTTGTTTGGTACCTCAAGATATGATCACCACTAATCTCGAAAACCATCACTTTCTACCTTCCTACATCATTCTTGATTTGCATTAGAATATGATCCAACACATGCTTCTAATTTATGTCCGTACCAAGGGATGACTTCTCCACCTCTTGAAAAGTCACGCCACAGACCTTAAACTCAATTAAACAAACACTAAGATATTCCATATGGTGAATATACTTCACAAAATCCTACTTCTCCTCATCTACATGATACAATCTTCCTACGGACAACCAGCTATGAGTACCATCAACCACGTTAGCTTTACCTGGATTATAGTGGATACTCATATCATAGTACTTTAGCAACTCAACCTACCTCTTTTTCCTAAGTTTTAATTATTTTTGGGTGAACACATATTTCAGGCTCTTATGATCAGAATTAATATCAACATGAAACCTATAAAAATAGTGCAGCCAGATCTTTAATGCAAACACCACAGCTAGTAATTCCAAATTATGGGTTGAATAATTCTTCTTATGAACTTTCAACTTCTTAGAAGCCTATTAAACCATCTTTCCATGCTGCATCAACACACAACCTAGTCCTACCCAGGATGCATCATAATAGATACCACAACCATGAGTGTCTTCAGGCAGAGTAATGATTAGAGTCGAAGTCAACTTATCCTTCAGCTTCTCGGAACTACCCTCACAAGCATCACACCATAAGAATTTCACCTTTTTGTTAGTCAACTTAGTTAACAGGGCAATGATAGAAGAGAAACTCTCCATAATCTTTTCATAGTAACAAGATAAATCAAAGAAACTCTGAATATCGATTGGAGTTGTGGGTCTTGGACACTTCTTAACAACTGCAACCTTCTAGGATCCATCATGATATTTTCACTAGAAACAACATGACCTATATATGTCACAACATTCAACCAGAGCTCACACTTAGTGAACTTTTCATACAAATGTTGATCCTTTAGGGTCTTCAACACAAGGAGAAGATGATTGACCTGATCAACCTCACTTTTGGAATACACCAAAATATCATTGATAAAGACAATGACAAATAAGTCCAAGAACTAACTAAAAACCCTACTAATAAGATCCATAAAAGCGGCAGGGGCATTGTTCAAACCAAAGAAAATCACTAAACTAAAAAAATTACCATAATGTGTTCAAAAAGATGTCTTAGGGATATTCTTCTCCATAATTTACAACTGATGGTACCCAAATAGAAGATCCATTTTGGAAAATAACTTAGCACCCTAAAGTTGATCAAAGAGATCATCAATCCTCAAAAGCAGATACTTATTCTTCACGGTTACTTTATTCTGTTAGTGATAATCAATACATATTTGAAGGGAACCGGACCACCCCAAGGATACACACCAAGGCGCATAAAACCTTTGTCAAAAAGATATTTCAACGGCTTCTTGAGTTACTTCAACTCATTCGGAGCCATCCTATGAGTATTGATATAAATAGGATGAGTGTCCGGAAGAAGATCAATCCCAAAATTAATTTCCCAATAAGGAGGAATACTAGGTAGATAATCAAGGAATATCTTAGAAAATTCATAGACCACATGGAAAGTCTGTGAAGAAGGACCTTCGAATCTAGAATCTTTAACATGCATAGGTGATAGAGGCACCCTTTTGAAACCTATTTTCGGGCTCTAATATATGAGATAAACCTTCTCTTAGTACTGATGAACTACCTTCCCATGTGAATACTGGCTCACTTGGAAAAAGTAAACTAACCCTCGAGTCCGACAATCAAGAGAAGCATAGCACAAATGCAACCAATCTATCCCAAAAATCATATCAAAATCTGACATTTCCAACTTTATAAGATCCACCTAGGTCTCCCTAATATGAACCAACATCACAAAACCCCTATAGACCTTTTTACCCTAAATGGAGTCACCTACCAGGTGGACATAGAGAAATGGTCCGAAATACACTCAGGATCAAAGCAAAAATTAATAGACGCATAAGGTGACATGGGATCAAGTAGACAATTTCATCATGAGAAAATAGTTTAAGTGCACTAGTAACAACATTGAGGAATGCCTTAAAATCCTAGTGAGCGGCAGGATCATACTGACGGTTCTGACTAGTGTTGGAGCCAAATGAAAAAATAGCACCATTTTGTATAGTAGTAGATGAAGTAGTAACATGAATTTTATTTGCCCTAAAAGTATCCTGAGAAGGACTATCCCTCTATAAATGGCCAGTATGACCACATTAAAAGAACTTTTTCCTCTCTTCCTTACAAAACCAATGATGCGCCTGACCATAAAATCTACAAGGAGGATATGACGAAGAAGACTAAGCCCCACTAGCCTGTTAATGGGCTTTTGGTACTCTAAACATACAATCATAATAAGTACAACGATCACCAACTATTTTTGATAAGGATCACTAGCCGTAAAGTAGGAACCAGAGATGCCCCACTTCTTCTTACACCATTTCCCACCATCTCAACCTCTTTATTAGTGACTTCTACCCTACCAAAATAGCAAAAGTTCATATGTTGCCTCTCACTAATATCCACTTACTTCTTTTCATCCTCTACCTTTTGTATATACACCACAAGTTTAGAGATGTCTAAATCATTGTTCAACAAGTACTCCATGCTCTGCAACATCAATGCACGGGACAACCCTAAAACAATCTTCCTTATTCTAACCCTCATAGTAGATACCAATTCAGTAGCATAACGGGATAGTTGGTGAAACTTCAAGGTATACTCTTTTACTAACAACATGCCTTGCTTCAGATTAATAAATTCCTTGCCCTTCACCTCCCTCAATACCTGAGAAAATAAACGGTCAATAAATGCACTAGAAAAATCATTCACAAAGCGAACTCAGCTTTGTCACCCCTAGACTAGTGGCACATTGCATACCATTGGTATTCCACATACTTCAATTAATAAGCAGCAAACTCTAAATATTCCACATTAGTAGCATGAGTCATATAAAATATCTTTTCTATCTCATCAATGAAGTTTTGAGGATTTTTCTCAACTTTAGAACACATGAAAATAGGAGGACTCAACCTAATGAATTGGACAACCTTAGTGGCCTCAGATGATTGGAGTAACAGGAGAAAAACACTTATCTAGGAGGCCACCATCTAGGTGAATAAATGAATTAATGGGCGTAACTCAACATTAGACATATCAGCTTGAGGTGCCTGAGGAGGGATAAGGGGAATCGATGGAGCTCCCTTAGGGAAATCAGAAGTAGCAACCCTAGACCATGTTTGAGCTCTTGGAGTTAGATTATCTTATTCCACATTGTCCATAGATAAAATAGAAGATTTGCTGCGAGCATCAAATCTTCCGCGAGGCATAATCTGAAAAGCAAACATATAGGAATTAGAGAATATTCAATACATTAGAGTCTATAGCTTGAAATAGAACAACAACAAATGGAAGTATAACTAATTGCCATATATCTTCTCCCTTATAGGAATGGCATACAACTCACCCTAAATGAGACTCTACTTGACATGGTTGTGTTGGACACCCAATGACACCAAACCTAGGCTCTGATCCAATCTTTGTCAAGATCCAAACAAAGGCCTAGCCAAGAAGGGAATCTCAAGTCCCATGTGGACTAGATATCACCCCATACATCTACTCGAATCAACCAATACACACCCCATTATCGGATGAATTCCAAACATAAAAAAATATAGTGTATAATAGCTTAAGAAAAATTTAATGTATGTCTATAACTGACGACCGATGATCGACCTACAAACTGACCAACACTTCCTAGTAACCACAATAGTCCAAACAAAGCCTTGTAGCATTGATCCAAAATTAAATATCAATAAAGTCTCAGGAAAGGAAACCGACTATTGCCAAAACAAGCCTAAATAGTCTGAGACATAAGATAACAAAAAATGAATTGTTGATTTCCAATGTATGGAAGATCTCCACTTTAATATCAACTCAGGAGCTGATCCCTAATCCTAATCACTAAGAAAAATGAGTAGAAGTATGACCAATTCCTGCATCACATAGACATACAATATTTCAAGACAGTTAGCGGTTGGAGCGCTTGCATAAAATAGAGGGATAATGAGGAAATAATTCTTGATCAACAGTTTAAAATCATTCAAAACAAATTAACTTAATGAACTACATATACAAATATACTTCACATGCCGGGAAGTATATGGGCCCCAAATCTCACAGGCTAGCAAGAAAACTAATGTAGCTTAACTACCATAACATGTACCCACAGGCTATATGGGCCCTAACTCTAACCCCCTAGTCTGGCCCAGTGCGTGTAGCCGCATGACTCAAACCTCTCAATTATATACAAAGGTGATTTAAGCACTCAAATATGTGATTATTTTGGGGGACTCAAACCTACCTAATCATATAATAATGATGAGGGGAACTCAAACCTCCCTAGTCACTTTGACACCCACATCAGTAAAGGTGGTTTCCAGTATCAGTCACTCGGTCCTCTACTTTCACAACTCAGCTACACAACCTTTTTTAGAGACCAATTAAAGTAAATGACACATTCTAATTCATTAAACCACATTGCTCATTAATGCATACATTGTTAGTATCATCATACTAACTACACTTGCAAGGTAACAAAAACATACCAGAATAATTTCCATTAAAATGGGGAAACATCTCCCTTTGTTCATTAATATAAGGTGGGGTAATACCGATTCTCTTTGTTCATTAAATTATACCATTCTATCTCAAATACCTAATTATATCATGCAATATTTCAAGACTTGATTAATTTTAAAATTTCCTACAGTTTATCATATTAAAAAAACAATTTCACATTATGGTGTCGGGGTCATAATAACTTCAAAAGTCACAAGTTTGGGAAAATTACAATTCCCTAGTTTAATCATCGTACCTATGCACCCACATATTTAGAACCATAATTAAAGCATGAAAATCATATCTATCATATGAGAAACATTTTTTAATTCTTAAATATTTAAATTAAATGTCTTTACCAAATTTATAATGAGGGAGGAGTAACATACCTCAAACACCATGAAATTTGGAGAAAAATAGATCCTTGAGCCCTTAGATGACCAAATTGATAAAACCCTAGCTTGATTTTCTTGAGGGAATTTAAATATTCTTTTGGAGTCTTAGAGAAGTTAGATTGTTTTTGAATGGCAATGACGCCCCAAGGGGATTTTAAGACATGGGTTTTAATTTGGGTAAGGGGGAAATGTCCATAATGCCCTAACCATAAAATTGGTAAAAGTGTCGTCCATGACTACAGGTAAATCAGAGACTCATAGCCACTCCTTATGACTCATCACCATGAGTCATAACCAAGATAGTCTCTAGGACCCCCACAGACTGTTGACCCTAGGACATATGGGTACCACTTTTAATAAGACCCTATGACTCATATGGTCCTATTGTAGACAATTTAGAACCCAATTGGGTAAACATAGTACATTATACGATTTGCAACCAATGACTAATATTAAGTCCTTATGGCTCATGAAAAGTCACTCGTACTCAGAAAGAGAACTTAGCAACTTAATTTCTAATTTGGTTAAAATTCCATTCCAATGACTCATCATGAATCTTTATGACTCGTACCCTAAAGTCATACCCAAGGAAGAAACTCAATTACCCCTCACTAGACAAATTACTACTAAGTCCACCTGACCCGTTAAGTCAGGATATGACTCATCAGATGAGTCATTGCTAAGGAAGAAAGCTCAGGACTTAGAAAATTTTCAAGGACTAAAAATCCAGGGTGTTACACACACCCAAGACACCAAGGTAGTTCAAGGTTCCACAATAACCACCTATGTAGATAAAGACTAAAGAAAGAAAGAAGAAGAGAAAGTGAGAAAAACATAGAAAAGATAATGACACAATTAGAACTCCTTATAAAGCATGTGATGGGTGCACATATAAAAATGTTAAATTCCACGGAATACAAATGATATGATAAAGAATAATCCAAGAATATTATTGAATAAATTATATATTTGGAAAACTACTATGTGGGTTGTCGTGTAGCCTATCAAAGGAAAGACGGGAACATGGTTGGACCAATCGTGATCGAGAAACGGAATAGGGTGATAGACATAGAGATCATGAATAGAAGGATAAGAAAAGGGGTATCATAGGTATATTCCCCCATGATTGAATGAAAAGTAAAGATTCAAATCCCATGGATCCCAAAGAGTTCAAGGATAAGGATGTGCTTGCTTGAATCTTGATGAGAGTAAATGGGATGAAAAAAATGGTCTGATAATTAAAAGCAGACTTTTTTCAAGTCAACCAAATAGTTGTATCACGCACTGCTTTAATCAAGTAATTGGATACTAGAATTGGCAAAATCTTAACTGCACTTAATGTTAGGTGCAAGGGTGGCCTTCCTAGTGATACAACGGCAAAGTCAAAAAATGATTGTCAAGTCTTAGAGATTGTCATTCAGAGCGGTAAAGAACTTTGTGTAGAAGAGGTTAAAGTCAAAGAAAAGTATCATGATGATATAGTATACACAAATAAGAAACATGTGGTGAGTCTAATAATAAGGATCAAAAGCCTCAAGAAGAAGATGAGGAAGAACCAATGGTAAATAAATAGATAGTTGGTTAGGAGAGATTTTCTAAGGTGGTTCAGGGATATGAAATTCAATGTGACCCATTTTCTCAGATGAATATCCCTCTGTTTTTCCCATAAAGACTCAAAAAGAAAGAGGAAAATGTCAAATTCAAGAAGTTCTTTGCCAAGATTAGCAACCTTTTAATCAATATTCTATTGATACAAGCCATTCAAGAAATTTATAGATATGCTAAGCTATTGAAAAAATTGATGTCCAAAAAGTTCCTTGTTAATGGTGAAACCATTGAAGTTACCCTTGGTAGTATTGCTATCATGAGAAGTGCTATGGTGAAAATGAAAGAAGATCTGAGAGCCTTCACAATCCCTTGCACTATTGGGCCTCATAAATTTGATAAGGCCTTATGTAACCTTGTTGCAAGCATCAATCTCATGCCATATGCAATTTATCAAAGGCTTTTCTTAGGCAATCCTACTCCTTCTAGAATGAGACTCTTGGTGGCGGATCGCTCAATCAAGAAATCGATTGGAGTTTTGTATGATATCTTGGTCAAGGTTGATCATTTTATTTTGCTGGTAGACTTTGTGGTCCTAGATTGTGAAATTGACCAAGAAATACCCATCATCCTTTGAAGACCCTTTTTGTAAACCAAGAGAGAAATTATTGATATGGAGCAAGGAGAAATGAAATTTTAAGTTCCAAATGATAAAGTGTCTTTCTAGTTTTGTAAAATTAAAAAACAACAAATGGAACATCACTTGGTATCCGTCATTGATGTGGTGGACAAGAATGTGGATGAAGGATACCTCAAGGATAATACTTAAAAATTGATGAATATCGTGCCATGATGATAAGTTAGACTCTAGGTGGGAGGCAACCCACTAATGCCTCGAAAGTGGCTTCTATACTTTGAATTTTTATTAGTAGAGTAGGTTTTATTTTTATTTATGATTAATCAATGAAATTATGGCACTATGAGTTTTTTTGAATAAGGATGAGTAAGGGAATATGTGATGCATTGGAGTAGTGGACAGAATAGGAGAAATAGAGGTTTAAAAATCTAGCCTCAATTACCGCGATCGAGGTACACGTTCTATCGCGATTGTGGCCTACAATTGCAGAAATTAAGGATATTTTCCATCTAAGGCAAAAATTCATCAAAGTCTGTTACTTGCCCAAAAATTGCTATGGCACCACTCGTTACCTTTATTGAATAACATATCATAGTTTTAATATGTAAATATATATAATTAATGCTTTTGAGCTGTTCTCCAATTTATAAAGACAAAGAGGGGAGACTACAACATAATTTATTTTGTAGATGCTAAGTGCCAAAACCTGTACTATGTCGACTTGACCAAAACCAAGTTACTCCCATAGAGAGGCTTCTGCTTGGACATAGTGCCGGATAAGCTCCCGACCTTTCATATCCGCATGGTGGCCACTGGGTGAAAATGCTTTGCCTTGGATCCATGTCAGATAAATGAGTATTGGTTTAGATATTTCTACAAAAATCTCAGCGTAGTCTCTATCTCAGACACAGTTATGAGGATCCAAGGAAAAGTTGTTAACTTGGGGGTTGAGCAGATAAATATTATTAATGCATTACCGGATGCTAACATGAAGTCATATAAGGTTAATGGTTATGAACCCAAGAGCTAAATTATAGATAAGTTGAGTCCTAATAGATAGGTTTTATAGTCCACCATGCTGATGGGTATATCACTTCATGAATTCACATATAAGGCTTTGATTTGGTTCGCTATCATTTGAACCAAATTTCTTCTTGAACTAATATGACCTAGTTCCCTGATGTGAGAGATCTAATGATTGCATGTATTTTGGATAACATTCCTCTGAATGTTGGGTGCCTCATTTTCTTAGACATGCAATATTTAAATCTCAAATGGAGTTCCTTGCTGTTATTTCCATCCCTGATTATTGAGTTGTGTAGGAGAACCATGGTTGAGGAGTAATCGAGAGATACTTGGGTGCAACAAAAAACCCAATCTAACCTCTTAAAATTTGGGGAAAGCGCACCTGTTCAGACCAAGAAAAGAAAGATCGACTTAGGCCAGTTGATAAATGAGGATACAGACTCTTGAAGGCCATCTACAATAAAAAAATTTAAGGAGATCTCGGTTAAGATGAGGAACTAGAGTTTTTGGATAGGTTCTTATGGGAATAGGAGAGCCTTCCACTACCCTTCACTCTTATGTTGCTCAGTCTAACGATAAGAAGAACACGGAGGACCAAAACTAATGGGAGCCACTATTTCTAGGCTTGAGAGGGCTTACTCATCTTTGGCACAGTCATACGGAGAGAACACAGATTCTCATGAAATAATGAATAAGAGGGAGAATAAAATATGTGGAAGGGGGTAACGGGCCTTTAGAAGGTCCTGAAACATAAGGACAGACTTCCTTCTCCTAGAGCTAACAGCTACGGTTAGGTCCCAGTTACATAGTTAGGTTCATGATGATGTTAGAGGTGGTGGAGATGATGCATATATCGAGGGCTAAGACAATCCTTTATGTGGTTACAGGGAGCACCCTTTATAATTTTTATACTTTATTGATTATGCAGTGAGGTCACTACAAGCTTTTAGTTGGGGTTTCCCATCTCCGTATTCATTTATTTTTCCTTGGTCTATATTTTTGAGATAATTTTTAGATGTTTTTATGTTGATTCGTATGATTTTAATTTTTGGGTTGTAGTAATTGGGCATCTGATGGGGCCTACACTATATGGATTTATTGTTTTGTTTTAGTTTTAAATTTTTATTTTGTTTTCATCTTGTTTGTGATGATGTCGGATGAGCCTTTACCTATGATTGATTGTGTAAAGACATTCTTATGGGAAAATTGTCATGATTGGGTTTGGAGCAATAGATGAAGGGGATGTTTAAGTATCCATAGCATCAGAGTTTTGGGATCACTCGTATACCTATGATGAAGTCTGAGTAGCCATATAGATTACTCTTATTAGAGGAGAAATGTGAGATGTCGTCTTGGTTTTTTTCCCTCAATAGCAAATTTTGCATGGTGTGAATACGAAGCAAACACCCCCCTCCATATGAAAAATTTGAAAATCAAAGTCTCGGATGTGAATAATTTCGTAACAATGCTTTACATGTTTTTGTGACTCCAAAGTTCTTAGTTTGTAGTACATGGTAAATACCTCCTTTTGTCTCTAGTTAGAAATGCGTTTGAACCTTTTTTAATAGTTTGCATGTCATATGAGTTGAGCGTAGATGTATAAATCTCATATTTCTTATTGAATCTAGACCATGCCCCGTTAGTCTCACAAGGCTAATCGTGATTATGTTTGTATGGTGAAATGATCTTAGGCTTTCTTTGTGAACATAGGAGCCCACTTTAGTCTCAATATCTTACCCGTACATGGAATAGTACCCTTAGTCACTCATTTTGAGCCTTCAAGCCTTTTTTCAGCACCCACATTACAAGCCGTGAACCATTTGAAATTTATCCCTTTTCTGAACCCATCCCTCCTTGAACTCGAAAATTCAACTTGAGGCCAAATGCTTTTTTTGGGGGTGGTATTATTGGAATAGGTGACCTTGTTCCAAGGTAGTGTAAGTGGATGCCTAAAAGATACTCAAAGAGAGTAAGTGAAAAAGAAAGAGATCATCAAAAGAAGGAAAAGCATAAATTTGACAAAAGAAATACACAAAGAAAATTGTTTCAAAAGAAATTATTGAATCAAGGTAGTGAAAGTAGGCATGTATGAAGAAGGAAATAAATTAAGTGGCCCATGGTGCAAAGTTTTATTAAATAGTATGATGTAAGTATTCAAGGAGGGTTTAGTCACTATATTACAAATGATATCATACCCTCTGTTGCGCCTATATTACAAGTCTGAAAAAAGACCTGTGAGATCACTGAGAAAATGTATTCATAGTAGTGGCGATTGAAAAGAAGGGAACACATATGGTATGATACTCATTTGCATTGAGATATTCTTTATGAGAGTGAATATTTGAACTTAAATCCCTTGCTACATGATAGACAATTTAGTATGTGGGATTTCTTTTTTGTGAGGAGGCATGTAGACTAATTGAGGCGGGTGAAATTCTTATCTTCTGAAAATAAAGCAAAAGAGCATAGTTGAGTCGCTATAGATGGATAATAACTTATAGAGAGTTAATGATTGTTTCATTATTGTTCATTAAATTCATTTGTGACTTTGAGATTGTGCTTCATGCTTATGGGTGTTGTCAGAATAGCTTTGCACATGCTCGAGAGATACTTGTTGGTGTTAATCAAGTTTGAAGACATTGTGATCATTAAGTCATATAAATAGGCTTAAAATTTAACAGTCTTATTGAGTAAGAAGGGGTGTTTCTTGAGGGAAAATAAAGGTTTATGTTGGGGGTGTTAATGAGTGTTAAATTTATCACTTATATACATCAAAATCTATGCACACTATTATGATTAGATTATGTAAATGAGGTGAATCAACCATTTGAATGCTTAATTCGCATGGTTTGCTAGTTTATAGTTAAATGAAGGAAAACAAGTGAATTAAGATGAAATGAGACAAAAACAGGAAAAGTTAGTGCAATAGATGGAGAATGTGGAGCAGGAACAGACCCTTAGTTCCGCGATTGCGATCTAAGGGTCTCGATTGCGACAAATCAAAAACAGTCAAAGTGGAAATCTTGTTGGGATTACCACAATCACAGGAGCCACGATCGCTATCTATCACTAGTGATTGCTATAGAGCAAAAAATAGCCCAGGGGAAGATACGTAATTTCTCACAGCTGGTTCCAATTCTCTATGGAGTTCAAACCCTTTCACTTTTGGGATATCTTGAATTAGAATTCAAGTTTGGCAACCATAAAAAACCTACTAAATTAGGAAACATTGTTGTGGTTAATTTTTCAATGATTTTAGTTGTAATTGAAGTTGAATTTGAAGAACACCTTTCTTACATCTTCAATGTATGCTTTAAATAGGAATGTAGGTATATTTCTTCTCTCAAATTTCATAAGAATCTAAATATCTATCATGGTGTTATGTATGAATAGGGTGAAAATGTGAATGGGTTTTTTTATTGTTAGTGTAGATTCTTGGTTAATGATAATGGGTTTCACTAATACTTGATTTTTTAATCAGAATTTGTAGGTGAAACCCAAATCCCAAATATTCCAAATCATCCTTTAATAAGGCGTGTGGGTATTTATTTAGATCCTATATCATCCTTGAAAAATGGATATGGATGACAAGTAGTTGTGAACAATAATTAGATGTAAGATTATTCCTTTACCTTGTCTTAGAAATATGGATGGATTATGAATTTTCTATGTCTTAGACATATTCCTAGAAATAGGTATGTCTAATTGAGGTTATAGGTTAATTTTTTTTTGCCTCACCCATGAGTTATCCGAAAGGATCAATTGGTGATGTTTTAGTGTTGTTTTGAAAAACTAACATCAAAATGGTAACCTAGCCTACCCAAATTTTGGGTCAAGAATGGGCCCATGGGGCCCATAAATGAAATCCAAAATTGAAACAGGCGCAAGGTCACTCGAAGGATAAGGAATGTTGTAATACCCCAAACTTTCTTTAAGTAAAATCTAGTCTCTAGAATAATTATTGATGACTTGCTAAATGATTAATATTCAAATCATATAGAATTTCCCCAAATCTAGTGTATTTATAAATGTTCATAATTTAAATAGAATAGAAATTTCATGTTCATGATATTATGGGGTTTTGATTCATGTTTTAAATTACATTCTTCCAATGATTGCCCCTAGTATATGAAGATTTTCATAATAACCATGATAAACCCCTTCAATTAACAATTTGATTGTTGTATCCATGATTATTAGATGTGTTGATGATTGTATAATCAAAGCATGCTCCCCATGTGTTTTATTAAATGCCTATCAAAAGGAAAAGTGCCATACTAGTATAATAATATGAAATCCCCATTCATGTACAAGTTTATGCATGTCAAGTGTTTGATGAAATGTCTTATTCAATGCGTTATGGATTTATGTATGGCCATTGTGATGCTTTAGAACTTGTACTTCATGAATTCTCACACTTATTATATTATGGATTGTTGATGTGGTCATGTATTAAAGAAATTCATGCTTTATTAGTTTCTTCCCATCGAGTCCTGGGGGTACTTGTACCCAAAAATTTAGTTGTGTGCCTAGAATTAGTGTCATGTTTTCAAGATACTCTCAGTCAAGACATGATCCATAGAATGCAGTCAGTCTCATGACTCAGGAAAACTTAGTAATCTCAATAGTATTTCGTCAGTCAGCCGAACTCAGTTAACTCAGTCCAGTCATTTCAGTTAATCATGTTCAATTTCTATCCAGATGGGAGTAGAAATTAGCAATGAACAAACCCAAGGATGGGAACCCACTTGCTATATGAGGGTTTGATTCTTAGAAGAAATCCTTGTATTCCAGAACTATGTTGCCAGCGTATGTTGAGATATCATATCCTGTTATACGAGGGTATACGAGGTGGCTTAACATGTTATATGAGGATTCCCACCGTTCTCACTAGAGTCACTTGTTATTTGAGGGTTACTCACAGATTGTCCTTATAAGTGGCGCGGTATTGGCACCCTTCTAATTGGGGTTACAGATTGGACCCCAACTTAGCTATATTGTATTATTTGGGGAATGTCGGTTAGATGACTACTTCCCATAGTTTTAGTTATAGAATCAGGACTGTCAGATACAGTCATTGAGTATCAATAATAGAACTCAGATAGTTCTTTAGAATTTCAGGACTGTAAGATACAGTCAACTCAGAACAGTACAGATCTCATCTAGTTCCATCAAAATCTAGATTATCAGATACAGTTGCTTAGTATAAGTTATGTCAGTTATATAGTTACCAGTATCTCATGTTATCAGTACTCAGGATCAGTACTCATGTTATCACGAACTCAGTTATAATTATTATGTATTCATGCATGTATTCTCACGTTCTTGTTATTGAGTCAGTTTGTATAGTTCATGTATATGAACCCTTTGCATTCAGCCTACCTCACATGCATACCAGTACTTTCAAACGTACTGATGCATTTGTGCTATTGTGTTTTATATCATAAGTTCAGAAGCATGAGCTCTAGAGCATTAGTAGTATTCCAGTCTCAGCAGTCAGAGTTGACAGTGAGTCCTCATCCTTTGAGGACATGAATATTACTTTATTATCTCATTTATTAATTTATTTTAGTAGTTGGAGTTAGTTGGGGATATGTCCCATCAACTACTTATTCAGACAGTTTAGTGGCTTTCAGACTAGCATGTTAAGGCAGTTATTTCAGTTGTTTTGGTATTGATAAACCATATCCTCAGATGTTATGTTTTATCAGATATTGGAACTATATGACCTTTTAGCCTTTATCTCTGCATTTATACAGTATATTATGCAGTGTATAGGTACATATATCATTCATGGGTTAGCTTGTGGTCCTTCGGGTTCATGAGCACCGTATAGCATTTTTAGTGTCAGATTTAGGGCGTTACAAACATAGTATGAGAACCTAAGGTTCAATAGTATCCTAGGAAGTATGAAAGTCGTAGATAGTAGAGTCTTGTACAGTGGTTTGGTGTGCGCCACATTTATGTACATGAGGCTATAAAATGTTTTAGGAATAGTTTCCCTTCTTTCAGTATTTATGTCGTGCCAGTGACCATAATCTCCAGTAAATCTCTCATTCTAGTCTAATCTGTTTCTCCCTTTCTTCTACAGAACATGCCTCCTAAAAGAAGAAATAGGAATTAACCATCCCCTCAGCCCGAAGATCATTTGGACGAGAATATCTCTCATGCATAGTTCAGATCTAAATTCACTACTCTTGGTCCGTCGGTCGCTGCCCAGAATAAATAATCGGTTTTCGGTCCAGCCAACCCAGTGGCCAATTCATCTACAACCATAATTTAGGAATTCACCCGAATGAATCCTCCATCCTTTTTCGGGTCTAAGCCAGATGAGGAACCTCAGGAATTTCTTGATTAAGTTCAGAAGGTTACGGATATCATGACGGTTATTTCTAGTGAGAGTGCGGAGCTTGCTGCATATCAGTTGTAGGATGTTGCTCATACTTGGTACAAATAGTAGAGGTCAGAGAGGTATGTAGATGAAGGACCTATTGAGTAGGAGGAGTTTGCTACTACATTCTTACATAGATTCTTTTCCCTAGAGCTGAGAGAAGCAAAAGTGTTAGAATTTATCAACCTCAAGCAAGGCAACTTGACGGTGAAAGAGTATTCTCTTATGTTTACTCAATTAGCCAGATATGCTCCTCATGTGGTTGCAGATAGCAGGGCTAAGATGAGTAATTTTGTTTTTGGGGTGAATGATAGTATAGTCAATGAGTGCAGGTCCACGATGTTCAATATTTACATGAACATAGCAAGACTTATGATCTATGCTCAACAGATAGAATAGCAAAAGATGAAGATGAGGGAGAAGCAGAATAAGAGAGCTAGGATAGGTAGTTTTAACTTGTCTCAGCCTATGTCAGAAGGAGGAAATCGTTCTCAATTTTTTCCTAAGTCATCAGTTCCATCTCCTTCTTCAGCCAGTGCTCCTACTCCTAAGTTTAGGGATAGTAATAGAGAAAGAGCACTAGGATCTAAGTCTCAGGGCAGTGCTAGAAGTGCCCGCACCTATCTTCTTTGCCAGACTTATGGCAAGCACCATCAGGTTATTTGCAAAATTAGAAGTGGTATTTGTTTCGGATTTGGAAAGGTAGGCCACAGAGTCAGAGACTATCCTCAGCCTGGTCCTCAAGGTTAGCAGAACCGTTCCTCAGCTCAGTTCGGTCGCCCAAACCAGCAGGGTGATACGTCCAACGCTACTAATGGGCAATGCCCAAATAGACTCTATGCTCTTCAGTCCCGACAAGATCAGGAAAATTCTCCAGATGTTGTTACTGGTACGTTACAAATCATTAATATGCATGTTTACGCTTTGCTAGATCTAGGAGCTTCTTTGTCTTTTGTTACTCCCTATATAGCAGTTGATTTTGGAGTCAGTCCCAAAATTCTAGCAGAGCCCTTCTAAGTCTTTACCCCAGTGGGTAAAACCATCATAGCCCGACGGGTATACAAGAACTCTCCGATTATGGTATCTCAGAAAATCACTTCAGTAGACTTAGTCAAATTAGAGATGACTAATTTTGATGTCATTCTCGGTATAGATTAGCTTCATTCCTGTTATGCCGTAGTCAACTACAGAAATAGAATAGTCCAGTTTTAGTTTCTGAATGAACCTGTCCTAGAGTTGAGGGGTAGCACTTCGACTTTCAAAGGTCAGCTTATTTCTTACCTTTGGGCAAGGAAAATAAAATCTAAAAGATGTGGCTATTATCTTGTTCAAATTAAGGATACTAGTTTTAAAACTCCCAGTATCAAATCAGTCCCAGTCGTGAATGAATATTCAAATGTCTTTCCCAAAGATCTCCAAAAATTCCTCCCGAAAGGGAAATAGACTTCGGTATTGATCTTCTTCCAGATACTCAGCCTATATATATTCCTCCATACAAAATGACACCAGAAGAACTCAGAGAATTGAAGGTGCAGTTGAAGAATCTCTTAGATAAGGGATTCATCAGGCCCAGTGTGTCCCCAAGGGGTGCACCAGTCTTATTCGTGTTCAAGAAAAATGGTTCTCTCAGAATGTGTATAGACTACCGTCAGCTCAACAAAGTCACGATCAAGAACAAGTATCCACTTATCAGAATTGATGACTTGTTTGACCAACTTTAGGGTGCCAGTTATTTCTCTAAGATAGACCTCAAATCAGGCTATCATCAACTCAGAGTCTGAGAATATGACATTCTGAAAATAGCCTTTTATACTCAGTATGGTCACTTCAAATTCTTAGTTATGTCCTTTGGTCTTACTAATGCCCCATCCTCTTTTATGGACTTGGTGAACTGCGTGTTCAAGAAGTACTTGGACATATTCCTTATAGTCTTCTTAGATGATATTATTCCCGCAGTGAGCGTGATCATGCAAACCATCTCAGAATTGTACTTCAGACCCTCAGAGATCATCAACTATTCACCAAATTTAGTAAGTGCAAATTTTGGCTAAGGTCAGTAGCATTCCTTGGTCATATCATTTTTGATGATGGCATCAGAGTTGATCCTCAAAAGACTGAAGCAGTAAGAAACTGGCCTCATCCTATATCTCCATAAAGTATCAAGAGTTTCTTGGGTTTGGCTAGTTATTACTGATGGTTTATTGAGGCATTTTCTTCAATTGCATCCCCTATGTCCAGATTGACTACGAAGAAAGTCAAGTTTGAGTGGTCAGATCCTTTTGAGAAGAGTTTTCTAGAGTTGAAGACTCGACTCACCTCAGCTTCAGTCTTAGCTCTTCCAGATGGTCCAGATGGGTTTGTAGTGTATTGTGATGCATCCAGAATAGTTTTGGGTTGTGTCCTCATGCAATATCGTAAGGTCATATCCTACGCCTCTAGGAAACTTAAACCCCATGAGAAGAACTATCCTACTCATGATCTTGAGTTAGAAGCCGTAGTATTTGCCTTAAAGATTTGGAGGCATCATCTATACGGGGTTTATTTAGATGTGTTCACAGATCATAAGAGCCTTCAGTATATCTTTTCACATAAAGATCTCAATCTTCATCAGAGAAGGTGGTTAGATATCTTGAAAGATTATGACATGAGTATCTTTGATCATCCGGGCAAGGCCAATATTATGGCCGACGCTCTCAGTAGACCGTCTATGGGTAGTTTTGCTCATGTTGAGGACAATAAGAAGAAGTTATCTTAGGAAATACATCATCTTTCCAGACTAGGCGTTCGCTTAGTCGATACAGAGGAGGTTGACATATGGGTTCAGAGTAGTTCAAAATCATCTCTAGTTTTCGAGGAGAAAGAAAAGCAAAATAGAGATCCCAGTCTAGTCAAGTTGAAAAAGTCACTCAAGGATCAAAAAGTAGAGGTTTTCTCCTAAGGGGGAGATGGTGTTCTGCGTTGTCAGGGTCATCTGTGTGTTTGAGGTGTAGATGACTTGAGGCAGCAAATTATTGTAGAAGTGCATGGTGTGTGCTACTCGATTCATCCAGGGGCCACTAAGATGTACCGCGTCTTGCGAGAAATCTATTGGTAGCGTGGGATGAAGAAAGATTTTTCAGAGTTCATGGCTAAATGCTCTACATGTTAGAAGGTTAATATAGAACATAAAAAGCCTAGTGGGTCCATGCAGGAGTACAATATTCCTACTTTGAAGTGGGAAGAAGTGAACATGGACTTTGTGATGGGTTTGCCTTATACTCATCCCCAGCATGATTTAGTTTGGGTCATTGTAGATAGTTTGACCAAATCAGCTCATTTCCTTCCATTCTATACCTCTTATTCATCCGAGGATTACACCAAACTCTACATCAGAGAGTTGGTCAGATTGCATGAAATTCCATTATCTATTATCTCAGACAGAGGCACCCAGTTCAACTCATATTTTTGGAAAGCATTCAAAAAGGGTCTTGGTACCCAAGTTCATCTCAGTACAACCTTTTATCCTTCGACAGATGGTCAAGCAAAAAGGACCATTCATACTTTAGAAGATATGCTAAGGGCGTGTGCAATCGATTTCAAGGGTAGTTGGGATGACCACTTGCCTTTGATTGAGTGTGCATACAACAACAACTATCATTCCAGTATTTGGATGGCTCTATTCGAAGCTCTCTATGGTAGGAGATGCAGATCTCAAATAGGTTGGTTCGAAGTTAGTGAGGCCTCAGTCATAGGGTCTGACTTAGTATTGGATACCTTAGAGAAAGTCCTGTTGATCAGAGAAAGACTCCGGGATGCTTAGAGCCGACAGAAGTCTTATCTAGATGTACGCAGAAAGGATCTCGAGATTGAGATTAGTGATTATGTATATCCAAAGATCTCTCCCCTGAAGGGAGTAAAAAGATTAGGGAAGAAGGGAAAACTCAGCCCTCGATATGTCGGTCCCTTTAAAATTCTCAGTCGCTTTAGCAAGGTACCTTATGAGCTCGAATTGCCTTTAGATCTAGCCTTAGTTCTTCCAGTCTTCCATGTCTCTTTGATCAAGAAGTTCATAGGTGACACAATAGTTCTAGTCCCTATTAAGAGCATATATGTTCAGAAGAGCCTCTCTTATGAAGAGATTCCAGTCGAGATTCTTGACTACCAGAATCGTAGACTGAGGAACAAAGAAGTCCTTCTAGTCAAAGTTCTTTCGCAGAACCAGTCCGTTGAGGGAGCTACTTGGTAAGCAGAAGAAGACATGCGGAACAAGTATGCTCACCTATTCTCTGCCAACTCCAATCTAGCTCAAGGTAAAAGTTCTCCTTAAACTTTTTAGATACATGTTCAGATTTCAGTGACAAGCTTGGTATCTA
Organism: Capsicum pubescens; assembly: GCA_030864215.1. Lineage (NCBI taxonomy): Eukaryota > Viridiplantae > Streptophyta > Magnoliopsida > Solanales > Solanaceae > Capsicum > Capsicum pubescens. Next base: position 124,997,232 of record CM061546.1, on the reverse strand, counting down.
TTTCATGTTAAGAATTTCATTATAAACTTGGTATTAAGTACCATTCCATAGTTAGTCATGCATTCATGTATCAATTCAGTTACATAATTATGCATTAGACATGTATTCTCATTGTGAGAACCTTGGTTCATCAGAACACTCAGTCATGCATTCATGAATTAGTTACTCATGCATCAAATATGCATGTTCAGTATGATATTTATTTAGTTTATCAGTTATGTTAGTCTTGGAGTCATGTTTTAGTTATTCATGTTAAGAATGTTCTTCAGTCTTTCATTTCTCCCCTCTCAGTCAGCCTCATTAAAGGATGAATATTCCTAACAGGAAGATATTGTAATACCCTAAAATTTCATTAAGCCAAATCTAGTCTCCAGAAGAGTTATTGATGACTTCCTAAATGATTAATATTCAAATCATAAAGAATTTCCCCAATTTTGACTTTTTATCATGTGGAAAATTGAATTATCTTTCCAACGATATCAATTTCGTCCAAAGCCGGTATAGAGGTATGATGTTGGGCGTATTTACATGCCTAAGCACCATAATTTACCCATGTTTCAGCTAAGTTTTGAGGATAAAATATATAATTCTTGCACTTTTAGTCCATTTTCCTTTAAGTGAGCTGACCTATGTGATTAGCATGTTTTAAGGTACTAACGATGAAGATTTCAGCACTTTGTGGACCTGTGGGCAGCAAAGAAAAACTTCACACAAGAGGGAAGGCAACATTTGGACTGAAAGTGATGCATGGGAACTTTTTCCCGGGCAAACCCAGTATTTTTAAATACTTAAGGATACAGTAGCAACTTATTAGACAAGGATGCTATTAAAAACCTTATTGCTGAATTTTTAAAGCATCATTATAATTATCATTCGACATTATTGACAATTCACGTTGGAGGATTTTGTAGGAGTTTTGAGAACAGAAAACGGCTAACTTGAGCAACGGAGAAAGAAAACACGTTTCATCTCCATAGATGAGATTTCTCTAAGTTTTGGTATGATGATGATGTCTACTTTGATTTCCGTTGTATTCATGAGTAGCTAAAATTATCTGTTAGGGTTATGGAAACCTTGTAAGATACTATCTATTACTATGAGTTTGTGAATTCTTGATGTGTTATGCTACTTATATCATTACTCTCTTCGTTTTGATTGAATTCTTATGGTTGCAAACATAGAGAATACGCCATTATAGAATTAACTTGTTTGAGAGAAAAGTTACATGTTTGGAAAAGAAAGTGTGACAAGGAAATAGGGTTTCCAACCTCTATTTACACGTTAATGCCTTAACCAGATTAACTTCTTGGAGAATTTGTACCATTTGTTAAACACTTTAGGCTCGAGAGAGCTAAAGCAAAATAAATCCTTGATGGTTGAGAAACACTTGGATTTAGAATTAGAATAAGATTCTCTATAAGTGCATGCATGTCTAAATTCCGCGTTACTCATAGTTAATAGAGAAGTAGAACTTATAAGGTGGACATAACCCTAACTTATCAATCTCTGTGATTAAATCTTACTACGCAAATCGTTCCATTGTTACTTTGATAATATTAGTTCACGCCTAAACCAAACCCCCTTTTTTTCCTTAGAATTTTCGACCAACAGTCTACTAATAATTGCAACACTTAGTGACCAGAGTATTCCCTGTGGGATTCGACACCCAACCCAGTTGGGTTCTATATTTGACAGCGACCGCTTACACTTTCTAACGAGAGTTGTAATTTGGGTGTATCAAATTTTGGCGCCGCTGCCGGGGAAACTAAGTTCACTAATGAGACATTGATGTTGGGCGTATTTACACGCCTAAGCACCTTAATTTACCCATGTTTCAGCTAAGTTTTGAGGATAAAATATATAATTCTTGCACTTTTAGTCCATTTTCCTTTAAGTGAGCTGACCTATGTGATTAGCATGTTTTTCAGGTACTAATGATGAAGATTTCAGCACTTTGTGGACCTGTGGGAAGCAAAGAAAAACTTCACATAAGAGGGAAGGCAGCTTTTGGACTGAATGTGATGCATGGGAACTTTTTCCCGGGCAAACCCAGTATTTTTAAATACTTAAGGATGCAGTAGCAACTTATTAGACAAGGATGCTATTAAAAACCTTATTGCTGAATTTTTCAGCATCATTATCATTCAACATTATTCATTATTCAAGGTGGAAGATTTTGTACGAGTTTGGAGAACAGAAAATAGCTTACTTGAGAAAAGGAAAGAGACTACACGTTTCATCTCCATAACCGAGATTTCTCTAAGTTTTTGTATGATGATGATGTCTACTTTGATTTTCGTTGTATTCATGAGTAGCTAAACTTATCTGTTAGGGTTATGGAAACCTTGTAAGATACTATCTATTACTATGAGTTTGTGAATTCTTGATGTGTTATGCTACTTATATCATTATCCTCTTTGTTTTGATTGAATTCTTATGGTTGCAAACATAGAGAATACGCCATTATAGCATTAACTTGTTCGAGAGAAAATTTACATGTTTGGAAAAGAGAGTGTGACAAGAAAATAGGGTTTCCAACCTCTATTTACACATTAATGCCTTAACCGGATTAACTACTTGGAGAATTTGTACCATTTGTTATACACTTTAGGCTCGAGAGAGCTAAAGCGAAATAAATCCTTGATGGTTGAGAAACACTTGGATTTAGAATTATAATACTATTCTCTATAAGTGCATGCATGTCTAAATTCCGCGTTACTCATAGTTAATAGAGAAGTAGAACTTATAAGGTGAACATAACCCTAACTTATCAATCTCTGTGATTAAATCTTACTACGCAAATCGTTCCATTGTTACTTTGATAATATTAGTTCACGCCTAAACCAAAACCCCCTTTTTCCTTGGAATTTTCGACCAACAGTCTACTAATAATTGCAACACTTAGTGACCAGAGTATTCCCTGTGGGATTCGACACCCAACCCAGTTGGGTTCTATATTTGACAGCGACCGCTTACACTTTCTAACGAGAGTTGTAATTTGGGCGTATCAAATTTTGGCGCCGTTGCCGGGGAATACGGTTGTCAACTAAGTTTGTGATAGTTAATAGACCCTTTGGTCAAAGATTCTTGAATTTTACTTTTTGTTTGTTGTTTTTATTTTGTTTAGGTTTATTGGAGTGCATGCCAAATACACGAAGTTCTGGTCAACCGTTATTACCTATAAATCCTGAACCACATCTTATTGGCAGAATGGATGCGCAACAAAACCTTGAACGGATGGCTGCTCAACAGGAGCAGGAAAGATTAGCTGCATTGACAGCTGCTCAAGTGCATCAACAGAATATTGATAACCCAGGTCAGGCAACAAATCTTGATGAAGAGTACCTGGGTGATAATGAGTTATTAAATCCAAGGCGTGCTGGTGAGGTGGAAGCACCTGTGAACAGGAGAGATCGTCAAGCTAGAATGAGACCTTAACGCTGAGCTGTGCAGGCCCCTTTCGATGATGATGATGACGATTTGGATGGGGATGGTGCCACAGAGGATATTATTCCTCCACCCTTGGAACCCGGAGCCAAGTTCAATATCAACAGCACCATGATCCAGCTATTACAACTCAAAGGGTTATTTGGTGGACTTGCAGGCGATGATCGGAATATACATCTGATTAATTTTATCTCAACATGTAAATCATTTGATAATCTAGGGGTTGGACAAAATGCGATCCGACTGCGCTTATTTCCATTGTCTCTATCTGGAGAGGCAACTCTATGGTTAAACGGGCTAACTCCTGACTCTATTACCAATTGGAGGCAACTGAAAGACGCTTTCCTAGAAAGATTGTTTCCGCCATCCAAGAGGGCACAATTGAGAGATGAGATAAGTAATTTCAGACAACTTCCAACTGAAGCTCTCCACGAAACATGGGGGAGGTTCAAGAAGAAGCTTACGCGGTGCCCAAATCATCAGATGACCAATGTCCACTTGATGGAAATATTTTATAGGGATTTGAACTCGGTGACTAAGCCAGTGGTTGATAATGCTGCAGCTGGGTCATTCATGGACCTTACTTTTATTGAGGCTGGTGATATGCTGGATCGTATGACAAAGCAGAGTAAAGCTTGGCATACCAGGGATTCTGAGGTAGCAAGCTCTACTGTATCTACTGGCATAGCAGTAGAACAGAGGCGAAGAGAAGAGGAACGTGACCAAGATATGGCTCACATGAAAACGCAGATGGACCTTCTTACCAAGCATTTATTATCAGGGAAGATAGAAGAGGTCAAGGCTGTTGTATCATAGGGTAGAGATGAATCCGATACTGAGAAGGAAGCAAATTATTTGAATAATCAGGGGGGTTTCCGAGGCAATGCCCAAGGAAACCAAGGTCGGAACTATTATGAAAAATCCGGATTCAAGAATAAGACTGACAGGAGTGGTTTGTATGTCACTCCTGGAAATCGTGAAGCCGTTGCAACTAGTTCTAGGAAGATGTCCATGGAGGACATGATGGCCAAGCTTTTGAAAGGAATGGAGGCAAACAACACGGAACTAGCTGAGGTAAAAAATGATTTGTCCTCAATAAATCAATTGGTTGACTCGCATTCCACTGTAATAAAACAGTTGGAACAATAAATGAGTCAACTATCAGTGGCATTCAATCAAAGAAAAGCTGACACTTTACCTAGTGACACTGTGCAAAATCCACGGAATGATGGATCATGTATGGCTATTACTACCAGGAGTGGTAAGGTGTTGGAAAATCCATTCAAAGGCAAGCAGGTGGTTGATAATACAGAAGAGAATGTTATTGAAGTAGATTGTGGTGATTTTGTAGAAGCTGAAAATCAGAATGAGAACGCTCATAACACTATTCCTAGATGTCACCAACCTGAAAAGATTGATAATCGGAAGAAAAACCAAAAGGAAGTGGTGGAAAAGACTCTTCCAAATCCACCACCACCTTTTCCTCAGAGACTGAAGAAGAAGGCTGATGACACCAGGTTTAGTAAATTCATGACCATGCTGAAGCAGCTGACAATTAATGTGCCTTTGGTGGAGGCACTGGAGCAAATGCTAGGGTACGACAAATTCATGAAGGACCTTTTGACAAAGAAAAGGGCAGCAAGTTATGAACTGGCAGATAATGTTCATCATTGTAGTGCAATTTCCACGAGATCTTTAGTACAGAAAAAGACGGATCCTGGTGCTTTCACTATTCCTTGCACGGTTGGATCCTTGGATTTTGCTAAGGCATTGTGCGATTTGGGGGCTAGCATCAATTTGATGCCGCTATCTATTTATAAACAGTTGGGGTTGGGCGATCCTACACCAACCAATATGCGGCTCATGATGACAGATAGGTCGGTAAAACGACCTGTTGGTATCTTACATGATGTATTAGTGAAGGTTTCTACCTTCATTTTTCCTGCAGACTTTGTTATTTTGGATTGCGAGGTGGATTTTGAGGTGCCCATAATCTTGGGTCGACCTTTCCTTGCAACAGGAAGTGTGCTTATTGATTTACGAGCAAATGAGCTTTTATTTCGGATGAATGACGAAGTGGTACGTTTTGATGTAAGCAAATCAATGAAGCAACCCAAATATATGAATGTGTTCTCTATAGCTGATGTTCATTATGAGGATGAGAAGGAATTATCTTTAGAGAAGCAGCTTACTATTGAGCCATTGGCTGCTGTGCTTTTTAACTTTAAGCGTGAAGATGTTGAAGAGAACGAAAAAACTATCCGTGCTTTGACAGGAATGGGGTCGTATTCATATGACCCCAAGAAGCTGGACCTTGACCTTAAGAATCGACCCTCACCACCGGCGAAGCCACCAGATATCTTGATGAAGTCTGAGTAATCGAGATAACTATGTCGTTCCGCGACAATAAATCAAGCGCTACATGGGAGGCAACCCATCATTAGAAGTTTGTTTCGTTAGGATTTTGTTTTTGATAAATAAAAGTTCAAAAAGAAGAGTCGAGCCACAACCAAAACTAAGGCGCTCGGTGGGAGGGAACCCATCCTTTTAATCATTTTTGTTATTTTTGATTAAGTGTAGGTGCAAGATATACAAAGGAGAAGATTAGTCCCAAATTTTGATTTGAAAGTGAGCCATGCTAAAGGTGGTAAGTGAGGAATGATGGAGCAAAGGCTATAGGTTAGGCATTGCTTATGCCAATCTAGGCAACGAACAAGGCAATGCCTATGCAAATCTAGGCAATGGACAAGGCAATGCCTATGCCATTGCCTATGCTCACTGCCTCACATAGGCAATGGACAAGGCAAGGCCTATACCAATGTAGGAAATGCTATAGGCGCCGCCTATGCCATTGCCTATGCTCACTGCCTCACATAGGCAATTCCATAGGCGCCGCCTATGCCAATATAGGCGATAGGCAAGGTGCCGCCTATGACAATCTAGGTGATAGGCAAGGCGCCGCCTATGCCTATCTAGGCATTTCTAAAGGCGTCGCCTATGCTAAGCATAGGCAAAGCATTAGGCGCCGCCTACTTATCTTTTTTTGCCTCCTAACCCGATTGTACATAGATCAAACCCGACCCATGGCTTAGTCTTTAAATAGATCCTCAACCTTAGAACATAATTCCATTGTTTGCTCAAGATAGGTGACGCCTAAGCTCCTAAATTCTCTCAAAGTTTTTCTTTTTGCTTATCTAATCTTGCAAGTTCATCTTCTTGATCCATCATCACGTAAGTTACTCTTTTATATTTCGTAGTTGTTGCACTACTACACTTATAATGGTTTATTAGATTTTGAAGTGGTGCTTGGTGATAAGAATATGGTTGGTTTTTTATGATGCATCTAGTTGAGTGAATGGATTCGTGTGGGTATTCTTGACTTCACTCCGACTTGTATTTGATTGGTATTCACTGTCCTATTTTTATGAAGTCGAAATTGTGAAGTTCATGCATAATCTTGAAAGTTGTAAGCTTGAATGTTTGAATGACTCGCTCATCGAAGGTATTGATCTTGATTGACCACAAGCATAAGATGGTTTGATTATTTCTATGCAACAACCTGATAAGATTTCTATGTGGTCGTCTTGTTCAAATATTTCCTTAATCCAATGAAATAAAGTCGGAAAGGATAGTTAAGATTACATGATTACTAACGTTGTGCAAACGGATTAAGTGTGGGGTGGTACCATCACGATTTTCCTTTTCGAATATAGTAAATCTTCCATGATGAAACTAACATGACTTTATTGTGATATCAGGTAGAATGGCCCCAAAAAGACGACAAGGAAAAGAAAAAGTGTCCACCTCCCAAAAAGGTCAGAAAAGGGCAAGAAAAGATTAGGCTGAGTCCTCCTCTTTGCAAGTGCCTCAACGCACTTTCGGGATAAAGTGGGTCCTAAAGGAGGAAGGGAAGGAGTGGTACAAGAACAACAAAGTAAAAAAAATATGTTCACGTGGATTTGATGCAGAAGGAGAGTCTAGCAAAGAGAGACCCCCACATTTTGGCTAAAATCATGGCACTAAATCTTGATTTCATTTTCCTAGATATGGGGGAATGCAATCTTGATCTAACACGAGAATTTTATGCCAATTTGTCCCCAAACACTACAGGAAGTGAAGTCAAGATTCGTGGCCAAGTCTTGCAATTGAATGCGGAGTTTTTCAACTCTTTTCTGGGCCTTCCATCTGTGGATCCATCACCGCTCAAGGAGATTTATCACAGACCTCCCTACAGGGCCATCATACATACACTGTGCGGATCAAGGTCAATGGCACGGTGGATTCGGCACAAGGATAATGATCACTGACTGCCAGACTGAGACGTGGAGGACAACTCTGATGACGACGACTCTGATGATGATTATGATGCAGGGGGTATGACCCCAGACATAGAAGAAGAGTCCGACTAATCAGGTTTTCTTTATTTATTTCCACTGAGGACAGTGTGTCCCGTCTAAGTGTGGGGTGCGGGTATATGTCTGCTGTATTGTATTTCTTTGCCTACATGTATTCTTGTTTGTTTGAATTAGTCGTAGTTAGTTAGTCGTAATTAGTTAGTTAGATTTTAGATTTTGCATGAAATTGTTCTGATAGACGGCATGGTATATTACAACAAGAGTTTGTGCTAAATCATTACTATTGAGACACTTAGGATCTAAGTTGTGACTCACTGTGTGATAAATTATTGTGGTTTAATTCATTCATCTGTTGGGTCAAGAATCTATAATGCTCCCAATGAAGTTGACCATGTGCCTTGTGTGTGTGAGGATATTGTATATTCTTTGTTGTGAATGATAATAGAACTTGCCTGGTGTGTGTGTGAAGCGAAATAAAGATTATGAGTGTAGGAGATGATTTAGGCATTTCTTTGGAAGCCCTGAAAGTGTTTACCTTCTTTTTACCTACCTTTGTACATTGTCCTAGTGAACCCCTTTTGAGCCTTTAGCTATTTTCTTTGGCAGCCTCATATGTAGCCTAATCCATTTTTTTTCAAGACCATAATTTGATCCAAACTCCTAAGAGCTTTAAAATTGTAGAATCATGTGGAAAAATAAAAGGAGAATGGTGAAAGTGATGCCTCAGGGTGTAGTGGTACTTGAAATTTTTGTGAAAAAGAGTGGCTATTATATGGATGCTTGCTTAATATAAAAAAAAAGAAAAAAAAAAGAAAAAAAAATATAAAAAAAATATAAAAAAGAAAAAATATTTAGAAAAACAAAAAGATAGTTGTGTTTATGATTGAATAACAAAATGGGTGAAAAGGGGTTGGTAGATGAAAGAGAGGTAGAGTGGTTGTTAAAAGATAGTGTAAATGGCATATTGTAGTGTATTAAAGCGCTTAGGGAACATAGTCACTATTTCTGGCCAAAATAGTCCTACCTGTCCCTTAGCCTACATTACAACCTGTAAAGACCTATTTGATCCTAAACTTAGCAGTCTGATATTAGTAGAGCATTACACTAAGGTCAAGCCTATGGTCATCAGTTGCAATATAAGAATTCTTTGTGAGAGCGAGAGCAAGGAGAGTCTTATACCCATGTTTCAAAAAATGCAAAACTATGAGTGATTATGGGTGATATCTTGTGTGAGCACACATGGTTGATGGTTGTTGGGTAGTTTTATATGTTTCTTTGTGGCTTAACTTGTGGATACGAATTAACCATCCTAATGAGTCTATGTTGTAGGTTGATTTTTTTCTAGTAGTGATCGAGAAACCTACTCTTTGTTAATGATTGTTGTGCATGTCTTGTTGAAAATTTTGTGTTGCTATTGTCAAATTATAGTTAGGTGTTTGAATGGATGTAATATTTTGTTCGAGTAAAAACAAGGCTTTAAGTGTGGGGTGGTGATGTTGGGCGTATTTACACGCCTAAGCACCATAATTTACCTATGTTTCAGCTAAGTTTTGAGGATAAAATATATATTTCTTGCACTTTTAGTCCATTTTCCTCTAAGTGAGCTGACCTATGTGATTAGCATGTTTTTCAGGTACTAATGATGAAGATTTCAGCACTTTGTGGACCTGTGGGAAGCAAAGGAAAACTTCACATAAGAGGGAAGGCAGCTTTTGGACTGAATGTGATGCATGGGAACTTTTTCCCGGGCAAACCCAGTATTTTTAAATACTTAAGGATGCAGTAGCAACTTATTAGACAAGGATGCTATTAAAAACATTATTGCTGAATTTTTTCAGCATCATTATAATTATCATTCGACATTATTGACAATTCACGTTGGAGGATTTTGTAGGAGTTTTGAGAACAGAAAACGGCTCACTTGAGCAACGGAGAAAGAAAACACGTTTCATCTCCAAAGTCGAGATTTCTCTAAGTTTTGGTATGATGATGAAGTCTACTTTGATTTTCGTTGTATTCATGAGTAGCTAAACTTATCTGTTAGGGTTATGGGAACCTTGTAAGATACTATCTATTACTATGAGTTTGTGAATTCTTGATGTGTTATGCTACTAATATCATTACTCTCTTAGTTTTGATTGAATTCTTATGGTTGCAAACATAGAGAATACGCCATTATAGAATTAACCTATTTGAGAGAAAAGTTACATGTTTGGAAAAGAGAGTGTGACAAGGAAATAGGGTTTCCAACCTCTATTTACACGTCAATGCCTTAACCGGATTAACTTCTTGGAGAATTTGTACCATTTGTTATACATTTTAGGATCGAGAGAGCTAAAGAGAAATAAATACTTGATGGTTGAGAAACACTTGGATTTAGAATTAGAATACGATTCTCTATAAGTGCATGCATGTCTAAATTCTGCGTTACTCATAGTTAATAGAGAAGTAGAACTTATAAGGTGGACATAACCCTAACTTATCAATCTCTGTGATTAAATCTTACTACGCAAATAGTTCCATTGTTACTTTGATAATATTAGTTCACGCCTAAACCAAACCCCACTTTTTTCCTTGGAATTTTCGACCAACAGTCTACTAATAATTGCAACACATAGTGACCAGAGTATTCCCTGTGGGATTCGACACCCAACCCAGTTGGGTTCTATATTTGACAGCGACCGCTTACACTTTCTAACGAGAGTTGTAATTTGGGCGTATCAAGGTAGAAAGTTATATCCATTTTACAGAAAGCTGTCAACACCGCACAGGTGCAGCGGTGAGGGTCGATGGGCCGTCGAGCTAGCGATGGACCTTCGCCCAAGCCGTCACAGTGAAGGCAGTAAGACCACCTTCTGCCTAAGGGCGATGTCTCAAGCCGATGGACCATCGAGCTAGAGATAGACCATCACCCAAGCTATCGCAGCAGAGGTAGTGAACCCTTATTCTGCCCAGGTGTGACGGTCAGGGCCGATAGATCATCGACCCAGTGATGGACCATCGCACCCACATTCGCATAGTTCGTTCAGTTAGTTTAAAGTCATTTTAAAAGGTTATTTGGGTCTTTTCCACCCATTTTAACCAATAATTATATCAGATCAAGGCTTATAAGTTCTTTATCCATCTACAACATCAAATTAGGGTTTTCTCTCAAAGATAATCCCCATGAACAAGATCCAAATCCTTCTTCAAGAAACTAAGAAATTCAAGTTCTACAAGTCTAAGAACTTCAAGAAACTCACAACCCAGGTATGTCATGTGTTGATTCATAGGTCCCTTTCACCAATGAAGCTCAAGAATATCTTTTCAAAATACAAGATTTGTGTATTTATGAATGTTCATGATTTAAATAAAATTGAAATTTCATGTTCGTTATGTTGTGGGGTTTTATTCATGTTTTAAATTACATTCTTCCAATGATTGGCCCTAGTATATTAAGATATTCATAATAACCTTGATAAACCCCTTCAATTTACAAGTTGATAGATGTATCAATGATTATTAGATGTGTCGATGATTCTATAACCAAAGCATGCACCCCATGTGTTTGATTAAATGCCTATGTGAAGGAAAAGTGCCATACTAGTATAATAATATGAAATCCCCATTCATGTACAAGTTCATGCATGTCAAGTGTTTGATGAAATGTCTTAGTCAATGAGTTATGGATATATGTGTGGACATTGTGGTGTTTTAGAACTTGTACTTCATGAATTCTCCAACTTATTATATTAAGGATTGTTGATGTGGTCATGTATTCAAGAAAGTCATGCTTTGTCAGTTTTTTCCCATTGATTCCTGGGGGAACTTGTGCTTGAAAATTTAGTTGCGTGCCTAGAATCAGTTTTATGTTTTCAAGATACTCTCAGTCAAGAAATGATCCATAGAATTCATTCAGTCTCATGACTCAAGAAAACTTAGTAATCTCAGTAGTATTCTATCAGTCAACAAAACTCAGTTAACTCAGTCAGTTAATCATGTTAAGTGTCTATCCAGATGGGTGTAGAAATTAGCACCGAGCAAACCCAAAGATGGGAACCCACCTACTACATGAGAGTATGATTCTTAGAAGCAATCCTTGCATTCCAGAAATACATAGCCAATGTAGGTTGAGATATCATAGCCTGTTATATGAGGGTAGATAAGGTAGCTTAACCTGTTATATGAGGGTTCCCACCATTCTCACTAGAGTCACCTGTTATATAGGGTTACTCACAGATTGTCCTTACCAGTGGCGTGGTATTGACACCCTTCCTATTGGGGTTATATATTAGACCCCAACTCAACTATATTACGTTATTTAGGGAATGTCAGTTAGATGACTATTTCCCATAGTTTCAGTTATAAAATCAGGACTGTCAAATATAATCATTCATACTAAGTAATAGAACTCAAATAGTTCTTTAGAATTTCCGGACTATTAGATATAGTCTACTCTAGAAAAGTACAGAACTCAGCTAATTCCATCAGAAACTAGACTGCCAGATACAGTCGCTCAGTATTAGTTATGTCAGTTATACAGTTACCAGTATCTCATGTTATCAGTACTTAGGCTCAGTAATTATGTTATCACGAACTCAGTTACAGTTATTATGTATTCTCACATTTATGTTATTCAGTCAGTTAGTATAATTCATGCATGTGAACCCTTTGCATTCAGCCTACCTCACATGCATACCAGTACATTCAAACGTACTGACACATTTGTGCTATGTTATTTTATACCAAAGGTTCATAAGCACGAGCTCCAAAGCATCAGTAGTATTCCAGTCTCAGCAGTCAGAGTTAACAGTGATACCTCATCCTTCGAGGGCATGACCATTACTTTATTATATCATTAATTAATTTATTTCAGTAGTTGGTGAAATATCCCATCAACTCTTTTTTCAGACAATTTAGAGGCTTTTAGACTAGCATGTTCAGACAGTTATTTCAGTTATTTTGGAATTGATATGCCATTTCCTCAGATGTTATGTTTTATCAGATCTTTGAACCTTATGTCCCTTTAGCCTTTATTTCCGCATTTATACAGTATATTATGCAGTGTACAGGTATAGATATCAGTCATGTGTTAGCTTATGGTCCTTCGGGGTCATGAGCACCGTGTAGCATTCCAAGTGCCAGATTTGGGGCGTTACAAATGCGCGCTCAAAAGTCAGCACAAATTTTGTCTCAAATCAACCCTTCTAATTATATTTGAATTTACCATTAATTTCAATGGAAATAAAAGTGAAAATCAATGGGAAATGACAAAAAAAGATTAGACTAGCTTACCTTAGCTCCTTTGGGTGATTTTCCACTCTTTTACCTTTTTTTAGACCCTAAAATGGTGGAAAGAGTGTTGGAAAATTGAGCTAAAGAAGGGGACTAAATTTGGGGTCGGAAGTCGCTATAGCAACTCTGAAATTGCAATCAGAATCTGCTAGGCATAAAATGCATGTCGCGATGATGATTTACCATTTGTGACCGTGATCGCACCTGCAACATTATGTCTCATCAAAGTTAAAAAAATATTTTTTGACTGTCAAAACTCATTGGGAACCCTATGAACATGATCTAATTTCTATCATAAAGAACTCTCAATTTCCATATCCCATTATAAACAACCCTAAATTGCGAGACTATAGCCAGTTCTCATATAATATTTATCATAACCATTTGCAAAACTTGAACTAGTGCTCTTTTCATTAATAACACAATCCATTGCCGAACATGAAACTGTGCTCATATCATCAATATCATAATAAATTGTCGGACTTAAACCGGTTCTCTTATCATCAATAACATTATAAACTATCGAACTCAAATCGGTGCTCATATCATCAATATCATAAATAATTGTTGGACATAAAGCGGTCATCATATAAACATAATTAAATTACCGGGTTCTTACCCAAAATAGCATCAACTCCTAAGGTCAGACAAACGTGAATGTTAAGTATCTAATATACCCAAATCCCATAGAAAGCATTTCAATATTTAAAAGATCAGATAAGGGTCAACCAAAACTATCTCAACTCTTGGACAAAGGCAGACCAGAGGAACCTACATATAATCTTCGAAGTCCATTAGGGAAACTTCCACCTAGAGTAGGATAAACTATCTAATTCCACCCTAAAGCATGGGCAACTACATTAATTAAGCCTAAATTACTATTTAAAGATAGCCTAAATAGTGCAACTAACCCCAAATATTGACGTGGATACCACCAACACCTAAATCATATCCCTAATATAGCATAGTATCATAATCATACAATGAAATAGCTCAATCTATTAATAGGGTTATCCTAGCCTACCTTGACGCTGACACAAACCCGATCGATCTACTAAACCAATAATATTCCCACCCGAGAAGCTTCCACAAGACTCTACACCATCAAAATCACAATCTACTCATCAAAATAAGAACAATGATGCTCATATTTACCATTTATGGTATCATATATACGATACCAACACATTGTCGCACTATCCTCAAGAAACATTGACCCTAAAAATCATAGAATTCCGAGCTCTAATGGTGTTATAAATAAGACACTAAGATTTTAGGGATTTTAATAAGAATGGACTGTTAAGTCATGAAAATAATGGAAGCTTACCCCAATTTTTAAGAATAAATGTGTTAATAATCTCCACCTGAGATCTAAAATCACCAACAAATGTATTTCACAAGCTTTCAAACTTTTTAAGTTTCTAATATCTCGGGAATAAAAAAAGAATGGAAAAAAAAAGGCTAAGTAGGGTATTTTTACCCTTCCCAGATCCACGGGTGTCTCTTTAGTGTTCACCTTATAAGAAACATAATGTCACTTTAGTGACATCGTGTCAACTACTTAGGTAACTCTTAAGCAACCATTTGCCTTTTTAGTGGCTACAACTTAACCTGTAGGGGTTCCGCATTATCAGTATTTGACTTGGCTAGCCTAAACACTTAATTGGTAAGTTGGGTGCTTTAGTGGACCTCTGCATAAGCGATCCAAAAGGACGCTTAAGAGAGTGGACCAACTAAAGTATTAAATTTTATCTAAGTTTCGGCCAACCCCCTGGATTCATTTTGAATAATGTATACACAAATGAATGATGCTACATTATCAAATTGAATGTTCTGGACTCAATATCCCAGTAAAAATTTCCATCCGACGTCGTTTGGATAGAAAGTGGGTCCTATACACACTTGCCATTTTCCTTAACTTTTGACCAATAGCAAAAAATTAGCTCGGGAGCCTCGAGACCCAGACCAAGGGTCCCCCTAGCCTAAAATCGAAGTTCCAAAGTTGTTGGAACAATAAAGATTAACATACGAGGTTGTTTCATTTATGTTTTTTCCCAATGGATAATTTAAACTAGCGATGACTTCAAAAAAAGGAATTAGCTATGAAAACCAAATGAACTACCCAGTAACTGAGCTGTTAGTTACAACAAGTGACAAATGACTTGGGTAAGCAATAGGATAGCTCTAAATGGTAAAAATGAGAAGAAATACAGAAAATAACCCCGAGGGTCATTACAATATCAACTAATGAAAGGACTTTTGTTGACAAAAGTAAAGGATTAGGATGTAACTGAAGCCCTGAACAGGGGAGGATACTGGGTCCGCATCTTACTCTAGATCTCTTATGTAGCCTCCTCAACTTGGTAGTGCCTCTATTAAACCTTAACTATAGGAATATCGCTAGTGTGTAACCACTTGACATAACTTTGCAAGAAAAGCATAGGCTCTTTCATGATGGTCAACTGCTCATCCAACTAGACTGAGACCTATCTAAGCACATGAGTTGGATCAGGAATATATCACTGCAACATTGAAACATTGTATATCAGATGGAGAAAAACAAAATTTAGGGGTAAGGTTAATTGATAAACCACCTTACTAATAATGTGAAGAATCTCAAAAAATCTAATATATTTTTGGGTTTCTTACCTTTCCTCCCTAACCTTATCACACCTATCGAGCAAAACACAGAGAAATACTCAGTCATCAATGCCAAATATCAAGGCATGAAGCCTATGATATGCATAAGCCTTTTTCCTACTCTGAGCTTCTCTCAACCTATCAATAACCACCCTGACTCAATCCAATGTTTCCTGCAGCAAGTCAATACCACAGGGACTAATATCAAAAGTCTTGAACCATCCAATCAGGGAAAGACATAGCCTACCATATATGCGATCAATGCGCCATATCAATAGTAAAATGATAATTGTTATTATACGCGAACTCTGCCAAGTCTAACTAATGATACCACAAACCTATAAAATTCATAACCCAAGCTTGGGTGATATCCTCGAGAACTTTAATAGTCCACTCTAATTGTCCATCTGTTTGAGGATGGAAGGATGTACAAAGATCTACTTATGTACCCAACTCCTGCTGAAAAGCTCTCCTAAAGCTAGAAGTGAGCACTGAACACTGATCTGACATGATTGATATATACACACCATGAAAATAAACTGTCACACGAATATAGATATGGGCCAACCTTTTGTCACTTAATCAAATTTAAATGGGAATAAAATGGTCCAACTTGGTCAACCAATCCACAATGATCCAAAAATAATTTCCATAATAGAAGTACGAGGCAACCACTAACAAAGTCTATGATAATCCACTCCTACTTCCATTTGAGAAAGGGCAACCTCTGAATTAATCAACAAGGACTCTTATTCTCGTCCATCACCTGCTGACAACATAGGCAACGAGCAATAAAGTCTACCATACCTCACTTCATGCCCCTCCATTAATAATGGTGTCTCAAATCTCAATAGATTTTAGATGTACCTGAGTGAATAGAATATCTGGAGTTGTGGGCCTTATGAAAGATCGAATAAATCTAGCCATCAACCCGGGGAATTAAAATGCAACAACCAAACCTCAAATTATTCTCTAAATCTATTGTAGAGCTCTTGGACTCATCATGATACAACGCCGCTTATCCTTAAATAATGACTCCAAATCTTCTTAAATAGTGACGACGTTGCCTCAACACTGGCATGAATCCTCCTATGATTTGAAATATTATGTCGCACCATAATGTTGGCTAAGGATAGAATGCCCTGCCCTAATATCCTCTGACAAACAAAAATACAAGCCAAGCTACCCAGACTTACCTCTTTCATACTTAAGGCATCCCCTACCACGTTCGGCTTTCCCGGATGATAAAAGGTAGAGATGTCATAATTCTTTAGCAACTCTATCCATCTACATTTCCTAGAACTAATCTCTTTCTAGGTCATAAGATATTCAAGACTACGGTGATCTTTGAAGCTCTCATAATGCACAACATAAAGATAATGCCTTCAAACCTTATGTGCAAAAACTATTGCCGCCAACTACAAATCATGAATATAGTAGTTGTGCTCATGCACCTTCAGCTGCATCCAAGAATAAGTAGTAACACAACCCTACAACATTAACTCACAACCTAAACAAACTCCAAAAGAATCATAATGCATGGTAAATCCCTCATCTTTAATAGGAAGAGCTAAAATAAGAGGCAAAGTAAGAAACTCCTTGAGATTTCTAAAGCTTGACTCACACCTCAGATCATCATAAAGGAACCCCTTTCTGAGTTAATTTGGTCATCTCTAGTGCACTAGTAACAAAACACTAAACAAACCACCAATACTAAAAATCCAAAATAATGAATCTACGAACCTCAATTGTCGATGTAAGCCTCGGCTAAAAACATTGTGCATGCTCCTCTCTACTTCTCAAATACACAAGAATGTTATTGATGAACATAATAACGAAAGAGTTCAAATATTTCTGGAACACTCAGTTTGTAAAATCCATAAAAGCAATTGGGGCATTAGTCAACCCAAAGGACATCACTAGGAACACATAATTATCATAACGGATCCTAAAAGATGTCTTTGGGATATCCATAGCGTGAATCCTCAAATGATGCTAGTCGGACCTCAAATCAATCTTAGAAATAATTGTTGCACCCTAAAGTTGGTCAAACAAATCATTAATGAAAGGAATTGGATAGAAGTTCTTCACCATCACCCTATTAAGGTGGCTACATCAATACACATACGCATAGAGCCATCATTCTTTTTCACAAACAATAAACTATCTCCCAAAGGAGACATACTTGTTCTAATAAAACCTTACAAAGAACATCTGGAAACATAGAATTCAGCTGCTTAAGCTTATCATAATCCATATGGTAAGGTGCCATAGAAATTGGTTGGGTACCTGGATCAAGAAAATGTCCCAAACGGTAGTCCCTACCGTGTCCACTTATAGTTTTATAATATTCACATAAACCATAGAAATACAAAATAGAAAGATAGGTATACAAGTAATCACACATATGAATACGAGGGAAGAAATACACATAGATAAGTATCACATAAAGGAAAATAATACATCACATAAATCTACAAAATAAATTTAAATGCACTGGAAATAATGATGGTGATTATAATGACGATGATGATGATGATAATTATGATGATGCCCGAGGTTATCGCACGACCTCTGTTACTCCTATGGAGATAAAGATTTTTGATGTAGGTACTCAACCCATATAAAAGAAATATCCTATCAAATATCCATAACTTCTCTCTGGCATATCCAGTAGTAGATTGTCTTAAAAATGTCATATTTCAGTAACAAAAGCCAGTATTTCTAGGTTGTCCATGCATGTACCAATGTTTCATGAATATGTATGATATAAGGATGTAATGCTCAAAACCAATAAGAACAAAATATTCAATAACCAGCTAATATATCAACAAAGTGAGGCACTAAGCCACATAATATTTCTAAACATCCATGAATACCAACATAAACCATATGCCAAGAGAGTAGAATACAATTAAATACAACATTAAAAAAAACTTATGCTTTTACATTCTACAATACATAACTAATTTCACATATTCATAACCAACAATGTCATATAGGACCCTACAAGGTCACACATAGCAAATAATTTTCAAAAACTTCCAAACACCACAATGTATAGGACCTCACATGGGCACAACATAATAGTTATTGAAATTTCCATGATTATTTCCTACACCCTTAACCAGCTTTTAGATCAACATTAACTACCCAGCGCAGTCTAAAGAAAGTTAAGCCATAACCTATCTTAATGGTTGAAAACTGGTTTGATAACCTTCATTCCAAAGCCATATTCCCCACAAACAGACTTTAAATTAACTAAATCATAGAAATATAGAATCTATGAATAAAAAAAAAGGCCACGAAACCTATATTGCCTATTTTTGAGTTATGGTCAAAATGGACCCCCAAATTGGGTTTTAAGAAAAAGGGTAAAATAGAAATTTTGTTTTTAAAATATGGTCCCCATATTTTTAGGAGTCTATAGCTAAAAATCTAAGAGAGAAAAAAATTAAAATGAGCTTCAACTCGAATAAAAATTAGGTTTGAGCTTTACCGACAAGAATCCTAGAAATTCTATTTAAAATTGACAATTGGTGTTTTTTTGAAAATAAATTAAAATAAAAGTGATAATTATGAGATTAGAAACTTATCCAAGTTAAAATAGGTTTAAATTAGGGTTTAAATTTTATAATTACAATTTCTAGGCCTTACGAGCTTAAATCCACAATTTCTACCTTTAAATTAGTGTTTAAAAAACAATTACATGATAGGATTTGGAGAAAGTTTTTCAAATAGGTTCCAAGGAGATTACCCCTTAAAAGTGGAAGAAATTGCTCAAAATCATGAATCCCTAAGCACTAAGTCTTAAAAATGGTTTAAAGAATGGTGAAACATAGGTATACAAATAACCCAGGCATCGCATACGTGATCATCGGGTCCTATATGCATTAGATGGACTGAAGAAAGGTAACACATAAGGGAAATTGTCATCATATTTGCAAGGCCCACGATCGTGACTGAGATGATGCATATGCGAATGGCCAACTGCAATCTTAGGTGAACCAACACTACCTGGAGACTTGGAATTCTCCAAGTCTTTGTGGAATACTCAGGATTCATCCGAAATCCCGTGAATGCAAACAAATTAAGCAACCCTATAATATTTGATGCTCTGAATTCAATGGAAATATAAAATATTAAAAAAATATGTCGTTTAAAAAAAGTTGACCCCCAAAACTCAATATCATAACTTTTCAAATAAAGGGTTTAAATGAGATATAAAAACTATAAAACCAAACCAACCATATTACCACCCTAAAATCAATCTTTCATACCTACTGGCATAATCTATTTTTCCATCTAATGCTCAGATTAATAAATGTTGATTGGAGTAAAATTTAAGGCCTCTCAAACTACCAAAGACACAATATCATATAAAATGCACTAAAATGCAATAGGAACCATGACAGTGATCCCTACACCATAGAAATATCACAAATCAACCATAGGGCGGAGTAAAATGGTAAAACTACATTAAAAGGAATATTTCACATAAGTCATCAAAAATTAGGTTGTTACATTATCCACCACTAGAAATCAAGTTCTTCCTCGAACAAAAGGCAAGGGAAAATACTTGAATCAATAAAAAGTAGGGGATAAGAACTACACATATAAGACTAGACCTCTCAACTAGCCTTATCTATAGGTAGATATTTCCTTTGGACATTAACAACTTGAATAACTCTATAATGCAACCATCTAACATCCCTAGAAAAGATGGAGACAAGTTCTACAACAAAATATAAATTCTTCTCTAATTGAAATAAATCCTAACGAATTTCACGAGAATCATATGAAATAAAATGGCGGAGCATGGAAACAAGAAAAATTAGATAAACAACTGATAAATTTGAGGGAAACGCTAACTCATAAGCCATATCACCAATAGCTCAAAGAATCTCAGATGGCCCAATATGCCTGGGGCTATTCCTTCCCCTCTTCCAGAATGTTATCAAACCCTTCATGAGTGAAACTCAAAGAAAAAACATGATCACTCATATAAAAAACACAAGGGAAAGAGTCTTTGATCTGCATAACACTTTTTTCTACTCTAAGTCACTCAAGTTCTATCCTAGATGATTCGAACTATATCGAAAAACTCACGAAGTAAGTCCGTACATTGAGATCTAACCTCAGAAACCTCAAGAAATGAAATTGGACAGCGAAAGTGTCTACCATAAAAAGACTAAAAGAAGCCATATCAATACTGAAATGGTTGTTGTTATTATACCATAACTCCTCCAAAGCTATATGCTTCTCCTACTAGTCACAAAAGTCTATCACATAAGTGTGGAATATATCCTCCAATACCTGAATAGTCTACTTTAAATTATCATCACTATAGGGAGAAATATTATACTAGGATCAACTCAAGTACATAACACATCGCCAAAAGTCTTCTAAAAGTGAGATTTGAATACTGAATCTTGATATGAGATAATAGACATAGGCACACTGTATAACACTCTAGGTTTTGGCCCTTAGAAAATTTCCTGGAATTCTGGTCTTTTTACCAGTTATGATTCGAGGCTACAAGCTGTATGTTGGGTTAAGGATGGTAAGGTCTAGTCGTATAGTGTCTAGTGCTGGTTGGTGGTATGGATTTTTATTACTGTAATAGGAACGACATAGGGGTACGAGTCATATTGGTGGTTAAATATTATTTGGTTCCTTAACTTAATTTTATACTTGGGTACATGGGTTGTATATTATTCCGAGTGGCTCACTGTGAGCCATAAGCCAGGTTACAAGTCAAACCATGGACTCGTATAGTGGATAGTATCTACATATTCCTTGAGCTTAAATCTGGCAAGGGTATAGATGAATGGTATGGATTGTATACTGTCAATATGACTTGGTTGGATGAGTCACATGATGGGTATGTCTATATCCAAGGGTTGAGGAAAGGATATAAGTAAAGGATACGAATCATATTAGAGGGTACGACTAGAGTGGATCAGTTATATCCCTATGACGGGATTTTGGTGCAACTTAAGTTGGGGTATTCTAGATATTTCCCAACTTATACTAATAAGGTCCCATTACTTCTATCCTACTTGGGAGGTTATTTACCCTATTGTTACATTCATTAACACTTATGAACTTTTCTATAACACTCCATAATTCACTCAAAAGGTTTTGGGCTAGGGAAGCTAGGGTTTCAATTAAAGGATTAATTTAGGGATTGTCTTGGTAATTTCTTTCCATCATCATCTTTATTTAATGCATTATTTTCCCTCATTATTAATTTTATCTAAGGGAATTATTTTTATGAATGTTATTATGATTTCATTTACTGTTTGATTTCGGTTTTCAAATATGATCTAGAGGTTTTTATATTAAATGGTTGGTTAGGGTTTCCCATGATTTTAATTATTATTTAATTTGCATTAATGGTGGTTTTGGATATTTGGATTTCATGGAAATGGTTTAATTGTAATTGTAATTGGTTTTAGTCATATTATCCCCTAATATGTTTGAAAAAATGCTTAAAAATATATGCTAATTACATTGACTACTTTTAATGGAACTCTTGCTTATTTTAAAACTTGGTAAAATAATTATGTATGGTTTAAATGGTAAATGGATAGTGTTTATGCTTGAGAGGAAACTGGAATCCTTCAAGTTGTTTAACATGGTAAATTAAAGAGCACTTAAAAGTCCCGTTAAACCTCTATATGGTTTGCTATGGATAATATTTGCATGTAAGGTTGGTGTGACGATACCAATATTAATGGCCTTGGTTAATAAATGGATAATAGTTTGGTCATTTGTAAATTTGTTTTAATTGGGAATAATGTCGGGATATATAGCAAAGCCGTGGAAGGTGGAGGTCCCATGGGAACAAAACTAGAAACTCATATTTTCCAATATAAGATTGGTCTTGGTGACCAAGTTCTTGAGGTCACACTATATTTGGGGATGTACTAATAATTCCAAAGTTTTCTTCCGTTGCCATAAAGCTATATGAACTGGGGCCCTTTCAGTAGGGGAGCTGAACCTATATAACCCATGAGTTATTTAGGATAGAAAAGTTACATAACCCAGGTAATGATTTTAAAGTCATGCTAAACCCGAACCCTTTTCCCAGCATTGTTATATATATATATATATAGTTGTATGTATATATATGGTTTTACTTGGTTTTCTAAAAGGCATTATTTTATCCTTTCCCTGGGATTATGCTAGTGGTCTCTCACTAACTCCGTTAACTGGCAGTTGCATACCCATACTATGCAGGAACTGGACGTTTTACTCCTTCTACATAGTTATTCACTCGGGGATCAACATTTGTACTGAAGTTGTGCACATTCATCCTTTCAGAAGTCTCCATTTCATGTTATGGATATTTTGAGACACATTGATTTTATTTTGGATATTGGTTTTGGCTATGGTTTGGAGCATATCCCCACAGAATTTCATTACTCTTTTGGTTAGAGACTGTGTGGTACATCTATTCGTTGGAATGTGTGAGATCGGTATATGTGTTAACCTTTGCATTAGTATTTGTATTATGGCTGGGATTATCCGACATAATTTCTCTATGTTCTATCATATTTCATTTTGGGATTAATTATATTATGTTTTGGAACATCCTTAGTTATATCCTGGTTTTTGGCCTTTGTATTGGTATGGTTTGATTATTTGTATGGGATGTTTGGACTCAGTTGGGTTAGTCACAGTTGTGATCTTATCTTAGATTCATTATGTAAGTTGTTACACTATCTTGTTACATGCTCATAATTCAGCAAACTCAGGGCAGGCAGTTGGAGATTGGGGTTGGGTAATGGGGGATGGTCTACTGTCCTAGTCGAACTTGGGACTCCCATTATGACAAGGCCCCAGGGCATGTCATGTCAAGTTGGTATCATAGCATAGGATCATGGTCAATAGGGAGTCCACAAAGTCATTCCAAGTAGAGTCTCTTTTAGGGGTATATAGTGCGCCACACATATAACCAAGAGGCTACAAGAAATTTAGGAATGTTTCACTTTCTTTGTATTCTATTTTAAAGCATGGAGTCTCAATCCTAGAATCTTCTCTAATTCGTGTTTATTTATCATTCAGATCATGCCTTGTAGATTTTGAACACACGGAAATTCTTCTATCCCGTCTAGGGGCAATGTTGAAGGGATTCATCCTACTTCTAGAGTACAAATTTGATCTCACAGTCCTATCCCATATAGATTGGGAGTTCCACCAGATGCTTTTAGTCCTCCGAAAGGTGAGGTGAATAATGAAGAATTCTTTAAGTTGATTTATGTTTTTTATCTGATGGTCTCTGCTCAGGCTGAGCGGGGTGAGAATGGTGTCTTGTCTTCTAATTCCACAAGGGTTGGCTAATATATAATGATGAGTCCTCCCACTTTTCTAGAGTGAAGATGGAGGAGGGTCTACAGGGCTTCTTGGATGAAATGGAAAGTATAATTTGGGTGATGCAGGCTACCAATATTGAGGGGGTAAGCTTTGTCTCTTATTAGCTCAAAGATGTTACATATAAGTGTTATTGAGAATGGTATAAGGATAGGGGTGACGTGGAAGAATTAGTCTTGTGGGATACTTTTTCTAAGGCCTTCTTATATCATTTATTTCCTCAAGAGTTGAAGAAAGCAAAGATGGAGAATTTTTTAACCTCGAGCGAGGGAGAATGTTTGTCAAGGAATATACCTTGAAGTTTCATCAATTTTAAAGGTATTTTCCTGATTTAGTTGCTGACATGAGGGAAAGAATAAGGATATTTGTTTCTCGGTTTAATCGAGATTTGATTTTTGAGAGCAAGACTGCCTTGTCGATTAAAGATATAAACATCTCTTGGTTTATTATTCATATGCAGTGATAACACTCAACTTACACTTTAATTTAGTGCAAGGCGGTCGTTGTCAATATATTTACCCAACTTTGGAGTCGGGGTCAAATCCACAGGGAACAATATGAGTGGCGATTAAAATAGTTTGAAACTAAAGTTACAAGTTAAATTCAAATAAATGATACAAAAATATAAAATGGTTTTTTTTAATGATCAGAAAATAATTGTTGGTCACATTAGTTTCAGTGTTAGTAAATCAAGAGTTTATGAAATAACCAGAATTATGTTCACTAGGGCTTCCGGTACATGACATATGCTAAAGGTGACACAAGATTCTCACGGTGGTTAATATAATAAGTTATCTTTATCGATGATATGCTCAAATGTCTCTCGACCTATTTAAGCGTCTAATTTCATAATCCTCTCGGACTTAGGAAATCGCTATTCACTGCCTAGATTTTACCTCAGGTTAATCAACGATGTTACACCGCTGATTATTAAATGAAGTATTTCTGAGTCCCTCTTGATAATTCAATTCCTAATGTATATGATTTCTTTCTCAAGCAAATCAAAGTAGGTGAGTCTATTGTTTTCAACCAACAGACGTTAATTAAAATTTCATAATTATCAAGAAATCCTAACACCTATTAAATCTTGAGAGTTTAGCACATCATCATGACCTAACCCTTGATCTGATAATTCAGGTTAACGGAGTTTAGCCACTCATGATGCAAAGAACGAAACACATAATTGAATTCATAATTGAGAAAAATTAACTTATAGACATGAATAATAATTCGTGAATCGTAGATTAGATCACAAAGGAAAATCTGAAAATGCTAATAATAATCTCTTCCAAATATTTTCTTTTTCAAGCCAAGAAACTCCAGAGAGAAAATATCAAAATACATCTCTTAAAACTCAAGTTCCCACCACCTTAGAAAACCCCTAAACAATGCTTTTTATAGTTAATCCTAAATAAGAAAATAAAATTAAAGCTGCACCTTTTTCTCGAAATAGACGACGACATCTGTGATAGCTTATCAGGAGTCTGACGGCTTATCACAGATGTCGTCATCTCCTCCGCACTTTTGTATTCTGCTGTCTTAGGCTGATGATGATGTTGACACCTTATCACCAACCTGACGGCTTATCACGAATGTCGTTACAGAAATATCTTCAACTCTCATTCTCTGTTTAAGGTTGACAACATTCATGACAGCGTATCACACCTTTGACATCATATCATCAGATGTCGTCACAGTATTCAAATCATGCTTAAGTCTGACGACAACTATGATAGCCTATCACAGGGCTAACAACTTATCACAGATGTCGTCAGCCACACTTCTCTTCTGATTCCTCCAGATTTCAACTTCTTTGCTTCCATTCTTTTTGGTTCTCTATCCCATCATCTTAAACTATAAAATCAGACAAACACAAATCAAAAAAGATAAAATTTGCTTAAGACTTCACAATTATTCTTTGTTAAAGGTCTTAATTGTGTTAGTAATTGCTCACACATCAACACCCTGAACTTAAAATAATTGTTTGTCCTCAAGTAACTAAAACACAACACTACGATACTTAACCAAGAGACACATAAGATACCTATGACAGTTGATCATCAATTTTAGTTCAAAGAATATTTCTCTCTCCATTTTCAATCTCTTTAAACCCAGATGGGTATATCCATGAAGATCAACAATGTCACCAGAAAGGAATCAGGATTTGGAATCAACTTAGCAACAATAACTATGCATATGTACAAATTAAACTACCCAAACAAGTTAGTAACTAGCAACATAACCAGTGTGCCCTCAGTACAAAGAAGTCCCATGTCACTTATATCAGACATTACATATGTAACCATGGGGACAATCACCAGACACTCCCTCTCAGAATGAAGTTCCAATCAATGTATGCCGAATATCATAGGGTTTCCCTTATTTTCATTACCAATACTTTAAGATAGGTCAGATAGGATCACTATAGGTCTTCTCTTAGTCTTCTAATGTAGGCTAGGGGCTGGTATGATACTCAATGATATTTAAAGTGACTAAGCCGCCTTGACACTACACTAGCTTTTTGGGGTTTCACTCATTAGCCTTTATCTATTCTTCTCTTTTCTTGATCACACTTATTTAGGATGAGTACGGTTCTTTTCTACAATCACTTTTTTATTCACAGCTTTTCCTTTTCTTGCTCTTTTCAACTGCACCCAGCTTTTTATTCTTTTCTTTTACTCTACCTTTCTTCATACTTATTTTACATCATGCACCCCTATGATATCCACCCTCAACTTACGCCACTTTCCTAAGTCAAGATGCACAGTGTCCAAGGAGGACCAGGGCCAAAACAGGTTCATTATGATATAAACTAGAAAAGTGACAGGTGTCATAAAAAGAAATAGGCTAATCAGGCTCAAAGCAGGGATTAAGGGATATTCTACATACAGGGAAGGTTATTTAGGCTAAAAGTGAGCTAATATCAAAACGGCCTATGATCCTTTCCTAACCCTTATCCTTCAACCAAGGTAAGACTAACCAGGCAAGTTCTGGATTTCAACATACAATGGGAACTAGGTAGTATCTCACACACACATGGCACAAAGGTACATCATAAGCTACTACCCATTTGGTTCATTCAATTGTTTAGCAATGGTTATCATGTTACTAGAACTAATGCCATAACAAGATGCACAGTGGTCACACATAAATGTATATCACACAGTTATAAAACAGACCTTTGGAGAGGTATTCAAAAATCAACAAAAATATGTTAACTACCGTAGATACTTATTTTTCTCTCAGTTAACCACAACACATCACAAAATAAAACACAATAAGCCTAAAAATGCCGGATCTACTAGGAACAAGACTCCAGGGAAAAGAGGAACGAAAATAAAAACCCATGGAGGACATCAACACCCACAAATAGACCCACCCTCAACTTAAAATCATTCAATCTCCCCAATGCATCAAACCAAAATAAGAGAGTTAGAAACGTACCTGTGGCACCATGGGTGCAAAGATCGGATGCCAATCACATAATACAAATACAAAAAATAAAATACCTTGGGTTGCCTCCCAAGAAACGCCTAATTTAGTGTCGCGGCATGAATCAATTATCTTGACTACTCAGACTTCATCAAGATACCTTGTTGATGATTATTTATGTCTCCACTTGGAGGATTTGAAACGTCGACCCAACTTTTGATCAATACATCTCCGAGGTATGTTGGGAAAATATGAGGGAATAAAGAGGAATGTTCTATCACGCCACTTTGAAGACTTTAACTGCTTGCCTAACTTTGCATCAAACTTTCGTGTGGGCTCATTTGGCAACGGTGAGAATGTTAAACAACCACTAAATGGACATCGATCTTTAAGCTTGTTGGCCTTCAAGATTGGGGTTGTAGTATACCCTTTTTGAAGGACAAACTCAAAAATATAAGAATCTTCCTCCTCATTTTCAAAATTCATCATTTTCTTGGGTGATTCGACTTTCATCATATCCACCAAGCATAATGTTGAAAAGTGGTTTGAGTGAGGGCTAACTCTCAATTTTGGAGTAGCATCCCTAATAGTATTTTTACACCAAAATTGACTTTCACAATGATTGTTCTTGATTTCTTCTTTTGACTCTAGTACTATCTCCTTGTCTTTGGCATCTTCATTCAAAATGGTTCAGTTGGTTGGAAAATCACCGAGGGTTGCTCAACATCAAGATCATCATCAACATTGGATTCTTACTTCTCATCTTTACACTCGTCCATTTTGTTAAATTATTCCACAGGGAAGATATCATCTAAACATAATGTGGAAAAGTGCATTGAATACTTGACCTCTATATCCATATCCTATATCATTCTTCTTTCCTCGTTATTTGCCATTATTTCTAGATGTATATCACCTATTATATCATTCGTTGTGTCCACACACTCCAACATTAGTTGAAGCATAGATTCAATGCCACTCTTTCTGGTACTTCATTCTTCCTGTTCTTGACCATAAGACCTATCAAAATCATAAGAAGAACTAGAATTTGGGTTAGCATATCGGGGTAAGGGGATATTTGGGCAATCACTCTAATATCCATCTTGACCACCACATAAAGAAAAATCATACTCCCAGTAGAATGAAGATGGTGAACACATCTTTCTCCGGGGAGCATATCTACAATCTTGCCAAAAGTGAGGCCTATCACAATATGGACATGGATCATCAAGATACGATTTCAAACCACCAAGATCATGTTCATTCCAAGACGCCATAGTAATAAGTAAACTAAAATAAAAATCTACCAAACACCAGAAATAAAAGAAAACTAAAAACAAATATTTACAAGTTTAAATTCAAGCAAGTAGGCTAAAACTCCAAACTAACTCAATACGCCAAATTGTTCTCCGACAATGGCGCCATTTTTGATAATGCTCAACTTACACTTCAATTTAGTTGAAGGCAGACGTCGTCACTATATTTACCCAACTTTGGAGTCAAGGTCAAATCCACTGGGAACAATGTGAGTGGCGATTAAACTAGTTTGAAACTAAAGCTACAAGTTAAATTCAAACAAATGATACGAAAATATAAAATGTTTTTTTTTATGATCAACAAATAATTGTTGGTCACTTTAGTTTCAGTGTTTTTAAATCAAGTGTTTATGAAATAACCAAAATTATGTTCACTAGGGCTTCCGGTACATGACAGATGCAAAAGGTGACTCAAGATTCTCACAGTGGATAGGATAACAAGCTATCTTTATAGATGATATGCTCAAATATCTCTCGACCTATTTAAGAGTCTAATTTCCTAATCCTCTCAGACTTAGGACATCGCTATTCAATGCCCAGATTTTACCTCAGGTTAATCAACCTTGTTACAGTGCTGATTATTTAACTAATTATTTCTAAGTCCCTGTTGATAATTCACTTCCTACTATATATGATTTCTTTCTCAAGATAATCAAAGTAGGTATGTCTACAGTTTGCAACCAACAGACGTTAATTAAAATCTCAGAATTATCAAGAAATCCTAACATCTATTAAATCTTGAGTGTTTAGCACATCATCATAACCTAACCCTAGATCCCATAATTTAGGTTAACGGAGTTTAACCACTCATGATGCAAAGAACGAAACACATAATTTAATTCACAATTGACAAGATTATCATATAGAGATGAATAATAATTAGTGAATCATATATTAGTTCACAAAGGAAAATCCCAAAATACTGATAATAATCTCCTCCAAGTATTTGCTTTTTTAAGCCAAGAAACTCCTGAGAGAAAATATCAAAATATGTATCATAAAACTCAATTTCCCACCACCTTAGAAAAACCCTAAACAATAATTTTTATAGTTAATCCTAAATAAGGAAATAAAATTAAAGTTGTAGCTTTTTCTCGAAATAGACGACGACATCCATGACAGGTTATCAGGAGTCTGATGGATTATCACGGATGTCGTTAGCTCCTCCGCACTTTTGGCTTCTACTGTCTAAGGCTGACGATGATGTTGATGCCTTATCACCAACCTTACAGCTTATCACGAATGTCGTCACAAAAATGTCTCCAACTCTCATTCTCTATTTAAGGATGACGACATTCATGATGGCGTATCATACTTTTGACGTCATATCACCAGATGTCGTCATAGGCTTCATATCATTCTTAAGTCTGACGATAACTGTGATATCCTATCATAGGGCGGACGACTTATCACTGATGTCGTCAGCCATACTTCTCTTCAGATTTTTCCATATTTTAACTTCTTTCCTTCCATTCATGTTGGTTCTCTATACCATCAATTTAAACTGTAAAATCAAACATAAAAAAATCAAAAATGACAAGTTTCTTAAGACTTCACAATTATTCTTGGTTAAAGGTCTTAAATATGTTAGAGAATAAGAAGAGGAAACAAGTAGAGATTTTACATAGACAGGGTAAGAGGAACAGGTTTTCTAGCTAGGGATTTGCTCAATCTTAGGGTGGTTGAGATGGTGGAAAATAGTATAAAATGAAATGGGGGAGTTCCAGTTCTTACTCTTCTCCTAGTGCTCCTTACAAGTCGGGTGAAAGGCATCATCATGGTGATGACAATTTTTTAGCGCAGGGTGCCCAATCTCAAGTAAATGAAGGTCAGTCAGTTTCTTCATGCCCTCCTTATTGGTACTTTGGTCGTCCTCATTGGGGTTATTGTGATGACGGGAAGGACAAATGCTTCATGTGTGGCTAGGAAAGCCATCGTCTCAGGGATTGTCAAATTAATCATGTTGCTACATGGGGGAATAAGATTCCTTTGGATTTATCATCTTTCATCTACTTTTGTTACTGATCCTAGTTATAGTGTTGGACAGAACAAGTTGTATGCTTTGGCGTCTTGACAGGAATCCGAGGCATCACTTAATATCGTTACTGGTACATTATAATTTTCTCTCGTGATGTATATTACTTTCTTTATCTGGGGTCCACTCTCTCCTATGTGACTCCTTATGTGGCTTTATCTTTCAGTTTCAATGCAGAAGTTATTTAATATCCTATTTCTATTTCTACCCCAGTAGGTGACTCGGTTATTACTATGAGAGTCTATACAGGATATGTGGTATTTATTGGTGGAAAGCAGACCTTGGTGGATTTGTTTGTGTTAGATATGGTGTATTTCAATGTCATTATGGGTATGGAATGGATGCACCCATTGTTACTGTAACACCCCGAAATATCCTCCCGAGATACCACACGGTGACCAAGGCTACACGTAGCCTCAAGCTAACCCTTTAAGCCAAAACACTACCCTTGGGTTCCAACACAACAACATACACGCTACACTAAGGATATATATAAGTACTTATCATATCACAACGTACATGGCACGGAATATCGTTAGACTGTACATATATGGAATGTCTATACACAAACCAACCCAATAATACACTAGTCTGACATAGCCTCTATACAACAAAATCAATGAGCCATAGGGACAAACCCCCAACAGACTCAACAGACCATAGGGATCACAAAACAATAGCACCAAAACTATCAACTTGGTCCTCGAACCATGAGGACTCACCACTGAAGGAACGTAGATGCGGCACTCGGATATAACTGTCGTGGCTGCGGCTGAGTACCTGAACCTACATCATGGTAAGAATTTAGCCCATAGAGAAATATGTTGGTCAGCACAAGATACGTACTGAGTATGTGGGGGCGCATGCAAAATATAAATAATATCGTAAATTTCGTAAAAATGTACATACGGACCATAATGACACACCTGGCTTGAGTGACATTGAATCATGCAACTCATAATATCTTAGATAGGAAATGTAGGAGAAAAACCTCATAAATAAATATAGATCATCATAGGCATCTTGACTTACCACATCAAAACTCGGAGTGACTCGGTATTTCAATAAACATGACTCTTATGGATAGGGGAGTTTCCTATAACCGACAACCCCACGTGAACTACGTGGAATACCAACGTTTGAAACCCCCGTTGGTGGGAGAATCATACTCTTTGCCAGGGAGTACGATCTGAAAACTGCAATAATAACAATCAGGCTCTCTGGCCAATAATATCATCATCAAACAACCCTACGGTGGCACATAGGTTTGGGGAAATACCAATTTTTTCCTCTCGGTGCTAAGTACTACTCCCCGACAAGCTCAGAACGCATTAGGAAATCCGCCACAACATCACAAGGGTCTATCATAAAGACCAAATCAAATATCTTTCTCATTTATCAAATCATATCAATTTGTGGATTCCTAACTCAACACATTTTAGCTCAAAATATTTTAATCTTCCTCAACATCAACAAGGTATCAATGCATTGAACCATAACCGACTCGACATTTGGACAAGGATATGAAGACTCAATACATAATATTTTCAACAATTTAACTCATCAAAACCATCGGAAAAATACCAAGAC
Source organism: Capsicum pubescens (assembly GCA_030864215.1). NCBI lineage: Eukaryota > Viridiplantae > Streptophyta > Magnoliopsida > Solanales > Solanaceae > Capsicum > Capsicum pubescens. Next base: position 124,964,764 of record CM061546.1, on the reverse strand, counting down.
TCATTGCAACTTCAATATCAACATTTCTCAATTTGCCATCCAACTCTCATTTAAAGGTACTTGAGACATCAACCCATAGTAGGGATATAGAATTTCCAATAGCAATTATAAATTCATATTAAGGAAATAGTGGAATGATAGTATAAATCAAGTCTTAACAAATTAAATCATCATATTCTCATAATCAAATACTTTTTGGACATAATTCCATCTCAACATCATACACATATCGGATGACATAATCCCATAGCTCATGGACAATAATATAAGATATAAAACCATATTTCCAATTCATGGTAAAACATGTAAAATCTCATGTCAATGTAATTCAACAAAAATACCGGGCACAAGATCAAAAATATAATCCTGTTCAAAGCCCCACATACCTAAAAATCGAAGATGACTATGAACTTCTGACTCCAGAACTTTATTCACGAAAATAAAAGGTGCTTCTCGAAGACCTTACCATGATCAACTCGAATCCCAAATCAATTTGAAATTTCTACGGTTCAATCAAGAGACATAGAAGTATGAAATTTGGAGTAGTAGGGTTAGGGTTTGAGCCTTAGGAAATTTTTGAGAAAAATGAGCTATTGAATGCTCTTAATGGACTTAAATCTATGGTTTACCCGGATGGATTGGAGTGGAAATGACCAAAATACCCTTAAAAATCAAATAATGTCAAATATGTTCTTTGGTGGACTTTTTTGATAGGCTGAAGTAGATCGACCATAACTTTTTGCTCCGATGGCGAAATTGGATGAAACCAATTTCATTGGAAAGAGGAATTTCAGAGCTTTTTGTTGATATTTAGTATCTCACCCAAATCTTTATGTAAAAAGAGTTATGATCGTTTGAATTTGACCCTAAAATTCGCCTGGCCTTAGTATTTTTTTCCTACACATTTACTGTTCACCACTATTCACGGTTTGATGGGAATTATCATAACTCATCGCTCGAGTGTCCGTTTTGGATGATCCACATATCGTTGGAAATCTTATTCGATGATCTGCGCGATGACGGGTCGCATATACAGAAATTCCACACAGAAAAATTATTAATTACGATAAAGAACAGAATTCAACACATTTTCGTCCGAGATCTTAACGGAATTTTTTTTTTAGGGAATCACAGTTACGCATCCTTGGATTCCAATTCAGAAGATTATATTTAGGTTCCCAGTGAAACGGTTATAGAGTTTGAGTGTGTTTATTTAGTTCCTAAGGGGAGGTTTATTTATTATCTTAGAGCTAAGAGGTTAATCTCCAAATGATGTCTTTATCACATGGTCCAAATTAAAGATTGTAACTTGAAAGGTATTTCTTTCTTTCTTGTTCCATTACTTAATGAGTTTCTAGAGTTCTTTCAAGATGATCTTCTTGGTGTTCCTTCAGATAGGGAAATAGAGTTTGGTATTGATCTAATTCAGGTCACTCGTCCAGTTTCTACTCCTCCGTATAGAATGGCTTTGGATGAGTTAAGGAAACTCAAGGAGTAACTTAAGTATCTTCTAGATAAGCGGTTAATTCGTCCTTGTGTATTTTCTTAGAATGCACCTGTCATGACCAGAGCTGGGCCCTGGCCGAAACGAGCATCCCGAACCATGAATTTTGAACCCTGGGACTTAACCTCAAATATTTAATTATAGGGGATCAGTATAATTGTATTGGTATGTGAAAAAACCCAAAATAGCCTGTTTATATACAATATAATGAGAGCATCTTTATAAAAACAATGAGCATAATGCATAAGTAAAAAGACATGGGCATACTGATAAGAACTTTAACAATCTCTTGGAAATCGTGAGTCATTCTCTATTTATTTCTTGGATAGATGGTACACCCTATAATCCTAATCATCACATGGTCTATATGAGATCCACCCTTGACTCGGCGTCCAAGCCCCCAATTCAACTTTTCCACAATGATTGGTGTATTTTTAAGGGAGACACGCAAGACCACACAACATAGCATCATATTTCCAATCAGATAAATATGTCATGGTAGTGCACCAGTCCAGAAAGTAGGGCTCCTAACCTTATTCCCGGGTTGGGATGACATGAATCAAGGTACACAAGACCAAAAAGTAGGGTAAAATAACCTCGTATTGGCAAATCATGGTTTCCAACATTGAGTCTCACAACTCGTGCTTTCGTGCTTTCTTTGGGTAACCATCTGACCTCTTCTAAGCCCATATTTCAATTCTTTAAAACCATGCTTTAATACCTTCACAAAATTCAATACATATTATATTAAGGGAATACTACTACCGGGTATCATCATACCCAGACTTGCAATTTATGCATATCAATTCCACAACCCTTCTCATTCCAAACATTCATATAACCACCCAAAAGATTTATGACTTAAGCATGCGGTGATCATGTCAATTATTTAATCTCATGTAATACTGCGTTTTCATGCAAAGGTTAAGTTAAGGCAAAAAGACTCCCTATGATCCATTTACAACAACCTCAACCCAAGTTTGGATAACCATCAATTTGTCAATAAGGTTCAAAACATACAAGTAAAGACACATATCGCATAAATCATGCAAAATCCTAATTGAGAGGGAGATGTCATAAATCATGCTCTCCATTAAACTTTTCATTACCAAAAAAATTATATGTATACATAATTACATTTAAATTTCATGAAAATCAGTCAAAAACGACACATGCTTTCATTCAAACAATTCCATAATACATGCTTTTCGAAATAATATCAAAATCATTCTTTGTAACAAGATTGAGGATTCTTTAAATTTGATAAAGACAATAAATCGTAAGCCCATGGAGTTTAGGGAAGTCCCACATACCATATATTACTTAGCTCGAAGAATAGAACCCTAATCTTGACTCTTTTATTGTAAATCTTGAAGTTAAATGGCTTGAATTCTTGTTTTGGAGAAGAAGAGTGGAATCTTGATCTTGGGAGGTGGCTAGGGTTTTTCTTTGGGAGAAAATTGAATAATGAGGCAACTAGTGCTCCTTGGGTCTGAAATTTTGTGTTATGGATGGATTTTAGGTGAGCGAATATAACCAAAGTTTCCCTAGACCCTTAAGGAATTGAAACAAAAAGTGAAACGATTTTGGTTCGCATTAGATATTGCATTGGGAGAGCAAAACATCACGGCACACATCACATCAAGAGACCGCCACGCCGTATACCAATTGTGCCGGCTTACTGCCTCTCACAAAAAATGCCTTACCTTTTTACTCAGGTATCAAATTAAGGCGAAATTGTTATCATTGGAAAGATAACTCAATTATATACAATTTGGCGGGTCTTGAGCTGCAAAATTCTTCGCGTATTAAATGTTATACGCATTAAAAGTAGACCCTTGTAGAATGGACTACAAAGATTTAGCTGAATTAAAGGATCTTAACTCAACATCGCTCTAAGTGATTCGTATGAACATTTATCTCCTCAAAAGAACTTCAAAGATGAGTGTAAAGATCATGACACATTAATTTAAATATAAATCATGGGATTAGAGTTTACATACATAGGAACGGCGGTTCGATTTCTTTCTCGACAATGTGGGGTGTTACATAATCTCCCCCTTAGGATCATTCATCCCCGAATGATTGGTAGCGACTTTTTGTGGCTCTTAAAGTGTAGAATAAAGAATGTAATACCACGTTGAACTTTTTTCCTCAATAAAATATGCAATGGCATCATACGAGCTTCATGATAATCCTAAGTGAAACGTGTAGGAACAAAACACGAGGTAAGGAGACTTTACATAGGGATGATCTTGCACATGAGTTGTATAAATCATAATCATTACAACGTAAGGTATGAGTTAATTCGGTGATAAAAGGCCTGACTTACATCGGTACTAATCATGAAATAAGGTTTTCAAGGGACATACGATTAGAAGCACTCTCTACCTTACAATGTACAATGAATAGACATAAACTTAGAGACACTAAATGTCTACGCCCTAAACAATAAATAGCATACTTCAAACATTCCAACTTACAATTCTCTCATAACATATCAAACCAAGAGATTTTGAGTCCAACTGTAACGTGCTTTTATGTTGAAGACTAACTCGGAGTAACAGGGTGATGACTTAAGCTACAGGACATGTACTCTATGTCCCATTAAAAATATTACCTCACCTTATTACTATAATCAAACACCGTAGAGTTTTAATTTAGGGAATACTAACCACATAGTACATGGCTTGTGTTTTCATCAATCACAATATTAAACCCTATCATTACTACACATACTTCATGGAACTCCCCACTAAGACCAACGGTTTCAATCACTATCACAATTATTTTTGCTACATGCCTCCTTCCCAATTATTTCACATAAGAAAAGTTCATCTGCTTCTTTCCCCTTCTCCTATAGCCTTAGCTCAAGAAATCACCTAAAAATTATCACCTTTAAGAACATCTACTCTCCTACCTAAGACATTACTATGCTTCAACAACCACTATCGTACAAATATATGGAGGGTCATTAACGAACCTGAGCACAAGAATCAATAATGGGAGAAACAGTACTCAATTATAACCTATGTATGTTAATATACTCAAGGTGGGACATGATGTGAATATACGATAGCATCATGAAGTGCTTCCTATATAAAGTCAGGATCATAAGTAGAGAGTCGTTCAGCACAAACACAATACAACATGAATTATTAGGACAAAGCACAGTGAGAAAATAATAGTGCACATACCAAGATAAAATGAGGGAAAAAGACTGAATTACCCTCCTGGAATCAAGAATCATTAAGACAAACTGGGCACCCGATGCGTTAAATGATGCGCTGCATCAGTCTCTTTTTCACAAAATGCGATGTGTCGCATTTGTACCTCTCAACACATTTCCTGGAGTGACATGACTATATCGTATTGGTCTATAATTTTAATCATCTAAACATGCCTCAAACATCGTTCAAGAAGTCCAAAACGTCCTCGAGACACCCTCTTTACACCCCTGATCACGAATCAACTCAAAAATATGCCTTGGTGTCGGGAAGATCCATTTAAAAATCACTGAAGTTAAGAGCTCAAAAATATGACTAATTCTTTTAATACTTAGATAAATTTCAGGTTTTAAGATCTCTATGCAAGAAACTATGAGTGGTAATGAGTCGAGAATGCTATAGGGTGTTACATTACAACTAAGATAAAGATTTCCATTTGAATCGATTGCTCCTTATCTAAACAACTAACATTTTCCATGAGTTATCACTTTGGCTTATCCCAACATAAATAAATTGACAACATATAGAAAGCATACTTTCCTTAGAACTAAGCATGATATAAAACATGGATTTCTTTATGGATCATGAGCATCATAACATAGAGCTTGAATACATGAAAGACTGGATTATTGAGAGACATTATTGCTTCTAGTTTGGAGGTCAGATCATGAACATAGGTCCATAGAGAAATCAAACCATAGGCATAGGCATGACTTGAACACATGACGTAAGACATTAGAAAAATAATCTCCCAAATTGAAGTAGGCGGAGTATGCCTGAGTATGAGTAGGTTTATCGTGACTCCTCCCCGCAACTTGTCACACTGAGAAAATTTGGGAACTACCTTAATTAACAATCTCCCCCTTAGATAAAAGTCACAATCCTAGACTTCCAGATATATCCAACCATCAAATCTATAAGCACAACTCTCTATGATAATTTTTAACAAAAACACACTAATTTATTTCTAGGACATCCCACTTCAGGGACACTAAGCATAGCTTTGTCTAATCCCAAAGTCATCAACTTACAACTAAAATTATCATGGGCATAGACATCCATGCTTCTAAATACTTAACACTTGATCTTCAACTCCTTAGGATACTTAGAATTACACCTCTAATCACATAATTTACAACTTAACAAAATTTGCAAAACTATGCCAAAGGAGCATATTGCCTACCCATATTTCCTTAATTGAACTTTAAATAACACTATACAAAAACTCCACAGACTTCTCCATACTAAAAGATTCGATAATGAAATCTTGGTAAACATGATACTCATACACATCACAACTTATCTAACAACATGCAACCTCAGGGTTCAACTTATTCTTATATACTCACGCTCTTATCCACTTAATGATTAAACCATAATTCATCATTTTTAACACTAGTCCTCGTGACTATATACATATAAAAATTATCTACTCCTTATTACGTAAGTTGCCAACCTACGATATTCAAAATACTACACTAACCCAACTAATTCATTCCCACAAAATGCATTATCAATCTAAAGCTACTATTCTCAGTAGTACACTCCACATCTAATGTTCAAGTCGGTTGTCTATCATTATTTATATACCACTGGTAGAGCATGCCATAAATTATATTAGTAAATCAAATTGGGAAATCAACCTAAGTACTTCACTTTACTTAATAACTACCTTCAATCACAACCCCTCAGTGACATTACTATTAGCACTCAAAATCCACTACATACATTCTCACATAAAGTACTAGTTTACAACTACTAGAGAAAGGAAAATCAAGGGGGGGGGGGTAAATTCATTAAATAAGAATAGACGATCTTAATCTTATAATAAAACCTATTATGATTTTATTAATAATATTCTACCTTCTTATATCATACTTACTTACCTATGCATACATTTAGACTAATTTCAAATTCCATTTTACACCAATGAGTCTTTCCGCGTAACTTATTAACTAATATACCCCTTTTCATTCACAACATATAACTGGTTTCTATAACCACCGTAACTAACCACTCTAGGCTCTGTCCCTATTTTGAATACATATTCATCATAGATAACTACTTTCTTTTACAAACTAACATACAATCTACAAATATAGATACCACATTAGTCTATCACTATAAAATGACAACCCACTCCACAGTCCACAGTTATAAAACTAACCTATCCTCTTTACACAAAAGTCCCCCCCCCATTTTGACTTCTAAGCTTGTGAATTCACATCACTAACTTCTGGACCATCCTACAGCTCATAGGTTATGACACTTTATCATATACTACTATTTGGGTGGAGATAATATTCCAACATTCTGCCACACATCATTACCATTAAGCATAACATTTGCAACAAGCTCTTCAGAAAAGAAACTGAATACAGTTCAAACCTTAGGCTCAACTACACGATTGATGAATATAGGGATATATGCTTAAATCAATAAACTTTAAAGCACCCATAGAATCCTATCAAGTCCTTGTGCAATTTCATAATCTTCTATGACTTAATATGAAGGAACCACCGTATTTATACTCTAAGATTTTGAACTTAAATCGACTCAACCATGAGACATAGTTAATAAATTAGAGTGAAGAATGAATTTGGATAACTTCCAAATGGACACACAATGGCACGATCTATAACATGAAGAAAAGTGAAACATTTCTAAACACCTAGTAGCTTCCTCCTTATAAGTATGGCGCGCTACACACCACTAAACAAGACTCTACCCAATGCAATTTTGCAGACACCCTGGGGCCATGAACCGTGCTCTGATACAAAGTGTTTGATGACTCGAGCAAGGGGTCGCAATGAGCATCCTGAATCATAAAAGCCCAAGCACCCTTTTTTATATGGAAATTATGCACACCATTCATATATTATAAAGAAATATAGAAAAGATAATAAAATGAAAACATGGTCAATCTCTTAATTGAACTGAACAATACAAAATTTAGTTCATAACATTCAAACACATGACACCAGTCTGTGAAATATCTAACAATGAGAAATCAACATATATATAAAACTAGGACAAGGACCCCAGTCGGACAATGAAATAAAAACCTTCCATAACTAAGCCTTCCAGAATAAGGGAGGCTCACCAATTACAACTTCTGACAAAAATAATCTACTACTTAGAGGGACCTCAGGATTGAACCTCAGATTCTGAAATATAGGGAGTCAATAGAATTATACTGGTATGTGAAACAACCAAAAATAACATGTTATTATACAACATAATGAGAGCATATTTACAAAACAATGAGCATAATGCATAAGTAAGAACAAAAGGACATACCGATAAGTACTTCAACAATCTCTTGGATATCGTGATGCATTCTCTATTTATTTCTAGGCTAGATGGTACACCCTATAATCCAATCATCCCACAGGCTTTATGGGATCCGCCCTTGACTTCATGGCCAAGACCTCAATCTAGGTTTGTCGTAAGGATTGGTGTATTAGTAAGGGAGATACGCAAGACCATAAAATATGGTGTCATATTCCCAATCAAATCAACATATCATATTAGCACACCAGTCCACAAAGTAGGGATCCCAACCTTAGTCCCAGGTTGGGACAACATTAATCAAGGTACACAAGACCACAAATAAAGGTACCATAACCCCGTGTTGGTAAATTATGGTTTCAAGCATTGAGTCTCATGACTCGTGCTTTCTTCGGGTAACCATCTAACCCCTTCTAAGCCCATATTTCAATTTTTTAAAACTATGCTTTCATGCTTTCACAACATTCAAAACATATTCTATTAAGGGAACACTACTACCGAATATCGTCATATCCAGACTTGGAAGTCATGCATATCAATTCCACAATCCTTCTCATTCCATACATGCAAATAACCACCCAAAATATTTGTGACTTAAAACTGTGGTGGTTATATCAGTTATTTAATCGAACACAATACTTTATTTTCATGCAAATATTTTAGCTAAGGAAAAAAGACTCCATCTAATTCATTTAAAACAACCTCAACCCATGTTTGGATAAACATCAATCTAACAATGAGGTTAAAATTACGCAAGTAAAGACACATATCACATAAATCATATAAAATCCACATTGTGAGTGAGATATCATAAATCATGCTCTCTATTAAACTCTTCATTACCAAAAAATTATATATATACATAATTGCATTTAAATATCATGAAAATCAATCCAAAATGACACATGCTTTCATTAAAATAATTCCATGATACATGTTTTTCAAAATAATATCAAAATCATTATTTGTAACATGATTGAGGATACTTTAAATTTTATAAAGATAATAAAATATAAGCCCATGGAGTTTAGGGTTGTCCCGCATACCTTAGATTATATAGTTCGAAGAATAGAACCCCAATCTTGAGAATCTTTAAGTTAAATAGCTTGAATTCTTATTTTAGAGAAGAAGAGTTGAATCTTGTTCTTGGGAGGTGATAGAGTTTTTCTTTGAGAGGAAATTGAATAAAGAGGCAACTAATGCTCCTTGGGGCTGAATTTTTTTGTTATGGACGGATTTTGGGTGAGGAAATATGACCAAACTGCCCTTAGACCCTATGGGAATTGAAACAATGAGTGAAATAGCTTTGGGTTATGTTAGATATCACATTAGGAGAGAAACACACCACGTTGCTTATCACATTGATAAACCGGTATGCTGTATCCCAATCATGTTGGCTTATTTCCTCTCATAAAAAATGCCATAACTTCTTACACGGGTATTAGAATAAGGAAAAATTGGTATCATTGGAAAGATAACTCAATTATATAAAATTTGGGGGGTCTTAATATGTAGAATTCTACGTTTATTAAAAGTTCTACACGTTCAATATAGACCCTTGTAGAATCAAATACAAAGATTTAGCCGAATCAAAGGCTCTTAGCTCAGCTTTTCTCTAAGTGATTTCTATAAATATTTACCACCTCAAAAGTACTTTAAAAAAAGGATAAAGATCATGACACATGAATTTAAATATAAATCATAGGATTAGAGTTTACACATGTATGAACGATGTTTGGATTTCTAGCTCAAAAATACAGGGTGTTATAGCACCAATGTTGTTTGAGCATAAGAAGAATGGTTCCCTTTATATATGCATTAACTATAGGTTTTTGAACAAGGAGACGGTCAAGAATAACTATCCACTTACAAGGATAGATGACTTTTTTACCTGTTGCAAGGTGCCAAGTTCTTTTCTAAAATAAATCTTTTGTTTGGATACCATCGGCTAAAGATTATGGAGGTGGATATCCCTAATAAGGCTTTTTGTATTCAATATGAGAACTTTGAGGTTTCGGTAATGTCATTTTGCTTGACTAATGTTCCGGCGGCATTTATGGATCTGATAAACAAGATTTTCTTTAGTATTTAGATCTTTTTATTATTGTGTTCATTTATGACATTCTATTTGATTCGAAGAGCAAGGTGGATCATGCTAATCTTCTCTATATGGTGTTACAGACTTTAAGGAAACAACAGTTGTATGTCAAGTTCTCCGAGTATTAGCTTTAGTTGAACGTTGTAACTTTCTTGGCCCATATTATTTCTAGTAAAGGGATCATGGTGGATCTATAGAAGGTTGATGGGGTGAAGAGGTGTCCTAGACCCATGACTCCATCTAACATTCAAAGCTTCTTTGGTTTATCCGCGTATTATAGGCGGTTTGTGGAAAGCTTTTCATTGATAGCTGCTCCTTTGACTAAGTTAACTCATAAGAAGGTTAATTTTTCTTTGATAGATGCTTATGAAAGGAGTTTCAAGAAGTTGAAAGATAATTTAACTTTGGCTCCAATTCTAACATTGTCGGAAGGTAATGATAGGTTCGTGGTTTATTACGATGCATCTTGGGTAAGTCTGGGTTATGTGATGATGCAACATGAGAAAATAATTTCCTATACTTCTAGGTAGTTTTGTTTGCTTTGAAAATATGGCTGCATTATTTTTATGGTGTTCACGTGGATTTCTAATCATAAGAGTCTACAGTATGTGTTCACCCAGAAAGAGCTTAATCTAGGGATTTTAGATCTTGATGTGGTTCCTGAAGCTCTTCATAGGTTTTTCCATGGGGAGTTTGGGTTATGTAATAGAAGGAAAGTGGGAATTGGAAAAAGATATTCTCCACTAGGCTAATCTTGGAGTTCATCTCTTTGACTCCAAGTATTGTGGTGTGATGGTGTATGAAGTGGTTCCATCATCTCTTGGTCCACAGATTAAGGAGAAGTAAGTGATAGATCCTATCTTTATAAAAATCAAGAGTGATGTTGTAGGGACAAAGGTAGTGGTATTTTAGATTAGTGATGATAGTACTCTATGGTACCAAAGGAGGTTGTGTGTTCCTGATGTTGATGGGTTGCAACAACGGATTTTGAATAAGGTGCATGAGTCGTGCTATATTGTTCATCCCATCTAAACTATGATGTATCATGATCTTAAGGAGATCTATTGGTAGAATGGCATAAATAAGAATGTGGCTAATTTTGTGGCCACGTGCATGGTGGGTTAATAGGTTAAGGTTATGCACATGAGAATAGGAAGGTTGTATCAAGAAATTGATTTTCCCAAATGTAAGTGGGAAGTGATTAATATGGACTACATTATTGATCTTCATCAGTCTCAGAATTAATATGATTTGATGTAGGTCATCATGAATAGGATGACTAAGTCTTTGTACTTTTTGCCAGTGTGGACTACCTTCTTAATAGAGGATTATGCTAAGCTGCATTTTAGGAGATTGTGAAGCTACATGGGGTGCCTTTTACGATTATTTTTTTATCATGGCACACATTTTACATCTCACTTTGGTGGTCTTTTCAAAGAGGTTTAGGGACCATGGTGAGTCTGATTACTCTTTTCCATATTTAGACATTAGAGGATATACATCAAACATGTGTTATTGATTATGGTGGCAATTTGGTTGAGCATCTAACTTTGGTGGAGTTTGCTTACTACAATAGCTATCATTCTAGTATTGGTATGGCCCCTTTTGATGCATTTTATTGTAGGAGGTATAGATCTCCTATTGGTTGGTTTGAGCATGGTGAAGCAGATATGTTTGGTCCCGATTTTGTTTACCAGGCTATGAAAAAGGTGATGGTGATTCGAGATAGGCTTAAGACTGGCAAAAGTAGCCAAAAAGTCCTAAGCAGATTTTAGGCATAAACACTTGGAATTTGACATTGGGGGTATGCCTTTCCTTAAGGTATCTCCCTTAAAGGGAGTAATGCGGTTTATAAGACGATAAAGCTCAATCCTCCGTATGTGGGTCCTTATGAGATTTTACAGAGAGTTGGTAATGATTCTTATGAGCTAGAGGTACATTCTAGCTTTAGCATTGTTCATCCATTCTTTAATGTTTCCATGGTGAGAATGTGAATTGGTGATCCTTCTTTAGTTTTTCCTTTGGAATAATAGGGTCACACAGTTTCCTTATCTTATGACGAAGTCCCGATTGAGATTTTGGATAGGTAGTTTTGATGGTTGCTTACCAAGGATATGGCATCGATAAGGTTCTTTGGTGGAACCATATGGTGGAACAATCTACATGGGAAGCAGAGAAGTACATGAAATCTAAATATTCATATTTTTTTCTGCTCCTAGGGTTCGTGCAGAAAGTATGTGTCTTAAACACTTTTTTATTTTTTGAGATTTCTTAAGGAAAGTTTAATATGTTTTCCTTTTTTTTGTCAAACTTTTATAATGATTGGTAATATATATATTTGATAATGCAAATGACTCGTGCATGTGGTTACCTCAACTTTTTCCTTAATTCGGGGATGAATATTACTAGTAGGGGAGACTATAACACCCTGGGTTTTGACCCTTTGAAAATTTCTTGAAATATGGTCTTTGGACCCAATATAACTCGAGGGTATCAACAATATGTAGGTGTACGAATGGTAAGGTCCAACCGTATACTAACTAGTATTGGATGGTGGAAAGGATTTTAGTTATTAGAATGGGTATGACTTAGGGGTATGAGTCATAGGTGTGGTTACAAATTGTTTGGTTCGTTATCTAAATTTTATACTTGGTTACTTGGGTTGGGTCTGAGTATGAGTGGCTCACCATAAGAGGTAAGCCATGGTACAAGTCGTACCATGAACTCGTATAAGGGACATTGTTTGAATCTTTCTTGAGCTTAAATATGCCAGGGGTACGAATGAAGGGTACAGATCATATGGTGTCAATATGACTTGGTATGATTAATTGTATTATAGACATTTTTGGATCCAAAGTTTGTGGTCAAAACACAAGTGGAAGATACCAATCATATTGGAGGGTATGACTCGTGCGGGTCAGTCGTACCCCTGTGATGGGATTTTGGTGCAACTTATGTTGGGGTATTCTGGACATTTCCCCACTTATCCTAATAAGGTCCCATGACTTCTAACCTACTTGGGAGGTTATTTACCCTATTATTCCATTCATTAACACTTATTAATTTTTCTATAACACTCCATATTTCTCTCAAGAGGTTTTGTGCAAGGAAAGCTAGGGTTTCAACTAAAGGATCAATTTGGGGCTTGTCTTGGTGATTTTTTTCTTTAATCATCTTTGTTTAAGTCATGTTCTCTTCCTCCATGGTTACTTTTATCTAAAGCCATCTTTTTTATGAATGATTGTATGATTTCATTTACTGTATGATTTTGGTTTTCAAATATTATTTGGGGGCTTTGCTATTAAATGGGTTGATATGGTTTCCTATGGTTTAAATTATGCTTTTATTTTCTTTAATTCTGGTTTTGGATAATTGGATTACATGGGAATGGTTTATTGGTAATTGTAATTATTTTTGGTCATATTATTCCACCAATATGTTTGAGAATATTCTTATAAAGATATGTTCATTGCATATGCTACTTTTAATGGAACTATTGATTGTTTTAAAACATGGTAAAGGAATTATGCATGGTCTAAATGGATTTTAATGGTAAATAGATAATGGTTATGCTTGAGGGGCACATGGAATCTCTCAAGTGGTTTAACATGGTAAATGGAAAGACATGTGTAGTCCCCGTAAACCTTTATATAGTTGGTTATGGATAATACTTGTAAGTAAGTATCGGCATGATAATACCAATATTAATTTCCTTGTCTAATAAATAGATAATGGTTTGGTTATTTTGAAATTAGTTTTAATTAGGCAATAATGGCAGGATATGTAGCAAAGCCGTAGAAGGTAGAGGTCCTCGTGGGATCAAAATTTGAAACTCATATTAATCGATATGAGGTTGGTCTTGGTGACCATGTGTATAATGTCACACTATATTTGGGGGATGTGCTATTTATCCCATGGTTTTCATCCCTGGTCATACAAATACACACACTAGGGCCCTTTCAGGAGGGGCAGCTAAAAGGTTTTAAAGGCATGCTAAACCCGGTGCCATTTTCAGACATGGTTATATATATATGTATGTATGGTTGTGTTCATATGAATTGTTGTACTTATTTTTGTAAAAGGCATTATTTTATCCCTACCATGAGATCATTCTAGCATTCACTTGCTAACACCATCTATTGGCGACTGTATACCCATGATATGAAAGAGCTAGCCACTCTACTCCTCCTACAATAGTTATTGACTTGGGGATAAATATTTGGACTAAAGTGGTGATCTTCCATCCTTTCAAAAGACTCCATTTCATGTTATAGATACTTCTAGACACTTTGATTTTATTTTTGATATTGGTTTTGGCTATGGTTGGGGGCATATCCCAATCAGATTTTATTACACCTTTGGTTAGAGGCTTTGTGGTGCTTTTATTGGTTGGAATGGGCAGTATCGGTATAGGTGTTAGACTTAGCATTGGTATTTAGGCTAGCATTGTTAGACATAATTTCTCATGGTTCCATTATATTTTATTTTAGGATTAATTATATTATGTTTTGTATCATCCTTGCTTATAGCTTGGTTTATGGTTCTTGGTTGGGTATGGTTTTCTATAGTTGGATTATTTGTATGGGATGGTTGGACTTGGTTGGGTCGATCACGGTTGTGTTCTTATCCGAAAGTCCTTATGTGAGCTGTTACACTATCTTGTTACATGCTTGAAATTTAGCCAACTAAAAGTAGGCGACTGTAGGTTGGGGTTGGGTTATTTGGGTGGTTTTCGTTCCTGGTCAGAATTGAGATGCCCCATATAACAAGGCCTCAGGGAGGGTTGTGTCAAGTTGTTATTAGAGCCTAGGTTCATGGTCAATTCAGAGTCCATAAAACTGTGCCGAGTATTGTCTTTTTTAGGGGTGTGTAGAATGCCACAATCATAAGGGAGAGGCTACAAGGCATTTAGGCATGCTTCACTTTCTAGGTATTCTATTTTCAAGCTTGGAGTCTCAGTCCTAGAATCATATCTAATCCTTGTTTGTTCATCTTTCAAATCGTTCCTCGTAAATCTGAAACACAAGGAAATTCTTTTATCTCATTTAGGGGTAAGGATGAAGGGGTGTATCCTACTTCTAAGGTTTATCTTTGATCTCACGGTACTATCCCTAATCGTTTGGGAGTTGCCCCGGATGCTTCTAGTCCTCCTCAAGATGTATCATGATCTTAAGGAGATCTATTAGTGGAATGGCATGAAGAGGGATGTGTCTGATTTCGTAGCCAAGTGCATAGTGTGTCAACTTGTTAAGGTTGAGAACATAAGGGCAGGAGGGTTGTATTATGAAATTGATTTGCCCAAACAGAAGTGGGAAGTGATCAATATGGACTGTATTACTGGTCTTCCATGGTATAAAATTAATATGATTCTATTTAGGTCATCAACGATAGGATGACTAAGTTTGTGCACTTTTTGCCAGTGTGGACTACCTTCTCGGTGGAGGATTATGGTAATTTATATCTTCAGGATATTACGAAGCTACATGAGGTGCCTGTTTTGATTATTTCTTATCATGACACATAGCTTACATCTCACTTTTGGCAGTCTTTTCAAAGAGGGTTGGGACAAGGTAACTTTGAGCACTGCTTTTCATCTTAAGAGGGATAGGAAAGTGGAGAGAACTATTTAGACATTAAAGGATATGCTTTGAGTCTGGGTGATTTATTATGGTTGCAATTAGGTTGAGAATCTACCTTTGGTGGAGTTTTCTTACAACAATAGCTATTATTCTAGTATTAGTATGACCTCTTTTGAGACATTGTATTGTAGGAGGTGTACATCTCTTATTGGTTGGTTTAAGCTTTGTGAGGTGGACTTGTTTGGTCCAAATTTTGTTTACCAGACTATGGAATAGGTAAAGGTGATTTGGGATAGGCTTAAGACTACCTAAAGTTACCAAAAGGTCCTAAGAAGATGTTAGGCATTAAGACTTGGAATTTGAGCTTGGGGATAAACTTCTCCTCAAGGTATATCCTACGAAGGGAGTAATGTGATTTGCAAAGAAGGGGAAGCTCAATCCCCTATATGAGGATCCTTATGAGGTTTTTTGGAGAGTTGGTAATGTTTCTTATGAGCTAGAGTTGTCTTTAATATTGAGCATGGTTTATCCAGTCTTTCATGTTTCCATGGTGAGGAAGTGAATTGGTTTTCCTTGTTCGATTGTTCCTTTAGAATGATTGGATCTCACGAATTCCTTGACTTTTGAAGAGGTCCCGATTGATATCTTTGATAGGCGGTTCATCGGTTGCGGATCAAGGATGTGGCATCAATTAAGGTTCTTTGGTGGAACTATAAGGTGGAATAATCTACATGGGAAGTGGAGAAGGACATGACATCCAAATATCCTCATTTGTTTTCTGCACCTGGGATTCATGCGGAAGGTATGTGTCTTCATAACATCTTTATTTTCTAAGTTTTTTAAAGGAAAGATTAATATCTTTGCCTCTTTGTTTTTAAACTTTTTAAAATATTGGGAATATATATTTGATAATGCAAATGACTCGTTAATGTGGTTACCCCAACCTTGTCTGTCCTTTAGGGACGAATGTTCCTAATAAGAGAGACTATAACACCCTAGATTTTTACCCTTAGAATTTTTGCTAGAATTCTGGTCTCTAGAACCAATACAACTCGAGGGTACAAGACGTATGTTAGGGTACAGGTGGTAAGGTACATTCGTATACTGACAAGTTATTGTTGGTAGGATGGATTTTACTTATTGGAATGGGTACGACTTAGGGGTACGAGTTGTATTGGTGGTTACAGATCATTTGATTCCTTAACATAATCATAGACTTGGTTACTTTGGTTAGATATGAGTTTGAGTGGCTTCCTATGATCCATAATACAAGGTATGAGTCATACCACAGACTCGTATGGTGGACAGTGTCTTCCTTGAGCTTAAATCTGTCAGGGGTATAGATGAAGGGTACGGATTATATGTTGTCAGTACGACTTGGTTGGATGAGTCATATGCTTGACAGAGTTGTATCTGAGGGTTGAGGCCAGGATATGAGTGGAGAATACCAATCATATTGGAGGGTACGACTCATGTTGGACAATCGTACCCCTATGATGGGATTTGGGTGTAACTTTAGTGGGGGTATTCTGGACATTTCCCCACTTATCCAAATAAGGCCCCAAGACTTCTAACCTACCTAGGAGGTTATTTACCCTATTATTCCATTCATTAACCCTTAGAAGCTCTTCTAAATCACTCCATAATTCTATCAAGAGCTTTTGGTCAAGGGAAGCTAGGGTTTCATGTAAAGGATCAATTTGGGAATTGTCTTGGTTATTTCTTTCTATCATAATCTTAGTTTAAGTCATTTTCTCTTCTTTCATTGTTAATTTTATCTGATGTCATGGTTTTTATGAATGTTTTCATGATTTCATTGTTGTATGGTTTTGGTTTTAATATATGATTTGGGGGGTTTGATATTAAATGGTTGGTTATGGTTTCCCATGGTTTTAATTATGATTTTACATGAATTAATGATGGTTTTTGATTATTGGATTGCATGGGAATGGTTTAGTTGTAATTGGAATAAATTTTTCTCAAATTATGTTGCCAATGTGCTTATAAAATGCTTATAAAGATATTTTCATTGCGTTGATTACTTATAATAGAACTCTTGCTTGTTTTAAAACTTGGTAAAGGAATTATGCATGGTTTAAATGGATTTGAATGGTAAATTGATAAAGGTTAAACTTAAGGGGCACATGGAATCTCCCAAGTGGTTTAACATGGTAAATGGAAGGGCACTTGAAAGTACCTTTAAACGTCTATACGGTTGGATATGGTTAATACTTGCAAGTAAGGATTGATATGACAATACCATTATTAATGGAATTGATTAATAAATGGATAATGGTTTGGTAATTTGTAAATTGGTTTTAATTGGGCAATAATGGCGGGATGTGTAGCAAAGTCGTTGAAGGTGGAGGTTCTATAGTGACCAAAACTGGAAACTCATATTTGCAAATGTGAGGTTGGTCTTGGTGAATGTGTGCATGATGTCCCACTATATTGAGGGGATGTACTTGTCACCCTAAGATTTTCTTCCCTAATCGTGCAATTACACGCACTGGGCCCTTTTAGCAGGGTCTGAACCCATATAGCTCGTAGATGGTTTAGGACGACAAAGCTACACAGCCCACGTAATGGTTTTAAAGTCATGCTAAAATTGATTCCTTTTCCCAGAATGGTTATATATATATATATATGGTTGTGTGCATGTGGATGATTTTACTTGATTTAATAAATGGATTTTTTTCCTTACCGTGAGATCATGCTAGTGGTCTCATGCTAACCACGTCTCTTGAGGTATGTATACCCATGCAATGCAGGAACAGGCCGTTCTACTCCTCCTACATAATGATTAACTCGAGGATCAATATTTGGACTAAAGTGGTGAGCTTTCATCCCTTTGAAAGGCTCCATTTCATGTTATGGATATTTATAGACACTTTGATTTTATTTTGGATGTCTCAATTGGATTTCATTACTCTTTCGGTTAGAGCCTTTGTGGTACTTCAATCGGTTGGAATAGGAGGGATCAGTAGAGATTTTAGCCTTAGCATTGGTATTGGTATTGAGGCTTGCATCATCAGACATAATTTCTCACTATTTCATCATATTTAATTTTGGGATTAATTATATTATACTTTGGAACATCCTTTCTTATGGCCTAGTTTATAGCCCTTGTTTTGGTATGGTTTGGTATAGTTGTATTAGTTGGATGGGATGGTTGGACTCGGTTGGTTCGATCATGGTTGTGATCTTATCCCATAGTCTTTATGTGAGCTATTAGACTATCTTTTTACATGCTCAAAATTAAGCCAACTTAGGGCAGGGGGCTGCAGGTTGGGGTTGGGTAATGTGGGAGATCAATGTTCCTAGTCAGATTTGAGACATCCACTACGACAAGGACCTAGGATGGGTCATGCCACACAACTCACAATCTCAGAATATAGATATGGGACAACCATTCAATAGAGAAATGGACCAAAACAAAAATAAAATGGGCAAATTTTTTTTATTGATCCATGAACACCCAAACACTATCAGAACCATGCAATGTACGAGACAACCCAATCATGAAGTCCATAGTAATCCATTCCTCCTTCCACATGTGAATAGGTATTCTCTGTTGCCATCCACCAGGCCTCAAATTCTCGGCCTTCACTTAGTGGCAACATTGGCAATAATTTACAAAATCATTAGCATCTCTCTTAATACCACTCCACCAACAGTACTGCATAAAACCACGATACATCTTAGTCACTCCTAGATGGTTAGAATACATGAAATATTAAGCATCCTCGAAAATCAATCTAATATAATCACTCACTCTTAAAATGCAAACCTTGACATCCAATCCTCGAATCACCATCTGAATTGAGTGAGGGTTTCTTAGACTCACCACTTAACACCTTATCTTGAATTAATGTCAATCTAACATCATCAAAATTATGAGCTTGAATCTACTCCATCAAATAATACAAAGCCTCCACTAATGAAAAAACACACCGAGACATCAAAATATAAAGCCCAACCTTATGGTTAGTGAAATACTAAACCACTAATGCCAAGGGCTTCTACTGGGTCAAAAGATGTGTGAAGCTTCACATGTTAGTTGACTTTCTGCTCAATGTATTTGTAAAAACATTAGCCCTGCCCGAATGATAAATCATAATAAAATCATAATCCTTAACCAAATAAAGATAATGTCACTACATCATATAAATATCTCAAAGGGTGAAGAAATACCAAAGGCTACGATGATCCAAGAAAATCTCACCACCAACTCCATATAATTAGTGCCTTTATAACTAAAACCGTGCATAACTCCAAACGTAGGTAGGGTAATTTTTCTTATGATCAAGGAATAGAAAGAACCATAAGCAATCACCTTACCCTACTGCATCAACATAACACCTAACCCAATACTTAAAGCAACGCAAAAGATGGCAAAACCCAAGATCTCCTTGAGAAAACTCAAGATAAAAGCTGATGTAATCAAATTCATAAGCTTTTGGAAGCTCACCTATGACCCCAGATCTTTTCCTCTAAAGTATTTCAGAGTTTTGAGCCTATTTTCAAGGAACACTTAGGTGATAAGTCGTGAAGACTGTTCTTGAGTAGTATTGCTCAAATTATTATTTGACAAATAGTTGTTTATAGTTTCTACTGATGTCTGGAATTGAACCTTATGAGTCATGAGGTGAGGTCTTGAGTCGTAGGGTCCAAATCGTGACCAAACCACTAGGATTACCCATGTTTTCTCTTTAGTAATGACTAAGACTACACAAGTCTTGGGGTCTAGTTATTAATCGTAGGGTGTGACTCATGACCATACCAATAATGATTCCTGAGTAACCGCCTAAGCTACGAGTCCAAGAAATGACTTTTACCCAGTCGTTATGAATTCTGACAAGACGTGTAACATCTGACGATAATTTTTCCTATGTTTTATTAAAGGGAACTTTTGTTATTTCTCCATTTTCCCTATTGTAACCCACGACCTAAAATACCCTAAAGGACCTTATGATTCCTCATTTTTTTAATATTAAAATACTCTAAAACTCTCTTAAGTCCCCAAGTCATGAACAAGCTAGGGTTTCAAAGGATTTGGGTTTTATAGCTCCAATTGGTGATTTCCCTCCAGAATTCTCAATGCATACAGGCAGGTATCTCTTTACTAAAAACTTGTGTTTTATTCATGGCATGCAATGTTGATATTCATATGGTTTTAAATGTTGATATTTGAAATTCGATGGAGGCCTTTGAATGTTATTGATGGAAATTTTTTTCCTATTGTTTTGGTGAATCATTCATATTTGGAATTGATAGTTTTTAAATTCATTGGGTGCATGGGCCTGATAAATAGTAATGGGATCATGGATTACTCCAAATAAATGGATTTGGAATTGAACATGGTAATAATCTTAACCCGTAGTAAGAAAAGGAGGTTTTGTGAATTAAGAACTCAATAGTAATAGTTGTTTATTTCTTTGAACTTTGTAATCAATGGATGTGCGGTACTAGGACTATGTTCCCATGACTTCATAACCTCATAGTCTGTTTGTACTAGTGATCTATTATGATTCATTTCATGCAAAATCTAACAAGATATGTAAATGTCCCTAGACCATAATTAGATGAATATCACCCTTCTCCTCTTTGTCTTTGAGTATTTTACTTCTAATGTTTATTTATTTATCTTAGATTAACTCTCCCTACTAAGGCTCAAGTTATTAGATGACGGTTCATAGCTTCAAGTCTCTGTTGTTATTTTTTTTTCCTAATATCCACTTTTCTATCGAGAAAATTTAGAATTTTGGTGTGTTCATAACATTTGCAATAATTGAAAAGTAGTCACAATGAAGAAAATAACAATGCATGCATGGACACATGTCTAGATTTTCCAAGCACGAATCCTACTTAGTTAATTCATCATGGTTCCCACAGTCCTACGTGTAGTGTTTAACTACTCATAATTGCCAGCACACAATAAGAATTTTAAAAAGAGATCACAAGGATGAACTTATGATATGCAGTTAATTCATATAGGTTACTACAGTCCTAGGTGTGGTGTTTAGCTACCCATAACTGCTAGCACATAATAAGAATTCTGAAAAGAGATGACAAGGATGAACTTATGATGTGATATGGATTCATATCCCTTTCGACGCTTAAAATAATGAAAAAATACAAGTTACTTAGGTTGTTTTATTAGATATGATGGGTTTTAAGTTATGTTTTTTAGGAAATAAAGTTTTGGGACTATTCTAGAAAAAAAGAGTTGAAGTTGAATTTTTAAGCCACTAAAGTGGGCACCTATGGCCCATACGTGCTACCTATAGTCTGTAGGTGCAAAATTAGGTATCAAAAATTAGAGATACAGAGACTTAAAAGTTCAAAAAGAGAACCCAATCAGTTATGAAGGGCACCTACGACCCGTAGGTTCCACCTATGGTATGTGGGTAGTAGAGTAGGTTGCAGAAAAGTCAAGTCCAAAGAGTTCAGAAGATTTTGGAGGAAGGGTCACCTATATGGGACCACCAACGGTCCATAGGTATCACCTATGGCCCGTAGGTGGCCCAATAAGTGTCCATCTACCTCAGTTATTCTCTTTTGATTGGGAATGGTGTCCTATGGTTTCCTTGTATTCTATATATACCATTTTGACATTTTTATTTAATATATGCACTCTATATACTTAAAACATAAATTTGATTCCAATATTCAATTTTGATCTTGGAGTTACTTTGTTCTTGATTCTGGTTGATAATTCAATTAAACTCTTTGGGTTTTATTTTTTTATTATTGTGATAATGTTTGAATATCTTTAATTATGAATTCCTTTGATCATTTCAAAACCCTGAATGGCTAAATACCTTAGATAGGATTGGGGGAACCTTGGCAGATTGATAAAGTAGGGGGAGTGCTAAGTTGTTTTGAAATTATATTCTTGCATGTATTATGGTTACATTCAGTTTAATTCTTTTCTTAGAGGCTGCAAACATTAAGATCCTACCTAGTAGTCACTTCTTATTTCATAAGAGGAGTATGAATTTGGAAAAGATAATCACAATAGTAATTTGAAGGTTAATTATCGATCTAGCCTAATCACCATTATCTAGTTAAGATGGATATATATCATCTAATAACTTTAGACTGAAAAGGTTATAGTTATTTGGGATCTAGAATAAGGGTTAGTAGCGCAACATCCTGAGACTCAAAAGGTAAAGGGTGAAATTTTTCAATGAGTCCACAAGATAATTGATGGTACACAACTTATCAGATTCTACATGCAAGACATCGGGTTGGTTTAACAAAGCATGATAAACCTACTGATTTCAACTGATGTTGTGTTCTGTTACTTCTTTGAGAGTGCTACTACAAACCCTCCAATTACTTTCTACACTACCCATTGTTTCTAGAAAATGAGAGAGAGAATTCCACCTATTCCCCTGGGATTCAACCCAACCTTGTTTAGTTTCTATATTTTTCTTTTATCGCTTTAGTCTCAATTTGAGGCATAGCTTTGGGTGACATCTATATTTTTGCACCGTTGCAGGGAAACATAGTGTTGAGTTATTGATTGAAGTTGATGAAGTTTTTGGGTTTTCTTGTTTTTAGTTGGGTGTATGTCAATGTATATCAAGAACAAAGAGTCAAGCCAATCCCTTACTCCCACTGAATCCTAACCCAGAGAGAATTTTACATCCTAATCATACGATGACCGAACAAGTACATTCAAGCAATCTTGAAGGGATTCGGGATGATCCTAATGATGTGCCTCCTCCTTCTTCAGTAGGAGTTTGGACATTTTTAATTAACAAATGGAGCAATTATAGCAAATATAGTTCTTAGTCATAGAAAGGATGCTAATGTTCAGTGTGTAGCTTGAGAGGTAGAGTTAGCTTGGCTGAGACTGACAGTTGATCATCGAGCAACACTCGATGGTAATTAAGATAGATTTTGAGGTGGCCGAGCTCAAGTGATCCCAGTATACTAGCACTTACATCCATACTATGATATGGACGATCTGGGATATGTTGAACCAATAAAAACAGGAGCTATCATTTAAGTTTGACATTGCCAGTGTTGTTATCTAGCTTATAAATCTAAAAGGTATGTATGATGCAAGTATGCATCTTGTTAATTTAAGTGGGATCTTATACTATACCTAGGATAGATTAGAAGTGACTAAGGCTTCGGTTGTTCCCCTTCTCATTGACTAGAGAAGCTTTTTTGTGGTTAGGGGAACTTCCCAGAGGATCGATTACCACTTGGCGTGAGTTGCGCAGGCCTTTCTTAGACCATTTCTTCCCTTCGTCCATAATGTTTCAGTTAAAATATTATATATATAACTTTAGGTAGCTACATTCTGAGTTGATGTATGAGGCTTGATTTCAGCTTAAGAAGAAGTTAAACATGGTATCTAATCATCGTATTTTAGGGAAGAACATGTTAGAGATATTTTATAGAGCCCTAAACATAGAGTTCCATAGCCATGGCAAATACATCACTGAAGGAACTTTCATATCTTATGATGGGAAGTAGCATCTGATATTATAGACCAGATTTCTCTTACCAACCGAGAGTGGCATACTCGTAAGGGAAAGAGAGGTTCTGACACTCATTCCATTAGGGCTTTGGGCAATCATAAAATGGGTGATGGTTCTGTGGTGCAAAAGATTATGCATCTTAGAACTGATATTGGGCTGCTGATAAAGTAGTTTGTAATAGTAAATTCTAAGAAGGTAAAGGCGGTAGGTTCACAAGGTACAACCTCTAGAGCATATAAGTCTGACTTGGAAGAGGAGGCTAAGTATCCTTATAGTAAATTAGTGGGTATCCATGATAAAGGGCATGGAAACCAAGGTTGGAACTATTATGTTCATAGATACAGAGATCACAGTAGGGAACGTGATAGTGATTGGAGAAAAAATAATGACTATAAGGAGAAGGGTGATAGGTATATTCCTCCAGGAAGTCGTGATACCGAATCGAGAATGGTGGTGATGTTGACCAAACTGGTGAAGTGTCAATAAAATTAGAAAACAAGACTTAAGGAGATTTAGGCTAATATCTTAGGTCTAACTGAGAAGTTTGAGTCCCATGCAACAACAATCAAGATGATAGTGCAGCAGTATGGACAGATGTCAGCTACTTTGAATCAAAGGAAGTCAGGTACCCTTACAAGCAATATAATTTAGAATCCAAAGAATAATGGTCATTATCTCAAATCACCGCTCTTAGTGGTAAGTCTACTGTTGATCCCCCATTGTCTACGATGGATGTGCGAAGAATATTAGTATTATGGTTAATGTTGATGATCTTGTAGTGAAACAAATTCTATAACCTCCCCCACCTTTTCTTCGAAGACTGAAATAGAAGAAGGAGGAAGGGAAGTTTAATATGAAAGAATTAAACTTAAACATCCCTCTCTTTGAGTGTTTGGAGAAGATATCTCGGCATGCTAGGTTTATGAAAGAATTGGTGATAAAGAAGAGAGTGGCTAGTTTTGAGGATGTTTATGGATTTCACCATTGTAGTGATGACACTTCTAAGTCTCTGTCCAAGAGGACGGGTGATCCTGGAGCATTCATGATCTCATGTACCATAGGGACATCCAAATTTTCCAGAGCGTTATGTGACTTAAGAGCCAACATTAATTTGATATCACTGACTATATTTAATCAATTGGGATTGAGACATCCAGAACCAACTACTATGTTGTTCTTAATGGCAGAACGCACAGTGATGAAACTCAGGGGCATATCGTTTGATGTGTTTGTGAAAGTTGATAACTTTATTTTTTTGGCTGACTTTTTCATTTTGTATTGTGAGGTTAACTTCGAGATTCCCATCATATTGGAAAGACCATTCATGGACACGGGTAAAACAATGGTTGATATGGAAAAGGGCGAGCTCAAGTTCAAAATTAATAATGAAGAAGTCACGGTCAATGTTTGAAGAACTATGAATTAGCAACTGACATGAGGGTGGTTTAAGTTATCCATTGTGTTGATGATACTAGAGGTTACTCCTTTGGGTACCTTGATGAACTATGAATAATCAAGGTACCCACGTCGTGACTTGATGTTAAATTAAGCGTTGCATGGGAGGAATCCCATGGGCTTGTTTGTGTAGTCTGAGTAACCAACTTAGCCACGTTATTCCGCAATGTTAAATCAAGCGCTGGGTGGGAGGAAACACACTATTTTAGTGTTCAAAATTGTTTTTTGTAGGTACAGTGGCATAAGAAACAACCTTGAACATGGAAATAGATTTCTTCATTAAGAATAATCCAGGTTAGGGGAATTTTTGACCAACTCATGAAGGTCATAAGTCCCACTCGGGCAAGGTAAATTGTGCTTTGAATGTTAAAAGGATTTTTTTAGGATTCTAGGGAGTTTTCAGGGATTGAACTTCTGAATCTACTTATGATGTAGTACATACCACACATTACTACAATATATGTCAGAATACAATGTCTAGAGAGCGGGAAAAAAGGTTGAAAAATTGGTCCCACATTCGGACTAGCACCAGCGGGCCGTAGGTGCCATTTACAGTCAGTAGGTGGTTCCATAAGTGGCCAATTTTTGCACCCATATTTGTTTAAAAATTTATGTGCACAGAAAATCCATTTAACCTCCCCTTTAACCCCATTTAACCTCAAAATTTCTTCTTCCTCTAAAATTCAAACCCACTAACTTTTTCCAAAATCTATGTAATGCAAGAACACTAAGTTTGCTCAATATCAACTTGCCTAAATTGTACATATTACTCATCAAGGCTAGGGTTCTTCATCTTTTTCAATCTTAACTTTTATTTTGTCGAACTAAAGGTAACATTCATGGCTTCTAATAGTATAATCTTGTGCTAAATTCAAAATAAGTAAGTCGATGTGTTCAATTGTATACAAATTATGTATCAATTAACAAGTTTGTTTGTAGAAGCCTTGAATTAGACTAAAATTCTTCAAGTGGTGCATTATTCTTGAAATAAACTTGATGATCATGCCATAAATAGAAGTAGAAGTTGAAAAGATCGAGGAATTCCAAGAATCTTTTATGCCTCATTTGTATGGAAAAGTTAACTCTAGTTTTATGTGCAAATTTTTGACATGTTTTAGCTGAAATAAGTTATAGGGGTGTAAAGTCGAGGGAAAATTTGAAGTTTTCAAATTTGGATTTTTTCCACAAAGTTTTACAGTCCTTCACTCTTATTTTGACCCTAACATATGTTTTTTAGGTACACATGGCACCAAAGGATTTAAAGAAGAAGGATGCACTTTTGAGGTAAAGGGAAAGCCCCTCTAGGAGTAGTGGCTCAGTGGAGGAGTAGCCAGTTTCCCCGAATAGAGCCATACCAACTAGAGTGATGCGGCAAAAAATAAGAGCCTAGAAAAATATTACGGCTAAGACTATTATCAAAGCTACCTTGGGGGTACTACTTGAAGAAAGTTCATATTAGGGTAGAAAACCTACTTCTACTCAACCTAGAGCTCATCTACAGATCAGTACAACAATACCTAGGTCGAGGATAAGGTCATCTAGGATGTCACCTTTACACTCTCCCTAATCTGAGGAGGGAGAAGATGATGATAAGGAAGAGGTAGAGTTTGTGTAACTTCTATCAGGAGCTTCACAGGACTACCAGTTTGAGGATGGGTCCCAGGATAAGTCCATAGAATCAGCTCTCGAGCCATCTGCTGCAGTACCTTAGTCTAAAGAGGATACAACACAGACATCTCACTAGGATCCTCCAGCTGATACAACCCAGACTTTTGACCCAACACATATCTTAGTAGACCCTATTGATAAGGTTAAACTGAGATGGTGTTTAGAGAGGTTACAACTACTTTATGGGAGAGATATCTTTGTAATCATGAAAGGCCGACCTAAGAGGTTTTTTCATGAGGAGAGATAGATCGAGTTGTCTGGGGTGGATGGAGAACCATTATTGCAGGCTGCAATTGATACGTATCAGCTGGAGTTGATGACCAGATAGTTGGGTTCACAAAGCCAGGCATTGTTGCAGAAGTTCTATACCTCCTACCGTGCCATAGTATCTTTTACCATGCCTTGAGGTAGTAGGAATATAGAGCAGCCCTAGTAAGAGTAGATTCTTGTTAGATAGGTTAGGGTTTGTATTTCAATGGCGACCATCCGCTAAGTTCTTGTTGGCCCAAATTTCTTAGCTCCTATGTCTATAGTAGAGTGTGATCACCAATTGAGATTTGTGTATGACAAATGTGCTATGCGAGAGGTGGAACACATGAATGAGAGGGTTGGTTTGCCAAGACAGATCACCAGTTATATTTTACCTCTTGGTGTGGATGCCCCTTTGGGTCGAGCGGCAAGGTGTAATTAAGAAAACAACGCTAAATTTCACTACAAAATTTTTGTGGCTATTAGTGTGTTATAAATTATGTCCAACTATAGCATACAAATTCATTGCATTGGATTGTTCAAAACTAATTTCGGTCGTGGAGGCTAGTTATAATATTGACTTTGTGGCCATAATCAGATATGAGATGCATGAGCGGGAAATTAGGGAGATGATCACATTTCTCTTTTCTACCATATTTTAGTTGCTACGTGATGAGGTTGGTGTGCTAGAGGTTTATGGTGTTGATTATAGAGTAGAGGTGATGGGCGTGGCTCGGACTAGTATGATCAAAGATTCAGCAAAACTGATCCATACATAGAGGTCTCATACATCTTCAATAGTGATTTTGGCATAGTTTGAGGGTCCACCAATTCCTCTAAAGACTACTACGAGAGAAGGAGTAGATGCTAGTGTTAGTATGGATTTTGAGATAGAGGAGTAGAGAGAGGGCCCCAAGATGACCACATAGGGCAAGGGGACCCCATCTATGACACACCCTAAAGCCAGGCCTTGTCCAATAGGCATATTAAGCCCAACAAGGATCGTATATCACCCCATTAACCCAACCTAAACATTATATCAATCCACAAGTATTGGATGAACTCCGACCAAATAATGAGATAGTAGAAATAAAACAATGATCATAGCTTAAGAAATTTCTCATCAAACCACTTACATCAACATACTAATCCAACATATCCAAGTCTACGGTCATCCACAAATCTTCTACAAAACCGATGTCTATAATATGGCTGGACATGCCCCAAAAAATAGCCAAAAACTCAAGTCTAACCAAGTCTATAACATGAGATAAAGATACTATGAAATTTATGCCTTCTAAAATAGGGAAGCTCACCACTTCAATGTCAACGGATGAACTACTCAAACAAATGGTCACTACTCAGGAAGAGAAGAAGAAGCTTTGGCCACTGTGTCGCATAGGGACACAACATACAAAGATGGTTACCAGTTGGAGTGCTAGCACGTAACTCAAGGGTAAGGATAAAATAGTTCCATCATTCAAAACCAAGTCAAACCCTCATATGAAATAAAATTTGGATACTTATACATATATGTAGATATATATAGATACATTATGAGCCAAAAAGGGAAACAAGGATTAGCATGCATTTTTGAAAACACTCAACCATGAGAAATGAAGTAAAGGACTCCAACCTTCCACCCTTGTAGATTAGAATGATTGGACTTCTTATTTGTATTAAGCAAGATGACCCTAAACTCAAGCCGTCGTATTTTATATGGCAAGTGGACTCTAACAAAAATCCATATTATATTGAAAATGGACTCTACCCACAAGCCATCACACATATATATATATAGAAAGTGGACTCTAACCACAAGCCATTTCACATATAGCAAGTTGACTCTAACCACAAGCCATTTTATTATGCAAGTGGACATTAGCCACAATCCATTTTATTCGGCATGTGGACTCTAACCACAAGCCGTTGTGACAATTACTAGTCGACATTGGGACTCTAAAACTTGTCCATGCATTAACATCCATTTAATTCAACACATAAGGACTCTAACCTATTTATCCAATTCCATCCACCAAGGCTACAATTCAACGCCATATATGACCACATGGTCTTTATGAAAGCATTTATCAACCCATCATTTAAATAGGCCAATTCCTTGGTTCATAACACAAAGAAAATCAATTTATGGTAATAAATACCTTTATAAACCATCCATTCATCATTAGCATTCTTACACCAAACTTTAGTTCAAGACATAATTCAATTCCATGCTTAGGGACTCTAACCCTTTTAGCCATTATATCACCAAAGTAACCAATTAACTCCTTACATGGCGAAAAAAGCCTTCACAAAATAATTTACCAATCATTCATATTCATTAGACCAATGTAATAGTTCATTCATACTCATTATACAAATGTCATAGTTCAAAACACCATTAATATGAGACTAATTGTTTCTCTTAGACATTTACACAAAAACGTTGTATAAGTCATTAAATCTAGGGTTACTCATGACCCATTTGTTAAACCACCATCAACAAGAACCTACATGTTCAATTCATCACCATAAATATTTATAAACACAAGCTTAAGCAAGCGTAAACAATACCTTTCACTATGCATTAAAACCCTCAACATTTGATTTCAAAACCACCATTTACAACTCAAAATCAATGTTTAGAACAAATGATATTTTGAACTAACAGAGGGAAGAGTCACATGACTTTTACAAGATGATTCACAAAAAGAACTTGACCCCTTTAGCCTCTTAGATGAACACATCTTAAAACTGTAGCTTCTAATTTTCAAGAGAGAGTTTGAGAGATTATTTGGAATGTTTGATCCACCAAAAGTTATTTATGAGAGGCTACAATAGGTTATATAGCATTGAGAATTTAGGGTTTTGGGGTGGGAATTTTCTAAAAATCCCTCATCTCAAAATTTGAAAATTTACTCCCAGGTAGGTATGACTACCACACCCAAACTATACCCTAGGGTATAAACGGTACCCTAACTCATACCCTATACTTCACCATGATCTCCTATACTGACCATCATATGACCACCTAGGTCTAAGTCATACCTTTGGGTATGAATGGTACCATTAAATCGTACTTTGAACCATACCTTGGACAGATTCAACTAGGCTAAGCATAAGGCATCATACTACTTGGCATCATATGCCTCGTATCCTACCATACGACTAGTATGATTCTTAGTCGTATTTTGGTCAGTAGCCAATCCAAACATATGGAGTAACATATGAGAGAAGGTTCACCAAATCATATCCTAGGGTACCACTAGTACCCATGAGTCATACCTTTCCCAGAGTCTCAGACATAGGAAATTCTTACAAGGGCCAATGTTTATGATGTTTCATTCTTCCCCACTTAGGATCATTTGTCCTAGAATGTTGGGTAAAGGCAAGAACTAGAACAATTTAACACATTAATACACATCAAACTTACATTCACCAAGTTAGAAAATAAAGAAATTCAACAAGGATAAGACACATGCCATGATCACTATTAATTAACAATTCGATCAATTTACGTTGGTACTCGAACCCATTCTCTATCAAAGACACTTGTTCAATTCAATGTTTAGGGACTTGAATCCCCTTACCTAGAAAAGACATAAATAAAGTTAGGAACATCAACACATACATCAAACATGAGTTTTCAGAATGGAAAACAAATGCGGATACTTGGACTTCATGCCCTCTCCCACCTCCCAAGTAGCTTCCTCGGACTTTTGTTTCCTCTATAGAACCCTCACCAAAGCCACCTCTATTATTCATAACAAGTGAACTTGCCAATCCTAGATCCTCATTGGGACCTCCTTATTGGACAAAGAGTTTGACATTCCAATAGCCTCTAAGGGCATAACCAACGAAGGATCACCTCTATACTTCTGCAACATAGGCACTTAGAAAACCAGATGGAAAGGACTTATACTAGAAGGCAAGTCCAATTCCACATAAACTTTCCCATGGATACATCATTACAAAAGCATGATTCTAGACATACACTACTTCTACATTCAATCCTATTCAAAGAAAAAAGGTGTAACCTTGTGCCACAAGGCTCTATTTCTTACATCCATCCAGGAACACTACTTCGCCCTATTACTACCGTCAAGCATAATGCCCTATCTAGACTCTTAATTACCCAACACATAGATGGACATATCTATCAATCAGAACCTTCAAACCTACCAACCTAACTACACAATCCTCGCATTGTTATCCACATTAATATCTAGGATTCACACTTAGTGTCTACCAACCACCATGTACTACCTAACAAAGAACCCCATAAAGAATACACAAACATGGTCCACCCCATAATGAGGTCACCCCAACTTCCTTAATTACCCACCAACAAACTACTCCTTCCTAAGGAAAACCATCCCCCTTAAGTATGCAAGAACGAAAACACTCAATCGAAATCATTCTAGAAAGAAAGAATAAAAATTGGACAAGTGTCCGACACAAGACCAATCCACAACTGAATCTCCTCACTGGTATACGAGGAAGGTTATCAAGGAGAACCTCAGGACATTCATTAACCACAGGAATAGATTCTGGAGAGGGGCCTTCCAAATTAGAATCTCCAACTCAAACCAAATGATACAAAAACCCCTTAGAGATCAACTTTTGGGCTCTAATATAGAAGATGAACCTCCCCTCAGGAACTAAGGAACCCCATCCCCATACAATGACCATCTCATTAGGGAATTTAAAACATGATTGTACGGGTCCGACAATCTAAGGGAGCATAACATGAATATAACCAACCCATCCTTAATATGACATCAAATTCAAACATATCCAATCCAATCAAATCTACCAAAGTTCCTTTACCACTGAAAGATTCTACACACCCCTATATAATTCTTTAACAACCATAAAGTCTTCTACCGAGGTAGAAATAGAAAAAGGAACTGACAGACACTCAGGATCAAAACCAAGATGCACAACCACAAATAGGGTCATATAAGATAGAGTAGACCTTACATCAAGTATGCAATACACATTATGGTAGAAAAGTCTAAACATAACATTATCCATATTAGGAGAAGACTCGAACTCCTACAAGTTAGCAAGTGCATTTAAGGAATTTTGGCCAGTGATAGTACAAAAAATAGAGGCAGTAGAAAAAAAAGCACCTTTTGGTGTAGGATTAGATAAAGTAGTAATAGAGGCCCTATTGGCCCAAGGAGCCATTAGAGAAGGGCACTCTCTCTGTATGTACCTAGTCTGACAATATCTAAAACACCTGTTCCTCCTTTTCTCATATTGGCCATAATGATGTCGACCATAAAATTTACAAGGAGGGTAGGTCAGTGTCGATTAAGCCCCACTTTCCTGAGATTAGGAACCTTATTCCCTAGAAGCATCACCACTCACCCAATTTTTTCTCTTAGACAACCTACCACTAGATTGCTGTCCTTTACTTTATTCAAAAAATTAAGACCTCTTACTCTACCTCTAATTAATCTCATCATGTTTCTTTTTCTATTTTTTCACTTGATGCATATATAGGACCAACCTAGAAATATCCCTATCTTTGATCAACAAGGTTGTCTTACGCTCAACCACTAATTTATGAGATTGTCCCAAAGCAAACTTACTTATTATAGCCCTCATGCTGGAAACCATCTAAGGAGCACACCTAGACAACTTATGAAATTTCAATGTGAATTCCTTGACAGACATTGTCCCTTAACTTATATTCAAAAACCCTTTCACTTTAGCTTTCCTCTACTCTTGAGGAAAGAAGCAGTCCAAGAATGTACTTGAGAGATCCTTCCATATAGTTGAACTAGAATCCTCACCCCTTAATTGCTCCCACTCATCTTACCATTGGTAGGACACATATTTTAATTGATAGGAAGAAAACTCAATGCCTTCAATATCCAAAGCATGCTTAATTTGTAAGATCTTCTCTATTTCATCAATAAAACTTTGAGGATCCTCCTAAAACTTTACACCCATGAACGTAGAAGGATACAACCTTATGAGCTAACCAACCTTTGTGGCCTCAGATGATAGAACAATAGGAAAACTACGCTCGGAATGAGACGCTACTAATTGAGTCAACAAATTAATGGAGCAATGAAACTCCACATTAGTAGCATCCCCAAGAGATTATAGAGGAGGAGTGTCAATCTTAAAAGTAGGATTTGTGGGGGGGAATTTGGAACCCCATGAGGACATTCAGATGTCGCGACCCTTGACTGGGTATGAACCCAAAATGTTGGATGAGCTTCGTCCATATTATCCTCAATCGAGAAAGAAGAGTTTGCTTGAATGTCAGATCTTCTTGGAGGCATGATCTGAAACATGAGTAAACAAAAATTAGAGAAATCCAAGACCTTAGACTCTATAGCTCGAGATAGAACCAAAATAAAAGAAAACATTCCTAAAAGTCTTGCAGCCTCCTTCTTATAAGAATAGCATCCTACACACCCATAAAGGAGATTCTACTTGAAACAACTTTGTAGACACCCAATTGACCATGAACCTAGGCTCTAATACCAACTTGACACTACCCAAAATTTTTCCTTGTCATATGGGCATCTTAAGCCCAACATGGATCGGAGATTGCCTCATTAATCCAACGTAACCATCACATCAATCCACAAGTATTGGATGAACTCTAAATATGTAATGAGATAGCAAAAACAAAAAAATGATCATATCTTAAGAAATATCTAATCAATCCATTTACTTTAACATACTAATCCAAAATACCAAAGTAAAATGTCATCCACAAAGCCTCTACAAAATTCATGTCTATAATATGTCGAGACATGCCCCCGATAATAGCCAAAAACTCAAGTCTAACCAAGTATATGACATAAGATAAAGAGACTATTAAATATATGTCTTCTGAGATAGGAAATTTTTCTGCTTTAATGTCAGCAAATGAACCGCTCGAACACCTGGTCACTACGCAGAAGAGAAGATAAAGTTCTAGCTTGTATGTTCCATCGGGATACAATATTTGGAGATGGTTAGTGGTTGGAGAACTAGCATGTAACTCGATGGTAATGATAAAATAGTTCCAACATTAAAAACCAAGTCAAACCCTCATTTGAAATCATATTTTGATACGTATACATATATGTTGATATATATGGATACATCACATGTCAAAAAGGTAACCAAAGCTTAACATACATTTTTGAAAAAACCCAATCATTGGACATGGAGTGAAGTACTCCAATCTTCCACCCTTATAGATTAGAACATTTGGAATTCCCATTTATATTAAGCAAAAGTACCCTAACCTCAACCCGTTTTATTTCTATGGTAAGTGGACTCTAACCACAAGACATCGTATTTGATATAGCAAGTGGACTCTAACTACAAGACATTTTTTATAGAAAGTGGACTCTAACCACAAGACATCTTATATAGCAAGCAGACTCTAACCACAAGCCATTTTATTAGGTAAGTAGACTCTAACCACAAGTTATTTTATTAGGCAAGTAGACTCGAACCATAAGCCATTGTGACCATTACTAGTCAACATTGGTACTCTAATCCTTTGTCCTTACATTAACATCCACGTAATTCAACACAAAAAGACTCTAACCTATTTAGCCAATTCAATCAACCAAGGCTACAATTCAATGTAATATATGTCCACATGGTCTTTAAGAAACCATTTATCAACCAATCATTTAAAAAGGCCAATACCTTAGTCATACCACAATAAAAATCAATTTATGGTCGTCGTGACCTTTACAAACCATTAATTCATAATTAGTATTCTTATACAAAAATTTAGGTCAAAACACAATTCTATTCTATGCTAAGGGACTCTAACCCTTTTAGCTATCATACCACCAAAGTCAGCAATTATCTTTTTACATGGACAATAAGGAATTAATAAAACTATTTACTAAGAGTTCATATCAATTATACCAATTTCATAGTTAATTCATATTCATTAGACCAATTTAATAGTTCAAAACACCATTAATATGAGACTAGTTATTTCTGTTAGAAATTTTCACAAACACCTTGAGGGATAGATTTATTAAGACCAAAAAAAAGTAGAATTCATCAAATATAGCATTACTCATGACCCATTTGTTAAATCACCATCGAAAAGCACACACATATGAAATTCATCACCACAAACATGTATAAACACAAGCTTAAGCAAGAGCAAACAATACCCAACACTTGCATCAAAACCCTCAAATTTTAATTTTAAAACCACCATCTATAAGTCAAAATCAATGTTAAAAACACGTGATAGTTTGAACTAAAAATGATGGAATATTCACATGCCCTATACATGATGATTCTATGAAAGAACATGACCCCTATAGCCTATTAAATAAACACCTCTTGAAAATCTATCCTCCAATGTTCAACAGAGTTTGAAAGCATATTTGGAATGTTTGATCCACGAAAATTAGTTATAAGAGACTACAATAGATTATATAGAATCGGGACCTTAGATTTTTAGGGTGGGAAATATCTGAAAAGCCCTCAGCTTAGAAGCTGAAAATTTACTCCAAGGTGGGTATGACTCCCACAGCCAAACCATACTAGGGTACGAGTAGTACCCTAGCTCATACCATAGACTTCACCATGTTCTCATATACTTTTCATCATACTATAAAGCCCTCAGCTTAGAAGCTGAAAATTTACTCCAAGGTGGGTACGACTCCCACAGCCAAACCATACTAGGGTACGAGTAGTACCCTAGCTCATACCATAGACTTCACTATGTTCTCATATACTTTTCATCATACTACCACATAGGTCTAAGTCATACCTTAGGGTATGAATGGTACTCTAAAATCATATCTTGGACACATTCAACTAGGCTAAGCATATAGCATCATACAATCTAGCATTATACACCTCGTATCCTACCATACGACTAGTATGATTCGTTGTTATATCTTGGAAAAAATCCAACCCAAAAATATTAATTAACATAGGAAACAAGAGTCATAAAACTGTATCCTAAAATACGACTAGTACCCATGAGTCATACATTGACCAGAATCTCAGACATAGGAAATTTTACAAGGTCACAAGTGTTGGATGTTTCAAGACACATCCTCTTAAATTCTAGCTTCCACTTTGGAGCTAGTTGGGATATCTGCAAGGACCCCTTGTCACTCTACTACA
Organism: Capsicum pubescens; assembly: GCA_030864215.1. Classification (NCBI taxonomy): domain Eukaryota; kingdom Viridiplantae; phylum Streptophyta; class Magnoliopsida; order Solanales; family Solanaceae; genus Capsicum; species Capsicum pubescens. Next base: position 124,928,063 of record CM061546.1, on the reverse strand, counting down.
GCTACTATAACATGTATATTTTTTATCACATGAGTTTTTGTAGTGTTTAGTCGATAGTCAGAGTGCTACCATCACCCAGCTAGAGAATGTTAAGGCCTAGGTGGCATTTTTTTATGGGCAGATATTCCCTTGGGTCCAAACGATACTTGAGGAAGTAGAGAACAAATTATAGGTTGTACATAAAGATGATATATTAGAGTTTTGAGCTGAGGTGCATGCCTATACAGATGATTTTCAGGGTTTATTTTCATCCCAATTTAGTGATATTAAGTCACCTGATTTGGGTGATATTAGAGAAGAGGTGGCCACACTACGAGTGAGATACACTCTCTCACTGAGAGAAATATTTCATCCATCCATCTATTTGTACTTCTAATTATTCAGTCGGTACCTTCGTGTAGACCTAAATGCTTTGACATATTCACAAAGAATGGGAAGATGGTCCCTATAGTTGGGACCAAGAGAGGAAGAGAGGTATAGAGGTAGAG